>OX336883.1:5541077-7941077 GCA_946959425.1 Argyrosomus regius
GCGATGGCTACACCAAAAGTGTCTGCCGCAGCGACTGAGCGACATTATCCAACATTTCGTAGTGCCGTGAGATGATTTTGTCTTGAATCGACAAGCTGGTGAGTGAGTGTGATTTAAAAAAGGTTAAGAGATAGCTGTTTGGCGTGCTGTGCAAACATCGGTTCATTATGGAAGAATTGTTTTCAATGGGTCTTCAAGGGGGATTATGCAACCATACACACACACACACACACACACACACACATGCACACACAGACGGTTCTGTTTATATGAAGGAGATATTAAAACTGTGTGTACCTTTGCCTTGTGAATAGTACAATGAAGACAGTTGTTCTCCTGATCAAAGAGGAGGCTGAACTCCAACGTTCCCAGGTAGGCTGAAAACAACACAAACCACAGCAATTACTGCCAGTAAAGGGACAGACACACTCAGTCGCACACACACACTTAAAAGCTCTGAGTCATATTTGTAGCAGCTGGCCTCTTAAAAACATGACGCCGCCTAATATGAATTGATCTGTCTTGTTTGATTACTGTTTGGGAATGAGCTGAAACTTGCAGGCTGAGTGGCGCTACGGCGACGTTGTCTAATAAATCATCAGAGGTGGCGTGTCACGCAAAGTGGGAGTGACAAACACTTCTGGAAAAATGCTTGACTCCACATTTACTCTGCGAGCATATGTTGTGCTTCTGAGGAAAATGCAGAAACTCATTTCGAGTAAAAAAGATGACTCTCTTCTCTCTGAGAATTGAAAGTGTTGTCGCAATTTTCACATGAATAAACACACGCACGGCACAAAACTTTGTTCACCCTCCTCAGAACTCACTGTCATCGTCATCAGAGTCGAGCATCTCCTCCCTGTCTCCTTCGTTGCTCTCCCTCCTCTCCCCATCCTTGTATCCCCCGCCCGTCTCCCCGTTGAAAGTCTCCTCCTTTAGGATCTTCTTCTCCCTCGGGGGCGGAGGCGTGCAGGGGTAGTCGTGGAAACGTGGGAAGAAGTCTGAGATCTGTGGGATGGGGAGGATGGGCCCCGGGCACACGTTGATGGCAAAGTGCTCCTGCATAGAGATCTTGACCGGCGAGGGAGGGGGCATAGTGGTGGAGTGCGGCGTCGCCGAGGGCGAGGAGGCGGACGAGGAAGGGGTGGAGGTGGAGGAAGGGGGGATGGCCAGGTGGGAGGTGGAGGGGGGGCGGTGGGGGGTTTGGAGACGCTCATGTGGACTGTCGAATGGGACTGTGGGATGACAATGAAGGGGGTGAGACGGACAGAGACAGAAAGAAATGAATAAAGAGAACAGCTGGGATCATAGCAAAGGGGAGAAACAAGAGGCTCAGAACTAGAAAGAGAAAAACAAAACAAGAGTCACATGCTCTGAAAGTTTCAAACTTTCTCCTTTCTGAGAAGTTTCAACAGCAGCAGGAGCAGCAGGGGTCAGTCGTATTCACGGCAAGTCGACGCTGGCAATATGTTGAGATTCACACCACATCTGAAGCGTCTTGGAGGAAACTGAAATGTGCCTGTTTTTATCAGTTCATGCGAAAACCTGACTTCTCAAAGGCCAAAATAGAAATTGCCAGAACCTTTGGCACTTCCAAGTGTGACTCACACATTGTGTCAGCACACCAAGTCTGCGCTCAGAGTGAATATTCAAATGTAGTGCTGTAAAGTATGAACAAGTGATGTCACTCGCGTATCTGCACTTCACTTTAATCCTTCCCTTATCTCTCTCTTTCATTCCTCTCTCTCTCATCTGTAAGTCCCCCGAGCAATATTTACATAATACTATTTGAAGGCTTCCTCAGTCCTTAGCATATTTGTCACTAAATGAAGTGCAATAACCGCGACCAAACTCCAACCTCGTTAAGCCAAACGCTACCATTTCCTTTATTTCCTCATCGTGATTAAGAGAAACCGAAGATGTGTGTTTTCTCGTACGCGCTCCCGATTTCTGTGATCGTGGTGACAAACTAGAGATCGGGATGTGGCACTTTGTTTACTGGTGCTGTCGCAGATTAGAAACTTTCAGCTGTTAAAGACAAAAACAGCTAAAAACATGCAGCCAGGAGACACAACAGCAGATCCGCTCTGCGAACGGTAGTAAGCCTTCACTGTATGACACAACTAAATGACCACTGCACACACAGGCAGGTCATTTGAGGATGAATGTCACGTCTCATCACCCCTATACACTGTATCCATCATGTCACTGCTGTTTAGTGTCAACTCCTCTCCCTTTATGTCTCGTGGATTTTGTCTGTTTCATCTTTTCTTTCCACCCCCCCCCCCAAAAAAAAAATGAAATCATTTTTGCTCTTTTAGTTTTTGACTGATGCATCTGTTGTGTGACTGCTGAATAAATGGCCCCCTTTCATGCCCCATTTGTCTTGTGTCTCGCTTTGATAGCACATATCAAAGTGTTGATTCTGGGGGCTACAACGAATGATTATTATTTTCATTATCGGTTAATCATTTTACAGTTTTTCTTTAGAACATAGTGCAGTGCCCAATCTGACACCTTCAAATATGCTTATTTTTTGACAGATGCAAACATGTTTCGATTTAAACAGATAAAAGCAGCAGAGACAAATGATTGGCGTGATCATTCACTGGCATGACTGGCATGAAAAATGACTTCAGACTTGATCGATCGCTCATTAAAATGATTGAAGATTAATCTCGTCTGTCGATCAACTAATGAATTGTTTAGCTCCGGTCAACTTGTGTAGCTGACGAATGCTGTTAAATCTGTTTGATTTGTCTTTGCAGCAGCATTATTTTTTGGACAGATTTTCAGTTCAGATTTAAGCAATCTTGCATGTCCTCCTGTATGTTGTCATGTACAGTATGCATGATGCGATTAGAGCAGTTATAGATTAGACTCTGACTTTGCAATGAAATTGTTCCAGTAGAGGCAACACAAACATCACAGAGTATTCCTCTGTGTAGGTGAAAGAACATTTTGTTTCATACTGTTTACATCCGTACAGCTATAACTCAGCTCTCGTGCATCCTAAAACATGCTGACTCTCTGCATCTACCTAACATACATGATGCACTGCACACGCACCGAAGCCGTTCATATCAGAACACGAGAAGATTTAACTCAGTTGTAAACTTGCATCTCTTAACGCACGTCCCTCCCGCGTCACTAACTTACAGTACTTAAATAGACTCTCTCTCTCACACGCACACACATGTGTGTTAAGACCAGATAAAGACCCCCAAACTGCCTGGTCCCATCTTCAAGACCTACACTCATTCAGTCACTCGCACTGCTCTTATGTAACACAACACCCAAATTCACTGCTTTGGATACCCACATACGAATGATCACTTGGAGCATGTTGCTCACAAACTCTATCGCTCTCGCTCCTCTTACATACAGAGGAGACGCACATGCATGCACATGTGTGCACACACACACACACACAGTCACACATCCACAAATATAGCCATCCACAAATACGTACCCAGGGACAGTCTTCATCTGTGCCAGCACTCCATCTTGCCTGCTCTCACGTCCTCTGTTTCTCACACACTGAGGAGCATGCAGACCAGCTTTGAGTCAATATATCCCTCTGCACTCTCTCTCTCTCTCTGTCTCAGTTCGGTTGCTCTCCTCCTCTCCTCCTGTCCCTCCCTCTTTTTCCCTTCCCCTGTAGTTGTGACGTATCTGGTTAAAATCCCCCCCGTCAGTCGTTTGCAGACTGTGCATATAGTGCTGTCACTCACTTCCTCAGCATTGAGGAGATTTAAGGAAACCCGGGAAAAAAAAAAAAAAAGGAAAGATGTGTGTGTGTGTTTTCATGGTGCTGGTGATGGTGGGTGAGGTGCAAAGAGAGAGAGAAAGTCGCAGAGCAAGACGGAGAGAAAGATGAGGAGACAGACCGACATCAAACACAAAGAAACAAACACACACACACACACAGCCATATATTCATATATATATATATATATATTTATATAGCTGGAGAGGAAAATGGGTGTGAAAACACTGAACGCACACAAAAGGAAATATTGCCCTGGGATGAGAGAAAAAAAGAAAAATCCAGCAGCTGAAGGACGGAGAAAGGAAATTAAATTCAACGTGTTGACTGAGCTGAACAAAATACTCTGCCAACCTTACAATCACACTCCCAGATTACTTTGTGTTGGCCATGAGTATGGCCAATAACAGCCAAGCATAAGCGTGTTAGCGTGTGCGCTTGTGTTTTGTTTGTATGTATCCAACTGTGGCAGCCCTCATAGTGCTGGCTGACACCTGCCACAGTAATAAAAAGGAAACAATACATCAGCAGCAGCGGACCTGTGCAGGGTGACACTGCAGTAAATTACTGCTGGATGTAAGAATGAATGAATGTCAAGGACAAGGAATGGATGCACACTGGTGTGAGGTGAGTTTATCGCTCACGTTAAGTTTGGGGATCCTGGAAATTTCAGGATCTGATTTTTGGGATATGAATTTTCATATTCTGTGTTACCTTTGATTGGGCCTGACAGCACTTTTTATTACACTGCTTTCAAATCTCGTATTTAAGTTTTATAACAGTTAATAAATCATAAGAGGTTCAGCAGGGCGTTAAATCTGTGGGCGGTCTGCTGGAATTGATCCCAAAGATCACTATGTGTAATAACATACTGTAGATAAGTTAGTCTGTGAATGACTTTTTGGTAAACAAAGTAATATATGAATAGCCGTGCTTCACGTTTAACCCACATACTACACAAAGCATGAAATATCTCCTTATTTGATGCAATGAAATGACTGTAATTTATCGCCTTCATCAAGTGTTTGTGGCGAGATTGAGGGGTAACAACTTAATTATTTTTCCACGCATGAGGTTTAATAAGGTCAGAGGAGAAGAAAATAATATCTTAAGGGGAAAAATATGGTTGATTATTACACATAAGTAGAAGCAGGCTCTGTAAGATCTCAAACACTGAAAATAAAACTTAAAAACATGCAGGTCAAGGGGGGGGGGGGATGAATTTCAAAAGGAAAAAATGGAGAACAGAGCTGAAAAAAAACTTCAAAAGGAGAAATGGACATAAAAAATGAAAAAACTCATTGAGAAAATGAGCCGAAAACACATTCCCTTTGTAAAGTATAGCAGGAGAGCTGCTTTGATTGCATCACATGCCAGAGAATATGGCATTTCAGTGACGTGTTGCTTGGAAAAAACATCAGAGCGCTAATTGATAACTGTAATTTTCCACGGTTGAGAAGTAACAGATGAGCAACAACAAACCCTGGCCAATTAAATTAATGGTCAGCTGGAGTGAAGACGTGAGGTAAATACATGTGGATGTACGTGCTTGATTTACTTTGGGCATCTCATTACTATCAGCATCATCTCATCAATATTGTGCTAACAGACCATTACAGTGTATATTCATTAAATTGCAAAAAGGACACGAGGGCTAAATGAGTTGAAATGAGATAAATGAACGCTCAGTCTACCGATGCTAAACTATCTATCTATAAATAGGTGCTTTAGACATGGACTACATGCTTCAAGTGGCTTAAAATGAATGCACAAGTGCTGCTGAAGTACTAGTACCTCTGTTTTTGTTGGAGGATGACAGTCCTCTCGTGGTCTTTATGGCTGGTTTCCACAGAGCTGCTCATCCCTTTAGTGGAAAATGAAAAAGCACACGTGTGCGACTGTGCATAGGTGAGCGCTTACTCCACCCACAGCGGTGGTTATCAGACAGCTGCAGAGCTCTCACAGCTGACCTGCTGACCACCAAAACTCTCAGACGCTCTCCATGTGGCTGGGCACACAAGAGACATACTGTACCCTGCCTACCTAGAGGGCTCTTATTGCAGTCTTAACACGTTCACATCATGGTTGACTTACACAGAATTACAGATTTCTGATGTGCCTTTACAGGGTTGGTTGATCGAAATTACCAAAATAAAAGTCTTAATTACACTTAATGGCATTTTGCCAGGGTTGTAGCTACCATAGAGGACATCAAGGTCATGTCTCCTGTGTTCTTTCTGGAAATTCAGTGGCTTTGACGACCTTGGGGCGCTTACATTGTTTGCATTTACGCTGCATATCTTTTTAGGCTGATGCCAGTAATTTTAGACTCCACCAACAATACAACTCAATATCTCTCCACCAGATTTTTATTCCTGGCAGCATTGTGAGTGCTTTTAAGCAGATGTTAGGGGGAAAAAAGTTGGCAAAAATAACTAGGTGTAATTAGGTGCAAACTGTAGGGAAACACTTGAGACTTTAATTTGGAATAATAATTAAAATTATGATAATTTAGAATAATCTAATTAGTAACTGTTATTTTCTAGAAAAGTTTTCATGGAAGAAGCTTTTTTTAATAAAACTTGAGCAAATATAACTAAACAGCTACCTTAAAAAAAACAATAATAATTTTAAAAAAATAAAGTTTTACGGCTCTGTATCTACAATAACCATGCAGATTGTTTTCATCATGTTTTGTCCTGCTACAGCAATGAGTCTGCCCAGAAACTTTATCAACACTACTTTCTACTGAAGAAATAGTGCTAGATTCCACTCGGAAATATATATACAGTGTATCTTTTTGGTAATTTAGGTTGACTGAACCCTTAAAAAGGTCCAGTGTGTGACAGATCTATTGGCAGAAATGGAATATAATATTCATAAATATGTTTTCATTAATGTAAAACCAACTGAAAATAAGAATTTTTATGTTTTCGTTACCTTGGAATGAACCCTTAATATCTACGCATGCAGCTGGTCCACTGTGTTTCTACAGTAGACCAGACGAGACAAACCAACGCTGGCTTTAGTAAAGCCTTTCACATTTTTCACAGTCACTGTAGGTTCTTGGAAGGTGAGTGTGGCCCTTTCCGTCACAATGCGATTTGTGCTGGGTTCAGCGCAACCTGGTTGAACTTTGGGGGGGGCGTTGTGGTGTTAGTCACGCTTTGCTTAGCACAGTAAAAAAAACAAAACAAAACATTGTGACGTGGCACACGCCATTGAAAATAAAAAAAAGATTCAGAGCGCAGTGATGCCATTGCTGCGTTGTGTCCAACAGGGCAATGACGGGAGGGGTATTCAGTTGGTTGCAAGTTTAATAACTGACTGACTGAAAATGATACAGAAAATTAGGGAAAAGAAAATGATGCCAGTGTATGACCTTATGAAAATACTGAGTCATTTCTATTTACAAATGTGATCTGAATAATAACAATTCACAGTTTCATCCAACTAAATTTATTTAAACTCAATTTATTTTTCGATTAAAATGAAATTTGACTCACTGGTAACTTAAACGTGGCTTCAAATGACTCACACATCCAATATTATATGAATGGAAAGGTGACGACATCATAATAATCATAATAATAACATTCAACATTCAGGAACAGGTTTAAATGACACCGTTCTCCATTCACAGTGACACCAAGCCACATGGATTTGTCTGGTTTACCGTGAGGGCAGCTCTGAGAAGGAAACGCAATCAATTGTGCTTGAAGAATGAAGTCTGGACAATGGTGCTGCGGTATTGATCTTTCTCAGGGGTAAACATTAGGTAGCCTGTCAGATGGATATTTAACACAGTGGCATTGCCCATGAGCTGACAAAAGTAAATAATAGTCAGCGGTATCCAAAAAAAAAAAAGAAAAGGATGTGAGATTCAAACTAGAAGAGTGAAGCCTGACGATGAGGAAGTAGTGACAGAGACAAATGAATTCAAAGTATGTTCAGTGATAGTGCAAGTGTGCAAAAAAACCCTCACAAAACCTAATGAAAAATAAAATGTCAAAGAAAAATAAAATGCATGACTAAACAAAAAAAAACAAACATCCACATGCCATACGTCCCCCAGCATCTATGTCAGCATGATTAAAGCATTCACAGCGCTCGTGAGTGCGATATAAATAATAAACATCTAGAATGAGAGAGAGAGATTGGATGGGAAGGAGAGAGAGGGAGAGAGAGTGGACGACCAATTTGTGGAGGAGCATTCATGCAGTCCTTCTGCATGGCAAGATAATCTCCTCCCATTACTACGGCACAAAGCAGTGCAGGTTTTCCATTAAGTGTACAACCACAGCCTCCACAGCCTCTCAGCCAGCCATTAGGGCTCAGATTAAGTAAACCTCTATTTACATACTACGGCACTGGCGTATGCTGAATTCTTTAACATTTGGCATCACACAAGACGGGAAGTTGCATACATTTTCTGATAAAGATCAAAGGAACCGCTCACACTATCCTACACTCGTCCTTGAAAGTGTGTGCAGACATATCTTGAATTCCTGAGTTGTTCCTCTGCTTCTTCTACACAAGATCCTGCATGCTCAGAGACAAACTGAAACATATTTTTGATATGAAACCAATATACATACTTTTTTTCTTGTCAAAGAAACTTTGTTAATATTGATGTTAGTGAACACTTCTTTCTTCCGTGCCAAGATAATCCATCCACCTGACAGGCGTGGCATATAAAAATGCTGATTAAACAGCCTGATTATGATACAGGTGTGGTCGAGTACTAGCCAATCAGAGGCAGAGTAGAGCGGGTCGTGACCTTGCCCTCCTAAGGGTGAAAAGTTGAAATAAATATAGTTCAGTGCCTGAAAAATGTATTTTTTTCCCACCAAGTGTGACCTTTTAGTCAGGCTGTTTAATCAGCATCTTGATATACCACACCTGTCAGGTGGATGGATTATCTTGGCAAAAGGACTCACTACCTTTGACTTGTGTGCTTATTTGGTACTAAACTGTACCAAAAACAAGTTTAATTCATTTCCATACAGTGGCACCGCTCCCTGCACTGCACAGCCGAGCAGTCCATGCTGTAAGCTCTAACTCTATATTTTACTTTGCATCGTTATTTGACACCACGTAACGTCGTAATGCTGCATTCACATGCAAACAAAATGAACAATGCCTTCACAGAAAAAACAAACAGATGGCAACTGCAGGGCAAAATGAAGCAACGCCTCCACCACCTCTTTTCGGTGGTCCAAAACACCTGTGGTATAACATTAACACTCCCCCGGCTCCCTGAGCTCACAGACCAGGCAGCCCGGCTAACAACAGCTAACAGCAGCTACAGCTCGCAGCAGTTTATTTTGATGTCCATCAGGAAACTCTGTAAATCACAGAGTCCAATGAGACAATGTTGCTTTAAGCATACAATGTTCAATGTTGTAAAAGGACATACTTCAACTTAAACGATATGTAACCATTAATGCTCATTGAAAAATATGAAAAATATCTTAGATATCACCATTTAAAGAATATTCTTGCACATTGTTCACGTCTTATCACGTGGGTATAAAATGTGGTGAAACGACAGCCCAAGGAGAGAGGAGACATCACCATCACTGAACTCAGCCAACATCAGTTACACAACAATATCTTCCTAGAGTTAGCGTGTGACCCAGATAACTACAGTTAGCAGTTCGCTACATTCGCAATCTTTCAATCAGTAAATCACCTCAGTAGTGTGAGCTGCTGAGCCCAGTTCTGTTTCCTGTTAATAGCAGATACAGTCTGTTATCTGTGCTTCAAGAAACTCTGTAAATCATACAGAGTTAAAGCTGAGCAGGAGAGGACATCAGAGGGGAAACAACAAATATATTCTGTGTAAAATATGATTCAGTTTCACCAAAAGCACTCATAAAGTATTAAAGTTGTGTTTTTGTGCAGTAATCAGTGAAGCTTGACCATAGATCCATGTAGCAGCTCTCTGAATCACTCCGCTCCAGTGGCGTCATTAAATGAGAAAGAGCGATTCATTGGATGCAAATTGAGTATATGCCTCAGAGAGCAGGATGAGTCACCAACAAACTTTTTATTGTTTTTAAGCATTTCTGGAAATATCTAAAAAATGACTTTTTTTGTCATTGTTGTGCCAGATGCTGTTATATAAAGAAGATATATATAATGCAAGACATGTGTGATAAAAAGATTTAAACATCAATTTTGACTTAATGTGGACTTAAAGATCATTAAGAGGCAGGCGCCATATCTCAAAGCGACTTCAATCGCAATAAATTGACTGAATTTAACAGGCGGCATGATGTTGGCGAGTGTATTTTTTAACAGGTGGCTGGTTGTTGATGTTCCCCGGGGGTGGCAGTTGGTGTCACAGGTGCTGCTTGCACTCCACATCACTCTGCTTCAGGGGGAATCATTGGTCGTGTTGGCAGAGAGTGCTTTTCTGTCAAGGTGCATTATTCTTCTCACCACGCACCACGTCCCCCCAACTTCAGCCTCGCACAAGAGGCATCTCCACTCTGTCTTTCTCTCTCAGCTCCTCCCAATACCACCAACATCACCTTCCACTTTCACCTTTCCCTCCTTTTTATCAGTCTTCCTCTCTCTCTCTCTCTCTCTCTCTCTCTCCCCTCTTGAGGGCTGTTCTAACACAGACAGATCCCATTAACCCTACCTGTGATTCGTCCTTAACTCTGACAAGCAGGGGCGCACAAAAAAAAAGAACAGACGTGTGATTCTTTTAATCTAAATTCATACACAATGTCACTGAACTGAAGTTTTCATTTTTCTAATATTTTTTGTGACAGGTCCAGCCAGCAAAGCAAAAGAAAAGAATGACCCCTGTCAAATGAAACGACAGACAGGTGGAACGACATTCCCTCAGGTTAAACGTGTTATTTCTTTTGTTTATTGCATGCGTCTTCTTGTCATTTTTCGGTGTATGCATGCCTCTAACATTTAGGTCATGTCGTTTTGGTATCAATCCCATGTTTTCATATGGCAACACACCACGTGGTGCTGTTAGAAACAAACGATTGGATTCGAAGCGCAGCGAGTCAGGTGGCTCGTGAGGTGGCTCGTGAGGTTTGAGGGTTTGTCATATTTATTGTTTTTTATCTCCCATGAGGTTGAATCATTTTCACGTTGAAGCTGATCTCCAACCAGCCCGCTGTTCCAACTCCAAAGCAAAGCTCAGCACTAACACAGCCACATTATATGCCACTGACCCAATTAGATCCTGCATAGATGTGATACATTTTCCCTCTGTTCGCTTTCCCTTGTTCACCCTTTCCTTTATTTTTCCTCCGCTCCCTTTGATGAATGGCTTTGCTTTTTAGGACAAATGACAGCTCGTGATTAATTGTGTGTGCACTTTCACTCTTCTGCCTTCTCACTCCATTATTTTTCTATTTCAATTTCAGTTTTCACCCTGTGTAACTAGCATTCTTTACCTGGGTTTGCCCCATCAGCATATTACCATAAATAAAAGAGGGGAGGAGGGGAGAGGTTGAGGTGGAGCAAGGGGAGAGACGTGGAGAGGAGTGTGGCCCAGAGGCAGGGCAGCGGGCATGTGCAAAAACGGTGGGGTGAATGAATGGAGAAGGGAAGGGGGAAGAGAGAAGCCAACTGCTCCGGATCGGAAGTGTGAAGGTGACTGCAGAGAATAAGACAGAGATGAAATGAAAGAGAAATGCAAATGTTATAGGAAATAGACAGATGAATAGAGAGAAGGTACAAAAAGAAAAAAAATCAGAGATGGATAGATAAGAGCTGGAAGAGACATGAAATAAAAAAATGCTAGACAAACGGGAAGAAATTGACAGGTCTGATGAAAAAAAGGCAGACTGAATGAGGATGTCAGAACAATTTCCACAGCAAGAAATGAAATGCATGAGCTAAAACCTTCAGATCGCCAAGTCCTTTCATAATTTGGAGCAAAATGGCCCCCCACTATCACACAATGAATGGAGTGTAAATGCAGTAAATAACAGGAGAATGAGCAGGAGATGAAGGAGTAAAAATTGGGACGTATTGAAATAGCAGTGATTGTTGCGAGGTGTGCAGCCAGTGCCCCGTGGCAGGACGTCATGCTGTGCTTAATGAGGCAACAGTGCAGGCAATTAGTTCCTGATATGACATTATCAGTCACCAATAAGTGTACACACCATTAACCATGAGACCCCTTACAATGGGCCGTCATTTTCTGCCTCCCGCTCACACACGAACTGCATAAGCATGTGTTGTTGTTATTTTTAATTAATCAACATAAAGCTAACAATCGTTCATGTATGAAACAACTGTGCGAGTTTAAGGAAAAATCAACCGCCTCAATCGGTCTTACATTCTAATGCTGCCAATTTGTTTTCAAGGAAGCACATAAGAGTTATGTTATTGTTACCATAGAATGATCCTCTTATATCTATAGTTGCCGCGGATCCTCTTGCAGGGTGTCCGTTGTAACGGACAAACCAAACACTGGCTCTAAATATAAATATTTTTCGCTCATGTCGCGGGCACCGTAGTTTCTCCTTCGTTCTTTGTACAGACAGGAGGACAAGCACAGAACACAATGATCTTTTCATTACCGTAGGCAAGTAACGCGTTCGTACCGAGCGTCAGCAAAATATTTATGGTGACAACTGGAGATGGTCACAAGTACAGGATGAACTGATTTCTAATCTGACACATACCTTATTGACTTTTTTTTAACGGATGGAGCAGGTGCACACATTTGGAAAAAATGCTATGCATGGCAAGGATGATATATTTTTTATGAAAATTACATCTTATATTCAAGGGCATCTTTCTAAAAAGTGTGTCTCCTAAAGAAAGTGTTGCATTTGGGGTTGTTCCTAGTCTTATTGTTGCCAGGCTAGAGTGTTTTCAAGTCCATGAATATTGTGTTTTAGCCCTTTAAGTGTTTTATTAGCCCAGTTAGAACTACGGGAGAATGGAGGAATTAAACTCATCTCGAGTGAAAACCTTCTCCTGACACTGACTCCAGAAATACACCAGAGACCGAATCTGTGGCAGTCGAGAACTGCCAATTTCAAAGATGATGAGGAGGTCAAAAAGACAAAAAAATACAAGCGTCTCTCTGAGAAAATCTTTTTGATGACCTCCAACAGCTTGTTGGGAGAGTTTGTGTACATGTAAAAATGAAGATGGACCGCGAATTGGTGCAGCGTCAGCAGCAATGTGGACGTTATACTTGGACCATTGTGGGGAAGATGGAGTCAAGCCGGAAAGCAAAGCTCTCAATTTTCTGGTTTATCTAAGTTCCAACCTTCACCTACGGTCATGAGCTTTGGGTAGTGACCGAAAAAACCAGATCGCAGATACAAGTGGCCGAAATGAGTTTCCTCCACAGGGTTGCTGGGCTCAGCCTTGAAGATAGGGTGAGGAGCTTGGATATCAGAGTAGAACCGGTGTTCCTTCAGGCTGAAAGAGTGCAAGCTGAGGTGGTTTGGGCGTCTGATTTGAATGCCTCCTGGTTGACTATCTTTGGAGGTGTACGACCAGCTTGCAGGAGACCCCGGGGCAGATCCAGAATGCCCTGCTAAGCCTGCTTCCACCACAACCCGACCCTGGATAAGTGGTAGGAAATGGATAGAAGGATGGATATTTGGTTCAATGCAGTCTACTGGAATCGAGCTGCCTACATTAATATCTGAGAATCATCCCAACAACATATTTTTACTTGTTTTCCCTATAAGAACCACTTAGTACTGACTAAAGCATGATTCAAACATTTTCGGGTTATGTTTAGGCAACTCATAACCCTTAGTTAAGGGTAATCATCTTGTTTAAATACAGTAAAAGTGAACAGTGACTTGAAGTACAAAGAAGATGTTTTGCAAACTCCAGTCTCCAGTCCTGCATTTTAAAGTAATGCAATTCCATTAAAAGCTTTAGTGAATTAATGTAAAGTTGGAAAAATGCCCATTGTATAACTGCATCTGCAGCGTATGGTTTTGTAATCAGCATTTTTAAGATTTGGCTACATGTTGCTCAAAGACTGCACCACTGGCTTGAGCCAATCCAAAACCAAGCCAGATGCAAAAGTTGATTTCCACTTAGGTAAACATTTCAAAGATTTACACTCCATTGGGAGCTGAGTGGTGCATGAAATCCGACAACATTATTGCACTCTCTTGTCTTTTCTCTGGAAAAGGTAAGGGGTGAAATAAGTTTCCACTTCTTCAAAAAAGCAAAGCGCTAAATAAGGGCTTTGGCTGGGCGCACTAAGCATATTTGAGCGTGGCGAGGGTCTGGTCACACAGGGGAATAGGTTCCTCAACAGCTTTCCCACTGCAGCACTGCCTCACTGGGCGAAGAACAGCGGAAGAGAGAGCGGGGGAAGACAAAGTGAGAAACGGGGAGGAAGCACAAAAATTAGATTGTGCCTTACATGCAGTTTTTGCTTTCACGGGAACACAGGAAACTTCTTTGCTCTACTTACCGGGCTATCATCTACCTATTTAAAGCTGCTTGTAAATCCTATGACTCATGCATCCGTAAGATTACAGCATGTTTTTTCACTGAAATGACAAGGCAGAGAAGATGTAGCGTTTTTTTTTTTCCTTTTTACACATTTTATAGAGAGGTGTGATATTTACAAGAGTCAAAGGTCGTGCAGAAGGTTTGTCCAGTGAAGTGAGACAAAGTTCAGACACTGACCACTGCAGAGCAAAGCAAAATGCCAAGGAGAGGAACAACACAGTTTGTATGGACGGTTACACCTCTTTGATTTGGAGGGACTGAAGATGTGTTACTTTTATCCTACAAAATAACTATTTACACTAAGATAAAGACCTTTTTCACAGGTTAAACTTAAAGTGTTCTTTAGGTAAGAACAGTGAGACAAGTTGGCAGTTAATGAAGAGTGTGGCGTTCGATAGAAGATGGTTTCCTGAACATGAAAAGCCCTCACATGCTTTGCCTGACTTAATTAACAAGCAGCAGTCAATCGGTGAAGGAAAAGCTCAGTGATGAAAGGACGGACAGAACAAAGAGGATACACATCCGCCACTACCGAGACAGCTTTACAAAGCGCCTTTAGCTTAAACCTCAATATGTGAATCCGCCGTCGTCCTACCGGTGACATTTAACATCCCGTGTGTCAGTATGCCACTTCGGGCTTGAATGGCGGCCCACGTCTTTTCAGCTGTCAGTTAATTAACCTCTTGAACCTTGAATTCTTCCCTTTTCTGTGTTGGCCTTTTTCACACTAAACACCATATATGCAATATATATTCTTCATCCGCTGAACATCCAAAGATCTGATGGTTTAATAGCTGCAACATTATATGCACGTCAGCCTGACATCTTTGAGAAAAGTCCAATAATATGTTACGTTCACACGTTGAGTCACCTTTCCAAACAGTGAGATTTAGTTTCACATATATCTTTTTGACTTACTAGCTGCTTTTGTTTCTGTCCTGTTACCAGTATCCTGATATGGCACTCCTCCAGCAAAAGAAAGCCTAGTAATTGACTTACTCACAGTATGAACAGAGAGCCAAAGTCCTGATGTCAAGTCTGGGCAAGACTCCTTTTACACTATCATCTGTAACGCAGTGCAATCTGTCATTGAGAATTGCCTCCATTTGTCTTGCTGAAAAAAGGGAGAATTCCTGGGTTTCACTTTCCATATTCCATTTATAAGACAAATGCAGGATTTAGTAAAGTTAAACGGTGCAAAATATAAGAATCTAAGAGAGATTTACAAGTTTAAAGAATATAAGAGGTAACCGTTTTGACGTTATGTCAAAGATATCTGTTGTGTTGTGGAGAAGTTAGCATCTTAACCAGCTAGATTAGCCCGTCTTGTCTTGAAATACGACTTTGTACCTCAAGAGGCGATAGTCCGTGTAGCTCAAGCCTCCTCCCTGTAATTTCAACCAAGAGATACTGTATGTGCAAGCAGCAGGTTTGCTACGTTACACAAACTCTATTAGCAATTTTGGTCTAAAAAAAAATAAACTGAAATATTTTTACATATATTTTCATTGTCAAACAAATAAAAAATACAACCGTACACCTTCTGAGTTTCTCTCTTTCACTGAAACTTAATGGTCTTGTTAAGTCATCGTAAAACATGCTTAATTCAAACTCGACGGAAACGAAATAAAACTCACCAGAACTGTCTTTCTACTGTTCCACCAAGTTTGATTTAGTCAAAGAGATTTGGATGTGAAAATATTCTGCTTTTGTCTTTTCAGTGTTCTCTGCTTGACATCTCTTCTGTTTCCGTCTGAACCCGCCGTGTCTTTGTCTCCGCTGTACATACCCTCTGAACCGTATTCCTGTCGTCAAACCGGACTCATTCAGTGACGCAGAGTCTGTGTTCGGTCCCGGCCTGGTCGTGTTCATAAAATAATTTTTCAGGTTTCTAGTTCTAATCTCAAAACTTTATAATTAGAGAACAAATTAGGTAATGCTCAACTAATGCATGACTCATGATGAATTAATGCAGGATGTCAGAAGTCACTATGACTCTGTGATTAGTTCACACTTAATAGATAATCAGTTAAGGAATTTTAATTCACAGTTCATTGATATGCAACCAAATTATCTAGATTTCAATTAGATAAAACTTTTTTTTTCAGATCAGTGCTTTTGCTCAACCTCTCTAAAAAACATAAAACCAATTTTGGTCCCTTACACTGTAGAAAATTGACTATAATTTGAAACATGCACCTGGAATGATTCACCCACAGGTTGGTCGATGTGGGTTAATAAGGTCTAATGATTCTGCATCTTGAATCTAAAGCCATTTAAACCAAAAACAGATTGAAAATGAAATATAAATTCATTTAGATTCATAGATTGGCTCATCTGCCTGCCCGACATATTTGCAGTAAGTTGATATGATTGCCCTTTTTGTTCTGGAGGACAGAGGCAGGCAGCTACCTCTCTAATCCCGACATATTTAGCTGGATAATCACCCTTCATTATATAATCCTCAGGCTAGGTAACGCTTCATACAATAGAGATACACCTCATTCCTCATCGGTCGAGACAAACAAGGAAGACAATCAGATTAAATAGATTATAAACAGAACAGTCTCTTCTGTTTATTTCCTTTCTTTTGGTGGCTGAAGAAGGTAAGCTCGTACAAAAGTTAATTTTGCTGTTTTGTTTGTGTCAGCTTGTTTTTAATCTACAATATTTAATAATTCAAAGCTACTTGAATCAGCTGAAGTTCATTTTTCAGTGAGCGAGCCTTGTGCAGATTTTGTTTGAGGTGGCCATTCGTTCTCTAATGAGAATGACAGACGTCTCTTCTCTGCTTTAATAATATTTGATTATCTGGATCTTGAGTATGTTTCTCTGTGCAGGCTGACAGATGGCCAGCCCACTCTTTCTGTTTGTTTTGGTTCAATATTTGTGCCCCCATTGCTCGCTACAATCACATCAACACTCGACTTATTTAAGCCAGCTCCACTGTGTGATTATTAGGCAATGCAAGAGGAGGAAGAGGCTGTAATTAGGCACGAATTATACAACGCAGTAATGAGGAGATTGTCCCAAATAAAGAGACAGTTAAAGATGTCTGTGAATGAGAAAAATATCTCATTCTCACCCTCCTGTTTCCTCCTATCTGCACCAATACTGAAGGCGACAGTCTCATTTCAGAGCCGTGACATGAAATCAGTGCTGGGGGGGTGTTAGAGGAAGGTAGGTGGGTGAAGTGGAGGAAGTTGGGCAGAGGTGTTAAGATCGGTGAAGATAAGATGGAGTGCCAGACCCGATTGCATTACTATCGGTTGTTTATGGATCAGACACAGGCTGGTTTGGCCCTCTGGGATTGATTGTCTTGTGACTGGACAGCAGGCGAATGGAAAGATAATACGAAAAACAAAGAGAAAACAGAAGGAGAGTACAGAGATGGGTGAACTCGCAGCCAATCTGAATAGAGCTGTGTGTGTTTTTTTCTTTCTGTGGCTTTGTATGTTGTGTTTTAGCACCTGCCAGGGAGATTAATATTTGTTCCCATTTGCTAGTCTGTTTGCATGTTATTTGGAAGTGTATCTCGAAAACAATTAACAGATTTCGAAGACTTTCAGTGTAAATCTTGGCCATGTGCTGAAGAATAAGTGTTGCAATTTTCTTTGAACAGAAAAGTGGAAAAGAATAAAAAGTTTAAAAGAGAACTTCACTGATTTTACATATCAAAGTCTGTTCACAGATCTTGGAGAATAACTGTACAAAGTCTTTTGTGGCTCCCGTTAAGCAAAATCTGATAAATGTTCTCAAGCAGTGTCACCTGAGTCAACCTCATGGAAAGACGTAATTAGTAACGTTTTAATTATGCATAACTTTAAGCCTTAATACAATTTGAATGGGTGAGTTACTGTATATCTAGTGCAGTTGTCATGAGCTATAGAGACAAATGCTGTTTTTTGTACCAGGCTGTAAACATGTTTATTTCATTTTAACATGGTGACTTATGGAGACTTTGAGGAACTGCTGTTCACCTCACAGCCACAGAGGAAGAGCGCTTTAAAGCCAGTCTGACATAGTGGCCAAACTGTGTAATGACAGCAAAGATGTCTGTCATGTGATGCACATTGGCCCAAAAAGACTTTTTCCATTAGCTTACATTGTGAAAGAAGCAGCTATAAAACAGTGAGTACATTTTTTTAAGCATCACCACCCCTGTGTCTCATTTCACTATCAGAATTGGATCCAGTTGGTCTGATAATATTTGGAAAGTCTAGAAGAGCCATGCAAATAAACAATTTTATCCCCACAGAAGTTAGCGGCTTGAAGGTCACTAGTGCGCTTGCTCTATCGGCCGCACGATGTGGAAACATATTTGGAAGATCCAGGTTTTTGCTTCATGCACCACTGAGCAGTTTCCATAAGATCCCTGCCTCCAATGCTCTACCCAGTTCTCATTATAAATCCATGTATATACAGTACATCTCCTTGAAATGTCCTCCGGCCCAAAAAGAGTTTTTCAATTGTTATTGATATACCATCCATTTTTTTCAAACACAACAACAGCATATGTTTCTTCAGAATGTCTAATACAACTTATGTTTCTGTTTTCCTGATGAGGACCTCTAGTGGCTGCGTGATTTATGGCTAAACCTGACCAAATCTCAACCACAGAGGCTGCAAACAGATCAGGAACACACAGTAACAATCTGTCATCAGAAAATCTCTGGACTAGCTGAAGCTACTCTTCAATGTATTTGCAACCAAACTTGCACATATCAACTCTGAGTGAGCAAAATGTGCTAATATTCAAACTAGATGTGACCTTACAGGTGCGACTCTTTGAAAATGTTGCACGTTTCATCCTTGCACAAAGCCCTAATGCACCCAAACAAGATATCCTCCAAAAAAATCATGACCTCTATCAGCCAATGGGCATGATGTCTGTCTCTTTGTGTATTTTGATGGAGATTCACGTCCAGGTGCAGAAAAATATTCTTTCTCATAAAAATAACAGATTTAAAAGGATCGTGCAGCCTTAGTGGAGTCATGACCTCTCTGAGTGCTTTCTATTTTCTGTCTGTCTGTGTGTGTGTGTGTGTGTGTGTGTGTGTGTGTGTGTGTGTGTGTTGGTCCTGTTTGTACGACACATACAATGAATCCCAGCACCCTTCACTCCAGTGGCTCTTGTCAAATATATTTAGAAACATCCATTCAGTGTTTAACCCCTAACTCTCCAGCCCAGGCCCATTCAGCTCCGACCCACAACATCACAGCCATCCAAGTGCAGCACGCTCTCCATCATCAGCCGTGTTAGCTGTGTTTGTTTTAGCCCAGTCCACCTGGCCCTCCATTTCATTACTTCAATTAGCGTGATTAGGATCTAAAATTGCTTGTGTCGGCTCAGTGATTGACAGCAATTGGCCACTTAGGGAGGAGAGCTACAGACACACGGTGCTGCTCGGTGGCTTGTGTAGTGAAACGTGTGTGTGTCTGTGTGTGTGTGTGGGTGTGGGTGTGTTTGTTTACCCTGGTGGGAGTTTGTGCTCACTGAAGATGAGAGCAATTCTTCAGGCAAACAATGTGAGAACCAACACTATAGAAAATCCAGATATCTTGCCTCGCCCACATGTGTGGTGTGATAGTTTGGGGGAGTGGAAGAGACAGATGTGTGTGTGTGTTTGTGAGTGTGTGTGTGTGTGGAGTTTTTGTAAACATTCTGAACTTATCTTTAATGCAAAGCAGATCGTCTGCTGAGAGTATCTATATAAATAAACTGCTGTTATACTATGGGGCATGAAGTGTAGCATATAGGCTTCAGAAACTATGAATAATTTTCCAAGAACTGTGATCATGTGTTGACATGAGAATTCCTCCCTCCTCATCTTCCACCCGTACAGCTTAACATGCTCTAAGCGTGTTGCAATCAGCATGTATCACATGCACACTGATTGTGCGAGAGCGTGACAGACAGGCAATCACTCCTCAGTCATGGCACGTTTTGTTCGGGCCCAGCGGGAGTTGAGAATGTGGCTCGTTTGGGGCGGAGGCACATTAAACGGTCGAGCGTAATTTAAAGGACTGGCTGGTCCTCGTGTCTCTTCTCATTACGGCCCTCGTGGTCTACGCGGCTCTAAGTAGCGAGCGCTCGAGCAGATCTCGGGGTATCTGTCTTTGCAACCATCTTTCCCGGCATGTGAGATGGCGGGAGTGAGGCGTTATGTTTATAGCGCATCAGTGCCAAGTACGGCCGTTCATCATCAGGCGCTGATAACCAGAACCGCAGAGGTCCATGACAGAACATTAATCTTGCCTTTCAAACAGACAGCCGTATACATCCCTACTCCTCCTCCTCCTCCCTCTCTGCAAATCCTACACATGTGATTGTCATTCACTCCCTTTTTCTTCATCTCTCTCTTCTCCATCTTCCTCTATCTCACACTCCCAGTTCTTCCACATCATTCATCCTCTCTTTTAATCCATTCACTTCTGCTGTCTTGAGCTTTCCAGCCCACACACTATTGTTTGGGTGTGTCCTCACGTCCAAATTAATCTGCCTCTGAAGTGGACTGGGGTGGATCCTGCTCTCCCTCAAGATGTAGTAGTTTAAACAGCACCCACATGTACATGTGGCTTGTTAAATGACAACGTTACATGATCATCACCTCACTCGGCTGTTCCCCCCAAGCACTACAGAGCGTTTTAGCATCTTTAAGCTCTTTGTTTTGGTTTTACGGCCCCACACATTCACCGTTTTGGTTCATCAACCTCAGTTCCCACCGCAGCAGGTAGCTGCTTTTTAGCAATAAAAGATAAACCCCACTGTACACCACCTGCCCAGCTCAGAATAAACAAAGTTATCGACTTGCTGGTGAACACAGTGGAGGATTTAGCAAAACTAAAAAGCCAGATATTTCCCTGAGGAGTTGATGGAGAGCAAAACACAGCTAAAAGGAGAGTGAATACTGGACCGCTTGCCAGAAACATGACTGCAAATGAATGCTAATGATTCTCCTTGTCTGTGTAAATAGGAAAATCTTTGCAAACACATTTAACAACTTCACACAGTGTTAAATTATTAATGCAGCTTTAACAATGTTGAATATTAAGTTTTATTTGTCCAAAACGCATATTTAGCCTTTTTTAAACTGACTGGTCTTTTCCTCGGGCTCACATCTTGATCTCCATTTATCTTTTTCTTCCATCCAGGATGTCTCTGAAAGGTGCAAAGGGAGGACCAGAAAGTAGACCATCCTCTGCTGCCAGGTCAGTGGGTTTTAACTAAAAGTGCTGGAGAAAATTAATAGGGAATGAATACACTTTAATTAAAAGCTGTGTGAAAATGGGAGGTTGTGAGCTTTAAGCTTGTACTTGCCAAGAATCATTCATTTCTCTTCACTTTTCTCCAGAGTTTCTGGCTAAAACAGTCAGTGCTGCATTCAAAAAATTCAAACAATTGCCTCCCATTGCAGCTGCTGTCTATCAGCAGTCTGAATCCATCCTAACCTCCTCAGCAGGAGGGTCCATCCCTGTGACAAGCCACAAAGTTCAGCGTTGTTGATTTTTATCGTTGGTTATGAGATTTAATATTTATTCGCGAGACATTAAGTGCACTTTGAATTGATTAAGGCTTCTTTCTCTCTCCTAGCATGTCTCCGCGAGGAGGGAGGGGCGCTCCACCGGCTGGCAGATCGCCAGCTACGAAGAGATTCAAAAGCAAGGCCCTTCAGCTCAGCCTCTCCAAGAAATTCTGGTTATTATCATTCTCTGTTTCTAATCAACATTGATTAGGATAACGGGAGGGGGTGGGGGGGTTGATTGCGTAGATTTGTGCACCCAATTAGCGCCATCGATTGGTACATCAGCTGCAACACAAGCTTTCAGAATTTCAAACTTCCTTCACTGACGTAACCACTGATGTCAGCTGATTGAACTGCTTTTTCCATCACAATTATGTCAAGGGAGGCTAGATGGAGTAATCACCCAAAATGCACTTGAGTATGTTTATTTAAGTCAGTTTAGAAGTGGGGGGAGGTGTAGTCCTGGCTTTGATGATGACAGCTCTCAACACTTGGCACGCAAATGCACACTTCACAGCTCAAAGTCGCCCTCGGCCCAGGAGAAGGGGTCTGGTGACGAGGATGGTCAGCGGCGCGGTAAAAGGAGCAGCACCAGCTCAGCGGTGGCCGCAGCCTACATCTCATACCTTAATAAGCTCTTTGGACAGGTCAGTTCAGCAGCACATTACCACTCTCATACTCACATGCATGCTGTCACAGCCTTTGACGCACTTGTTGGTTACTAGGTTACTCCAAAAAAGGACATAGCTGCAGTTTCGAGCTTCCTGTTTTATCAAAGCCATCATCAGGAGAAAGAGTCAGAGAACAGTGTCGAACAAAAAGCATGCTGCCAGCCAATTACTCACTTTCATCAATTAAGCCGGTGATGTCATAGGCTTAAACTGCTTGTAAGATCAATACACGTCAACAGTCAATGGTCTCAGCATCACTGCTCATCTACCTGTTCCTGGGAGACAAAGAACAGCAGCGAAATGCCTCAAAATGACTCATGTTCAAGTGACAAAGCCCACCGGTGACTGGCGTAATTATGGCTCTCGTCTGTGTGGAGCAAAGGAGGGAGTCAGGTGTTATTTGGGTGAATGGATAGGTCAAAAAGACATTGGATTCTAAAAATGGGGGGATGCAGTTCGTTTCCCATTTCAAGGGTCAAGAGACGAGAGTCAACTGTGTTTTCTTTTTGTGACTGCAACTGTCCCAATGTCATTTTTCAATAAACAGTGCAAATATGGAATGACGTCTGGTTGCTTAAAAAAGCAACCTGTGACAGCACTTACCTGTCAGTCAAAGCAGCCACACCGTTAATCATGCATAACTTGAAGCCTTGATATAATTTGAACTTGTGAGTTCTATAAAAATTCACTCTCAGTACAGTTGTCATGAACGGGGAAATTAGCTATAGAGACCAAAACTGTTTTTTGTACCAGGCTGTAAAAATGTGAAGTTGGATATTTTAACATGGGGACTTATGGAGACTGACTCACTTCTGGAGCCAGCCTCAAGTGGCCGTTCGAGGAACAGCAGTTTTTGCATTGGCTTCACTTCAGAGACACGGAGGGTGCTGGCATTAGAGCCACCTTTCAATATAAAACACTCTGGTACAATAACACACCACCTATTAAGACCTCAATAATAAACATAAACTTGTCTCCACAGGCCATTATGGTGTTAGACAGATTGTTGGAAGCGAGTGGAAAAGAAAGGTCGATAAAGCTGAGCTTTATAGAGTCACAGCCAAAATAAATAACATACCATTGACTTTAAAGTTACACAGAATGGAGTTGGAAAATGGATCAATTTGTTCAGCTGATTCTAAGTGGTAACTATCGACGTGTTTATATCGAAATATAAACACTGGCTGTAACTGTTTGCAGTGAACGTTGAATTAACACCCCGTTTGTAAACCATGAATTGCTGATAGAATCAGCCGAATGACTGTGCAAAGTCAATATCATTACCCACCTCTATTCATCCAGACATGAAACCATCTGATCAGGACTGTGGGCTGTTGCCTCATCCTGTGAAAAGAGAGAGAGAAAAAAAAACACATCCTTTCAGAGTCACTCCAATAATTTCACTTCACAGATGATATAGTGTCTGGACACTGGGCCGGCTTCCACAAGCACCCTGATTGGTTCAAGTTAAGCTTTGGCTCTGTTCATGCCTGATACTCTGATCCCAGATTTCTGTAGAGCCTAGAAAGAATATTTGGGCAACTGACAACTGGAAATGAACCAAGAAACGATCCAGTTCAATGGCACCTTCACAATTTCAGTTAAAAACGTCAGTTGATTCATAGAGAGGGAGGCACAGTATATACGTTCATCTGTGTGAGATATATAGATTTGTTTAGGAGTCGTGCATGTTCAGCCCTGGAAACAGAAACTAAAAATGCTAATTTTAAGTGTGGGAGACAGAGAGAGGAAGACTTTGGCTACACGGTTGTCTTTGTGTGGAGAAAACGGATGTGGATCAGATCCAGGATGTTAATGAGACTGTCTTAAAAACTCTATTCTGTCAAGGACAGAACTCTGAATGGCAAATACCCATTAAAATAATTGGTGGGAAATGGACAGTGATTACAATGACTTATTCTATGTTTGACTAAAATTGAAAAGTTAAAACTTCAAATGCAGAAGGTCACTATTATTTAATTAGAAAACAGTCTGTGCACCAGCATTATGTCTGGAGATATCCATATATTTACTTACTTATAGTCCATTCAGACACACTGACCAATAACAAATATACAGCGAGAACTACCCCGCTTTAAAATGGAAATTAATCAAGAATATCTAAAATATAAAGAGGAGCATGAAAGTATTGGCATGTAAGGTTATAACTAATGCTGCACTCTGGTCTGAATATGATTGGATATTACAAGCTAGCTGATCAGCCAAACAGCTGATTAATGAGCCAGTGATTGCATGCATGAATGAAGACCTTTCATTGCTCCCCCTGATCTAACGCTACGCTCCATTACAATCCGGTCTTTGAAATTACATTTATATAATACTAAATTGTTTTCGCAGTTGTGTTGTGGTTAAATCACTGGCTGGGTTATGTTCAGAGGTGATGTTTTATAAGTAAATGAGGTGCTACTGAAGTTGCAGGAAGGTGGTTGGGATTTTGACTATAGAGACTGCGTTTAGGGTTTAGGTTTGGTGTTTAGGGTCAAGGTTTGGTGTCTAGGGTTTAGGGTTTAGGGTTTAGGCTTGATGTTTAGGTTTGAGGTTTAGGGTTTAGGGTTTAGGCTTGATGTTTAGGGTTAAGGTTTGGTGTTTAAGGTTTAGGTTTAGGGTTTAAAGTTTAAGCAACAAAAGCACTTAGATTGATGTTAGTAAAAGATTGTGTTTCCAGTTAAATTCAGTTAAATACCAAGACCATGATCTCTCCCTAACATTAACCAAATGCTGCATGTGTCTAAACAGAAACCACAAAAAGTTTAATAAAGCTATAGTCTCTGCAAGCAGATATTGTTTTGCGAGATTGGATATTTTAGCAGAATACAAATGAAAGAGTACGTCGGCAGGGAACACTTTTTTTAGGCACGTTAATTAACAACACTTCTTCATTATGTTAATAGAAAATGCAGCCAGCTTCACGTTTGCTTCAAAATGTTTTCGTGGTTGCAAATGAGTTGTATATAAATGTCATTTCATAGTGTTGTCCATTATGGTCCATATGGTCCATTATTCCCCATAAGTCCCAGGAAAAAAAAATATAATTACTCCAAGAAAAGTAATTGTTTCTTGGGCTATAATGCAGTACTTGGAGGGCTGTTTATGTATAATATTATACATATTAGAGACATTAATATCTGTGCAAAGCATTCTGCTTTACATCAAACATCAGACTGGGTGTGAAATCAAGGGCAGAACGTCCTCAGTTGTCCAAACATACACATTTTATGTACTTAGCTTTTGGCATTTGCCTTTATTCATGCCACACTGCACATAAAATATCTTATTTTACTGGAAAATAGTGATCAAGGAGGTTCGTTAGTCAGAGGGTTAGACGTAGTACTGTTGTTGTTATGAATGTTATTACTTTATAGATGAAACTCATAAAAGATCCTTTTAATCATAGAAATGTGTAGGACCCTGGTGAGACATTACTACAAAGTAGAGCCAAAGGCTTTTCCATAAGTGCCTTCATCACAGGAAATGGATTTACCGTAAAAGATAACAGAGAAACCTATGCCGAGGGGACTTGTGTGTCTACGAACATTTTAATTATGTCTCATAGCAACAAGAGTTCTTAATAACTAATGGGACCGTTTCATTGTTTTAAAGCAATTTACTGAAATTGAAACCTATTTCACGGTGACCTTGGGCTACTGTGGACCACTGCTACATGCCTCCCTGAGTTACCACTCCACCCGCCATGACTGATCTGCCTTGTTTCACTGTGACAGTCCCTGGTTTGAATTTACTAGTAGCCAGGTAGAGCTGTGTGTGTAGTATCCACGGGGTAGAGGACACGCTGATTTGGTCGCTGCTCTGACAATGAGGCAGGGAGACCATCCATCCTGCAGCAGGCCTAATCCCTGCCTCAACGCACGTATTAATAACCCCCTTAGCAAGGTTCACTGTCAGTCCTCATTAGATCCAACTCAAGGAGGGGGGCGGCAGAGACAAATAGCTAAAGAAGAAACAATTGATGCATTTGTGCAAGCCACAGTGGAAGACAGATGGATGCGAAGCGAAATGGACTGTACTCATCAATGAACCATATGTATGCGCGCATACTGTAACTGTATGTTTGAGTGTCTTTTCTATTTGAGGACAACATTTGTGCAAAATATCCACGTACCTCTCATTTGTGTCCATGCGTCATGCTTACAAAGCAGTGGGCTGCTCAATGGGCCATGTGAAGGCAGACAGAATGAAATTAACTGTTAATGGGTTCGTTTTGACGGATGAATTGAGAGTCCACATGGCATGCCGTCTAATCCTTTCTGGTTGAGGAAAAAAATCCAATTAATGTGTTGACCTTGCTTGTCTAAATATGCCCTTGTAGTCTGGAGGATCTTGTGCAGGCTTAAACGGGAGAGGTTTTTTTTTTTTTTTTTTTATGCTGCAGCATCATAAACCACACCAGAACTTAAGAGGTTTATATAAATCACAAGTGTTTTAGGCAGAGTACACGTATAGTGAGATAACTCTTGATGCAATTGCGTCCTGGCATTGCGTCGGTGTTTCGAGTCTGTTGGCAATATCATACAGTGTATAATCATTTGAACGGCTGCCATGCGGAGCAGCTTCCAAATAAACCATGGGAGCCTCTCCTTTTTCCTGAAGCTATTGTGCACTTGAGCAGTATGACCTTGTATGATTTATGTATTAGCCACCCTGAGTGCCAACATGTATTAGGACGAAAATATTGCACTTCTCTTTGCATTTCAGTTCTACTGCTGCTCTGATTTGCCTTTTTATCTCAGTGGTAAAAAAAAAAAAAGAACAACTGAAGGTTGAAGTAAAGTAATGGAACTATAGAAACTTGAATAAAAGCAAAGGTCCTTAATAAAGAGGTGAAAGCAACTGCGTAAGCTGAGCATGAGCATTAAATAGACTCAAGGATCAGAGGTGAAATGAATGGGCAAAGGTTTTGTGAAGCATTCAAATTATCTTAACATTCAATCTTCCTCCATTGATTCTCGAACAATGCAACATGTTTTGGCCGCTTTATTGTCAGTTCTGTACTTAAGACCTCCAAAAAGTTTGAGTTACAGCAGTTGGATAAATATGAGGTAAAAAGTTTCTCTTTGAAATACAGTTTAATAAAAGTAAAGTCTGATGTAATGGAAATAGCAGATGGATAGATATTATTTGTTACCTCCACCTGTACTTTATCTACTTTTTGAATCCTTTTGAGCTTCAATATTTTTTCCTCACAAGCCCACAGCGAATCTGTGCACATTTGTGTTCGCAATAATGAGAGCTTTCATAAGCGCGTATGTCAGTCTTGTTTCTTTGAACTTATAGATATCCTCAGGCTTGTGCTGTCTTTGTGCTATACGATATCTCCATATGTCAGGCTCAGTTGCTCTCTCCGATGCTGACTGAGTTTGCATGTTTCCTGCTTCCCCCTGTGGATGCGCTGAAGTCTCTCTCTCTTGAGTTGCACATTGTTATGAAGCCCTAGAGTCAAGATGATGTTGGCACAAGAGTGATTTTCTTCAGATGCATCCCGCTAAAGACACAAACTCTCATTGCTTTTGATGATATCTATGATGGAAAGCTTTACATATGTAAATTCAAGCGAGAACATGCTTTCAAATATGCTAATTAGAACACGGTTTTCGAGGATTGATGCATGTGATGTGTGTTGCTGAAAATATGAGCACATTTATGACCAACGTACTGAATGATGGATCCGGGCGAAGCTCTCAAACCTCTAAGCTCATCCTTTTTAAACTAAAATTTCAAGTGTATTCCTTGCCCGAGGGTATGCATTTAATATGGTATTGCAACTCATGACCAAATTATAATGTGTTTTTATCAAAACTGTCTGTCTGCAACTAGTGGAATATATTAACATATTGCTATTTTAAGCCCCTAAGCCCACATAAATTTCACAATGATCCATTATTTCTAATGACTATCTATGTGGAGCTTTTTGTTCCTGGCTCCTAGCTTCGCCTCAACTTCTCTGAAAACACATGAAAAAGGGAGAGAGAGAGCGGAGAGAGAGTGGAGAGAGATCACCCTGAGCAAATGTCAAAAACAGGGCACAGAACACTGAATGTTTCAAACATAAGGCTATATGCAAATCACATGTCTCGTGTCGGTGTAGGCAAGCACATATATACGTGATGTGTACCCCTGTCTCACGTTACATCTATCGCTGTTTCTTTGCGCCCGTGCAAGGTTTGTGCAACTCACTGTCACAGTCACATGGTCGTGCGTGAGTGTGTATTTGTGCGCGCACAAACTTGAGCTTATCCTGCGTCTCCCTCAGGACGCTGCAGATGTAGGGTGTGTGTGTGTGTGTGTGTGTGTGTGTGTGTGTGTGTGTGGCATTGTGTCATTTTGCAAATTAGAAAGACATGTCGCTGGGTGAAATCCCATTAGAGTTCACTGTCAGCATGCGGCAGTGTTGACATGATATGCATGTTATTCTAATTTGGTAGTCAAAAACAGATTATCACTGGGGTATTTCTCAGGAGAATTTGCTGTTTTAAAGCCACCCTGATTGTACATCTCGTTCCTCCGGTGCTGTCTTGTAATTATTTCCACTGTCTTCTTCTTTTCTTCTTCTTCTTCTCTGCTCTGCAGGAGAGAGAGCTGATGCCAGAGGAGATAGATGGTAAGACGTTGTAATTATGTTGCAAACACATGATAAATTACTCATCAATTGCATTGATATTTTCTCCTGTTAAGCCCGCTCCTCGGACTGCCATGATGTGTTTTTCCAGTGACTCGGTGATAAAATCAATTAAAACAACATAACTCACTGTTATTGAGAGCTAGCTGTAGTTCTGTCTGCTGGAACAACTTGCAGAGAAGTTCAAACTTTGTTCAAAGTGTGACTGCACGCTGTGTTTGTGTGTGTGTGTGTGTGTGTGTGTGTGTGTGTGTGTGTGTGTGTGTGTGTGTGTGTATGTGTGTGTGTGTGACTCTTGGGAAAAAAATATTTTACCCTACTTCACGGTTTGTTGCCGCTGCTGTAATTTGTTTGTCTGTCTGTCAGAGCTGCAGGAGGCCTTTAAGGAATTTGACTACGACGCGGATGGCTTCATCCATTACAAAGATATCGCAGACTGCATGAGGACCATGGGCTACATGCCTACAGAGATGGAGCTCATCGAGATCATCCAGCAAATCAAGATGAGATGTGCGTATTTACCAGTCTGGTTCTGCGTATGTGTGTGTGTCTGGTTTTCATTTCCTCCTCGGTGGTTAAAGCATGGGCGCATGATTGATGGGTCTTTCCGAGGCGAGTAGGTGTGAATGCATGAGTAATGTGTCCGTGTGTGTTGCACAAACACGTGTGCTCACATACGTCCTCTCCTATGAGTCCGTGAGGAACTGATGTTTGTCTTTGGAGTCGGGGACATTCGAGACATTTTAGCAGACTGATTAATGGCCCTCACACGGCAGGTGCAGGGGTGTACGAGTGTGAGTCTGCATGAAGACGTGTGTGTTTAGTTGAGATCTAACTTTCCTCCCTCTGCTCTTTAATGAGGATGTGTTTGTCTTTGCTGTGTTCCCTGAATGATCAAGTATAGATCTGTGTGTGTGTGTGGGGAGTGTTTAAGGTGAATCATCATTGTATTGATTTCTGCTATAAGCCTGGAGAACAAGTTCCTGTAACACCTACCCAGTGTCAGAGCAAGGCCAGAATATCTGAAGTGAACTGAAATCTGAGCGTCTGCCAAGACTTTACATAAACTTTCAATGGATACACAAGACTTGGCACATGGAGCACGCAGAACTGTTCAGATCTTTTGTTGAAGTAGCGCTGATTTTCTTAGAAATTAGGAGTTGGATTCATATGAAGTAAATTGCACCTTTGCTCAGTTCCAGTAAAACCAGGTACAGCCTTACTGGTTCTGATATGACCGATAGCTTATAGAGGCTAATGTTAGGTAATATTACATAGATATTGCTGTGTCACTGTTTACTAAGGAGTGCACTTCTGCTGCTGTTACACCAAGTTTTAGCATTTATCCTGTAACAGTCAGTACACAATGACTTCTTCTCTGTTTGGTAAAGACTGTATAGAACATGGATGTCATATCCGTGACATCACCCACAGGTGAAGAGCAGTTGTGAAGCTCAGTGTGTTGTCTCTAGGCAACGCCATCTTGGCAGTTGTCCTGCCTCTGCCACCGACTCTGCAGCTGATCTAAAAGTGGGCAAACAGGTGGATCATGGGTGGAGCTGAGGTGGGTTGAATGAAGTCTGGTTGCTCAAACAAGCCACCTGTAACAGCGCCCACCTGTCAATCAAGGCAGCCATGCTTTTATTTATACAGAACTTTAAGCCCCAATATAATTTGAACAGGTGAGTGAATAAATATTTTAAAAAATCACCCTCAGTACAGTTTCTGCTGTGAAGGTGGCCATTTTAACATGGGGGCTTATGGAGATTGACTCATTCTGTAGCCTGCCTCAAGTGGACATTCAAGGAACTGGTTGTCATTTGAAAAAGCACACCTCTGACCACACCCAACTGCACACACCAGAGGTGAAAGAGACTTGAACTTTCAGCCAAAGGAGGACAGTTAAGCATCGCTGTAGTTCAACTAAAATTGGACTCCCCAAAAGGGAGAAATTCATATTTTATATTTTTTGGCTATATATTTTTAACCAGCTTGTTACACAACACAAAAGCCACAGACTTTGAACAACGCACATTAACTTTCCAGCAAAACTTCCCTTCATGTCTAACTTCAAAACATAAACACAATAACTTGTTAAATGTGCAACCAGGCAAACATTCACCAGGGCAAAAAGTGTGCCGTGAACGTCAGTTTGAAGGCTCGATGGTTAATTAGCTGCAGCACATTAAACAGCATATGAACTTACCTGCAAATGTCACAGTGGTCCATTTATATGCTGGAGTGGTCTTCAGTCCCGCTACTCTCCGTCCATGACTTGAAAGCTACAGCACAACTTTGTTTAGTCTCTCTCTTGTTCCCCTGCTGGTGCTCAGAAACAGAGCCCATCTTACCAGCTGCTGTCAATCAAACACAGACACCTACCCATCCAGCCCGATATTACTGATCTTTCCCCAAGAACTCTTTTATTTCTTCCTTCCTTCCTTTTAATGATAACGATGCATTCAAAAGACATTTTATTCTTGCCTGCAAAAAGTTATGACTAATGTGATTTCAGTTGGATTTCAAGTTTTTTTTACTGAGTTCTAATGATGTCTAGCCTTGCAGACTGTTTTGGTTTTGTTTACTCAGTTTTCTACTGAAGAAATAGTCCTTGTGCTCTCGCTCTTTGGATAATCCAGAAGTAATTGGGGTATATTTTTGTTTGTATAGAGATGCTGCTGCTGCTGAACCTCCTGTCTTTTTTCAATGCTGTTAGCGTCACAAAAAAACAAAAAACAAAAACTCCAACCTCCATTTTATTGGTGTGGAGGCAAAAAAATCTCAGACACACTGCAGAGAACTCAAAATGTGGGCAAATAAAGCCAAAATGAGAAGACACCATTAAAGATAGAAGTAATTTATTTATTACCCTTTTATCATGTGTGTTACATGTACATAGTTGATAATAATAGGCTCTGTGTTCCTGCTTGGAGAAATAGGCTAAATTCAGGTTTAATTTACACACACACACACACACACACACTCGTAATGCAGGCCTAGTGTTGGGGGCCCCAGGGCAATAACACTAATAATGAGCAAAATATTGGACTTTGGGTCCACGGTGTAAATGTTTGGCCACAAAACAGTTACATCACATTGGATACAGTAAGGCAGTGATCCTCAGGGACCGGAGTGCAGCTGGATTCTGTGCTAGCAGCTAGTTAATTAGGCTCACCTGGGCTCCCAGGTGTAAATGATTTCCTGATTAGATGTTAGAAAGACAACAGAAAGGATAGCAGCATCGAGAGAGAGAGAGAGAGAGTCCCTGCTGCATTGCCCTTGAATCAACATTTCATCCATCTGATGTGCACCATTGGAGGAAAAAAAAAAAGACAGAACACAAAGCAACTATTGTTTAGCCTTAAAACACCAAATACATCATGCTGAATGACGGGAAAATGTGTATAAAGTGACACATTTCATTATGACTTTACCATTTCATTCAATGCTGCAGCCATAAAAATGTGTCCCCGACTTGAATTCTAAGCTTTACACACTGCAGCAGCCAAACAAACAATATGTGATGCTTCAAACTGTGTAGAAACATCTCCACCTTGAAGGGAAACTATAAGAGAACTGTTCAGAACATCGGGGATTTAGTTGGTTGTTACTACATTTTATATTTTCTGCTATGTTCTCATACTGTGTAATATAAATTATTCATCTGTTCAGTGATGCCTTAATTTGACCCATAAGGTAGAATCGGCTTCAGACACTCCATGAAATTCTCTCTTTCATTATATAACTAGCATTGCACTATCAATTAAAAAAATAATAATAATCTTCTAAGACTTTTGGGAGAATTTTTCTACTCCGTGATTATAGATTGACCCACTTAAGACACAGAGATGCGTCACGGCGGTGTCAGGAAACCCCCATAGACTGCTGCTCCACAAGGCCCAGTGAGCCAAAAAATATATATATATATACTGTACCTTGAGGCAAGTATGAAAACTGTTTGCTAACTCAAAAATCATATGAATTAATTTTCTTTTTTTAAATTTTCAGAACCCTTCAGGTGCTAGTATGTGACAGTTTGAGTTTCCATGCAAGCCGAGTTTGCCATAGTTTAGTTTTCATGATCCTCAACAGTCCCGAGACTGATTCAATTTTTTGAACCACAAAATGACCACATGACTTTATTGAAGTAGTCTTTCACATCCACCAAGGCCCAGATAATGAAAACAGACCGGGCGCATTGGTCTACACTATCAAATAAGCCTGCCTTTTGTTCAACTAATAACATGAGCCTTCTCATTGTATCGGTTTGTTTTGATAATTACCATGGGGATAAAACAAAACAAAGCTGCTTCTAAGAGGGCACATAGCTGGATGTATTGTTAGGTTCAATGCACGGAAGACTTTATTTATAGAGCAGCTCGGTATTAAATCAGGAAAGACCAGGTGTAGTACTACTACCTTTTCTTAAAGCAACACTGCGTAGAAAGTGGTATTCAGGCAAGTGCATGTGCAAACATCAAGCAGGCACAAGAACACAAGACGATGGTATTTGTACTTTGAAAGCATTATTTTTTAGATAATATGGCACCTTTTTCTCCACTACATATATTTGACAGCAATAATTACCTCATTTACAGTGTAGTTATACCACCTGAATGCATGTCTTGGTCTAATAAACATTATTTTTAGCTGCAGCAGGAAATAAAACTAAAATAGCTCTAAAAACCTACTGACCTGACCTCTTACGCACCAAATTGAATCTAGACAAAGTTAGTGACCTGCGGGACACAGTGCATCATTTATCAGCTAAAGAGACAGATATTTCTCTCAGGAGCTGGTGGAGACCAAAAACGGAGCTAAAAGGAGTACCTCATGTGTAAAAGTAAAGCTGCTAACATGTTCACCGTAATGATTTTAACAAGGTGATGTTGTGCTTTTAGCTCGTTCAGCCCTTAAATGGCGAAAACAATGGATTAATGCAGGTCTCAGTCTAATATCTGAATACTTCCTCCACCACTGTTACTAGGTGGATGCAGTAATAGTTCTACTGTATGCGCCAATATCCTCTGACACCTTCATGCTTAATGCATGAGTCCACATGTCAAGCACAGCCACTCCAGGGAGGAAAGGAAAGTTATTACTTAGCAGTCAACCTGTGCATATGTGTGTGTGTGCATCTATGTGTGTGTCCTGTCGTTCTGCAGGGGGTGGACATGTGGACTTTGATGATTTCTGTGAGCTAATGGGGCCGAGGATGCTGGCTGAGACGGCTCATATGGTCGGGTTGAAGGAGCTCCGCTGTGCCTTCAAACAGGTAAGAGGTCCCCAGCTAGAAACTCTATACAGAAGTCTGACTTCAAGTAAGTGAAAGGGGCACGGTATTATGACAGTACTTTGAAGTGTGCAACAGGACCTTTCCTTAGAGAGAGCCAAGAGTGCATGGCTCTGACTTGTAAACAAGTCCGAGGGAAGAAGGGGAGCTGGCTATGAATACAGAAGAAGGAAAGAAAATATTCACATTGATGATGTTTTTATGAGGCCATCCAAAGAGCCACGATTTATATTCTATATTTGTCTGACCTGTTAATTTGTGCTCATTAGACATGCCTATTTTATTTTCAAATTTGCGGTGCCTCATTGGTCTGGAGCAAATATCTATTGAGTTGTCCCCCCTTCGACGTCAATACAGAGGCAGGTACACAAGTGCTGAATTGATTGTCCCCCGAAGCCAAGCCCCGGCGTGACGTAGAGTCTGACCAAGCAAAACAAATGAGGTGATCATATTATTTATAAGCACAGCTGCACACACCTGGGTTCATCCATTTAACGTATTACGGCGTGATAGGTTTTTAATGGTTACTGCAAAAGAGACAACACTGATAATACGCTCTTAATGATTATAACTGACAACATATCAGAGTGTACAATATGCTACTGGGATTCATTTATCTAGATTATAAATTTCATGCATTTAGTTTGGCTAGTTATTGACGTATGTGGAAAGCAAGAGGGCGTCAGCAAGGTTATTTATGGAATTAAAGTCACGAAAATAGATATTTAAATCAATCCAGATGTAACGCTGTTTGGAGCTACAAGGCAAAGTGTGATCTTGATCTGTTCTGGTGTTACAGAGAGCTTTTGTAACAACATTTCTATCTCCACCAATCTCTTCCTGAAGCAGCCCGGCTACTTTATAAATCAATATTTTAAAGAAGCCTGTGGGCAAGACACCAAAAGCATCATTCCCCCCTAATACCTAAATGGTATTAAAAGTGTGTCTCATCATAGATCAGACGTATTAAGGTTTTTAACTGCGGCCTCTGTTTTTTGCAATTGTATCTGGAGTTTCTTCATCACTCGTGCGTCATCGTCAAGTGCTGAGTAATGCTGTCGAGGGTCGGGAATACATTTGTGGAGAATAATGAATTAGCTCTCAAGTCTACTACTTCTGAACAGAACCTGCTGCGACTTAAGAGCATCTCGCCTATTCTCTGAACAAATGAGAATACATTTTCAACTCTTAGCCACTTCAAAAGTCTTCAGTACTAACCCCTCATGAGTCAGCATTGGCCCAACTGCAAACTCAAGCTGTTTTCAGACATCCAGGGAAATCATGCAGCCAAATTACATACTGTGATTTCTATGTTTAAATAAATTATTGCATGGCATGATCTCTGGACCTCCTTCACATGTGATAACTTTCTCTCCCTCTGTTTATCCTCCTCTACTCATTATATCATGCTGTATTCAATCTCTCCCCCTCATTAGCCCTGAAACACTTGATGTCATTCTTTCCTTCTCTGTTCCTTGTCACGTCTTATCCTCCTCATCTGTGATCTGTTTATCTGTCTCTGCTCGCTCACTACATGTTCATGCCCCCGCCTCCTTGATCTCGACTAATCATTACACGTCGAAGTTTGATTGTGATGGCGATGGAAAGATCACGATGGATGAGCTGAAGGAGGGCATGAAGTCCCTCCTCGGGGAGAAGCTTAAGAAAGGAGAGCTGGAGGAGATCCTCGCCGACATTGACCTCAACAAAGACGGCAACATTGACTTTGATGGTAAGCGGTTGGGGACTTGAGGGAGGTTGACTTCAGGCAAGGTGTGAGAGGGCATAAAAACAATTAATAAAAAAGTATGATGATATGATTAAACACTGGGACAGCGGCGTGGGTGGTGATGGTAGCATTTCCCAACCACTTGTAGAGCCTACTTCTGCAGTAACCAGAGGGTTATGTGGAAAGAACTGCTAATTCCCAACTAAATTCAATCAAAAAGAATTAAATGTGTTTAAAAATCCACATATTTGAGTTAAGGAGGGAAATAAAGATCTAAATGGGTGATCTAATTGCATTTCAAATAACCAGCAAGCAGCACATCTTGAGTCAGTTGCGATGTTTGAATCCGCAAGCAAGCAGAGAAGTCGAAACAGTTCATTAAAAGTAATGGATAAATAATTAATATAATGGACTAGTTGAATGAGTTAGTTAGAAATATGGATAAACAGTTGAAATACAGACGTGTAACAACTTAAAGAAAACAACTGAATAAATGAGTGGAGAGCATAATGAATGCAGGTGCTTCCACACAGGTGCACTCCATGATACAATTAAGCAATTAACCATCCAATCATGCTCTGTGGCGTGTAGAAAAATGCAGAGCAGGGCCAGTTTATTCTCATTTTGTATCAAGATGACAAAAGGAAAACATCTGAGCGAGATCGAAACAGGGTTCATTTTTGGGGCACTGCTCAACCGGTTCGTGTTTCAGTAGGAACGGCGACTAAAGTGACATCTGACGTCAATAAATAGGGTCAGACATCGCGGTTGACAGCACACATTTGATGACCGTGATGCTTGTGCATTAGAGCGACATGTAAGGAAAAACAGAAGAGTAATTCTTCTTCAGGTGACGGAGAATGTCAATGCACGACGTGATCAGACTGTCAGCAAGAACAGCCTGTCAACAAACACATAGTGAGGGATGTTATAGTAGTGTTGCAGTGCATACAACAGAGATAAATGCACATTTAAGAGCTCAGTGGTGAAAGAAACATTGGCACTGGTCCAGAGAGATGTGGAAAAAAATTGATCTGGTCAGATGAGTCATCTTTCAGCATGTGGATCCTGGAGAGATCTCTTCCAGGATGGCAATGGCCTCATCCATAGAGCACGAGGGGTCATTGAATGGTTTGCTGAGTATGAAAATGATGTGAATCATATGCATATCTTAACCCAATTGAACACAGCGTTCTCCACCAGCATCGAATGAGGGAATACCCTTTGGAAGAACGGTGATCATCCCTCTAGTGGAGTTCAGAGACTTGTAGAGTCAATGCCAAAGCTGTTCGGGCACCAAGTGGTTGGTTTGACCTTTGCCACCCTCTAAAATTCTAGTTAATAGCAGCTGGTGCCATACAGTGACATCCAGTTCATCATTCATTCATGAGAACACATTCGGAACATGACAGATGTGCATTGGTGAGCCGGGGTTATTCAAGCATCGGGGTTATTCAGCTCATCAGACATCAAAGGTTGGGGACTGTTGATGTACAGGAGGGAAGAACGATCTAGAAAGGACAAAGCAGGAGGGGTCAGCGAATCCAGTTGAGGGTTGAGGATGAAGGGGACAAGGAGAAAACAAGTAAGAAATGAGGCGGGAAAAGGTGAGATGGGAAAGGAAGGATGGTTAAGTCAAGGTGGGTTGTCTGGAAGGGCCAATCCAATCTAATCAGTAGTGCATTAAGCCAATCAATACACATGCCTGGACACCTGTCACATGTTACATAAAAGAACACACGCCGTTGGACAGCTCAAGGACTTTGCAGAAATGTCATTACGGCGTGAAGCAAATAAACAATACACAGCACGGCGTGCACATGTGCAGGCATGTTGCTGCCATTATAGGCTGCAGCACCCAAAGGGCTCAGAGGTGTGATCCAGTTTGTCTTGCCTCAGCAATCCAATCAATTACAATTATTGGGAACATATGAATAGGCGTGTCAGTCTCGGGGGGGGATCAATAAGCAGGTGCTCCTCATTATCATCAATTAGCCCCGAGGGCAACGTTTCAGTGTATCTGTCCAAGGTAGCCACACAAGCAGAAAACAAGCATCTGTGGCAGCAGTGAGGAGATCATTGAATATCCAGAATATCCAGGTGACAGGCAGGTCAAACTCAACTCGGCGAGCTGCTGTTCCGCTCGGTTTACTTCTTTTTATAGAAAATGGTTAGAGGAGTACCTCAAGAGATAATGTTAGTGGGTTAATCTGGAATTAGGCTTCAGTAGTCAGTCAATCGATAGATTCGCAACGACAATCAGACGTCTTTGAGAGCAAAGCAGGAAGTCAATGGGACATGATTGATGGATGGATTTAGAGAAACCTGCCTCAAGCTATCTGGTGATAGGTTCCATTGACAAGACATGTTAATAACTGTTAATAACATAATGGATCCAACAAACTGAAACAAGTGGTAATCGAACTGATTACCAATTACAAGAAGAGATTAACAGAACCTGGAAAGTGTCAGTCAGCGTGTCAGGGTTGTTATTCTATTTAAATCTAGGACTGGAGTTCATGCATGTCCAGAAAACTCGCTGTCCTATTTAAATGTTCAACTAATGATGCTGTATCATTTCTACTTTTTTCATCTTGACATATCACCTCATTGCCGCTTCAATTTTTCATTAACTTGGCGATAATGGAAACATTTTGTCATTACATCACACCATGAGCTGTGCTAGTTTCCAGTACAATTTCATGTGGGCTGATAATGATGTGGCTGCATCTCACGCTGCCCTTTAATGATATTAGAGTGTCATAAGTCCTTATCGGTGGATCTGCTGCCGTCTCTGTCTCCCTCTGCAGAGTTTGTTATGATGCTTTCTGCACGGTGACCTCTGATGGAAGAGGATGGCGCACAACAACGCTGGATTCAGGAGCTGCGTAGAGACTCAGGAACACTTTCTATTGCTGCTTTTTCTGTGTATATTTGTAATGTAAGATTGTAAAAATGTAACAAAATCGAAGATATGTATCTATATTTTCATAATAAAAGTTAAGTGCAGAGGGTAAAGTGTGAATTATGAAACACTGAACTGTATAATGCTGCATTGTCGCCCCCTTGTGGTTAATAAGTATACAGACTCTTCTCCAAAGTGAAGCTAGATTCATGTTGTTTATTCACTGATTTCTCAGCCCAGTGGTTTTCAAACTGGGGTCCTGGGTCCAGCATGGGTCCTTAAGTGAGTTATAGGCGGTCCCCAACATGTGGAGGAAAATAATATTTAGATGCTAAAGAAACAGGGCTGGCTGTTTTTATTGCTTGTACAGTAATTCATAGTGATTCTAGTTTGATCTTCGATCAACAATGAAGATTTTTTTTCATCTTTAAACTTAAAAATATTTCAAATTGGAGGGGATTCCTTCAAATCCTGTAAAGTTGGGGGGGGGGGGGGGGGGGGTGTCTGTGGTCTAATGTGCACCTCTTGTGGAGGTCCTTAACCTGAAAAAGTCTTGGTTCATACATGATTACTTCAGGTTCTGACTGGACTGTAGTGTATCTAAACTTATCTTGCACATACAGTACAGACCAAAAGTTTGGACACACTTTCTCATTTAAGAGAATGGGAAAGTGTGTCCAAACTTTTGGTCTGTACTGTAAATGGGTTAAAGTCCCTGAAAACACATTTTTTTCCAGTCTCACTTGTGAACACACTATTCTCTGGAACAGTTTTTGTTATTTGACATTAGAGGTTTGTGTGTTTATTTCTCAATGCCCCGCTGACTGATAGAAAGTTGGCGGAGCTTCTTTTTTTCAGGTCACATACTGCCAAGCACTGTTCAGTATTTAGTAATCCATTAGTGGTTTGTTTGGTCACTGTCAAAGTGGATAAAACCACACCCATACAGCTCTGAGTTTAGCTGAGTGTTAAAACGTTTACTAAATAACACCTGAAGATTTATTTTCGATCATAAACTTCCAATAATATCAAGAAATAGCTGACTGTTTGATTTGGAGCCGATACAGATTGCTCAGCGTCTTCCATTAAACTGGTCAAAGAGTGGACACTTAGACTGAAGTTGAAAAAAGAAGTACATTTATTAAAATTGATAACTTAAAACATTTGAGCAAAACGCAAAATCTCAAAAAAACTTCTTCTTTTTTTTTTTACAGATGATTTACATACAACAGCCTTGACTTGAATTTCCTTTTTTTTTTTTAAAGAATTGTTCATACACAAACACCAACCGTGAGAGAAAAAAAAAACAAACAATTAAAACATACTTCATACAACGGCAAAAAGGAATGGTAACCAAGCCAAAGCATCGTGTTATTCAAATCACAATACAAAAATGGTGTAAGGCAAATGCAGTCTCTGACTGAAGCACTGCAGGTACCGTCCTCTCTCCTCCAAGCAAACAGAGAGTAGCTTTGAGTTCAAGAATGCTAAGCTAACCCGTCTGCTGTATTCGTATTGTTTTGATTTGTCGTAATATTGCAAGACCCCCTTTAAGAATTCCAGATACAAACACATGGTCAGAATGTACAAATACATTTTTTACTTATAAATTAATTCAAGTTAATTCAATGGGTAGCTGAATCTTTTGGTTTAGAGGAGAGGCAAGTAATACAGGAGACACTTTGTAAAATCCTCACACTCCAGCAGGCTCACCAAAGGTCCATAACAAAACAAACATTTTGGAAGATAGTGCATATGACGACGCAAGGTTAACTGTGAGAGGAAGAGAAGCGTTTAAAAAAAAAAAAGATCAAGATGAACCAAGATGAGATTTAAGTGCCTTGAGTGTTTATCTAACCTGATGTTAGGAAAGAAAAATCTGCACGACAACTTCAAGAAACTGAAAGCGGAAAAATGATGGGAAGAAACAGATCGTCTTGTTATTTCAACGTGAAGATCCTTTGCCACTTTTTAGACGCAGCGATGGAAGTTAGTGCACGGTAAGCGTGTGGGAGAGGTGAGAGTAAAAGGAAAATTAAATGCTCGGAAGAGATCGATTAATACTCGTGTTTGGTGCACATGCACCAGCGTTTAGTTGCACAAATCTCTTCTTAGTGGTTCAGTTAAATCACTTTTTGGACTTTCAGCATTTAGGATTTTGTTCCACAGAATCACCTCAAAACGCTCCTTTTCACTGGTCTTACCAGAGATGACACAACACAAAGTACAACTCCCAAAAGGTGATTGTTAGATTTACTGCTGTTGTTGTCTCCAACAGCATCAACAAAACATCAACCAAGTGGAATAGTAACTGCTCTTCTGATTTCTACAACATTCAGCGAAGTTCTTGTGATAATTAACTGCTTTCAAAACAAATAGTTGCTGATACATTTGTCTTATTTTTTTAAAATAATTTTTGACAGTCACACAGAGATAATGTGTGTCATTGGAAGTATCCCTGAGGTGGCTAAGCCACATCTCTGGTTTCAGTGATTCACAGTTCGAGGATGTTTGTAGGCCTACTACAAAGAACTGTAAAGCGGGGGGCTCTAGTTTAAGGGATCGAACAGGAGTAGAAACAAAAAGTTGGCAAGTTGTTGATTTAAAGTTGCTTGAATAATATTTCAAAAGTCCAAAAAAAATTGTAGTGATGAGAAGAGGAAGCTCTAGTTGTTGGGGATGCTCATCAGATATGTGAGGATGTGCTGGATCTTCACCAGGCGTTCTCGGAGGCTGGTCATGGAGAGGACAGAGAGCTGGTAGCGTGGGTCGATAGGCAGCACAGCCAGGAGCCACCAGCAGCAAGCTGGACCGTTAGGAGTCGCCTAGAAGAGAGGAAGAATAGTATAAGACCTTTGCTTTCACAGCCAAGAATCTTTCCCGAGACCCAGAATAGAATTTCTGTGATATTATTTGAGCCAAATTAAAAAACCATGTGCCAACATTTTTCTTCTGTCTTGCAAACTCTGGGTAACAGCTCTCTAGCCTTTCAACATATTGTGTGAAACAAAACAATATTAAGTCCAACAATCGATACCGATGTAGCTCCTGTGTATCTGCCATTCAGAGATTTTGTGCAGCTACATTTTTGTTCATTCTTGTAACATTTGTCGGCTGTAATGAAATCCATTCACCCGTTCATTCATCCAAACTAATCTGTGGACAAAAAACTACAAATGTAGTTTTAACTAACATTTCTGCAGTTGTCACAGGCCTGTAGAGTTTAAGCCTTCCGGTATGTGTGTTATACGCAGACACATCCTGTTACATGACCGGTGATTAACTCATTAATGTCCACAGTGGAAGTGTACAATTTCTTTTTATACTGAAAGTACTACTTAGTACTGATCTTCATAATTTTTGACTGACATGTAGTCTGGATTGTTGCAAAATAGATTCAAAAATTATCTTATTAAATTATCTTGTGGGATAAATATAGTATGATACAGAAATGGCTTGGTACCATTGGATTTAAAACAACTTATCTGTGCTTTAAACTCATGTAAATCTGATATTTAAGATGTGAAATGAAAGTTTAATGTATTTTATATATGATAATTAACTTGAACTACAGATGAAGTCATGATAAATGTGTGTAAATTAACAATTTTGTCACATGTAGCCCCATGTGTTGACAGTTACAGCTTTTAATATAGTGATTAGTCTTTAATAGGTAAAGTGAAGTGCTCATTTTGTTTTAATAGTGTTTTTAAAAAGGTATTAGTGTTACATACAATCTCTACAACCCTGGAAAGAGTTAAAACATAAGTGACCTTTTACGGTAATCTGCCAGAGGAATGCATGTCTGCGTCAGAGTTACACAGCTGGAAAAAAGAATCCCCGTTTCTTTGAGTTTGAGCCAGTTACAAAACATGCTTCACATTCAGGAGGATTAAAGTGAGTGATGTTTAAAATGTCTGTACATTCTACATGTTAGCCATTAACCAAAGAATTACTGTCAGAAATTATGTTAACACCACCAAAAAAAAAAGCATAGCCATTGTTTTGCCGTTTCGATGTGTGCGCACATGGTGGAGTTGGGGATTCTCTGCGTGACACTCTTCTGACGCAACAGGGCCGGTGGGATTAGGTGTGAAGCACCCATAAAGCTCTTTAGCCTATATTGTCAATAGACCCCGCCTGTGGTTGTCCTGAGAGCGGAGCTGTAATCCCCCTTCAGCGCTGCAGGCTGCGAGCTGGAGCCAGAGCTGAGCGCAGACACACAACAACAACTGTGTTCTGATATTAAGGCCTCTGAAGGCAGGTGAATCCATGCTAATGTGGGTTTCCGAGGCAAGTGTGTCATGACGTGATCCAGTTTTAGACCAACAATTTGCAGCGTCAGTAGACGGAGTAATAACAGCTTTACAAACCTGCAGTATCTGGATGAAAATTACTGCTTTTGTGGAGCTCATCCGATACAGGTTATGATAATAATATTAAAGGTAGGTATAAAACGATTATTTTCTAGGGCCGCTGCCGAAAAATCGATGATTTGAGCTATCAATCGAAAATAATTGATCTCTACACTTTTGTTTTTTTATTTGCGTCAATGTACACAGAGCGATTCAGGAGCAGCAGCATGTCAGGCTGTCTCAAAATTACCACAAAACTTTTGATGGAAGCAAGCAGGGTGATAGAAACGGACGGCAGCGTGAGACAGGGCAGCGACTTGCTGCGATGTCTCACCTCCAGTGGTGACTGTCAGTGAAGTCGGCACCACCACTTTTGGACCAGAGGGTGGTAGGTTACAACCTCCCTTACTGCTGTCCGCCGTGATTGACTCTTAGACTGACAGCTCTGTCGGCGGCACGGGAGGCTCGCTGGGAAACTATAAGCAGGACGCACACTTTGATTTTTTCTGACTGTGCGGAGGTCTGTTGTTTTCACATCACAGATGACAAAGAGTCATCTTAAGCTCTGCATCGAATTCTTGCACCTTGTTCCCGTATACTTTATTAAAGCTAGTGTCTGTCATTCATTTCAACCCTCCAATATGTCAGCAAATGTTCATGTTTGTGTGCAGTAAGGCAGTAAATAAAAGGAAACCTTGCAAGCAAACAAAGCTACATTTCTATTGTTTAGAAACCCAAACATCAGTGCAAATATTTGGCTGTGACTCAGTCTATTGCAGCACGCACTGTGCAGCATTGTCTAATATTTGATGTGTATTTAAAGATTACGCTCCTGAAAAAGTCTGTTAACACTAACAGTTACATAAACTAATCTGAGCAGGAACAGGTAAATTTCTACAGATAGAAGTGGAGAGAGAGTGCTCGATGTTTACCTGGATGTCAGCTTCCCGCTCTGGCATTGGTCCAAAGTGCTGCAGGATCTGGTTGTGGAAGCGGATTTTGAGGTTCTGGAACCAGACGCGGGCCTGCTCATACACCGCATCATGCAGCTCTTGAAGTCTCTGTAGCTCTTCTCTGTCCTCCACCTAACAGAGAAGAATCAGTTAATCAGTCAGTCACGTTTGGATCGGCAATGAATGATAACTTTATAAATTTAGTCATTGTGGTTCTTACTCTGGTATCCTCCAAGTGCTCGATGTCAGCAGTGCTGTAACCATCCTTCATTCCACGAGACAGGACCCGGAAGCGTTTCCCTCCGATGGTGTCCACTACTGATCGTCCGTCAGGGAGGAAATGGACGCTCCTGATGGTCAGCATGCAGCCATAATCTACAAACCTGTTTGGATGAACACAATGGTTTGTTTGGACAATTTTCTGGCAGTCGTATATTTACTGATCCCTCTGAGATCAAATCTGTTTCCATGCATGTAATTTATGCAAATCCGTGTGCTTGCTTGCTTGCTTACCCTTTCTGGGGATCATTTATACACATCCCAAATTGGCGCGTCCCCGTCTCCATGCAGCGGCGAATCATGAGGCGGTAACGTGGCTCGAAGACATGCAGGGGGCAAGGCACGGTGGGGTAAGCCATGGTACACACAAAGATAGGCACATTCTTCGTCAGACTGCGAAGAAGCAGAGAAACATTTTAGACCCTTTCAGCCTCTTTGAACCTTCCGCATACAGAAATATCTGATGATCAGCATCGGAGTCAAAGACAGAAATGCTTACTCAGAAAGCTCTCTGGTCTCCTCTAGATGATTTTTTGTCCTCTCTGCGTACTCCTGACTCAAATACTGTTTGATCAGCCTTTCCAAAACTTTCGTCACCATGTACTTCCGACATGCCAGATACTGGAGAGAGCAGGATATGAGTTAATGATTAAACAGGAAGCAAATAACACGTTTTGATTAGTACAATGCTAGCTGATAAAAAAAGCTTAGTAATCAGATTGAATGCATGCCAAGTCCGCTCTCACCTCTCTCAGGCTCTCTTTGCAGAGGGGACACTGGGGCGTGTGGTCCAAGCAGCGCTCCAGACAGTTTTTACAGAAGGTGTGGCCGCAGGGTGTAGTCACAGGCTCATAGAACAACCTGTATCGATCACAAAGAAAATATAAGTGTTTACCCTGAATGCTCACTGATTTTTTTTAAGTGGACAATATGAGCTGGCGTGTTAACTTCATGCTGTGCATGTAGTTCATGATCTGACCTCATGCAGAGTGAGCACTCCATGTCGTTGGGGTCCAGCAGGTCTTCGGGAACACTTCTGCAGGTTTTAGCTTTGGCAGCCTGTTGTCTGGAGCCTTTCGTCATACCTAAAGTGAACCAGAGAGAGGTAAGCATTCACAATTATTTTTAATTAACGATTCTCACATAAATAAGGTGCCAATAAGATCATTATATTAAGTTTTGGGCCATAAAATGTGCTTGTTAAAGCCTTATTAAAGTCTGTATTTATGTATGCAAGTGTCATCAAGCTAAATGTTATACACCATTGTTTGGAGATTAGAATATAATACATTGGGAAGAACAGGTACAATGGCTGGATTGGCAGCTGACCTTGTTTTTTGTGCTTGCTACTTCCACTGTTCACAACACAGGGTTCTGTGTCTGAAACTGACAACTTCCTCTTCAGCAGGCTCGCCTTCTCCTGGTCTCCCAGCTGAGGAGCAGAGCAAACTCTCTTCAGCCCCTCCTCACTACACATGGAGCCGTGCACTCGCAGTGAATGAGCTCGACTCAGACCGGGTCGCTCCAGGCTTTCCCATCGTTTCTGAATGATGACAGAAGACAGAAGGGTTAAGAAGTTTCATGGTTTCTTATATACACGTGGCAACAAAATCATGAACCAAGTCTTTCATAAACTACATGATATCATTATCATGTGTGCCAGTACCTCCTGGTTGTCCACAAAGAGGTGTGCTGATGTGGCGCGGACCTGGTGTTGTCTTTGGACTGGGCTCTGTGGTTCAGCTTGGGCATCGGCCACGAGGGTTTTACTGCGCATGTGAGGCGAGGTGTTCTGGGTTGTTTCCCTCAGGCCGACCTTGACGGTCTCATCAGCCGGGGAGAGGAGGTCACACAGGATCTGTAAAAGGCACTCAGTTTGTCATCTGAAATCTATATCAGCACATAATTATGACTACGAAACCCAATCTCCACAGGGGTGAGACGAATGTGAGGGCAGCTGATGCAAATCTGGAACATCTTTGTCGTATTTTACTTAAATAATCATGAAGGGAGCTTTTTGTTTTGTTAATGTCATATAAAACTAAATGCGACCACCAGATTTTGGCATTAATCTAAATATTGCTTTGACTAAATTTTTATTATTTTGAATTTGCCTGCTTCTGGGGGAAAACAGGTCCTCTAAAGTTGTGTTTCAGCATATTATTTAGTGTTTTCAAGGCTTGTTTGGTAAGGAAACTATAGACTTTTAGCCTGCATAAAGGGGTTATTGACAAAAGATTAAACTTCACTTTACTGTAAATCTATTTCTATAAGCAAGACAAACCTTGGTGATGATATCCACGGTGATATGAGGTGAAAAGAGCAAGCAAACTTTGTTCAGACGGTTCCCTTGCGCCATGTTCAGAGTAAGTATATCAGCGTGACCTCAGTTTAAACTCAGTATATGTGACCCAGATGCAGAGACCACTAATATTTCTTCAGCTTGTGAACCTGAAGGAACGATTTTAAAACACATGTACGGCGAGCGCTGTAGTGCATCATCAGACAGACTCAGTCATCACATGTTTCTTTCCTTTTCTTCTGTATGTGCAGAATTTATTTTCAGTCCTGCTAACGGAAATCTTCTGGAAGAGTGTAAGTTGTTACTGATGCTTTGGACAGATGTTAAAATTTTGAGTTTGAGCATTTTTACTATGTTTTTCATCTAATGCATAAATATATGCTCAGGCTCGTTTGGATGCCCTGTCATCTCTCACTGAGGACAACAGGCTGTAATTTTTCAATTGCATTCATTTGATTTTTTCATTATATGGATATTGAGAAAGCTTTTAGGACTAAGTGTGATTACAGGTAACACAAACTCGATTTGACAGTCTATTGATGCACATTAGCTGACTCACAGCCCACACTGTTTTAGATTGATGTACAGCCTGAGCAGTGTCTCTTCAAGTATCAGAAAGTTACGGGCCCGATGTCAATACAGCCGAGCTGAAAACTGGATGTGACTAATGTGATTATGTATGCTTCCTTATACAATGATGATTCAGAGACGATTACACAAAACTTAAGCTGCATTAGCGGCTGAAAGTTTCATCAGAGAACGACAAAGAACGATGCTGTTCTCAAAATGTATGCATTGCTGCATATATGAGTTACGTGCGTGTCATTTATGTAACTTCAACGCTATGTTCTGTCTATTATGTAGGACTAATGTCATTAGTCACAAGACCTGACTAACAACTTATGCAATTCCATGACAGGCGATCCGATAAGAGGGAGAACCTACATTCTTTATGTCTGAGAACGTGGGAGTATAAATTTTGATCCTGATCCTGTGTATTTGGCATTTCTAATATATATGTAGACTGACTTAGATCAACAGAATAATATGATTGCAATTAATCTCTGTCATCACATTCAAGACACATTTTCTATTCATAGAGGACAATGCACAATGTAAATCCTCTTAAAAACACAGCAACACAAGTGGCGCTGTCATCAGGATGCTGCCTTGTTTCCAGTTACAATGTTTATTTAGTCTTAAAGCTTAAGTGGTGCTTTAAGACCCATGCCATGAAAAGAGGCAGGTTCCATTAAGTGGGTGTAGTATAATGGCAGATGCTAGCGATAAAAACAAATAGCTTTGTGCTGTAAAGATCACAACATTCAAGGCTCTCAGTCAGAGAGTTGGGAAACTCATCGAAGCAATGGTACAAGGCTCCTCCAACCTGATGACAAAAGAGTCTAATACTTAGTGCTTTTCTCTTCCCGCACTGCCAGCAGACTAATCACAAATCCTTTCTCTTAAATTCGCTCACCTTTTCCACTTGTCTTTTAGCGCAGGGGAAGTCCTCGTCCACAGACAGGCAGTGGAGGAAGACTTGGAGAGACTCGTCCACTTGGCCCATCTCATGCAGCACCATAGCTTTCCTAAACACAGCCTGAAAGGAAGGACAGAGAGAGAGAGAGAGAGAGAGGGAGAGGGAGAGAGAGAGAGAGAGAGAGAGAGAGAGAGAGAGAGAGAGAGAGAGAGAGAGAGAGAGAGAGAGAGAGAAATCACACTTCTGTACCGGCATGCATCACGCTGAGTCTATCAAAACAGCCAGACATCATAAACCTCTAAAACACAAGCTAGGATAATATTTCTGTGCTAATCAGAAAATCAATATGATGTAATCATTTTCTGAAGTGGTTCTGCATGATAAACTTTGCACCATACACAAGGAATATCCATAAGCTTCGACGCAGACATTCGGTCTCTTGTTACTGATGTAACAGTCATTAATGGCTTTGACCTTAATCACTGCATTCTCAGATGTGGTCTGGAAAACCTTCTTTAGTCGTGATACTCCTTTGTAACTTATTTTGTAACCTTTTATACAATATTAAAAACAGCAGGAGGTTGTTGAAATATGCACAAACAAACAAACAAACAGGATCAACACAAAAAGAAAATTCAGACATTTTTAAATACTTATTTTCTATAACCAAGCAGGATGTTTATCTGGCATCTGTTAACTAGGTTACAATTAACTTGTGACGATAATCCAGTGACACAGCAAATGAGGTGCTCCCTGCCTGTGGCTTTGGGGGCAGCAGCCTTAAAATACACGTTCTTAGTAATGACCGACTAAATAGCTGATTGGACACACGCCAGACAAGGCAGCGGTGTGTACATGCATACAAAGCCTTACAGCACCGACAAAAAACCTGCCATTAAATTTGTCGTAATCGTCTCTGACCTGATTATTCTTTCATCATAAAGTCGTACTAACAGTGACAAAACAAACTTCGATTTCTGATGAGTTATGCAGCACCAGTAAGTGACCTACTTCAGCAGAACATCTGGACCCGGGACAAAATTCCGTGTCCTCCAAAGCCAGGCGGTACTGTTTGAGAGCCATGTACGCCTCCGCTCGAGAGAGCCGCGCCACCGCTGTCATCTCTGGATCTGAAGGAGACATGAGGACATGGAGAGAGGGAGGATGAGATTCTTTATTCGCTAAAAGAAAAGGTCTGACAGCGTTTAATTGTGGGTTATCTTAATGTCATGAAACATAATACAAGTAATACCATGCTAATCATACTGACTACACCAAATTGTCTGTAATTTCATGGGCCAAACCTGCAATCTTCTCTACTTCATGGTTAGGTAGCGTTTACCTAAACAGAAAGTTTTAAAACAATTCCTGCAAGTCATGCGTTACATAAACACATGACAATTACAAATTATATATTAACTGCGTCAGCGACTTCTCTGCACACAATGCAAAAGAAAAATATGTTGTGTAAGCTTGAAAAGGCTGCAAGAGAACAGTGGATTTTAAATGTCTGTTCCTTACAGGGGCTAAAAGAGCTAGAAACACTGACACACACTGAAATCATATCAAGAAGCCAAAGGGAGCTTTAAACTGAATTACTGGAGATGATGATTAAGTATAAACTTTGTCATTTTATTCCCGTGGATGTGAACCATTAAAATCGGGCATTTGGCAGTCATATAATTGAACCCTAGTGTGTCAATTTGTTGTAAGCGAGTCTCAACATTTTGTAGCACTCTGTCCCGTAGACATTATCAACTAATGAATCCTGTGAGTGGATTAAGTTTACCTGCATTCCATCAAAACTTCAATACGTTTAATTTTCTTCACCGAGCTGTAATTTTCCAGCACATGGCACACCATCGATCCAAGTAATTTATTACATCTCGTTGGGGCACATGAGATTTAGTTCATTTTCCTGATGTATGGCGGATGCTAATGTGATCGGGACCACAGGGTAGTTTGTCTAGACTTCATAACATCTGAATATCTGGAAGTTCGTCTGCACCGCTGAGGGCCAGCGCTCTCAAAAGCAGGTGGTCTGCACGACAGTGGCGTCAGTCTGCATCCTTGAACCAATGTCAAATGAAATGCAGGTGCCACACCAGCTTTTTTTTTTTTTTTTAGATTATTTTGGGCAGTCTATAAGTGAGGAGGACACTAGAGGAGAAAGAGGGGTATGATATGCAACAAAGACCCACATATGGAACCAATCCATACATGTTGTGGTTATGTAGCATGTGTTGTAACCATTCAGTTGGTTCACTTGTTTTATGAGTCCACCTGAGTTACACAATGCAGGAACACAGCTGACCGTGCATCCACATTTTACAAAGAGATGTTCTGATTTTACAGCCTCTCCACAGTCAATCTGTCCTTATGCAAATATCATAATAAAACATACTAATGTAACCATGGAGACGAGTAACTCCAGTTTAACATTCCCTTAAGTTGCAGTGCAGTAATGTAGGTCTGTCGTCACAAATCTTGCAGGCAATGTTTGAGTAGCAGAGGTCAAAGGTGAGTTACATGTGTGTTATGTCAGTTCACCCACATACAATGCACCATAAACCAGGTGAATGTTCCAGAGCTAATTTCCCACCCGTACTGTCTAGCCACCAGACCATTTATCAGGGTTGTGGGAGATCAGATGTGGACCTAAGCTGCTGTGCATAGGGGAATCCCGATCACAGCATAATGACAACGAGAGAAAATGGCATTTAAAGCTGAAATCCCTCAAACTGCACGGCATAAAATAACTTTAAAAAAAAGTCAGCATGGTTCTTCCCTGAATAGTTTCAAGAGGTTCTGAAGAAAACAAACATGCCATACCCACAGTGCATCATGTCATTTAAGTTTATATTTTTAGTAACTAGTTCCTTGAGATCCCACTGCAGGGCAGGCCATGATAACCACAACACGTAACTTCGTTTCTATCCAGGGACGCGCATGCACTTTACAGTTTAAGGTCATCTGCACAAGAGCAGCTGGGCATTTAGTGCTTTGCACAGATGCACATCACTCCATTGTTGTTACTGGTCATTGACTTCACAGTGCGTTTTACAACCCATTCCTGGGATTTGCACCAGCAGCCACAAACCATCATAACCACTGGGTTGTTAAGTACAAATCATCTAGCTTAATTTATCACATTGCATAACGTTAGGATGTGTTACAAGAGCGAACTCAATGTTCAGCTGTGACTTTCTATCTGTTTACAGCCTAATTTAATTGTACACAGTCCTTTATCCCCATTTGTAGTTCTTTCTCATATTTTTATAAAACATTTTTATTTCCACGGTCACTTTCTATTTTTTATATAGCCTTTGTATAGATGTTTAGCACGGGTTAACTTCTTAACACAGTTGTATATTTATTTTCTATGCAAATGTTTAATTCCTCTGCACATTTTTAATTTCTCTGCAAATGTTTAATTTCTGTGTACACATTTAATTTAGATCTATCTCAGGTTACTGTGTTATAGGTTCATTCTAATGTATGTTGAATGTATGTTTGCATGCTGCTACTGGATGCTTGAATCTCCTTCGGGATCAATAAAGTATCTATCTATCTATCTATCTATCTATCTATCTATCTATCTATCTATCTATCTGGGTGTCTGTCTGCACCACCAGCCTCTCTTTATGTCCTTAATTAACCCTCAAAAAATGCGCATTCATCCAATTTTAAAACATTTATTTACACCATGGCTGGTTGCAGTCACAACAATTACAAAACTCAACCCCCCCCCCCCTTTTTAAAGTTACAAAACCTGCCCCAAAGTGTGCCATGCCATGATGACCTGCCTTATGCAACTTGCACCGAGTGCGCACGCTCAGCTCAGGTTGAGATTTCGTAAGCGTGGACGTGCACTACAGCCAATGGGAGGCGACCTGCGTCGGTACAACACATGGGGTTAATAGTAAAATGTTGGGTCAGTAGAACTCACCTTACTTAGCCCGATAAACAAAGACTAACACGGCGACATGTTTAAATATATCATGTTAACATGACATAAATGAACATGACTATAACCCGTACTGAGCGTGCGCACTAGCAGGTACCACCACCCTCGTTAGGTTAGCTAAACAACACTCACCGGCCTGGATAACGTCGGTTGCTAACGACACAGCCTCCTGGTAACGCTTCCTTCTACACAGCTCGTCCACTTCAAGCAGCGTTTTCGACTTTTTCAGCTCGTCCGGGAACCATTTCTCAAAAAGTCCGTACAGAATTACATTCACTTTCTCCTCCCCGGTCACCGCCTCGCCACACAGCTTACATTTGGAGAGCAGCCGCCGTTGTAAACACCTTTTACAGTACGAATGCCCGCAAGCTATCGTGACAGGTTCACCTAAAAAGCCGTGACAGTTGGGACAGTCGAACATATCGTCCATAGCGGAGCGGTGGTCCACACTCTGAGTGTCTGCTCCGGTCGCTTTGCTCCTAAAGTTGCGGACGATACAGTCCACGAAAGTGCTTAATTGTTCGGGTCGTACGGGACCGTACCGCATAGCCACCGAGAACCAGTCAATGGCTTCTTTGAGGCAGTTCTCCGACGCTAACGCGTTAGCTTTCTGTAGTATAAGTTGATGGTGGTCCTCCCCTTCTTCTTCCGAGACGTTGTCCGAGTCAGCCCCAATAAAGAAGCCGCTTCTCTCCTCGGGCACGTCCTCCACCACTCCCTGTTGGATCGACATGTTGTCAAACCAATATTGACATAGATTTTCTTCTGTGTCTATACATTTCTATAGCCGCCCGCGGTCCCGCATCAGTATTTAGTGAACAGACTTTTTTCTCCTCCACTCACTGACACCCGTTTGTTACATAAAAAACACCGTCACGTGAGCGGCAAACTCGCGCCGTGATTGGTCGGAACGTGTCGGTTACAAAACGTGCGTTGGAAAGTTTCATAACTACGGAAAGGACGTAAAGTTAAGTGACTGTGCCAGATTACACTCTGCTGCTTTTTTAACTCCCTCAGGCTGCAATTGTGATATAAAACAGTGGAAATATAGGCCAGCTAACACATTATGATATAACTCCTTGTTGATATATTTATCAGGAATTTGGACATTTTTAAAAAAGCAGCCAGAAAAAAAAAAAACAACCCTCTTCATAACTGGTTGTGTAATATGATTTTGTAACACTTGATAGTTGCACACATATTTAACAATAACAAGGTTTCTGATAAAATGCTGTGCGTCTTGTTTGTGAAACAATTCTGCACAAACAAAGAAAAAAACAAATCAATGCAATGACTGGATCACTTATTAACCCTAGCATTACATTTCTCCTTAAACTGCATGCATAAATGAGCATGTTAATTGATAAAAAAAAGGCTTGCATACTACCTAAAATTAAATGTTTAATAAGATCCTGAATCCTACATTACACACAAATTGATATAGATCCCTGTAAGACCCAGGCGATAGGCACTGAAAGACATTTTAACCTTTTATTTTTTGATACTTTTGCATTTTCATGTGTGCTCCATCTGAGTTAGCAATGGATGGATATTTTGCACCCTTAAAAATTAATCATCAGCACCACATAGACTGTCCATATGAATAAAATCCACAACACTGGCCTGAATTTTGTATTATAATCAGTTGGGAAACACAACAGATGTTTATTTTTTATTACTTGTGTACTGCAGTGTCCTCTTTACCATTTTAACATTTTTTTATAGGTATCTTGTCTCATTTTTCTGCATGTTACTTGTTTTAAATGTTACATGTTGTCAATTTTTCACTCTGCGAAGTTGTATTCTTTTAAGTCCAACTCTTTAGTTATATGTGTGATTATGTATAGGCTTAACCCAATCCTCCTTTCAAGACTCAGTGTAGCTCTGGCACAAGAGATGCCTCCTGCAGACCTGCTGTCACCACATGTTACATGTCTGTCGCCTCACATCATCACCTGTCATCTTGTGCAGTCTGTGCACTGTGTGTCTGACCTGGAATCACTGTGCTGCTTTGTATAACACAAAGGCTAAAGTTAGTAACATGTCAAATAAAAAAAAAAAGAAAGTGCTAAAGCAAATGGTTTAAAGAGAACATGATGGTGTTGTGATCAAGGGTATAAATGAATTTTATTCCTATTTATGATGATTGGCAATAAATATGATAATTTATGATAAATATTTGAGCTAAGTTTGAGTGGAATTTCTTGAAACTCCTTCAAGTAACAACTAAATAAAACAGATTTATGGCCTTTATATGTGAACAACAACAGTACATAACAGTAATATGAAGATGGCAATAATAATAGCATCAAACACGTTAATCCTTCTGTCCTTTTGGCTCTGATTTGAGGTCTTAAAAACAGCTCTGGGCTTAAAGAAAACACATGATGTGCTGCATGTGTTGATTACCAAAGTGTTAAAAATGTTATTTAACAGCAACAAAATGAAAACAGTGCTGTTATGATATTCTGGTGAACAAACAATTGGCCAGCATCAAATCAAATCATAAAAATAATCAGAAAAAATAATAAAATTATGTTGTTCAGCATTAAAACTTCCTCTGCCAACACTATATTGATATTGATCAGAGGCTTTAGATAACAGAGTTTATTTGTTTTTGCATACTCTTCTTGTGAAGTTCCAATGAAAACAAGTGTTTCTACTGTTGGAGCTCATGTAGCTGTTTATTCATGTATGTAGTGCTAGTGGAGAACTTTGGAAAGATGTTGCATAATGTAGGTGAGGTTGTGTGAGGCCAAAGAGGGCGTGAACCAGATGCAGCTCTGTATAATATGGAGGGACACTGCCCTCTAGTGGTCAAAGTGTTCAATTACTCCAATAAGACACAGGCAGAGAAGAGCTACTGGAAAATCTAACTAACTAAATTCTTCATGAAGAAGTGTATGACATCAGTGTTTAATAAAAGAAGGGGAACAACTGGGGAGCAACAGGTAATTGAATTGTGCATGAGTGTGTTTAATGAAAATACAGCAACGAATTTATGTGACAAACAAATAAACATATTTCAGAGTTTACCAAAAGTTGAAGAACTAAAGCAACCAAGAGGTTGTATCTGAAATTGTGTTTCACGGGTTTCTGTCATCTGTATGTTCTTATTATTTTGTTGGTAGGGCTCTCTGAACGTACACTCACCTTGTTTTTAATATTTAAAAGCTTAGGTTTAAGATTACCTAATTTCCCTTCGGGGATGAATAAAGTAATCTATCTATCTATCTATCTATCTATCTATCTATCTATCTATCTATCTATCTATCTGGGTGTCTGTCTGCACCACCAGCCTCTCTTTATGTCCTTAATTAACCCTCAAAAAATGCACATTCATTCCATTTTAAAACATTTATTTACACCATGGCTGGTTGCAGTCACAACAATTACAAAACTCAACCCTCCCCCCCTTTTTAAAGTTACAAAACCTGCCCCAAAGTGTGCCATGCCATGATGACCTGCCTTATGCAACTTAGGTTAGCTTGGTTAGCTTAGGTTTAAGATTACCTAATTTCCCTTCGGGGATGAATAAAGTAATCTATCTATCTATCTATCTATCTATCTATCTATCTATCTATCTATCTATCTATCTATCTATCTATCTATCTATCTATCTATCTAAGATTAAATTTATATATTTGAATCATCAAAAAATAAATACTTAGTTTCCCTCATCCTCCAAAAACATACAGAAGTAAACTCGATATATATTTTGCAAAATACAAACAATGTTCAGTTGCCATAGCACATAATATGCATTTTAGTGTGGACCCAGTGAATATGGGAGCTGAAGACAGCAGAGAAGTTCACATTGTGGGTGAGTGTGCTAATTGCCCACCAGAGGACAGTGTTGAACTGTAAAAACAGGCATTGGTTCTGACTTACATCCCAGTTTAGAGACCCCCTGTGTTTGGCCTGATACATTTCAACAAAGCATCAACTGCATGTCTTCCATGCCTTTTATTCTCTTGAGTGCCACATAGGAAAAATTAAATTATTAAATTGTGAGATAGAAAGAAATATATGAAGGACGGCGGGTGAACATCTCGAACTCCAGGCAGAGAAAGATGAATGATAGACTCAACAGCTGCAGACAGCACTTCAAAAAAATGAATTCTAGTCCAGTTTTTGCATCATTTTTACTCTTATCTTCCTCGTTCACTTAAAATGTTCTCATGATGTGTGCACACAAACATGAACACACACTGCCATCTGTGACATTTGGATCTGACCTCAGGAACGCCGGTGATTAGGTAATTAAATCAACTAGCGTGTGTGAGAGAGTGTGTGTAGGTGTGTTTTTGCTGGCACATTCTTTTCATACTTGAGTATACAACAACCAGTTTCTTTGGACGGACAGATCTGTTCTTTCCCAGCTTAAAAACTTAACTTCCAGACTTTGGCATTCCTGGAAATATCGAGATGAGGAATGATATGAGGTCAACTGTACACACTCTGTGACTGAATTCTCTGTTGTTCTTTTCTATGTTGACTCTTAAAACACTGTGTTATCATGATGACATACCATTTCTGTTGCAACAACAATACCACAAGAAATCCATCAGAGCATTCCAGTCCAGATGGAGTTATGTGACCCAAAGTCCCTGTCAGATATTTGGCACACCTGTGGAATCTGTAACCAAACATAAAACTCTTCTTTTACCTGCATGTGATGCGATAAATAAAACAAATCTTCAATATGCAGGTTAGTGCTGGTGGTGTCAGCTATTTGGCACATGTGGCAGGCTCATCATATGTGCAGTAAAGACCATTGAGCATGTTCAAGTTACATAATTTCATGAATTTAACCTTGCAGTTGGTTGAAGCCTGTCATCTTCCAGTCTTACTTCCTTTCCATCATTATTTTAAAGACCCAGATCAGTGTTGCTGATATTCTCTGGTTCAGGAAAAACAGCACTAACCTTCACTCTGTTCTTTTGCAAAGTGAGCACAGCATTTCTGATAAACGCTGAACCCAGTTTTTGCATGTAAGCGTGCACTCGTTTGTGTTCATTTATCAATGTGGGAAACCTTCTGCGCCGGATTCTCAAACAACGGTGCAGGAATGCGGCCCTGGTGCTGACTCTCTTGGTCAGCCTTATCTGGCCCTGCATAATCTCCCAGAGGTGTTTGGGTTCCCAGCAGAAGTACGTACGTACACATGTACGTGCAAAAACATACCAGCACTTAGAGTGTACATACACACGGACACACGTAGAGGAATAATAGAAAAAAGAGGTTCGTGTTATTCAAGACAAACATGTTGAGCGTGCATTACAAATTCAAAGGCAAGGACATGCATACATCTGTGGTTACGTGTATGCCAGCACAAAATGTAAATCTCTTGGCTGTGGGCTTCCCCAGTCAAGTTAACACTTGTTTCTGCTGCCACACGTCTGGAAAGTACCGTCCTTGAGATATGGAAATACATAGTTTATAGATCATAATAATACCAATGTTTAGATAAGAACCAAGCTGGAACAAAACAAGTACAGCACGTGTCATCTTGGTGCAGTATGTGCATGAGAAAATATGTTTTTCTTCCTACGGATACGCCTGGATCTGTCAAGTAATCAGAAGCTTAACTTACACTGGTCCCCACTCTGACCCTCAGATTCCCCCCTTTTTTTTTTTAAGGCAACTGCCCTCATCTTCATTGAGTCAGGACCAGGCCAGCTGTGGTACAACATACTCCATTGTATTCTGCTATGTTATGTAAGAAACAAGACGAGTGAGATCACCATCTTCCAAACCACGCAGCACACGCCTCTGCGGCCCCCGATCACGGATTTACTGGTGTGGAATGAGGTGGATGTGACAGGAAGCGAGGAGGGAAATCCTGAGTTAGTCTGGATCTGAGAAGGCATTCAAAAACTGTAGCGTAAACAAGCGAGTGAGGAGATTTTGAGGGATTTAAAGAGAAGAACCAGATTCTGGTCTGAAAAGTCTCCCATTATTACATAACTCACAGGACACGTCATTTTTATTTTAATACATTTAATAGTGCACTTTGATTAACCTGTACAGAAATAATATTAATAAAAAAGATAAAACATTTGTTCATTTCTGTAACACAAAGCTTAACATTTACAATAAAATAAAATAAAATGGTATGATACAAAACAAACATATATCTGAGGTATAAATATATTTGTTTTAAATTAACTGTCATTGTCATGCGTTATTATTTGGCAGGGACACAGTTAAAAGGTACAAACATTTACGATGTGAACAATGGCTTAGTGAATTAATCCTACAACTCTACATGACGAATGACGCGAGCCCTCAGATCGAAGCGTGAGTGTTACGTAATGAAGAAGGTCAACTTTGTTATGAGGACCTAAATCTTTTACTTCTTTTTTTCTTTTTTTAAACACCGACACAAGAGCACAGAGAAAGAAGCTTACACAAAGATAGTTTTCCTTCCTTTTGAAATCACACACAAACATTCAATCCGCCCTCTTCTTTACAGTAAAACCTGTAAAATCTCCACCTTTATAAAAGGACCATGTTTTTCTCTGTTTACTTCTCATCTTTTATAGGACTAGCCAGAGGTTTCTGTTGCAAGTTAGAACAATATGTTGTTGTTTTTTCTGTTCTCATGTACATCAAAAATCATCGTGGAATCAATATTTTTTCATATTTTCTAAATGTATACAAGAGAGATGTCAGAGAACTTCCTAACGTTTTTTTATATTGAGGAAAAGTTCAATACTTCTTTCAGCTTTTTCCAAATTTGGTCCATTATCGTACATCTGTTGGTCTTAATCCAGTCTCTTAACACTGAGCCTTACAAATGAGCTTTTACTGTTGGTCAAAGTTGTTGAATAATTAGCTTTTTACACTATTCCCGCTAGCGTAGCAACTAATTTTGCTCATTTATCTTCCAAACTTCAAATCAAGGTCATTAAACGTGAATTTTAATTCTTCCTGAGGGACTTGAGCAGACATCTATTTATTTACACGTTAGTATAAGAGGATCTTTCTTTGATCGTTCCTTCTCTTTTCGGTGAGCCAGCCACCGGTTCTCATCTCTCTTTGCCTTTCCTCTACTCTGTGCTATCCACCACCTGTCATCTCACTACATCCGGTCTATTGTCTCTACTCAGTCTGCATATTACCGGCACATTCACATCTTTCTTCACCCATTGATTCATCAATCAACTGACTATAATATTGTCTACTATTCCTCCTGTGCTTTGCTGTAACAGAGAAAAAAAGGGACAGAGGTAACACAAGACAGACACAAACCATTACCGTGAACAGGATACTGTATGTACACATTATGCTGCCACTGGAAACCAGTGCGAGGATGTATTTATTAACCGTTTTTGTTGCTTTGAACACTCATGCACACACCCGCACGCGCACACATACACACCCACACACACACACACACACTCGTTGAATCCTCCCTTGCTTCTCAGAAGCAATAGCACCCTTTGGATAAAGTTTAAACCTCACATCCCGTATCGGCGACGTCATGTCCTTTGGCCCAGATAAATGTCTGTGTGACATGGGGCCTCTTGGCAGCACACCGAGAGCCCCAACAGAACAGTCTGTTGTGACAAAATCAGAGCAAATGAAAAGTCCTTCAATCCAGGATCCAGGATTTGTCCTTTTAATGTGAGTATAAAGAGGCTTGGACCCATCTAGCTCTCTGTTGGAATGGGTGTAATGAGTCATTTCGAGTCCTCTGGAGGATCCAAAATATGGTCGAGGTTCAAAGGAGCTGTTGAGTCTGTTGTCGCCCACATTGCACACCGCTTTCTCATTTGTCCATGGACACAGTGAATGAGTCACGTATCCGCGCCACCTCAGCGGCGCACAAGTGTCCATACAGTTTATTGTACCACTCTGGGAAACGACCCCTAAAGAAAAGAAAAGAGACGTGGAGTTAGCTCATTGTGCCATCAGCTGAAAAACACTGAATGACCACCAAACTAGGTCAAAACGTATCCCCAGTTTGTCTTTGCTCCTGTCGGGCATTCACTCACCTGCAGTCGATCCTGGAAATATGTGTGAGTCTGGACTTGCTGGATCCGCAGGGCTCGATGTAGTAACGTGAGGTGAGGACATTGGCCCGGACGCCTACAACAGGCGCGCCTTCATGGTCCACAGATGTACACACAAGTGCGCAGGCTCCCTTTGGCAGGTCTGTTGCCCATGTTCTGGTGGAGAGAGTAAAGAGTTTGGATTAAAAAAAAACCCAAATCGGAATAAGATGAAGACAAAAACAGAGTGAGACAGACAGGGAGGAAAAGGAGGGGACTTCTCTACCTGAGCACCAGGTGGTCTCTTGTGGGATGTGGAGCCATGGTGTTCCTGACATACTGGTAGACCTCCGTCCTCTCATCCAGGGACTCCACTATCCGGCTCTCGAGCAGGTCCTCGTCCCAGTGACCCTGCTCCCGCAGCACTCGTGTCAAAACCTCTTCGGGGCTTGCAGGCACCTCCACGTTCACCTTCCACAGCCGCAGTGGAAACCCATCATGCACCTGGAGAAACAGATAGAAAATACCAATTACTTACAAAGAGTTCTCTTTTTAATTGTTATTATTTTATGTCTTCATCCGATAGGTGAAAGCAGAGAGATGACAGGAAATGAGAGGAGACAGGAATCCTGGCTGGACTGGAACCGGAGATCCGGTTCATGGTCACAGATCTGTAAGATGTTAATACTTGACTTGAGCGGGCAGGAGGGGTTAATGTGGTAAATATATATGAAGTTCAAGCATCTTATGCGTGTGTTCAAGAGCTTCCTTTAGGATATCTAATGTCATCAGTCGTATTTACAGAAATTAGACATGGCCATCCAGCCGTAATTTAACGCAACAACAGTCAGGCTGTGTTTCAAAGTCTATCAATGCCCTTTAGCCAAGTCAGCTGCTTCGATTTGCCATCAGATGATTAAAAAAAAAAAAAAAACACACTCTGCGCCTTGTGACTCTGAAACTAGAGAAAAGATAACTTCATACAGGGGCCCTTGCGCAACTAGACACAGGAAATGTAGGCCTGGGATAATGGTGAGGCTGTGTATGTGTCTATGTCAAGCTGATGTCATTCTGGGATAGAGGCCAGTACTGGGATGGGAATGAGAAGGCAAGGGCCAGGCCAGTTTCACACGGATGTGTTTCTATACAGGAAACCCTAACTGCTGGTTTTCCACTAGATATTTAGAGAAGCAGGAGAGAGTTTGGAAAGGCAGACATGAAGAGGAAAAGGAGAAGACAGGAAACACAGATAGTTGAAAAGACAGAGTGCCTCATGAATAGTGGCTTGTTTACACACTGAAGACAGATTGACAGATGGTCTGTTTTTTTTCCTTTTTATTTGATCACTACGTTTAGACTCTGCCACAACCAAGCCTGAACAGATGATGTGTGAAAAGAACAGTATTTTTTTTAATGAGTTGATGAATAAACAAGTGCTCTTACCTTCCTACATGCCAGCTCGGCGTGCTCGGGCGTGGAGCAGCTTTCATAACCCTTAAACTTGTCCTTGGCCTCTTTGAGGTGGGCGTCTAGGCTGTCCTGTAGGAAGGCCCTGTAACCTCCGTGCCCGGCCTCTTCACCTGCGAGGTCCTCCAAGCGTTGTGGCAGCAGCGCCTGCTCCACGTACGAGTTCCTGCAGCGGCTCATTTCCTCTGGGATCTGTGTAAAAAGACGAAGGAGAAGGAGGACGATGAGTGTCTGTCCTTACTTTTACATTATGTTGATGGAGGCAGCTGCAGTGTATGATCAGTAAATGTGTTGATTTGCTTCCTCATTTATGAGAAATATCGATAAATGCCTATGACAAAACTGTTGTTTGTCTGTACAAACATTTTGTGACATTAAAACTAGTTTAAAAGCCAATATGCAACTTACAAACTGACAAAAATATCTGATATTCATATATATTCTGGATTTCTGAATGAGGAATGAGGTAATTGAGCTTATTTGTATAAAAAAAGTTCATTTTTCATCATTTTTATGTCTTTAAGTTATAAATGTCCTATGATCAGTCTCCAGTCTCTACTTCGTGTTTTGTTTTTGTAAGGAATCCCCACCCTGATCACATTAATCTCCTTAATTAATGGGAAACTGTATTAAGCGTGACTTAATCAATTAAAAATGGAAACATAGCACATCCTATTTTCATCTCCTTGTTTGCCTAGCTCATTCCCATTCCACATTTCAGGTTTAATTGAAGACTAACAATATTACAGTCTAAAAACAGGGTTTTCATTAGATAATAAAAGGCTCATTAGAACGGTGGTAAATTACAGTCAGTTATTTCATGGGTCATATTCCTTTTATGAAACTCCACAAGCAAACAGAGATCTAATTAAAAGAAAATAATTTGCGAGGTAATTGAGTTTGCTTGTTGTGTGATGTGAACATGACAGGAAGCCAGGAAGCTCTCCCACAATCTAATTAAACTTTGAGCAGTAATGACCCGCAGTATGCAGCCTTTTAGCATTTACTGTAGCATGTCAGAGATAACTGCACTGGGCAGGGCAACGTTTTAGGCTGAATGGGATCGAAAATTGGATTAGTAAGAGTGTAGTTTGCTGATTATTTCAAGTTTATCCAGTCAAGTGCTCTGCGTGTAGACACACAGAACCACACCGGATGACGTGGTTCATGGGTTTTTTTGTGCTGTATTTTAACTTTAAATGGACAGAAACATGAAGTAAAGCCCAGTTTCTGCACAACGGGGCCATTTAAAACGGGAGCACGGTTGGCACAGCTACTTTATGTAATCATAACACTGCTTGACCAAATGACAGCACGGATTGGATCAACAAATTATGTAACTGGGACTTTGTTTGTTTACTGGACAAACATAGGCGCACAAGGTGTCCAGGTGACATGGTACACTGACATTCAAGCTGTCAACAAACACAACTCATGCAAGTTCGCCACAGAGACGCCAACTAGTAAACCTACGTGACATCGTCAGCTTTTCACTTTTGTGCTAACTCTAACCCTAAAAGCGAGACGTAAAAGCTAAATGCTACTGACCCGGAAGAGTTTCCTGCACTCCTGGATCATGTGTGCCAGGCCATGAGTGGCCGCCAGGTTCTCATTCAGGTCTCTCTGGTCCGGCTTTCCCAGTGTCTGCTTCCTGTTCATCACCCTTTGACAATGAAGAGGGGGAAAAAAAACGAAGAGGGACACAATGAGATTAGAAACAGCATCCATCATCCAGACAGCAGGTGTTAGAGAGGGCAGAGGAAGTGAAAGAATGAAGGTGTTTTGCGTGTACGCCTGATGAACCCTGATCTGCTAAATGCGGAACATAATGTGTTACTTAATTAGCTAAAGATGTTTATGTGACCTTTCTGTTTCCTGTCTCTCTCCTTTCCTCCTCCCCGAGTTTTGCCCTTTTCCTTTTTCCTCTCCCCCCAAGCCTGCTCTATTTTTTCCTGTTTTGAGAATGTGCAGCATATTACACGTTATGTAAGCAGTTCATACAAAATCAGTGACGGTCAAGCAAAATTAACGCCAGTGATCATTACAGACTGCAGACACACACCTTGGCGAGGAGCTCTCCTTGCGCCGCAGCGTGTTGAGGTGGAAGAGGGACGGGGCCAGACAAACTGCCAGGTTGGTCGGGGTCATCTGGTTCTCGCCGACGCTGGCCGTCACGTCGCTCAGCAGGCACAGCAGCGTCCGCAGCGCCTCGCGGTTCTCGTCGGGCAGCAGCAGCACGGCGGCACGCACCGCTTGCAGACGGAGTTCTTTAGGCATGTCTGGAGAGGAAGGAGGAGGATGTCGTGGCTCGGATTAGCGTTATGTGTGGAAAAATCAAACTAATAACCACTGTCGTGCTGCATTATGTCATCTTTTTTTGTGTCTGCTGGTTGAGTTTAAGTAGAGCTTCCCTCAGCCTGCCAGGAATGAGCTGTGATGGGCTCTAAGTGTGTTATATAAGCCCTACATTTGTGTGTGTGTAAACTATATGCTTCATGCTTCATACTTCATGCACAGGACTGCTTTTGTTTCACCTTATATAAACAGTCCCTAATGCAGCCATTACGATCGTAAAGGAACAGAACATGAACACTGAGTCACAGGAGGATGAACCAACACTGTATCACATATATCACCTCAGTCCGCAGGTATTTCCTGCACTTATCTTGTTTGTTTTCTTTTTCACGGTTTCACAATTTCTTGCTCCATGGCAGGCAAGCATCTGCAGCTAAATAACAATCCCGCTTGATGCAATCTTGTTACAGATGTGCGGCTGTGCCTCTGCAAGATTTTGTTTACACTTTGCGTGTGTTCTTACACTGATAAATCTGGAGGAAGGTCTCAGACAGTTTGCTGGTGAGCAGGGGCTCTGGCAAATCTCTGAAGTACTGCTTCAGCATGTCTGCGACGTCGTACGCCGATTGGCCCTCGTAGTTGACTCCTCCCCCGTCTGCGCCGCACGCCTCGTTCATCTGACGGAGAGCTTGGATGCGAGATTTAACTCCCGATTTTCTGAAAAGACCCACCTGGAAAAAAAAAGAGTGAAGGACAAAGAGAGGAAGGGTTACATCATGTGTACATGCACAGAAACCCGATAAGTCAGCTTTGAACTTTAATTCCCTTATTAGTCTCAGCATTACCATGAGCACAATGTCTGATCCTATCATTAAGGCGTATCAAAAAGTGATTAATGTGCCCAAAGCACATTGAAAAAAGCTGCAGTCTGTTATCATAGAAAATAATATTCTTGACTTATCCCCAAATCCAGAGCTTACAGTCAGTATAGTTACATCACAACAGGTCCTGTTGACTGTATTTACGGAGATCTGTGACACCCAGTGGGCATTCTTGTACTGAGCGTTGTCTAGGACCTCGTCGGTGGCCTTATTAGGCTGTATGAAATGGCAGCGTTGGGGAGGAAAAAGGAGAAAAAAGGGCCACTGGCTTGTCCAGCGCGAATATTTTCCATGAGCTTTCACCACTACCAAACAGAGGCGCCTTGTCCTGCCTTACGAAAAAGAACACCATCGCTCTGTTTTCTGTTTTGCCTTCCATTAACAGCTATTTTGCCCGTACTGCCTCTTTCTCTCTCCTTTATGAATGTACACACACACACACACACACACACACACACACACACACACACACACACACACACTCCGAGATAAATCTTTCATAATGTCTCTGCATTAAACAAGACAGACAGGTGATTTAACAGCTGCGCACTCTGACTCTCTCCAGGCCTCACCGCTTCGGCGAACGTGTGACAGAGAGGAGAGAGAAAAGGGGGACAGACAGAAACTGTATACACACACACTGACTAAGTGGGTATCAGACTTTTTCCGATTCACGGCTCCATCTTATGTAACAGTGAAAAAAATCATGGATGAACATTTGACTGATTGCAGATGTCCTAAAATACTGATATTATGTAACTTTGGCACCTTAAAGAAAAAAGTTTTGCTCTTTGCTATGGAAACTAAAAATGGTACTTAAAGCTAAATGACACACTGGCAGGAATCTTGACGTTTTATGTACACTGCAATTACACATCTGTCCATCAGTGTGTGTTTACTTGTGTATTTTATGTTACCTGGTCGAGGCACTGGTTGCGTAAATAGCGCATGGCCTGCTGAATTCCCTGAGGGAGGGGCTGTCCTGTCCGCTGGACGATGACTTGTAAGGGCACACCGAACACATTCCTGTCTTTGTAGTCGCGCACCTTGATCCGCTTCATAAACTTTGGCACAGCCCTGCAACATACACACACAAAAAGAGAAAACTCATCAATGTTGGCTGAATAGTGACGTGAATTTTGCAAGAACATGATGCAAATAAGAGGAAAAAGAAGAAACACCAATTGATATTCAAACATTTGACACACAAGATGGATTCAAATGGTTTTCCATTGAGTTCAGACTAAATCAAATTACTGCAAAATCAGCTTGGCTACCAAAGTGTGTGTGTGTGTGTGTGTGTGTGTTTAATGTGTGTGCAAGGACGAAGTGTCTTCAGAAGCCTGTCTCCAGGTTTATGAGAGGGGTGGTAGGATGTACGCCGGGTGCCAGAGGGGGAGGATCCCACTGCTTTATACATCCGCAAGTGTCTGTCTCCCCATGTGTGTGTGTGTGTGTGTGTGTGTGTGTGTGTGTGCACACTTGGGTGCAAGTGAACACCAAGTCTATCACCACAAACCCCAGAGTTGAAACATGGAACTCTGACCGTTTCACAAGAATGCGGCCACAGATTTATAGCGTGTGTCTATCTGCATGGGTGTGAGTGTGTTTAGCGGAGAGACGCTATGCGTGACTCAGGACAAGCTTGTCTTTGTAAGAGCAGGCGTTCACAAGACTCGGAGCGCTTCTCTAAACCACAGTTTAGGAAAAATGGAAAAGGAGCATATTATGATCCATGGCCTGGAATTCTGAATATGTGTGGGCCTCCAGCGACCTAACAAGTGGCCTCTGTCTTTCAGTGATCTTTCAGCCTGTCATAAGACAAGCTGGGGTCATAACGCTTTCTATTCCTGTCCAAGGAAGGCAGAAGGGACAGGAGAAGTCGAAAAACACATCAAGATGATGCGATTTTTCACTTTAGGTTCATTGGATGTCGTAAAGTTGTATAAAACGTTGATGGCTGGTAAAGGTAATTCTGGGTAACTCTTAATGTTGGCGGTAAACAAGGACTAGCCACATGAGTCATGTCAAGACTTTTCCCCAACATTTCCTTAAAAAAGAAAAAAGGCAACAATACCGATAAAAAGGGAAGGTAGAAGTTCGGCACTGGAGTCCAGTAATAAGTAGGATATTAGGTGCCATCAGACCAATAGTCTAAAAGTGGTAGAGACGGTAGTGGTGGAGGGATAATTGTTGAGGACCGATCTTTCCAGCCTCCAGCTCTTGTAACACCATGCGTGTGAACTGCCATGATTGCCCCGTTGAGAAAAAGACAATGTACACCCCTTCCCAGCAATTACGGGCCTGGGAAAAGAATGTGAAACCCAACCTCTGTGGACAGCCGTCACCACACTATACAACAACCTGCAGATGGAGGGGATTGGGAGACGGGTGGGATGGAGGGGTAGTAGTTGGATGGATGGATAAATTCAAGGGAATCGCTTGTGAGGAACAATTAGCCAGATGCAGAGGGGAAAAGCTTTAAAAAACATGTATACATGTACACTCTTCTAGTCCACTCACCAACTGAAGCCATGTTTGTTTGTAGGTGTGTGTTTCTCCAGCAGAGCAGTGAGCTGCAGCAGGGAGAGCTTCTGGAGCAGATTCATCTGTAGCACAGACTGGCAGCTAATCTGGAGCTGGGCCGAGGCCAAGCTGGGCCGATGGGAGTTCTGGAAGCTTGGCCAGCGGAGTTTCTGCGGCCTGGAGTGCAGGGAAAGAGAAGGAGGCGGCACAAATTGAGATGTGAGAAGAAGAATGTTGATTAAAAAAGGAGCACTTCGAGTCTTAAGATTTCATGCTTTTATGTACACATAAAACCGAACACAGCCACACACAGTATTTGTAGTTTTATGTGCCAAGTGATCGGTTTAGGGATTACAGGGATTTATGTACACATCAATCAAGAGACTGTCTAAAAGACTAAAAAAACCCACGCCCCCCTAAATGTAATTCTGCCTGTGGATTCCTCAAGGAACAGCAACAGTCCCCATGGAGACCAGGCAGCATTCCAGTGTATTCAGCACCATTACGTAAGGAGAGAAGTCTCAGCGTGCCCCCCCTGTTTATCCTTTGCTGTCACTTTCTTAGAAAACTCTTTTTTGTTGGTACCTCTGTTTGTCTTTCTATTGTTTTGTTGTCCTTGAGCTTTTTCATGCGTTAAGGTAATGTTTGGCAGGCGTTTTACAGAAGAAAAGCATGAGCCTGTTTGGAGGGAGCAGGTCGAATTTCTTCTCTTTTAAAGCATCAGTTCACCCAAACAACAAAAATATATAAGAAGTAAGTTTTCAAAGAAACAGTTGAACCTTTATTAGATCCTGCACCAGTCAGAAGACAGTTTAGATGTTCTTTACTGACCTGCTGCTTCTGGTTAAAGATGCTCCAACACCAGAGTCTCTTCTCTCCCTCATCCCTTCCTCTCCCTCGCCCAGCGGGTTTCCTGTGCTGTCTTGGTCACTCCCGTTCTCCGTCTCCTCCAGCCGGTTCTGCAGTGGAGACGACGGGCAAGGCGAGGCTGAGTCCAGTGCTGAGTCTGAGTCTCCTTCTTCCTCTTCATCCTCTTCCTCCTCCTCTTCTTCACCGGCCACAGCTTCCGACCAGGCGTTAACGAACCGCTGCAGGCCGCTGACGTGTTGTAGCACTTGCTCCAGTTTGGGTTCGTCTCCCTCTTCTTCCTCCTCTCTCTCTGTGTAGGGGACGTTGTCATAAAAACTGAGCCGGCTGTCGACGGAGCCCGAAGAGCCACGGCGCTGACGTCTACTTTGCCGCCCCCTGAGGATCACCGAGTTCCCGTTATCGTTCCCGTTGTTGTTGCGTGAACTCCCGTCCTGCAGGGCTTTGGGGAAGGTTCCAGGCTTGTGACCTTCTGGTAAGTAGAAGAAGATCATTCCGTCCTCTTCCTCCTCCTCTTCTTCTTCCGCTTGTCTGTTATTACCTCGAACACTGAAGTTGTTCCTGCGGTTCTGCTCATCCACTGTCATCCCATTACTAGCTTTGCAGGGAATGGGTGGGGCAGATTTGGGTGGGGGTGTTGGCTGTCGATCTGAAGCTTGTTGGGGAATGCTGAAGGGATCAAAACCCTCCAAATACATTCCTCCTCTCTTACTAGAGCCTGCGGCCGTGCTGTGGCTGCGAGCGCGAGTCACTGGGCTCGGTGTGCTCACTGCACTTCCACTGCTGGCTTCAGACTGGCTGCTCCCAGTGCTTCCAGTGCTGCCGTTGCTGGTCTGAGTGGAGTAGGATACGGAGCGATTCCTGTTAAGTGTCATAGTCTGAGTGGGATTGCGGTGGTGATTGAGGTTCTGGTTGAGGTTGATACTGGAGATGTCCACACAGTTGAGCCTCCGCAACTTGTCATCATCTAGACCCTCCTTGATGACAGGGCCACTGATTTCTATCTTCCCTCCGCTGGTGCTCCCTTTCTTCTTTCTCTTGGAGGTGGTGCCACTGCGCAGCCGTAGGCTCTCCATCCTCTTGAGGAAGCTCTTAGCTCTTGAGCGTGTGCTTTTGCCGCTGCCTCCTCCTCTGTCCAGACTTCCTCCCAGTCCTCCCATCCCTGTTTTCACATCGAAGGTGAACTGTCCGAGTGTCTCCAGGGGCGATGGGGGCATCCCATCAGACAGAGAGTCCTCGTTAGCGCATCCTGACCCACCCGTGCCCGATGACGAACACATGCTAGCTACAGAGCTGGCACGAGTGGCACCAGCAGGTACAGCTTCATTTGTCAGGGTGGCAGCATGGCTCTTCTCTTCTCCTCTTCCTCCACTTCCGCTGCTGTGGATGGAGCCCACTTCAGGCTGTTCACTGAGGTCGGTCAGCACACTCTCTGAACTGTGGCCTTCGTGCAGGGCGAGCTTTCCTTTCTGGGATACTTGGTCCTTGGGGAATGGCGGCGGGGCAGCATCTGAGGACAGTGAGGAAAAAACCTCCAGCTCATCCATACGGGACCAGCGCTTGCTGTCCCTCTGGAAGGTCCAGCGGCCACTGATGGCACAAGGCTCGTCCTCATCGGAGTCCTCACTCTGGATAGGGAAGAAGGAGGGGATAAGAGAGAGAGAGGGAGGAGAAAATAGCAAGAAGAGATGGAAAAAGGGAGAGGGGACAGTTAAGAGTTAGACATTATGCACTGCTACGTTTTCCATTTCTTCTCCAACATTCCTCACCTTGGTCCAGGAAACTTTCTGGAGTCTGAATTTATTTTATAATTGTTGCACTTGCACGTTGCCTTCTGCACATTCATGTTCAGCTCCCATTTAGTTCTTATGTTGGTTAGCTCTCATTTGCTTGTCATTAGTGTCATCATTATATATAGTCCTTTTGTCTGCTTGTTATTAGATATTATTGTCTTCCTCCATCATTACTCAGTTTGTTTGGTTTGCACTGGTTGGTATTGTCTGTACTGACAAAGCTACTGGATGTGTCCTTAATAATAGATTAATAGATAATAAATGAATAGTATCTAAGTAAGCGTACAACATGTACTGATGTATTATCACAAGAACCTTTACATAAGCACATCTAACGAGGAATTCCTCTTGGAACATGCCAATGACATAACGAGACAACAGTTTTGCATAACGTTATCTTAAACTAAGATCTTGTGGTCGAGCATGTGACTTGATGAAGCAAAGATAACCGGGGTCAGCCAGTAAACACGTCTCGGTCGCTTCCTGCATGCATAGACAATACACAACACAGCACAGAGAAATTACTGAGTCACATATGCACCTTTGCAAAATGCACACACCTCCCCCAGTTTGGTTAATCTATCTCAGGCCCTGGAGGGAGTTCAGGAAATTCCATTATGACCCCCATAGTTCACAATGCAGCCGGCCAGACTGGGGTCGCTCCCACCCCTGCCGTCTTTATCCCCTCTGTCTGTACATACGCACACAGAGTGTCACTGATACGCCGCTACTGTCAGTCCTTATTCGTTATACCTCTTTAATGCTAACACGACTTCTTCACAGTTTCCAATCAAAGTGGAGGATCAAACCTCATAAAAACAAACCACAACCCGCAATTTAAACACCTCCATCTCTTCATCTTCCTAAAGCTCTATCTATAATCAGAACTTAGCAAAACACATCTGTATCTGTCAAAATAAAACGTTTGGACTCGAGGGAGTTTTTTAAGCAATAATCAGAGCCTCCTTTACAAAGATGCCAGGAAATTAGCACTTTGAATAAAAAATTCCACTAGTAAAATGATCAAATCCGTGAAATCCATGTTCCACCAGTTGACTGCCAGTGTTCCTGTTTCACTGCTCACATGGGCTGCACATACAGGCATCATTAATCATATGTTCTGCAGTGGAAACATGATGTAATTTCAAATAAAAATGAACAAAGAGTGTGATGTATGCTTGCTCCTTACGGGGATTTTATTAAAGTCATTGATTTAAAGAGGACAAGGGATTTTCGTGACATTTTTGGATTCCACTGTGACTTTTCGCTCGAGTTATGTCGTCAGGAATGTGAGATAACAGCGGTATGCTATTTATTGCGCACAGAGCGTCAACCATTTATCAAACATTCATATCTTATCCTCAAAACCATCGAGCCGCCAAAGCATTCACTGCAATGGTGACTGCTTTGAACGTCACATGGAGTCTGCACAATGAAAACTATGTATTCTTACACTTTGACGCATCAAATCAAATCAAGAACACTGTGAAGCTGTGAGATGGAGATTTAAGAAAGTGGGAATGTTAAGACACGAGGAGATCAATGCATTCCTAAGCTGTCTAAGGGGGGGGGGGGGGGGGCTCTTTTACTCTTCTCTGTTGACTCCTGAAATGAAAGGTGCCACAGAAAGGGTCATCCTAATGAATACCACCACACACAGAACAAGGATGTTACTATGTAGCACTTAAGGCCATTAGGGAATTACGGTTGATTTGTGCAAAAAAGGAGCAATTCTCGTCACAGAGTGTGCGTCAGTCTAGACTTTCAAGTTTTCTTAAAACAGGCATAGTCTAAAAGTGGGATATTCACAGAATTAGCCTCCTTTCTTTGAAGAGGAAAAACACTTTCCAAGGGGCCTTTTTCCTTGAAAGTGAAATCTAAGAGTTTTGGTGTTAGAAGGGATTATTTAAAAACATAGCATATTGCAAAAGTGCCACAAATGCGGCATACCGATTCCTTTTGTGGTGAACCAGAAGTATGAGGAAATATTTGAGAAAGAAGGGGAGCAGGCATTGAGTAGGGAGGAGGTCCTAGTGAATGCAACCCCTTCATTTAGACATTAAAGCTATCCTCCTTCCCCCTAGGGTCCTCACAGCCCACTTGATATAGAAATAAACCCAACAGGTGCCTTCTCATTAAACAAGACGAGAAAAAAACACACACCTTTGCGCCCTGTGGCCACGAGTGAACTGATGGTTGAGGTGAGGAAAAGCAATTGTGGTTGGAAGAGACGTGCAAAGGGGCTTTTCAGAAAGGAGTGGAGTTAATGTGTGTGCGCTTGTGCACTTACTCTCTTTCTCTGCGGCGATATCTCCAGTCTCATTAGAGCACACTTGTTGAGGGTGTTCAGTCTCCTGCAAGCACAAAAACACACAAAATTGGTTACATTCAAAATGTTTAAAAATCCTCTAGCCCTTTGACTTTTCCTAAAACACAAACCTCTCATCGCCAAGAGGATGTATGATGGAAGAAAGGATGAAACAGGATGAAAAACTGAAGAGGGGAAGAGAAAGACAAGAGCAGGGGGAGCTCTGGGTGCACCCAGGCTGGCTAATGAGCTGCTGAAGGATAATCCCCACATGAGCGGGAAGAGAATGAGAGGGAGACAGAAAGGGAGAGAGCGAGGAGAATGAAATCTGCTGGAGTGGCGACGACAACTTGGGGAGGGAGGGGGGGGGGGGTTAGGCAGAAAGCTTATCCCCCCAGCCACCTGGAGAAGGGGAAAGAGGCTGGTGGTGGGGTCCACCCTCTGGAGAGCTCTTAGACCAGATCATGTAACAATGGAGAGATGAAGGGATGGGAACTGAGGGATAGTTGGGGCAGTGGGGAGGGGGCGAAAGGCTGCCAAGAGAGGAAACATTGAGATGATAGCTTCCAGATGTATGGAGGGACACCTGCTGTGGTTTATTACTGAGAGTCGGAATTTGATGAAGGAGTCGACTCCATTAAAGAGCCATTAACCTCCTTCTCATATGCTAATTAATATAGCGGGGGCACCAACTAGAATGCAAACCCAGTCCTCCCCAATGATACTGTCATTTAGCCTTTTCATAGACACAAACCAACATGTCTGAAACTTTTAGGCACTTTGAAACCATTAATTCCCCAGTTGAGGAGGCAAATTTTGGAAGCAAAGTTTCCTATATCTCCTATAACATGACGGGGCTGAGAATGTAAGGAGCATTGCGTGACCGTAGCAATGCTGCAGTGAAAGGTAGGAGTGAGATATCTGCTTGCCAGGACGATACAAAAGACTCTAATGACTGAGGTAAACAAAGAAGAAAATCATGAGAGGAGAAGGTATGGGCATATAAAGAGAGGAAAAGGTACAGTGCATGGCTCCAAGGTGCTTATCGTGTCATTCTTTCATCTCATAGGCAACTTTCCAAAGCATGTCTCCTTTTGAAGTCATGCCCTCATGGCTTCATTTGAGGGGGAAAACAAGAGATAGCATAGAAAAGAAAAAGAGGTAGAATGGCGTGTAACATCAAAAGAAAGAGAAAAGAAGCACAAAAGGTTCAGTATGACTTGAAATTTCACCTGCAGAGAGCCTCAATAGCATCCCGATCGAGGAAGTCATGATCTCTGGTCACTGAAGAGATGTCAATGGGAAATTGGGCATCTAAACAGAGAGATAGAGTCAGATGAATGTGGGTATCTTCGTGCCACTGATTGGATCAATGTGTGCGGATAAAACTATACAATACAACCCATAGTCTTTAAAAAACACACCCACCCACTCAAACACCCACCAGGACCTTCCGTCCCACCTTCTCCCCCCATACAGCCTTGATGAAAAGCTAAAAGAGGAAGTAGCGTCTTAGCCGACCAAACAAACACAGCTGCAGCTTTCAGACCTGGCAGGCAGGGGGGATGTGGAGCACAGAGGGAGAAAACAGGGGATTGATTGAAGAATGACAATAGGTACTCCACCACCGCTCAGAGGTCCCACTTCCTTTTCTCCTTCTCGTTCTTTCTCCCCTAGTCTACCCCATTAACAGGATCACTTATTCGCAGAGTCGCAGCGTTAGCAATGGCACAAAGATAAAGTGTGCCATTAATCATACAAAATATTTAAACACCATAGTCTAGTACAGGTATGGATGGACAGATTTGAAGTTTTCTGGAATGCCCTGACCCAACCCAAAACGGGAATCCTGCATCTAAACCCCCCCGGGGTGCGATGATGATAAGAAAATGCCATTCAAGGGAGGCCAGCACCTTCAGCCTACTGTACTGAAACAGGCCTATCAGTATGCTTATCTTTAGTGGGGCAATAGTCTTGACAGCACTGACAATAGAGATTGTCCCACGGATATAAGGGAAGGAAAAATGCATTGGCACAAATTCCTGCTCGCCTGGAGAAGGCGACTAACCAGCGAGTGTGTAAAATCGGCGCGTTGGTTTGTGATTGATTGTGGTTTTGCACTTTTGTGTTGCTGTTCATAAACAGCCTCATCACCTGGGTGGAAACACAATGAGTTTTCCGTTCAAATAGGAACCCTTCCACGGTTAAGTGTCGACGGGCAACGACCTGTTGACAATAGTGGCTTAGTCCTGCTGTCATCATCCTGTAGTTACATAAGGGCAACTGGTGCGCACATGGTATGCTACAGTTTAGTTTTAGGAGTAGCTATACGAAGTGTCAAGAATGTTTGATGTATTCTGGTGAGTGTGTATTTAAAACTCCGAGGTCAGGCGATGCATTCTTTCTCAACCATTTGTCATTGTATGAGTAACTTTAGAGGGTGTAGAAAACATGTTTTGTGTTTATATTAACAAGGTAAGAAAGACCTTTGGTCCCTCAGGGAGTTACTATATGAGTTACATCATAGTTGTTTGGAATATAGTAGCTAAGGTTTATGTGACTTTAATTGCATAAGGAAAGCAAAGTACTGGGACTGAAAAAAAAAAGCACAGCCCTTACTCCTCAGGAATGTTATGCTGTTTGTGGTGAGTATGCATGCAAAGACCAAGTGTTCATGTTGGTGTTTTGTGTGCTTGAAAAGGACACAGTGGTGTTCTACATGAGTTCATTTATAAAACACCAAATGGGCATGTGCTCACAGTTTAGCGGAATGACTTCTACTATCTTATTTACATGAAAAAAAATGAAAGAATGCTCCCTTACACTAGTAGATCTGCATAACTGCTTTTAATTCAGATTTCTTTTTTGCCTGTAGACAATGATTTGATTGTATGGCTTTTTCCATACAGTGCCAATGTGAATAGAATCTGTTTTGTCTTTCCTATCTTCATTATTGTTACTTGGGGTGGGAGAGTGGGTGGAGACGTCTCATAGAGGTCCTTACCTTCGTAAAGCTGGGCATACTGCGGGAACCCTGCTGCTCGGAGCCAGGTACAGGCCTCTTTGGCTTCAATCTCTGCAGAAATAGAAAAAAAAACAAAGGCACGTTAGGTGTTGTGGGAGACGCTTTAACCCACCTGAAGAGAAATATAATTGAAGTACACATACAGCAACATGTGACACAAAGGCTTAAGTATAAACTAAGCTTGATTTGAAAAATACAATCCTGTCAAACTATCAAAGTAAGACAAAACTCCAACACACCAACAGCTTATCAAATGTGAACCCCTTGACCTTATTAGCTATCTCACATTCGGCCACTCTCCTCTCACATGCTTCTAAAGCTAAAGCTCAAAGCGTCATTCGTGCAAAGTGTGTTAGCTCGCCTCACACCCCAAGTGTGTGCAACTTAAGCTCCTTATCCAGGTACGGTGGTGGGTTTCGTCGTTCACACAGAGATCTCAGACAGAAAACGTCTCAGCAGAGCTCATTTTGTGACATTTTAACGTTTTAAAACTGCTTTTCTGTTTGTTTGTTTTTTTGGATGTCTTGTAAATTCATAAAACTTAAGGAACCTTGACTAGGAGACAATGTTTGCGTCCAGTGTTCATCAGTGCCATACAAACTGCTCCATAACCCCCTTTAAACACAAGGTGTGACATTTGGGCTTGTTGTGCTAAGTACTGATTGAATGTCGGGGTCCACTGTGTCAGAGGAGCCACGGTGATGTCTCCCAATTATCTGCGAAAACCCTTTTAGTTGACATATGCCAAATGGCTGCAAACACCCCCACAGTCAGCAGATTGTAGAGAGGAGGCAGACAGAGACATGTCTCCAGGCCTTAAGAGCTGACTTTACAATGTCCTCTTTAGTGGAATGACAAGTACAAATGTAGCACAACCTTGAGAAACACTTGTAAACCAAAACCAGTAGAACAAAGGCAGGAAAAGACACTGGTAAACCATGAATGAAAGTGACAACATAAAGAATGACTGCAAAAGTGAAATACCTGCTAATCCCGTTACCAGTGCGTGAAGTTTGAAATTTAAGGCACGATAGTTAAAAGTTTTTATTTCAAATTCTACAGTCCTTGCATTTAGACATTGTGGTGATGTTTTTTAGGCTTTAAATAGGGGTGCTATGTTTGGCTGAGCGTGCCTGAGCTAATAGTAACCAGCGGTAAAGAGTTTATTTTATCTTTGAAACATCAGTCTGGCAGTTCCACCTCATTTCGGGGCTAAATTACACCAAGGAATCGTTCTTTTAGCGAAAAGAAAACAGAGGCACTAAAGGAGAGCAGATTGTGCCTGAAAAGAGACAAAAGAAACTGCAGAGATAGTAAGGAGATGAATGTGTAATAAATAATGTCAAACAAATGTGAAACCAACAGCTGGGAATTGACTTGATGTGGACAAAAGAAAGGTAACCATTAAGTACTGTCAGACAGACAGGGAGGTCAGAGGAAGACTACTGCTGCTAAGGGTCTGGGCTCAACTATATACGAGCATTTACATACCAACAACAAGCCTAGACGGCAGACAAACCCACTAACAACAAGGTGTGACACGACCAAGACAGGGTCTCCCTTCTGCCACTGCAGGGGCCAGCAGCACACCTCAAGCAAACCGCTGTGACACCAGCATGCACCCGAGTGTCAAATAACACATTAACAACTATGTTTTAACGCTATTCTATTTGACAAATGAGCTCCGTTTTTCTTTGTGGATGTGAAAAAGGAATGTCTCAGAAGCTGCGTGTTTGGTGGGTGTGTTGAGCCTAGTATTTTTGGAGCGTAGTGAACCCAGAGGAACCGAGAAACCAAAGGGTAATTATACCAACATTCTTGAAAGCGAGCACTGCGTAGGGCTAGAGATTCTTGTGTCTGCTTGCGTATCTATGTGTGTGCACATGCGAGCCCGTGTGTGTTTGCAAAGACCGACCTCATGTTTAAAGACAAACCACTCAAAAGACAGTAAAGCTATTGAAATGCAAATTAGACACACAAACACATGGTTTGCTTTCCACCCCAAACCCCAAAAAAGAGAGCTATGGGATCCATTAAGTGCCTTTGGAGGGAAGCTATCCAGTGACACACCCCAATGGGCTACAATGTGTGTCAAATCTACTTTAAAGTGACATATTATGGGTTTGGTGTCCCCTCGGAAACAAAATAATGACTGTATTCACCGCACAGATGGATGAAACTGAAAAATATTTGTCGCTGCACCACATTGTGTCTCAAGCTAGAATATTTTTCTATCTTTTGTTTGGCTGGAGGAAGTGGACAGGGGCATGGGGCATCTGGCACAAACAACCTAACAATAGAGCCGCATACACAAACGATCTTATGTATCTGGAATTGAAAAAAAAGTTGGATCAACAAAGCCATAAAAGAGGTTTAAAGAATATCTCAGGCACTCTGGTCATAAAAATGTCATCCCACAACACTCCGCCCAATCCTTTACATTTCTGTTTGCTTTAAGAACTTGAGAATCGTGGGTGTATTTGATTTTTTTTTGTCTTCCCTCACTGTCCAAGCCAATCCCTTAGCCCTCGCCAGGGAACTACCTCACTTCCTCTTCCTGCTTCCCTTGCAGGAAGAGAGCCGAGCGGTGCTGCAGTGGCCGACCACCCGGCTGTAAGGCCCTGCCTTCGTTTGTTCCTGGCCAGATAATAGGCGAGGACGCAGCCAAGACAAACACCGACTCCGGTGATTGTGTGTACTTACCAAACGTCCTCATGGTTAAAGACAGCTTCAAAGCCACACTGGACAAATATGTCTTGTAGCAAGCGCTTAGCACTTCAGTATGTTCCATCGCCGAGTTGTCCTCAAGTAGAAAACTGAAGTACGCTACCTTGATAATGACGCTGATATTTGGTCTACATGTGCCAAGTTGGCTGAAGTACAAGAGATTATAAAAGTGACAGGAGTCAAGCCAGTAGCAAAGATTCAAAGCCAACTCCAGTACTGACAATACTACACATCAAACCAGTTATGCTACAGTTGACCACGTTCATGTAGTAACTGTTAAGAAAGAAAGCAAGTGCAGAAAAGTAGTTGTTGTAGGCTACAAGGAGAAACCTAAGGTATCAGCAGCATGTAGTTCCCTGACTTTCTCCTGTTTGATCATCTTATAACTGGTTGCCACCTCCTTGACATGGAGACACTCGAATACACAAACAGCTGGACAGATTATTATGTGAATATAAGTGCAGACTAGACCAGAGCTCCTGGTCCTGCTGAGGGGGCCCACACAGGATGTCTGAAACATGTCCGTCAGGCGGGACAGAGAGACAGATGGATATGTGGCTAAAACTGAACTAGCCTCAAAAGGACGAGTTACATGGACTAACTGTTACTGTTATCTGATCATTTAAAGTAAATGTATTACTCTGTGGACAGAAATGCACACAAATCCTCTCAGCTGGAATGAAAAAAATGAGCCACACATTAGTTCTGGCTGATGCGAATGAGCAAAAACAACACACACTCCTTCTCAGTGGGACAGAAAGATGAGAGCGATTACCAGCAGATAACATGACTATTGAGAGCAAATCCGATGCTAATAGAGATTTCATATGGATCACGAGAGGCTTTTCCTCTGGAATGTTACCAAAGCTTGACCTGGTGAGTGCCCAGACAGGGTGAAGCTTCACCCACTGCCCAGAAGCATCAACATCTTTTCTCTGCTCACTTCAACTCTGCTCGGCCCTTCTCCTCTCTCCTTTCCTGTGGCAGGAAATTCTCACAATTGCCGACCAGTTTCCCTCCATCACAGGAGGCAGCGGGGCCTGGCTTGGCCAAGTCTAAACGCTCAGCTCCAGTGGGACTTTTGTCAGAAGCCAGCAAACAAAGGATGCTGCTCCCCACCTCAAAGGCTCTACTACATACATGGCAAACTAGAGGTCAAGAGTCTTAATACAGTTATCACTAGGACTGGGTCTTTGAAGTTGGCAGATAGAGAAGAATGCTTGACTAACAACTGCTGTGAATTGAGGTGGCTTATCTGGAATTACCCGATCATTGCCGGGTCTCAAAGTGCCGACTGTAAAACAACCCAAAAGGCAGGCAGAGGGTTCTTATCAACTCCAGGTCTGAGTGGGTCATTCTGAAGGAGCTGCAGAGTGGGTCTAGACAGGTGATGTGATAAACCAGGCCAGACTCTGTGACTCAACAGTAATCTACAACAAGCAAAAGCCAGGAGCCTGGATGCTGCCAGTGTTTGTCCTTTACCTCAAGGTGACAAGGATAAACCCCTGAGGTGTTCATGAACTTGATGAATGTGTTTCTAAATGATTCACTATCCGACACTTTGTGAAACTATTTCACGAATGTCCTTAACAGCTTGAATCTGTATAATAGCATCAGGACAACTGGAGACAACAGCTTTTTTCGACGTGACCAATGTGAAATCCCTCCAGTGCTCTCCTGGAATGCAAAGTTGGGCGATAACAGATTTTCTTCCTGATGGGTATTAGGTTTTGTGATTCCATGGTTGAGACAGCTGGTGTTCCCTGAGAGGGTCTGGCTGTTAGCTAAGTGAGACGATGCCAGGAATATCGCCATCTGGCCCGCCTCAAGCTATGCCCTGTTGACACACACACACGAAAGAATAATGTGGTTACTACCATGGTTCATTCCAGTTATCTACCACCAGCCAGGGCAGGCACGAATGAACGGACAAATACTCATGCAAAACACACAGCTGGCCCACATGGATCATCGGAGAGCCAACTCCAGAGCTCCCCGACGAATGATTTATGCTCACACAGAGAGCCCTAGACGTGGATCAGGTGACCAGGAGTATCCAAAGCCTCTGATAAGCTTTCCACAGCCAGATGACAGCCTACCTGCAAGGACTCCCCCCTTGATAATATCCATTCATAAACAGATCCCAGGACAGCCAGAGTAAGTTCAGCAGAGCAAAAAAAAATGAACATATGTGTCTCCTCACAGGAGAGAGAAACAGAGTGCCAGCTGGATGTAAATCTTTCAGATAAGACCTCTGCTTACTTCCTGTTTCACAATGAATGCAGATGAAGTGTGTTTCCTTTATTTGCTCTTCTCCCACCACAACCACAAACTGCTAAACCGTTCCGTCCCTGGCTGAAAGAAATAGAGACGTGCAGTAGAGTAGTACAATGAGAAAAAAGTATTGTGGTTTCTATTTCTGTAACTTGTCACTCATTAAGTGTGTGTCAGTGTCATACAGCCTCTGCATCAGTAGTTTCTGTAGGTAATGTTCATCCAGCTTTCATCATCATGCCTGTGTGTCTATGAGCACGTTCTTAATGGTTCTATGACTCAACTAAACCTCGTTGTGCTCATATCTGCACCAGACCCGAGGTAGCTGATAAGGAACCATGTGTTGGAACAGACAGTTAAAACAGTTGGGACAAAGGGCCAAAGCCCACAAATCAAGTTGAGCCTGCCAGCACAAGACTAAAAACAGGATTTAATACAACCACAACGCAGCCCCTCAAACCCCCCTGTAAGCAAAAGGTCGGCAGGCACGCAAAAGGCGCAGGCAGTTAAACAAACTGAAAGCACCGAGAGGGCAGAAATATCTCGGACTTGTACGACACCTTATAATGACCTTTAAAGACAATTTCATCCGATTCAAGCCGAGCTAGTCTGCCGGTGCCCCCCTTTACACGGTGCGCGTAAAAGGAGAGATTTGGAAGAAATGTTTGTATCAAGCAAGAAAGGCACACTCCATGGAGTCGTGCGTAATTCGCGCAAACTTATAAGTGACTCAAATCTGTCGATTTTCTCTGAGTTGTGACCAAGAGTGAGGACACTGGAGACGCAGAGTTATGCGTAAAGCGGGGGGATTTCTTATCTGACAGCCCGCAGCGTTGCGCCTTAGAGACGACTTAAAGAGTGTTTGACTTCAAGGTAAAATTCAAACAAACCTTCAGGGTCCTTAATACTAAAAGCAACTAAAAACATGCACATTGTAGACTTCTAATTACACCTAAAAGTAAGCTACATTTATCCTAGATCAGATCAGAGAACAGGAAACCGCTTGGGTATTGTGAGCATGTGGACACATTTTTACATATATACTTAATATAAAACTACTAAAGATAATTAATTTACAAACACTTAAGGTAATGATTATGGGATTGACTTACGTGTTAATATCATTTTCTAATGTCTCGGTCGCGACCAGCCTCAGCATAAAACCAAACTCCCGGCTGCGCCCCGGCAGGCTACGACTGTCCAGTCAGGTCTACTCCACTGTTAAGGCGAAGCCCGCATGATAAATCCAGTGTAAAGAAAACGCAAACTACACAGTCGGCTGCAAATGTCCTCTGACCGTAGCGCAGGACAGTAAATCCATGGTTATAATTTGATTTGGCTGCGATGAACACAATTCCACAATCTTCAAAATCCTTCCAACGCCGAGTCCCTGAATGAAGCGGTCCCCCAGCAGGAATGTGAATGGAGTGTAGTGTGATTCAAGCTTTAGGAATGGGCAACTCTGCCGTGGCTCCACCCCCCCAACCCGCTCCTCTACTCTCCACCTGATAAGGAGCTGGAGGCGCACAGATCCACAGAACAACCTCAGATCGTGATGTGCAGGGAAGACGTTATCTCTTTGACACGTTATCTACCATTATATTGCGTAAAAGCGCACTAATTATGACACCAAATCGCTCTTTTGATTTCTCACCTGCGCTTCATCTATTAACTTGTGTTTATTTTCTTCTTTTTTTATTAGTTACTAATAAAATTAACTGATTTTCTTACAAATGTTCCCCACATAAAATCGAAAGTGATTAACTGAGCTCCCCGGGATTCCCCTCTATTCATTTCACCTCCTGCCTCCACTTGAGCCTCAACCACCTCCCCTAATAGGCAGCAATTGACTCTGGAGGTTGGTACCCAGTTTGCATATCATTAGAAAATAGTGGAGGCAACTGAGAGACGCTCTTTTGTGACGCCAGATTAGTCTGAAAAGCGCAAGTGGCGCAGTGAAAAGAGAACTGTTGCAGGTATGGTAATGCCTTTTGGTCCTGCCCCTGTCAGTGGCGCGCCTGACTCACGTACACCACCTCAAGTTGACTCTACAATCACAACACATTTAGTCCTGAACGCAGGCCAGATTTTTAGGAAGTCTTGGTGATGCAAACTCTTTGATAACACTACTTACTCACTATAATTAGAAATTACTGTGATAATAGGATGAATCTAACTACTTTTTATAAAAATGCTATTTCTATATTAACTTTCCCCGCCAGAATAAAAGTAGTGTTTTTTGGCAACTGTATTATTTACAATCCATGCCTCATTTGGAGGAAAAGTGTTGACGCCTTACTGACATTCTCACATTTACATGAACATGTGTGCCTGCATGGGGAAAGGTCACACATTACTGATTTATAATTGGTCTATTTAAAAACAACCTGTCCAGTTTTCCCCTCGCTATCTTCAGGGACTTTTCATGCACGTTTTTCCAAGAACTCCTCGCCAACGTCAGCGTTTGGCATGAGCCAGTTCTCTGTTATTGCCATGGTGACACACAGGCGCTAAGATAGTGCAAAAAAAAAAAAAAAGGGAAAGCCAGACGAGTCACCATGTGGCAGGGAAATACATGTAATCCAAAGCTTGGACAGCGAGTTGGGGGAAAGAATGATGCAGAAAATCCTGGCTAACTGTGCCGTCTGTTGTTGGCTGCCACGCTGGTCCCAGCTGACTGAGGAGTCACAAGTGATTCACCCAAAAGAGACGCTACCAGCTAATAAAGTGAGCAAAATCATGAGTCTATACAGTGCAGGCATTCATAAGAGTGGGTGGGAAGCATTCGAAGCTTTCGGTATATTAAAATAATGTTTTTAATGTCTCACCTCCAAAATATGAACGTGGCATTCTACAAACACGCCTTTTTAATTTTAAATATTCCTGCATACTACATCAGTGTTTTGTTTAGGGCTCCTGGAAAACCAGAGCCATTTTTAAAAACATCAAAACATATACTTACATTTTATCATCTTGATACTTAATGACTTTTCCTAATCTTAAGAGAATAGCTCGTAAACATGATTTTGAACTGATGGCATGTTTCAGACGTCTGCTACAGAAAATAACACATTACTTCTGTTTGGGGTCTCAGAGATTCCTGCTGGTTAAATACAATGGATTTTCACATGCTTTATATCTGTAATTGGTGTTGACAGTTACTTTTTTACGCAGCGCTACACCTCCCAAATCCCAAATAAGTCTATTTGGTTTTCTGTTATCGGAATTTATTAACAGTTTGACAGACAGAAGACCTCCAAACTTAAGTAACTTCACAATTTAGGCTGATATACTGTATATTTCTTCATCTTTAGGGGGAAAAAAGGAATATTTCTTCATGCATAATCTATATAACATAAAACAAGAAAAAACAAGAAATATTTCCTTATTTTGTGTAATATACAGTACATACAGCATTGGGGTCTGTGGGAACCCAAACAGAAGTAAAGCCAATGTCAACAACACACAAGGGTTAACATAGCTTTACAAAAACGTCATGCGGTCTAATTTAAATCAGGAAATACTCCATGAAAGAGTAAGTAAACAATACTATGACTCAGACGGAGTATTCAGTACCATGCCATAAACACATTTTGGCTGAAAAAGTGTTTAGGTTTGCTCCATCCAGCTAAAGCATCAGCATTATGTCAGCTGATCAGCACTAATATCTGTGCATAACTTCCAAATAATACGTCAAGGGAAAACGTGATCTTATGAGCTCATAAAACTGAGAAAAACCTCTTGTGATTTTTATCCTAAATCTGTAACCTGGAGGGAGGGAGAAAGATAATTATGGTCTGTTAGTTTGTGTGTGAGAAAGAGAGAGAGAGAGAGAGAGAGAGAGAGAGAGAGGGAGAGAGAGAGAAAGCAAAGAGAGGAAGGAGAGATGAAGAGAGATTACCAAACAAGGCCAAATCCCCGTGCTACAAAACCCCGACCACCCAGAGGCTGCACCCAAAACCCCGACCCAAAGCTACCCTCGGCTGAGATGGGTCAACAACCCCGCGTAGAGTTGAGGGGGTACACACTCTCAAGTTTGTTTTGTGGTGATAGATACACAACAATGCCAGAGATTGTTGATGAATGTGTGTGGTAAAGTGTGAGAGATCAGACAAGCAGACTGCCGCTGCTGCCAGTTGCTCCGGGGCAAATGAGTGTGTCTCTCTTAGAGCGTCTACAATTTTCATTCATCAAAGCTCGTCAGACTCAGGCGCTTGTTTGGCTTATGATTCAGATACAGATCAAATACACATCAGTATAATAAGGGCTTTGGACAAAAGAGAGGAAATGAGGAGATGCATCAGTGTTACTGCAGGCAGACACACTGGATTAAGCCTGCATTAAATGCAACTTTTCCTTAGAAAGGGAATGCAAATAAACACTTTTTACCCTTTAGGGTGTATCATAAGGGAAGTTTCAGAGGATTATTTTGTGAGTCATAGTAAATTTTACTCATGTCTCTAGGTGCTCTAAATTATCACCTTTATTCTGAAGCCAAACAATAAGCCCAGGTGTAAAAGTCAAAACAGACCACAGTTTGATAAGAATTAGCCTTGTATGCTCCATCAACCTGTTGCTGCTGGGTTGTTGGGTGAAGCTACTGTTGTAGGTTGTAAACTTTACAGCATCACCTCTGACCCGAGACATCAAGGGAGGGGCTGGTCGAGGGAAAAATAGAGAAAGTGAGCGTTAAAAATAATAAAAGAAAGACTTTAAAGGAAGACTTCACTGAGACACAGATGTAGAAGTAAAGAGAATACAAACAAAAACATAAATGTGAGAAAAAGATGAAGATTTTCCCCCAGCCATGGAGAGTCCTCCCCTGGGCTCGCCTTGGGGTCCCTTTTCCCACCATTTCTAATCCCAAAACATCGGGGGGCAGGTGAGGGTCAGCGGACGGACGTGTCAGTCCAACACACACATAAAAACACACAAACACCCAAGGCCGTGTCAACAAAGACTCACAAGAGAGATAACCAAATTATGGGTCTGCAAAGGTCATAGCGACCATCCTGAAATAGAGATGAACATGTTTAAGTGTCTGAGCTGATTCTTTTTGTGGATGAGAATTTCAGATAACAAAGCCATAAAGATGCTTGTCACAGCTGATGTGTAGGTCATAAAACAGAGATTAAAGGGGTCTGTATGTATTTATTACAGTGCTATCTTATTAATTTAATGTGCACCACCGCTGTCCTTGAAACTTGAATCTAAATGCATCCAATGACAAGAGTGTGTCCTCTACCTTTCACTGATGTAGTTTGAGATAATGAGTTTAACTGCTGTGTGTGTGTGTGTGTGTGTGAGAGAGAGAGAGGGTGAGTGAGACAGAGGAGGGAGGGGAATAATCTTTTCATAACAGGAATCTCCAGAAATAGCTCATACATGGTCGAGGGGGATCAGCCCAATAAGACACTGATTAGAGAGAAAGAGAGAGAGAAAGAAAGAGAGAGAGAACACATGCTTCCATACACACAATGGCGAGGAGGAAGTGGAGGGAGACAGAGGCTTGGACCAGCACACACACAAACACACACACAAACAAAGGAAGTGTGAAGCAGACAAGCGGACCAAATGCTTCGCCGACACCCTCTCCGGGCTTTGATGGACTGACCACGATCACAATAGAGGCAGGAGGCTGACACACACACACTTACACAAACAATGGATCGGTGTTGTACTACCATGTATTTTTCAACCAGGTGTTGAGGTTCACAAAAACACAAAAGCTTTACGTTGGATCGACAATTTATCACTGAGGTTTTCACTTTGTTGATCGTGGCAGCGAGGGTCTAATTAGATTGTGGCACAAGTACAAAAATTTAAAACAGGAAGAGTAAACCGCTGGAGGAGGGTTGCTGAAGATCTGCATTGTGCAGGAATAATGAGCTTCTAAGTGATAGTCTCGAGCAAGGTTTTGTCTGTACTGAATGTCCCTTGCATGCATACACATGCACACAAGTCTGCGGAGGATGTTATTATTTAAACAAAATACACTCCATCGAGTTTCACATTCGGTGAAGCTATAGGTGCTAGGTTTATGTCTGACAGAGACAGCTGCTCAATATGCGAACAGATGCTATATTTGCTATGTGTGCACTTCTGCAAGGTATGGCAAGTGAGCTCACTGTATATTAAACACATGAATACACATAGTTCACATTGAATGAATGCACCCCGGCTTGTTCACAACAAAGTCTGCAACGCTGTTCCCATCCTCTTGCTGATGGTTCTTTTAGTTCATGTAAAGAAGACCCATGAAGACAAACATGATTAGGACTTAGAAGTCTCTTCAGGTCCACTCAGTCACCTAGTATCTAAAACGCAGCCCGGGATCTGAGCCACACTGGGTCCAAACTCTATTCAGTTTAATCGCGTTGGGTTGGACGCAATCGCGTTGCCGCAGGTCAAGAAGAAAATGTGTGGTGATGACTGAGGTGAGAAAGAGAGTGTGAACCGTGAAGTGAAGGAAAAATTACACGTATTGCTCTTGCACATATTTTTTTGACTGCAGCTGCTCATTAATTGGTGCCACGTCATGCTGCTGCCGGCATATTTCAGGGTCTGGTAGGGTTGAGTACATTTTGGATTGTGACCAATTATCCTGTGGTCTACTGGGGATCGGTCTACCTAGTTGTTCTGTCTGTTTAGGCACCGGTTTGAGCTCTGAGTTTACTGTAGCATGAGATTCATCATCTACTCAGAGTGAGTTTTATTGTCCTTTGGTCCCTTTCAGATCAGTTTGGCAAAGGTTTTCCATGGGTGCACTTCGAATCACAGTTACATCTTTAACAGCTCCGATGTGTCCGACACTGATGCACATATCAAAAACAAGTTCACATTACGATTATACTGTTATATTTTTAGAAACTCTAACAATGGGAGTGAACAGAACAATTAGCAGCCAGTATCAACCGAAAAAGTACATTTATTTTACTCAGCTCACTGTAAATCTTCGAGCACGGCTGACATCTTTAAGGAGTTAAATCACATGTTTCCCTGTAAAGCACTAACATGTGTGGCTTCTGCTCTCAACCTTGGATTTCAGACAATGGTAGAGAGAATTATGGGCCGACACTAATGTGTAAATGCTAAAGCAAACAGTGTGTAAGTATACACACACGTGTATATGCACACTTTCAACACAGAAACATACACTGAGTTAAATACACACACGTGTGCAAAGACTTTTAGATTCTCTTTTAGTCTACATATTCTCCACCGGATATGTTGCAAACAAATCCGTCTCGCCATCATCCGTACACATAAAATATATGGTGCAAGACATACTTTAGTTTATCATATTAATACTGTATTAATTTTGCTGTTCTCTTTGTTCTTTTATGCTTAAACAAACAAAGCCATTAGTATCTTGAAGACATTTTTCACAAAGGAAATCCACTGATCAGCAGCCGTCTCTAGAGTGCTGATCAAGATAAAGAAGCCCAGAGGAGAAGACGCATACATTCACACACGCAGACTCCAGATTACTGCTCATATTTTTCTTATTAGTCATGGAGAAAGCAGATTAGTGATGGTGTGCTTTAGGGTGAGAGAGGGGTGGTAGAGGAAGAGCAGGACAGAGGGCAGTTGCTAGAGGTTCTGGTAAAAAGGTGGGAAGAATAAAGAAACGTTGACATTAAAAGTTACATTTAGAGGACAAAAAAACAGTAAAACGAAGACGTCTTACAAGTCCAATAAAGTTGGAAAGAAATTACAGGAAAAGAAAGATTGAGAGGGCAGACAAGCTTTTATTACAAGAATAGAAGCTGTCATTTTATCATTCAGTGTTAGAGTTAATATGCCAAGTAAGTGGAAACCTCTATTCCAACTTAAAATGTTGTAAAACTGCTGCGGTTTTTCCCCAAATGCTGCTTGATTATTGCCATTAATCTTACTGCTAAGGCTCAAAAACAACATTTTTATGCTACAGTGCAGATGTTACAGGCCTTAAAGTGAATGAAACAAGTTGGTTTGATTTATTTCTACAGGCTCCAACACTGGAGAAATCACATTTCAACACATAAAGACTTACTGTGTGTGTGTGTGTGTGACCACATTTTCTAAGAATTACAAGAGGTGGAGGTCTGCTTGGGAAACCAAGTGAATACTTGGGGAGTGGTTAATGATGCCAACCATATGGCTGTGAAGCGAACACACAGCAACATTTTGAGCTGTGCCGTAATGCCTGGAAATTTCCAGAATTTCTATTCCAAACCAAGTGAGGTCTAATAATTACTGTTATAATGGAATAATCTTGTGCTGCACGGTTCCTGCTTCTCCAAACTGGTTCATCAACTACATCAAAAACAGTTCAAACAAGATCATGTCATCTTAATCATCTTATATGCTTTTAATGTTCACAAATCTAATTTTGCCTGCCAAACTTTCATACCCCGAGGCTTTACTTTCCACATTAGTGATACCTCTCTTGCCTTTGACTGTCAAAATACTCAAATAGCATTTCTATAATATCGAAAATACATCTTACCCCTTTTTTATCCAACATGGACAAAAAATCTTCAGAGTGCTGAGGAAAAATGGAAAGCTCAGTTCGTAGGGATTTGGCTTAGGAACCAGAGGGTGGCCAGTTCAAGCCCAGCATGGACCACAGTATGGAGCATGGACTCGTAGCCGGAGAGGTGCCTGTTCCCCTTCTGGGCACTGCCCTTGAGCAAGACACTGAACCCATAACTGCTCCCAGGGTGCCACTACATGGCTGACCAGTACCCCACCATCTCATTTGCATGTCAGTGAACCCTTTGTGTATTTGTGGTTGGGCCTTTATATGTGCAAACTATCTTCTACAACTCTGCTGGCGAACATCACGGGATATAATCTAATTCTTCACAACAGTCATATCATCTGACATCATGATGAATTGTTCTCGATAATGGCGGAGTTGGGATATGACTGGAGGAGTTGGCATAGGTGTCAAATGTATGTCAGCTAGCTTTCAGCAGCAATGAATCATGGAGCCTTGGGTGCAACATTCAAGTTGCAATGAGATGACAAGCCTTGTAGCGATATTGTGGAGGGTTAAGTGTGTATGAATGAGGAACAAGGTGGGAATGGATGGATGCTGGCTGTGCCAAGAAGATGGGAGATATTTGACATCAGGGTGAAAAAATTAATGCACGTGTGTGTTTGTGGATTCCGTCCAAGTGAGTGGTATGTTATTATCTTTTTTATATGTTCCTGTGTGTCCTGCATGTGCACGCCCATACTGAGGTGTCCAACAACACCTTTGACAATAGAAAGTGCAGAACTCTCTTCCCTTTTCTATTTTCTTTCCTGTTTTTGACTTTTGTCATGGAGTAAGACAAGTGGAGCGAAGACCAAATTCCAAAGTACCATATGTCCATTCTCTCTCTGTGCAGAATCAGCCAGTGAGTAACGCAGGAAGTTCATGCTTTAGTCTTCCCCTGCCCTGACCCGTGACCTCCTTTGAACCCTGACCCCTAGCGAGCCACGTGACAAACCATACAGACATGTAGGCTGTCCTGACAAACACAAACCAGGTTCAGCCCGCAGATAATCACTGATCCAGAGGCTCCTTTGCAAAAGTGCAGCGAGCAGGTTTGACTTTCAGTGATTCCTTCCAGCTCACGACTTCTACTAGCTCCTGTGTCGTGTGTTATTTTTCAGAAGATAAGATGAGAGAGAGTGCTACTGCAGATCAAAGAGAGATGGGATAAAGGACAGACAGCCATGCCAAATCCTATTCCGAAACCAAAAATATGACAAGTCCATAAAATCGGTTTCTCATCTTGTTTCGCTTGTAGAAAACTCATAGTGACATCTGAAATCAGCTGTGATAATGTAAAACATGTGTTTTCTTGTTCTGTTTTAATAATTTAATTTCTGATTAATTGCTTGCAGTTGACTTCTGGCACATTTTATTGAACATTTCTGGATATGGAAACAATTACTGAACCAAACAGGATACATCTGGTAACTGCGGTTTTCTGTTGTCACAACTACAACTTTATTAATGACTATTACATTTATTTGACAAAGACACTGTAGGTGTGCCTCTTGTGTGACGTCCATCGCAATCTTACAGTTTGCATTTACTGCATAGGTGTGTTGACCTAAGACACAGTTTTCTGTTATATGACCAGTAAAATTCTCAGAAATATTGAGAAATCCTTGTGTAACTGACAAAAAACACCCAGTCCTGGTGTGCTTCAAATGATTACTGGTCTGCTCTTCCTCCAGGTAAAACACTTGAGATGAAAGTGCTTTTTTAGTCTCTCATTTTGCTTTCTGTGCAAGTAATTTTCTTCCCTTTAGCTCTGGGCTGACAAATGAAGGCAGGAAAGCAGCCATCAGCCAGTGGATATTAACTAATTCCTCACATGACAACCTTGACCTACTAAACTGGAGATGGACACGAGACTTACAAGACAAATGCCTCGCACATGCAGGAATTAAGGAGGATTCAGGCTTGAAATATTTTTGTGTGTGTGCATGGCTGAGCAAACCTACGTAGGTAGACGGGTTTATTTACATGCTTTTCATATTTTTAAAGGTAGCCTTCCGTAAGCATTGACCAACAAGGAAGGTTTTTGATATGATTATGAAGGGACTTACTTCAGCGGGCAAATCTAAATGTTTGTCTTTATGCATAGCTGACCCAAATCCACTGTGCAGGAATCTAAGGAATCTGGTGTATGAAGTCAAATAGAAATAAACAGAATGAACTCAGTGTGTTTAGCAGTTTAAGGAGAAGGCAGCACCCCTGTAGGTATACAGTGGACAGAAACTCGCTATGAATGGACTTAGACACATTTCTTCTACGTAAACAGAAAAAATGGGGTAACTGGGACACTCAGGGTCAAGCACTTTTTTGGTTAATCAATCTTTCTTGAGCATCAATAATAATTTGCATTTGCCCTTAAATGCTTAAAGTTCTCATTCTCCCTGCTCACTTAAATACACTTGAACACTTTATGCGATTAGCCCCGATGCCCTGAACCTTCATTCACACACTCTTTCACCCTCTGTCCTACACATAGACACAGTTTGTTTATTTACTTTAGGACCTAATGGACAGCACTGATGTGTTAGAGGGTGGGAACTTCGGATGATGAACAGGAGCCGCAGTCAGACCTGCGACTCCCCCCCTCCACATCCCTCTGCTCCTCATCGGTCCCTGGGGGATGATAGCTCAACTCCTGAGTAATGAGGGGGACTAATACTGTCCAGCTGGAGGTTGGCAGCAGGGACAGAACCTCCATATGCCCAACAGATTGGGCTCTGGCTCTCATGCTGACCCTTCTCTGCTTACCCGGGCCCTTCCCATCTTTCCAAGAATGAAGGAATAGGAGTGGACAGGAAATTTAAAACAGGGATATTGGAGGGACACCAACAATGCAGGAAAGTAGTAATGGTTTAATGGTTCAAATCAACATGACAGATGCATGAGAATAAAACATTATGTTAGTAGTAGGTGTGATGAAAAGCAATGGACCACAGTGTTGAAGTGTACTGGTAGCAGCTGTGATAGCTTGAGGCAGTCTGCTCAAGTGGGAAATAGCTACGCTTTAGCTATGCCTACTTGAAAAAGACCTACCAACCATAAAAGTATGTTGAATTTTTCAAAACTGTTTTGTTGAAAACTGTTGTTCAATTTTGCTCTTTTTAGCATGGCCAATGCATGCTGGGATCGCAAGCCTCTCTAAGATTATTGATTGGAATTAAGTTTTATTTAGTTGACAAATACTTCTGACCCTGAAGTAACAGTTGTTGATTATGGGATGACAAAAATGAAAGGAAGCTGTTATTCCTTCATTTAAATGACAAAAATGTTAGCATGTGCATTCAAATCACATGACGCGAGTGCAAGTCACAAACAACTGTAATTTTTACAATGATCCCAGTGTTGTCAGACGATAAGAGAGTCCTTCTAATACTTGTGTTGAGATGGCCACAGAGAGCTCAAACCATGTCATTGTCTGAAGACAAAATGCTTCAGGCCTTAAAAACCATAAAAAACAAGACAAAATCTCCCTTTGCTTCCTTGCTTTTAGTGCTAATGGCTTTAAGGCAATGAGGCAAGCACAGGACAAGCAAATAAAGACAAGAGGCTTCTGGGTTACTGTGTTCTGGCTTTATTCACCCGCAGGTTTTGAACACGATCCTCAAAACGGTCATGCTCATGAGGCTTCAGACAGCAAGGCGTTTCCAGCTCACGTTTCAGTGCGTGCATATTGGTAAGAGCCACTCAAGTGGTTCACATGACAGCTATATTGACCCTGCAGAAAGACAGGCAAAGAGAACTCCCCCCCAACATGTTTACCATTCATTATGTCTCAAATGAAAGCTATTTGAGTAAGGGACAGACGCACACACACAGGAATCTCTGTTAGAAAAAGGTCCAACGTCACTTCGGGCAAAATCAAACAAACCCTCATTTTCATAACATTCCCAGAATGCCTTTTTCAGAGCATCACGAAACCTGCTGCTTTGTTTTATAACAAATGAATGAAAAATATTGTGTTCGAGGGAGTGGATAGCAGCTTTGTGACCTTTCAGGGTATTTAGCCCAAGAAATGCTGAACGGACATTATGTTCACTGACCCTGACCTCAGCCACACACACACACAAAAGACATTAAGTTGTCAAAGTGTCACTTACCCAACATGCTAATGCTAAGTGCTCCAATGCTTGTATTCTTACCAGCTGTAAGGAGTTAAAGTGGAGGTTGGCCTGGACACGGAGGGTGACAACACTCAGCCAGTGGCCTTGTGTTCACCCATTCATGGTGGCGAAGGGGTTACGATCCCTGAGTGACTACAAGGTGAAAGGTCACTCACAACACCTCTCGATCAGAAGGACAAACGGACATTAAGCGGGCATTTCACTCTAAAGAGAGATTATGTTGAAGCTCCTTGGAGGTCTCTGTTGGGATGAGCAGGGAACAAGACACAAATTTAAGTTTGGCCATGTCAGCACAAGCTACTCATGTCATAACTCTTTGAAAATAAACATCTCAGATAGAAACAGATTTGTGTGTACAGTATATAATACTGAATAAACTTGATGCCATTTGGTAGTAGTCCAAAACACAACTTATGATGGATCACGATGTTGCCCTGACACAAACTTTTCCTTTGAGATTCTTAGAAAAGGCTTTTAAAAAAGGATCAGCAGGGCCCCGAAGGCATCAATAACTCTTTTCTCAGAAGCTCACCAGAACAGTCGATACATTTTTCTTGGTCATTTTTCAAAGATCCAGACCTCTAACCAGATTTGCTGATGATTAGACAATTCTTGGAATGACATTTCGTTGTCCTATTTGAGTGCCAGCAGAACACCACAATTGAATTTTGAGAAAACAATTGGAAGCCATAACATTTACAACATTCTGTATCAGATCTACCAAATGCCTGGAGGTCAGTGTAGGTTAAAGTGTCACTTTGAAAATGGTCCTCTTATAGCTGTGCTGCTTTTGTCTGTAATATGGTCTCAACTGTCAGGGATCTTCGAGTCATTCGTAATACAATGACAAATGCAGGACAGAAAGTATGAGGAGATGGAAAAAGGAAAATGTCTTCGCCCGAGGACCCAGAGTGACTGTCAACCTCCTCATAAATATAAATACCAGTCACTTTCCAGTGCAGAGAAAATGAGGAGTCAGAAACCAGGTCAGCCATGACATTGAGGCGGTCTGTTATCTGATTGCCATTCTGGATTCTAGAAATCCATCTGTAATGACTTCCCTTCTCAATTTCTTTGGCACATCCACTCATTCCTCATATCACACCAACCCTCAGTCCTGTTTCCATTTGCATACAGCCAATGTCTATCATCCAATTTTTAGTCAGGCTACCGGCATGCATCTAGGAATAATACTGTCAGTCACTGGTTGGTTCGTCCAGACTTAAATACCTCTACAACTGTTGGATGAACACGTAGGATAAACCTATATTATTTCCCTTCATTGAAAAACATGATCCTGTGATTAATACTCTATCCAAGCTCTATGTAAGTTTAATTTTCAAACTGCTTCTATGACATATGTAGTCTTGTGACCTGCATGGAAAGAAAGACATCTATTCTGAGCACAAGATAAGAATCTCCACCAATATTTGGAATCAGCTGTGCAGATGGATGATCATCCTTGCTTGAGGAAAACTTATACATCCACACGCTACCATTAAATGATACAATCTTGCTTAAATTTAGCTGAAAGGACAGTCGGATGACGATAACCAATGGTGCCTTGTGCGATGACATGTGAGAAAATGGGTCAGTGTGCTTGTGTTTCCGGAAAAAAGACTGGAAAAACACCCTGACCTCTGGATCTAAACAACTTTTCTAAGTAGATTTCATTTAATGTAATGGCAGCTAGTATCTCACCACTTTGTCAATATACTTCCTTCTTGGTTCCTGGAATTCACAGATTTTGACAATTTAGTTTGTTTTCCCCTGACTAATAGACAGAAACATCTGCCAGTGTTTATGAATCACACGGCAACATTTTAAATGGATAAGCATCCAGGTTAACATTTATATTTCTTGCTGTTATCAGATCTGTGTTAAGACTAATGACTCAAACATGCATTAAAATCTTGTTTCTCTGTTTTCTTGTTGGGCAAAACTTAAAAATCTGTTTAGAGACCAGTGCCATCCTTATTAAATCTTGGCCTATTTCCAATAAACAGCCAAATCACAAGACTCCATCATGACTCATTGCTCCGAAATCGTGCAACCAATCAATGGCATTTGAAGGGTCAAAAATACCAACAAGAGCATCAGGATTAGCTCAAAATCCCCTGTGGATTGACTGAGTAAATTAAAGATGGCCAACCCTGCCGCTAGAGCGGCAAAAAGCAGCAGACTCACAGGAAATGAAGGCCCACCAGAGAGTAAACAAACAACATACCATGAGATCAGGCACCCCGAGAGGCAGTTAAGTCACCAGAGATGAGACCATTTTAATGGGCCACTAAAACTTGTTGTAAGTACCCATCTGGAATGGATTCTTGTGGAATGTGGCTGTTTTACAACTAATGACCAGTGACGAGTCGTCACGCCATCATCTTCCTCTTGTCTCACATCACAAGTCTTGGTAGACACTGCATCACGAGCATGACAGGTACTAAAACTCTACACTTTTAAGATGACGACTGCCTTACAAACCAACTATTATAATCTGAAAGCTTGACCCTTATGTAGAAATATCTTCCTTCACTGTTACTCAGGAGTCATATTCTGACCTCAGCCTCTCATCTTCCCTTATACCTTACAGGCGATGATGGATGGATGTGCATGGAGGAGGTGCCAGCACAGGCACAGGCATACTCATAGGGTTTTGCTGAAATTCATCACATGTAGGCTTTTGTTCATTTCAAGGTTGTGATGCACATGAAAGCATGCCCATTATGTTCCTATTGTAATTGCAACGTGTTTTGTTCAGGCCTGGCCTACTTCTTTATATAGTACAGCAGCTATAATTCAGTCTCAAGAAATCATCAAACCACAAATAGTTACACACCATCAAACAATCGTCTGTCTACACTGACACCACTGACAATGTGCTGATGATGAAATTCCTGTCCTTTATGGATTGAAGACAATTGTGCTCTTATATTATTTTATTGTGCAAAAGCCCTCATTGTTTGGAGACGTTTCTAAATCAAGTTGCGTCTATTGATCTTCTTGGCACATACCCTTTCTAACTCTCTACTCCATCATCTGCTTTCTCCCTCCTTGCTTCTCTCGCTGACAGTACATGATTATTTTTAAAACAGCACCACCAATCAACTCAGTAGCATTGATTAAAGCTGGGAAAGCGCACAGCACGCAGTGACTCAAGGTAATAAAGACAGCTCTGTCTCTGCCAACAAAGCAACACTGCTCTCAACAGCACTCACACCATTTCTGCTGACGGAGGGAGGAAAGGTGTAGGAGTGGACCGGCCTGAAAGTCTGCGGTGTGAAATCCTACATTCTCCAGCGCCGAGGCAGGAGTGAATTCCACAATGTGTGCAAATATTTGTGCACACCACTTTGGGAATCCCAAGCCTTGCCAAATCAGGAGTTCTGTGAGTGTCGGCTCTGTGAGGATCTGCTCCTCATCTCCGTACAATGTCAATGGACACTTGAAAGAGTGGACGCGTTGTTCCAGCTCAGTTATATCTGGATGTTTGACGAGTGTTTGCCCAAGTTCTGTGCTGAACAATCACTTCACCTTCCAGCTGCAGCATGGCCAGCGAAATGGGACAATGAGAAGTCAAGACCGTGCATCAAGTGGGCTACTTGTGGTCTTGCTGAAAAGTGCTAGACGTCCCACTCGAGTGATGCTTAGGGCGAGGAGAAACAGAAATCAAAGAAGAGGCAGATTAGGATTCTGCTCACGAACCAGCCGATTGAAGCAAGGCCTGTGGGTTACTTTCTTTTCTCTGCCTTTTCAGGGTCTTTATGCTCTTCTCTTTGCACATGATAAAGTAAAAACAGCATAAAAATGATTATTAAGCAAAAGAAAAGATTGTTATATGTTGCAATGGTAGAATCTCTTGCTAAAAGATGCTTGACGTGGCTTTTAAGTTGCAAGCTGCAGAGCTGCTGCCTGGATCAAACATCTTTTCATGGTTCAGACTTTTATGAACGGCAGAACAAATCAGGGATTGCTGGATCAATAAAACAGAGAGGGGTCTTATAATGAGTCAAAAGACACATTGAGTGAGTTCATGTGTTAAAAAGAGAAAGTGAGAAAAGACTGGAGGTGAGGGAGTGCAGTAGAACAAGCAAAGTAAACAAGTTTGGCGTGAGCTTGCTGGAGTCACCGGGTTTAGCAAAACATTCCAGAGTCTTCGAAACAAGCGGCCTTGTGAGTGTACAGGGGCAGAAACAAGGGGGCTTTAAATCACTGAACAGGAACAGTGTTGAAGGACTCTAATTCAATCATAAATATCTCAGAAGTGTTCAGCCTCACACACTGACAGCTTAAGTTAAACGACTACCAGTCACCTATATAACAGCAGGACAATCAGTCAGAATAACCTGGCCAAAACTAATAAACTGGAAGTGGACAATATGGTTCACTAACACGAGCCTATTAGGGCAGAAATGATATATAGTCTATATCCCTACTGTGGTTTCTGCATTAAAATCTACAGACACAAAAATAACAATGTGATAATTTATTGCACTGAAGAAATTTAAAGACCGTACATTTATCAAAAGGCCACACAGCCTCATTAATTGTGTTAATATAGGCTGTGGTTAATGTAGAAATCAAATCCAATTACATTTCTGCTTACAATGAAACTGACTAAAGCCAACCATGCATCATCTCATCATCATATCACTCATACACTCGTTGAACTGTAATCTCAGAATCTGCAAAGCTAGTTAATAAAAAGACAATACAAATGACTCACTGTTTTAAACAGGTATATACTGACAATGACCATATTCAAACATGGAAATGAATCACAGAGGTAGTGACACTGAAAATCTGAAAACTTTCAGACTTTTTCTTTTGGATGTTTCACTATTTAATGAACAGCTGATGATATGACATCATAACGTTTTGTATTCTGTAAATAAAGGGTTGACTTTTTGCCACTGACATCTATTGTCATTGGCTGACATGCATATACTTCTGAGCACAGTGGGAACTCCATATATATGTTTATCAAAACATTGCACTTGCTACATTTTAAGTATAATGTACGATAGATATATTTTTATGACATGTTTTATTAAACTATTATTCCCAAGGTAAAGAATTAACTAACACTTTAGGCAAACATGAACAAGAAGAAGCAATATGGTTGAAATAAACTACAAAGGTTGGATGTCAACAGATCTCTATGACAATTGAACTCCATTACAAACTTTCATCTGCTGATGAAGACATGTCATATGACTGAAGGAAAAATATAGACTTTCAGTTCGTGCTGTTCAATCAAAATACTGTGCCAAAGGTCAAGAATGAACTTTGATGCTTTAGAGTTACAGTGGTTACACATGGTGTCTCGCTGATATAGAGCCTTGGTTTTGGCTGCAGATCTAATATCAGCATTTTGCTTCCTTCTTTTGTTTCTGAGGGAGCCACAAGACAAACCTACTTTTGACTGACATGTTTTTGAAGTCAAGAGCTGGATTAAAAAGTGCAAAACAAATAGAAAAACATACAGAGATACGAAAAGATGGATGAGGCGGAGAGAGAAAATACAGTATGTCCCTGGCACGCATCCCATAGTCATGTCTAGTCGAGCATACATGTATGCATACTAACACAATAAAAGAGTCTGTGCATGCTTTTAGGTATGCTCTGAATCACTCACACTCACTTACACACCCACACGAACACACAAACACTGTTTTTATGACTCTCTCAGTAGTCCAAGTGTGGCACGCTTTGCTCATGAGACACACATGGACTTTCATAAAACCGCTGGCACAAACAGAGATGGCCTTGGCCTACTTTTACAAATCCACATGACTAGGATGGGATGCAGCCACAAAAGTGGACAGTGGAGCAATTCATCTGCCTTGATAAAATAATAAGGAGGGTGCTATTTATAGACACGGCAGCTTGACTTAAATGTGAAGACATACTGAAACATGACGTGCCAACAAGGGAATTGGTGCCTATAAGGAACATCACAAGCTGTTCCGAATGAGTGACTTAAGGTGCTCAAATTAAACCACTGGAATGTCGACATGATAAAACATCTTAAGCACATCTGTTGTGGAAAACAGGAAAAGATTCAATAATTACTGGAGTGTTGTGGTATCACTTGACATCAAGATGTAGATGGAAAATGTCTCTTTTTAAAAAGGACAGAAATGTGCTGTGAGAACTTACAAGATCTAAAGAGAGTTAAAACACATTGCGAGCAAAACCACAAACACTTTAATTGTTGCTAAGACCACAAATGTATATGCCACAAGCCAACAAACAGTTGAGGATAATGGGCTAAAGCTCAACAGCAAAGCCGTGCAGCCATGAACGTTCAAAGTGAGCCGAGTCTTATATTATGCTGTTTCATCCCAGCAGTCTTGAAAATATGTAGAAGACATACACACTGTTCATATTTGTGTTTATCTGCAGTTAACTTTCTTGTTTTGAGGCTAATTCCCTGATTAAACATCAATAGCTCTGTCCATTCTTAGGGTGAAAGTATCTTGTTGATGCTAATTTGTTACACAGTTGCCTGCTGCGTTTTCATTCAAAGAGATTTCTGCTGATGTCACACTGGTGCGCCCTTTCTGACTTCCTCTTTGGGCGTCCTTGAGGCGTGAAATGGCCCTGCTGGGTCCCTGTAGAGTCGCATAGGCCACAATAGGACCAGGACATCTGTGTGGTTTAACAGTAGGCAGGGCTTGAGTAGACCGGAACATGTCTATGGATCTCCCACTGGCCCACCCTTAAGCCTAATACAAAAGCCTGGTTGCCACTTAACAATAACACATTCATGCACAAGTAGTGGCACAAAGACACAAATATGCACTCACAAGTGGCTCTAAGACATTACAAATATATAAAGAGACCCTTTATTTAATTTATTGTTGTGTGTTTAGGCAAAGTGAGTGTTTTATGACCGCAATGTTTCTCCCAGCTGCAGGATGGTTTTGATAGTGATGTTTTAGGCATATGCTGAAAAACCTTGCATGAACTTAAGGTTTCACCTCATTGGGGGTACACAAGGCTCTATGGATGTCAGGTGGTTTTTGGGTTGGTGGGTTATTTTTGTCCGAACCACTTCGGTCCAGTTGGTTACACACTGACAGATTGCCAACTTCATCTAGTACAAGGCAAGTTTTTGTATGCCTGTGCTTGAGTAGTCATTTTGTGGTTTGAAAGGGCCCCAGCTGTGCTTGCCAAGATTAATGCAGTGGTAGCTGGGGATGTGGTAATGCAGATTTAGTAGCGCAGTGCAATTTTGGTATTCATTTTGGCATTAAATTGTCTCCAAGAAGACTTAGCACAAACGCAGACAGTCTGTGTCCTTTGTTTTGCTTTGGTTGGTAAATGCGAACACACAGGTCTCTATAAAGTTGCGTAAACCTCTTTAATGAAAGTTGACTTTATTCGTTTACTTACAAATTGCTCAAACCAGACGCCAATAGGGACTTTACAAATGCCTGCCTAGGTATTGTCCTTCTGCCTTCCTACCAACCAACCAACCAAAACCTTTTGACACCCCAAGGAGCCATTATTGGAGAAGATACTACACCAAAACTTCCATTTCCAGTGCACCTAGGGTCAGATTTACTTATTATGCCTTGAATTCAATTTGTACTTGAAGTCTGAATGTAATTAGTATCTGATTTACTTGGGCAGCAGCAAAATGTGAGATAACCATCTGGGACTGTATGGGACTATTGCATAAGTGCAGTTGAGAAACTAAATAGAAATTAGTAGTAACACTTAAGACAGACGATGCATAATTTCACTGCAACGTCTCAACAAAACATAATTTTCATCTTAGGTGAAGCCAAACACACTTACAGTGCACTATAGAACAGAGGGAGGACTGCTTTCAAATAACTGCTTGACATTTAGGCTTATTATGACCAGGTTCTAAAGGGAAAACAGTGCAAACTCAGTAATTCAATACTGGTGTAACATATATATAATATAAGCTAATGAAGACGTTCTGTAACTTTGGCTAAACAAGAAGTTAGACCTTTTCTCAATGGTGCATTTAGCCCAAGACATGTTTACAAAAACGTAATAGACATATACTTGTTAAAACATCAAGATGAAATTAAGCAACCTAATAGGCCTATTACCTCCCTCCACATGCCTTTGGCAAATGGCTTGATTGACAAATCTCTGTTGTGCAACAGCATTATCCAAGTGGTGTGATGATAGGCACAATAAACCAATTAAGCCTCTCAGGTAGCCAGCCAAAAGAAAAGCAGGAGTAACCTTCACCTTGATGCAATCCATGATTACATCACACAATCCAGTCCTGCAGAAGTGGCTCTGCATTATAAATGAGACTCGACAAAAAAATATGGGTTTTGTGTAAACATGACATTCAGAGAGTGACTGTTACACAATATCCAGGTCACGTAAAATGTTCTAGTTCGATGGCAGGATAGTGGACATACACGTAAGTGTTAGCGGGGAAAAAAAGAGAACGTCAGCATAAATGACATGAAAGAAAATAATTCATGTGCTGAGTGGTGTTGACATAATTCAGTGAGCAGTTACTGTACACTCTGTTCTGAGCGCTGTGTCTATGATCACGACGGTTCATTGCTGTTTTTCCACTGATTTTTTCTACTGTGATTGTTTATTGTCCACACCTCGGCATTCATTCAAAACCTCGTTAGTCTATATCACTGCGATGTCCGATGGCCTTGACGTTGCTCAATGGCAGCCTGCAAAAGGAAAGAACATCCTTCTCTGCTCTTATGTGTTTGTGTCGGGTTGAAGATGATGTCATGGCAGTTACACCTAGCGTTGCTATGACAATCTGCTAAAGAATCCCATCTACATTGATGGGGTACGAGCAGCAACGGAAAACCAAATCGAGAAAAAGCGCACCGAGTCGAGTTGTACCATGAAGTGGAAACACAGCTTCAAGGAAATATTTCGCAGGCAGGTATGATGACAGATTATGTCGTTGCCCTCTTTCTCTCTTACGATCTGCCCTGATTCCAGATACCCTTTGACCTGTCTGAAGATTAGCAAAAACCTTTCAAACAGAGCGAAAGGCATGCCACTCATTCCTTACTGCTCTCTTCTTTGAGACAAAATGTGTTCAATGTATTAAACTGACTTCCCATAAAATCAATACGTCACTGTATTCATTTTTTCCAAGGTGGTGGAGCATTGAATCCAGCAGCGTTATTTGAATCATGGAACAAGTCTTAAGGCTTTGGCATTTTCAGAAAGAGAGAAATTAACTACGGTAAACTGAAATTCTCAGAACTGTTAATCATGAGCTGTTGAAAAGGCTGGAAGTCCACATGTGAATGCTGCAGTATCTGTTACTGTCCTGTTGGAATATCATACCTTTGGCCTAAAGGGAGGGATCAGAAAAAGATGTCCGCTCGACTTAAAATTTCCATTCATACACCTTCACTGCCAAAAGAGACTGTCATGAAAGCGGGTTGATTTAAGGGGGCTCCTGAGGACAATAACCTGACAAAGCAGTGATCTTTTTGATGACGTCTCCAATAGACAGCGTGCACAAAGGCTGTGAGTGACAGCTGGGTTTTGTCAGTGGATAAACTCGGTGTTCTCAGGCGCATGTATTCCCCTTCAGCTGTAAACACTGCTTTAAATATGTGATGTGATCATAGGGGCAACAAGGGTGGGAAATGTCAACAAGGATATTGGGTTTCAGGATGTGTGATGCTGCACAGAACTGACATGTAGTCCTTAAGAGCATGCCCAGAGTGTTATTACCTAATGTACATGCGTCATCAAGGATCACACACAACAATAATGACATCTTGAAGTGTTATAGTAAATAACTATCAAGTTGTAGTAGATTAAGACCATTTTGCTGCAAGAAAAGTAAGTCAGATCTGAAATATTCTTTCACAGGATGCTGACTGAGTCATATTTAATTGGAAGAAATATATATTTTAATCATACTCATATTGCGTTTAATGTATAAAATGCAGTTTAAAGGGTTTCAGATTGACTGACTGATACAGCTGTCTTGGTACAGTACAGTGTGTTCCTGTACTTTATGGCCAGGAATTCATGCATGCATGTATGAATTCACACACACCCTTAATGATTTAACTACACGTGCATTTCCTGTCAAAGCCACATTGTGCATCTGTACATCTTGCAGAAAAAGAGCAAATGAACTAAAAAAAAAAAAGAGATTTGTGTCAAGAGAGCTGTAACTGGATCCTATCATAAGTCTTTGACCCACTTTCAACTCTTCCCTCTTTCATGTGGGACAGTGAGCAATGTTTCGACAGCCTGACCTGGACAGTGTTTGCCGGTATTTATCACCTGGTTCTCCCTACTTCAATACAGAGGTTAGGCCACAGGGCACTGACCTCTGGATTCAGTGGGAAAAGTGTGTTACCTCCTCCTTTGAAAAGAAGCACAACAGCACCTGCACCGACTTGGAAGGTGTCGAGAATTCAAACACGATGCAGCCAAATGTCATGTCAATCGTAAGCCTTAAAGAGGATCACGCCTCTTTTAAAAACTCTTTTGAAGTGGCCTGAACCTGCAGATGATATCGGCCAACATTCCTCAAGAGCAGCTCTGTTAATCCATTTCCTTTGCTACTGCTCTTAAATGATAAAGGCCTCTCTGTATTATTTAAAAAGCACGGTAGCTTGGGAGTTGGAAGTCTATTCTGATGCACTCAGTCCTGCATGTGTACAACCAGCTCATTAGTTATACATGGGCAAAACTCGCTCTGTGGCATTGGCAGGTAAGAGGGAATATGCCAACAGTGCTATTACAAAGTCCTACACAGAGAAATGTTTCCATGTACATGTATTTCCACCAGTACAAATAGACCAGCTGTCACACGCAAAATCTAAATGTGACACAAACCTGCGAATAATTATCCTAAAAATGGGCCAAGAAACGTCTGAACTAGTCAGTGCCTGTTTCTCTGAGCTGCAGCATCCCAAGAACATCCAGCTTCCTATTGATCTGTTTGTCAGAAACACTGTTCACTGTACCACAGCCTTGCAGCATATCATGTCCTCTCTCTGAGACAATGACAGTGCAGTTTTAGCATCCTGTAGTGAACCTTGTTAAACAGTGTTAAACTTCATTTCTGTAACTGTATGTTCGGCAACATTATCACATACAAAACGCAGGCAAACAAACATGCATTCGTAATGTGCAAACACCTACATACATACACCTGCTGTGTCAGTCACTGCCTTTGTCACTCACCTGCCAGTCGACTCTCTCGAGCTGTCTTGCTGAGCATGTCTAGGGCTTTGGAGGTAGAGGACCTGATGTGGTCACTGAAGGACCTCTGCAGCAGCAGCAGCCTCATGGAGCGAGACATGTCGTTTAGCATCCACCGAATTGAATCTACGTTAGACCTTGTCCCTACACCTGTTCCGGCTCCCGATCGGGTCGATTGATGAGTCTTTGTGGCTTGTCAATGCTCCCTTTTTTTCACTGCGCCTATTTATTAGCTTGCACAATATTGTTCGATCATAATCTGACTAATTTCTCTGTTCTATCCTCTGTACTCGTCTATTTTCTGCCTCCACTCTGTTCTGTTCCAGTCTGGACTGTACACTCCCGTCTGCTGCAGCAAGCATTAGTGCAGTAACTGCTGGGACACATCCAGCGAGTGCTGCAATGCTCTCATATTCTATTCTGCCAGTGTGTGTGCGTGTATATGTGTGTAAGTGTGAGTAAGTGCTTTCTGACACAAGCTCCAGCGCTCTCACTGAATATCTGAGTGATATAGAGTCACGACTAGCATCTCTTTTTCCCCTGCTATTTTTTTTTTCTATCTCACATCTTTTCACATCTCTCCTCTCTTTCACCTTCCTCCTCTCTCTGTTTACACCTGCCCTTCCCTGTCTAGACACAGAGAGCATCAATGCCAGTTATATAACCCACTGCTCTGGCAGCCTGCATGTTATGAAGATCCACCTGTCCTTCTCCAGCAGCAGCAGCAGCTAAAAACATCACAGAACCGACGCCAAGAGACAGGAAGTGAGATGATGGAGGGCTCCCGGATAATGTTTGAGTCACTCAGACAAAGCTGTAGGACAATTAAATGGTTCCCAGAAATGATTTCCCAAAAGGATGTTGAGATGTCAAGAGGGATTTAAAACGGTGCTCTTACTGGTTGCCCCACAGAGACCTCTCAGTTATTCCACACAGCCAATAATCACATTCCTCAGCTATTCAACCATGGGAAATGGTCCAACGCATGACATGACTTTACTGTAAATGCATTATGGTAGGAAGTACGAGAGTATAGAGTGTATAGAGCGTACACACACGCAAACAAACAAACACAAACTAATGCCACTAGCTATGGAGAAATAGGCATGTACTGTAAACCTTATGTAACAAAACTTAAGCTACTGCTGAGATGGACACAAACAACACAATGGAATCCATTACTTAGACTGCTGCTGAGGTGATCGGATAATGCTGATTTAGCTTCTATTAAGCAAGCACAACACTATGGGGTCTACGGAGAGGCTTAGTCATTAGCTACTTACTGGGTGAAAAAATTAAACAACAGCAGAATAGCTGGAGTAACACTAACACTGGCATCTATAGCTGCAGGGTGACTTTTTACAGGATAAATTAATTATTTTTGAAAATCTACAAAGAGGAATGTATCTTGCATATCCACTTTTTATGCAGGTTTAAGAAAATAAAGTATTAGTCATCACAATTTAGTACTTTCTTTCTATCTATAAAGTCAAAGACACAAGAACTTGCTGACATTCGTGATGTGAAAAGGTTGCTTACAACCTCACAGATAATTATCACTGACTCTGCAGTTCCTCTCACCTCTACAGAACTTTTTTTTTTTCTTTCATCTCATTGTCTGAGATTTACAGCCCAACTTTACTGTTTTGGTTCAGTCTCTTCTCTCTCTCTTTCTCTCTGCTCTCATTATTTTCACTTCAGTCCACAGCAGGAAGCTCGGATAAATCCGCTGTATGCGACCTGCTCAGCACCACCAGTGAACATCTGACAGCTAAAAGAGCCAGATTTTTATCTCAGGAGTTGGTAGAGACCAAATTAGAGCTAAAAAGAAACATGTGGCAGGACACATGTTCTCCATGTCTGCTGCTGTTTCCTAACACATCCTCCGTGTCAACTGTATAAGGTGATGACACGTTAATTAGTGTTTACAGTCATTGTTTCGCCACCCCAATTAGTCCGAAATTTACTGACCTTAATCTCTAAAATACTTTTTAGACTGATCATGCTCATACATATGGCGAGTGACTCATTGCCGTGAGTTTATACCGCATGTGCTCGTAGCTGTGGGCAGTAAGTGCTGCTCCAGATTGCCCTCCATTACATTCCACACAAAGCTCACACTTGAGAAAGTCAGGCAATCGTGCTGATTGCTCCAACAAGTGAAGGTAATGTAGCCAGCGTCGGCTTATTGCAGCCTGCTGATAGCATTGTGCTCATCGCGGCCAATTGACTTTATGGTCTCCTAAGGTTTGCTAACTGATAAGGCTGGATTCCCGCGTCTTTGCTTTTTCACGACCCTTTGGTCTGCGCTTCCGCAATAGTGGAATGACCTCTTTAACGGTGTTGTAAATGAGGATTAGGACGGGATACAGGAAAACAAACATCCTATAAAAGTATCATGTTTTTACTATCCTCCCTCTCACACACACCTGTTGGACTCAAATGACATCTGAATCAAATTATAGTTTTCATGCAAGCGTGTGAGTGTGTGAGCACTGCCGAGACGAGCAAACGCAAACCATCTGGGTCAGTAGTCGTATCACAACAACATATCAGTGTACTTTCCCTCTCTCTGTCTCTCTACCTGTGATAAGGGGGCAATACACAGACTGTAACCTGGATATGACGGAAAATGTCCTGAAGGGTGGAGGAGAGGGGGTGAAAACAATGGAGTTCTCATACCTCAGGAAGGAAAGACTTGCCAAATGCCCCCTCTGTCAAACAAGTGCGTGGTGTGCCAGGAGTGTGTACCTACATCTCAACTCCACAGAACAGAGGCAGGAGAGAGTTACCTGCCAACATACTGACCTAGAAATGGAGACAGGGGAGGTGAAAAACGAGGGTGGGGGGTGTTTCTGGGAGGACTTCAAACAGTGTATATAAACAGCACGCGAGAGTCTATCATCAAAATGTCTGTGCAAAACAATGCGCTATACTCTATTCTTTACAGCACGGCCAAAAATGTGTCGGTATCTTGAAGCATGTATGTGTGGGTGTGCCCCGAGCGTGACTGTAATTGTGTGCGAGTCCCTTTGATGTGACCATCTGCTGGAGGTCTTACTCTGCTATCAAACATACACTCCCTCACCCTTACCGTCTGCCCTACTTTCATATAACTCCATACTGACTACCTGATACCGCGTGCGTGTGTGCCAGTTAATTCAAGGGCTAAAAATACACCAAGATATCAGACAACCAGACTCCTTAAGATATCAAAATATACACAAAATATCCCATATTAAGTTTTATCCAAACAATCGACATCTTGGGTCTCCAGCATGTCCTAGACGACCTCTCCCCCTGACACCCAGACGAGGGGAACGAACCAGCCAGGGAAGTGACAGAGCCTGCTGAGCCAGGGCTGATTCATTAGCCCGGGGACAGCGTGGGCATCTCACCACATCAACACTGGGAGATTTACAATCCCCTGGTTACGGATGAAAGTTTTTGCTGGATCATTTCAGATGAAGCATGGGTTCAGGTCAGTAATAAAGCCCAGCTAAAGTGATAATCATGAGAGTAAGGAGGGACCTGCGCAGAAAAAACACTTCTTGTTTGCTTGGTTAGCTCTCGACACATTCTTCTTCTCTTCTTGAGTGCGGTTTAGTCAGACTAAAGGTATTTGTGGTAAAATACAGGAAAATAATACCTTTGTGACGGGACTGATGACTTTGAAGCCTCCATGCATTTATATATGTACAGGCCACACAGTATTTTCCTCATACACCATTATGCTTGACTACAAAACCCTCCAGCTCCATATCCCTAGAAATTACATGTCGATTCCGCATCTCACGATTTACGTACAACATTTAGTGCCACTGCAGGAAATAGACTGTCCTTGATGTGGCGAGGCAGAAAATAAGGGTGAAGAGGTCTGGGTGGTGTTGAGGCATGAAGCCCATTAGTAGACCGGTGAGTAAAGCCTTTTATAACCATAACCACAATCTTTTCCTCAACATAACCTTGTGTTTTTGTTGCCTAACCATACCTTAACCACAGTTTATTGACCATAACCATGATGATTCCTTAGTCATACCGTAGTTACTATGCACATATTGTACAAAAAGAGAATTTTTAAATGTTGGCATTGAAAAAGAAGTCATTGAACATTAATTCAAGGTTTGAATCCCTCGTGTTATCTCACCATGTTAGGAAATCCCCATGACTGCACCTGGATCTGGACCAAAAAAAATAAATCATCCATGCTTTGGGCCGTTATCTTAATTCCCAAGAAGTTTCAGGGAAATCCAGACACAGGGGACTGAAAACAATTCTTGCAGATGGAAATTAAAATGAATTCATGTGAGAATCCCAATCCAACTTTTTTATATTCTCTTTATAATTGTCTACAGTATACTGCTGCCACAGACTCCTGCTCATCACCATCCATACAGTTACTCACTGACCAGGTTCCATATACAAACAACAGGCACGATGGCCTATATTCTATATAAAGTAATTCCTGATTTTCACGCACAGTAGGTGATGAACTACATACCGATCTAATGAAAAATAAAGCTAAAGTAAGAATAATGACTCAATCCTTCTAAAGCTTTTTTGGTAAAGGGGAGACTTTTGTTGTTGTAACTCTGGGAGTTCAGCTAGCTGACTTCCTGTTGTAAATTCCCCTTCATGCAGTGGTTTCCTGTTCAGAGTACCACAGCTAAGGAGACAGATTCCCGAACTCTCAAAAAACCGTAAGGAGCAAAAGGTTTCTGCACTCTGACTCAAGTAAATCGGCGACTTTGTTCCTTTTTCTATAAATTACTCTTTTCCCGTCTAAAAAATTTATTTTTGGAACACTTATTGTCATTCACGATGATTCAACATGAAGTCTGAATAAACAGAACGTCAAAAGAAAACAACGTGTCAAAGATCTTTTTAAAATTCCAAAATTTCAAGTATATGCACGTATGAGATCAAGCAGAAGAAAGTAGAATGATTTGCTTTCAAGGGGAACAGACTGCACCTGCAAATGTATTCACAGCTGAGTTGGAAGTGTGAAATATAAATGGAATGAGCTCCAACATGTTACAGTACCAGTCTCCACATAGGAAGCCGAGGAGAGAGTGTGTCAAACGGGAGGGGAGAGGAGAGGAGAGGAGAGGAGGGTCTGTTTTGGGGGGGGGGGGGGGGGTGTTGAGGCTGGTGTAGACTGACGGGGGGAGGCCAGGAATGTGACCTTGCACAAACACACAGCGACTCCTGTACTGTGCATGGAGGGGTGGCCAAAATAAGTGGGATAAGGCAAGACTCAATCAAAGAACAGGAACAAGTAACAGAAACAGAAACATCAGTCATGAGCTATTATTGACTTGGCTCCAGGCGAAGGGAGCTTTATTACATCTGTCAAAGCACCTTCTCAGATCGGCGCTATGTCCTCAAAAGACATGTTGCTGCAGGGTATAAAGGGTTTGGATGAATGTTAACTGATTCCACTGTGACATTCTCTGAATTACGTGAAATTGGTGTGGAAATTTGCCCATTTTGCAGACTGGACATGTGGCCCGTTCACAAGATCGCAAACAGGGATTCTCAGTCACCATCTGTGCTGAAAGGACTTCGTTAGTTGTTTACCCTGGTAATCAAGTCACATACTGTATACCAGATATTTGTCACAACAAAATCACATCTGTATATCAGTTTTTATTCAAAAAAATAGCTTCACCTTTTGGGAGAGAAGAGACACCATTCTTATCTGTGTATGCTGGATATGAAGCTTAAGACAGCAGACAATTAGGTTAGCTTAGCATTGCATAAAGGCTGTAAGCAAGGGGAAATAGCCTGGCTCACATCATGATCAGACGTTTCTACATGGAAAAAGAAGGTTTATTTATTCTATTAAAATTTAGAAGTGCTGATTGGGCAAATTATTTTTTACTTTGGACGCAGGGTAGCTGTTTCCTCCTTTTTCAGTATTTATGCTAAGCTGAGCTAATGACATGCTGTTCATACATCTATATTTAGCATATAGACATGAGAGTAATATTGATCATCTCATTTATCTCAAAAAACGTGGAACTATTTCTGACTGAAGTAAAAAAATTCTGAAAAATCTGAAACTATCTCCTTTTCTTTGTATTTTCTTCTTTTGTTTTTAAGGTAAGCAACGCTAAGGTCAAAGGGGACATTTCAAAGTGTGTAATAATGTGATGATAAATACTGGGAACCCCAGGGGTCGACACTCAGGGCAGGCATAATTTAAAAAACAGCTGCATTTACCAGTAACTTGAATTTGTCACTGGAATTCCAAGAAAGGATGAAAGATGACTGGAAGGGAAATGAGGGATAACAGAGAGAATGAAACAAAAAAAAAAAGGAGAGCCAGACAGACAGAAATGATGAGACAAGTTAGTCACAGGAACCACCTACACCCTCATGTTAGAGTGCTCCTCCCATACAGGACTCCACTGAGGGTGCTAAACCACTTCCTCTCTCCTGAGTTTTCCTTTCCTTCGCCTATAACAAGTGCTGTAAACCACGAGGCTATGAGTCCAGGTAAAAGGTCAGGCTCTAACCCTGTTGTTGGTTGGATGCCCATCATTGTGTTCTGTTTATATATTCCCACTGGGTTATATTTAGATCAGGAAGGCGCAGCATGGTGCCTCTAACCTCAGCCACAATCAAGGAAACAAAAAAGATAGACCATTCTTAGAACCAGGAATCTCTAAAGTGTGGTGTTGACAAGCTCTAACACTGGTGGGAGAGAGAGAGAGGGGACTGGTGTACATTCTTCTGTTGTGCTGCAGACATAAGTTGGAAAGTTGATGTGTTGATGTCTCTGTAGCCATGTGCAGACTGGATTAATGGCATTCACATTTTTGGACAACTCAAGACAGATGTATGATTGCAGAGTTGGTTGTGCCAAAGTTTAAAAAACTGTGCTTGGTTCTTTTCTGTGCTTTTTTCTGGCACATTTTCGGACACATACAGGCTTTCAGAGACATTTCACTAGATATTGAACATAGTTTTAAATAAAAGTGTCAAAGTTAGAAGGGTTACAATGGTAAACCCTCGCTTCACAGTGGCTGCTTCCATCCTATTCATCCAGTCTTAAAGCTCATATTACTGAATCCTACCAACAACCAACCACCCTATCCTTCACCTGCTCAGTCATCAGTGAAGTGTGGAACCAATGGATCAATTGTATGGGGTTAAATAGGTGAGAATATGTATGAGGAATGAGACTGCACTGTGAATAACACAGAAAGTGATGTGCAAGCACCAATACTACCAATCCAAAATAGATAAATAGATTTACAATGTCATCCTCTAACCTTAAACCTCTGTTGCCATTTAATCTGTCCTTTACTCACACAGGGGAAAACCTGTCGACTTCCTGGATAAGAGGATGTGAGGTCACAGAGCTAAACAAGCTGCCTTCAAAGATAAGCACTGACAGGCTTTGTCATTTTTTGTAAGAATAGTAAATTCGGGCAGTACCAGGTGAACAAATGATACCAACAACACAAAGATCAAACTTTTAGCCTTAGTTTATTTTGATGACACGATCATGTGGTGCATTCATTCACATCTGTTCTTGTACCTGTGCGGACTGTGCCCAACTTTCACGTGATACTCAAACATTCCTTTGTGTGGTATGAAACGCTCAATTTAGTTTCATATTTTCCACTTGCCTGACCGACTTCTCCATGGTTCATCTGTTTACTCAATATGAACAGCCATAATTTGGCCACAATAGTCTTATGGAAGGTGATATTGAGACATCTTAGTAAATATCTGTCATAACATAATAAACATTTATCATTTAAAAGACATATGACGAAAGTTCAGTAAGGTTTTCCCCTATGTGTTCATCACACCTAATAGTCACATAATCAATCAATTTCAGCATGAAATAGATTCCTTTTGCACTTTCTTTACGTTCCATTTAATTCCACATTCCACTTTCAATAACAAAGATACACATCATATCTCTCATCACATCACATGCATCGTCTGCTAGACCGTGCCCAACAAATGATAAGTACAGTCACGCCGACTTGTAGCATGACTGTCCTTATCGTCTTTAGATGGTATGTGGCGTTGGATGAATCATGTAATTTCTCGCCATTCCATTCCTGTGTGCAAGCACCCTGCAGGCCCTGTGAAGCTCAGGCTTCAGCATCACAGGAGCCCCATAAAAAACACTTCTAAACAACAGGTTGTCAGTTGTAACTCTGCAGCATGTAGACACATCCTCTTTGTGAACATGAAAGCCGTGACACTGACCACTCACTAAAGGTACTCCCGGCGCCGCGGGGAGGTCATCAACTGCGCCGTTACAGAGCGCGGACTGTGGAAAACTTCTTGTTGATCACTGGTGTGCTTCCGTTGTCACAGTAATAGTAAAATTAACCATGAATGAGCTGTCTTTCATGGCGGGGCAGCAGGAGCCTTTAGGGCATGGTGTGTGATGTAACACTGTCACAAATGTGTCATTCCCAGGGGCTTAAATGGTGGAGATACAGAGGGGGCTTTGAAGTGTCACAATGAACACTGGGCTTTGTGCTCCATCAAGTCCCCCCAAAACTCTGCCAAATCACATCGGACCCCCGCCCCCAATCCAGAGTCCTGGGTTCCATCAGACAGACTCAGAGATGGAGGTTACATAACTCGCTTAACGGAAGTTAAATGAAGAAAAATGTCCAAGAACATTCGACCCTTTTGAAGTTGGCACTGTGGATTTTTGCAAGCTTTACCCTCCTTGTAAAAAAGATGTTTGGACCGGGCCCAAAAAAGTAGTCATGCTCATATACAAGAACAAATATACTGACAGCTTCTGCACATTTCCCATGAAAGGTTTTCAGCAAGTGGCGGTAATTAGAGTGAGAGACAGAGCGAGAGCGAGTGAGGACTCCCAGCGGGCCTCGAGACAGCGGGGGATAATATGAAAGCCTCGTCCCCACGTCAAACCACCTCTCTGGTATTGTTAACCAGCGGGCTGACAACACAGGGGGGTGTTTAATGAACACTGCTCCCCTGCAGGCTGTCTGAAAGTAGGTCTGTCCATCCATAGTTTCCTGATGACCCTGTGCATTACCGGCAGACTGCTGACAGAGAGGTCGGAGCCAGAATGGAGGGGGCAGTCAGTACAGATTGAGTTTCTCCTCAAGATCGATTCACAATAAAGTGTGCAACGAGGATGATGGCAAGCGCTGCAAAGTGATGACATAAACATATCAATACTGTGAAGGGTATTTATCAGGAGGAAGTCATGAGGATCGATAAATAGACGCCTAGAGATGAATGAAGTGTGCTAATGTGTGTATATGGATGGATTTATGTATTTTAGGCATTTAGCTGCTCATTCTTCGAAAGAGGTGAATAAGAAATGAAAGCAAAAGATAAATAAATATGGGTCAAAAGTTTTGGGCATCAGACACGACATCCAGTCTGGCTCTTATCTTTGAAAGGCGACTGGCTTGATGGTTTTGTAGATGAGTCTAGGATCTTATCTACCCTCGCATCCAGTGTCTCATAGCCTGTCCTCCTTCACTCAACCCCTCCCTCCTTCCTCTGTTGCCCCATGTTGTGAACACCGGACAAGGCTATCAATCAGAAATTGTATCGCAGAGTCTCTTCACATGACACAAGACCAGACACAGACCGGATCAACTTCAGACAAACACTTTTTCCCAAACGCACATATGACATAATTATGAAAAAGAAATCAAACGAATGCAACATAATGCTATTATTTGAGTGTGAAGACCTAAACTGAACATATGAAGATGAAAAAACAGCAAGCACTCACCGGCTTTTTCTTTCTCAGGAATGGTCGAGGTGCTCTGGGAAAGAGAAGAGAAAAAGGATTAGTTGAGATGTTGATATGCTGCTTTGCATGCATATCTCTTTGCATGTTCGCCCTCCCATTCAAGGGACGTTTTCTGATCTATTAACATCGCATCACAAGGTCAAAGAATAAGCCAGAGGGCTTGTCTGTGTGCGTTTTGGGCGTAACTGTGTCCACTTCAGTTGGCTCATGAGTGTGACTATAATAATCCTTGCATATCATTGCATGCAGTCCTGTCCTTTTATGAATATTGTATTAAATCCAAGAAAAATTGAGTAATGTGTTGCTATACACAGCAATAAGATAATCTTAAAAGTACAGATTGGCCACACACATACACACCAAGAAGGTGGTTTCTAAAACTCGTATGCATAATTTTCCTCGGTCAATAAATGGTCACAACAGATAAGACAACAGACATTTCTGAACAAATGCCACGTAATTAAAAGTCTGAACACACTGCGCACTCCTCTGATTCAATGTTGATCCAACCCTCACGTAGACGTTACTGATAAAATCACAACACATTTTGTAGCCACAGTACATACTCATCATTCTGCGCACGTAGTATTTCCTTCTTTGGCTTTGTTGTGGGTTTTAGAAACAAAAAAATGCATCAACGCAGGGTTTCTGGTAAAAATAGAGCAGTCATTTCATTTCATTCAAGTGTGCGTGTGTGTGTGGAGGGCAGGAGTCAGTTGGAATGCAGAGGTCTCTCCTGCCTCTGACTTTTGACCTCAGGTTCCTTGGCTGACCTCCACACCCTGACCTGTTTTAATCCACACTCTCCTGGAACAGATCAGACAGGACAATTGTCTGGAGGAGGGTGAAGTGCATTCTCAATCAAATTAATCCACGCCTTCGGTGTGTAAAACTCAAATAAATATCTACTTTTCTTCCTGATATTCATGTTAAGGTAAATGCCCCCCTCCTCCGTGTTTATTTTGTCCCCTCAGGCCTAATTAAAGTGATTTAGCTGTGTCCTGCTGTGACTACTTAAAAGCCTGTTTACCCTTTGGCAGCTACTTACACAGCAGATTCAGCACAGCCAAAACCACCTAATCACCTTAAAGGAACATTTCAACATTTGGGGAAATACTCTTATACCTGCTTTGCTCTGAGTTACATAGATGTAAATATGAAGCTACCACTAGCAGCCACATACCTTAGTTTAGCAGAAAAACTGGAAATAGGTCCAAAGGTAACAAAACTGCCTACCAGCATCCCTGAAGCTCGTGAATTAACAGGTTATATCTTGTTTCTTTAATTGCGCTGGGGTTGTGTGGTTATGCAAATCTCACAGTGACAACAAGTAATATCACTGCTCAAGCCAAGAAATAGACAGTTATGATCAGCTCCAGCTGCCCTGAATATACCCTCAAGACAAAGCGGGTACAGCTTATGGATGGATGGATAATCACTCATAACTCTGCGGTTTGTTGGTTTTATACTTTGCTTTTGCATGGATGAAACGAACCAGATATAAAACGCTAATTAGCAAGCCTCAGAGATGTAGACTTGTTCATGCATTGGTCAACATTTTTAACCTACACACACTCCATGGAGTAAAACACAAGGATGCAAAGGATTCGGGAAACGAAACATTTCGTATCTTCCTCAAAATCTGCTCATCTCTTAGCTTCTCCTTTATCCTTTCTTGGTTAACACATAAGCTGCATCTTTCTGTGAGCTGCACCAAATAATTTAATACACCTTTAATAAGAAATGCTGCTGACAACAAGGTGAAAATCCTCACAGTGATTTGAAACATGTTGCTGAGGAATTTTATTCATCACATTTCTGTAGCTCTTGGAAATTTCTCCTTTGATGCACATTTTTCAGTTTCATTATTATTCATTTCAACTTGTATGCAATCAGACTGAGCGTGTTCTCGGAAGAGAAACAAACAGAATGAATCATCAAAAAAGCAAAAATGTGACTACAGACCCTTTGCGTCTCAAATATCAAGGGGGCTTTTATATTTTATGATGAACCGCTTAAAGCATGACACCGTCTGGTGAGAGCGAATACAATGCCTGCTGTCATACGTGAGTTTGTTTTTGCTAACGTGTCGGCTGATTACAGCTGGATAAAGTGTTGTCTTGTCTGCGCACACATACTTTATCTGAAATCTTAAGTCCATCACTAGCGATACATCTGCTGCACGTGGTGCATCTGTATGTGTGTGTGTGTGCATATAAAAGCGTGTGAACACATATTTATGCACAATGTGTGGGCAAAAACAACATTTAATCACTTCATGTGTCGTGTGTGAGACACACAGTGTGTAAAACTCCCCGTGCACAAATAGCGTTGCAGCTTATTGCTGATTAATGGCCTACAAAAAGACACCAGGGAGAAGCCACAGCCAAACAACTCCTACTCACTCCTGTATCACTAAATCACCAGTACAAACAGAGCAACAACAGTGAGGTGAAATCAGAGATAAATTTATACTCAGTGCTGTTTCAGCTGTTGGACTTGAGTAATATTAGCTCTGCTTCTTCAGCCAAAACAGTGTCTTCACTGCATTCCGCTGTGTGCTAAACACTGTAGATTCAGTAAGACAACCCTGACAACCTGTTTTGTTTTTGCCTCTATTTTTGTCATCAAATCCTATCAAAAAGCCAAAATCAACAATGAACTGAGACTATATTTAGACAGGTTATTTATCACAAACCAATCTAAAATCTATTAAAACGCACCTGGGAGCCACACTGTTGCACTCAGCGTCATCTTCTATCATTTCTATCCCACATATGCTGTATATATTAACTGTCTCACCAAACATATGTTCACCCGCCTCCCTAACAAATGCACAATTCACTCCCATTTGACCAACATTTGCTAAAAACTACAGTGCCCAGCTGTTTTAGGAAATCATTTAGCTTTGTCTAAAAGTGAAACTAGATATTTTTGACCTGTCTGCAAAGATTTAAATTTTAAATAGGAATGAATGGGCTTGGGGCCTGAGTGCTACAGACAGGGAGGGGAAGTTGGAAAGTATCAAGACAGGTGGACTAACAAACCACCTGTCCAAGCATTGGCCTTCTGCTTTAATTCTGTTGTGATACACTGAAATGTATCATACATTCAGACAGGACTGCATCAATTGGGTTTCTGAAGAATAAATACTGGAATCAATATGGGAGGTCTGTGTGGCTTCTCTGCTCAACACTAACAAGTTCACCGGTGTTCACCGTTCCTATTGTGTAAACACCACACCACGGGTTCCTGTCAATGACCCATGAAGTCACTTACACACAGTGTAAATCTCACCTTCACACAAATGTGTTTTCCCTCATAATGGCAATTACTGTTGAATAAATGTGAGTGCGAGACCACAGAGCCGAACAAGAATGTGAATGAATGGGTACCAGTAAGTACCAGTGTTTTCATAGCACCACGGTCGCATATTTTCCCAATGTTTGCCTGCGCTCCCCCCCTGGCATGCCACAGTGCAGGTTGTCCCAGTGTGGGGTTGTCCAGGCCGTGTCAGGTGTCCACTGGGGAGCTGTAGGCTTGCAGAGCACACAAGCGTCAGCTGCCTCATTTACTGCCACTAATTTACTGGAAGTTGGATGTGTGTGTGGGGGGACAGGGGGGTATGGTATGTGTTTGCTTTACACATGTGTGTACGGGTGTGTGTAGTAGCCTGCAAGCATGCCACTAGGGTCATTATTGCCATTACTGTAGCAAGAAGTTTAGTTACGTAGGTTTTACAACAACTTAATTGAGTTTGAGCAACGATTTTACAATTTCCAACAGAAGTTGTTACTTGTTTCCAGAAATCTGGGTGAAAATACAATGTTTGATGGTATGATTAGTGTTGAAACTAACAAGAAGGGCTGGTTTATATACTTCCTGATCCAATACCACAGTTTTAGTAGCAGTAGAAATGTGTGTTTTTCTACAAAACCCCTGAAGAAGTCAGATTTCTTCAGTGTTTAACACTGTCTAAACAAAAGCAGCTGCACAACAACAATTCCAAATTGGCAACATTTTCATTTAAACCCCTTGACATCCCATTTTCTCATTGAATGTTATTAAAACTCTGTCTGACTGTATCTAATGTATTGTTTATCGTGTTGTTCCAGCTCTTCACTGAGACTGTATGTTTACACGGAGTGAAATATTCAAACCGAGACTCCACGTTGTCGTCTACGGCCTCACCGTTCCATCAAACTGAAATGTTCCACGTCTTCCTCCTCATTTTAGACTCATTTTCTCCAAGTTCAGCCCAAAATATTTGGTATCTTTGGAAGGTTTTGAGATCACTAGAATGTAAAATAATATTCTGAGGATTTGTTTTTACTCATTCACTGGCAGAGGAGCTTTAAATCTGGATTTATTGGATCAAAGAATCAGTAAAGAAGAGTATGAAGCTGACTAAATATTTGGTGTCAGTGCCGCTGGCATGTTTTGGTTGATACCAATGTTTAATACTCCGTCCTGGTAACAAATATTATTTTGTTTTTCAGTAACAGAAACGTTGTGTACAGCTGCATCGACGTGCTTTTCTGTATGAGTTAGTCAAAGACGTTAAGCAAGCCAACGGCATGTGGTTTTGCACAACAAATCTGAGCAGTCCACCATGCCTTTCTCAACTCCACCGACACCCTCGCATCCCCAGCCCCCCTCCTGCACTGCAGCTGCAGTATGTGTGTGTGTGTGTGTTCACAAGAGTGTGTGTGACCACCCATGGTCTGTGCCGGCCAAGGATTAGGGGGCTCAGGCTAACCCAAACCTTTTTCTCCACCACTTAACGCAAATGGCTAAATTGGTGCAGATGGCTTATGGTCAGGTAAGCTGGCGGCTCCAGCGCTAGACGTATAAGGTAACTGTGATAGTGCGCGTGTGTGTGAGTGCATGCACACGCCTGTCGAGGGCCTTTGGAGATGTTATCTGGAGCTCATTTCTGGTTTTTGACTGGCATGAATGTGCTCTTTCTGCCCTGCACTTATACAAGAATTTATTCTCCATGCTCTGTCGACCCCTGAGTGCACGTGTGCAGGGAAACGTGGGAAACAATTTCATTTCAGCCTTCTCCTTGAGGAAAAGTCAACCCCACCCCCTCCTCCCCAGCCCTTATACTTTCGCCCCCGCATCCACATTTTAATAGTTTCCATATGTTACACTTGAAGTGTGTCAACAGGAAGTGATGCGATGACTTGGTGTAATGATGCGTTGGAACATTTCCTGCAGAAGATGTATATTAGCATCCAGATGTTGGATTGGAGAGCGATTTGAAAAGAAAACAACTCACAAAGAGACTTGAAATTGTCTCAGTAACACGTATTGACATTTTCTATGACGCTGAAAGCCCATGTCAAATCTATAGCACGAATGGGTGCACCTCAGTCTGTAGGTGTGTTAGGAGATTAATGATTTTACCATACCGGCTGTGCACTCACACACACACACTCACTGCCAGCTGAGGCCTCGATCTCTCACTCAACCTTGAGTCATGAAACATGTTTTGTATGGGGTGATGTTGACTGAAAGAGTGTGAGGAAAGTAGATATGCGTGCACACACACACAGACATACACACATTTGCCTTTGTTTACAAGAGTAAGCCAAAGCAACAGGCTTCTGGTTTCAGGCGGTGTCTGGTGGGATTTAGTGCTGGGCCCCTGGAGCATAAACTGTGAACTGTCAACTGGACCTTGGAATCCGTCACCGGACGAGACAATAACTCTTAACTTCCTCCCAAAAGGCAAACTAACCGGTCATCACTAAACCTCGCGTATTTGGTCATTCATACAGGTGTGCATGAATGGAAACAGTTCAGACTTCAGGTGTAACTTCACTACACGTGACATATATGTGTGTTTGTGTGCGTGTGACCTCAGTTTGGAGCCAATAAAATGGTAAAATATGCTAACTATGTTACACTATATAACCAATTTAATAATGCTTGATGGGAAATGAAATAAGCATAGTTTACTTTTTTATATTAGAGGTAACATAATCAACATAATTTAGTCTCATTTATATGTAATTGGGTTGCCCGTTTCATCTGCACTTAGCAAACAAGAAAAAAAAACAATGTGACAACCATACTGTGTGGATTTTTTAATCCAACTTGAGCGAGAAAGTTGAATTAACTATCAAAAAGAAGAACTGTCTTAGATTATTTCATTCTAGATTATTCTGGCAAAAACAGGCTTTTTTTATCGTATTACGATGTAGCTTCACACGTCGTTTTAAAACGTTTGGAAACCGATGGTAAGAATATACGGGACTGTTTTATTCACCTTACTCCATCCAGTCTTATTACACTGATTAAGACAAAATGTGTCACCTGTTCCCACTCACCACCAGGTTGAATTAAGGTTGAGTTAATAGGGATAAGCCTCATGATCCCAACTGCACCAACAATGCTAGCCCGTGGATTAGCCGCTGACATTTTTGGGAGAGAGCGGAGAGTGGGTTAACAACACAAAGGGATTAGACTGTCCTCTGTAGAAGACTGAGGTGGCCCCATAGCAGTCCTGTGGCAGAGACACACAGCTTACTGACTTACCAGAAGGACCAGTGGGTGAGACCTGGCTTTTGGTTTTGTGACATTCAATAAAGAATGCACCGTCTCATTTTAAGACAGCTGCGTTCAGATGGACAGCAGAGTGTTGACTGTAACTGTAAACACACCCATGTACAGTTTCACATGCCAATCTTTATCATCCAATATTCAACAAAAATGCAATCAGTAGATTTGGATTAATGCTTCTGAGTCACAGATCTTGAAAAACAATCGACGATGCACATTGTATTTGTTTACTAGCTGATCTTTACTTCTCTAATATGACACCTCGCAGATGCAGATCAGTGACATACAGCACGCTCCCAAAGCTAACAAAAATGCATTAATCTAACATCACGTCCAACTTTAGTGATCATAAAATAACGGGTATGGAATTAAGACCAAACATTGGATGTGGATGCCAGCTTTGGAGCCACCACTAAGGCCACAATGTGGCCTTCAACAGACTATGTATTCATTTAAGGCTAACAGTTAGTGGCTGGTTAAGAGGATTGAGGAGTCAGCAGTCAGTAAATGCCAATATAAAGATCAATTTCCAATAAATTTACACTTCACTTAAAACCAAATATGCCAGGAACGTGCTCATCAAGGCAAGAAAGAAAAGAGAAGGAGAGGTGGTGATAAATGAGAGAGGGAGATGGCGAAGGAAAACAGAAAAAGTTCTGATTCTGAACATGATGATTTTGGTCAAAATATAAGCCAGCAGTATGTGGTGGATTAAATTTTATTAAAAGGGGGCTATTTTCAAGGTATTCCAGCTATTCCAGTACTTGTTTTTGTTTTAGTACTGCATTTACCAGCTGCTATAAAAAAAGGAAAAGAAAAGAAAAACATTTTTTATTGGCATTTTTTGTATCGGCAATCTGAATCTGTGGCAAAAAAATGTGATTGGGGCATCCCAAGCGAGTAGTTTCCACTCCTTCCTTAGGCATCACGCCTGAGGGCAGAGATGATTAACTGAGTGAGACACTCAGGTGTGTATTGGCTGAGGTAATGTAACTTCAAGGCAAACATGAATGAAAAAAACACAATCAAAACAAAAATGCGAACACATGCTCGAGCCAAATGTCCCAATTAAAGCCTTAAATCACAAGCCTGAATAAGTGTTGCCTAAATTGCACCTGGTTTTACAATGAATTCCTGTGTACATGTTTCAGCATTGATGAGTATGTGTGTGTGTGTGTGTGTGTGTGTGTGTGTGTGTTTCTGAGAATGCATTCAGTTTGTTTGTTCCTTCTGTGATTTATGGCAGTTCATTATCAGCGGGCTGCAGGGGTGTTTCCAGATGCCTGCATTTTCTAGTCATCCTTTTGATTTACTGTCAACAAGTACCATCATCCTGCAACTATTCCTGCACTTTTTACTGTCTCCTTTACGTAATCGATGTTCGTTTCACTTCATTGACTCTGCGTGCCTTTGACACTACCAACTAGGACTCGTTAGCAACAAACACAAGCGGAGTGATGTTTTCATGCTGGATGAAAAACTGTGATTGATTTAGGGTTTAAAAAAAAAAAAAAAAGTACCAAAAACCATATGGAGCCAGTAAATTACATTGGTGATTAAGCCGTTGTGATTTAGGCGTCATGCCACAGTATGTTGTCGTAAGAGAGAGGGTTGCCATTAAGCACAGGGGTGTAAACACATAAATTTATGTAATGCTTGACTTCCACAAAGAAGCTAAAACAGAAAAACTCATTCTGCGAAACAATTACAGAAATCAGAGCTCAAATCCACTTTGACAAAATGTTCAGTGTGCACACTGAGCTAGTAAATTTCATGTTTTGGCTTTTGTGCTCTGTGTTTAGTTTTCTGACAAAAATATTCACTATATCCTTCTCGGTCTTGTTCTTGGAGTGCTTTATGCAATGGCTATAGCCTTGAATTGACAGGAAAAACAAGATTTCCTTGTGGGGGTTGAGGAGGTTGAGGAGGTTCAATTTTCCACATCCTGTCCAATACACAAGCCTTTTCTTTTCTCTTATCCTCTTTTCTTTTTTTTTTTAAACCACAGCAGGTCTGTGTTTGTCTCCTTGTTACAGCTGTGCTCAGCAGAGGAGTGACCTTGGGGACAATGACACCACACAAAGCTGAAAGCACGGCCATGACCAGAGACACTACTGGCACCCCTTGTCAGACTGAATGGCGGTAGGTTTCATAGCTCGCTGACTCATTATGGCCTACTACAGTTTTTAAGCCAAATATGTGGGTGGAATGTAGGCAAACATAATTATGCCTGCTGCACACGGTGTTGACTGCTGACCAAGGACGGCAGACAGTGTGAGCAAATGCAGAGATAAATAAAAGGCAGTGAAAGTAGCTAAATATTGAGTCTTTTATCTGAGCGGTGCATTGGGAAGGTGTGGTTTGGATAAAGGATGTTTGGGGACTGTGAGGCTGCCAAACCGGAACACGGAGGAAGGACAGAGCAGAGATCTGCTAGTGACCTTAGCACGCAACCCACGGCACTTCTATTGTCCAAGAGACCACAGACAGATAAAGAGCAATGTAAATACATAACCTACTGACAGCCAATAAAGTTTTTTCCATCATTCTAAAATATAAATATCTCTCAATCAATCATCTCCCCCCTAGAAATCGCTCGAATCCAGACATGACAAAATTCCAGAGAGTGGAAATCTGCTACTTTCATAATTCACTGTGAAATAGCAGCAACCCTACAAAGGATATGACACAAGTTGTGTTTGGAGTGCTGTTGCCGTGGAGAAAGAATACAGATCCAAACAATGGGTCAAAGGTTGCCCTGTTAAGGAATGTTTATCGAAGCTAGAGAGGATGAGGGTTGGTACGGGGCCTTACCTGTCACCATATGCATGACATGTAAAACACTCCTGTGCTAAATTTAACAGACAGCCATGGTCTGTGCCTTGTTCAGGAGCTGAGGCCTTTGGGGGATTCGGGCGAGCACATCTCGCTGGTGGGAACACTCTGCGCTGAGGGTGACTGATATGTTGTTTCCGACTGTAACATTCAGAGGAAGGTGGTCAGGGGTCAGCAGCCTCCACCCGCCTCTGTGGCTTGGCACATCCTCTGCAGCCACAGAGCTCTAAAAATAGAGTCACATAACAAATGGCTCTCACACCAACTTAAATTTGTCACTACAGATTACACTTATAAAGCCAAATTAATGACTAATACTACTGTGACGAGCAATTATACAGATTCTTTGAAAAATAATAACGAAACCACTAAAGCTAGCTTTCAGCATGAGAATGTAATTACAGATGATTAATCAATAACATTTCAGTGATTTTTTTCTTGCAAAATTACCAAATTCTTCTCAAGTGTAAATATTTTTCACTTTAAGAGCTTTAGGAAACTGCAAGAGACATTTTTTCTCTATTTTTTTAAATATTTAATAGTCCAAACAATTAACTGAACAATCAATAAAGACAATAATCATTAACTGCAGCCCTAAATATAATATAGAGCCAAATCAACATACACAACAGTCTATAAACCAAATAAAAGCCACCTGTTGCAACACAACAATGCCAGCTAAATAACATCGCAAGACACCTGCTACACTAAGCAAGTAATAGAAACCTGCCAACAAAAACACACTGGGCAAAGAATAGCAGTTCCACCATTGGGAAAAAAAAAAAAACACCTGCTGTGGCCCGACATCCGCTAGATGTTAGCCCCACATTCGATGCAAGAATAACAGCCACCTGCTGAAGGCCAACAATAGCCAACCAGCTAAGCTAGCAAGGAGCCAAGAATGTATTCACTTGAACCCAGTGCCTTATCCACGACTGTGAGTGAACAAGACTGTACATGCCAACTGAATGTCCAATCATCACCAACGTATACAGCCACATCTCACCACTTCACATTTATCATTGCTACATAAAAGACAGGAGGTGTCGGGGGACAGTAAAAACACAAATACCAGTTACCAGCTCTTCTCTAATCCAGCTTAAGATGGAAGGAATGCAAATGCGCAATGATAAACACTTCACAATCTACAGAGCCTCTGCAAGCATAACCCATATCAAAATACACACACACACACACACACATACCAACCACTCCTCTGCAATCATCCACAAGACACGAGATGAGACAGTCACATTTCTTTCCCCCCTGACTTTCAACACATTTCTGAGGTTTACATCCATTTTAATGCCCAGATGCACATCTGCTGTTTCACTTGCACGACCCTTAGTCGTCTTTTTTTCCACACTCGACATTGAACAGCAGTGACAATGACTTCAGTCCACCAAAGTCCCCGCATTCACTGATGGACAAGATGGTGGTTCAAAGCCATTCGAGCTGCTAGCTCGGCTTGGCGAGGCGTCAGCAGATTTTTCACAGATTTCTTCTACAAAGTTTTCACTGGAAAGGAGAAATAACTAAATTAACACTATACATCAACTGAAAGTGACTGTACACATAATTTAGTTCCTCAAAATTTGGTCATGGTTACTCTGTAAGAAAAACACACACCTAAACTGCACTGAACTCACTATCAGAAACCAGAATTTCAGATTTGAACCAGACTGACCTTCTGCATGGATATATTTATCTTGGTATTTTATATACAGTCTCAAGGTTTGGTTGTAATAGGTCAACATACTACTACTTTCATCTTGACTGCTTAGACCTCTTCTTATAAATCACATGAGTGTGGACAGTAGCAATTTCTGTGTTGGCGTTACCTTGAAAACAGTTTGCTAAAAAGATATGTTGTTTGCTGTCCTGTGTAAACTTGCAAATGCCTTCTTGTTGTGATTGATGTCAAGACATGTTCAAGGCAACACGTGCAAATGCTAGTGAAAAAGCTTTGAGTTTTATTACCTGGCATCAACCTGGATTTGGTCTTTGTACTGTATAAGGTTTGTTTTCAGGGTATGATTTGATTGTTTGGATGTGTCTATTCACTATATACAGTAAATGGGACATCTTCCAAAAGCCCTACAATAAATCCTTCTATTCTGAAGCTGTGCCCTCTGACAACACTGCGTCCAAGGTATTAATTAAACTCGAACAAAAGCTTTCTGGTAAAGTAAAGTTCTGGTAATTCATTCACACGATGAATGATCTATAGGATCTTTCCGGGATACAGTGTCATGGTAAATACTAGGAGAAAGATTGAGATTATTTCTAATTATAATACGGGACATATGAAGTTAGGTTAGACATTCTCTTTGGTTATGAAGAGCTGTAGTGGGATTTGTTTTCTTGTGTGATCAGTTGTCATCTTGTAAAACACAACCGTGATGTCCAGTTGATCTGAAGCTTTAAACTCAACCCTGGTTCTTCCTCACATATGCCTTGTATTTACATCATTTAAAGGATTTGTATTGTCTAGCTAAAAAGATTAAGTGGGCGTCACAACACTTTGAGTCTGAAAGGACTCAATAGTCCCCTGCTACTATTAACCACTGAGAATCCCCTTCATGAAGTCATCATCTCTTTGGCCTCAATCAATCACCCAACGGGGCCTCCACTGTAAAAAAGCCTCCTATTAGGCGCAGTGAAAGCAATGTTTACCCAAGCTTAGTGAGTTACCTTGGGTTACTGCAAGAATGGAGGTTGTGGAAACAGTTGGCCGCAGACGTAATACATCATAGGGTATGTTGGTCCGTGTCCCTTAAATTAACCGTCACACGTGAGTGAAATAAAGCAAGAAGAGTTGCGACGTGCAACAAGACAAAGCAATTTCAACAAGGAATTGGGACAGATAAATCAGGAATGTGAGACGTCAAAGGAATTCTGACATTTCACAGTTTGTATTGTTTTGTTCTGGACAGATAAGAGGACTGTTCTGCAACAGAAATAGCCCGTTCCGCATTTAGGGATATCCCTTTATGCCTCGCTATTTTATAAGATAACACTAAGTGATAAAAGCTGTCAGGGTTCTCAAAGCTTGCTTGTGTGCTCAGTCCACTGGCTACCAGCCTTTTTCACTTTGACCTCGTTCTGAAGGCAATAGCACAGCAAGGCTGACAAAGTCATTAAGTGAGCAAGCAAGAGATTTGAAGACGCACGTCTCATTTGAAGCGTGACCACCCCCTCCCCGCTGCTCGCTCCCCGCTGCCCTGGCTTTTCACCCCAAGACCCTCCTTCTGACCCCTTTGTTGGGGAGAAGTGGTCTAGATCTTTGGAACTAGCTAATTATAGAGTTTAACGTCTGCTTGGCTAAGCCCTAAGTGCTGGGGGACATTCCTACAATTGGGAGATTCTCTATGAGTTTGTGTGTGTGTGTGTGTGTGTGTGTGTGTGTGTGTGTGTGTGAGGAGGAGAGAGCCCTCTGTGTTTACTGTTTTCATTTAAGTTTTTGTACAACTATGTCCCAAGAGCAAGAAAAAAAAAGTTTTATGGGAGACATAAAAGCTGTTGCTCTGTGCTCAACTAAAAAACAATTCAAATCATTTGAAATGTTTAATCATGGGCACACGAGGGAAACCAGCAACCTCTATAAAACAGCCACAGCTATGCCCAACTGATATTTTGAGGTCTTAAAATCATCATTAAAGTTTATAATTCCTGTAATTCCTCTGGATTTTTCTGGGATTATATGAAAAACTGTTAAGATGGTAAAATAACATTCATACTTTACAAAATGGAGACACGCAAACCTGAAAATTTCAAATACACTAAAATACAATAATGAAAAGTGAAGGAAAGGAAATAAAAAAGACAGTAATGGACGATGGTGAGGCATGACACAATTCACTGCATGATGACTTACCCCACTCTTAGGTTTTGCTCCAAGGGCTGGTGTAGATCCTGAAGTGGAGGCAGAAGGAGAGTGTGGAGGGTTTTGTAATGCTGCTGTCAAAGATCCTAAATCAAACTCCTGCACAGGGGAAGACAAAGATGACAATGCAGGCATTACTTTATACATATTAGTTCTATGAATGTAAACACAAAGCACATTTCATCAGTAGATGACTGATGCCCAGTGTCTATAGACATTGCTATGCCTCTTACTGACCACTAGGGGACAGTTAAGCTGATGGCAAGTGAGGCAAGGCATGAAATAACGTCATGTACCAGGAGCTGTCGTCGATGGGGGGTTGGGGTGCTGTCCATGGAAGAGGTGGCACTGAGCGCGTTCTCAATTTCCTGGTCCAACTGGTCCAGCTTCATCAGCAGCAACACCATTGAGTCCAGGCGCGCATGCTCACGCTGAACAAAGAGACAAATCAGAGATAAAGGATCATAAATTTATTAGGACAAACTATAACAGCACTTTATTTATGACCCTTTTTGACTCACATGTCCAAGACACTGCCAATTGCTCAGCACGTCTGCCTCCATCAGTGTGTGAGTGGGTGAATGAGAGGGAAATCGTAAAGCGCTTTGTCCATTAGGGTAGAAAGGCTCTATATAAAGTAGTCCATTTACCATTAAGTTATCGTTTATTTATTATCTACCATTAGCCTCCCTCCTCAGTTATACGAGGGATGGGGAAGGTGACAGAAGGGTGAGACTAGAGATGACGACAGACAGTGGTAATATACTGTACAGCTGGAACAAATGGAGACGTCTATGAGATGAGATTTTGACACGCACAAGATGACAACTTGACAACGTGTCTTCCTGCCTACTGAAGTGTTCAGTGTGGTGACGGCTTACTCGTAACTGTCAAAGGGGAAATTACCTGAGCGTACCTCAAGTACACATTCTGAAAAAAGGTTCATGCAGTCAGTAAATCAGTTATTTGGCTTATCTTCATTTGCAGTCACTCAATATCTATCTATATTTTGTTGAGAAACATCAGGTATAACTGCTTTACTAGACTATTTTTTCTGACGTGTGCATTTTATGGAGGTGACTACCTTTTTCCCATAAACTCTATCATTTAATCAGTTATAAAGAAGAGAACTATAACTAGCAGGCCATGCATTTTATAGATTTTTCAGCTTGCTGACTGCTTTGCTCATCAGTGTGACAGGACAGTACTGCTAAGTGACTAGTTGGCTTGAAAGGCACCAGAATTAGCTCTTCCCAACCCACCTAATAATCTTTGGTTTTACTTTCATATACATCATGTAATCTTGATCAAAAAACATCATCTAATTATATTAAATACAGAATAAAACAATTCTTACAACCATCAGTTAATACTTAGTTGTGACATCTCCAAACAATTTATGTCAAACTGACTCCATACAAACTCTGATTCGTAAACTGTGCTCATCCTCCTTTCAATTACTTCTCTTTCCTCTTCCTCTTCAACTGCTGCTGATGACTCTTACCCTGACACGTTCACCCTTCTCCTCTCTGCACTTAAAATAGTCCTGGTTGTTTCCTCTGTTTTTTTTACACACACCCTGTGCAGTTAATGTTTACAATTTTTGTGTCATCTCTGGTCCATTTTTAAATCATATGACTCCAAGACTTTAAGCGTTTTCCTCTTAGTCCTCTAATCTGCACTGCTCAATTATCCAGTCTAGCGCTGCGATAAGTCTCACACTGACCTCAGGTGGTGTGTCTCCAGTAAGACAGGCTAAATGATATACAATCCAGCCCACCTTCACACTCCACCTACCACTCTGTCCTTGATTGCTATCCCTTAATACTGTTTTGTTTGATGCAATGTAAGCCCTTGTCTGAAGTTCAAAAACGTGTAAAATCCCTTTCTGGAGATCTTAACACAGTATGTTTTCATTTTCCTCTGCCTCTGTCTTTAATCCTGGCTCCGGGTGTGGCTCTCTGTCTGAGCTTCTCTGTCGAGAAGAACCCCAAGAAATTACATCACACGGCTCGCTCATTAGTCCCAAACAAACCTTGTTACAATCTCCTGGAGCAGACCCCGTTTCAAGACTTTATGAGGGTGATCTCATGGGTCACAAAGCCACCAAGATTGTATGTTTGTGCAAAAGAAGAGAAGCATGTTAACATGTAAATGTGAGCCTGGTTTTCGTGTGCTGTTTGTGTTTTTAGGTGTGATACACTAGAGAGAAATCTTATTGGGTTATGTAGGATAAAGTAAGTACTTTATACAAATCAAACATGTCCTGTGAAGTGGCTAATGTGGCTTGATCTTGTTTTAGTTAAGTTTACAATGGGTGCGTTGTGATGACAAGATTCTTATGAGTGACTAATGCTAATATGTGTGAGGTCGACAGGCTTATGGATCCTAGATAAAAATCTGCATCATGATAAACAAGTTACAGCTCCAACCCCGCGCCTGGCTCCCAGCCCCAATCGCTAATAACGTCTTATGACTTGTGCTTACATTTATTTTCCAGTTAGTGCCCAATTAGCCTGTCAAAAGCAGTTCCTATTGGGTTTGCTGATGGAGCAAATAAGACATCGAGGGCCATGTGTCTCATGGAAATGTGTCTCACATTGATGCATTCATTGGCATTCCTAGCTCGTGGCAGCGCACATCGCGACGTTCTTTCTCCCTGGCAAAGTATCACAATGAAACATTGTATCGTGGTAAAACAATGACATCTTTACGAGGGCTCACTGAATGAACAAAAGCATCTGGCTCGAGATGGCAACAACAACCACAAAACGGCAGGGTAAAAAACAAGTGCAGTGCAATGTCAGGCGCCTCCGAGAGGCAAAGTTTTTTCGGGGGCATTCTGGTGGTTTGGGTGTTCTCAGAAGGTTTCTTTTCTCTCTTTCCCATCTTTTGAGGTTTCTGTTACATTCCTCTCCACTTCCTGTTTTTTGAGATGGGAGACAGTTCCCACACTGTTTGAACTCTTAGACCCCTCCTTCCCCTTTTCCTTGCTCTCTTTTTCAAGCCCCCTCTTACACCCGGTGGTCTGCATCCCATTTCTCAGACCTGTCCATTAAACTGTCTTTTATTTCTCGGCAGAGCTAAACATCGTGTGGAGACAATTACGCATCAAAATACTGTGCATACACTCCTCTCATTCATAAAGTGACCAAACAACAATATGACAAAAAAAGGCAAAGAGAGAGAGAGAGACAGGGAGAACACTGAGACGATGATGTTGCCAAGGCGTCTGCTGTGAGATAAACGACAGTTGAGCCAGTTTGGCCCTGAGGTCAGGATAAGGCCTTGTTGCTAAAACAAATAAACGCAGCAACAAAGCCCAATATCAGGTTAATCTAAAGCCATTATGCAAACCAGATGGGCCCATTTAACAAACTGAAACAACAGCATGGTTCACTGGGGACATAATCATTAGTTAGTACAATATCTTGTCAGAGATAATTCCAGGTTGCTGTTGCCCTTGTCCACTCAGAGATAATAACATCAGTTCTGTAATTCTCTCCACGATATCTAACAGCTTCCTCTCTCTTTTCTTTACGCTAAATACAATAGGTTACCTCCCTTGGGGATGACAGTGTTAATTCACTGCCTAAATTGTTTTCTGGCCTTCCCTAAAGCACATTTTCTGAGTAAACTGGCTTCATACAGTATGTAAATACACCCCATGGTGAAAACCCTGTGGTGCAGTCAAAGAGGATCACCATATGGTGGATGGATTGCCCTTGGCGCCTTCCACTTTTATGGCCGAAGTCCTCTTTTCGAGTTCCAGGGGCCAGTTTTTTTGGTTATTTAATCCAAAGGTTTAAAGTCATCCGAAGATTGAAACTGGAGCCAGTGGTAATAAACGTGGCACTGGTTTTCCATGTCCCTACGCTGGACTATGATCTCTCGTTTTTTGGCAGCTGATGGAGTGACGTCAGCTCTGGTTATGACTAATATAAGAGGACCTCCAAAGTTTCTATGCAAACACGAAATTTATGTCGAAATAATGCAGTGGTGATACTCGAAAATCTCCAGGATTATTTAACTACGAGGCTCTTGAGGAATACAGATTTTATAGTTGTTGTTTTTTTTTCCAACCCCGTGGTAATGTGTGTTAACAACATGACATCACACATTATCTGTGTAGATACACACAGAGCTCCTACACTGACAATACAGTTGACAGTTAATTAAATACACAGCTAAAGCAACAATAAATTCTACCTCCATGAAGGTTATGACGTTCAGTTTTTGTATTTCATTGTATTGCATTATACAGAGAGGTGTTTCTGTTATTTAAGTCACCCTCATTCATGTAAATGGGGTGGACAAAATAACAGAAACACCTGTCATTGGAGCACCTTGGTCGCCCAATGGTTACTGTGCATGCCAAACTTAACTGCCGAATCGATTCCAGCCAGGGACCTTTTGTCTCATATTATAGCCTCCCTCTATCTGCTCATTCTTCCTGTCTGCCTCTTAGCTGTTATAACTGTCAAAGGGCAAAAATATCACCTCACCATATCTAGTTTTAGATATATGTACCTAATAAACTACCAACCCAGCCTATATAAGTGTAAGTTAAAAACACAGTCTGAACATGACCAAAACAAAACTACAAATCATCACCAATTCAGCATATTGTCGCATTATATAAACCATGCGCATCAAAATATCCCACATCCTGTGCTGATGGATATCATGTCACAAGGAAGATATAAAGCTCATAAATAACTGATCTGATTTTGTTTATTTTATGCTGATATTCAATGCAAATTAATGATTAACACAATTGCTTTCAGCTTATAAATGCAAAAAAAGTGTCTGTTAAACAAGCGTTAGTCCAATTTTTGTAACTAACACACTAAAACTGTGCAAAGGCGCAACTTTGAAAACAACTCGAGCATAGGATTTTCATATTAAACTCTGTGAGAGTCTCTGTTTACAAGCGGATGATCGTCTTCAACAAGAACGTTTCACAAGACTTTAACTTTCCACAATATGGTACTTGTCTAAACAACATGCCTGCTTAATGCGGCCAGCATTGTAAATAATGGATTTCTTGTTGTAATTCCAAAAAGGCAAACGCTGCAACTTCTAATAGTGAATAAATACTGTGTCAGTTCTCAGGCTGTTGCATTTGTTCTAACAAGTTGTTGCACTGTACGGTATCTGAAAAGCACGCTGGCTAGCAGAGTGTAAATAGTACAAGATACTGTATTTGCTGGATAAAGCGGTTTAAGCCTTTCACCCCAGAGATTACTGGAGCTTCCAGCCCACTCTGTGTTCATAGTCTCCATGCCCTTATAGGACCTTGTTTTGCAATGAGCGGTTGAGAAAGAGTAAAACATTTCACAGATCCCCCCACTCACAGATCTGTAAGCATGTGAGAGTGAAGTCATTGTTTTCCAAGACGTTTGCCAGAGTGTGGGACAAAAATTATTTGTCGGCTGTGTATGCCCAGTAAGTGTCAGTTCATTTTGAAAAAGAACCTAATTGCGAGGTGCTGAAGACAAATCGAATTTAAATATGATCTACTGCACCCCTTCCACGTCTGTTTTAAATATAGCCTTACCTTTCTCATGCGCACTTTGACCACGTTGTCCTCTTTCTGATCTCCATGTTCATCCGTTCCATCTAAAACTGGACTGGCAAGTTGTGTGTCACTGTAAAAAACCTTGTGTGTGTCCTCATCTGTCTCCTCCATTCTGGAGACTGACGCTGCCGGTCTGTGGTGTTCCCTCTGACCATCTGCCACCTCAGAGGCAGGTGACTCACTGAAGTAACAAGCAGAGGCCTCTTGGTTGCCATGGCATCCCTCTGGTAAGAGCTCATCGTTCACCTCTGCAGAGCATGGTGGCGGATTTTCAGAGTGATGCTCAGTAGCTGGGTGTTTATCACCGATGTGGGAGTGCAGAACATCTGGATTTTGGGTGAAATCTGAGTTCCTTTGAGGATTCAGTACAGGGGTGTCATCTGGCTCACTGTGGCTAACCTCTGGGATAGTATCCAGTTTTGAACAGCTATTTTCCAACTGCTGAGCTATGGTTTGATCTTCACAAGCCGAATCTTTGGACACTGAGCTTTCATCAGTGTTTTCCATTGGTTGACTTACGGAGGTCGTCGTTTCCACGTACTTGTCTGCACACTGAGTAATGTTCGTCTGTATGGGGTTTCCTTCTGAATATCCAGTATCCAGTTTTTCAGATGACATACTGCTGTTAACTGTCAAAGAGCAACACTGACTTTTGAAACAAATATCAGGCGATGTGATTGGCCCGTACTTGACTTCTGCTTCCTTCTCGCCGCTTTCTGTTTGTGCATTTACCTCTCCCTGAGGCCCGATCATCACCGTCCTTTCAGCGTTATGCTGTTCCAACACTGTCTGGTAAGATATTTCACAATCTTGAGTCTGATCCAATACCCCATTGCAGTCATGACGATCCTGCTCTGCTCCTTGAATGTCTCTTGAGTGATGTTTTAGTCCTGTATTTTCATTTAGAGTGTCTGAGTCACTTAATCCATCCAGCTTTTCAGCAGAATCTGCACTCCAGCTTTCGGTTACTCCTTCGTCACATACTCCTTTTACCACTAAAGTCACAACTGGTTCTACAGTTTTGTTAGCCTGTGACATCCCATCACCACCCTCCATCATATTAACAGAACTGTGCAGCACACCAACAGGTAAGGTTACGCTTGCATCAGCGTGGCCAGGGGTGGAAATCTTCTCTTCCTCTACATCTGGGAGGTCGGTTTGAGGTTCCAGTTCAGCAGCAGAAGACTGGTTTAATGTGTCCTCAGAGATTTCAGGAGGTCTGCTGTAACCCTCTGTATGGCTCTCCTTTGTTTCCTGATGATTTGGAAGTTTGCCAGGCTGTTCACCAGCAGATTCAGACAGTGGAGACTCATTGTTTGAAGAGATAGAGATGCATTGTTGCTCTTCACGAGAGATATGTGGACTTTTAAAGACATTATCGTCATTGCAGATGTCGTGACTCTGCCTACTCTCTGTGCCAACTTCACCTTCACCATTAACAGTTTTCTCGCTGTGACTGCTGCTGTCAGTTGCACAAGAAACATTTGCAATAATTGACATCCCACTGTTTGAGTTACAGTGAGACTCTCCAGAATTCCCAATATTTGTGGTTTGGAGATGCTCTGATTCAGAGGCCCTTTGGGGAACGTCAACATCCTCCAAAACACAAGGGCCATAAACTGACTTCTCTTGAAAATCCAATGGAATTTTTACATTGCTTTCCGTTAACTTCAATTCTTCTGATTCAGTATCATCGTTCACAACAGAAGTTGTCACATTAAGTGTCTGAGCCAGGTCCTCTGTGGGCAGTTGGTGGCAGCCCTCTGGCATGGAGGCACACCTCGTCCGTCGACCTTGTTTGGAAGCTCCTGCTCCCATCCACGGTCCCTCGCTGTCCACCCCATGACAGCAGACCAGATCCAGATCATCATAGCTATATTGTAATCCTGAAGCATGAGTCACGTGCTCCTCCCAACTTCTTTTCCGTATGGCTACTGGCATGGTGGACAGCCAGTGCTATCCCATACAGCTGTTTTTGACGCCAGGGAAAAGTCGAGAATCAGATCTGCTGCAATCCAGAAGAGAAATGGGGGTTAAGAAACAACCAATGATTCCAAATTATAAGTTTACAGTAACTGAATGTGCAGATGACAATATGGTAAATAATGTTTCACTTTTAAAGTAAACAGCCAGGGAGTAGTGCATGAAAGTTCAAGAGGGGTGTAATTATAACACATTCACAATTTCCTGGAAAGTATCAACTCTTCTGGATCTGTACAAGATGAATGGATTCCCAATTTTGCTAATCTAACATGGGAAACTGATCTTTTTAAGCAGAGCTGTGCCAAATTTCATATCACAACATGCTTGATCTGGAACAGTTGCCTGAAGTGTTAAGACGCCTGAAGGAATAAAGCCAACAAAGCTGCTAAAACAACAAGATAACCATGAAGATAAATGCAGATGTCCCTTGTTTAGCTGTAACCGAACCATCTTGTCAAATTTACACCGCAAACCTTTGATACACATCATCTTTAACTGTGCAAAACTGGTCTGAAGCATTCAGGGTGTTGGTTAACTATCACTTTGTTTCTGCTCATGCACTACCACAAGCCAACATTATCATAATGCATACTGTGGGTCCTATCTCATGAATCAAACCAAGCTCTGTACAGCGCGCTGTTTTTTTCCTGTTGTTCCAGGTCAGAATGTACAGAAGCAAAAGAACACAGGGACTCAGCAAGCAGGATGTACTCAATTCAAGCTGAACATCTGCTGCATTTAAATAAACATACAGAAGATTAAGAATAAGGAAGTACAGTAGATAGAAATCGTGGCTATACCTACTGTATTATACAGTGAGCGACTGTAAGCTATAGAGCAATAGTTTCAATAGAATTTCTGAATCATTTTTCATGTGCATCAGTCAGGTTTTCAATGTTCTAAAATTAAATAAGTACTTTGCACATTATGTCACTGAGCTGCTTCTTACCTAGTAGTTTCTTAAGCAGTGAAAGTCATACCAAAATCTGAGACAGGTGTTTTTTCTCCACTTTTCACCTTTTGTTTTCTCAGGAGAAGAGCCGGATGGCACCAACTGCCATCTGCACCCTGTGGCATGAAGCTTGCACCTTGTTATTATTTAAGTATACAAGGTTACAAAAAAAAATGTCCCAAAGCAGTTGCTCTTTCTGCTTGTCCTCGAAACCAAGTGCAAAACGGACACCTCAATACATTCCAGATATTTTAAGATGGAGTAAAGTTCACTTCTTGTAAATTCTCCAGTGATGAAAGTTTTGGTTTTTTTTACAATATAATCCAGTAGCTGTACATACAGTAATTAAACACCAGGTGATAATCCAACAAAAAGGTTAAGATCCAGTATTTGCTTCCATCCAGAGATGTTTTGTAAGTCTTTTCATTCATCTACCGAAAGCAATGCGTCCACGCTTGGTAATTATGAATCCATCTCTTTCCAAGTGACTTGACATATGTTTTATTTCGTAAGCTGTCCTTAGTCTAGGTTTCTGCAAGCCATTTTCTGGACTCCAGTCAGTATCTCCACTGTAAAACTGTCGGAAAAGCAGTGAAGCCCCCAAAGGCAGGCAGAAAGCCGGGAAGCAGTGAAAAGTCAAAGACAACTTCCATCTTGATCACATTAGGGTTTTTGCTGACGCTGAATGCCGAAGAGTCGGGGTGGTGTAAGAGGGGCCGGGTTTTCTTTCCCCCACTCCACCCCTGCTCTCCTCCGTTCTATCCCTTTTCTCATCAGGTCCCCTCCCCGCTGGTTTTGACAGGGAGACTGAGTCACATCCTAGGAGCCCCATCCCCCGTCTCACAACTTACCCAGCACACTATATGCATTTATTCACTCCACCCTCCTCTAATGTACTCTCTCTCTCTCTCTCTCTCTCTCTCTCACTGTTTAAGAAACTTCCTCTCAGCTCCTTCCCTCAAAACCTGTCTCTTTCCTTTTCTCAGTGGACGTTTTTCTTCGTTCTGCCTTTGCTCGCTATTTCACTAAGCTGGGCAAGGCTCCCACCAGTTGATTTTGATTAGTAACAGACAGGCTGCCTCGTAAGACCTCTGGCTGCGAGCCAAGAGAGATTGCTCTAATGTTTTGGCAGTTATTTCTGAGGCATGCTTTTTTAAAAATTTGTCATCTTGTAACGCTACAAGTATTCTTAACCAAACACCCTGGTACCAATGGAAAAAAAAGCAAAGCAAGATATCTTCACAGACAAACTTTGAGAATGTGTTTTTCAAATATTTTGTAAGAATATCTGAAAAATATCGTATAAATCTTTTTTTAAAAATGTTGTATGGCCACGGGGACGATTTTAAAACTGCTATCAACCTGATATCTTTGTTTCAGAGTAGACCTAAAAAAACATTAAAGCACCCAAATGCCAGCAATTCATTTCCTAATATAGTCATTTGTTAGAGGCACTCAGCAGGAAAAAAGGCAAAGCCAGGGATATTTACACTTGATGTCACTGAGACATTTTAAGACAGATGTTAATCAACTCATTTTGTCTTAAAGGTTTAATTGAGACAGGGCTTATAAAATAAATGAAATATTCCACAGACTTCCATTTCCATTCCAGACCTCATGATTCAAGCTGTGACCAAATTTATCAAGGCATTTTTTTTCAGTAGGGTCAGATGCACAAAAAGAGCAAAGTGCCAAAGCAACAGGGACAATGCAAGCACAAGAGAGAACTGGAATGAAGCCCCCTCCAACTATCCCCGCAGCCCCGGCCTCTAACCTCTGGGTCATCCAGATGTGAGGTGAGGCTCTGGATGAGTCTTTTCTTAGGGGCCTCGCTGGGAAACTGTACACTGCCGTCAAAGTTGGCTCTCCAGGGACACAGATGTTCGTACTCAAGGGGAAGGATCCAAGTTCAACAAGACTCCTCTGCAGCATGTCACATGATGCGCTCTGTGGTAAATGCCGAGCGCAGTGTAACAAAATGCAGATCTTTTCGGTCACAGTAGCTTCCATGTGGATAAGGCTGGTGATTGAAGTGCAGAGGCCGACACAGGGCATGACTCAGGCTATCCACTCATTACCTCCTGTGGACATTTAACACGGGCCTATAATTTAAAAGGCAAAGTCTCCCCCCCTTTGCCAATCCGACCATCCTGCGCAGCCACAGGGCAACTGGTTTACGTCACAATCTGATCCATTAGTGACACTGTGCAAACACATGTTCAATAAACAACATGTGTGTAGACCCACATTTGCCCATCAGCAATGTTTCTGAATGTGCGTTTGTGTGTCAGCTGCAAGAGCATCAAAGCATGAAAATTGGAGCATTAAAACAAAATGTAGCTTGAACAAGAGTCTACAGCCACAAGAGCGGCTTTGTGAGGCACACCAGCGCTCATATGCTCACAATAACAACACTAACATACAATTATGCTTATCACATATCATTTTTAGCGTGTTCACCATGTTAGTTTAGCTTATTAGCATGTTAACATTTGCTAATTAGCACTAAACACAATCCAATATTTAGATATTTTACTCAAAATCACACATTTAAACCTCGTGGTGGTGTTAAAGCTAAAGTCACGAGAATACGTCAGCTGGAACGACAATACAGCTGGTCTGTATAAAATTTCATGGCCAGCCATCCAACAGTTGCTGAGATATTTTTGTCTGAACCAAAGTGGTGGACCAACCGACAGACCGAGATTGATATCCCTAGAGTCATGCCACTAGCATGGCTAAAAATGATTCACTCTCAGGCTGTTTTGTGAAGTCATAGTCAGAAGTGTGACGCTTTGTACAATAAGCGAAATATTTTTCTGAGATACTGTGAGCTGAAATATTCTCTCTTCTCTAATCTGCGTGGATGTGTGTTGCAGTCTATTTTGAAATCTGTCTAAATGACTATGTTCTGTATCTGAGGGTTATTTCAGTGTTTGTGTATCTATTTGAGTCATCGTTACAGGCCAGACTTTAAGTCCCACATCACAGAGGACGAGCATGAACATTCTCACAGGCATGCAGCATCACTGGTCACATGTCTAGAGTGGTCACATACATGGTTAAGAAAGACCTATTCATGATTCACCCTATAATCCCCCACTGTTCAACCCCTCGACTTCTTAAGTGGAGCAGTGAGGGCCCAAAGGAAACAGCCTCACATTCCTCACTGATATAGTTTATTATTGGAAAAATAAGCCAGTCTAAATCATGGGTACTGAAGAACACACAGTGTTTGCCCATGTAGGAAAATGTAGGTGACGCTTGTGGAGAAAAAACAAAATCCTGTCCCTCCTATAACTGAATCATTTTGAGTCCTTGCATACACAAAGACTGCTTTGAGAAGATTTTCTTGCACCCTTTTTTAAGGTTTCTTTAAATAACCATTTTCTACTGTACTTGCCTAGTAGTTATGTGAAGTTGTAAAAGCGGATCTTGGGTTCATTTACACTAAAAAGGAAAACTAAACAAAATGCCAGAATCTCATCTGAAGATCTAAAAATAATATCAACAAACCACACCAAGATCCTTGCAATCCTTTCCTGTCACTTGCTATGCCCTGTGGTTAACAACTCCTTTTCAAAAGCCTACAGTCATGCCGGTTTAAATAACAGCATTTGAGGCCTGGGTGGGAACTTGAGCAATCTTGAATGAAACATCCCAATGTGGATGATGCAACTTCGGAGCATTCAGAAAGCCAGCTGAGAGCTTCGTTGCTGTCTTAATTAAAAAAAAAATGTCTTTAATCATCTGTGGATTTTAACTAGCTTTGCTTATGTGGGTTTAAATGCAAGAAGTCGTCGTGGGAGAAACCGAGGGGGCCTGGGCCACTGATCTTGGGTTATAATGTGACTGTTACCGTGGGAACAGGAAGTACAAGTTATTGAGGATACAGACCATAACAATCTCCAGGCTAAAATAATCTATCTAATCTTCTTGTGAGAGGATCTGTGTGTGTTTGTGTGTGTGTACGAGACACAAGAGAGAACATTATATACTGTGTTTGTGTGGGTGATTTGATTTGTGTACGTCTGTACGTCTGTATATTGTAACATGTTGTTTGGTTTGTCAAATCTAATGATACCGACTTGTGTCATCTGGGCCTTATATTTTTTATGACGACAGTGGAAAATACTGTCTCACGCGCTGAAAATGTCCCATTGGTGTTCACGTTGTACCATCTGTTCTTTGTTTTTTAGTACCCTGGCATGGTTAAAAGGCCTTGAGGACCAGCGGTGTCACAGTGAAGGGGACGCTGAAACCCCACTGCCTTTACTATAAAACAAACATCGTGCATTACAGTCTCTCTATGCTGAACAGCATTTGGCCAAACCTATACGGGATGACTGTATACTTGACTGACTGCAAAAATAATGGAATGTTCAGGCACCAAACACACAATACCGTGCACACCAAAAACCTCAATATTCTGTTAACACTCATGTGACTGGAATATTAAATATTTGGGTAAGATCTTAGCCTGCTTTTTGAGACCCCTGGAATCAATATACAGGCTTATTGGGAAAAAGGACTAATACTAATACCGATATTATAGAATTCCAAACAAGACTTAGACAAAGACACAAAATGGAGACTTTGTGTCCCAGAAAATCCCATCTCTAAGAAACAGTGTCTGTAATTGTGACTCATCCTGGACAAGCAGACATAAACAAAGAAAGCCATTGCAAATTTGAAAGAACTCTCGAGTCTTTGAAACTCTTTCTTGCTGCCTGTGCCTTACTCCACACACCCTGGATCTTCCTCCTCGAAGAGACTCACCTCTTGTATCTCTACCCCTATATGAATGGTATCCTTGAGTTTGTGTCTCGTATGTGACAAGAGTGTCCTCTTTTCAAGTTCTTCGTTGTGTTGGCCAGGTCCTATCAGTTTTAATGGCACGTGGAAGTTTCTTGACATCCAAACAAAGACAAGAAAGACGCCGTTTCTTTAAAGAAAGTAGAAGTCGGGAATACATTGTGCAGGCAGATGCAGTCCGTGTTCTGCTCAGGCAATCTACCTTCCTCTCAAAGAGACAGTTCCTTATAGATCAAGGCAAGGGTGGGGTGGCAACAGCTGAATTTCATCTATGTAAACAGATGCCCCATAACCCTATAACCACCTGCACCTGAGCGCATTCTCACACTTCTATAAAATGCGTGAAGGAATGCACAGAGCCATACCTACAGATACACGTGACACTGACATGTGCATTGGCATTAAATGTGATAAACGTATCACGGGGCTGATATTAAAAATATGAGGCCATATGCTTACAAGCAGATGTTCAGCTTTGCTCATGTCTGTGAATTTTTTTTTTTTGAATGTCAGAGCTTGAATCCATATTTTTACATATTAAACCAAGATAAAACTACAAACTTCTCTGTGTGAGAGGGCGATTGTGAGTGGTTCACAAAGAAGCTCTTGTTAAACTGAAAAGTGAGTAAGAAAGTAGGTGCAATGTCGACAAATGACTTGCCTTTTGGAATCCATCCTATCCTCCAAAGCTTGCCATTTTATAACAGCTTGAATCTTGAAAGTATCTGAGGGCCGAGGCACATAATATTTATCCTCTTGTCTTGTTGTTTATGAGGAATAATTTCTGAGCTTGGACAAGTCCCTGTGAGGGCCAGAATAGTGACATATTACATCCCCCCACCCAGGATTCTGCAGAACATATGCTGTGCTGGCATCGACTCTTCCAGTAGAGATCCAGGAAAACGTGTTGTCCTTGGACACCGTTGCCACAGCAGCATCAGCAGGAAATACTTAAGACAGAGAGTCAGAAGATGAGGGGCCAGGAGTTGTTTCGTTATTTGATGAGAAGGACCTCTGAACGGTTATGTTTCCGCTCCATGTTAGTTTGAATTTCGGTTCCAAATGTAACCTCCCAACACCTGCCCTCGTTCTGTCACATATTCAGAAAGGATTCCAAAAAGTGTTGCGCTCAGCATATGTTCTGCTCCTGCAAGATGTCTATATCCTCAGATTTTTATCAACATCTGTCTGGATTGCAGGGATTATGTACAATGTCTAAGGATGCAGGGATTTTGCACTAGTCAGGGACGCAACTGATAAGATTGCCACAGTTAAATATTTACCTTCCCTTCCGGTCTTCTACGCAATGCAGAAGAAAAGTTTATAGTTGGAGGGAAATAAGAAGTAAGGCAACTCTTCTTACGGAAACTGTCTGACATTCCAGCCCACTCAGGACGTGTGGAGGTCAGGAAATCTTCAATAAGAGGAGAAGAAACCTCTTGAAAAACAGGCGAGCAGGGGGTGATGCTTCTTTGGAAAAGATGAGACTTAAAACAGCTGACTCTTGCCAGTATTTTCTAAATAGCATGTCCAGACAACTGCAACTGCAAGCACGGTGCAAAGAACATAAATCAAGTGTTTCAGGACAAAATCTACAAATAATAATGTAGAAGGGGGCAGTTTTTTTTTCAAATATAAAGATGCTACACATAGATGGGATCCCACATCACTAACCTTTGCCTGGACGTCATACAGTATGTGTATCTCTGAAAAGCTTCTACCGCATGCAGTTAGGTGTGTGAGGAGGGAGCTGGAGGGCCTGCAGCAGTCTCTTTGTCAGCAGGTATCCTCACTCAGGTGTCTCTGAGCAAGATGAAGTCCTGTCGGCTCCCCAGCAGCATGCAGGGCTTACTGAGTCTGACTGTTATGAATCAATAAAATAGCATTTGATGGAGGGAACTGGCTGTAATAACATGACACGGACTGCTGGGGGCGACAAAACCTCATTTTATACCAACGTGGGGAGCTGTACATGTAGAAATGCAACCATGTGATATTAGAGGTTTAAATTTGTATATGTAGCTGGCTTATTTTGAGCATATTGTGAGCTCCTTTAACACACTAAAAGGAAACACGTGTATAACTTTAAGATAAAAGCAGCTTAAAGTGTGTGGTCCACGTTGGAGCCACTCAAACTTACTGTAAATGTGAAACTAACGTTTATTTAACGTCTTAAAACGGCACAAATAACCTTCAGCGTCACGTGTAAGTGTATATTTTAAAGAGAGAAACGTACATTAATAAATAAACTGTTGCAAGAAATGTCAGTCTGTGAACCTGACGCTCATCATTACTCACCTGTGTGGGTAAAATGGCAGCCGCAAGGCGGCACAGTCAAGCTAGCCAACTGGCAATTCCTCCATAGATAAAGTTAATTTTGGCCAATTAAGCTTAAATTGTTCAATTTTCTGCCACTGTGACAGGCACGCCTGGCCACGCTGTGTGTTACAATGTGTCCACAGTGAACAGTTCTTTACAGGTAACAGTTTCAGTACTTTATTAGTCCAGTAAACGGCGCCAAATTCTTCACCTGAGGTCGTCTACCGACCGGTATGCTGCTTTCAGGGCGCCTTGTAACTTAAATAAATCCTGCATGGACCTCTTTTTTTGATGGAGAAACAACAACAATAATATAATAATAATATATTATTTTGGAGATATATACACATATCTATATATCTCTATATGTATGCACATATATATATCTTTTAAATATGTATATAGTTATTTTTTTATGTTTTATGTTTATGTCTGCGCCTACTTGTCATGTTCCTTGTTAAACTGTATTTATAAACCTGTACTGTATGTACAATTGAGAGCACAGTGAACCGGAGTCAAATTCCTCATGTGTGTACACACACCTGGCCAATAAGGTGATTCAATATGAGGTATGGATCCTGTTAACATAATTCAATTATTGAGATGTTCTTTCAACAAAGTCTCTGTTTATTCTGTGGTATCATTTGTAATATTTTCACAGAGATAAAAACAAAAATGGCAACAACAGCTGAAGTTCTTTAGGTGATAATTCCCAATTCCGATTTTTTTTGGTAGTCCGTGAAGGCAGCATAAGAAATATCCCTTCTTCCGCATTTACCTGAAAGTCGGAGGTTTCACTGCACTGTTTGTTAGTGAACGTAACAGGCGTAAATACAGCTGTTCATTCGTGTTTGAGTTGGTTAAAGATAGAAAGCGAAAGGGAAATGGGTATACCTCAAAGAGGTGACAAAGTTTAACTAAAGAAAAAAGCCACGTAAAGTTTTAGTTTCGATAAGTTAGAAGTTGCCCTGCGGTCGTTCAACATGGGTTGCTGCAGCAGCTCGGAGGTGAGTCGTCCAACACGTTGTTGTTGTGTGAGTTGCGGCTGCTTTTCAAACTTGTTATTCACACAGAGGACTTTTTAGGACAGCGTGAGTAACGACGTCACTTCTTCGGCTGGAAGCAGCGGCTTGATTTTACAACAACAACAGCATCTCAGTCTGCTGGTTTTTAGGAGCAAAGCAGGGCGGCCACTGCACCGCAGCAGTCCGAACATAGAGGAAGTCAGCCCGGACGTCTGAGTGTCATCTTTTCTGATATATCTATTTATGCCTTGGCAGGGCAAACGTGACTGGAAACCGCTGGAGGATCGCAGCTGCACGGACATACCATGGCTCATCATATTCTCGCTGTTTTGTATCGGGATGGTAAGTTTTCAGGTCAATATACACAGAGGAGCCATTTTAATACATCCACCCAGCTGAAGCTTATGTAGTCTTTTACAGTAGCTGGTTTACTATGTTTAAACTTTGTTTAAACTTTTTTCAGAGTGTTGATTCAACTTGTTATGTTATGTTTGTGTAGCTGTAAGATGTATTTCTAATAATTTATCCACACAGTTGCTATTAATGTGATTAATACTGCATTATAATACCAAAAAAACATAATAACCATCATAAAAGTATGATTTATTGCAGTGTTCTTGCATTAGACTTCATAACTTTTACCTAGTTGTACCTAATAAACAAAAAAAAAGTGGATTTATGCCCGTCTGTCTATTAACACACCTTTTAAATAACATTTTTTGGATTACAACGTCTTAAAAATGTCTTATCTGCATACTGGGAATTTTTGCACACTGCCTGGTAAATACTTGCAATGATTCCTGCACAAAACTGCACGTCTCTTTTCATTTAAAAAAAAAACATATTATACGTATATTTGCATCTTCTAATACTCGATTTTCTTGTTATGCATCAAAACACCAACATAAATTCCTCATAATGTGAAAACCTCCTTGGTGTTAAACCTGTAGCTGATTCTTAGTACATGCTTACATGCTGCTGACTAGTTGATGGATGCATAGAAATAAAGTTGTCTTTTCAATGCAAACAGTTGGTCACCTTTGTATAACAGCCCAGGTTTGGTTGAAACTGATTCAGAGAAGTGTTGATTCAACTTTGAAGCCTGTAGTTTGTTTTCCTGTTGAGTTACATTATGTAATAACTTATGTAATATTCAACCCACCCTCACTGATGTAAATATTTTAGAAAATACAAGTTAGTATAACAAGAATCAGCTCAACAGAACTAATCTAAATACTAAATCAACTCCTCTTTAAAATCAACAAAATTTGAACATTACAAACATCATGAGGATATGAATCATTGCAGGACTGTTGGATTAGACTGCATTATTTGTAGTTAATGTAGGTTTACCATAAATCTGGAGCCAACTGCAGGTGACAAGCATCTAAAATTTTGATTTTGGCAAATCAAAAATCATGTTTTAGTTTCTTGATTTTGGCTAAAAATAACCAGTTTGATTATTAAAGTATGAAATCTTTATCTTTCATGTTATACTGACGATAGTTCGCTTCATCTCCTCTACTCTGTGTCATCTGCAGGCTTGTATTTGTGGCTATCCCATCGCCACAGGGGCTGCCTCCAGGCTTATCTCAGGATATGACAGTTATGGAAACACATGTGGTCATAATAACACCAAGATTGATGGAGTACCTCACAGTGGCCAGAACATGAAAGAAAAAAAGTAAGTCTGATTTGTTAGAAACGATCCAACATGTGACACAGCTTTATTTTCATCTAATTCATTTTTTCCTGCATCAAATCCCTGCCGTCCCTTAAGTATATTCATTTGCTCTGTTTTCCTGATTCAGTTACAGGATCTTGATTTACTTATGTAGATAATTAAAGTAGACACATTGAAACCTTGTTTGCCCTCTGTACTCGAGTGTCGGTGGCACTGGAGAAAGCATTCAGCATTACCGTTATGCATGCAAGAGTTGCATCATGTAATCCTAATCTAATTTGCCGCAAAGGACGGGTTGCTGTCTGTGTAAACACTTCAGTTTACCTCCTCTTCTGACTCACATAGTTGACAGGGTTGGACTGTGCAAGCCATGACCTAAGTGTTAAGATATTAAGAAAAAATGCCCAGTCTTTTGTGTTTGGTCTTTTCGAGCAACTTCATTTGCATAAACCGAGATATCATCAGTGTGAAGGTTAATGTAGATTAATATCGCCAACACAGAGCTACACTGACTCATGGTTGTCCTTCTGCTTGAATAGCACAGTTTGAGTGTGTGTCTCCCTTTTTTTGAATAATTTCTCACCAAAAGTCTAAATTAGATATTTTTTTATCACCGAGACAAAATTGTCACTTTGTCCTCTTGTCATAATTCATGTGAGAAGTCTTTCATGATATTCCTCCTTTTTGGGCTCTAGCTACCCATCAGCATGCAGCCTGTAGGCCCAGTTTTACTGAAACAATGGGTCATGCTTATTGATGGGCTGATTGCCCATGGAGGCTTTGAATAAAAAGGCGTTTCTGCGACAAAGAAGGATCTGTGCGGCGGAGCTGTAAATGTCACCATCTTTCATTTTCTACCCAGGCAGAATAGTCCCAGCTGGCATAATAATAACAAAATAAAATGATAATTTTCTTCAATGTGTTTTTTTTTTGTTTAATTTGGAGGGAACAGCTAATCTGAATTTTTATTTTTTTCCCCCTTCAGGTATGTTTTCTTTCTTGATCCTTGCAACCTTGACTTAATTAACAGGAAGATTAGGTCCATCGCCCTATGTGTCTCCAAATGTCCGTCTACTGAACTGAAGTCATACGGCGAGTTAAAGCAGTTCGCTCTGAATAATGGTGAGAAAACCGCACCAGTGAAAATATTTCCATTTTCATTTATTTATGATAAATCATAGATATGAATAGGATATACGTTTCATGTCATTACAATTGTGTAATGAAACTGAACATGTGATCTAATTTTTGTTTTGTTTTTTTGTTGATAGGATCTAACCTCTGCTCCTATGATATTTATCCTTCAAGATACCCAAGCCACCCGGATAGATTCACTAAATGTCCCAAACTCCCTGTTCCACCAAGGTAATCAAACATGTTGTTTAGATTTTAATGACATATCAAAAATAAGAGACTTATTTGAAGGTGGGTCAAAGATTTAGGGAAGCTGATGTGGATGCTTTGTGTTTTTAATGATTTCACTTGGAGTGGAGACAGGATAGAGGCGTAGAGAGATTTGGAGGGGGATGACGTCAAAGGTGCAGTGAGTTTAAATGCAAAAAAAGCTGCACACAAATGCACTGCAGTCAGACTTATACATGTTCCAGCACCAAAGAGAACCAAACAAATACATAGATCTAGTCCGCCACATCGCTCTGCTCCAGGGACTATCCACTGAAAATAAATGTTCTCCACCTGTTTCATGTTTGCAGTAAGCCTGTCCCGGTATTGCACCGCTGTATTCCCGTGGATATCAGCTGCTATGCTGAATTCGCACAGGGGTTCGTCACGTTCGTCAGTGACAACACCGTGCTGCGCCGCGTCATGGCAGGAGTGATGGCAAGCAAGGAGATCATCATTGGCCTTTGTCTGCTGGCTTTAGGTATATCACATTGTTATGATGATAATGCATGTAGATATTCTCAGTGACACACTAATATTGATTGACTAAGACTGATTTTTTTTTTTTTCTGCCGCACCCACTGCTCAGCCGTAATTACTCACGAGAAGTTAGCAGGAAGGCAACTTTCAGAAGAGCAAGCTATTTTTATCCTTAAAATAACAGGAAGTGTCTGAGTGGTTACAGCCATTGTATCTGGTGAAGTTAAGCCCACAGGCATGGATTTAAGGTCTGCTGTAAATCCTTCTATGGGTGCAGTGAAAGAAGACTGAACTGATTTAGACATCTTTCATCTAAAACTCTTTGAGTTAAATTGATTGTCAGAGCTACATAACTCATAGCAGGACAGAGTTTCCCTACATGGGACGTCTTCGCTGTCATCACTCACTAACCCATGGCTTAATTATGTCGCATAGTTCAGTGTGTCTTATTTATGTTTGAGATAAAGTCAAATTTTATGAAACCTTACCAGTACCATTTTTTTTTAAAAAAAGCACTTTTCTGCAGCTTGATGTAACTTTTTCACGTTAGCAGTGTTTATTTACTCATGATGCACTGTGTGTTTTTCCTCAGCTCTGTCCCTGATCATGATGGTTGTCATTCGTTACATCTCCAAAGTGCTGGTGTGGATTCTAACAGTGCTGGTAATCATCGGCTCTATAGGTAACTTTCAGAAGCAACACATATGTTCTAGCTCACTTTTATTCTGACACTCGCAGTTGCATTATGTTGATAAAAGACAACAGTGGTGGATGTTTTTGGTTTTGTTTGAACTCTTCTCTGCTCTGATTTTATTTGAAGGTGGGACAGCCGTCCTCTGGTGGCTCTATGTGGACCACAGGAATGCCCTTAATAGTAACACCTTATCAGTATTTGGGAAAGAAGTGGCCTCGGACAACGTCAAGGCTCTGCTTGTGTGCGCAATAGGTGCTACAATTTTCACGGTATGTCTGAGTTTGTGTTTACTCTGTAGTTCACTTCAGTGATTTCATTAGCTCACTAGTCTTTGTCTAACCCTCCAGGTAATTCTCCTGATTGTGATGTTCTTCATGAGGAAACGCGTGGCTCTCACCATCTCCCTGTTCCACGTGGCTGGTAAAGTGTTCATCCACCTTCCTCTGCTGGCCCTGCAGCCTGTCTGGACCTTCCTCTGCCTCATACTCTTCTGGGTCTATTGGATCACTGTGCTTCTCTTCCTCGGGACTTCAGGTGAGTTCATTCGTGCGGATGTTTCTGTCAGATTGTTCGATTCATAGATTTGTTGGTGTCAGTGCGGCACACAGACTAGTTTCTAGCATCAGATGTGTTAGTGGTACATTCCCAAACAAGTAGAATATTAAGTTTGTTACTGGTGACATTTTGTCTCGGTTTGGCGGCATGACTAAACTCCCACATTTGGAATCCTGTGCCAGTCTCGTGATGGGGGAGGATGGAGTCAAAGAACAACTTCTCTCTTCAGCTCCCACTTCTTTTCTTTTTTTTCTTCTTTCTTTCTACAGCTGATTTTTAATTCAAGCAAACTTGTTTTTAAAACAAAAAGGGCAGCCAAAGAACATCAAAACATCACGTTTTCTCACTCTATGTGTATTTTTTTTTTTTTGGTGTATTGTGATAAATATGGAAATGTGGTTAATCATATTAATGATAACAATTGCAAACTCTGAGTGCTGCATTTGTGTTTAAATACACCAAAGTGACGCCTTCTTAATGCTGTTTCTTTTGGTTGCATTAGATAAATGAAGTTCTTGACTCGTCTGACCTTCTTCCCTTCAGAAGAAGATGTTGCACTGCAGTGTTAATTATGAAAAAAAATGTTACAGACATTTGGTTAATTTATAAAAAATGGTTTAAGCTGATGTGCATCTCAGATAGTTTGTCCCCAAGTTAATCTGGGAAACATCACTATGAAACAACATCAAACAGAGTTGAGCTCACAAAGATCAGCGGAGCTTGATGAAGTAATTTATCAACTCCAAGTGAAAGTCGAGACATGATATGACAAATATGACACTGACTGTCAAACTCTCGCTCATATTTCCTCACAGGAACGCCGATAAAGAACAACGCTACAGACATAGTTGAATATCAAATGGAAGGACCTCTTCAGTACTTGGTGTGGTATCACGTTGTGGGTCTCATCTGGATCAGCGAGTTCATTCTTGCTTTCCAGCAGATGACCATCGCTGGAGCTGTGGTCACCTACTACTTCACAAAGTAAGAATTTGAACGCATGCACGCTTCATGTTGTTTCTGCTGTTATGTTTATGCTGATAACTCAATCAGTTCAATGCTGTCTTCCTCTCTTCTATCTTAAGGAATAAGTCCCAGTTGCCGGTTACACCCATCCTCTCCTCCATGGCACGAACCATTCGCTACCATCTGGGTACTTTGGCCAAAGGCTCCTTCATCATCACACTTGTTAAGATCCCTCGTCTCATCCTCACGTATATCCACAGCCAGCTCAAAGGAAAGGTGAGCCATGAAATTCTCAAAAAGTTAGTTTAAAAAAATGTGACAAACTCCATCATGGCCTCGCGTTGAGCCTGTAAGTGTCAGTTATCAGCAGTTTTTTCATACAGTACATAGGTTTTCATAAAGTTTGTTAACCTTTGAATTTTCTTCGTTGTGTGTGATGTTTTTTCACAGGAAAACGCCTGCGCTCGCTGCATGCTGAAAGCTTGTGTCTGCTGTTTGTGGTGTCTGGAGAAGTGTCTCGCATACTTAAATCAAGTAAGTCACTTCGGGTAGTAGTTTGCTGCACAGTGGTAACAAGATCAAGTGTATTAACAGTGTTACGTGGACATTATTTCAGAATGCTTACACTGCGACAGCCATCAACAGCACCAGCTTCTGCACCTCTGCCCGCGACGCTTTCGTCATCCTGGTGGAGAATGCCCTCCGAGTGGCCGCCATCAACACCGTGGGCGACTTTGTCCTCTTCTTGGGAAAGGTACCACACAGAGATATCCTCTGGATTTTTTTTTCTTTTATGTGAGATTCTTCCCCAAATAAAAGCCAACCTTAATGTATTCTGACTCTTCTACCCCCCCCTCAGGTGCTCATAGTCTCCTGCACAGCTTTTGCCGGTGTCCTGGCTCTGAACTACCAGAGGGAATACACCGTGTGGGTCCTGCCTCTCCTCATCGTCTGTCTGTTTGCCTTCCTGGTGGCTCACTGCTTCCTCTCCGTCTTTGAGAATGTGGTCGACGTTCTCTTCCTCTGCTTCGCTGTGGACACAAAATATAATGATGGCAGCCCTGGACGCGAGTACTACATGGACAAGGCCTTAATGGTGAGAGGATAGTGTGTATAAAGGGATACTGATGAGCTTTAGAAAGATGTTTTTTCAGCGTCTTACTTAATGTCAAACTCTGCTCTGATTTACACGTCATTGTCAGTTGTGCTATTAATATTCTAAATGTTTCACTTCCCCTAATATCCCTACTGACTCTGATAAATGTGTCTGCTGAGCTCTGACAGCAGACTTTGGACCTCCGCAGTGTGAAATTCTTCTTTCGGTAGCATTTTTGGGAATGAAATCTTCCATCAAACGGAGCTGATTGGGGAGCCTTTTAGGGCAATTTTAGGGCCCTCGACTCCGCTATTTAAATCTGGCATTCATCAGGCGGAAACGAGCAATTTACAACAGAGTTTATCCCACCTGGAACACTTGAGACACTTGAGGTTTTACTCTGTTGTGCTGGGCCTTTTTTGCTCCGACAAACTGTTCACATTTCTCACCCAGAGCTCAGTGGAAAGGCACACTTGGCCTTAGGCTCCCAGTGTACAATGATCCTGTGTAATGCATATATGAATATTTAGCAACTCATAGAAAAAAAAACAGGGCATCCAAAAACATTTCTGAACTTTAAGGACCATTTTTAACCTGCGGAATGAAAACTGGTTATGATGAGTAACTGTGGAGTAAGTTAAATAACTGATCGATACTCTTAAACTCTCTTTTCCTTCCTAGGAATTCGTTGAGAACAGTAAGAAAATGGGTTGGCACAAGTCAGGCGAAGGAGATGGACGGGAGATGAAGCCCATGGTGAGTTGGCAAATCTTTGTGTTCTTCTCACCGGTACGCTGCATGTAAGCTGGAAAGTGGACTGAAAAACTGCGTTCATACCTCAATCAGAGCATAAAAGCCGATCACTAGGTTGGTGTGATTCTAATATTGTGTTTTGTTGACATGTCTTGCAGGCACGTGGAGGTACTGTGGCTTAACGAATCGTCAGAAAAAACTACACACTACTAAACTACTCACCAGCAATTAACTCCAGGGCCATAAATAAGAAAATAGTGCACATCATACCGAAGCTACAAAGTTTCATCTTAAGATTCACTGAGTTTTTAGATTTTATTTTTTAAGAAAAAAGTCTTGACATTAATACGGGTGTAATACGGGTTTGTGTTTTGTTATTAAGAAGATTAGTTTGCTAGTTTTGTCTTTTTCTTTTTTTATAACTTTATATCTGTATTTTAAATAACATGGTTTCACATGTTTTCTTTGTCACGTTACTAGTATTAGCTACAACTGGCGTCCGTTTTGAAATGAATTGCTAACGATGTTCTGTCAAAGACTGCTCCGGTTGTTTTATTACCTTTTCAAATTTTATACTTAAATAAATTAAAACACAGAGTTTCATTGTCTGATATTTTGTTCCACTTCTATAAAAGCCTGCACAGAACACATCGAACATAATCATGTCACGTTAAGTGAATGCTGCCGAGGATTAAATGCTGCCAAACATCATCACCAACTTGCAGTCAGCAGGGGGCAGCAAATGAATTAAAACGTACAAATATTCCGTTTAATGTGAAATAATACAGTAAGTTTAACAGAGTGCAAATACAATGTAGATTGTTTAATAGAGAAACAATAATTCAATATTTTTTTTCTAGTTTAGGATATTCTATAAGCCTGTGGTGAGGATATCACTGTTAAGTCCTTCTTCCTAAATCTCAGGATGAACTGACAAATGACAAAAAAAAGTGATGTGCAGGTAAAAAAAAGTCAAAAGCTTTCGAGTAATGTAAACAAAGTGTAAGCATTTCCAACATGAAAAAGTATAAGTGAGAGTCCTAAATTAGTTACTAAAGTGATTTCAGGCGATTGATGTTACATTTCATTATTTTTTTCAGATGTTTAAGACAAGATGTAAAATATGCATCTTAAAGATTTTTTACCTGCTTACTGTCAATAAATGTAACAGAAAATTGAGTCACTGAGACAAACTGTTAGACCGTGAAGCACAAAAAGAGGGCAACCTTGCTCCAAAATGTTCAGCTGCGGAGTCTAACTTTAACCACGTGGGGGCAGCAGATCCTGTAAAATGAATGACATTTCCATTGCGTCTCACTGGATGTCATGCCCTTCAAAGGTAATGAGAACAAAATTAGATGTTAACCTCATATCATGGACTAACTAAGTTTAGAGAATTCACTTAAGGGAGATAAATCATCTTGCCATTTTGGTTTCTCGTCGCTGTCGTCCGTATTTCATGTCATGATAGAGATTTGATTCAGTAAAGATGACACCTCCAGAATTATTGGAATGCAATAAATATATCTGTATATACTCTGCCATGTTGTCATCAACTGTTTTGTATACATACATAACATGTTTTAATGTCTGTTATCTCCGTTTACAAAGGGAATTTTTTGCATGTTTAAAAAATGTGAATATGTTTTGAAGTAAATCCAAAATAAAGTGTTTTTTTTTTCCATCAAAATGTAACAAGACAATTATTGAAGTTACCTTGTACATTAGAAATATTTCTGATCACCCAGGGAGGAACACTGACCCGCCATAAATCTGATCCCCATGAGTGTATCCACAATCTACTGATGTATAGATTACTGCCTCATCCCCTCCAGTTTCTCTCCAATCCAGCATTGACCAGACAAGAATCAAGCCACTAAGCAGTTAGAGGTTATTGACGGGGAAAGCTCTCTCTCTGCGCATTGCTGTCCACTTCCATAAAACACAGGAATCCAGAGGAAAACAGCTCGATGGCTACTCGTGAGTGATTTCTGTAGTATTTACCGACTAACCATTCCCGGAAGCCTTTTGTCATTCCTTAGAAAGACAGGAAAACATGTTGTGCTGGAGGCCATCTCGACAGGAAGCGGCAAGATTTGAGCTTGAATGGGAATGTTTTCCTTAAATGTTGTATTTCCATCACTTGAATAATTATGTTTCTGATTATGTCGGTCATTAAAGTGAACAAAGCAGGCATTTGTCTATTGACCCCGATCAATCACTTTTCCCTTCCTATGAAAGCCACACCCTGACAGAAAAACATCCTTTGAAATAAGACTACTTCCAATGATACTACAAAATATATATTTGCAGCATACTATAAAATATAAGCAGGCATATCTATTTTATCTTTGGAAAAATGTTAAATAAATACCACATTCATGTATTTTTGCAGCCCTGTTTCATATTTTAAAACCTCTATCTCAACATATTCTGAGGTACGTGTGCATTTTATTTATTTACTTTGCAGAATAGGTGCTCTATATCATCCTATGGTGTTGTCAGCGCAGGCAGTGGATGAAATAATCATTTGCTTCTTGACAGAAGCTCTAAAGCTCTGACTCAACTGGTAAATAGTTTACAACCATTAAACCTGTTCCACGCCTCTCCTCCTCTATGGATGTGTATTGTTTGCGCTGACTCAGACGCAGTAACATGAGCCTCCTAAGCGCGTGTGTCAGAGTGTATTGACCAACAGTGACTTAACCATTAAGGTGAGCCATAATGCCTCCTCAGCAGCTTGCAGATGGAAGCTCGGCTCAGGCCTTTTGCAATGCTGCTTGCATTTTAGGATACAAACAAGACTTGAGCAGTGAAAAGATGCTCACAATGACAGAGAGTGAACTTAGAATAAGAGGAAAAGACCACACCCATGCACACAGGTCATGTTTAATTCAGTTTCTTGAGCCACAGATGGAGAACAAACAAAGATCACACCTACTGGGGTGTATTTCGGAGTAGCCCTGGGTGATATGGTGGAAATATGATCTTAATTTTCTGGTATTAATGTGATTTTTCTTTACAATATTGATGAACCACTACAAGATGAGCATGGAGTGCTTAAAGAGATTAAAGAAAATGGAAATTTGAGCTGCAAGTCTGCTGATTAAGATCACGTGATATGATGGAAAGCTCGAAATTAAATGGACACAGATGAGATGGTTCTGCTCCTGTGATGAGTTTATGTCAAAATCAATATAAATCATGTCTAAAAACACAGACTTCGCAGGTGGTTAAACATCATACAGCAACAATACCTCTTCATGTGGAAGTGATAAAAAAGAACCTGCGTCACAGAGTGTTGCTTATCCAAGAAACCTGATTTCAGTGCATCATAAGTGCTTCCTGCAAATTGAGGCATTTCCCATCAGCGCTCAGTCATGCTGTCTGCCCATACACTGGCAGATCACTTTTATACCGTTGGACTGTGTCCAACAACAGGCTCCGCTGTGTGGAAATTAGATGGTATCTCGGCATATTTCTACGGTCAGCACATACAGGCTACAGGAAAAAGTGTGTGTGAAAATGAACATTTGATATTTACCCAGTGACTTCCCTATCTGGAGCTGCGGACAGCTCCTGTTGCCAACACACACACAGATTTACGCATTGTGTGAGTTCCTGCAGCCTGTGTACACTGGTGAGCTGGGTTAAGAAAAAGAAACATGTAGTTCTCGCAGCAAAAACAGGGGAAATAAACTCATCCAGGTCAATGAATCTGCCTTTTAATTCCTTTAGTGTTTTGCTATGCATGTGTTTACCTGTGCTTCCACTGTGTATACGTATGCATCCATGCATGTATGCTGTGGGTGTGATGGCAGCTCATAAAATATTCACCTGTTCCTCTCCTACATAATGCAGTAATGTTCCTGCACGCAGAATTCATTGCCTACAAACAAGCAGTTTGTGACTCCTGACCAATGCCAGCTTTCTCTGCTTTTAAACTGCAGGTGATGCACTTTCAACTTCCACTTATGGCAGGTGTGTCACCCTAAAATTGTAGGAAATGGTGTGTGTGTTTTCTCAGTTCCTTCATATTTATAAAATTAAACTCCCTTAAACTTTTATAGCACAAAACACCAGCAGCTCGTCAGCCTTTTTCCTAAATTTGAGCACACCAACAGAGAACTGAAACTAGACATGGAATAGAAACTTACTAACTCGGAAACAAGAGTTCACTGCACGCGGTCACGCCTGATGTCGAAGTAACACTCGTGACTACGCAGTCAAGCAAACATTGGTCAATATAGCTTTTATTTCAGCAAATCATACATACACTGTAAAAAATGCATCTGTATCATAACCTTAAAACACTATCAGAGCTGTGATGACAGTGTGTGATTGAGTTGAGAGTGGCTACAGTGTCTGAGGTCATCAAAATGATTTGCATGTCATCACACTCATGAAACAGCACACTTTAAGACTGAAATGTGTTCTTCCTTTTCCAGTTCGTAAAGTGAATTGAAATTCCAAGTTAAAAGGAATGAGGGGAGCAAAAAAAAACCAAACAAACAAACAAAAAAAACTATTTGACAGTTAGATGGCACTTTTCAGGTCTTAACATGGAATTTCAACAGATGTTTGATTTTATAAATGAAGCCCGATGGCAGATTAATAATTGTAAATTAACATAGGAGGCTCAGCAAAAATCCCAGGTCTGCATAAAAAGTCACAGGACTCATCAAGAATGCACAAATCTGGGATCAGTATTCAACCCTGACAGATATACACTATAAGTAGTTAGAGCAGATCGGGTATAAATCAAGCATTAAACAAATTAAAAGCAAAACACTGTAAGATGATCATCTTTTTTTTCATATAAAGCTGTCTAAACCAAAGCTTCCTCTAGTCAGTGTACTAATATATAAACCATTTTCAAATCCAGCAGAATCTAAATGTTTTTATGCCTTAACTGTTATTATTTCTGTGCTTCTCTACATTCTAGCTATCCTATTTAACAAATCAAGAGATCTGAAATATGGCCTATTAAACACCATCATAAGAGAGACCCAAAACACAAGCCATACCAAAACCCAAATATAGTATCCGAGCTTGACAGTGAAGCCACTCTTATGCAGTGTAAAGACGAGCTTAAGTCGGTCCAGTAAGCATGCTTCTTCTCCCACTATTCCCACCATCTGTCCTCCACCAGTAAAAGGCACACCTTACCTTTTATCCCCTGCCAGACATTTTCAACAGGTCTCCATGGCTCTGTGGTTTCATTACTGTGCGAGAGATTTATTCTGTTAGACTGTGTGTGCTCAAATCACGTTAAAGTCCAAGAATTTAAAACATCAAAACCCAACGTTTGTTCTCTGGAGTCGATGCCCGTGACGAGGTTTTCTTTGAGCTCACTGATGTATTAAAGGTAAGTAAACAGGTTTTTTTTTTTTTTAATCACACAGACTTGTGGTTCGAGAAGTTTATAACTATGCAAGTGCAGTTTCATCTGTACACGGTTGAGGGGATTTTTCACCCTCAAGCTCCCATTATATATATATATTTTTTTTGATTTCCCACAAAGGTTTAGCCTCTGGTTCTACAGACTGAAACGACATCACGCAGTATTAGACATGCTACGACAAATCTGTTTCATCTTCTGTATTCATCCACCAATGGATTAGAAAAATAGATAATAATATTTTCCCCCTAACACCACCGGCCAAGCAGTAATTTGTCTTTCCTTGTTGCTGAGCCTTTGAGATGATTTGACTTGATTTGTGTCTCTGTGAAAACAGCTAGCATGTCGGTTCTGATTGTTATCCAACTCAAACTACGGTTTTGTTTTTTTTTGCCTTAATTCTCCTAATGAAGCATGTCTAACTCTTATCTTGTTTTTCCACACAGTTACAGTCACAGTTACAAATCAAGATCAAAAGAAACCTAAAGAGTGCAATATTCTCTTATCTACATCATCAACATCCCACCTATACACAGGAACATTTGATAAGGAGTAAAAGGGGTTGGGGTTGGGGGGGGTAAGGAGGGAGAGGATGAAGGAATGAAGGAGGGTAAATCTCTTTAACATTGCGCCTCAGGCATCAACACACTCAGGCATCAGAGTGCTGCACAAGGACAGGACACACTAGAAGACATGGACTGTCCAATGAAGGGAGAGGTCTTTGCACACGTGACCAAATCCAAAGCGCTGGACTGGTTGCCGATTAGTCCTTGTCATGTTCTCTGGTTGGCTGACACACAGGTGAACAAGTGGCCATAAACCAATCATATTTTTATACTTAGAGAGGAAGAGAAATCATAAACGTTTGCCAGGAATATTTTTTTTCTTACTAATGAACAAACAATACACAGAGAGTAGTCCATAGGCTGTTAGTACGATTAAGTATCTGCCTGGGAAGTCACCTAGAAACGTGCAGTTTGACCAAACAAACAGTTTTCTCTTTTTTCTTTTTTTCTTTTTCTTTTTCAAAAAAAATTACGACAGGTATTCGTCGTTGTCGTCGTCGTCATCCTCGTCCTCGTCGTCCTCGTCGTCCATCCCTGCCTGGTCGTTGAGGACGAAGGAGTCTTCGTCGTCGTCGGTGAACAGCGAGTCTCCGCTGCCGAGGTCCCCGGAAGACTCCAGAATCACTCCTGGGAACAGACGATGAACCAAATCTTACAGTTAAAGGAAATCATTTCAGGAAATAGTCGATATAGAGGATTGACGCCACTTTCATGTCAATTGGTTAGCTTAGCTTAGCATAAAGCAACCGAGCTTGGCAACCTCATAGTGAGAATAAAGCTCCAGGAAGTTGCTGCACCCGGCCAAGAAATAGTACAAGAAATTTGTTGAGCTTTAGAGGTGTTGGTAGGTGGTTTTTGCTGCCTTTGAAGTGAGCCAGACTTCCTGTTTCCAGTCCTAATGCTAAGCTAAAATAGCTGGTAGCTTCACATAACAGACAGGTATAAGAATGGGATCAATCTTGTCATCTAACTCTTGGAAATCAAGCCTGTTTCCCAAAAGGTCAGCCTCCTCCAGTCACAGCTTTATGATACAAATACATTCAAATAAATCCTCTGTGATGCCTTGACTGCAAATCAGCTCTGTGTCCTCTTACACGAACACAGACACTCCTCCTCAGAGTTTAGCCTACCGCAGTTTGCAGGTCCGTGGGTGCGCGAGCCGGACACCTCGTTGCCATAGCGATCCACGCACCAGCATTGCCCGCTGCTGCTGTGACACTGGTGGGACCTGTAGTAACCCTCCTCATCGCAGGATGGCAGATACTGACCTACACACACGAGCCAAAACACACACACACACACACACAATGAAGTCGGGTAACGCACTGTTTGTGTGTGTGTATTTGTTCTTTTGTGTGTGTGTGTGTCTTTGAGTCTCACCAAGCAGTTTCTTCCCCGCTTGCTTTTTGTTGATACTGGACAGCTCTGCTTTACAAGGGGAATCTGAAAAGAAGAGACAATTGGGACAATTGGGACAAACTGCAGAAGTCTGCTTTTCTGGGATGCATCTGTTTGAGAGAACTTTGCCTCCTTTGTGTACTTTCTGCTTTCGTCGTGATGTTTGTTATCCTGCTGTCTTTGCTTTTATAAGTGCAGCTGTGGAGACCTGATCTGTAAATACTGTTTCTTTATGTCCAAAAAAACTAATTTTCATCCTTGTACTCATACAATGGCACATTAATGCGACGTATTGTACTATACTGTGTTGCATTTCATTGTATAGTAATATAATTCTGTACGTGCAAAAGGGAGAATGTGCTATTCTGATTGACTGGAAGGTGTCTATTATTTCTGTTTCCGTGTGTAGAAGAAGTTAGTTCATAAATATAAGAAAAGTTTTGGTTTATTACAACTTTTGTCTAGTTTTGGCGATGATTTCTATTGGTTATGATAACGCTGTGCTCGCAGAAGTAACTGCTGAGATTGGGGAGCAAAACTGCTGACAATTTTAAAAACCATTTTACGTGGAGGTAAAAATGAAAGTGCGACCAAAATCTTGATAATAATCCCCCGTTGCTTAGAGAAAACTGTGTATGAGCACAACTACGATCAGGTCAAAGTCAAATCAGAAGCCAGTCTGTTGCGATCGATGATAACGCTGGACAACAGAAGGTAATATTTCAGTTTGCATTTGTTTTAATTTCCAAATACGGTTTGGCTAACTTTGTTATGTAAAACCTATGAAAATAAGGCTACATTGTTACACAAAATCACAATTGTATATCACAACATACAGAGACTGAACCTGACTGACATGTATTTGCATGTGAGTGCATGGCGATGCCGTACCTGTGTACCTCTGGAAGCACGTGCACCACTCAGAGCTGGTTATAACTTTGTCGGCGTGTGTGTCGCACGATTTGAAGAACGCGTCGGAGCACGGCTCGTTCCTGTCCAGGTAGAGGCTCTTGATCTCCGCTTGGTCAAGCTGGAGGTCGAAGTTTGTGTCCAGCCGGGAGAACATCCATCCCAGGGGGTCCTTACAAATAGGTGATGCCCCGACCTCAAACTCTGCTGGGAAAAAGACGGTCAGATGTAGCCAGGTGTCTCGGTTGTAACAGCGGATGTGATGGTGCGTGAAGAAATGTTTTTTTGTTAATGCCCTGTGACTCACTGTTCTTCTCCGGCTTCTGGATCTTGACTCTCTTGTGATTTCCGTTCTCGTGCAGCACTCTGAACCAGTCTCTCAGACGACTCACCACCTCCTTTAGGTCCGACTCACTGCACACTGAGGAACAATAACGCTAATGATTAATGATGATAAAGTGATGCTTTATTGCTTCTACTCCCTTGTGGTGATGAGAGGTCAGAGTCAGCTATAGCACAGCTGCCCTGAAACTTGTAGAGATTCAGTGTTGTGCAAAAACACTCTTCAGCAGGGCAGAAGGGCGTTAGCTTGCCAGAAGGGGGCTTTGACATGAGCTTGGACAGCACGGAGGACTTTTTAATTAAGCAGAATTTACTGTTTCTTTTTTGCAAAGCATCCCAGCTTGCAGTGTGCAGCCATGTGTGCAGGACATTGTACCTTTTTTCTCTGCAGAGCTCTCTTCAGGTTGAGCCGGGCAAGGACACATGCCGGGACACTTCACAGCAATCTTCTTTCCTGTGATGCATGCCTGGTAGTCTAGCTTGCACTGAGCCACAGAGACAGGAGGGATGAGACAAAAGAGGGAATAAAAAGAAGATGTGTGTCTCTCATTAAGATGAAATGTAACTCATGTGTGCTCTGATGTCTCTATTATGGGTGAGAGATGAGGTGATTGTGTGTGTGTGTGTGTGTGAGTGTGCGGGTACCTTGGTGGAGTAGGTGTGGCCGTCAGTTCCGCAGACAGGAGCGGGATGGACCACGGGGCAGGGTTTGCACTTTGACCCCGGACTCTGGTACAAATTGGCATCTTTAAAACTGGAAAGGAGATTCGGAAGACCTTTTTTACACACAAGCATCGAAGATCTGACTGTACGGATATGGAAATCGTCCCGGCTTCATTCAAAGCTGATGTTTTCTAAGCATTTTATGAGACAGGGATTAGGATTTATGCGTGATTATTTTCTGATTTGCTAACACTGTGTAGTGGTAATTGCGTTGTTGCTAAGAATGTGAAATGAGGTCAGTATGGCGTTACTGTCCTCCGTCCAGTCTGCAGTGTCCCAGACAGACACACACACACACACACATACAAAGCCCATTCATATCACTTGGCAGGACTTTTTGTCCGTTGTAAGGCGGTGCCAATGTTTGGGTAATTGGACTAAAAAGTAATGTCACACAGCAGTCACAAGAGAGCCGGGCAACCAGTAGACCAGCTGGAAAAATAGAGAAACATCCACCCCTCCGGTGTTGTTGCTTATCATGCTGCATGAATAAGTAAACAGGGGCAAAAAAATATATAAATAAAACGAGGGGGGAGAAAGAAGATGGGAAGTAATAAAGGGATCTGATTTGCTCGCTAATCCACTGTTTCATTTCTGGCTTTGTCACGGGAAACATCTGAATGCAAATTTGAGGTGCAGCTTTGAAACGTACGCCTGTTTAAAAGGAGCGGGTGTGTGCGCGCGAGTGTGTTCTTCTTACCTAACTCTCCTCTGGCTGACACAATAGGCAGTCCTGTAATCCTCAGCCACACACACCTTGTGGCGACTGCATTTGATCTTGAGACAGGGGTCTTTGGCTGGATCAAGGCCTAAAAATACAAAGCAGAGATAGAGAATAAGAACTCCTTTGTGTACACGTGTATTGTGTGTGTATAGTGTGTGTGTGTGTGTGTGTGCAACTATAACACAACCTCTTTATCTGAAGAGCTTCCTAGAAAGACTAAACCCATTAGCACAAATAGAGGCAAAATCTTCTATGGTTGCAACAATAATTCCTTGTGAAATCATGTGTTTCTTTTTAATTTTTTACAGATCCAAGCTATGTGGATAGGTGTTAGAGTGTGTGTATGTGTGTGTGTGTGTGTTCAGCCATGTGTCTCTCTCGTTGAACTCAAAGCGGTAATACCGTTAAGTATCCTCACAGCTAAAAACAGATGGAAGTGGCCATGGAGGCTACTTCTGACCCTACATCAGCCTACACTGACTCATGTGTGCTCTTGCTGAGATCCTCACACTGATCTGGTATCAGTTCGCACAGCTGAGGGGGCAGAGCTGCCTTTTAAGGTGAGAGCTGATTTTAGATGTGAATCTCAGGCCGAGGCTGTGATCTTCGTCGGTGAAGACGAGCTAGCTGTTCTCTGACCCGCTTGTCAGCCTTCGGCGCCGCACCTATAGGTGGGATCCGAGGCGCCGAGCTGATCTCAGAACGGTTTGTGAATGACCTCTGCTCTGAAAGAACCTTACAGTAATCCCTGAGCAGCTTTGGCAGATTATCCTGCCTCCATCCTCCAACGCATCTAATCTAATGCTATTGTTTCCCTGACATGTCGGTGTGTGTGTGTGAGTGTTTTTGAGGATACAGTGATAAGTGAGAGTGAATGTGTTCATGTCCTGGTGTGTCTGGGTATGTGTGTATGAGTTTATCTGTTAATACTGTATGATGGAGAAAAGAGACAATCAAAGAATGGAAAATCAACTGGGTGTAGTGAAAAGTCTCGAAATGTCACACGTTCATATACGTACACCAACAGGTGAAGGTGTGAATGTCAAAGTCTCTCTCATAAGATGTTCACCACCCTTTCCTCGCTGCTAATTCATGCTACACTTTACCTATAGAGCCAGAATGAGGCACACAGCTGATTGGTCACAACATGTTTCCATAAATAAAAATTCAACTGAGAAACATGAAGATTTAACGTCATGATGCTGCAGTGTCTGTTACCTCCTTATGGGTTATGTTTTAGCTCCGGAATATTGTAGCATATTTCAAAAACTAGCAGACTAAATTTCCATAAAATTTTGGTGTCAAGTTGAGCTGTGCACCAAAGAAGAAGTGATTTGTTATTTTGCACGGGTCCCGTAATTTGGCAAAATATATTTTCACCATTGCTTCGATCCTTTAGTCTTCACTAAATGTGCTTTGTCTGTCTGAGTGTGTTATTCATTTGAGCTTTACTGTCATGTTGTGTTAATTATAATTGCTATACTCTACCTGAATGAATAGTAGTGCAATTGCAATCACGCACGTATTAATTTTGAATAATACTGCAAAATTTGATGACATCTTTAACTCAGTGATGGCAACATACAAGAACATTTAAAGCCCTAATGTAATGTTTTAATTATGGATTCTCTAAATATCATAGCCGACATGAGCCAATCAGTGTGATTGTTCATCTTTGTGTCCATCTAAACATTTTAACTCGACATTTTCTAATAATAAAACAGCACATTTAAAAATGTGTTCAGCTTTGGAAGAGCTATGAGTTCTCTTTGTGTTTTCTAGAGGGTTTTTTTTTGTTGTTGTATCACAAAGCCAACAGCACTCGAGGCTCTCACACCTACCTTGATCGAAGGGCTTGGATGGAGTCCATGTTCCAGGCTCCTGAAACAGGGTTAACCAATAAATAAAATTATATACAAAAAATATATATACATAAATGACATCTAAAGTAAATGATATATGGCAGATACAAGACTATAAAGCAGTCGTACAAACCTCCACTTCCTTTAGGAGAAAGCATTACAGAGAGAAGAGAATGAGGAATTCATTTTGATTAGCTTTTTTTCTTTTTGAGCGGAAACGTTGCATAATGAAACAAACTGATCTGGGAAAAACACACCGACACACAATCAAACACGTGGAGCATGCATATATTCATGATAATGTTGATGTTATGACAGCAGCTCTATGCCATCATTTGCATAAATAATAATAGGAAAAAAAGCGCCTGTGTATCTTTGCGGCGTGTGCATGTGCTGCCTAGCATCCACCCTCATATCACCTAATGGAATTCGGTTTATGTGCCATATGTGGCACACACACTCTCAAAAGAGCGAGAGAATATCACATCGACTGATGAGTCTGAAGATGCAAAAGTAACTTTTAAAGGTTTTTTTAGGTCATGAAAATACATTTTGAAGCTGTTTGCAATTACCGAAGATGACGGGCTAAAAAGGAAGAAAATCTTGTGCTTAGCTATTTGAAGTTAAAGGAAGGCATGAGGCTTTCTGGGAAGTGTCTCAGGCTTGTGTTTGTAAAATTTGCATTGCATTGCAGAGCAGAAATACATAAATATACCTTTTTTGGAAGCTAATTTACTGTAAGATGCATGTTAATGAAGACTTAGAGTCTTCATTAACATCAAAGAAGACCTATGTTTAAACATTTTGTACCACAGGGTATGTTAATCCGTTGCATCAGACTCTAAACTTTGCCACGTTTCAGTTACAGATTGGACTTCAAACATGGAGTCATAATAGGACACAACAATTACAAGCTGAATCACCACCGATCTGGGAGAATACAGGGACTGGAAATGAGAGGGGGAATATTTGCAGAGCTCTCATATATCCAGTAAGCCAAGCCAAATACAGAAAAATAGGAATATGAATCATAACAACACACAACAAACTTCTCCTTCATGGTTTGAAATTCAAAAGTTTCTTAAAACCTTCTCAGATCTAGTCAAATGGTTCAACGCGCTGCCTCTGGGTGTGTTTCAACAGTCTAAATGAGGATTGCACGGAGGTGAATGATTCGGCTGCTTTTAATAGAAAGGCAAGAAGGAGACACACCCAGAGGGGGGGTGCACAAGCCTTATGATGCAAATGTGAAAGGAGCTTAAGAAATAAGACAGCTGCGTGCGTTCAGACATCTCGTTCGTTCGCTCGTTCGCTTTCGGTTCGGTCTCATTTTCATTCAAACACAACACAGCGCCGCGTTCTCTCTCTCATTCTGTCACAGTGATAACCTGTTCCTGTTATCACATCTGTCGTCTTTCTTTGTGTGTTTCATTACACACACGCACACACATGCACACACACACACTTGTTTTTGACACTTGGGAAGTTAATGCAATGACACTCATTCTCTGGAGACTTAACCTGACCATGAGTTTAACCACGGCGTGCTGAACCTCAGCTCTTGGCCTACCACTGGTTAACATTGTGGGCATCACCTTGTTAATGTGACAGCCACATTGTAAGTAAAGAACAAAATTAGGTTACCTCAAATCAATAAATAACCTGTTTAGTAGTAGAATAACTATACCTAAAAATGTTGCACAGTTATTGCTTGATTTATTAATAACTATAGATTTACTAGTCTACTCATGGATTACTGTAAATACAGCTTGAAACTGCACACACATTGCTTCGCCGCCTTATTTGCAACTCAGAAAACAAAACATTCACTTTCTCTCTCTCTCTCTTTTGGTGTGTGTGTGTCCTCTCTTTGTATGCGTGTGTTTGTGTGTGTGCATGACTCATTCACTTCTATATGCCAGAACAAACAGGAAGGGTGGAGAGAAAAAAAAACAAAAAAAAACATCTTATCAGCATAAATCCCACAGCGTGTCTCAATGGAGACGAGTGTCTTATCCACCCAATTAAAGCCCCGTGTTGTAGATTTGCATATTTCTTTGCACGATTCAATCAATTAAAGAGTGAAATTCACAGTTCGTCTCACTCTCACGTGCACAGCACAGATTATTATTATTATTATTGCACTATTGTTATGTGTGCTTATAGAATTTACTGTGGTGATGGGTGGCACATTGTACTGTGAATCAGCCACGACACAGGGAGGCCATAGTAACATCAATTATAAAGCAGTTATCAGTTATGATGCAGGAAACTAATGTGAAACATAAAACATATGTGAGGCCCGAAAACTAGAGGTGTGAATATTTGTCTTAACACTTCAGTTAAATTTAATTCACAATGGAACTGTTGCCATAACGATCAAGGCAATTAACTATCAGACACAATTACACTGTGTATCCGTTAACAAAGTAATACAGTGGCATCAGTGTCCTTGTTGAGTGAATAGGTGTGTATTATTTTGATAAAGATCCAGTGCTATAGCACTTCAGGTTGTCTCTTTTGTACACGGTGTGTTCCTCAAGTATGTGAGAAAGGTTGTCGCGCTGGTTGAAATGTGGTTGTGCAGATTAATCATCTTCCTGCAGCAGCACTTCTTTGCACTTCTGCAAAGTTTAAAAAGCCTCCTTTAAAATAGCTGTCATTTTTTTTTCATCGAGCAGCTAAAACACGTTTGGACTTCTCTGCCATGCTTGTTTGTGAGATGCAGTTTCCTGCATTATCACCCGTGGAGGAAGCTGACACAGTGACAGAGTTACTGACCTGCATTTTCTGACACTGATGCATTTTATTTTTTTAATGTGTGTGTGTGTATGTATTTGCAAACACTGTACTTTGACTCAAATATTTCATCTTAACTGTTGCTGAACGAAAGTCATTCATTCTAGTTTCATTTAGCATAACAGCGCAATTATACCTGTTTGATTTATAGTCAATGCATCAGTGCATTTAAGGAATTGTTACACCTCTACGTGTATTAATCAAGCTGCAACTGCGACTGTGAAGTGAAGCCAACATGGAGCCAAAGTATCAAAAACCGCAGTTCCTCGATAGCAAATCAATCTCCATAAGTCCCCATGTTAAAGACTTCACAGCAGAAATAAACATGTTTACAGCCTGGTACAAAAACCCGTTCGGTGTCTATATCTAATTTTGAGGCTGAATTTTTATATAACTGACCCGTTCAAATGATATTAAGGCTTAAAGTTATGCATAACCAGCAACCGGGCTTCATTCAGCACGCCTCAGCTCCACCTACAATCCACCTCTTTGCCCATTTTTAGATTAGCCGGGAGGCAGCGGAGGAGGCAGGACTGCCAAGATGGCAATGGCCAAAGCCACCACACTGAGATTCACAACAGCTCTTCAGAAACCTACACAGAGACTACATCCATGTTTTAAACACATGCTGCTTCACTGGAAAGCTTGCATACTGTACCTTTAAACTTATCTAACCAGAACTGGTTCTGTAGGTGGCATCGATGGTCTGCAATGTGGACTGCGGAGCTGAATTTAAATGTCTTAATGTGTGTATGTATCTGTGCATAGAGTGTCCCACACTCTTATACTTTGACACTGTTTGCCACAAGATACTAGTTATTTTTCAAAAAGCGAAAATTTAACTGTCGCCGAATCTCCCTTTGTCTCACATCCTTGCGCTCTAAGGTCAACTTGCTTCCTCTCAGCTCTAATTAATTTCTTCTTCTTGTCCTTAAATTCTGGCCCTTTCTGACCCTCTGCATCTTCGCTACAGTCTCTTCATTACTCATTGTATCTCTGCTCTCCTCTCCGCCTTCCACTTCTCCAAAGGTCTGTGTTATAATAAGAGAAAATTTAAAAGAGGCTCTGTCTGTTTTGTTTTTTTTGTTTAGAATTATGCACAGCACATTATCATCTTAATATGGAAAAAAAAACAAACACACTATGTACTGAAAGCTTAGGAAAGATAAAGCCAAATAGAGAGGTACTTTCTGTTCAGGATGGTTCCCCTCGAGCACTGCAGAACATGAAGACTGAATAATGAGAACATTGCATTATGGGGGCCAGGCCCTCTAGACCAGTCAAGACAACAAAAGTGCTTGCGGTCTGATTCCTTAATGGAATCAACAGACGCACGCACGCACAGAAGCACACAGACACATGTGCACGTCCACACACACACACACACACACAGCTCTATAAACAAACAAACTTATCACCACAACACTCACTGCAGTGCCAGAATCTGTCAGCACTACAAAACATCAAATAACTGCATGGATGCACTTCACTGCACATGCAACCAGCCACCTACTTTCCAACAACCACAGAAAACCCAAAATTCAACAATAGGTCTAATGGCCTCCTGAGTGTACGCTAAAAATAGCAACTTTTCAATTTATCTCTCCATCTCTTTCCACCTCTATTCCTCTCTCTCTCTCTCTCTCTGTCTCTCTCTCTCTCGCCTACAGTTATAACAGTCTTTTTTTTGCCCCCCATGTGCACAAATACACACAAACAAACACAACAGTGTGTGCCTTCGACTCTAATTTGCCAGTGTGCATACAGATTTTGTGTGTGTCTTAGAAATAAGTGATGATATGCTGCTTCCGACACCCTCTTTCCTCACCTTTGCTTCAGATTTTCCCTACTAACTGTGTCCTAATGGTGTCTTTACCTTTCCTGACTCCTTGCTGCCTTTCGCCCTAACTTCCAACAGGAGAAATATGTGCATGTTTTCACTGTACTGACTCCGCTTGTCTTGCTCAAGCTTGTCGCATGCGTGCGCGCTCAAATGCGCACAAATACACACCGAGGTGCTTTGAAGTGGAAAAAGCCTCGAGCTCTGTACCTCCCCTACATCATTCACCCTCCACAACACAAACAACGCAGGACGGACACGCACAGTACAAACATACATAAGATAAGAGGTGAGGAGACGAGAGGATGAAAAGAGGCCGGGGCAAACAAGATATTAATTCACTTACATACCGTACGATTAAAGTGCCATGCTCTTCATCACACATCATTCACCGTGTTTTTCCGTTCATTGTTAAATCTTCCACCTCCCTCAGCTTATCTCTTTACTCTGTAGCAGTGCAGAATGCGAGCCAAGACCCAATAAGCAGAGCAGGATGTCTAAGAAAACTGAGATGGCACCAGTGCAGCAAAGAGAGCCCCAGGCCTCTCTCCAGCCACCCTAACAGGACTTACAGTAAATCAGTGGCCAAGATCTTATCTAGCGCACTTAGCAGGAGACCCACTTAATGCTCTTGCTGAAAGATGAAAGCGACTCCGCATGCCTAAAATGTAAAAATTTAAATCACAGTAAGGCAAAGTTTGGCACAGAATACCGGCACATGAACTAAACATGTAGGTGTATATGGCAAAATGTATAATTACACTGTGCTTATTTGATTTGAGGATTAAGACAGTTTCCAAACTGAGACACCCAAACTTCTGTAAGGTACCGACATGATACGTAATCACATTATAGAATGGTCTTGAAGGCAGGAGACATTTTAAGCAACAGCGTTGGGTTTAGCCAGATACTTGTAAATCCATTACTAAGTTTGTGTGTGAAATCCTTCTTTAGTTCTTAGTTAGCTGCTAGCTCGTGATTTACTTAATTGTGTTGCACCGAGCAACATCTGTCCAATCAAAAGCAATAAGCAATACAAACAGGAAGTTAGTGTAGTATCACAAGCTGTTACGTAGCTTCCAAAAATTTTAGTTTTAAGAGGCCAAATGCTAAATTTAACTGACAATCCGAACAAATATAGGTGTGACTTTGATTTATTTATATATGCGAACATGAAGAAATATGTTTCAGGGTTAGTAGTATTCATACAGCTCACAGTCAAAAAGAAATATTTGATTGAACCATATAATTATTATTATTTCGTGGCATGATGTCATCTAATGTTAGCTCGGTCTAGGTAGCCACGCAGGGGCTAAAGCTGGCAGCATTAGTTAACATATATACTAGTATAAAATCATTTCTGCATAAGATTATATGGTGCAACCTGTTTTACTTTACTGAATACACACTTATACTTAAACTAGGCAAAGTTTAAGCTTCTAAAAGAGCAGGTTCAGCCAACTCCAGTTTATTAAAAAGGTTTTTTAAGGATGATCTACGTAATCACAGGCCGTGCAGTATGTGTCATTACAAACAGTTGCAGCTTCCCTCTGCTAACTGGCCCCTCAAGCTGTAACCTCTATGCAGTTACGTGACAGCACTGTGACAGTATTGGGGATGCATGTGGCCCATTATGCGTGACTGTATCAATCAGACTGGCATCACTACAGTGCATCTAGATAATGAATAGATTAAAACAGAAATAGATTGATTAATAAATGGGACTGCAGAAGCATACCTTACATTCACCCTTGTACATTAGTACAAGTTGCCAAAGCTATCTGCCGCTGCTTCTTCTGCTATTCAGTTAAATACATTTCTATACTGTACTGATAAATTCCTGTGTGAAAGAATGCAAAGAAGTGACACAGCCAATCTGGGACACTAAAACAGGAAATGAAAGCCTTGCACATGTACAGAGCAGATAATGCTTTTGTGCTCTACCTCTATCTCTAAGGCCTGAGCCTCAAGGTTAAAACGCAGACGTCAACACAGAGCCAATCACTCACTCTCTTTCATCTTTCCTTTCCACTGTCCATTACCATGTTCCTCTCTCACTCAGGTATCTATCTATCTATCTATCTATCTATCTATCTATCTATCTATCTATCTATCTATCTATCTATCTATCTATCTATCTATCTATCTATCTATCTATCTATCTATCTTTTTCGCTCAGTTCTGAATAGGTTAAGAGTCCTCTCGTGGCATTTGGGGTATTTATAGGCCTCCGTATGAACAGTCACTCGCTCTCTCACCCTCTTTTTCTCACTGTATATATATCTGAAAGAGCATCACATGGCCAATCACATTTCCTCTCTGGCGTTCGGTCCTGACATCCTATTTGCATAATCCAAATCCTGCTCAATAGTTGGACCCGAGGCGTATCACATGGGTCCACCTGAGCTGTAGGGCTCACGCGCTTAAGTTTAAGTGACAGGGCAAGGGAAAGTGAGCGATAGAAAACGTCCGTTCCAGGTTACATAACATTGAAAAACATGTAAAGGCAGCACTTGCACTTATCTTTGAAAAATTAAAGGGAATATCACTACTTGCTCTGTCTGACATCAAATATATGAAGTGCTCTAATTCAGAGAAAGATCCTACTGCATGTGTGCGGCATGGTGGTAAAAACCACTCATTAAAGCTGGTGAAAAGTGTATTTCCTCTGGTGCATTATGTTAACCCGGTTGTTTCTGCAGCACCCTAACAAAATCATGTGTGTGCGTGTGTGTGTGTGCAAACATGCTTATTTGTGGTTATCTGTTTGTGTGTAAGTGCAAGTGCAAGCACGAATGAAATCACTTCTGCTTTTGTGGACCCTTTTACCACAATCTGTGTTTCGAATCAAGATGTTTCGAACAAACACACTGCACCTGAAACCTGCGTTGCGCTATGATACTGAAAGACTCTTTGACTTTTTCCACTTTGAATTCAGTAATTTGAGACATTCGTCCCCAAACATCAGCTGTATTTCATTACAAGCTGAAAGCATCTTAATGCAATGTAAAAAAAAAAAAGCCTGAGGGTCACACTGCTGTAATAAGCAGTTTATCTTCTTAACATGTACTGAAAGGTTGATGTCTAATGAGTATAAGGATTCCATGTGACAGTGGTAAGCATGAATACAGCAATTCTTTGCAGCAACCTGGCCAGTGGCTGTTCTAAAGTCAGTGAAGATTTGAGGGTTAGGCCCTGAAATCTTGTAAATAAGACTTAACACACAGTTAACTTCCAAAAGACACCTCTTGCCTCCTTTAACGTGCATGAAATTAATCAAAACAAATTAAAAAAAAAAAACTTGTCCTAGCTGTAACCTGACTGAAGTGTTCACTTTAATCAAACACTTGAGATACAGAAATTCAATAAGAAAAGGTTACATCATTTTAAAAAGCCACCAAAGCCAACATTAGAATAGCAACTGCCAAATTTTAAAGCAAACATATGGCCAGTGGCGTTGCCAAGTGGTGGCAAGCAGGTGGGGCCTGATGACTAGCCACCCCGATGCCACTCATGCAGCTGCACTTGTGTTTGTTGTTTTGGATCTGGGGGAGGGGGTGTGTCAGGCAGTCTGCAGATTGTCGGTATCGGTAACATCATTACCAGGTGGTTTGGCTTTCTGAGACATTCCAGGCTTTCTAACATATTGCACCAGTCTGCACGAAAATCAAAACGAAATGTACTTCCAGCTGTAATATGAAGTTATCGGTTTGAGTAGACGCTTAGTTCTGAGTGCAGGTTGCAGTCTTGCATTGTGCTTGCTTCATTCTGATGGCCTGACTGTCAGGACATAAAAAGCTGTCCACTGGAGACTCTACGGGCTCCATTGACAGGTGCTAAAAGCAGAAAAAGACAACACAGGAAAGGGTGGGCTCTACTTTCCCTTCTGTCAGCACTTCGTTACAGACAACAGATCGGTTCCTACTCAGCTCTGATCTGAGTTTTAGTACAGAAAAAAACCCTGCCACGTGTGATACACAGTTAAGACTTCAGCTCTGTAAGCCAGACTGTGCTACACGATCAGAGACTGTGAGGTATGTGCCATGATAATAAGCGACAACGTTGCTCACCTTACAGAAACATGACAGGGTAATGGTGGCTGACAGCACCAACGTAATCAACCAGATCAGCTCAAACACAATCAGAGCTTGAGAGGGCCAGTTAGACACTGTGTAATATTCCTTTAATATTCCCACAGGGACTTATTGAGTTTACTTGCTCTACTTTGTAGTCTTTGTCATTGTGCTAATATACTGTTATATTCCCAAATGGGGCTTTGGTTTTGTTGTATCTCTCCATAAATCCACACAGACATGAGTATAAATCATAAAGCTGTTATTTGTTGCTTATCTCTTGATTCTCCACTGGTGTTTATTCCTCTAAACAAACAGCACACCCAGGCCTCACCGCTGCGGACTCCCTCCCCTCATACCTGCCCATAATTAGGCCCCCTTTTTCGGGGGTGGGGAGGGGGTGGGCTCAGCGGTGCCTCTCGGACAAGCCAGACGATGTGCATTTGTGTTTCGCAGTAGGCCTTGGCTATCTTCTGCCTAAGCAGGGGACTCCTATCCGCGAAAACACACTCACAGAGCGGGGATCATCCCTGTAACGCTGAGTGTATTTACTGTCTCGGTGGAGCAGGTGATGAACGTGTGACAAACAAACCACAACGGGCCCCGTGACGCGTCAAGCTTTTTTGGACACAACGAGAAAACGAGGAGCGCATGATCACAAACCAATGAGGGTGGCTGCATGGATGGAGAAAAAAAATGAAGCTGGAGGGAGGAGGAGGAGGAGGTGGTGGTGGGGTGTAAATGAGATAATGAGGAGGGCAACGGCGTTCATAACACGAGGCAGAAATATTACTTACATCTCTGAATTTATCCCATCTCCCCGCGAGCCACTTATCATCCAAAAAATTGCCGCTATCTGAGCGAGCGGAGACGTGTCCAAAGGCGACGGCGCACACACACAGCAAGGCGACGCTCAGCATCTGCGGACACACAACAACAGCACGGAGAGAGGACATCATCGGATCAGGCTGGAGGACGCCGCAACCGCGTTTGCAAAAAAAAAAACAAAAAACCAAACAGTTCAATCTGCATCACATCATCACACGAATACTGATCGACAATGTGATGATGTGTGTTTTCTCTCTCTCTCTCTCTCTCCTACCTTGTCGCATCAACTGCTCTCCAGACTGTATGTGCTCGCTGCCGTTTTCTGTCACTAGTAATAGCAGCAGCCCTCTCTCTCTCTCTCTCTCTCTCTCTCTCTCTCGCTCTCTCTCTCCCGCACCGGCTGTCTGTGCGCAGCAGAAAACGGGAGCGCGCATGGCATCGTGCGCGGGCCCTGCGCTCTGTTCAGTCCCTCTTTTCATTTTTTTTTTTTTTTTTTTTATCTTCCTCTGCCTCTTCAGTGCGGAGGAAACAGTCATGATGGCACACTGTGGGCTGTTATCAGGCCGCCGCAAAAGTGTCCGGCACTGATTACCTGTTATGAAAAGGATGTTGGGCAATCCTGTGATGAAATTTAGGGTGAGGGTGATGTGATCAGATTGTGGGAAAGATGTAGCAATGTTTTACTGATGGCATGTGGAAAAAAAACAAAAACAACCAGGCTGTAACTTTCACTGTTAAGTATCACTGTGATGCCCGTAAATCTAAATGTGCCTGTGTATGTGTGTGTTTTTCTTTATGTCTCCCATGTTTCTGCCTTGTTACAGCTGCTCAGGCTTGTTTGTACAGTAGTGACTCATGAGAGAGTTTTCACTCAGATTCCTGGCAGAGGTTAACTCAGGACTGTAAATTGATGCTCTAAGATAACATGGTTTTCCATAAGACATGCACCTAAATGACCCACTCTGGATGATTTGTGGAGGTGGGAGGAACCCTGGACTCCTTTCTGGGACATGCAAAGCCCCGAAACATTCTTCCTCAGAGTGGTTAGGCGTGATTAAAGAGTTCAAATATGGAGTTGGTGCACTTGTTTCAGGTTACGACAGCGCCTACTGCAGCTACTACAGATGGGGGACAAATGAAAGGAATAAAAAACTGTTAAGCCACACAAAAGTCACCAGGACAGCTTCATTATGCCTTGTATATTCTACAAGTCTCTACTGGAGGAATGAACATTATCTAACATGACAGGTCAATATCTTGCATAGATGTTCAGCTAGATTGAAATCTGGTGACTGCAAAGGCCATTATTCTCATCCTTTTAAAATTATTCAGTGACCTGCAAAACATCCGCATTCATGGCCATGTTTCTCCACATATTTATTCAGTTTTTTTTTCCCTTTACATTGTCAAACATCCTGTAGCTGAAGCAGATAAAGTGATACAGAGAAAAGAAAGAAAAGAGAAACGTGGAGAGGGTGAGCAACTTTCAGAGTATTAATATTATTACCACGCTCTTCACAGAGAAGCCTGATGGTCAGGTGGGTCACGGCATTATTATGCACAGTTGCTGTAGAAACCAACCTTGACCTCAGCCTCACATCTTCATCTTCAGAAGATGCAGTGGAAAAGACGTGCGCGTGTGTGTGCGCGCGCGTGTGGGCATGTGGAAAAGATGTCAGTGTGCAGATATTTGAAAGTCAAATTAGAACTATGAAGCATGCATGACTGCATCAGAGAAACACACGACTTAGAGGGTACCACGAGGCGCAACTCAGATGCTTAATGGTCAGCTCGGGAAACACACACACACACACACAGGTACACACACGTGCAAACAAAAATGTTTGATGTCAGTTGTGCATTCATTTCAACAGGAAGTGTGCAGCGTGTAAACAGGAAGTTGGTGGCAGAGAAGGCATTGTGGTGGAAAGAGTAGCAGACGCTGGTCTTTGAAGCGTGCTTTGTTCTCTCAGATCAACACAAAGTGATCTAATCTCAGTTATGACATGATAACTGCGATGATGTTGGTGTGCAGGACGCGGTCATCTTTTTATGGCTTCCTGTTAGCTTGTGTTTTATGACATTTGTGCAGATGGGAGAGGTGAAAAAAAGGTGTTTTCTGTGTGTGTGTGTGTGTCTGTGTGTGTGAGTGTGTGTGTGTGTGTCTTCCAGCCCAGGGGGTTCATACATTATTCAGTCTCAGACATTAAAGATGTAGATGTGGTCAGAGACATATGCAGGAGAGACACACACACAGAGAGTGCTCACACAGACATGCACATAAACACACACACTTTTGTTGTTGCCTAATGAAACTCTGCATAGATTTTTGCATTCCACTGTAGTTTGATTTTCCTTTTTTTTTTCTCCTCTCCTCTAAGCAAATTCATGAACATCACACACTGTTGACTCAATCGCTACACAAGCAGGGAGAAAAGATGACGATGGAGAGGGGTGGAGAAAGGAAGGAGATGAAGGGAAATAGGATAAAAACAACGTAATGCGTGCTTCGGTGTGTGTGTGTATTTGGACCGAAGAGGCATGAAACATGTCTCAAGGAGCTGAGATTTCACAGCCCAGTGACTCTGTCACTGTGCACCTGCTCACCGAGACGGTGGGAGGGAAGAAATGAGAGGAAAAAAGGGGGCGGAGAAGTGAGTTGAGGGGGTCTGAGGTAAAATAGAGTACAAATCCATCAAAAGAGAATCAGGGTGAGGAATTTATTCTGCTTTTAAAAAAGTACACAGAAAAGACCAACATGCAATGTTATCATCACTTTTTTAGTGAGTGTGTGGACACTTGAACATGACACCTTTATGTGATTATCAAACATCTCTTTCCAAAACTATTGGTTTTATATGTCACTATAGCAGCGTCCACTCTTCTGGGCATGTTTTATTTTAGCAGAGATTTGCACCCATTTACTCACAAGAGTATTACTGAGGGTTGGGCATTGATTTTGGGGCGATAAGACTTAAGGTCAGTACTCTAGTTCAGTTTGTTGGCTTTTGGTCAAGGCTCTGTAAAGGCCAGTCGAGATCTTTTACACACACGCATGGATTTCTTTATGGATCTCACTTTGTGCAGTAAAGGGCTTTTCCCCAAACCTAACTGTAACTCTGCCTTTATCATAGAAAACATTTTGACTCGTCATAGCAAGAAAAGCACAGATCTACCTGCTAACATTAACAATGGCTCCAAAAGTGCCCCAGTAAGGCATGACAGCATGGCAGTGAGCCAGTGTGCACAATACCAGGATCCTGAAACTTTCTTTTTTTTACAGCAGACATTTTGATCTAGCAGAGGCAGGAAAAGCACAGGTGGAACTACTAACATTAACAATGGCTCTGTTCCATTAAGTGTCCCAGGAAGCCTCCCCGGGGAGCCAGCGTGCACAATGCCAAACCCTGGAACTGGTTCACCTAGAGCCCCCGTTAATGTTATTAATTACACCTGTTCTGATGTGTCAAACTGTCTGCCATGGAAAGGGTCTGTTGAGGCAGGTAAATGCAATTCAGCCATCATCACAACCGTATTGTTTACAGCTGTGCTTCTTCTACTGTGACGCATCAACACGTCTTCTGTTGCTGTTGCAATAAGATTTACCTTAATTGAAACTAAGGGTGGCTAAGTCCATGAAAAACAGCCCGAGACCAAAACTTTATATATTATGTGGGTTTTTCCACACACACGCACTTAGCTTTGTAGAATCTCTCTCTCTTGTTCATTGGATCTCGATGTAATATACTTTAATTACATGAGTGTCACTCAAGCAGTATAACAAATGATTAAATTACAATGTTGGAAATGATGGTGTATTATAATAATAAGATGCTCTGCCTCTCTCTATCTCGAACGTCTTCTGTCTCTTTCCATCATGATGTGAGAAGAAAGGCAATAAAAGAAAAGAGCTGAATTAGAGCGAGACTCAGGTGTGTCTAAATCTTTAATTGGATTTCTTGTCGTCTCTGGTCTTCGGTGAAATGAAACATTTAGGTTTGGTTGGCTCCAGTAGCTGTTTTATGCCATTTTTAGGTAACGGTAATGTTTTTTTTGTTTTTTTTTCTGAAGATGTTTTTGCAGGTTTGTATGATTTTGTAGAACTTTGTACGTTTGAGTGTGTGTACACATGGATATGTAGGTGTATTTGAGTGAATTTGTTTTGAACATGGCTGTGTGCATGTGTGTGTTTGACAGGGAGAGAGACATGGAGAGAGATGAGAGAGTGAGAGAAGGGGGTGGGGGGTGGAGGGTTGAGTGTTATCTTGCAAAGCAGACGTTTTGAGCATAGCTGTGACTATAAGGTCAGTGTGAGTCCTGTGTTTTAGCCCCAGGATGAAAAGCTAATAGCAGAGTAATGACAGAGAGGGAAACTGCAAGCAGGAGATAAGGTAGACAGAAACAAAATGGCCATCGCTGAGAGGGCTGATTACAGAGCCAGCGAGCGAGCATAAGAGAGGAAAAGAAGCTAAAGAGAGAGAGAGAGAGGAGAGGAGAGGAGAGAGAGAGAGGCAGAGGAATGGGGTGGGAGAAGGAACAAGATAAACAATATATAAAATGGATGGATGTTCTCACCTCTGGACTCCTCTGGGGGTACATTCAAATGATTTCCAGTGAATTTTGAGAAGGTGACTCTGTCTTTCCTGCACACAATTATGCATCTGTCATTTTTATGTTTATTAGAATGTGAAAATGTCTAGTTTCCAAAAGAGAGAGAAAGAACTAAGCCTTTCTGCTCAGGTACATAATATGCAAAATGACAAGCTAACTGTGCTTCTGTGCTATCTAAAAGCATCTGGCTGTAGTTTGTAGTCCATTTGTAGTTAGCTTTCACATGTTATTCCATCTATTTTCCCACGATCATAAATTCATCTACAGTTCCAAGTTTCAAGTCAGGGGACCTAATAAGATGACTTTGATCCATATCTGGGAGAGTCACATGAAACCTGTTAAAGAGGGTGCACATACAGAGAGCCTTTGTGTGGTTCAGGGAATGAACATAAATACAAATAAGACTAAACATAAATAAGACAAGACTAAAAGAAATACTGGTGATGGGCAGAATTTTATCATGGAGTCACTGGAATATTATGAATCATTCCCTTATGGGAACATGCTGCAGATTTTTGTTCATTGTGGTGTTTGTTCTCCCCCTTGTGGTGTTTATTACACATTACACCGAGCAGATGAGAGCTTTGACTATGACACACACTGTTAGTATTGAGACAGAGCTTGACAAGTGCATATATAAATTGGGGCTCCAAATTAAATCTATGTAAACAAAATTAAAACTCTAGATTTTCTAATAGTCTCTTTACATGCACACATTCTACTATATTGTGGTACATTTTCTTGCTTTTCCTTTTTCAAGGCAGGTCAGAATGATGGTGGAAGTACAGTTTACATAATTTCGGATGACAAATGAACTAATGTTTTGCTCAAAGACACTTCAGAAAGGCTTTATTATTCTTTTTACTCTTAAAATATACTAAAATCTACATTATACATACACTTTACATGACTGTTATTAATGGTACAAACTGGGGACAAAGATGCTCAGGTCTCTGTCACAGATGTGGGATTTTAAATTATGATTGAAAGGTTGTGTCACCAACAGTTAATGAATTACTGGACAAACATGATTTACTTATACAAATTAAGCAGTTTATTTGGTGAACGTCTAATAAATTCTAATACAACAGCACCGTAAAATAAATATGATGTTCAGTCTATAGGGTAATTTATGAGCGGAGGTGTTTAGTGGACTGTATTATGTTGAGAGGTGTTTCTAATGTGCTGTCTCATTTACATACATTTACATGACAAATGCTTCTCAATATCATGCAACAAGATACAACAACACCAGTACATATACAGACTCGAAGAGTACCACAGACGAACATGAAAAAAGAGAGAATTAAACATTGACGAAGCCTGGATTTATTACACGGCTGTTGAAGTGGATTGAATTACGTCTAATTAACTGCTAACTCACTGTACATTAATAGCTTCTTTATGGCTCGTTCAACACTGACAGTGTTTAATACACAGTATATTCTCATTCATTAATTTATAATCTCTTTGGATAATTGCAGGGACTTTGTACCAGATAACAACAATAGTGCAGAACCTTGGCTTTCTGAATCTACTGAACATACTGCCTTTAACTCTCCCAATATGTTTACAAGAAGAGCCCGTCTGGTTTCAGGATGGCTCAATCCACTGAGTCTTAGACTCCATGTTGTACCCTCATCTCATAATCTACTCATGGCCAGAAAGATGAACAGCCCTTAAGTCATTTTACTGGAGTATCATCTGTGTTCTGTACTGTCAATATATTCACAAATATATCACAGATGTCAGGTCTTACTAATGTAGGTTTCTGCATTCTTCAAACAAAGCACTGCTTGCAATCGCAGTATATCACCATTTACCTGTAAACTCATTTCCACAGACTGTACCAAATATTTCATAGCTTTTTAACCTATAACTATTCTATTGCATAACATGCTGTGTATTTATAGTACTTTCAGTTATCTTTTAACATCTTGGGAGAATGTTTCACGATCCAATTCTTGGATTGAATTAGTTTTTTAGGTCTGCAAGGCAAGGTAAGTTTGTCTGCATAGCACATTTCAATTCAAGGCAATTCAAAGTGCTCTACATAAAACATAAAATACATCAAAACAAAATGTAAAAGCAGCATAAGGCATGATAAAAATGTATTGAACCATAATTAAAAACAGTTAAATAGGAAATATAAAATGTGATAAAACGGGTCAGTAAAAATGATATTGCAGTGTATGATATCAAATGTCCAGAATCTGATTTTAATAAACGATACTGGCAAACAGAAAAGTCTTTATCCTCAGTTTAAAAGAACTCAGAGTTACTGCAGACTTGCAGTTTTCTAGGAGTTTGTTCCAGATATGTGGTGCATGAAAAGAATGAAAGCTTCCTCTACATGTTTGACTTTGGGGACAGAAAGCAGAGCTGTCCCAGACGACCTGAGAGTTCTAGGTTGGTTCATATTGAATTGTATTTTAGGCCTAAACTATTCAGCGCTCAGCTGCACACATCCATCTATCTGATGGATTTGTTAGAGAGACCTGTAAAGACTCTGAGGATAAATGCACTGTTAAGCCCTTTACTTCTTGATATTTTCTTTGGGTGATAGTATTGAGAGGTCTAAGTCCATGACTACACCAAGATATCTGGATTGGTTTGTGGTTTTTAACGTTACTGACTGAAACTAACTTTTAATCGTTCTTCCTTGGTTCCAACAATCACTTTTATCTTTGTTCAGTTGAAGAAAATTCTGAAACAATCAATCAATGTATAATTATAGCATATTTTGTTGTTTTCTATAATCTGAGCTAGTGGAAGCATGTAGATGTTGAACAAAAGAGGACCTAGAATGCAGCCTTGGGGAACTCCACAGGTCATTTTTACCGCTCAAATGTATAATTATATATAGATACAAAGTAATCCTGTCCTTTAGGTAGGATTCAAACCAGTTTAGTACTGTGCCCAGTTTTCTAGTCAGTCCAGTAATATGTTGTGGTCGCCTGTGTCGATTGCAGCCCTGAGATCTAATGATACCAAGACTGAAATTCTGGCACTGTTAAGTAGATGTCATTGAAATCCTCACTGTAAGACATCAGAACAGTTGTTTAGTGCCAAAAAGTTGTGCAGCTGTTAAAGAAAAACAGCTTTTTCAGGGATTTCTCTTAAAAACTGGTGCTTTGATATGGGCCTATAATTGCTCATTAGTGAAGTGTCTAGATTGTTCTTTTTTTTTTTTTTTTTTAAAGAGTGGCTTGATGACTGCAGTTTTCAGGGCCCGTGGGGAGAAGAAGAAAGAGAAGGGACATGTTGACAATTTGTAGAAGATCTGAGGCCATGCAATTAGAAACTTTTTTTTTTAAAAGCCTGTTGGCAAAATTAAGTATACTACAGATAAAAGATTGTAAAAAAAAAAAAAGACAGAGCTCTGTCATTCCCTGGAAAATCAGAGACAGATTTGATCTGAGTCTAGACAACACTGCAACTTCAACCTGATCCTGCATGTTTACACACCACATTCAAGGGATCAGACACATCTTTATGAGGGATTTAGTCTAACCCTTTTTTAGAAAAAGAATTGTAGTCATTTTCTTTCTGGATTACTGTACCACCCTCATTACGCCAGCCACTCCACTGTTGGTAAACCAACCCAAATACGCCCATTTCAACCTCTTCTACTCCACAAAAATGGTCAGCTGTGCATGCTACCCAAGAGCACCTGTTCAAGGTTGTGAGGAGGATCTGGCCCTGTACAGACCTCCAGGCTGTTCTCCAGCAGCTACACAGTCCATTTATTCATATTTCGTCTCCACCAGATGCTTGGCTGTCCTTTCCCCATGCTAGCGGTCATCACTTCACACGGTCGTGACTACTGATTCCGGACTTCCCAACTGAGAAACGACCTTCGTAGTCTAGGCAAAACATAAAATTCACTCCTTGCCTTCTGTCAGAGAAAACTCATCTTCCATATCTTATCACAAATAAATTTTCTCATTGAATGTTTTCTCCTCTCTACAGCCCGCCACAAAAAATCTCTCTTCTTTTCAAGACACCCACTCCTTATGCATACAGTACTGAATTAATACAGTCCAATACAACAGTTCTGGAACAAATCATACCTTCATAAAAGTTGCAATGTTCAGGTTTTTGTTTGGACCTGTTTTAAAGAGGAGATGATGCAACTGTATTTTTATTTTTGAGGACGTGGTTTGTGGTGTTAAATAATGTTGCACCATACTGAGAGGTGTTTCTAATATTATGTCCAACCCATTTATCATCGAGGGTAGAGGAAATAACAGAAACGCCTCTTGGTCTAACAATAGAATTCAGCACCGCAAACTGCAGCCTCCAAAATCATACAGTTGAACCAACACTGAACATAAATTACCCCTTTTTCAGCAGTGCAGTGCAATTTCACATATAACTCCTTAAGGAAAACAATGAATTATGAGTTTACTCACTGATATTGTAATGTTTGGACGAAGGTGTATACCAGCATAAGCTACACTGCATAAAGTGAGAGACATTATCTATGTTTGTCTGTATTTAAGTTACGTATATGCTTTATGGATCGATTCTTTTCCACGTTTGCCATTGTATTTGAAAACACAACGTCCGCAGCTGAACTCTACCTTACATATTGATTGAGGACACCATGACCCTCTTAACCCTCTTAACCACCAGAGCAAAACAGACGTTAACCATTTACAGAACTCCATTCACCTTTTTCAGAGTCAGATGTGTCAGGAAATGATGATCAGAAATGTCAATAACAGGCTCTACTATGGCTGTTAGAAGTAGTTGGGGGTGCTGAGAGAAACAAGCAGACAGCAATGATGAACCTACAGTTTATTGTGTATCAAAGCAGCCACAAGAACAACAACAACAACACAGGCAGGAACACTGAACAAATACATTATGGAGCTACGGAAACTCATTTTATCAGCCATGTACCTGTTCATATCAGACACCTGTCACTGTGTGCTGTTAACAGTGTGACAGCTGTAAATGGAGAATCAACGCTGGGAGAGTACAGTACTTTCAAATCTCAAAAGTTACTAGATATATTCTATTACCTAGATCTATAACCAAGTCACACATCCTGTTGTACTAATGGCCTATGTCTATGTACATGGCAGTAATTGCAGTTACCTTGTGTACTCTAGCTGTAGCTGGCTGAGTTGAACTCTCTGGGTCTGTCTGGCCATCTGTCCTGACATCTTTGATCACTTTGATTGAGCGGGACACTCTAAACTCCCTAAAACACCTCAATGTGCTCACATGTGATAGATCCAACCTGATTTGGCTTATTTGGGCATGGAAATAAGGTTGCTATAGTATTATAGACATTACCTCGACCACAAATACACACATTTACAGTATAAAAGTCATAATAATTTTTATTATGCCTGATTTTAGGGAGCTGTAGCACCCCTACTTCCCACATCAGTGATACAGTATATTTGTTATTTATTTATTTATTTATTTATTTTTTAGATATTTTTATTGGATAGAGACAGCTGAAGAGTGACAGGAAATGTGGGGAGAGAGAGAGATGGGGAATGACATGCGGGAAAGAGCCACAGGTCGGATTCGAACCCTGGGCTGCCGCGGCAAGGACTGAGCCTTTGTACATGGGGCGGCTGCTCTACCGACTGAGCTAAACAACACCCCATATATTTGTTATTGTGACATGAAATGGTAGGGTCAACACAGGTGTTTCCAATGATTAATTAAGATTACATTCCATTTATTGTAGCAGAGCAAACAAGTACGCCAGAAGCACCCTGACCTGAATGGAACTAAACCTTAATTAGTATCATTGGTAACACCTGCGTTGACCCTACTATTTTATGTCAAAATGGCTGCTGTGAAAAAAAATCTATTACTGGCCAACATCCCAGTTTACCCAAAGAAAGGCAGTCATATGAACTTCAGAAAAATTAAGTAATTTAAAATCTAAACCTTCTGCGTTGTATTATATCTAGTCTAGATCTAAATTCAGTGCAGTCTAGCAGCTATATATTTCACTCTACTGACAACACACCGTGTCGCTGCCCAGCAACTTTATGATCACTGTTATGAACAAGTCCAACGAGTGCACACCATAACGTTGATTGTGTAACAAAGGTAGCTTTTGTAAGTTGCTGCAGATCATGTGATGTCTCACACCATAATGTGTTTGAGTGTCGAATGATGGAAAAACATCACATACAGATACAGAAACACACACACACATATATATATACCCTCACACACTCTCGCACAGGGCTGAAACTTGAATCATAAATGTTGCAGGGAGCAAACTTTAGGGTTCTTTGGGGAAGTTTTTCTTCTTAGCAGATGGTCTGAGGATAGAGGAAGTTGTATGCTGTAATATTGTTAAGAATATCAGCACTTTTTAAATTAAAATCATCTGGCAGGAGGATAGTTGAAGTCAATTTTATGATCTTTAAAGACCATCATTTCATTATATCCTTAAAACCTCTTCTCAGAAGTAACTCCTCCTAATATGCTGATCACATTTCATATATCAGGAGTGGTGCAGAGAAGAGCTGAGTGAAGAATTCATTGTGTAAATGCTGTCATGCCTCATAGGAATTACAGAACATATGCATAATTTGTTGTGCACATGTACAATCTAATGTGATCCAACACAACAACTGTGCTATAATTTCCACTTGTATGAAGCTTTACACCGTCAGACAGGTAATAATCCTACTTTATGTTTATTATTATGGTCGTGGCGGGTGGCATGTTGTACTAAAGTACATTATATAGAGAGATTGAGAGGTATTTCTAACTCCACTCATACATGAGAGGGCCATAATATTAAAAACAGCTCTAAATATAAGGCAGTCAGTTCAATACCACTGCAAACTACAACCTCGACAGTAAACATATAGTTAGATTAATACCTCTCTCACAGCAACAAGCTTTGATAGATGATGGTTTGATAGTAGATTTAATGGCAGAGCTGTTGTATTGGATCACATTAGATTGTACAGGTGTGTTTAATAAATATAACATACAGGAAAGAGCTGACTTCTGGTTACGTCATCTGTAATATTATTGTTTGTCCACTAGGGAGCAGAACAGAACATTGATGAAAGCATGACAGCAGAGTATGCTCAAATTTAGTCCAACAAAATAAAAGATAATTCAAAAACATTAAGACCCTCTATTCCCCAAGTGTTGTCCATCTAATATACTGTGAAGACACGCTGCTTCAAGCGCTTTAGGTGCTTTATGTTCAGTGTTAAATTCAGTTTTATTCCTTATAGACAAGCACAAACTATTTATTTACACCGTAGATAGTTTGTGATGAATTAGCAGTCCCCCCTGAAACTAAGGCATACGTCAGAGCATTCCCCTTGTGTGTCACTTTTATTGCCTAGCCCTGCACAATCCAAACTCCCTCTGCTTCCTCATCTTTGCCCATTTTCCTTCTATCTCTCTCTTTGTTTGCCCATTCCCCCTCCCTGCTCTCTCAGCAGCTTTTGACTTCTCTCAAAATATGCAAGTGTTAGCATCCCCACTCCCCCCTTTCTCTCTCTCTCTCTCTCTCTCTCTCTCTCTCGCTCTTTCTTTTCTCTCTCTCACACACACACATACAGATGGACACACACACACACCATGACCACCACAACTCTCCACGGGAGAGTTCTGTCATGCTCTGTAGATTGGGTGTCCCAGGGTGATTAACTATTGATATGGAGCTCAGGTAACACACCTGATATCTGGGGTGGGGAGAAAGAAAGGGAGGGGGTAGAGGGAGGAAGGGAGAAAGAGAATAGCATAGGAAGAGTGAGGAGGGGAGAGAGAGAGAGACAGAGAGAGAAAAGAGAGAGTGAAACAGAGAGAAATAGTGTGCAGGGGCAAATTAGGAAAGAGTGACATGATGAGTGAGCGCGAGGGCAGTTAACACACAAATACACACTCTGAATCTACATACAGGATGTTTTCTGATTGGAGGGCTGAGTGGATGCTCAGGCCCGGTAGCCAATCGCAAAGTGGCATATTGTGATGACTCGGGGCATAGCTGAGGAAATGGGATGCTGAGGGCAGTGAATGTATTGAAAGAGATGAACAGTGTGTGTGTGTGTGTGTGTGTGTGTGTGTGTTTGTGTGGAAGGCAGATGCACAAACAAATGGATCACTGTTAGAGAAGAAACATCCATTTGTTTAAAACTAAACCCATTGTGGCTCTGCTCTCCAACCCCCTCCCCTCCAACACCACCGCCACCACCCCCCTAACCAAAATTACTTTTCATTCCCTTCGGTTTATGGGTGGGTGCATGTGTGTTTACCGTGTAAACAGACCTACTTCTCTGTGTGCCAGTCAAGTCCCTGTGTCAGCATAATTACAATGAAGTCAGCCCCTTAAATTCTTTATCTCCACCTCTGTTCTGCCTGATAAGCATCTGTCCTCTCTTGACTGCTCCCCGGTGGGGAGTTAACCCCTAATCCCCCTTCCCGCCCTCAACCTTTCCTTGCAGGTGAACTGCGACAGCACAGCAGCTTTTACTCCTTACAGTACAGTGTGTGTACATTGTGCTGCATTTCTTTAAATGAATGAGTTGGTGAGTGAGGACTGAGCTATCTCTTAACACAACCACGCACACACTTGCACACACACACACACGCACACACACGAGCGACTGGTGCAGATGGTGTGCTTCAGCACAACAGTTTGCTGTGGGTAGCTAATTATTTTTGCTGATTATAAAGATATGTTACAAAGCATTTTTTCGCCAATATGGTTTTTAGTGGAATAAAGTGCTGAATTTCAGCACCATCAGGAACTTTATCTCCCAGCCCTCAGTCATCAATCTTTCAGAAGCACACACACACACACACACACACACACACACACACACACAAAAGGTGAGTGGGTGAAATAGATAGACAGTGTGGTGTTGATATAATCACAATATATAATAAAACATTTGACACTCCTTCAGATAATGAAGCCAGATTTGCATAATATCAAGTCTGTTTCTTCTAATCTCTTAATGCCGTCAGTGTCACACAGAAGCATTTACCTGCTTAGCTTCTAAATATACTCTAGTTTTACGTGAGATGGCACACAGTATAGTATGAACACCATTTTCTGCTAAGGCACCATTAAATGGTTTAAGAGTTGAAGCAAGAGGCTTTGTTCATGGTTAATAAACTATTTACTTTACAAAGCTATTAAAGATTACAATAAAAAGAATAATTAAAAAGACGGTATCTGTTTTTTGCCTCTCAGATGTGAAGATTTTCTTTTCGTTTTTTTAGATGATTTTAAATTGATAATTTTTTTTTGTCTGTTTTGACTGTTGCTCGGACCAAAGAAGCAATTTAAAGACGTCAGTTTGGGCTCTGGGAAACTGTGAACGGCAAAACAAAATAATAATGAATGCATCAATCAATTAATCAAAATATTACGATTAATCTATAATGAAAATAATTGGTAGTTGCAGCCATACAACTAATAAAGCAATTATAACGGGTGCCTCATTAGCAGTGGTGGAATGTGCATTTACTTAAGTACTGTGTTGAACTACTTTACACTTCTATTACACTACATGTTAGAGACAAATACTCACTTTTTTACTTCAGTATATGTATTTGATAACTTTAATCTCTTGTTACCTCTAAGATTTATAACAATACAGAATATAAATCAAGTAGTACATTATTATGCAATATTATAGTTTATATCATAATATATTTTATTCTGAAATGGCCCATTAAGCATTATGAGTTTACTTTTAGTACTTTAAGTTTATTTTGTAAACACACTAAGGGTTTGAATGCTGGACCTTTACTTGTTCAGTACTTTCTGAATACTATATCCACCACGAGGAATACCACAATGTAACCTCCTACGCCAACCAGCTCCCTGATCACTATATGAATATGATATTTTTGAATCTGGTTATTCAGATCTTCATATAAGCATTCAAGCTTCACGGGCGTTAATCACAATGATCACGATCAAAGCAATATGATGTCAGAGACAGGCTCATCCCAACTGTTGACAGTATCAACAGATGGAGTCAGTTAACAGAGGTAAAGCACCTGTATATGCCAATACTCCACCCTCATTGTGCTTTTACTCAACCAACCACTCTTGTCAGCCCCCCCCCCTCTCTGCCGCTCCCTTCCTTACCATCTTGTCACACCGCTAGTCCCGCCTTTCACCGCCCCTGTGAGAGGGACTGCGTGTTTAATGTTCCCTCTGCTCGTCTTCGAAACCCGGGGACCCATTTTACTTTAAGTCCTCGCCACTTTTTTTTTTGTGTTTTATCTCTCCCCGACACTTTAAAATCCGTCCAAGAAAATTAGGACTACCGCAGTTTCGTCCCTCTACCTCCTCCTCTCCTGAGCAACATTCAAGTCACAAGGTAAGGCCAACACGGGCGAGCTAAGTGCTTGTCACAACAGGTGTAGCGTAAACTCTAACCTGATTTACTCAACAAAACTCCACCTTTTCATTGTTATTTTTCACGCTTACAGTGGGAAAGAGTCTCTCAACATTGTTGAAGTTGGCAGCTGTGAACTCTTTCGTACTTTTTGGCTGTTTTTCTTTGACTGGAAAAACTCAGGTGCGATAGTCGAAACCTCCCGAGGAGCAGGTGTAGCCAGGTTCCTGTGTTGCGTTCACGTCCTTCGCGACTTATCCCCATCGAAAATGTTACTATGGGCGATTACTCAATCATCGTGGTGTTGTATTTGTGAATTCACCAGTGGGTTTGTTCTTGTTTTCAGGCCGGTGTCATCACTTTGGCTTTCTTTGATACATTTTGTCAGGTCAAAGATTTATTCAGAGATCTCTCCACAGCGTCGTTTATAAAAAGCGTCTTTAAATATTAGGTTTGTTCTCCGGAATGACTTTAGGACCCTATTTTTGACCCCGTTCAGGGTGCACTCAAATATTTTAGTTGTATAATAAACTCCATATCAAACACTCCAAGCTTTTTGACATTTTATTATTTTATTATCAGAGTTTGATACGAAATATCGGGATGACATATGACCTTAAACTAAGGCGAACTAAAAACCTATTGGCCTAAAATGCTAAGTGTTTCTCTCTCAATGAGCGTACCAACAGGACACCTGTTCTTTTCCACCAATCCTGTTACACCTACGCAAAACGGATCACCTGATGTTTCAGGAGAAAGGTGACTGGGGCAGTCCCGCTCTCAGATGTGCAACTCACTGCCAACATCAGACTGAATACTTGTTGGATGTAAGATGTAGATTATTTACATCCGTCAGAAATCCTTTGTGGGATTGTTTGAACACTCAAACTGTCTGTGTGTGTGTGTTTGTGTGTGTTGTGAGGTGTGCCTTTACTTAACCTTTAGCATAGGAGATGAAAGGATAAGTTAGCCAAGGCCTGTAGCCTGCAATACTTGAGAAACTGTGTACTCAAAGAATTAAGGTTGTCAGTCCTAATATTATAATAAATGTCATCCTGAGAGTCATTGCCAGGGGCTGAATATATTGCGTAAGGACATTACAAAGCTTATAATTATTATTATTTTCAACCCACATGGCAACATTCTTGTTTCCAATCACTCTTCAAATTCACCAGGCCGTCTTTATTTGCAGCACATTATGTTAATGAGCTACTGTTGATAGTTACTTGAAACCACACTGCCTTGGGTCGTTGTTTATTTGTTTGCCTTACTATAACCGCTTTCAGCTCTTGGAAAGACGGAGCCTGCCTGATCTAGTTCTTGTGTGTGCATTGCTGCAGTGATGTGGAGATAGTGGGGGAAGAAAAAGTACTGAAAGTCAACAAGTGACACGTGAAGGAAAAATGTTGAAGAGAAGTAGAATGAATGGGGTTGAATAGGACACTGAATTTGGGTCTGTTGCATTGTGCTGACTTGAGTTAATGTGGGTAGGTGGGTTCCTCATGCTGAAGGCCCTGTAGGAGGATACTTACAGACTTTATCTATATCCAATGTACTCTTTCTTTAAAATGCTGATAAAGCTTAAAGATGTAACGGTGCACAGAGAAACCATGTTGTCAGTATAAACAGCTTCTCATGGCATGGGCATGGGACTGTTTTTTTTTTTCTCCTCACTTTCATGGTGTTTTCACCAAAAATTCAAGATCTAAAGGCTCTTTGACCTCTTAACTTATCTAAAAAAGTGCTCCAGGCTGCTCCTTTTATCTGTATTTTTTTACAGTTATGACATCACTGTCATTAACTGTCATTCTGTAGACTTAAAGGTCGAGTTGTGTATTGGTATCTTAGGTTTCATTATCAGAATCTGACTTGTGATATGATAAAAAAAAAAAGTCATGCCACAGTTAATGATTTCATGACAGTTTACAGCTTTTGGTCTGTCTTTCTAATCAAAGCCCCACTCACCTGTTTGGAACTGATTTTGGATTCACGCGTAGAAAACAAACCAAACAAACCTATGATTACTTAACCATGCTCTGTTTGAAACATAGGAGGCAAAATAAACAGCTTTGACTGACTTGTGTTTGACTGAATATCCAGTTCTTGGAAGTCACATTTCTCCTCTCGACAGGGTGCATCGAGTTAATGAACCCCCCGCTGTGGTGCCAGCAAGGCTTCTCCCCCCCCCCCCGCTGTGCGAAATCAAGAAAATGTTAGTCTAGATTAAGGTATTAGCGTTGAATAATTACTGTATAATTACCATCTTAATGGCTGAAAATTCTTCCTGTGGAAGCTGTAATTGGTTTGATTTTCAATTCTACACACCCGAAAGCTGCAAAACAAGCCAATTCATTTGAGATGATAGCAGTGATCTGGTCGGAGTTTATAATATGGGTTACGACGTGTCCTGGAAAACCTGGAAAATCTGGAAAGTTAGAGACTTTCTAGTCGTTAATTGTGCATTGAACCCTTTCACTTTTTACTTTTGTTTAATAGGGTTATGGGTGAGAAGATGAATATTCTTTAAAATAAAATAAATTCTACTTGATTTCAACTGTGGTGGGCTGCGGCCAAATTAAAGTTACATTTATAGGAAGAATGTATTTAACTGCAGTCCACTCGCCGGAGATCTCAGCAAACAAAACAGCCAAGCTCGCCACAAAGCAAGCTAACATGGGGTGTCCCATGAACCACCTACCGACTTTGAATTTGAATGATTTTGGATTTTTTTAATTTGAGACTCGGATGGATTTTAAATGTACTGGGCCTCACAGTTTCACAGTGAATGTTCGACTTGGAGTTTGTGCTAGCTAGTAGCTAAGTTTCCGCTGAAAGCCTGGTTCATAACAGCCCAAAAAAAGTGCTGATTACGTCTAGCAAAAAGGAGGCCGGATGACCTCATTGTACAGAGGAGGCCAGACAACCTCATTGTACAGTTTGCAGTGATGGGTGTAGCCGTCACCTGTAATGGACCTAATGTTCTTCAGCAAGAACCCTGCATCATTCATGAAGGATGAATAAAACTGGGGTTAAATATGTCAATACTGGGCCTACTGGTAAATTAGATAAGCAAATGTTGTCCTGTATTGTCAGAAAAAGTCCTTGAAAATGTCCTGGAAAGTTCTTGGAACATGTTTTCTTTATAAGAGTGGGAACCTTGTGTAATTATCTATATTATGTTATGTGGCCCAACTTGATAATTATATTATTAATTATATTATCATGTCATCATTCATAATGTAGAGGAAATGATGATAGAAACAGTGGATGTAGAGGTTTTGGTAAAACTTGAACAGAGTACAGATATATGGATATTTCTCCCGGCTCTTATCCGCTGACCATTCCATATTATACTTGTATCAGAATCTTTCCTCACAAACTTCAAAATATCTTTCTCCACTGCGCTTTTCATCTCCACTGTGTCTTCACCCCGATCAGCTCGTCATTGCGTATCCTTTAATTCTCTTAATCCAGATAATTTCCTCAGCCCTCCCTGTGCGCAGGGTAACCAGACTCCATTGTTAGTAATTTAAGTCATGACGGATCACAGTCCTCCGTAGACAGTGGCTGGTTTCTATAGTTACCGTCAACAGTCTGGGCTGAGAAGTGTTTGTAACGATATCCTCTGGACAATGCTAAACAAAATGGTGGCCACCTTGAGTCCTCTTCCTACCAGCTGTTTGCGGAGAGAAACTTCATATAGCGGACAAACAGGTGGCTGATACAGTATATAATCCTGCACAGATGCTATCAGGAGACGCTTAACCGAAACAATATAGGCCGTGCCATTTGATATAGATTCAGACGTAACAGTAATGACATTAAACGCACTGCGAGAGATGACTTGTGGGACTGACCGGAGAAAATAAACGCTTATACTGATCGCTGGGTGCTGTAGCCTATCATAGATCGCATTGAATGCGAGGTGGGGTACGCCCTGAACAGGGTGCCAGTGTGACACATACAGACACAGAATCACATATACACCTACGGGTACTTTACAATTCCCTATTGCCCTAATCTTCAGGTCTTTAGACTGTGGAATTTAATCCATACAAACATTTATCTCCACAAAGGGAACACCCAAGTTGGCTTTAAGCCTTGGCCATGCCCCATTTAATTTATTTACTTGTTGTATCAGTACATTTAAAGGCAGATTACACACTATGCAAACATATGTGTAACATTTATCCAAAATTGCAAGCCCTCGCTCACCAGTTTATTAAAGTCACGTCTGAAGTTTTGAACCTGCATGGTGGTGTAATGTGATGCTGGAACAGCATATTTAGATATGCTATCGCCAGTGGTTCAAAGGGAGAGCTTTGAAAGGAGATGGTAGGCTGTATTATGTAAATAGGTCAAGAATTTATTCATCTGCTGCCACATTGTGTTATGTCATTTGCATCAAGTTAAAAAATGTGGACCACTCAAGAACTCAAGGAAAAGTACTTCTTTCGGCTGCGGCTGGTTCAAAGCAACAATCGCACCTTTTTTTTGCTTTGTTCTTTATGCTTTTTAATTCAAAGGTCAGCACATTCCTTAAGCTGTAACAACCTGTGGAAGGTGAGCACGGGTTAGTCATTGTAGATTAGGAAAACCTTGGTAATTGATGGCTGTCCATGAAGTGGTTTCAAGTGTTGATGATTAATCCAAGTGAGTGCGAGAATGAGTGTAGGCATATAGGGCATTGGCTATGACATGGTGACATGATAATGGCTCTTTGTGTTTGTGTTTGTGAATAGAGTGGCCAGAGGTTTAGAATGACGTTGGTGCTACCCACACCATGTCGGTGACGGCTGTGCACAGAGTGAAGAGGGATGAAGGGGTGGAATCGAAATACGTAGAAAGAAGGCAAAGGTTAATCAGTACACCGTTGACTATAAAAATGTAACCACAAAGATGCCGTTTTATTCCTTCAATACTACTCCTCAGTGTGTACGACAGAAGTGAAACTCAGTTGAGGGTGAGGATTGAATTCATTTCCACGCCAAGTTGATGTATACAATGCAAGACTTTCCGTTATGCATCATAGATGACTGATAAGGTGTCCAGAGTAAGGTTCATATAGTAGATAAAAGTCTAAACTCAACACATGTAATAAGCTGTTCTGTTATGACATTGCTTTTTGATGACTGTCAAGTGTTAACATTGTTCTTTTCTTTATCATTTCAGCCATGTTACTACCCTCGTCACTACTACTCCTCCTTGGCCTCCTCACCTGGAGTCCCAGCGTGTCATGGGCCGCCAAAGTCATCGTGGTCCCACCCATCATGTTTGAATCACACCTCTACATCTTCAAGACGCTGGCCACGGCTCTGCACCAAGAGGGCCACGAGACCCATTTTTTAATTTCAAAGGGTCGTGAGGTACCCCCCTCCCCTCACTACCACTTACAGCACTACCCAGGGATCTTTAACAGCACCACGGCTGACAATTTCCTCCAGTCCAAAGTCAGCAACATCTTCTCAGGCCGCCTCACATTTCTGGAACTGTTTGACATTCTTGACCACTACTCTCAGAACTGTGACGCTGTCGTTGGCAATGTCGAGGTAATGACCCGCCTCAAAGAGGCCAAGTTTGACCTGCTGCTAGTGGACCCTAATGAGATGTGCGGCTTTGTGATCGCTCACATCCTGGGTGTGCAATATGCTGTGTTCAGCACCGGCCTGTGGTACCCTGCAGAGGCGGGTGCCCCAGCTCCTCTTTCATACGTTCCCGAATTCAACTCATTGCTGACAGACCGCATGTCTCTGCTCCAGAGGATCACCAATACAGCGGTTTACCTGGTGCAGCGCTTTGGAGTCCATTATATTGCATTACCCAAGTATGACAGGATTATGAAGAAACATGGAGTGAAGCCTCAGGTGGCCATGGCTGACTTGGTGCAGGGCAGCCGGCTGTGGATGCTATGCACTGACATGGCTTTGGAGTTCCCCAGACCCACCCTGCCACATGTGGTGTACATAGGAGGCATCCTCACCAAACCCCCCAACCCACTCCCACAGGTCAGTACTGAGAGACACACAGACAGCTGATAGGCACACAGTGAGACAGACAAAAAGATTCTTGTGTGGTAGTTGTGATGCAAAGGAGGGCTTATGCTGTGTTTCACTTGTGAGTATGTGTGTCCTTTCACAGTGTATGCAATTTTTCATCACATTATTGGTGTGTTTTGTTTAAAGTTAGTACATTTTCAGGCAAATCAAGTGAGAAACTTGAGACGGCGATGCCTATTTTTGATTAATCCAGCAAATTAAACACCTGACACTTCACGGTACTTCATCATGTAGTCATAAATCTGTCCTGCTCATTGATATGAAACATTTCCCACCATGGCCTAATGCACCCGGATATGTTAAAGGGATAGTTACCGGAGAATAAACCACATGTCTCTGATGGTTGACAAATTTATATCCTCTCTTGGTATTTAATATACTGTATCACCCAGGCCTACCACGGAGTCAGTGTCCTCGTGTCTCATCAGATGACACTCCTTTATATTTATTTAATTTCTAGATCCTCGTGCTAAAACATGTAGAGCTTTTAAGGCTCACTCTGAGTGCTGGAACATAAAACAAGGGCTCTGTGCCATCGGTGACAAATGCACTGCAATACAATAGTTAATTCATGGTGCCAGAGTTTGACTATGACATTATGCAAATGTAGGGTTTCATGGGTAGGACGGAGGGCCATACAGTATTGTGATGTTTGACTCGGGGGAAGGTTATCCCCATGTGTCATATGCACATATAAGCCGAGCATTTACAAATGATTTTCCTACATTAGCGTCAGTCCACTTGAACAAATGGATGATTTAGGTTGTGCCTTAAGGAAATGATGGTTGATTGGTGGAATCAAGAAGTCACTTGTCTCATTCGCAAAACCTTGGATGCAAAGTAATGATGATAATAAAGCTCGTTGTCAGTTAACGTACAGAAATATGCACACCTCTATGAATTTATTGAGCCTGTCTCTCCTGTCCCTGTATTTTTTTTTTTTTTTTGTATCTACCCTTGCTTGTACCCATTGTCTCTCCTTATTATCACATCCTGCTACAAAGCAATCCATTATAGACGCTGCTGGGGTGAGGATGGGTTTGGGTTGAATGGGCATGGTAGATTTTGAGCACGAAGGGAGGGGAGTCATGGAGAGCAGAGGCGGGCGGTGACGGGGGTTAGTCCAGCGTTCGGACGCCGAGAGCGCGGGCCGTCGGCATCTACTGCGGGGGGTTTTGCAATGCCACTCCAGCCAATAGGGAGCATTGTGCCGTGTTGTGTGGAGGGAGTTATAATGGAATTGGAGGGAGAACGAGGGCATTGTTCTGTGCAGAGCTCTGGGGACACTGAGACTCTTTTATGGGGTCACTGAGGCGGCGTTGTAGGGACAGTAGAGCTCAGTGTGTCCCTGATGTTGCTCTGTGCCAGGGCCGGTCTTAGCTACCGCAGCTGGACCATTAGCCTCCCTCCCTTTACTTGTCCTCCAATTCTCTCCAACATGGCTGCTCCCTGATTCCTCCTCCTCACCCTCTGTCAGTCCATACATCTTTACTTTTCATTCTCTATTATAAAGTATTTTGCTATACAATGCACTGCTATCCTAAATGCACAAACACACACAAATCCTCCCCAAAAAAGCTCTATTCTTAATTGCGAAACCATCGTCTGCCAAGTGAAAAGTATTTCTGATCAGCTAATGACAGGCAGTGTTACCATCCAACAGTCCCACTGCAACCTCTTCCAAGAAGCAGGTTTAGAAGAAGGTGATGTGCATAACCCCTCAGGTCTCCATAACCCAGAACAGGTCTCCTGCTTCCAGGAACAGGGCCCTGGAGGAGCAGGATGCTGTCTTCATTCTTCAAAGGGCATGTCATGTCTCCAGTTTTCAGTGCTTCAGTCTAGCTGTCAGTTGGTAGAAACTGATGAGCACTGTAGATTCCCTTTCTTTTCCCTTTATCTAACTATAGTGCTCACATTTTACATATTTTATTGATGGACCATAGTTGGCAGATGAAAATGGTGCTCATGTGGTTTTTGCATTTTAATTAGATAGATGCAATTTTCTTAGCTAGCTCTTTAACCCTTTAACCCAACTTGGTTCAGGAAATTATATCATAGAAGGAAATGAGATCATCTACATTTACCTCAGAGATGTTACTGTACTTACCAGTTTCATCAACATCCAAGTAACAATTATGACTGGGAGTTCTGATATAGTCCATCATTCAGTGTAACTACACTATAATTGAACATGCTTGTGAGTTCATATCTCCACCTCTGCTCATCGACTGTTGTCAGCGAGGCCTGTGGAGTTACCCAAAGTAACCGGCTCTTTGTTTCTAGAGAGAAGTGCTGCAGTCGAGTTTTCTTTGAGCGTCACAAAAGAAATTCCTTTCATCTCTTGTATTGAGTTGGCAGCACAAACCACACATCAAAACTTGGCACACAACACCGAAACTTGTATATATTTGTTTGTGATTTTGTGGACTTTAAGGATCTAAGTGTGTTTTGAAAGTATGGATTCGACGAGGACATTTTTAGAGAGGACTTTATTGTCAGTATTTGTTATATATCTGAAGACTGGCTGCTCTATTATTGTTCATCAGCAGTGCTGTCAGATCAAGACAAGTTTCCCCACAGATACAATAAAGTATTCTGTCAGCATCACCATAGTAGATCATAATAATTTGTGGGTTTTTTTTATATTCATTGATTTATCAATGTCATTCTTACACAGTGTCATTTAAAACCAGCTTGTATACATGATGATCTCTTGAGGAAATATACTTCCCAACCTTCTTTTTAGTGGTATATTTTTTAGGCAAATTGCAGCAGGCAGCAATTTAGAAGAAATATAAATTCATGTCACATTCACTGAAGAAAAATGAAGTCAGAGTAGTGTTGTAAAATAAGGTCATCCATCCATTTTCCATAACCCGCTCTCTGAGCTCTCCTTATCAGGGTTGCACTGAAATTAGGTCATATAGATGTAAAATCATTAGGAAAGCGATACTGGTCCATTTAAAATTAGGAACTCTGTGTACTATCAACATTATTTATTAATGTCATAATATGAAGTGATGATTTATGATGCATCACTGGGCACCAAAGTGCAAAATACAAGCTCAGCACATCCACCCTTGCAGTTCTGAGGCATTAACTCACATATATTTCACGGCTTCATGCATTCGACATTCTCTGTCCCGCTTGATAAACTTCTACTGTGGACATTTAGTTTCTTAAAAATGTCCTGGATTTGAATATAAGCAGTCTATAAGGAAATATTTTTTTACAGCTTGTGCCAGGCCCACAATATAACGAGAGATTGTATTTGTAAAGAGTCTTTATAGCCTTTCCACATTTAGTGTCTGTATGCTCATAGGTAAGATTGGTAAGTTATTCTGTTCAATAAGTTTTGACATCATCCAACATTAATCTGTAAACTTGTAAATCATTCAGAACAGAAGAGTGTAAAACACACCTCACTTGAGTCATGAGCATAAATCATACAGGTCTGGCTATAAAGCAATAAAGGCAGCAACAAATGATCAAAGTTCATGTGAAGGATCTGTTTTATTATCTATCATCACACTGTCATTAGTGCATTAAAAGTCAGCTGTTTAATTGTGTTTATCACATAATGTATCCAATTTGAGTAATTTGAATGTTTGCGATACACATGGATGAATCTATTATAGAAGGAGGAAGTGATAAGGTAAAACAGGAAGTAAAATATATATTTAAAAGTTAAAACTACAGCTCCAAAAACAAAACAAAACAAAACACACTGCAGTACTGTTGCATTGTATTATTGCTAATCTTGTTTGTTATGGGCAAATAAACTCCTAAAACTAAAACTGTATTTATCTCTCATTGACTGTCTCTCATATTCCAACAGGATTTTGAGGCATGGGTGAATGACACAGCGGAGCATGGCTTTGTGGTGGTGTCGTTTGGAGCTGGGGTCAAGTACCTTTCCCAGGACATTGCTCACAAACTGGCAGGAGCCCTCGCCAGGCTGCCCCAGCGTGTCGTCTGGAGGTAAAGTATCTGTTTTCTTACTTCCACTCTGTACGTACTGTACACACCATCACAGATGTGAGTAAGGATTTTCCAGCGAGCTTCAAGTTACTGAGCATCACAGCACCGGGCCTCTGGATGTCAAGGGATTGAGTGTGTTGCAGAAATTGCATTTTATATGCACCACCGCAATCAGCCATACTGTAATGACAAATCATAAAATAAAGACAACATGTTGTTCCTCTGTGAGCCTGTGCTCTGAGACCAAAGTCCATATTCCCGCCTGACATTCGCTTCAGGATATTTATATGCGGTTGTCCTGTTGATCAAACAGCACTGAGCAGCGGATCCTGACCCTGAAGAGACTTCAGGGAAGAGAACTAATGATGACGCCTTCACATTTTAACGGTGGAAAGACCAGAACATTTTAAATAATTTAGCAAAGTCACATAAGAGAAGTGATTTATCCAGAACAAGGCTTACATGCCAAGGCTACGTGGGAGGTGTTACTGTTAACAACAGCCGTGGGATAGGCAAATATATCTGTGATAGGGAAACCTAAACTGTTGCAGTGTCTGTGCATGCATACTCATTCACACTATGACTGCAGACATTTAAAGGACCGGCGAGTGAGATTTAGTTGCATCTAGCGGTGTATTTGCAGAATGCAACCCCCTCGTGTCACCCTCTCCTTTTTATCACATAGGAGAAAAAAAAAACTGTGGGCATATTTCTGCTGTATTCTATAAATAGAGCCACATAAATCTTACCCATTGGACCTGTAAATGTGTTCAGGAAGAATGGATAACAAGTCATTCACATAGTTATCTGCAATGTTTGCCCAGTGAGACAAATAGATGTAATTAAAATCCAACTTCTTGTAATCATTTGCACATTTGAGTCCCACAGCAATGATCCACTGACAATGACCTGAGCAAGAAAATGGAAAATATAAGAGGAGGGAAAGTGAGGCTGGTAGAGGTGGAAAAACAAAAGTGATGCCAAGGTTCCATATCTTTTAAGAGTTTGCAATTCATTGACCACATTCACACATGCAAGTTTTAGCCCATAACTGACTCATGAATCATTAACAGATATCCAACATTTGACTGAGCTTAAGGTGGCATAATCATAATGTGTTTGAGAGCCAACTCTTCTGGTATGTCCAAGTAGTACATTATTAATCTAGACTGCAGCAACAAAGTCCTGGTAATGTGTACATGCTGCCCCCAAAATGTGACTTCTCTATAGGTATATAGTGTAGCTGGGTTAATATTTGATCATGTGCCTATGAGGTCGCCGGCAGGTGCATACGGTCTTCATTTGTTCAAACATACTACACAATTGACAATGATGTCATGTCTGACAGAATGGTCAAGTAACCTTTCATTAGGTGTGTCTGTGCCAGATAATCACAGTTTTACAATGATGTGGTATTATAGATTGGGTCAAAGATGTCAGTTCCAGTTTTTCTGTAGTCCAATTTCACAGTTTTTTTTAAAAGTTTTAGTTTGACTTTTTTAGTTCAAAATATGTCTATTTAACTGGGCCTACTGAACTTTCAGTGTTCTTGTCAAGACATGACCAATAACAACCGGCAACAAGGATTAGGTTCAAAGTTGCCTGTTTATAGACAAGCTGGAGCACTGGGATAAGAGTTGACCCAGAGATAACGTAGCCCATTTTCAAACACACACCGTTAACCTAGTGTTAACTTAAGATAATGACGTTTACAATTTTGTTTACATTCGGTTTACTCTTGTCCCATGTTGTTCCAGTGTGAAACGTTTCTAAGCCTGGAGCTTACAGTTCACTTAGCCTGGGGCTGAAAACGCTGTAAGAATGCTTTTAGGCATGGGCTTCCAGTGCAATATGAAAAACCCTCTTGAATTGCAAGGATATGAGATACGAGGGATGGAGAGGGAGTCTTCAGATTAAATGCAGTTAATTGAGGATAATATTGTGACTCATAAAGCAGAGGAGGATATTAAGTATGTCTTATAAAGGTTACACAGATGTGACAGATTTATACAGTTAGGTAATGTGTCTGTTGACTTAGTTTAACGGGAATCTAAACTGTTCGCATGGTATTTACATGCCTTTTAGTAAATCCTCTCAATGCGTTCATTCATTCAACACAAGAGCGGTGTAAGTGTGTGACTGCTTCTTTTCCTCATTTGTTTGTTCTTCAGCTTTTTTGAGTGTTTGTCTGCAGTATTATATTGCATGGAACAGAGAATATGAAGCATTATGTTGGGTATAGAACTGGGGGAAAGTGTATATGGGCAGGGTTCAACAACTGACACTTGCTGTATGACTGGATTTTTAGGCCAGACAGAGATCCAAGGTGATAAGCTTGTGGTCTGCAGTGTCTGCTTACATTATGGTGGTTTTACAAAAAGCTTGTGAGGGTTGTGGGCAAATGTTCTGTGTGTTGTAATGAGAGTTGCTGATAATCATCATGATAATCATTGTAGTGTGACATTTTAGTGTATAAAATGACAAAGGCAAATGAAACACATTCCCCTGTTCTCAAGCACCGACCTCTATCAGTGGGATATCATGATCTGCACGTGAAGTGAGATACCGAGGTAAGATTGGAGGCGGGAGCCTCATGTGAGCCACAAAACTTTGGATGTGACATTGATTGGTAATCTGGTTTTCAGTAGGCTCCTCCAAACTAAGAGGATGGAAAAGGAAGAGGGCTGATGAGAGGGACAGGGACCAAGCCAAATGAATCGTGTCATTGATAATTGGCTGCATGAATGTAGGCTTTGATTGGCAGGACAGTGAATTGGTGCTTTGTTGAAGAAAGAAAGAGAGATGAAAGGGTTTGAGTTAGGGAGGGAAGGAGACAGAGATGGACGGATGGGGGTTTGTAATGTAGCATGCATATGTATTGTGTGCTGCATTTGTTGAAAAATGCTTCCGCACGCACGACCGCAGACACCAACAAACACACACGCAATGCTGTGCACTTTCTCCACCACCCATAGAGGACAAGGGTTGAAACCTCAGTGTCTGTGAGTGAACAAGCAAGGCCCTTCTGCTTTTTGCTTAAGGAGAATAAGGTCAACATTGAATTCCCCTTTGTTCACTTTCTGCATCATGTAAATGTTAGACTCAATTGATTCATTTAGCCTTCTGTATGTATACAGTATCTCTTGTACACGCTACAATACAGGTGCACCGCTGTGTGTAGCAAGCACTGTGCTGGTATGGTTGATTCTTGTCACAAGGTTGCCAGACAGCTAGCAGACTTGCCGGTTAAATGTTGTCTGGCATGTAACCCCCTGTAACACTGTGACGTGTCGTTTGTACAGATTAAACAAATGAGATACGATGTGTTCATTTGTGAGCTTTACAGGTGTTGGAAGGTGGATTTAGTTGAATTTGCATAGAGCCAGGCTAGCTGTTTCCCCCTACTCCCAGTCTGTGTGCTAAGCTAAGCTAACCAGCTGCTAGCTGTACTGTAGCCTCACTGTCAAGATATGAGAGTAACAGTCACACTAGTGTTGCAATATAAAACTGCAACAGATGATGCTCCAAGAAGGGTATTAAGGGTATCAAAATGTCAACATTTGCCAACAGATCAGAGAAAATGGTGGCCGTAACAATGTCAGTTAAACTGCCGTAGAGCTGTGCCTTCAGGGGTTGCAAGCAGCGACAGAATGTCAAACAGTAAACGAACTGCTTTTGACTGAACGGATACACCATTTAAAAAAAGAATGAATTCATATTACAGTTAGGCTGTACCGTACATACTGTAAAACATGACACGTCCAAATGGTATGTGTATATTGGCCTCTCACCATCAGTGGTGTTGACACTAGGGGTGTCGTGATATGGTTCCATTTGTATTGACGATAACTGTGTGGTATTTAAAAAATGAAATCTTAATATCAAGTTAATAATACAAATATGATAATGTTGTGTAAATAATCCAGCACTCCTTAAATAATTTCCGCTTTGTGGATGACACCCCACACACACACACACACACACACACACACACACACACACACACACACACACAGTAAAAGTTAAAGATAGATAACATATAAAATCTTTATCTAATACCTTTTGGTGTTGTGAAAATCTGATATTGTGACAGCCCTAATTGAGCCATCAGAAATGAATAGAAAGAAAGCGTTTCAAATATCTGGGATGTGGCGGTGGTGTTGACGCGCTGTGATGGCAACATGATCTGTCACAAAAGTGTGATGATCTACTGCATCTATGCATTGTATTTCCTCTTCCTTCCTTCATTACTTCCTCTCTTTGTTCTATAGATTCTCTGGAGTTCCACCCAGTAACCTCGGCAACAACACCAAGCTTGTTGATTGGATGCCTCAGAATGACTTATTAGGTGAGTACATTAAGAGGACACCACGTAGCGTACTAGTTGTGTTATCAGCAGTCAGATTGGCCAAGAGGATTTATTGCATTGCACCATAGGAGCTGAAATGTATTTCACAGCACTTACGAAACCAACCAACCAAACAAGATGCTTAAAAACAACATCTCAGAATAATCTGATTTCCTCGTACGTCGTGGCATGTCTTGACACATAGCTGCTGTTTTTATGAGATGTTGCTGGTGGGTGTGGTGAACTCGGGTTTTCTGTGGGTGGCCTCCTCCCATTCCCACTTATTAACCGCAGTCGTGGGTAGAATGTGGATGTGTGAGCCACTTTGTGCCTGTCTGGAATGAGGAGGAATGTATAACATTTAGATATTGACAGCTAGCATTGTGTTCTGCAGCACCTTGGATTAGTCCAGACCGCAAATAGGCAAACATTACGTCTGTCTGGGTTTCAAGTAGGTTACTTAGATTTCCTCTTATTCTGCACTCCACTACAGTGCATTTATTGGCACTAAATGCTCACATCCAAATTATATAAAGTTTTAATCAATTAAAATACAGCATCAGCATCTCCTTCCATTTTTTTTTTGCCCGTTCACACACAATAATCTACAGAATTTGTGGGCTTGTTTTAGGTGAAGTTTGCACTCCAGCAGTCTGTATCTGTTAGAAGAAAAGAAACTCTAGTCTGTGAATTTTTGTGTCCTCCAAAATCAAACTAGAGACTATGCAGGTGGGTATATAGGTGAACAAAACCTTTTTTAAAATGTGTATACAGAAAGAGAAGAAATTTCTCCCTTCAAAAAAACCCCAAAACTGACAGGTTTTCTGTTAATTACACTGTTGAAATGATGCACACATACACACACAGATGTACTGTGTGAGCTTTAAATCCCCACCCACCACCACCTTCACAAAGTTGGGAGCAACAGCGAGATACTGCTGAGCGTGCAGCAGTTTGTGGGATCGACTGTATAAACTGCAAATAATGTAGAAAAACTGACCGAGCAAAATAAATGCCCTGTCAAAAAAACAACAACTAATGAACATAACAGCGAACATGCAAAGTAACATCCCTCGTCCTTCCTGTTATCTAGGCCATGCCAACACGAGGGCCTTCCTGAGCCACGGTGGCCTGAACAGCATCTACGAGGCCATGTACCACGGGGTGCCGGTGGTCGGCGTGCCCCTGTTTGGAGATCATTATGATACCATGACTCGTGTGGCAGCCAAAGGCATGGGTATCATGCTGCACTGGAAGTACATGAGCGAGGAAGACCTCTACACAGCCCTGACCAGCGTCATCACAGACAGCAGGTTAGATTTCTAAGTCTGTCACACACCAATGCTTTCAATAATAGTGATATTGTTTGTCAGTGCCATCTGGTGCCCGTAAATGGAATGACCACACTGTCACCTAATGATACACATAAATTTAATCAGATTACACATCTGTGCACACTCACATGCTGAAAGGTTGCCCATGACTTTCTACATCTTCCCAACGTTCTGTTTCCAACTTCTGTCTGTCCCTACCCAGGTACCGCCAGCAGGCACGTCTTCTCTCCAACATTCACAAAGACCAGCCAGGCCACCCTGTGAGCAGGGCTGTCTACTGGATCAGCTACATCCTCCGTCACCACGGTGCCAACCATCTGCGCTCTGCCGTATACGAGGTGTCTCCCTACCAGTACTTCCTGGTGGATGTGATTGTCACTGTAGGGGCTGCCTTGGCTCTGAGCAGCTTCATCCTGCGGCGGTTGGTACGAATGCTGAGGGGGAAGGTCGGGGACCAGAGCAGAGGAGGTGGCGTCACCAGGGATGATGGCAACATGGCCAACGGACATTGCCATAGCGAGAGCATGGCCAACGGGAAACACAAACGCAATGGCTCCTTGAAAAACGAGAAGAAGATGAATTAATGTTTTGAATGGCCAAGAGGGACGAGGAAGAAGTTGCCCCAAGGACTCAGCTCTAGGATTGGTTTAGTGGTTATATAAAGGCTTTGAGAGAAAGCTGTTCTTAGGTCTGCGTCGAGAGGCAACTGTTACTCAGAGCGAGCAAGAGGCTGTAGGAGGAGGATACACAATGCATCGAGGGGGGGACGGAGCAAAGCATCGGGTGCTCAAAATCTATGTGTGTGTGTGGGTGTATGTGTGCACTGAGGCGAATTTAACGAAAAACTCTTAAAGGTCCAGTGTGTAGAATTTAGTGGCATCTAGCGGTGAGGCTGCAGATTGCAACCAACTGAATACCCCTCCCTCACCATCCCTTTCCAAGCGTGTAGGAGAACCTGGTGGGCGCGAAACTTGTGAAAAATGCAAAAGGCCATATCTAGAGCTGCTATTCGGTTTGTCCATTCTGGGCTACTGTAGAAAAACATGGCAGAGCGACACCATGGAAGAGGACCAACTCTCTCTGTAGATATAAAGGGCTTGTTCTAAGGTAAAGAAAACACAAAGATTCTCATTTTGGGTGATTATACATTAATGAAAACACACTTTATATTATATTTCTGCCATATTCTAACAATAGATCCCCCTAAATCTTACACACTGAACCTTTAACAACAGCAGCTACAGCAATACATTACCAAATTGGAAAGTCATTGAGGATGAAACACAGGAAAGACACATTGGAGGACGTTGTTTCTTCATGTGCGGCTTCTCTCCTGAATGCTCTCTGTTGTCTTCCTGCCTTCCTTGCCCAGTGGAAGGATGATGAAGAGGGGAAATCCTGAGCGCCAACCCCTCATCCTCAGAACAAAACAAGAAAACAAACAGAACTTTTGAAATATTTAGGATTTAATGTTTTTAACTGCAAACTCAGCTTCAACAATTGTCTGGTAAAACTGTAAATAGAGGAGAAATCTATTTATTACTGTACAAATGCATTTTAATGATGGAGCTTTTTAACCTTTATCTTATTTTTAATTTATTTTATGTATCAGTGGTGTGACGGCATGATGGTAGATGTACACTCCCTCCTCTGAAGCTAACATCGTACGCTTCCTATTGATGAAAACAAACAAACAAACAAACAAAAAAAAAAACTGACAGCAGCATTGTCATTGTCTGCACGGGTCTGTGCTTTTTGGCATTATCCACAGTATTCACAGTGGTCTTGTTTTCAAACTAATCAGAGAAAATATTTTCCATTTTTCCCTTTTCACACGGTAGTACCAACCACTTATCTGTGAAGCGTTCCAGTCGTCTCTTGACTGAAAGAACTGTTTAGCTTATCAGCGTGAAAAGGGTGATCATGTCATTATCCAAAGATATAATAATGGTAACTACCGAGGGTGCTGTGGATATGCAGAGCCGGATCAGAAATGTGCTCAAGCTCATCCAGTCAGGTGATCAGGGATGACTCGGAGCATTATTGATTTATGATTACTTGCTTTGTCAGTCCCATATCTTCTGCATTCCTCATCTGTTTAATAATTAATTAGTAAGGGTTCATCACTTGATTGCCATTTTTAGTGTTGCACTTGACTTCGTACATCATTCCTCTGTGATTCATTTGTTGGATAATTTCTAACACATGTCGCAAACGCTAGTTTTAAATTACACAGTCGGAGGTTGTAATTTCAGAATCCATTCGACGCTTCTGCAAGTTTAAAAGTCAGTTCGATTTTTAAATGTTGAGGTTCATGTACAAACTAGGCAGACCTTCTGTAATTATATTAACTTTTGAGTGCGAATGATTCACATTCTGTATGTGGCCTTTTATAATGCAGACATTTGTGTATGCTCGAATACATGTGTACGTGTGCTTGGCGTTTCAATGCTTGTGTGTTTTAGATCACTGTGCAGGTTTAAGACCGAGTGTGTGGATGAACAAAAAAAAAAGGACCGGTGAGGTATGTTTTAGCCCACTGAGACAACAACCATTGGCTTTTTTGCTATCCTGTGAAGTCATGTCATCATACTGAGTGAATGCCCATGCAGAGGATTCTTTATGTTCTTCCCTTTCAATAAGTCCTCCAGTTTGTTTCATCATCTTACGTGTCAATCCACTCCACATTATTTTACTCTTGTTTCTCGGCCACCACGCCTGTAAATTCTTAATGCAGATGGAGGAAGGGTGTGAGAAGGGTGAAAGAGTGACTTAGTTCCGACAACAAAGGTGAACCCCACGACTTCTACAATGAATAATAATGTGTCTTTTCTTGAACCCCTGTCAAGGAGATCAAAGTACAGGTCGAGCTGGAAGAGTATCTTTAGAGTTTGTGGGGATTCGGTATCTTGCTAATGGACATTTCAGAAGGGCAGGTACTCATGGACATGGGACATAAAAATCTCATGAACTTGAGACTTCCAGTCGGACGGTTTATCAAACCACTATGCGACACATACTGTATTTTCCAGTTCCAGTAGTCCAGACATTAATTTTTTTTACACAATTGGCATTCCAGCATAAAGATTGTTTATCAACGTACCAAAGCCTCACACGTGGACAATACAGCAATGTAAATTTAAAGCAAACAGAAGAAATACTATGCCTTAACCTGTCAAAGTTGATGAGGGCTTAACAACCAACCAACATGCACACTGTATGTTCACAAATCCTGTTTTGATAATTGAGAAAAGCTTCATGATCCTCCTTCCTCTGTGAGCTACAAGTACACTTGCACAGCCTAGCCCAGCCCTGCTGAACACACAAAGACTATTATACTTGAATCATCATCATCATCATCATCTTTTAACAACTTCAGCTGTTGGTTATGGTAGGTGGGCCTGCAGGCGCTACACAAGCTATGAACAGGGTCGGTAGAGAAACTTTAAAGTACTTGTGAAGATATATCTTTTTTAATTATTATTTCAGTATTAATGCCCACGTAGTTACATGTCCATCTTTTACTTCTCTGTCATGTTTCTGTACTTACTCTGCAGTCTGACATGCCCCCTGTTCTTGCGACGTTTGCTTGAAGACTTCCTTTGTTCCCTCGTCAATAGTGTTTGTTCAATTTGTCCACCTCTTTGTCTAACTCGACTTCCTGATGTGTTCCGCCGTCTTTGTATTCTTGTCTTTTTTCGTCCTCCGCTCCTCTGAACATTAGATGTCTCCATTTGTTTGTTTTTTTTAACTTCATTTTACTTTCGCATAAAGTCCTCAATTTTCCTGTCATGTGTGTCCATGTTGTAAATAGAACAATGTAAACAAAATACTAATGCTGAATAAAAATGACATATTTTGTTTGCAGAGATGATTGAAACTTTTTTCTCTAATCTTTATTTTTGGAATCTAAACTTAAAGAAGAAAAATGGAGAAAAAGTTTAATCACTTGACACATTTTGCTTCACCTAAGTTGCTGCTAATTGGTTGTTGCATGTTATCAGTACCGCTGCACAACAATGTCGAACAGACGAGCGCATACAGAACCATGTTTCTGAGACCCGGCAAGGCTGATGTTGATGCTGTGTCTCAGTTTGATAGGGGATGTATAGGCTTTCTGTTGGGAATTGTTACCGAGCAGCATGAGCTTTTGTAGGTATCAAATGGTAGAATCATCTAAAGTAGCCAACTGCGCGCACACACACACACGCACACAAGCCGGGTGGATAGATAGGGTTATCTAATGCTGTATGCTCGTGCTGAGTGAGGCTGGGGTAACAAAACACCCAGCCTGGTACCCTGCCTCCCTCACTGGCCCTGTTAATTATTCACACCGCCTGCAGGGGCCTGCAGACCTCACACACACACACACACATACACATACACACTCACAGTCAAAAGCATCTGCAGGTATGTTTAATTTACGTTCTTGAAGTTGTTTTCTTTTGTTGTCGCCGTTGGCCAAATCGGGCACTGGTCTGTTAACTGAGACAGGAAGGGGGGAAGAAATGGAGGGCAGGCCTCTGCTGATGAGGAATCTGATATCACAGAAAGCACAGTGGGCATCATTCATGACATCCTCCATTCATTGTCAGCCACCCCTCCCTCCTCAGACCTTGTAAGTGCCTATTATCTACCTTTCCTCTCCACCTCAAAGGACAATCATCAGGAGCAATTAACCACTTTGTGTGGGCTAAGTGGGCTTAGTGTATGCAGCAAGAGTCCTCCCTCTTTGCACAAGATGTAAGTGATGGATTTGCCAACAGCTTGACAACAGCTCGGTGTATTCAAGTCTTCTGCACACGGTCATCTATCAGACAGTATGTGAGAGCAGAGAGGGCGTTGCATGTGTACACTTTTTATTGAGGATGTAGGACCTGTTAGTGACACGCCTTACGGCGTGTGAGAGTTTTGAAATTGTTGACTTAGCTTGTTTGAGCTTCGATGAATGATGGATGCTCCATTCAGCGTTATTCATCTCGTTCAAAGCACATATGCAGTCATGGAAGAAGTAATACAATATTTAACTTAAAGTAGCAGCATTCAAAAGTAAAAACATACTTCATGTCATTGTTTTACTATTAGATATGTTGTTTTTGGGTTAATAGATATTTAAATAGTTTATTTATCAAGTGGAATTTTCTCAACTCAAAGAAATGCTTAAATCCGTCAGGCCTTCAGTTTATTAGATAAATTCAAAGTCACCGAATTTGGAGATCTCCATGTAATCTAAAAAGTAACTAGTAACTAAAGCTGTCAGATAGAGGTAGTGGCTTTGGAAGTATAAAGTTGCATAAAGTGGAACTACTCGAGTAAAGTTCCTCAAAAACAGAGAGTAAATTCACAGTACATTGTAACACTGCATGTATACTCAGAGCTCTGTGGAGCTGCTCAGAATTTCATATTTTTTTTTTGTAATTTCTTTGATAAGATTGAATGACTTTCCCATCACCAACTCAAACTCAGACCTAAACTGACCTTGACCGTGTATTTAATGGAAAAAGGAGAGAAAAATCTATCAAAATCAAATCATTCAATGGAATTCAAAGGGATGATGCGATCACAGCACGGTGGAAAAGAGTTTTATTTTCTTCTCCATCGAGATTGACCTGATGCCTTGCTGGATTGTCCTCACACTGTAACATTCTTCACTTTTTCACTTTTGAATTGTGTTGCTGTGAAACAATGTGAAAAGAAGAAAAAAAAAAAAAACACACAGCCCTGTTCCCTTGAACAAAAAATAGCCCAAATCCTAACATGTATTTTGGGATTTGGCTGGTCTTATTACAGCAGAGCGAGGTGCTACAGTGTGTGCAGTATGTACTTTGCTCTTAGAGCTAAAAATATTTGCTTTTCTTCCTGAAAGCTCTGAGCTTGTAAGCTTGCACTGCACGTTGTCTTGTCACCCTCAAGATAAGGACCACGGGAACAGGCTTACTGTCTTCGCGCATGTAATGAGAGGACTCATCACCATCATCGAAAAAGACCTGTGAAAGACTCTTTTACTCTTTGACTTTCTTTGCCCTTTTTTTTAAGTTAGAAAGTCGGATCAGTCGTGTGTTTTATGTTCTGAAAGGTTGGGATCAATATGACCAAGGGCAACTCATGCTTGATAAAAAAAAAATATGGTAACTAGTACCATGAGATGAGTGTGTATGTATGTGTGAGTGCAGAGAAAGTGAGGCTTCAATCCTGTAGCTTACTCTTATGTCCAGTAGAGGGTAGTAGTATTCCATAATCAACTGCTCTGGTCACCTCTCCTCTTCCATGTATCTCTCTATCCTATTTTCCTCTCTACCCCTCTGCTTCGACCAACAGCTGATGGACCTGTTGACTAAAGTTTCAGAAGTTTTGAGTTCTGATGCAAAGATCTTGCAATATCTAGTGTGTGTGTGTGTGTGTGTGTGTGTGTGTGTGTGTGACTTTCTTGTGTGGAGGTGGACTGCAGTTGTCATTCTGGTCCAGCTCTATCAAAATGTCTTCATGACAGATGTGGCCTCATCCATCAGTGGAAGCCTTGGTTAGAATCCAAATCAAAAACATCAGAGGGCTTCGAGTGCCACGTGTGTGTGTGTGTGTGTGAGTGTGTGTGTGTGTGTGTGTGGGGGGGGGGGGGATTTCAAATAAAACTTAAATGATCCGTGCGGAGACACGGGGTCCCTTCAGCAGCCTCAAAGATAACGCAGCCAAAAATAGATGAATGGAGGTAATAAATAATTGCAACATGCAAATACAATTGACATGTGCATGCAGATTTTATGTGTGCGCATACGTTTACACATGTATTTGTGTGTGTTTGTACGTGTGTGTGCGTGTGTGTGTGTTTGCTAGGGTGTTTGGGATAGATGGAGCCCTGTCACTGTGTCACCATGGAGATAAGAGAAGCCTGACAGCGAGGGAGAGAGAATGACAGCTTTTATATCAATCATACTGACTTATAACTCCATATGTGTGCACGCCTGCGTGTGTGTGTGTGCGTGTGTGTGTGTGTGTGAGAGAGAGTCTGTAAGTTAAGGGGTTAGGAAAGGGTATTAAGCTGGAATCAAAAATAAATCAATGTCATGTGGTTTGTATGTCAACAGCTGTTGTCAGTTTGGCCTCACCTCTCACTGTAATCTCTAAAGTCCAGCGACCACACATACATACTTATAAATTCACACACACACTGACACACAAACAGACAGATGCCTGCATGTGTCACCCATCTCTAAGTGCCTGGACAACACCCAGAAGGAGAGAGTTGGCCAAATGTTGTCCTGGCACAAAACGCTACATCTTCCAGCCTCTCTCTGATCTAATTCTCTCTGTCTAATTTACTTTCTCCTCCTCTCTGTGTCTCCTATTCCTCCACTCAACACTTTTTTTTACCCCCTCCTTCCTTCTACAATTTCTTCCCACTTCCTTTTCCACCCCCTGTTTCTCTCTCTCTCTCTCTCTCTCTCTCTCTCTCTCTCTATACATTTACTTTTCGTTCCCTGCCTCCAAACATTGTCCGACCGAGAGCCTCAGTGAATCTGTAAGCTGATGCAGCGTATCTGTGAGGAATTGGGAATTCAATTGGAGAAAATCAGGCTTTTGAGTTTTCAGCCAGATATTTAATTATGGGAGTGAATTATAGCTGTGGCACTGCGGGGACACAGTGGAGAGGTAATGTGACTAAGTAAACAATAAATAAGCACTAAATAAACATAAAGTCAATGCCATGCTTGATTAGAAACATAACACCCACCGCAGCCCTTGCTTAACCTCCCATGCTTACTTTTTTAAGCAACAAAACACTTTTCCACTCTTTGCATGTGCTAAAAAAGTGTGCATGCACTATATATATATATATATATATATATATTATCTGAATCCTTTGCCCCACAGCAGCTCTCAGACAACAGCTGAGAAAGAGGCCAGCAGAGAGATGGAAAGATAGAGAAGAGGGGGAAGATAGTAAGATAGAAATCTAACCCTCCACTGTGATTAGGTACTGACCTCACAGGCCTGCTGTCTGCCCCGATAAAGAAACAGGAAGACACACACACACAGTCACACACTCTTTACACTATGCCTTATTTTGAACTCAGTAAATCATTTGATCTTATCAGATGTTCATTCATTTCATTTCTCTCTTGTCTCTTTCGCTCTGGGTTTTCTCGCCTCTCTGTTCTCCCAAACACTAAGGAAAGAGATAATCTTGCTATGATCTGTTCTCAGAATCTATTGTTCACGCAGTCTCTTTCTTTTTCTTTGCTCCACTGAAAGTTGAAAAATAAAGTTCAAACAAGGTAAACTTGTCATATTTGGATCTGGAGCTTGCCAGGCTCCACTAGCCTAAATACATTTTTCGCTTGGTTTAAATAAAAATAAAATAAAAAACGCCTTGCTGATGTCATTTTGCTGATTCACCTCTTGGAAAAAAAAGAATAAAATCGATGATGCTCGGCATCCTGAGAGCACGGTACCGCTGAGAAGAAACAACAATGGACACCTATCTGTGTTAAGTGATAACTGATAACTTTCAGTCGGCGATAAGGCGGTGATATCGACACTAAATTTCATGAGCCATGCTCTTTGCTCCATGCCGTGTTCCTGAAGGCCTCATCTGATGTCAAATAACTGCGTTACCAGACTTGTCAGATATCAGATATCCGTGCTGTCAAACATAACTCATTTTAAAGTCCGGGTTAAAGCATGGGGATAACATGGTTATCTTCTCTCATACTGTATATCTGTTACACCTACGTATTCAAGCACGCATGTGCATACAGACACTCACACACACACCTCCATTGAGTCAGTCAGCGAGTTCTCCATCATTGCCAGCGGTAGCTCAGTGCTCTTTGGTTGGTTGCAGGTTGATGGATGAGTCTCCCTTGAGCAGCTCTGTTAAAGCGCCTCTCTATCAGGCTGCAGCCGCATGGGCCCTCACATTTGATTAGATCCCAATGGAAGCCAGTTGCTCCCTGTCATCACTCATACAGCACAGGCAACGGAGATGCAACGGAGACAGCCATTGGAGCAGAGAGCTTGACACGCTGAGGAAGCCATTTCGGTGCAAAGAGAGGATATTATGTGACTCGTGTACAACTCCGTCTCACATGGGTGGCGCTGCACTTGGCTGGAGAGGAGAGATAGTGCGAGGGAGAGGGATACTCATAAAAAGCGGTGTTATTTCCATTCTTCATGGGTTATATTCAGAACCGAAAAAGCCTCATCCAAGATTCTATCAATCAAATTGCCCACCTATTCATTTAAATTATACCTGAATGAGAATGAAGACCATTACAGCACTTCAAAACTCAAAAGCCTTCTGTCGCCTTGACTCTGTCTCTCTCCGTCTACGTCTCTCTCTCTCTCTCTCTCCTTCATCTCCCTCCATTGATATTTACATGTCAATGACGTCTGTGTAAGTGCCTTTCTCTCTTTTTTTTTTTTTGGTCTCCTATTTACATGTCAGTGGCTTTCGCTTCTTGATGGTGCCGCGTTGCAATGAAAGTAATTTGCTCTGTGACAGTCAGACCATTTTACCAGCTATTACTCTCATCCATTCTGGTCAGTGAATACTGATGACAATGAAACCAAGGAGCTGTGAAGACATTTTGCAAGCTCTCGTGTTAGTGACGCTGGTGCGGCTCTCATGTGCTGACAGTCTCGTCCCGTTCACCTCTAAAAGAGCGTTTTTAAATGATATGCCGCATATTTGTCCCCTTTTTTTTTTTTTTTTTAATTGGACTTTGTTAAACTATGCAGTCATCTCAAATCTTTATGCTAAGTTAATTGCTTTAGTGTAAAGTGTCTGCAGAACAATTTTTTATTCTGACTTCTCATCTCGGGAAGCAATCGGAATCGTAGTGTTGTTTATTGCTCCAAAGCTGCCTGGTCACCACAGCCTAAAGTCAGACCTGACATTCTTTATGAACTACACAACAATGTGAAAGCCATTACACTTCCAGTAAATTGCTTTGAAAAACTTGATAGTTGCACAAAAAAGCAATTTCAGCATGAAATCATGGCACTTCCCAGCGAGGGCCTGGAGATAAGTCTCAAGTGATGATGCGGTTTAAAAATAAAGACTAATTTCCTTTTAATCAGCAGCATAGACTGCACCGCCCAGAGTGTTAAATCACTGTTGCAGAAGTGATTTGAGGATGGCGGGGGTGGTGGGGCGGCGGGGCTGAGATATAGTGATGAGAGGTTGCTGACGTGCCCAGGGTCAGCAGCTCACATGTCTGGATGGACAGACGCGAGCGCACGCACGCCAACTCTCTGCTTTGTTGTTTTTAAGAGTTCCGTTGGCCATTAATGATTTAGTCTTACAGGCAGGACAGAAATATGACTGCTTATGACTGAAATATTGATGGGGCTGCATGAATTATTAATAAGGCTGATTTCTGGAATAAAGATGCAGTTGACCTACTGTAGCAAGAGGTGAGTTACAGCGGCCCTACTGTTTTTGCTCGACGGATGGTGCGGCCGTGCGCGCTCACCTTTCACGGGAGGGGGTGGGATGCATTTTTTGTGCATGAGTGAGGCCAAGTGTGTCTCTCGCCCAGTGGCTTTGTGAGCCTGCGACAAATACTCGTCTGTTCCTCGAGATATGCATGTATGAATGAGAGAGAGTTGTACTGAGATCTCCCCGCCAGTGACGGGTTTATTCTTTAAACAACCTGCCACATTGCCCGCAAATTGTTAAGATAGTCAGCTGACAAAAGCGGCGAATAGCAGCCTAGTTAAGCTACTATGCACGAGACTCTTTTGCCAAAACAACCTGCATTCTTTTTAAATCTGTTTGTGTTTGTGCTGCCTCCAGATGAATCTAATTTGGCACTGGAGAGCGAGAGTAGTTGATGCAAGTCTTAGTGTGCTCTTGGATCTGGCAAATAGAGCATTGGCGCAGAGACACGGCACACAAACAATCAAAGCGCCGCTTGTTTTGATGGAGGTAAAGGATTCATTTAGCTTACATTGGATACATTTACCTGTTTTCTCCTTATAGTTTGGTTCCATCTCTCCTCTAATCTCATTGTCTCCTTCCCTTGTCCCCTTAAACATTCATAAGCCTTCGGGTTGTCTTTCATCAGTTTGAATATTCACTGTCTCCTCTGCTCTGCTCGTTTTGTGGCAGTTACTAAAGCATCACATTGGGTTTCACTGCTGGCTGAGTTCTCATGGCTCACGATTGTCCTCTCTCAAACTCTTCACCTCGTCCTCATTCCTCCCTCACAAATTAGTGGGGCATTGGATTGATTTTTCACCCTCTCGTTTTATCTTAACATGACCCTCTGCAGAGCGTTTGACGATGTTGAGTTTTTTTTTTTTTCTTTTTTTATGGAGCTGTGATAGATAGATATGGAGTTCTGCAGATGAATTTGACTTGAAGCTAGAGGCAAAGGAGACAGTAATACATGCTAATGACTCGCAAAAATGAGGCCCGAGAGGTGCACAAAGAGTTTGGACGACGGAAAAAAGTGTCCAGTGCAACGAAGGACAAAGAACAAAAGGGGGATTTTTTTTTTTTCTTTTTCTTTAGCGTTTAGGCCTTAGCTAAGTTTGCTGGCTTGGGCTGCTTCGTCCTTCACATGGGTCAAGAGGACAGGGATGCAAGAGCGGGGGGAGGAGTAAACAGATAGTATCTCTCTCCTCAAGGGATGGAGGGAGGCAGGAGGGATAGAGAGGTAAGCGCTGTGAGGAAATGGAAAGATGGAGGGATGGAGATAGGCGTGAGTGGTGGGAAGAGAGACTATAGAGTGGGGGATGCTGGGGGAGGAGGGAGAGACTGAGACATTGAGATGAGGACAAAATGGTTGAGAAGTGTTTATTCCTCTGATAGGAGCGTGAAAATATTTGACAAATAGGATAGTGATAGTTTGTCGAGCAGCTTGGATGAGGTTTGTTTACATTCAAATTTACCCAAATAGATGGAGCATATAATGCGCACGGTTGAACATCTTGTGCTTGGAAAAAAAAAAATCTTTTGCAAAACTTAGTGCTTCAGCAATTTATTTGCATCGAGAGCCAGAAGGTGAATATCTGGGTTTAGATGTCAGGTATAGATGAAACAGATTCAGGCTGTAAAGAGATTATCCTTAATTTATTGCTGAAAGCAGCGGGCTTTCAGTAACATCGTGCACGGGCACGACGGAAGTGTGCAGAATTTGGATTGTGCAGGGGTTCGGGAAGAGTGCACGTGTGTGTCTCTAAATGATGAGGTTGAGTCCCAAGCTACCAGCTAATGGTCCCATAGATTTATTGGCAGCACCAAGGGTACTCTGTTTTAGACTCACGAGACAATTCGCAATATGTCACCTGCTCCGGCAGCCTACAGACATGAGGCTTAACACCAGATCTGTCTGAAGGGGTTGTCATCACGTTCATGGGAACGTGTGCAGGAGAGGAATGAAAATGAGAAAGACAGGGCCAACAGGAACCCCCCCCCCCGCCCCCAAAAAAAGTTAGTGTTAAGTTAATGTGAGACAGACAGAAAGGAATTAATCCTGCTGCAGTGAAACCACAACTGGGGTGTGGTAGTCGATTCTGCCCATCGGATATTGGATGCCTCTCTATGACCACCTGTGAAATCACAGCACCAGAGCATGTGAAGCCTTTAGGCAAAGTACTTGTCTCCTCGACAATAGTGTTTTCATAACCAGCCAACTGGGAGGAGATCTAAAGAGAGAGGCAGGAGCACTAATCAATAGGAGAGGGCGGACCGGTGTCAAACGGCAAATAAACAAACAACCCATTATCCTGACACACGCACACACACACACCACGATATGTAACAAGCGGAAGCCAGAGACACACAAAGGTACAGACAAGGGTACACTCTTGATAAATGTACAATACAAACTGAGTGTTAATGTGAATGATTATATGCAAGTGGCAGAACAGAACTCATTCCTATTCACACTCTCTCTCCGCCTTTTGTGTGTGTGTGTGTGCATGTGTGTGTGTGTGTGTGTGACAACCATTCACAAGCAAACAGACTAACTAACTACGTGTGTGTTTCAGCTTTACACATTTATAATAAATGTGGGTGTATGTTGTTGTTTTGTTTTTTGTTCTTGGGCAGGCAAAAGATGGTGAATTTTTTTTTTTAAAAAGCAGAGGAGAGAGTGCGGCTGGTGTAAACACTGATATTACTGTATTGATCAAACCCTCATATCTGGTGGCAGTTAGATGGCCCGCGGGCGTGACTCCGTGTGTGAGCGCGTTGAAGTGATCTGTGCATCATCTGTTGTGTATGCATGTGTGCATTTGTCTACGTGTGTGCGTGCTTTATCTCTCTCCGTCAACAATTTGTGTGTGTGTGTGTGTGTGTGTGTGTGTTGAAGTTTGTTCTGGGCAGCGTTGGTGACAGAGCGAGGGAGGAGAAGTGCTATCGATTTTTAGCCCAGCCATGCTAGAGAAAGATCTGTTTGGGTGGAACTGTGATTACCTCTCTTTCTCTCTCCCCCTCTCTTTCTCTCTCTCTCTCTCTCTCTCTCTCTCTCTCACCCTGTCACTTAGCATACATGCAGTATCTATCTATCCGTCCAACGTCTCACCCGTCTCAATCGTTAGGCCTAAACAAAGCGTGTGATGTGCTCCCTCGCTGTCGTCTATTTCTGGATGCCAGCACGTCTGGGGGAGAATATGTTTCAAAGTTTTTAGCAGCTTAGAAATGGTTTGTTTATATTCTAAGTGTACCACACTTTGCCACATTGGGGACTTTGCGTGCACGGCACACGTGTGTTTGTTTGTGTGCACTTTCTTAAAAAAAAAAACAATGACAATAGTATCTGAGGTTTTAAAAGATTTAGGAGCGAATCAGTTGCCTGGTTACCAGAGTTTGTCGGGTTGCATCTTGCAGACACATGTAACCACACCCATATACATGTATGCACATATAGAAGCATGAATATGCCCCATTTACTTCGCCAAACTTAATCCCGACTGCTAAATACGATTTAGCAGTCCGAACCCAGATCGGTGTGCATCTGTCTGTCTGCACATCTGTCTGTCTCTCCACTCGCAGCTTGCCAGCCCTCCTCTCGGCCTGTTAGAATGGAACAGACGGCAACACAAAGGCAATCTGTGTTTCTCAGTGTGCGTAGTGAGATAAACAGATAAATGATTAGTTGCAATAGAGGAGAGGGAGTCTTAGTGTCATCATTATGAGGGAGAGGGGGATCGGGATTAAACGAGCGGCATTGTGTCTAACAGATTATTGGGTCTGTGTGTGTGTGTGTGTGTGTGTGCGTGTGTCCTGCCTGCACGTGTGGTTGGCTGGTTTTCTCATTATAGGATTAAAGAGCATCTGGTTCAATGTTCCTACTCAACCCTGCCACTCAAAGTCACAGGGGAAATAATACACTGTTGTCTCATGAAGGTGTACTTGCACGTGCTTGTCTCTGTGTGTGTGAGCGTATGTGTGTGTGCACATGCCACATACAGCACACGATTGTGCATGCATGTCAACTACGAGAACAGATATGGATTGAGTCGAAGTGGACACGTTCAGAAATGAAATTGCAGTGTCTAGTGGCTGTGTCACGGAGAGTGGAGAACCTTGTATTGTGGGCTCTCTGTGTGAAAAACTCTTGACTCAAATCTATTTCTGGTTATATAATGAAAGGTGGACTGCGAAGGGCTTAGCTGGATCTGTTGGCGAGTACAAAGCCAGGAAAGTGATGGGTAGAGGTAGAGAGAGTGGTGGAAGGAGACAGAGAGAGCAGGGGAGGAAGACTACCCGTGGGATTGGATAGATAGATAGATAGATAGATAGATAGATAGATAGATAGATAGATAGATAGATAGATAGATAGATAGATAGATAGATAGATAGATAGATAGATAGATAGACTAAAGCTCCACATTTATTCTTCAGTATGGACAATAAAGGTACTAATGCTCTCATTGATTTTCTGTCTAATTGGCCCATTGTGGGATGTGGCAACACAGTGCATTACAATAACAAGTGTCCAAGTGGTTTAACAGTTGACACTATAAGCTCATTCATTTGACCCACTAAAACAATCATTTGCATTGGTGTTCGGTTTCCACAGAAGCACTCTTATCTGAATGCATGGACGCAATTGGGTACGAGGAGAGGAGAGAGTCTCTGCAGTGGTGCAAACACAAGCGAAGACAAGTCTGCACAAGTTGACATTGGGTTTCCAGTTTGTTTGTATCGTGCGCACACACACAAGGACGTACACACATCCTCGCGAGCTGCAGGCAGCACGACTTACACTCTGCTGTCAGTTTAATGCCATTCTGCTGATTGACAGCCTGTAGCGGTAATGCGGCAAGAAACATAGCAATGTGCCAACAAAGGTAAGGAAGAAGAGGAAGACTTCGAGGAAGTAAACATGGATGTAAACAGCAGTGTTGTAGTACTCGAGGTCGGTCTTGGCCTTGCAACCATCTCGGAATCGACAACATTTTTGCTCGGCCTTGTCTCGGTCTCGGACAAAGAGGACTGTGGGGTTATTACTAAAATGCCTGTACATTTATTTGTCACTACTATGAAACTTCCTGCTTCAAATACAACCAATAACCTGATTCATTTCTAATTTGAAATTTCTGTTAGTTGACAGCTGTCACTCCATCCCACCCCCTTGGAGACAGGAGAAGAAGCTGTGGCTGTCTTGAAGGAGATGTCAGCCAAATCTTAAACAGATCAAAAAAGAGTTCATCTATAAAAGACCAAAAGAAAACAAACAGCAGTATGTAAATTCTTCTACATGCAATGCAACGCTTACTAAGACGGCCTCACCCAATAAGATTTGGTGAATATTAGCTACATATTAGCCACACATGTAGGCTCTATACTGCCTGATCTTGGTCTTGACTGGGCCTCGCCCAGTCTTAACTCGGACCTCTGGTCTCGATGCACTCGATCTCTGTTTAGGTGGTCTTGACTACATTATAGCAATGTAGTTTTATGAGAAAGGAAATGCATCTCTGCAAACTGAATGTTAACATAAATGTATTTGTTTACATGAAAACCTTGTATGGCACCTTAACTAAACATACATGCTCTGGTGTTCCAGGTAAATTTCGAGATCAGTTAGTGTCCGACCTGTCACAGAAACACTGCACAGGCACTCCACACACACACACACACACACACACACACACACACACACACACACACGGTTGATGCAGTTGATGTTTCCACAGTTTTATGGCTCTATATTGATAAAACTCTCACAGTGCAATGCTTTGCTTTTAATAGATGTGTTAATTAGAGTTTTGTGGGGTGTCTTAGCTCACCTGGTAGAGCGTGCACTTCATGTGGGTAAGTTCTTACTGCAGCACCCCGGGTTATATCCCAACCTGTGGCCCTGTGCTGCATGCCGTCCCGTATTTTTGCCCTTTCCTGTCTCTCAAAAGCTAAAATAACAATAATAATAATAAAAAGAATTTTGTTGGACGAGACCTGTCAGTGGCACACAATGATCAGGATTTATAAGTGTCTCAAATTTCAATTTATTGCTCGTTCTAAAACAAATCACCGAGAGAGTTTTCTTATGTGGAATGAGTGCAGGAGGGAGTTATCTGAGACACAGCCAATATGTTGCAGTAAACGAGTCTCAGACATCAAATCAGATGATTTAGATTAGAATTTCTTACAGCTGTGAACGGTCAGCTATGAACAATTTGTTCAAATTGTGCTATTTCATCACATAAAGCAGTGATTTAACGCCACCGTTGACATGTTGTAATGTTTTAAAATGGTTCCAAGTAAAATTTATCCCTGTTTTTAGCATTTAAAGGGAGGGTATAACCAATCAAATAAATGATTTATAGCACACCACAATGTTGTTATAAGCAGCTTAGATATCAAATATATATCCTTCCATAAAGCATTCATAACTGGTGTATAAACAGTTAATAGACAATAGATACACGAACATAATATAATAGAGTTTTTACAAGTTTTGAACACGTATACGTAAACTTTAAAACTGCTGATTTGTACACGTTTATAAATCCTTTATAGCACAGTTTAAGGTTTGTTTCTGTTTGTAATAATAATGTTTTACAGTGTTTATAATACATTCATTAATTGTCTATACATCAAATTTCAGATGGCGAGTTATATTTAATGAATTAAAAATGTGTGTAACCAAAGAAGCGACTACATACATTTATACACTGTTTATTATTGTTATATATCTCAAAATTAAGACAAATTAATGGAATTATTTAGGAAATCAATGAATGAACTCCATCACCATATTTTGTTACAATTAATTCACTTTGCTTTTCACTCAAGCTGAAACATTACACCGGCCAAAACTAGAATAAGTGTATACCTTAATTGTATAAATTGTATTTTCATTTGTGACTGACATAACAATAATAAATCATTGTGATTGTGTTGTTGATGATGGTGCTGGCCTAATAAGAGTTTATGTCAGCATTTCTATGTGTTTGTGTATGTGTGTGTTTATTGCCTGTGCCCCTATTAATCAGAACCTATCACTTGTGCCTAATGGAGATAGATTATCAAGCAGAGAGACGTGCCTGTCCCTAGAGAATGTCTGGTTTCAGTGTGTGTGTGTGTGTGTGTGTGTGTGTGTGTGGCTGTGATATAGTAAATACCCCAATAACTGCGTGATTTTCTGCTTGACTACCAGAGCCACCATCGTTTGTGTCACCTGCCCTCGATAAGGAGGTGAGGGTGTGTTTCTGGAGACACAGAGGTTAAGCACACTCATTTATTACACCCTGTCTGTGTGTGTGTGTGTGTGTGTGTGTGTGTGTGTGTGTGTGTGTATACATCGTTTGAGCATAATTAGCTGAGACTATGCTCGCTGGCGTACTCCACATTTATTTCCCAAACAAACACGACTTTAACAGCACCTGTACAGGCTTCTTTTACACGCCTGGAGGTAGAAAGGAGTTTGCCACCAGCTGCAGCAGAAGGCTTTAATCCCTCAGATATACCTATATTATCCTCGCCGCTCAGGGTGAAATATCAGCTACATACTAATATTTCTCCCCTTTTTTCCTTGAAACACGTCCTTGCACCGCTCCCCGGGATACACGTTGGCCCTTTTTGTATCTTGGAAACATTTCAGGTGTATTCAGCTGAGAAAAATTACCACATCAAAAGGCTACAAACTGCAGATCACATTAATTCGGCAGGAACAATAAAACGCGTATGGTTTAGCGACAATAATAGACCTAAACAAACTCCAACTGATCCTTGCTACGCATAATCCCATAGTGACACGCTGTCGCGAGGAAACACACACACACACACTTGTGTAAACCCATTTTACTTTCATTAAGTATCACTCAAAATGGATGAGAGCTCTCATTTCACGGAGTGCTGCCACAGACTTGATATGAATGTCTTCACACACACACGCACACACACACACACACACACACACGTGCATAAACCCACATATAAATACTGCTCAGCCTCAGACAGTGGCGCAAGTAGAGACAGAGCGAGATTCTCAGGGCTACAGATTGATAATAGATTTAAACACTTTCATTACAACCTTTTCAGAAGTCAGAACAGAGATTTCAGAGAAGATTCTGACAAAGTGTGAAAGAATGTATGACGAAATATGATTTTTGTACTTGAGGTGTTTATATATTTTTAATCTTATTCTGACAATGGCTGCACAGAAAGGAGGAGAATGTAATAAAATGTCTTCCAATGTTATTTAGACCAGCGATGCCATTTGAAGGTCAGCTGAAACAACAACCAAGTTTTCTCGTCTCTAAGGGAACAAAATACTCCAAATACCCAAATAACAGCCTCCTTGCTTATTGTTCCATCTTCTTCGTTCTTCTATTGATTGTCAGCTGTCTTCTGGGTAGTCAGTCTTGCTGATGACCTTTAAATTCTGCGTGTATGTGTGCGCGTGTGTGTGCACACCAGTGGATGTGTATGTACGTGTCATTAGCTCCGTGTCCAGCGGCAGCATGTGCTCCCTTTGTGTTCTGTCATGTTATCATATTTTCTCCTGTTCTCCTCATCGATTACCTGTCATCAGGCTGAAATGCGGAGTTTTGTTTTCACCAAGTTAGCAAATAGTGAGTTCTCTCTCTCTCTCTCTCTCCTCCTTTCCGTCTCACTCTCTTGTTTTCCGTCTCTATTTGGCCTGTCACTCGTATTTCTAAAATACAAGATTTCTCTGTCATGCCAGTCATTACCTGCTTATATTAACCATTCTGGACTTTCACACTTTTTTCTTTGTGAGATATTTAGTAGTTTTTCTTTGCCTCTCTTCAGCTGTGACGTTGTTAGACGAGGATGCTTAACTTATTAAATACATCCGAATGTCTGTTTCTTTTTTTTTTTTTTCAGTGCGATACAGCGCGTCATGTCTTAGTGAAGGAAATCAAATCAGACCTGTCATAACACATCTGTTATGCATGGCTTTGTTTGTTTGTCTCTTCGCGTATCTCTTTGTGCGTGCAGGTGTGTGTGTGTGTGTGTGCGTGTGCCTTGCACGTGTGTTTGTAATGTTAGTGGCGGCACGCATGGCTGAGCGCGGGCTGGTTCTCTTGCTGGGATGCTAAACAGCAGAAGAAGAGAAGGTTAAGTAGGAAGGTCAACAGAGTGGAGCAAGGGAGGGGGAGATATCCATCACAGAAACCAATACATTTCTGTGGACACCACGGCTATTTATTTTTATTTCTATGGAAAAGAAGACACTTTTTGCAGGTAAGCTGGCAGCCTGCCTGGGGCCAACTTGACACATCCTCTGCAGACATTTGGAGGAGAACATAGAGCCCTGAAGTAAACAAACTGACTGGGCAAATCAGCTTGGAAAGTTGTTTGCTTGGCTGCAGAAGCAAGTTCCTGTATTCTTTGAAATAAGGGGTCATTCAGTCAAAGTTATATATAAGTAAACAAGCTGACCTTTTTTTCATTAAACCCATTAGAAAAGACATTTTCCCAAGCTTTATACTCAAAACATAACAGTAAGTGAGTGTCAGTGGATTCTGGTCCCATGTTGAAACCAATTAGCAAATGAAACAGACAATATTTCCATTGTGGACATTGGTCTGCATTAGGATTTAGGGGTATCTAGCTATGTAGTTGCTGCTTGAATTTGTACTTGCATTTAATGACATGCCTTAGGCACATTATGACAAAGTTTCATGGGTCTGTGACTTGTGGAGAGGACAAGTGGAAAGGAAATAATCATAATAATCAGATATCTCTTTAGCTTTCAGAATAACCGCATCAATTTCCTGTCTGGTCGTACCATAATCAACAGATCTGGAGGGAGTTAGCTGGTTCATAATCTGTCAGAAAACCAGGCCAGTGATTACAGCAGCCAACAGGTGTGGTTCACTGGTTTGGATGAAGGGTCAGTGATTTTGAGACTGAGATGAGCTGCTTGCACACTGCCGGTTCCATTACATTAAAACAGCAGCAGCGGCAGCATGAGAATTAAAAAACATCTTTAGCCTCAGCTAAAAATAGTGGAAAATCAAATTACAGTTTTCCAGAGCCCAAGTTAACATCTTAAAGTTGCTTGTTTTGTCCAGCCAACAGTCCAAAATGTACAATTAAAGCAACGCTGTTTAGGTTTTGAGCATAAAATATTTTTATGTTAATGCCACATTGACTTGTAGTCAGGTGAATCGTGTCTTCAGACTCTGCACCCTCTCATTAGCTGTGAGAAGTACATAATGCACTGGATCATATTTTATGGAGAAAAAGTTTTCTGCTTTCCCTCTGATGTCCTCCGGCTGCAGTGCATCAACTCTTGGTGATTTACAGAGTTTCCTGATGGACAGTAAAGTAAACAGCTGCTAACTATAGCTGTTGTTAGCTGATGTTAGCTCAGTTTGTTAGCCGGGCTGCCTGGACTGTGACCCCAGGGAACTGGGGTGAGAGTTTGTGTTTGCACCACAGGTGACTTGGACCTCGGGGAAGAAGAGGAGGCCGACTAACACCAAGCTGGGCTTCTTGCTGCTGGACTACTAAGTAATATTAGCTGGCTGCTATGTATGCTGCACGCACTTGCTTGATGTTTGGCTGCTAAAGTTGTTGACTTGCTAAAATCATAATAAATACATGTGCACAACTGGGGAATCAATTGCAAAAAATATCAATTTCTACACCATGTTGCTTTAATAACATTAGAGAGAAACAGCCAATAATTTTCTTATTAAACGATTAGTCAATCAATTAATTGATTAATTGACCATCTCTTTTAGTTCTAATATTTACTGTAAACCTGCATGTTTTAAAATTAAATCTCCCATCTTCAACATTTTCTTAATCCAGGTAAAATAAAACATTATTCTCTCCCTCTCATACCTTCTTTTAATTTTCTCTCCTACAGTCAAGCGACCTGTTCTCTCCCCAATTTCTTGCCTTTATCTCTCTCCACCTCCCTCCCACATGCTCTGTCAGTACCCTTCTTCTGTTTTTATATCTCTCTCTGCTTCTGTTCTCCTCTCTTCTTCACCTCCCGTCTCCTCCGCCTCTAACACCTCTTGTCATTATGGCTAACTCCTGCTATGACAAGCCACGGCTTGATCTATTTCTATCTCCTCTCAGACAAGTGTTACATATACACCAACTGTTCATGAGTGTGTGTGTTGGAGGGACAGAGGCATCGTTGGGGACATCTGTGTACATACACATTTTACAGCATGTGTGCTCAACAGCGGTTTAGTTTAAATTTAAACATCAGGGTTACAGTGCACAACGCCAGCATGCACAGTGTTGTTGAGGTTTCTAGGTTTCCAAAAATGGTAAACTAACAGCAGAATGGTCCCTGATACGGAGACGACAGTCGTGAGGAGACAGCTGACATCACAAATACCTCGTTAAAATAAAGCTGCACAAACTTCTTAACACTGATCTGATTGTCAAAGTCATTTCTGCACTCCTGTTCTTTCCCTCACCTAAGTTCTGACTTGTTGAAATAATTACGTAAGCCTTTAATGGATAGAAGTGATTAACGCCAGTGTTCAGCTGCAGAACACCTCAAGACATGTTTACCCATATTTGTCTTCAATGTGGACAGGCGCGGGTCAGCAATGCCAGCTCTCCTCCGATATTCATGAGTCCTGCAGAAATAGTTCCTCAGGTATTATGGTGCCATGTTGTTAATGATTATGTGAACTATATTGAGTTGGAGTTAGAATGACCTATGGCTTTTACAAGTCATCCAAGCAGCTGGAAGCGTTTTGTGCCTACACTTGAAAAAGTGTAGGCAAGTTCACAACTTTTACTTGAACAGTGGAGCGCTTGTCTATCTAGATAATAATCCCTCCAGAAATGATAATTATAATTATTTCATAAATGTTATTATATCAAAATTAAGCAGAGCAGTCATCTTGATTACAAATTGTGCAATCTCCTACATAGAGCTGCTGATTTAAAGCTGTAGTAAACAAGATTTTTATCAATAATGTATGAAAGGTGTAGCTTGTATTGACCAATCCAAAGAGAACTATCACCTGTCTTTGTCGAGTTTTTGTTGTCTTTAAGCATTTTGTTTTGATTTTACAGCCTGCAAGCTCTACAGCTTTAGTTCAGTCTCACCGCCGTCGTCGTCGTTGTTTCCAGATGCAGCAGGCAAAGATTTTTGATAAACTCATCGTGCACTATCAACCCAGCACCAAACAGCAAACAGGCAAAGTTAAGGGTTAGCTAGAGGAACAGGTGTCAGATATTTCCCTCAGGAGTTGGTGGAGACCAAAAGAGAGCTCAAAGATAATGAATATTGGACATACATTCGCAAAAAAAACAGAAACATGCATAAATAATAATAATAATAATAATCATAATAATTTCGCTACCTCTGCTCATTGTCTACATAAGCATATGGTTGCCATAACAAGGTGATAATATATCAGTGTTGTGTTTAAAGAACTAAAGTGCCCCTAAAACTGCAGGTTTAATTCACCAAATAATTGATGTGCGAACCGTTTGCCTGCCGTTATTGATGAAATGGAAGCTTTTATGTGTTTGAGTACCATCAAAACACTGACAACTCTCTTATCTGACATTTTTAAATCTCTCCAGCTTTTCCTTCATGGGTTATATCTATTTTGAAAATATTCCCATCACCTGATCTGATCTTGTCAGAAGCGAATCTGTCACAAAAATGTTTATCTCTCTTCTGTTTATTTTTGTTTTGAAAGATGTTCAATAGTGTGAGTGTTTATTACCTGCTGGCACAGCTGTGCTTCATACTATTTTGATGTGGCACATTATTGGGAAACACGGAAAGCTAAAGTAAAACGCAGGAAATTCAAAAGTCGTCATTTAAATCGCTTAAAAAAAAAGAAATAATATGTGACACAAAGCAAACTTTATAAACTGGAACAAAGCCCATATCCCTTTCTAGCGTCCCCAACACAACACAACACACTGCTGATTGATCCTCATTAATCCTCAGTAGCTACTGTTTTTCTGGCAGCTTGTTGAGGTCAGCATATTGGCTGTGTGTTTGTGTCTATGGAGGCTATCGCACCCTTATGTCTAGTTGTTGCTCTCTCTACGGGGTCATCAAACTCTTCACTGTAATCTCCTGGGAGACCTTGATGTATTTAGCGTGTGTATGTGTGTGTGTGTGTGTGTTCGTTAATGCAGGACTCCTGTCTGCGGCGCAAGCCAAAAGATAGCGTGGTTTTCTTTTTGACCTCCTGTGTACCCTTCCCTCAGGGGCGAACGATCCAATCAGAGGATAAGCCTATTTCCAGACCCTCCCCCTGGGAGCAAGAAAGATCCAATCGGATAAGGGTTCATCTGAGATCAGAATCAACAGGGGAGGTGGATAAGGGACCAAACATGCACACACACACACACACACACACACATACACACATAACCATCAAAAGAACGACAGAAAAGAAACAGACAAACACAAACAGAGCCAATAATACCCTAAACAGATGTTACTTGTCATGTAATGAGTGAATAATCACGACACTTTTTTCTCAAACACGCTCAACAAAAGGAGGCTTACTTTGTGGATGAGACTCAGATAAGGGGAGAGTGGACTCTCTGCTGTTTTCTCTGTTTCTGACTGCGGCAGAACCCCTCTGTGATAATTCTCAGCGAGTGGGATAGCAAACCCATTTGAAATGATGAATAAGAAAAAAGCTCACCCTGATTAAAACAAACACACACACACACACAAAAAATTAAATGCTGCAGTCGTGTCTGGAACGCGCAAAACAGGGGGAGGATTGTAAATATTGTGGAACTGATGCTATAATACACTGTGTTTTCACGCTGTGTGTTCTCATGGACAGCATTTATTCTCTTTCTCTTAGTGTTTCCTCCTTCTCCCCGTGAACATCTCTCATTACATTCCTCCTGCGTGCAGCAGGTGGCACATACAGTATTTGTGTGGGCTAGTGTGTTTGTGTGCCTTGAGGTGTAATTGTCACCAATGTCACTTTCATCTGGGCGTGCTACTCTTCACTCTATCTAATGCTTTGAAGATACAGAAAGAATTTAATTCCCTATTTTGCTCACAGTGACACCCAAATGCGCCACATACGCACACACGGCACCCAGACATCCATTAATGACACTGAAAGGCTTCATTTGCGCCCATCTTTTAGCCCCACGGGAACAATTGTGATCCATGGAGCGTCTCTTTCCATCTGATTGTTTCGTTGCCTAGAGGACGTAAAGATTACACACGCTACCACATGTCTAAGTGATTGTTTTTGTGCATGTCAATATTCTTGTGTGTTATATATGTATACACGTGTGTGTGTGTGTGAGAGATGGAGGGCTGCTGTTGTGGTCCAAAAAGTCTGTTGCTGCTGGGGGCTTTTACTTCGTTGTCCATACTGTAGCTGCTTCCTGTCAAAGCATGATACATCCCCCAGAATTATTCCAGAAGGATGTGGGCGAAGTGGAGAATTTCTTTTGTTACAACACAGATGTTTTTTAAACCTGTATGCGCATTTTTTATATATATGAAAAAAAATCTAGCTGCCATATGTTGAGCGTTAATGTATTTGCATGCCTGTGTGTGTTTTTTCTGCATCGCTAAGGGCAACAAATGTCCTTTATCACTGTCAAAATGCCAAATAAGTTATCAACACCTCCCTGCCTGCTGCTGTGACATCTATGCCCACACACACACACATACACACACACACACACAGCAGGCAAACAGCATTACTCAGACACACAAAACTAGCTGAAGTAACACTGTTTTATTAAGGCGAAAAAATAAAGAATTTGAAGGAAATGCACCATTTGTTGTAAAAAAGTGTACGGGCGTGTTGTGTTCACACACTTCCGTGTCTCTGTTTACGCGTGTTAGTGTGTGCGTTAATGCTTTTGGCATTTCTTCACTGTCAGTTTAAAAAAACTGTCCTCTGGTATAAATGTAGATTTTCACCTTTGTGACACACAAACACTCGCTCAGCTGTATTGACTGGTGTCTCACTTAGAAAGCCTGAGGCAGTTTGAGTGGGTTGGGTTTCAAAAAATTCTCTCTGGCAATTTATAATAGCTACTTTGGACAGTGATACAATGAATTAATTAGCAGCACCAAATGAAAGAGAAATGTCCTGAGATTAGACAGGTTGTTTTTTTTTTATTTTTTAGACGGTGTTCTGAAAGACATGGAAAATCACTCAGAGGCATAACAAATAACATGCATACAATGCAAGGATGACATTGTGTTCGCAGAGCAGAACCAGTGCTAAAGCTTCCTATTGCAGTGGTAAATATTAAGATTGACTATCGGCACCAAAAGCCGTGGAGGAAAACCTGCTTTTCTGCAGTGGTTTAATAAGTTTCATACTAGAAATGACGGAGCTCTCAGAGGTTTTGTGTTTGTCTTTGTGTGTGTTTTTGTCCTCGAGTCTCATCATCCGTCAAATAACATCTAAAACGCCATCACTCTGTTGTTAGTTTTTTCATCTGCTGCCCTTTCTCGGTTTTTATTATTTTATTTAAAGATTTAACAGACAAATGCAGGTACATGCACATACACCATCTCCCTCTCTCCCTCTCACACACACACACGCACACACTAACTTCAGTAATGGAGGGTCTTCACTGCAGGGGATAGTAAGAATAATTAAATATTTAACCCTTCCCCATCTTGCTCTCGCACGCACATGCTCTCCTCTTTCTTGGCAAATCTCCACCACACACAAACTGTGTGCTCTGAGCCACTTTCGCTGCTTCACTATATCAAGCAGTGCAGCAATTAGAGAGTATTTGTTTGTAAATTTCACTGGCCCCAGTTGGACAATACGGTCATTAAAGTCAAGTAAATGTGATAATGTAGATAATGTTTCACTGAATATAAATAATGGAACATACTGTTACATACTGTAGTGTTATACCTTGAGGTAAGCCTTGAGAGGCAGCTGGAGATCACACGGGAATCCATCTTGCCATGCTTCGAGCCTTTGTGCCTGAGCACGGTGCAGTTCAGACCAATCAGCATCCAACGAGGAGCTACTGGCATGAGCTACGGGCGTGGTTTAACGCTGGGTGTGTGTGTGAGCTCAGACTGCTGGCTAATGAAGTCAGCGTAGATGCTGCTAGCATCAGATATCTCAGAACTCTTCATTGATAGAGGAACAAAGAACGGCACTGAAGGCTTTTCTCGATGGAAAAAATGTTTTTGCTCTTGGCTGGCTTTGGTAAGAGTTTGACCGTTATATGGATCATTGACCTGATTGGTTGAAGTTCATCCATGATGGACAGTGATAGACAGATGGTTCATCCAATCACCTGGCCTGTATTTTTTATTTTTTTTTAAATGTCTGCCCTTTTCCAAACTGTTTTCAACGACGACTTACCAGATGGTTCTTTGTAACCATCTGGCGCAGTCAGGTTACCTTGAGGTATCCTGACAAATAAAAAACAGTCAAGGCAAAAGTGAAGAGTGCTGCAACACAGAGTGATGTTTCCTCCATGGAATATCTCTATTGTTCATATACTGCAGGCAAAAAGCCATATCCTATCCTAAGCTTATTAACCATGCTTTACTTGCCATAACGCCAATGCTTCCCTAACTTTAAGTTAACGTGCACAGAGAAAAATACAAAATGGTGGCACTGAATGTTCCAATTGTGTGCATGTTTGTTAGTTTCTTATTCAAAAAACCACCACAGGAAACCTCTGTGTACTCTGCCGACTACTGTCACAGCTTATCTTTGTTCACAGAGATTAGAGTCTCCAACTGCACCATCGAGCCCAATGCTGCTAAACCACAGAATTATATAGAATTACACAGAATTACTTAATGCAAAAGTCAAGTTCCTCTTGATCCCCTACTTGTGCATTCCCTCTCTCTTATTCTCTTTATCCCACTCTTTTATGAGACCAATCAGATTAGTCAAAAATTGTGTTTAAGAACATGAATTATATCAAGAAAAATACAAGAATTCCCAGCCCTGATGAAGAGTCATGTTCTCCAAAGCAGAGCAGCAATTGACTTGTTAATCCCATTCATCTCCGGTCAGGCGGTTGGTCTTGAAGTCTGGTTAGACAACGTGCGTTGGCCCTGTCAAATCAAGTGCAAACGCAGCTTTAACCTCTGCAGTCTGCAGTCTGAAAATCATATAAAGCTCTCTCTTTTCTATTTGAGGCTGCACGGCACAGAGGGATACTTTCAACATCTCCACCTTTACATCTACAATGCAATCCCACTGAGAACGAGCTCACATCAAAATGTCCACGAAGCAGATCTTGTGTTCAGACGCGCCTCGTACATTGTGCATGCACAAAGGTTAAAATCCAGCAAGTTAGCGCAGTTTCATCTCATTAAACCCGGCCCCACGAATCCACAGCTTTCCATCTTCTCTCTATTTAAAAGCATTTAAGCTGAATATTCCTCCACTGCTTTGACAAAAACAAGGCAAATTAAATGATTTTTTTTTAGGAGCCCAAAATGAACTTTGCATGGTTATTGATTCATAAATCAACGTCTTTTGACATTTTGTAGAAGACCCTTCCTGCTTTGAAAATTATTACTTCATTACACCATTGTATTATTGAAAGCTTTCCATCAAGTTTTTAATATCTTCTTTCATCATAAATGTATGTGTTTGATGTGAGTATCTTAATGAGTTCAAATGTACTTTGTTATTCCAGTGATGCAAAATCAATGTAATCCTTGCCTGAATATTTAGTGGGCAAGTGTGAGCTGTGAAGATTTGGAAACTACACACACACACACACACACACACACACAGAGCAGAGGGTATCTGTCTTCCATACATGTATAATTATCAAGCATGGTGGAGCCTGGTCTCTGTTCGGATCATAGCAGTGATTAATTTATACGCCTCGTCCTTGTGTCTGTGTGTGTTTCTGCTGCGTTTATCTGTCTAAATTCTTATAACACAAACCTGAACTATAACAACTTGTTTCACATTCATGAAAAGCGGCCTCACTTGTAAAACAAATGAAAAAACACATCAGTCTCGTGTGGTGGTGTGTAACAGCAAACAAGGCAGATTCACGGTAATGACCAAAACAGCTGATAGTCAAAGTACAGCTATGATTTAAATATATAGGTCAGATCGGGGCTCATTAGTCGTTTGTAGCAAGTACCTTAACTCTGCAGGGAATAGTAATAATAGAGTACATGTTTATGGATGAAACTCACTGCATGTACAGTCTGTGTAGCTACAGCTTGGCATGGGCTGGTGTCCAACCGCTCATGCAAATGTGACATTGGTAAATTAATGACGAAGTGATCCAGCTGGGGTGGCGGTGGTAAATAAATTAGGCCTTACGAGCGAGCTTCCTAAGAGATTTCAGACTTCAGAAGGAAAGGGAAGAAGAAAGGGACAGAGGCAGGGAGGAGCGAAAGCGATTAAGGAGGAGTGGAACGCACTGGGAGAGATGAGCAGAAACAATTTTGAGATTTTCTCCCCTTTTCTTTTTTTTTCCCTCTTCACTTTCTTCTCCTTTTCAAATCCACCCTTTCTAGTTTTTGCCTCACTCTTCGTCTTTTCCCTTCTCTCTGTCACACACCCTCCACCCCTCCCTTCTTCTAAACTAAACGCTGTCTGCCCCGGCCTGCACTCCAAGGCTGTCAGTTCTCCTTTGAGAAACCAGAGGGTGAAAAGGGGGGGAAGGAGACAAAGGGAGCAAGCGAGAGCAAGAGAGGGAGATGGAAGATGATGGCTCTCAGAATGTAGATACAATTTCAATATTAAGATGGGATACAATTTCAATAATAGAATTCGACCTCAGATCTCTTCCTCTCTTCCGCTCTCTCAGGGAGCCTCGCTGTCAGGTTGCGTTTTCACTAGGATGGGTTAAACTCGGGGCTAATCCATCTTGCTCCCCTGAAGACACACGCAAACAACATAATCTGACATCACGTTGCCTCTTGAACACTCGGAAATTCTGAAGAGGATGCCTACAACTTTGGATAGTCGTGGCACTCCCTTGTGAGAGTTGGTCCTGAATGTCTGCCAAAAGAATAAAAATCTTGGTTTGGTTGAGCACACAGTCAAGGTGACTTACACCTTCTGAAATACACACACACACACACACCTACCCTGTCTTCTGAGTACTTCCAGGATGGTTCGTGTATTTGAAAAGTGGCTTGACTCATGTGGTGATATGCTCTTCATTTACACTTCCTGCTCTCCATATCACTGCAGGACAGAATTCCTACTTTTCACTGATGTTTCATCCAAGTTTCTCCTCTCTTGACATTCTAATTCATAAGTCTCTAGTTTTTGGACAGCTGTGCTATAACCTCATCTGCAGGTGCAAGCTGGCACTAATGGACTGAAGTGATGGGGCTAATTTAGAATAAGTTTTGTTGGAACTGTCACGGTGCTAACCCACGCCCTGTAAGTGTAGGTTGCACGCTGGCCAAAGTGATGTTTCATCACGAGTTTCTGCAGGTCATTATATCTTCCATCCTGCTGCCACATTATGGGTAGTTCTTCTTGTGTAGCTAAGTTATCATTTCTCTCAGTCTTCCATTGCACTGTGTAGCCCCAGGCCTCCAAGGCTAAGAATGTTAGCACATGCAAAACACAAAACACATTAGCATTAGTTGATTTTAGTACTCACACTGATGTAACTCATAGCTTTTAATGAAATAATTACACATCATTTGCCATTCTCATTTAATTTATTAATACATTTAGTCCAAATTAAATCACTGGTTAGATTCTACTTTAATTAGTCAAGTGTTTTGGCTCCACTCTTTATTTTATTACCTCCAGGTTTCGACTGAAACTGTCAAACAGGAAGTGCAGGGATTGTCATGGTTATGCTTGTTTTACATCTCTTTGCTTTCCCCCCCTTCCTTTTTCTGTTTTCTCCCTTCCAGTGTGTGTGTGGCAGAGGGTGTGGCCGGTCTCAGCAACAAGGCCACCTGTGTCTCATCCAATAATAACTCCTGCTACAAAAACCTGGTCAAGACGGCGCTCCTGTGCCAGATTATACCATACCTGTACTAATGTGCTGTGGCTTAGTCTTCTGAGCTCCTAGTGATTGAATAGCGTAACTCTAGTGTGTTTTTACTGCAAGCTATGCAGCGCCTATTGTTTTTTTTTTTTTGATGTGGAGACTTATCCGCACAGTTCTCCAGTGTGCCTCGCTTTTGTTAAGCCAGGGATCTCAGGTGAATCCTCTGATCTGCCTGCTTCACTTTTTACCTGCAATGCCAGCCAGCCTTCAGCCACCCCCACCACTTGCCTTTTTTGTGTTAATTCTTGACATAAACTCCTTAAAACTGTCTCTGCATTTTGGGTCCAAAAAGGATTCCCTAAACAACTTCTTTGCTCTGCTTTGTTGTCACCTTTACCCAAGACTGTAGATTATAGTCTTCGACCATATTTAGTAGTATCAATATTACCCACTTCAAGACTCTTCCTCTTGTTAAGTAAATTATAATAATCTTGCTGCCACATCTGGGAGATTTTATCTCAACCACTGACCAGATGTTTTGCAATTGTTCATAGCTCCTACCTCCTTCCAGAAGTTATTATAACTTTTGTTTTGCAACCTTCTAACCAGTGTTTTTTTTTTAGTCACTCCAGTTTTTAGTAGTTATTTATTACCACTATAATGTTTGACACCATATACATAATATTCACTCTTTAGTCTGTCCGACTTTACCTTTTTATTTGCTATCAGAGCAACTGTTTTAATTGTATAGCATCCTGTCAGTGTATCTCATTTCAATCTTTGTTTGCCATTTGGCTGACACAGGTGGTGATGCACTAGTCAGAGTTGAATGCTGTCAGAGTTTCATAACACGCCCACGTCAGGAACATTGCACCCGACACGCCGCGCCGTACGGACAAAACACTGGAGCATTATCAGCCATTTGCACCAGTTTACCACCTTTATACTGGCGTCCGTTTTGTCTCCTTTCGTCCTTTCATCCAACTTGTCCATTGACTCCCAAAGCAGGAGTCGAGACTTTCCCCCTAACTGGAGCAGAAAATCCTGACTGTCTGCCTTATAGCCCTTATCCCCCCTGCTTCGCACTCTCCAACCTGCACACACTCTTCTTTTTGCCCTTGCCCTTTAAGCTGAAAATAGTGTGTGTCCGTGCCTGTGTACATGAGTGCGATACAGTTTGTGTGCGTATGTATTTAAAAGTGTGTGCGCGCGCGTGTGTGTGTAAGAGAAAGGTAGGAAAATGAGGACATATGGCTGTGAATTCCCTGAGATCCCACCTAAAACACTGCAGTATTCAAGGCATAAATCACCCAGATTGCTGAAACACACAGGATAACTCTGCTTCTGTTTATGCATCTGTGTGTATGTACATGCACCTCCACATGCGTGCGCATACACACATACACACCTGTGCGCGAACCTGTGAGTATTTCCCCTGCAACACTTCACTTTCACACTTCGGTCAGTGCGATGATCACACACATTAATTTGCATTTACGTGCCCGCACACTACTTCTAGGGACATTACATGGCACATGTGTGTGTTCTTGTGTTTATGTGTGTGTGTGTGTGTGTGTGTGGATGATTTGCATACCAGTGTCCCATAATGGGACTGCTCTACAAATCCTGGCCTCTAGCTTTGGTCCACCCTACCCCCTCTTCCTCACTCTGTCTCTTTTTCAGGTTCAGCGCAGGTTCTCTAATGCTATCACTCTAACCATATGGCGGGAGCATCAGTTAAATTGCTGCTGTTTCAGCGCTGCCTGGCCTGCGTACAGATCACACACACGCACACACACACACACACACACACACACACACACACACAGAAAAGCGTGCGCGCACTCACACGTGCACATCATCTGGCTGGCCTGTGTACAGATCCAAACAAAGCCATATGGCCCTTCTCTTTCTTCATTTACTCCTCATTTACTGTATGTAACCCGGGTGCAGCTGAAGGACGAGAAGAACCAGCCACACCTGTGTTAGGAGGCCACATGAACGCATGAAGAGGGATGAAGTAAAGCGATGCACACGGGACTCTCCATTTGGTCCGAAGTCAACCTTTCCTCCCGCTGCCCAGAGCTACTTATGCTCCACCACCAGCTATACAGGATGAGAGAAGAATGTGTAAGATTATATTGTAAGATTGAATTAAATTTTTAGCAGCGCTGCAGTGAGCTGCAGATGTATTATTTTTTAAAAGTATGGTCCTATCCTGTGTCACCCGTTTTTACTCATATAAAAAAAGGTCACAGTTTTAACCTCAGAGGCCAGAGTTTATCCAAGAGAGGACAGTACAACAGTGCGCCTAACTGCCTTATCTAATGCCCGTGTACTTGTGTGCGTGCCCGTGTGCGTGCATGCATGTGTGTCTGTTTTGTGGGAACATGACTGTGGCTGTTTCCTCTCCTCCTAGCCATTAGAAGGGGCTCATATAACCAGCCTCTGGGCCTCGGAGAGACACACTCTCTATAAATACACACCACTTAAGGGCCTGAGGGGAAGTTGGTACACGCATACACACACACACACACACACACACACGCACACTACACAAGCAGTAGTTCCACGATTCCCTATTAAGCCTTCAAATGGATGTTTATGTTTTTGCCTAATAGGAACAGACCTCAAAACTATAGACTTCAAAATTCAGCGAGGTCAAAAAAACAAAACTTTATGCTGAGCAGCAAATTCATTCCTCCTCCCTAATGCCCCTCGTGTTGCTTACCGTACCTGTTTCATACTGTACTCATGTGTGGCTTTGATGAACCAAATGAATAAAATTTGTCATTCACAGTGGACTTAGGGGAGCGGAGGGTGGCATTTCAGAGTTCAACATTTTGTAAAATAAGGTTAGTTTTTGCTCTCTTCATACATCACCGTGTGCGTTTACAACTTTCTGCTAGAAAGGAGATAAAACTGTGGAACAGATGTCCCTGTTGTCCTTCTGCTCCCGTCTGTGTGTGTCAGTGTGTGTGCATGCGCATGCTGCGTGTGTGCACGAGTGTACAAAACCTTGCCATTAGTATTTTTAGTCTTTTAGCACCTTGTTTTGGCAGCATGTTCACTACTTTTATCTAGTAGCTCAGTAATGGCCAGAGCAAACGGTATTAGACACACACATGCACACACACACACACACACACAGACTACACAAATATAAACCACTATTGCACACACACACACACACATAGTGGTGTATGAGCAAACACACACACATCTGCATACACACTTTAAAGTTGAGTCCTTCCTCGTGTCGATGGTCTTCAGAGATACGACGTCCTCTCTTCACCTGGCCCCGGGCATCACAGCCCCATTTCTACATCAGAATGTCAAGCCTGTTCAGTTTTTTTCTCTCTCTCTGCCCATTTAGTACATCCCAGTAGAGTTTCTGTCTGTTGGTATGTCTGTCCGATAGTCTGTTTGTCCATCTCATCAAAGCCCGCTTTTCCTATTAGAAGCGCCATCTGTCTATCTGTCTATCCGTCTGTTTGTCTGCGCATATGCATGCCTGTCTCTCTCTGGGCCCGTCTATCTCTCTGCCTTTCTCTTCAGTTACCGTATCAATCTTGTTGTTAATTTATCACATAGTCCATCCGCCCGATTGTGCGTCATCAATCTCTCCATCTGTTTATCTATCTATGTGTGTGCACGAGAGAGAGTGAGAGTGGTATCAAAATGCATTTTTGCATCCCCTTACCAGAATGCATCTTGTTTTTGTTTATAGACGTGAATAAAACATTTCTACTTTGTCTGTAGAAATGTGAATCACAAGTCATTACATTACTGAATGGCTAATATGGTTGGAAACGTGTAGATGGTTGTGGAAGTAAAATCCATAAAATGTTATATTAGATTCATTTATTTGGAAATTAGATGAATCTATAAATATACTCGTTGGGATGCTGGGTCATTGCTGCTGCAGACCAAATGATCCAGAGAATAATATGAAGTATTTGCATTAAAAGAATATTGAGAATACAACAAATAACTGAATGAAGATAAATGCACCTGCAGATAGCAGACCTGCAAATGTTACAGAGATTAACAGCATATGTTGAGTGCCCAAAATAATGCATCACTGGTTCTCTATTAGATTTTCTAAGTAGATGTTCTGGTGTGAATCACTAGCTGTTAACGTAGCGATACAGATGGAAGGCCAATATAGAATATGTAGGAATATCTGAAAATGTGCATCAGTAAAAGATGTAAGTGTAATGAAAGAATACAACATTATTTACTGAAAAACAAGACAGGTGAGATACACTGAGTGACCAAAAAACAGTAAACCATGCTGTTTTTACATACTACTGCTCATACAATGCAGTCAGCTACCTGTTTCAGTTTGAGTGCTGAGCGGTCGAGTGTTCATGGCCGCTCCCTCTCTCCCACTCTGTGAACACAGCTGTCAACCCGCAGCCACAGCCTCAACGAGCACAGAGCTATATTAGAAACTCTCCTCAAGGAAGAGTGGCCCCGGCCAAAAAATTCAAGAGGTTTATCACGAGGCTTGTTTGCAAAATGAAGATGTAAATTTCACCAAATCCAGCACCTCGGTTTCTAAATTGGTAACACTGGCGGGTTTTCAAGGATGCCCCACCGCATCGCCTTGAAATATTCGGACATTTTATGAACGTGCGTCAGTCACTCTCTTTTGAGTTGGGAAGGTTTATATGATTTCTGAAAACCAGAAAACTTTACAACATGCACAACAACACGACATCAACGGCACAGCCTTCTAGGCACATTTTCATTCTGTTCATCTCTGAAAACATAGACCTGTATTTGAAAAATGTATTTGTACTCTGATTCCTCCCCAAAATATTGCTTGATTTAAGTTGTGTACACAAACACAGATTCACATTTAAGAGGATTAATATTTGTACATTTGAATTTAATAAAACACCCACACAACGAGCAAAGGAAACTAAGCTATTGGGCATCAACCTTGACAGCAAATTGTAAATGGAAAGACATTAGCTGTAGTAAGGTGATGCAGAAAATACTTCACACCGGATTTAACCAAACTTGTACCATATGCTCTTAGTACCTTTCTCTCCAGTGTCCATATGGCACTCACATCAAAAGCATGCACACATCTTAGCGGGCTGAAAGTTGCGATGCACGTGGGGATTTGTAGTTTTTGCTGGGAGCTCTCCTGAGAGAGTTTGTACACATACATACACATTCACATAAACTCATACGTAGACACTTAACACTAGAACACTAACACTAGAAATAGTGTTAAGTTTTACTCATATACATGTTATTTTCTAACATGTTTGCCATCTGTATTGACTAATCTTTAATACATTTGTTTTGTAATTTGACTGTAAGTTAAATGTTCAGTATTGTGTAACATCAGGAAAGAAACTAGAACCATTTAGTACAATTTAAGAGAATAAAATGTCCTGAAATGTGGAAATAAACGAATAAAATATGACTGCAGATTCAACCTTGGAATTCAAATTTAAAGTTAAAACCTCATTAAAACTCGAAAACAAAGTTGCTACTGTATGTTCAGCTATGCACCATTCAACACAGACATAGGAAGGAAGCTTGGACGCAGTACATGGTGCCATAATCAGATCAGATGATCAGTTGATAGAAGCAGACACATGGAGAAATATATTATTCCCATAGATATTTTAAATTGTTTGTAGAGTTACAGTACATGTATATGCTGTGTGCATGAACGCAGATCAGAAATATTCAAGCACAGCAGCATTGCAGAGTGAACAAAAACAATAATAGCCCAGAGCAGTTCATTGAGACAGTGCAATACAACCAGGCAGCATTAATTCATTTTCCATAGCTGCTTACTCACTTTCAGGGTCACAGGGGTGCTTGAGCCGATCCTACGGAAAGGCAGAAAAATCAGTGCGTTGCTTGTGCACCGCGGGCTAATGTATAAACAGACAAACAAATTCAAACCTGAGGGCAATTTTAAATCTTCAGTTCACCTGACTTGGATGTGGTGGGAGGGAAACCAACACAAACACGGGAAGAACATGCAAAGTTTACATTAAAGCGGCTGAGATTTAAACCTTGCTTTGAGCTGTGATCATTAACTGCTGAGCCGCAGAGCCCGGTCCCACGTTATCCCCTCTTTTAAGACAACTTAGATGAGGTCAACTGTGGCAGGAATCGGTGAGCATGGGAACAGAAGTCTGCGCTGACAGGTACACCTCGAGGTGCACCTCGGGGTTTGGCACAGAGGTTTAAGGTGCTCTGAAGCTCAAACAGCTCAGTTTAGAGATGCTGGCAGAGTGATTTCCTCCAGGTAGATACACAGCAACCAGTACATAGCTCTTAGGCTTCCTGTGTGACAAAATGGAAAGATTTAACAGCGCTTTGTGTGTGAGTGCGTGCACGTCTGTGTAACTCTGCGTGCATGTGTTAGTGTATTTAATCCTCTAGTTTATCCATCCAATTCAACAGATGTTAGAGTTTGAAATCCAGCCTGGAATCATTAGCAGTAATTTACCTCATAATTACAACCTGATTACTCACAAACACTCCTGTGCACAAAAACTGACGCACACAGGGTAACACTTTACAATACAGTACACAAAATTGTGAGTTACTAAGGAACAAGTGAGGAATGAATCAGGAGGGTAGTTCCTAAATAACTCAGAATAAATGAGTATATGTAGATAATGACGAGAGACGAGAGAACAGACTGGGAGATACTAATGAATCATCAGATTATGATACATTCATAAATATCTGTGATTGGACATACAAACCACTTTCTTTAGAGTTAGTAATTCCTGACTAACTCTGAACTTAATCATTCATTCATTAAGTAGTCACAATCATTATTTAATCATTCTTTTTGCCAAAGTAAAGTGGTGCATTGCACTGATTAACTAGTCCTTCATTACTTTATAATGATGACAATTAGAGTTTTGCACGGTTACTTCAATTCACAGTTCCAGAGACAGCAGAATTTCCCAAAGGGACCACGTATGTATTCATATTAACATTTATGTATATTCTGTAGCACAAGTAATGATGAGTTTGTACCTGTGTAACAAAGCGTGGAGCAGTTTGGAACTCCACAGTCCAGTCCAACCACAACAAAGATGGACAGACAAGCTTTCTTTGTTCTTCAAGGCCAGCAGGAATAAAGCGTCCAGCAGTGCATCACATCTCTGGATCGAACTTTGCATAAATGTTAACAGAACTAAGTAGTGCAGAATTCTTTTTTTTGTTTTGCTGAAGGGACTCGATGTTCAGAGACGATGTTGAGGCCCACACACATTTCCGCTGTTGCTCTCCAGGTGCAAATCTTTCTAAGTTGTTCTAACGTGTTTGTTTGCAATCAGAAAAACAGCAACACGTTTGTGTTGAATTAACTTGATTTCCGGTTGTGAGGTGCCGTCTTTCTTTAAAAATGAAGTTGGTGAAATCAAGGAGGGAGGACTGACTGAAAGGGCCCACAGCCCCTCATAGTATCACTGATGGAGAATAAGCCCAAAGTTATACAGCCCACTGTACATCTATGTTTGAATGTACTGACTCTACTGTCATTGCATAGTCTACTTTATAGCAAATGCAATTTATTATCTATTTTAATATATTATTAAACTTATTAAAATTATATTAAACTCTTATCATGTATATTCCTTTTATAGCATCAATCTCATGTAACATGTTTTTTTCTTCTTCTTGCAATTCAGCACTCACTCAGAGAGAGAGAGAGAGAGAGAGAGAGAGACACTTAAAAGGCACGGCTGCCTTCAGGTACATCATGTTTCAACATGCTTCCAGTTAATTAGGTCAATGCTTACTTAGTTAATTCCACGACGTAAAGGCTCTCCTCTCTCTGCCATCTCGCTAGCTGAGCCGCACGTGGGGCATCGACACGACTGGAGAATCAGATACCTTCGATAGTACGCGGCTACAGGAAGAAGGAAAGACACAGAAACAGTCTGGATGCATCAGGCATTCTCTTTTTTTGTTTTGTTTTTGTTTTAAATGGATCAGAGAAATACAATAACTAAAAAATGACTCATTACTTAAACTGCAAAACTAACGTGCCAAATCAATATGCTATCATCACGTTGACTCTGGGAGGCACAAACAGGTTAAATAATCATGAAGTAATGAAGGACTACTTAGTAACGACTCAGTAAGTTTACTTGTGGCTGCAGTGAGCTAGACTAATGATTAAGTACTGGGTAATTAATGAGTCGTTACTAGTTTTGTGCCTCTGTGACTGATTCCGAGTTAATCATGAACTACTCATGAGGAGAGTGGTCAGTGTGTGTCGTATTAGAGTTTCACGAACAAATCGTTACCTAATGATTAATTAACATAGTATCTCCCGGTCTGTTTTCTAGTAAGCCATCATTATTTTATATCGTCTATACATTCCTCGATTTACAGGAACTATTATTAATGATTAATCAGTTATCATTATGTCATTTCTGAGGACCTACTCCCAATTTTTTTGTGCTGTAGCGAGGCGGAGCTGCTGCAGCACAAGAGCCTGTGGGATGGAGACTGAATTTTGGAGTTTTTGAAATTGTGCTCTTGCTCTCTCTACCTTTTTGTCTCTTGTGTATGTGTGTGTGTGTGTGTGTGTGTGTGCGCACATGTTTTTTTTTTTTTTTCCACAAGTGGTGATCCATTACACTGTCAGCTCTTTCCCATGATGCTTAACAGCAACAGGAACATTGTGTCTGGTGAAAATGACTTCATCCTCTGGAAGACAATACTACCTCATTCCTTCATTTCCCTCAGACTGCCTCTTTCTCCATTGATCCCTCATTGTGTCTCTTACAGTCTACTGTACGGAATACTCCATATCTCTATCAGTCTGTCTCTCTACCTTCCTGCATCACTTGTCTTCTTATTTTCCATCTGCTCTTTCTCTCTCTTCCCCTCTGCCGCTCTCTCTGTCTGCTTTAAAGATATTCTGTGTCTTTTTGTCTTAGATTCTATGGGGATATGGTTTTTGAGTGAGGGGTGATGGAGCTATAGCAGCCTCCCTGCTTGTACAAAATTGTAATGTGACACACAGACGCTGAATTCTCAGGCTGTTTCCTCTTTCTCAGTTTCATTTTCACTTCTCTCTCTCTCTCCCTCTGTGTGTCTCTCTCTCATGCGCACACACACAGCGAGAAAAAAAGCATTTATTTTGATATGGTGGCGTGATTAGCATCTCACTCTACCAAGCCCCAAGCGAACTGACCTTGGTTGTCCATTTTCATGCAAAGTGAATACAGTAGGTGTCGAGTTTTACAGACAGCATTAACTGTTCATAGTTTGCTGTTGTAGTAATCTGACACAATTCTTTCTATTCTTGCATTTACCAGAATAAAATCTATTTTCCAGTATACTGTGTATCGTCTGAGTGATTCAATTGATTTTTCTCCCTAAATATCAGAGCCAAATATACCCCAAAAGACTCCATCGGCGGTATTTTATCATGCGTTTAGCCGAATAACAAGTGCAATCGGTGTAATAATCTTGTTGCATTAAGACCATATCCAAATTCACTTGTAATTTTAATTTTCAAGTCTATGCATGGTGTGAACATTGCAGAGAAGTCATTATGCAGTCCCTGCTGCAACACATTTCTCCCAGCCTTTATCTATTTCATTCTCGTTACAATGTAAGAGAGAATATTTTTTAAAGGTTTCTGAAAACTTGCAACAATTGCTTTTTAATGGAACAATCCATTTTTAATGAAAATATTAGGAGGGTAAACCAGCAAGCTTTTGTAAATCATGCAGAGATGACTTAATCTCTTACAAAACATGTTTGTTATCAGAAAAATCGAAGCAATAACTCTGTGTTCTCAGCTTTAAAAAATAGATGTATGACTCCCTTAATCTTTCTGTCAGTAGAAGCAGTTGCAGACAGCTTGTTTAGAACAGTGATGTAACCTGTCCTTTGTTCTGCAATCACTCCTAAATGTTCATTTACTGATGATTAAAACTTAAATTCAGTCTAATAACTGTGATAAGGGGAGACACTGTCAGGACGTGATGTCAACATGCTCGAAAATTGGCACTTCAGTGTTTTAATTGGGACATCTTATCACCCAAGTGTCCCAAATCTGAAGGGGGTGCATGGTCCCATGGGAGTCTAGATATATATGATCTACATTTTTTTTTTAGTCTAGTTAAAAGTCTTGCTGCTGCCTTTTGAATGAGCTGTATGACAGGGAGCGTTACAGCTGAGGCAAGAAAAGCAGGAATTACTGTTATCTCCATGTGAGGGAATAAAGCATGAATATCTTAAGGATGAGAAAGACTTTCTCCTTGGAGAAGCTCTCTGTTGATAAAACAGGGCGAACAATCCTCAGTACTTCACCTTTTAAACTTAAACTATGGTCAAAAATAGCACCGCGTTAATAGTTTTACGTGTTCACACCTTTTCCTGATGTCAGACAGATACTTCTGCAGAGAGGTGACATTGTTGAAATGACAGGATTGATGGTCATTCGTGAGTGCCAACTTTCTGCCTCGCTGGTATCAGGTTATAAATGTTGTTTTGATGCTGTTGAAGAAGTATTTTGCACAATCATGCGTGTGAAATTAGCTCCAATGAGGATTTGATTGGTGTTTTCGAATGCTAGTGGAAGCACCAAATTATCCGCCGATGCCCTCAGAATATTTGTGGTCTTTTTGTGGACTCTTGTTACCATGACTTAATTTCCCAAATAAATATCAGCACCTTTCCTTGCGATGCCTCATTTACATGCAACTCATTGTATTTCATTTTGCTGCCCTCCCTCCCACCCTCCTCGCAGCATGCCAGGTGCGCACGGCAAAAAAAAAAAAAAAAAAAAAATCAACCAGTTGAATAACAAAGCGCATATCACGTTGATGTAAATGCCAACATGTCGCAGCACAGACAGGAATGACAGACTGACGTACGGTAAAGAGTTACCTGTTGAAGGTTTGTGGTATGTGAATAATAAAATAAATGGAATGTGACTTGTAATTACTGTCGGATGAAACGAGCACGAGTGACATGAACTGAATAGGTGAAATCATTAATGGATTATAGCTTTCACTTAGATCAAAAACCTCAAGAGAAGTTAATTTTAATTATCCATTTCCACAGTGAAATTGAACTTTAAGAGTCATTACAATCAGACTGGAGCCTCATCTGATATTGGAACAGACGCGCCTTTTATCTTTTGCTACACAGAAGAGGAAAAGGGGAAAAAAAAAAAATGCATTGATTTGCAGTGAATGAGCTGTAACACATGTTCATGCTTCATATGAATCTTTTGAAATATACATTTTGTTCCCGTTCCAAGCACTCAGAGATTTGCCAAGTTTGTGGTCGTGTGTGTGTGTGCATGTGCGTGTGCGTTCGATATATGTGTGCACACACATGTGCAACAGTCTCCTCTCTCTACAGTATTTTCCCACATAATGACAGCCCATTCAAATCCAATTAAAGCAACACAGAGGGCTTCACAGCATCATTCATTCATCTGTCACTCATACTGTCCCCCCCTGTCTTTCTCTCTCTCTCTCTCTCTGTCTCTCTCTCTCTCCCTCTGTTGCCTGTGGATGGCTGGGTGGTAACTGGGTGGGTGAGCTCCATCACTTCCTCGTTTTATCTCTCCGTCTCTCCCTTTCATACTTTGTGTCGTGAGCTGAGAACTCTGGGTAAATGTGTCTTACCTGGCATGATGTCAAGATGTTTATTTGGATAGAAGGGAATGTGCCGTGATTCTGTGTTTGGATTTGTGCTCATCCAATAATGTCATGTCATTTTAAGCCCTGCATGTAAAAGCCGTATGTAAACACTAATAAAAGGTTTGCCACACACTACAACAAACCATAATGTAGCTGTAAAAAGACTACGAGGGCAAGTAAAGTGTTTATTAATGTATTTGCCAATACATCCTCATATGAGACATTTACTTACATATAAAGAATGAATGAATACTTGTATGCACAATATAGATGAATTCATATATAATAACATATTTTTATTAGTTATAAACAGTCTGACTACAGATCTTAAGTGAGCTTTTCCCAGTGCTTTTAAAACTGCTGAACATGATGTAAGTAAAAAACTAATCTCTGAACTGCAGCAGTTGCTTTTTACACTGCAAATTGACTATAAGCACATTAATATATACATATCTTATGATTGGTTATTCATAAACAAAAAGAAATCCAGAACTGCTGATGTAAAACCACAAAATATTTCTTTAATCGTCATGTAGAAACCACTGATGGCAAGTTTGATAGTGTGTATCCATGCTGCTCTGCATGTTATAACAGAGACCCAGCTGCTAATCCAGGGACCTACTGCTCTCTGAGCGACAAAGCTAACATGGCACTGACAGGGTGTCCCTTTTGGCAGAGTACGAAGCGCCCCTTTCCAAGACTGCTAACACTATCGCCACAAAACAGGAGAGCGTCCCACTGCCAAATGTCACCCCTCAGCCCACCTCTCTTGGAAAAACAAACCTCTTCAAGAGCCATAACCACAACATCCATTAGGGTTAGGTGCAGTGCATCACCAGGATGGACTCTAACCGTATGGGGGGGGGGGTGAATTAAGCGGCGACAGTAATGATGAAGCAAATATGTTGTTAAAAACAGCTCCAGTGAAGCCATGAGCTTTGAACAGTCCGTAAGCAAAGAAGTGATTAAACGTGATGCAATCCTTAAATAATAAAATAATTTTGCTCTTAGGTGCTGATATTATAGCGCCATGTAAGCTGTAACAGACTGAACCAGCAGGTGTGATGGCAAGGTCTGTTTCAGTGTCATGGCAACAAGTGCACACAGTAGTGACAAATTTACTAAGTGCATGTTTTTTTTCTCCATGCCTGGGTGAAATGTGTTAAAGTTTGTGGTCTGGGTGAATTGTGAACGCTACTGCTCTTGTAAAGTGTTTTTTTAGTACTGTGTGTGCTTGAAATTGTTCATAGAGTCCGGCGAGCACCATGTTTGGTCTTGCTATTCGATTGGGTAACAGAGTATATTTTAAAAAATGAAATTCCTATTTTATTCCTATATTATTTTATTGTTTCCAACTGAAGGATTGATTCCTACTTACTTGCCCTTTGTTTTATTACAGCTAACGCTAATTAAATGCAGCTATGAGTACCTGGTAATTTCCATAGCTGACATGCATTTCCCTACAATATAGAAAGGCATTACAAGCAGATCAGCACTGAATATATATGAACAGCTACTGTGCTCAAACATGCTTCAAATGTGCATCAGACGTGATTTGTGTATGTTACCTTCAGACTGCTTGGTAAGAACTTATTTCATGGAGTGCATTTTGACTGTTGGGTTGATAAAAGTGTGTGTGTATGAGAGAGGGAGAGAGAAAGTGTGTGTGTGTGTGTGTGTGTGTGTGTGTGTGTCTGTGCTAGAGGGGCACTGCAGGGAGCACTGTTTCCATTAATGTCTGTACTAAGATGCAACTCAGCTTTCTGAATTATGTAAATGAGGTGCTGTAAATTCATGACAGAATCAATGGCTTTCATTTTTATCAAATCAATCAGGCCTCCATCAGTCCACACTACTGTAGGACCCACACACAATCTCTCTCACATACACACACACACACACACACACACACACACACCGACACAAACACACCGCAAGGCCTTATATTAATCCTGCCAAGACAGGCCTTAGAATAATGAGTTTTGGAATGATGTGTATACAGTCATAAATATAATTTTTGCTTTTAACCATCAGCTGATTCATGATAATGTGTGTGTGTGTGTGTGTGTGTGTGTGTGTGTGTGTGTGTGTGAGATGAACAGAGAGAGGGAGAGAGAGAGAGAGAGTGTGCGAGCAGTAGTGGGACTTTTGTGATGAGTCAACTATTGGGAAGTTACCAAATGGATCTCAGCCTGATAAACTATAAGTCATTGAAGATGAAGAGTCTGGGCATTTTACTACGGCGCTGCATTTAAACTCACACTTAGTCTCTCACACACACTTATATAAAACTGCCTCTGTTTCCACCTTCAACATTTGCAAAGCTACATCCTGATGTGCACACTGGTACACATCCTGGTAAATGTGTAAACTCAAAAGCGCTCTTCTGGGTTTTACTTCTGTCTGCCAACTTGGCAACTGCCGAAGCCAGAAAATTTAGGTAAGCAGTAGGGGAGCCTAAACGGAGCTGAAGAGGGATTATAGAGCAGAGATACAGGTTAAAACACCTCTCAATGCCCTAACATGCAGCACATTATACGTTTTTAGATGTTGTGTACCTAACGGATCAGGCTTGTAATTCATTCACAATGAACATGAGCCCGCTCGTCCGTGTTGACAGAAGACAGATCCTTTAGAAAAGGGAGCTGTACGGTTATTGTTAGATCAGCCTGAGACGTGACAACAGCCCACCTATGTGAAAAGAAAATAGAAGCAGAAGTTTAGATCTTCAAGTGCAGACATGTCACTGTCACCTCCTACTTATGCCATATTTCTGTCTTAAAAAGAATGAATTCACGATGGCACATTGTTGTGTCACACACCTCCAGTGGATATTAAAAACTGAAACTGAAATAATTCAGAATAAGCCTATAAAACTATTCACTATTAATGTTTTACAGTTTTATAAATGGATCCTTCATTTCCCTTTGCACACATCTATGAACTGGGGACAATGTTAAGCTTAACTTTCTGATTATTTATCACCAAAGTTAGAACTTTCTTAAATTTTCTTTCAGCCCCTTCATCTATTCCCTTGGTTTTTCTTTGGATAAACAACATCCAGTTTGGACTCTTTCTTCCTAGTGACCAGCGAGAACATTGCGGAGGCCAGGAGAATTGTGATTACTCTAATCTTCAAAGCTCTTTGTACATGCAAACTACAAAAACCTGCCATGTCAAATCATCCACTTCTACCGTCATTGTGCTTCCTGTTTGGGCGTACGACAAGCATCTATCCTCTTGAGCTTGCTTCTGTGCCACCACGTCCCATTCTTCTCCCAAGTCACATCAATATCACATTCCCACTTCCTTCCCATATCAGATAAAGTCTAGTCGGGGGTTTTTCAGCACAACCTTCATCTGCCATTGAAGGCTCACTTCACTTGTCTGCCTTATCATGTTACACAAGCATTGCATTTCAGCGTACCTTACCTCATATCCTTCTCAATTTTATGTCAGTCATAACATCAAACTTTCTGTCAAACTTTTGAAGCCGCATCTATTTTTAAGATTCTGTGAAGAATCCTCTGCACTACTTGTCAGCTGTAATGTTAAGCATGTGAATCTGTTTGTCACATCTCTGTCGACACAGCGGAGGCGTCAACGCCTTCGCGTCCGGCAAAAAAAAAGAACGAAAGTCTAACCAACTTTGCAATGCATTGTCACCCGGCAAAGAGTTGCATTGGCCAGTAAAATAAACCCAAGTGCACATTTCTGATGGATTCATTTGTAAAGAGATGGCCAAATTTCTACTTTGTGAAATAGTTGCTGCTGTGATCACTTTCCTGTCTGTATCACAAACCTCTGTGCAGTGTTTGGCTTCTGATAAACCTTTAAACACATTAATCTGTTACTCCAACTGGACTTCCTGGATTGTATTTCATTGGGAGATTAAACTACACTCCTCCACCAGCGCTGGCCTGAGTTAATGCAGGCTTGTTCTGGTATGACTCCTAAGGGTTGCAGCTAATTGGCTGAAACATTATCTGGCTCATTGGTCTGGGGATATGATTTTCATTTCAGATGTGAGAGGTACCAGGATACAATCCTGGACCAGAGTCCAGATGATGGAACTTCAGGTCACTGAGCTTGAATTCAGTGTTAAGCAAGTGTGAAGTAATTGTGGTGGATAGTGTTGAAACTGTATCTCCAGAGTCTCTGTGGGACACCTTTGGCTCAGTAGGCATAGCAGTTTGTTGCCAAATGCATGTGTGTGTGTGTGTGTGTGTGTGTGTGTGTGTGTGATTGGAGTTAATTCCTATATAAATGCAGATTATTTACCAATGATGAAACAAAAGAGTCTTTGTTTTCAGGCTTTTTATTCACAAGCTATTGACATTTAGCTAATTCTAAGATTAAACAGCCATTTTGTTACCACTCCATTATTATGCATTATTTATTATTCAACCTTCTTGGCTGCGTTATGGTGACTTCCATTGACTGACTTGTTTCTTCACAAGACTAAAATAGACAAAAAAAAATTGATATTGATTCATGGGCGTAAAACCTGGATAACTGCTGACACGAATGACCATAAATAGCATTGAATAAACAAATAAATGCGTAAATAATTTAAATAAAAATATAAATATTTGATAATATCATGAACTCAGGAATTCCCCGCATCATTAAATGCAACTGGGAGCAATGCTATGCGTATGTATACTGGGAAGGATACAGTAGAATAAAGGCAGCTGCTGCATTATTCATTCATCAAATATAATATTTGTAGATCTACTGAGATGCTTATGTGTTTGCCTCATTAAGCACATCATTTAGGTTGGTATTTTTTCCGCATCATGTAGGTCAACAAATGTAAAAATTTACAGCAATGTGAAACATGCTTACATCTTAACTATGGGACCTAAAAAAAAAGCTGCTTACTTTTTGTTTCCAAAGCTGTAAACCATAAATCATATTCTGCTCACTTGTCATTGTTGGACTTTCTGTTTAGATAGTTTTTTTTTTAGTTAAGCTGCTAAAATTCTATGTTTATGTATTCATACAATAATTAATTGGTTGTCTGTGTGTGCGACATTGCACTCGTTTGTGTGTAAAAGTGCGTCTGTTTAAGTGCATGTGAGTGGGTGGGCGTGGGCATTTGCTTTTACTTGCTCAGCGTATAGGTGTGTGTGTCTGCAAGTGTGAGAGAGTGCTGTTTGGGTGCAATCATTTCCTGTCTTCTGGTTTAGAAAAGATGTTGGCATGACAACATGACACTTGGGAAGGGTTGGAGGGTAGACATAGAGGGAAAAGAGGAAAACAGTGCTGTCTCTAACTCCCATAAATAGACAACTGGAGGTTTTCAAGCCAGCTTTGAGAGAGAACTTCATGCTTGGATGTTGTTTGTGAGCGTACTTCAGATCTCAACTTGCAACTCAGCCTAAAAATATTTACGAAATAAAGAAAAAGCGTAATACACAGATGGTATATACTATATACTTATATTTAAATGTATGTTTACTCAAATAACTAAAGAAAGAGGACACTAATGAGATAAAATAAACTAAACTCTGATGTCTGATATCACACATATTTCAAAAAGCACACTGTACCTCACACGAGGGAGTCACACGTCTTTGTGAATATAAATACGCATGTGTGCATACGTGTATATATATATATATATGTATATATATATACAGTACAGACCAAAAGTTTGGACACACTTTCCCATTCTCTTAAATGAGAAAGTGTGTCCAAACTTTTGGTCTGTACTGTATATATATATATATATATATATATATATATATATATATGCATTGTCTGTCTCCTTATTTATGAGAGCCTAAGCCAAGATCAGCAGTCATTATGAGACATTAAAGTCATTCAATATGGCTGGCATATTGATCCTGTCTATCTGTCATTCGCTCATATAATATTCATGAGGAGGCAGCGTACTTCATTCCCTCCCATAACCACAGATACCAGCGCAGATATGCTTTAACACTGTGGTGTGAATTTACTGCTTTTTCCAGCACTTTTACTGAAACTTTGTCCCATTAGCTAAAACACCGCTGCATCCGTTGTATCTGAGTCTATAAATGTTTCACATTGTAAAATATCTACTATTGGAAGCGAGGAAAGCGACCTGTAGACTGTCTGTGTTGTCTGTCATACTTTGCATTCACTCGAGGATAATAGTAGGAGGAAGAAAGATATCATTGTTTATGATACAGTATGAAAAAAAACACATCAAAAATGAGGAGATAACATAATAAATGAAAAGGAATATACAGTGCTAAATAGAGGAGGAAGGAATAAAACTGAGGATGTTAACACCTGAATTATTAATCAAGATAATTCAACTCCCAATGACAAGAATATCTATCTCTGCACCGCGCACACACACATTAACACATCCACAAATACACAAGCGTGCCCGCGCACACACACACTTGCATATGCGCAAGACACTTTTATCTTGCCTACTTGACAGTTATCTCTTTAAAATGGGTCAAGACAAAATGAAAATCGAGAAACTTCTCATTGCGTGAAAGAGATAGACAAGGAGAGAGACAGATACACAGGGGAGGGAAGAGAGATAGGTTGCGGCTGGAGGGAGGGAGGGCGGCAGGGAGGGAGGAGGGGAGAGTTGTTTGATAAGAAAAGTTCCCTTCAAAACTCGTGAGACTTTAAAAGGGAAGTCACCCCGTATTTGTAGATGAAATACAATTTTAAGTTTTTTTGGTTTTGTTTTAAACATTTTACACGTGTGGGCAGCTTTATGTTCATCTGTTTTTTTTAAAGAAGTTTTCTACATTGAATTCTCTTTCCTCTCTGTTACCAAGACAACAGACATATAGAACTAATGTGATGTGCAGCTCCAATTTGCCCCTGGCTTCTTTTTCTCCTAGGTCAAAAGGTCTCAGAGTATCCAGTGTAATATTATTATATGGCTAACGAGTCACTAACTTTTTTAAAACTCCTAACTGCTGTTTGTGTGATAGGAGAGGGAGAAAGCAAGAGACGAACGCTGAGAGAGGAAGGGAAAGAGCGTGCGAGGCTATGAGAGGAAGCAGAGGAGGACGAGGAAGCATCTTGACAAATGCGAGAGATCTCGGCGTTCAGATCATGGAAGCCACATTTCTGTATTTGCACGTAATTTTCTTTCCTAATTGGCGTGTTTATCGAGTTAAATAAATGGCAATCAAAGCCGTTTAATAATAACACATCTCACTGATAACCTGCTGTATGTTAACGCAGGTATTAACATTTATTATGGCGTCAAACAAACATGCCTCAAAGCCATTCGCTAATGTGCCAAGCGCTATGGGTTTTTTTTTTCTTTCTTCTCAGTGCCCCCCTCCCACACCCACATTGCCATTGGCTTTATAATAATTACATTTAACTTATTCTGAGGTCTAAATCAAATCAGGTTGAAATAACTGCATCACAATGAGAAGTGACAAAGCATGACACTTTATCAAAATGTGGCCATATTGAACTATAAAAGGCAAACAGCTTCTGCACACTTTGTCGAGGTAAGAATTTTAATCAAATTGTCAGGCTTTTAGCTTGTATCCAGACATACCGGATGAAGGTCATGTAAGACCAAAAAGCATGATAATATTCCTTTTGATAGCGTGTGCAAAAGCTGTGCCTTTCATACTGTGTTCCGGCATGCTTTGTGAGTCGTCTTGTGTCTGTTTGGTTTCCCTATAGATGGCTATTTTTACCGCTGCCTATGAAACAGGTGTCTGGTGTGTCATATGATGCAGCTGTATCCTCCAAATGTATCACTCTGTCAGGCTTGACTTGTGGCTGAAGGATAAGAGATGCAGTGATGGAGGAGAACCACAAACAGATTGTCAGCAATACTCTAAACAGATGCAGCAGTGTATCTATATGCAGTCCACACACAATAAAATCCTAACTATACATGTAGGGTTGTACCATTATGTCATTTTTCTGATCTGCGTGTCAAACACATTCTTTAATTTGGATAAATTAATACTATCTTTTTATAACGACTTAAAAGGCATGAGTAGAGCTATGAGCTACAAAGTAAGATTAATGGGTTAGGGAGGTATGTTGAGCCTAAAGACAGTTTTCAATGTCATGGAAGTAGCTCTCTTTAACCTGGCTGGATCGTCATGGTAACTCAGGCTGCACACCTAACCTGCTTCTGAGTTTTGGATTCAAATCAACACCCCTTCACTTCTTCTATGAGTCATGTAGATTCTCAGTTTGTATCCAAACTTGTTGAGTCGTATATGTTAATGTCACCGAACTAAGCCGCGCAATCACAGTAGCGCAAACTGTACGTGTTGCGTTGCCGTGGGAACCTATACATTCAGTTGGTGGTGCGGAAAATGCGTGCTTACTACGCACTGTTTTGTAAGTCCATTTTACAGTGCTGGTTTTGCAACTAATAGAACACAGATTAGAAAACTTGTTAGTCGATTTGTATTTAGGCTATCACAGAGAATGTTGATTTGATTGTGATGTGATGTCCACGTATCTTTCCATATTTGATAGCGTCAGACTTAATTTTCGTAATAATTTTATATTCTTAATAGCTCTCCATTATAACGACCTGTTCCTCTCGTTTAAAGTAGCACGTAATCAGTACATTTTGTGTGGTAGAAGACTCAAACTACATGTCGAAAGAGTGCACAGGAGTGCACAGTTGAAGAACAGAAAAAAGAAAGTTGATAAACCACCAGCGTGACGCCAGTTATCTCTGACTGGGGTTTTAGGTTTTGAAAGCCTGGCTGTGTCAAACTTGGTTTGTAGTATATCCCATGGGATTTGTCAGTTGCTGTTTGTAAGCACACCATCAAAGGCCACCTCTCCTCCCTGGCTTAAAAGTGAGAGCAAGAGCAGCGGTGGTTGACCAAGCTAGGAAGCGAATGAAGAGTACGAGCAGCATTAGTGAGAACAAAGCTGTGAAATAAAATGTCATTTTCTGATTGTTTCATAGCATTCACATTCAAAAGCACAAATAAACACGACCACGCCTCCGCACAACCCCATGGGAAGGTCTTGCATTGTCGAAAGGCAAACTTCATCTTGTCTTCTGTGTCCTCTCTGCTCTACATTTGTGTGTAGCTCAGCCACATCCTCGGTCAAACGGTCACACAGACCTGCAGCTCTTTACATCCTTGACAGAGACAGAGAGAGGAGAGAGACAAAGACAGCGATGTAACCTGTTCACTACACTTTTATAAAGAGTACAGAGCAGCATTCAAATGTTGATTTAGAATTTGAAATGTCAATGTTTGGAATGAACTATTTGGTACAGCCATGTATGAATAAACTATAGTATGAGGAACTGACTTTCATAATTCAGTAGCTAGTCAATCCATTTTCACCATCTTTCAGACTTTCTGGAATGTAGAGAATATTTAGGTTAAGTGCACATACAAATATGCATAATGTAGATCAAAACAAGCCCTTGCTTCACAAGAACTTGGTACAAATACACACATAAGTGTGGTATGCATACTTGTGGTATAATATAGCATAACAGTAGTTGGGGGTCTAAACCTGGATTGGGAGTGGGTTGTGAAATTTAATAACGTACCAGACTGCTAGCTGCTAAGTAAATATCTCTGAGCTCTGATCTCAGGATGTATCTTTTGGATACATACACAACAATAAGCAACCCTTGATCACAGCTTGTCCAGTGGTCGAGAGGATTCTGAAACTGACAATCGACGTTCACACCCACTTTTCACAGAGATTGGTCAGCTGTGCGGAGGTGAGAAAGCTCTCTTTTTTTGTGTGTGTGTGTGTGTGTGTTCTTGACACAACTATTTCTGTCACTTTTATGCAAACAACCGAGCGGAGCTCCATAAATGTCTTCCAGGAGAGAAAATATACACCACCATCCCCATTTTTAAACGATATCACATCTCCCCTCTCCCCATGATGATAACATGGTAATTGGTCCCAGAGCAAACATTTACAGTTGGCACCCCACACATCTCCCACCCTCCACACGTATATACGTTTATACAAACCCTATTACCACCAGGAGAATGTACATGAATGACTCTGCCCCGATTACATTCAAAACATGCACATGCACATGACAACTAGGGTATTATTAAGGTAAGGGAAAGGCTGTGGTTAGGGCAGATAAAATATGGATAGATTTAGGCTATTTTCTATATTAACACTGGTTAGACATAAATCGTGAGCTGCAGAATCATCCCGTATGGATATAATTTATAGGGCTGTTGGAGTTTGCATGAAGTACAAGCTACACAGCAGGCTATAACAATTTCATTATAAGCCCACAGACCAGAGACCAGTACTCCAATGCTGGAATAATACTAGGTTTTGAGTGCAGTACGAACTAAAAAGAAACTTGATACAAAGCTGACAACATCAGGTAATAACGCCTTTAATAACTGCACTTTGGTGGTACGAATTGACGACATCTGCAAGAAATTTGCAAATCAATCTTTTTTTTTACTGAACTCTAGATGACATGCTGCAAGAGAGGAAAAGCTGTAACAGAGAGATGAGAAATCCAGATTCCTTGAAATGAACTGAGTCGCGTTGCCTCAGGGTTGTACAGTAAATAACCATAAATAAGCTCTGTGATGATTATAACATCACTTCAACATATGTGAAATTTGTGATGCAGGGTTTCTTTGTGGTTTAACTATCTTCTTCTAATGCATTTTCATCTGAGTGTTTTCCACCGTGATGGAAATATCACTGCCATCACCCAGCAGTGTGTGTGCACGCCTGTGTGTGTGTGTGTGTCTGTCAGAGGATGCTTAATTTGTCTGCCAACTCCTGCTGATAATGGCATTAAACATGTGTAGTCTTGCAACAACAATTTTGAAACCCAGCTGCTACGGGAAAAGCTAAAGCATCACAAGGGCATTCATTTTTTAATTGGTTTGTTTATATTTGTGAAAATTGTAAAAAGTAGGTACATTTGAATAGATTGTTCACACAGTCTGGGTCGCCGGCCAAAGCAATAGGTGAAGATTATTAGCCCCAGTATGAATGTCAAGCTGTGTCCGTGACTCTTTTCATTTCATCTTCATTTGCTGTTCTACTTCTACTTCTAAAAACATGAATTTCTCTTAGATCTGACAAGGTAACAACATGAAAATGTTGCATAAATGCAGTGTGTGTTGCATGTCCGCACATGCTTTCCAATAAAAACTGTCACATTCCCTTATTTTTTTTTTTTGTTGCTTTTGTCTTTTTCCTTTAACTGTGCTTAAACAGTTTCAAATTCATTATTTTTAGCTCCTCACCCATAGTAATCCTGCAGAATGGATTTGCAGGATAAAAATGGAGTGGACCATGTGGAAATGTTTAATAAGAAATCCATTGGGGATCCCTGCACAGTATGTAAATGAATGGAAATCGTGTGTCATGCATCATAAGCTGTGGTGTTGAATTCTTGGAAGGTATTTCATAAAATTATGTTGAGATCATAAATAATATACAATGTTTAAGGGATATAAAAACACAGGGCAGACTGCAGTTTTCCTTTAAACCTCCGGCTTTTTTAAAACAACCAGAAAATCTGAAATTCATTCCCAACATTTACATGCATAATTCAAGTACGTTTTAGTATTATTATGCAGCTTCTAGTGTTTAATGTATGCGGGACATTTTGAAGTACATACAACTACACATTTCATATTTAGTACTAATAGTTATTATAAAATGTTTGCCGGGGTTTTCTGCATAACTCAGTTCCAGTTACTTTGTGCAAATATGCTTCAGCTGAATGCCACATTTGTAATATAAAATGTGACTATAAAAAAGGCCATATTCAAATGAAACATACCATAGGAAAGTGGCTGCACTGCTACTTCTGGCCATCATCACACACATGATTAATTGAGCAATTTCAGCTGTTCATTTATCTAATGACTTATCTAATGGCACAGAGCTCGTAAAGACAGAGGAAGCAACAAGTAACAAGCACAAGATTTTTCACTATCCAGCAAAATGTCTGCATAATTTAGATTACATTTCTGATGATTTAGCTAATTACTGCTGGGTCAAACAGCTTGGAGTCACAGGTTGAAAGCAGACAACAACAGAACAACCAACAAATATACTGTACGTGTATGAAACTATGATTTCAGTGTGATGATGTCAGACTATAATATGTACAGCAGCAAGGAAAAGGAGGGATAGAAAACTGAAAGACTTCAAATAAATTACTGGTACATTTATAGGAATGTTTGTTTGCCATCTGTTGCCGTCTTAAAGCTGTTAAATATTTAAATCTCAAAAGACATACGTCTGTAGTTTCATAGACGAGGAATACTAAACCAGCTTTGGGGATTTATGTTTAAAATCTCTATTCATATTTAATAATGCTAATGCACAAAAGGAATAAACCTCTTAATGTTAAACGTACGGTTGTGACTTGCTGTTTTCGAGTTCACTTTTTCTGTTGGAGCTTGGCTTGAGACGACTGAGTGAATAATGGATGATTTGGCTGTTTTCCTCTGCTGAGAAGCAATTTAACATTGTGCATAGCCCCACCCTCAAAAAGGGCAATTAGTATGATAAGTTAATTCGTTTATAGTTTATAGTTCATAGGTCTAAATGTCTCGCTGACACACAAAACAGTGGAGAGGAAAATCAGCTCCCTTCTAAGTAATTATGATACAATCGTCACACATCTTAAAATGTTTGGTTTTTCTAAAATATCGGAATATTTTTAATCGAAGCAACACGTTATTTTGATCCCAATCTTTGCCTGAGTCCCGCTGTTCCTCCAAAACCTGTTTCTGATTTCTGTTCGGCTCAATTAATACTGATGAATACTCATTGCCAATTCTTGAACTCAAAAATGTAACCTGTCTAAAAAACAGAAGACATATTCTGAATGCTGACTTTATTAATTTGGGTTTGTGGTGGCCTTTTTGTGAGTTTTCACACCCAGATTTCATTGTCAAGTCAAAGCTTTGAACCAAAGAATGAACCCACATCCCTCTTCAATTGAGCAAAGACTGATTTACTTCAGAACAATTCTTAAAAATAAATCCTGATTGATGATTACTGTGAACAAACACGTTTTTTGAGCTGTGATTTTCACATCTTTTATAGAGATATAAACCTCATGGGCTGGCTGTGGCTAATGCAATTCAAATGACAATCTGTTGTGATTATCTGTTAACAGGATTTTGTGTAAAAGTCATAAATTGCATAAATTTGAATGGATCCATCTTTGCTTTTTTTGCTGGTTCCCTAACAAGTGCCTGTATTTTAATAACAAAACTGTAAAAGCACAAACCTAATTTAACATTTTTCAGCGTTTTCAAGGACAAGAGGTACAATTAAGAAATTGGAACTCTTTCACGGGTAATAATCTGTCTCAGGTTTTAGTAACAGCTTTAACAAAGGCTTTGTTCTGGTCAAATGTCCCAGTAGGCCAGTGAGCCAGCATAAACAATATTGTTTTATGTGCTTTTCCTGCTGTGATATGTAAAAATTTCTGCTGCTGCACTATTTTAGTGGAACAATAGATTCCAGCAGCTTCAGGGTCTCTAAAAAAACATAGAACAAGGTGCAAGAGACCTTTGATGTAAGCACCTGTACAGCTGTAGAGGACTTTCAGGTGGACCCAGGTGGTGTTTTCCCACAGATGTATAATTAAAAACAGTATAATTGCTTTTTTCACTCGAGATCACCACCGCTGTTCATGAGGGCAATGATAATGTATGACTGTTGTGTGAGGCACGTGTGCCTCCCGGCTAATTTGAAAAAACGGGTAAAGACGTGAGTCCTGAGTGGAGCTGAGGAGGGCTGAATGAAGCCTGGGTGCTCAAACAAGTCGCCAGTAATGGCACCCACCTGTCAATCAAAGCAGATACACTCTTAATTATGCATACATAAAGACTTAATATAATTTGAACAGGTGAGTTATCTGAAAATTCAGCCTCAGTACAGTTGTTATGAACGGGGAAATTAGCTATAGAGACCAAAACTGTTTTTTGTGCCAGGCTTTTGCTGTTGGCATTTAAACATGGGGACCTATGGAGACTCATTTTTTTAAGCCAGCCTGTGTGGCTGTTCAAGGAACTGCAGTTTTTGGGTCTTGCATTGGCTTCACTTCAGAGCTTCACTCTCACTCACTTCACTCTCCCCTCCTCTACTTTTAGCTTCTTTTAATGGACTCTATAACAAGCTACTACCTCAGTGAAAGCTAATGGGGAACCTATAAACAATAAACCATATTCTATTCTCCTCTCCTCCCTGACATTCTCTAACATTGCTCATCACTGTGCCAGATTTTAACATGTGTATGTGTATGTGTATGTGTGTGTTCATGTGTGTGTGTGTGCGCCCGCCACAAAGAGCGAATCAGCTTGTGATTAACAGGCCACCACCAATACCGCTGTGTTTCTGCACTTCTCTTTTCCTGCTTGTCACAACTTCCGACTGTAGCTCAGCGAAAAGTGGCTTTCACACACAAATGCGCACAAACACACGCACACGACCGAACACTAAGGCATTCGTGCCCGCGCACACAGACACACGCAGACTGTCGAGCTCATAACACACACTTCATTTGCGCTCTGACAGCTCGGTACATGTTCTAGATGAAAGAATTGACAGTTCAAGGTGACGGGTACCTCCAATCAATCCAGTGTTGCGCTGTGTGATGTGAGCTCTGTGTACAGGATTTGGGCGACTATGAGTGTGTGTGTGTGTGTGCGAGTACACGTGTGTATGTCTCCTCTTTTGTAGTGTTGCTCTAGGTAGGGGGTAGCTGACAGGTGTCCCTTCTTCTTAGCCATGCAATTTATCACCCCACTGGTGGTAGAGACCTTTGCCTGAGCCCAAATGCCCATAGAACAAAATGCTCTCTCACTCTCTCTCCTTTCCTAAACAACTAATCAACAAGTAAAACAAGCAATGATCAAATCATTTCAAACTAAAGCCTTTGATATGTGATAATATTGCAACACCTCTCCTCTCTCACTCTCTCATTATCCATATGCTGACAATGGCAGCGAATATATTCTAACCAGAAAAAAAAAAAAAAAGTCAGTGCATGCTGAGCAGCCATGGAGATTTTAAATCTTTTGTTCTTTCTGGCTTAATAATAAAAAGTGTTTCAGGGCTCGGTATGAGCCAGCTGTCAGAAATAAACCATGGCTATCAATATAACTCCCCAGATATCATTATTTTAGTTCTTTTCAATTAATTATGAGAGCATGGTGAGACGGTACTTTAGATCTCATTTCAGGGCCTAAATTGGTTTGTGAGCATAAAAACCTTTATTGTGTATGCCCTGCGGCACACACACACACACACACACACACACGCGCTCACACGCACACAAATGATGTGGAGGGTGAGTTTGGATATGGAAGTTAAATGTATAATTTTGTAGCCGGGGATCGCAACATTTTGCTGGATATCGACCTGCTTATCATCAAGGTTTTATTGGAGGTAAAAAATCTCCCTCTTGATAGTTTGTTCCGCTGGATGATTTTTCTTTCTTTTTTTCTATTGAACTGCACATTCCTTCACTCTCTCCTTGGTAACAGTAGCTTTCTCTGTGGGGAGCCCCTTACCACCACCGCCCCACCCATCCCACCCCCCAATACCCCTCCTCTATTCTATTCATCCATTGCTGCTGTATCAAATCAGCTGGGGGTTAGAGCTTTAGGGAGAGGTCGGAGTGGTGGGGGTGGGCTAAAGGGTTATGAGGGAAGCGTGAAGCATGGTGAACAACACAAGCATAAAGACAGGCCTTAAAGTTGAGACAGAATTGCCTGTTTTTTTCCTCCTCTTGTGTTTTTTTTTTTTACCGTCTTTTCTATTTCCATCTCTCTAGCCTTGCTGTCTTCATCTGCCCCACTCTCTCTCTCTCTCTCTCTTTCTCTATCTTCTCTCTCTCCTTGGCAGTGGACGGAAGGAGTCAGGGTGATAAATAGGTGGTGTCCGATGTGCTTCTCCTCTCCTGTCGTTCTTTCTCTCCTTCTCTTCCACTCTCCTCCTTCCTGGTCTCGGCTCACCGCACTCCCAGCCCAACAGTGTGTTCGTTCCTGTCAGCAAAAAAAGAAAAAAAGAGAGAGAGAGAGAGAGAGAGAGAGAGAGAGAGAGAGAGAGAGAGAGAGAGAGAATCACTTGAACAACCAGGTTTACGGCTCACATACACACTTTAGCACTTGTGCACACTCACACATGCTCAGACACATGCATGTATATCACTGGAGAGAACATAGTAGGGTTGATGAAATAGGCCGATGCTATGTTAATGTGCAAAATGCACTGAGATTCGCAGAGAGCCACAGCAGCAGCACGCTGAGCTTACAGTACATGCACAAACACACTCACAGCCAGAGTCTATTAGTGTTCACAATGCACACAGTCTGGATGAATTAACATCAGTGGTCACCAGCATCGACACTGCACACACACACACACACACACGTATTTATCACTGGCACTTTCTCTCTTCTTACTTGTGTGTTTGCATTATTTGGTCAGATAAAAATCCCAATTTAAGAAAGAAAGAAAGAAAACAAAAGGGGAAAAAGGAAACCTTAAGAGGAGGCGGTGGTCAATACCTACCACAGTCATGATGGATAGTGGCCCTGCAGTTAAAGCTGAATGTAGCTTTATTCCTCTCACCCTCTAGTGACATGTGTCCTCCTGGAAAACCATTATCAAAGTAAATGCCTATATCTCAAGCAGCGCCATATATTTAAGCTCGTAAGAGCTCGCTCGTCTGTTTTCAGAATCTCTTCAAATGGCCACCCGTCCAGATTTTATCAGTATATCTCAAATGGGAGCCACACATCATACACTGCATTCAAGCTTATAATAACATAGCCTGCAGTGTGAGTTCCCCCTCTCAAAACATTCTCTGTTTAGTGCACTTCCCTTGACCCCTTGCTCGGTAAGTGAGTGTGTCACTGGAGCTTTATTGGGGGAACAATTGGTGTAAGCATCCCCTCAATGCTGCCATGCATCACCTGTTGTATAATTGAAGAGGCTGAGTGCCTGTTAATGATCCCCTGCTTGACCCTGGGCCTGTATTTGCATTGTTTTTAGCTTAGCACATGGCTAATAGCTAGCCTGAAGGCACGCCAGCCTTTCTAAGGATCGAACACCAATTTCCTCCATGCCAAGGGCGAGCTTACCACATCATTTGGAACACAGGAGAAAAGGTGCATGCCTGCACACAAAAGCACGTTCTCTAGATTTCCTGCCACAGCACAGACTGTCATGCACAGATGCACGCATGCACACCAACACACTGTGTAACTGAACCTACGTGGCCAGGGGGTACGTGGAATAGGAACAGCGAAAGGTGCTATTTATTTAGCTGATGAGAGTGAACCTGTTAGCAGAGGGTCTGTGAAGGAGAGGCGCTAACACCCCCGAGAGAACTGGCTCTTTTCTTAACCCTGGAAGGCTGCTTTAAGGAGGTCACGGAGGGTGAAGAGCATAGACGGCATGCTACAAAAGAAAATTGAGCCTAAATGGAACACGCTAGCAAACAGACCCTCCCCACCTCCCGACATTTTTCTGAACATGTCTTTAAATTGCGTTGTAAAAATGTGTATCTCTCGGGTTTATACGAGAATCCAATCTGCGACAAGGAGGGGATGAGCAACAGAGCAAGTGATAAAAACAAATAAATCAATTTAGTTGCCGGGTTTATTTTCCGATCACAGAGAGCAGTGAGTAATAAAAACCGTGTTACACCAATGCTAAGCTTCGCTTGCATTTTTCATTTATGTGTATTTGCGCGTGCGTGTGTGTGTGTGAATACATTTGTGCAAGACAACAGCATTTTCGCATGTGTGCTTGTGGCAGAAATGCGAGTTTCTATTCACCTAGCAGATGCACAATGTCATAACCAATACACAGTAAAAGCCCACTGGGTTCCATTTAACAACACAGAAATATCTACCATGGTATGTGCGCAGTTATAAACAATGTTATTGCCTCATCCGTGGCCCACTGCTGTCCTTATGCTGTGTCTATACTTCACTCTCTTTATGGCACTTATTATTGGAAAGTCAACAGACATAAAAGATTCAGTGTGAGTAGAAAAGCCCAGCCAGTGTTTTGGAGTGTCATTTTTGGCAGGTGTAGTGGAGAGGATATTGGGAGAAGGGCAGCAAAATTGCCTCAAATCGAAAAACTATACAGGAAATAATTTACTTGGACTGTATGTCTCTAGGCACTCAACATTTAGAATGGGCTCTGCTACTTTAATTGAAAGGGAAAGAGAGACAGGGAAAGAGAGAGAAAAGCTGTTACAAACAAGAGCATGATTTATGAAATCCACCCCTCTGTTCGTCAGAGCGAGCTCATTATGTATGCGCAACAGTGAGAGTGTGAGAAGACAGATGAGTCGTCCCGGTGGCGGAGGAAGAGGAATGGCGGCGCTAAACTCTGCCGGTAATCAACTGGTGAAATTAAACATCAAAAAAACAGGAATGATTGTGTGCGGCAAAGCGATTTGTCTGCAATTAGCGACCGGTCGCATAACTCACGCACAGGCACACATAAACACATTCACGCTTAATGGAACAAGACGTGTCACTGGATGTGTATTTGTGTGTGTATGCAGAAATACGGCGCAGGATAACCATAAAAACAGTAAGTTAATAAACTTGAGAGACATTAACAGGACCTGGGGCAATTGGTGAACAGCTACTTCATTTGTCAACGGCTCTTATTGAACGCTTTCTGAGAGGTAGCTGCTTGTATTTATAGCCTTGTCTCTGTCATTTGTTTAGGCTAGTGTAGTTAAAGTGAGGGAGGGGCAAGGAGGGGAAAAGAGACAGAAAAATGTTTGTTTACATTATTATTTATCGTACCTAAGTCAGTATTTTTAGTGTCTTATCAAAGCCACTTTCACAACCTTTACAGAGTTTCACGATCAAACATAATGGGCCCATTGTACACCCTCACCTCTTTAGGACAAGACATCTCTGGTTTGTATAAACCTTGACCCAGTACACACAGTACACTGAATATAAAAGCAATGTGTCACTGTCTCAGCTTTTCCTGCAATGTAAACGACACAGACGAATGGTTACCTGAGCCTCGGAGAACTCTATGGAGCTGAATTTCAGTTTGGACAGTTTCTGAATGCTGCCAGTGTAATTCATCAGTGTATTGTAGCAAGTAATGTTTACCTCAGCAGGGGTGTCACACAGCTAACACCCAATGTCAAAGCTGGAAGTATGGCAGGACTGCACAAGATCTCCACTAGTCCTTTCTGAGTCTAATTTTCATCTGTGTAATTGAATTCCCCTGTTTATCGCAGGATTACTAGCTGTCTGAGCTTAAACCCACACTTTTCTTAATCTGCATAACATGATTGCCCGTGGTTGTCTGAATTCACAGAGTAACCTGTGCCATAACAACCCAGTTGAATATATTCCCCTGCAGACATCTACTGATGTACTTATTAATGCAAATTAGTGTGCAGATGTCACTGTAAACAGTTTGATAAATGAGTGATTAGGAGGGCTGGACATCTAATGCACGCCCGCGTTGCTTTGGGTATTAAAGTAGTCTTGCAAGAATAGTCCCTGATTATGTTTTGAACATTTGCAAAGGAAGTGTCTAATGAATTTCCCAGCATGCAATTGATTTGAGTGCTTTAAGTGCTTCTTTCATATGTGCTCACCTCCATCTTTTCTTCCTGACCTTCTCTGCTCTCTCTACTTTGTCTCCCTGATAAGTGTTGACTGAAGTTTGTCTTCCAGATTTGCCGATTTCACCGTCTCCAGCATTATAGAACAACAAGAACTAGAAAGTGAGGATACCATTAAGAGGCACGGCAAAATGTATCTGTGTCTCTTCGCATAATGTTTGCTTCTAGGAGCTCAGTGACGTAGTGACCACTCACAGGGCTATGACAAGCTGTCGTAGCTAACAAGCTTGCTAACTGCTCACTAATTGTCAGCTAGCAAGCTTGTTAGTACACACAGTTTATTCGATAGACTTCCTGTCTGCAAACCATTTCTCTTTTGGGGAATAGTTTATTCCCCGACAGAGGGAGGTGAAATGAAAGTGGACTGTAAAACTAACAAGCAATAATAGCTTCCTCCATTTCTCCAGTTCTCTGTTCCCTCAAAGGTCAGCGTTGTCAAGATGGCTTACTATTGGTCAACTGTACGGATTAAAAGTTCACCAAATCGCACAGATCGACTTTACCTTCAACCCCTTTGGTGACTGCATATCAATGACTCGACTTTGCCACAAAGTTTAAGTGTGGAAGGACATTATTCAGTTAGATTAAAATGCTACAAGGATGGACTTCTGACCAAAGAGCCATATTTGGTCACAACTCCCCAGTTGACCACCGGTGACTCCATTTCATTTGCAAAGAGAACTCAAGCATAACCCTCCTGAGTAATCATGAATACTGCCGGACCTATCAGCCTATTTCTTTGTGTGCTCCTGTCAAGGTTGCGTGATTCACAATTTTAGAAAAACCCATTTTATTGACTGCTCTTTTTTTTTGTTATACCACCACTGCACTGACTCCTCACTCCTCTTAACCAGCCGGCAGGGGGCCGCAAGTCATCAACAACAACCGCTTTGGGAGTTTGGATTCTTGTTTCCTCTCGGGACATCGTATGTGGCGGTCACGTTAGTGCCGGCAGATTCTTTTGTTGCCATTTTCACATTGAAATTGACACTGTAAATCGCCTGTGTTTTTCAATTGTTCCTGTCTACTCTGGTTACACCTTGTTAATGTAACCTGTAACCTACTCTCATGCATACATGCTGGACACACAGCCCAGCCCTGCACTCCCCGTTCTCCACCAGACACACCTGATGGAGATCTGCACTTTTCTGAGTTCACTCTTCGAGTTTTCTTTGTTTTCTTTGCTTTCCTCTCTCCCTGAACAGAAAATTGCCTCTGTGCAGCTCACTGAGGGGGTTGGGTCAGGGGTGGAATTCAGGGGGAGGCTTTGGCTTCAAATGATTTGTGTGAATTGCTCACACATCCTCTGTAGGCCTTTCGCCTTATGCCACGAAGCAGGTGAAATGGGGTTGACCTAAACCCTGCTTTTTTGCCGCATGCAAAGGAAATGGATTCTGAGGATTCACGTGGCTTGATAGGGTTCATCAGATCACACAAACTTGAGGGTCAAACACAAAACTCACATCTTCCGGCGTCTCTTTTTGAACAATTCCCACCCCTCTCGATCTCTATTTCCCCTCGCAGTCTTCAATCTGTCTTTTCCTCTTTACCTCTGACCTTTTCATTTTTGAGTTCTTCCATACCAATCTACTCTTCCATCTTGTCGTCTGCACTCTCTCTCAATCCTACCATACTACTGACCTTTCAGTTTCATTCTTCCTCCATTTCTCTACCTCTCCTCTCCTCCTGGTCTGGGCTGTAATTCAGCTTGTTTCAGGGCCAGTTAGGCAGCCAGTGGAGTTAATCTGTCTTTTCAGGTCATAAATCACTGCTTGGCATCTCTCTCTCTCTCTCTCTCTCTCTCTCTCTCTCTCTTTCTCTCTCCCTCTTTCGTTCCTCTCTCTCCCCTCCTTGCTCTTACCTGCCGCATGGACGTAGAGCATACCTTGAGGTGATTGGGTCTGACAGTCAATGCTGGTGTTCTTTGCATGCGTGTTTGTGTGCGCATGTGTGTGGTTATCACCTGCTTTAACACCCAACAGATAGGGAGTGAAACTGCACACTCTGGAAGTGCCACAGCCAATCAGAAAAGATTGTTGAAATGTCAAGACCAATCAGAAGTGATGCTTCTCTCTGAGGTGCAGTTTGGATCTCTATCTCAGAGTCCCTGCCTTTTCACAAACACAACAATGGCACACACTCACACTAGTAACAGATGGAATCTGCTGGTTAACATTCCTTCATAAGAAGGGCAGATTCTGTGAAGTTTCAGGGGGGTAAATTAAAGCTGGCTTTGTGCATGCATGTGTGTGCATTCTGACATATCTACGACCAGGCAGGTGCATGGGAAACTGTTGGCCCCTCAAACAGACAAAACCACATCAGGAACTAGAATGGCGGAATTGATGGGGGGGAGAAATACAGAAGAAAGAAGGGGAAGGAGAGAAAACAGCTTAGCGTAGCAGGAGGGAGGAGAGAGAAAGAGGGTAGAACGCGGGAGGAGAGTAAAGTTGAATAGCAGGAGGGCGGGAGAGGGAGAGCTCCTGAATGAATGTGTTGTGGATCTATTGTGCCCAGCTCCTGAATGGAGTGTTAGTAAGCTAAGTAGTAACTGGTGATTTACAGCTCCGAGGCCATATCAGCTGAAGTGGGCAAACAATACCCTTTCATAAGCAACATTCAGCAACTACAAGGACCGTGTAGAACTGTTCTGGATCTAAAGTGGGGTGAAGTGTTTTTTGAAAGTCTGTGGTTACGTGGAAGAAGACACTTCAGTGGAGAGGAAGAAGGAGATGAACAGCTAATGAGGGGCAGACACACACAGCACGATGGAGAGGAGTGAAACCTGAACAGGCTGAATAGCTTCACCGCAATGTTTTTTGATCAATGTGTTAATTGAGTCTTTCTGTTAGAAAAGTGTGTCGCACGATATTGTCACCGAAAGATAAAAAGACAGCGTTGCATTATCAGCTGCGCTCGAATTTATCAGTTTATTGTTTTTGTTTTTTTCATGCGTGCGAGAGTGTGCATGTCGGTGTGTGTTTGGGGGTTGGGGGAAGTATTGTAAATAATCTCCAGGCTTTCTCTGCTGGCTGCAGGTTCTCAGAGATTAGCTTCCCGTCTCTCCCTCTGAGCTGTGAGCTATGTTCAGCACCTTAAAGCGCTCCCCAACCACTCGAAAATGTAAAGACACACAATGACTTGACAAGCACTTTGATAACGAGAGGCTGTGTGAACTGGAAATGTTGAAGTTTATATTAGCTAAATATGTTTTCATCCATTTTTTTCCCCCCCTGTCAACCTCTCACTTCCCCTGTCAGCCTATCCACCACGCTCGCTGAGAAATGTTGAGGCGCGAGTCATTATGAGCAGAGCCGCCCAGCATGGGGACCCTGAACGCAGACCTATCCGTGGCATTAGAACAACAAGCCCTGTGACGAATGGGAGAAAATAGAGGAGTCGCGCTGCGTATGTGTGTGTGTGTGAGTGTGTGTGTGTGTATCTGCGGCTACACGTTTGCCATTCTGATTTGTTGGGAAAGAAGGAGATTCAGTAGACCATTCTGACTGTATTACGCTGCAGAATTGTGATAAGGGCCACACACACACACACACACACACACACACAATCATTCACCTAATAGCAACTGCATGCCATACTGCAGTGCCCATTCTGCTCTGCATATAGATTGCAAGGAAGATAGTCCTCAAGGAGGGTTCTGCAGAAGTGTCACAAGAGAGGGACACTCACAAAAACACACACTCTTGCACATGCACTCTGAAAAAGCAACACACACACACACAGACAAGTGCTGCAGGAGCAACAGTTGGCTCTTCCTTGCCTCTCCAAACCCCACGAGACCTCCTTTCAGAGACCCCAGAGACCTCAGCCTCCCTCCTAATGCTCCTCCATCCCTTTCCAATTCATCGTCTCCTCTGTTCCGTTCCTCCCCCTCCTCTGCCCTTCCCGCCCCAGAGAGTTCTCAGTTCTGACAGAACAGTTAATCATACACTCTCTGCAGGTCTCATCCTATGTGTGTGTGTGCGTGTGTGTGTGCGTGTGCGCGTGTCTGTCCAGATGTACACCTTCATTTTCAGAAAGACTGAGGATCTGTCTTTCTCACCTCCATTTTTCACTCATTTCTTTTCACTTTTTTTTTTCAGCTCCTCTTTGCCCGTCCTTCATCTCTCACATCTCTCACATCTTTACCCATGTGAGTATTAAAAGAACAAACAAAGGGAAAGACAGCTTTCAATGTTACAACCACAATGCATTGTTGATATAGATAGTGACAATGTAGTCTCTAGCCTTGTCTACTTCTACTTTGGTAAATGTCTCGCCTGGTTGGCTGTAATTCTTTTTAACAGTGTGGACATTAGCACAAACAGCTAGTGAACACCAAATACCCATTTTAGAGCTGTGGGGAACTTTTTGGAAAGGGAGAGGCTAAATGATTGGATGAACCATCTGCCTAACTTCAACCAATTAGATCAGTGAACCATTTAACAAAGTCTTACCCAAGCTACTTGGAAGAAGAATGAAAACACATTTTCCATCAAGAAAGACCTTCAGGGTCATTCTTTGCTCTACGAATGAAGAAATACTCGAGTGCATAGCAGCATCTATGCTAACGTCTTTAGCAGCCATCATTGTTTTCGAGTGAGACTTCTCACAAACACCTTAGCATTAAACGACACCTGTAGCTCATGCTGCCTCTCGTTCCTCATAGAACGCTGATGGATCTCAACCATCGTGTTTTGGACACAAGCACGTAGCTCAATTCGCGGTAAGATGGATTCTCGTGATGATCTCGTGAGTCCAGCTGCCTTGCAAGGTCTATGATGGAAGTGAAACCCCTTAAAGAAGTATCAGTTTACAGGATGGGTTCCAAATATTGCTGAAAAGACTAGTCAGGTGCCCATGTAGGCATTGAAACAGGTTTTGCTTGCTGTTATAATTCCTGCTGTTCATTCTAACAGACTTAATGAAGTAATGGCAGACAAAATCCACAGTCCTCGTTCTGTATGTGAGGCTTCAACTTTAGAAGCTATCTCACTGATGAAACCTCATATCCACTTCAGATAAACTTTGAAATGCATTTTTGCTCAAAAAGAAGCCTGAGGATTTTGTCTCCCAACACTTGGGAAGCAATCTTTTAATGGCCAGTATCTATCCATGCATCTATTTTCCATAACCGCTTCTCCCTATCAGGGTCGCGGGGAGGTGCTGGAGCCAGTTCCAGTCTGCATTGGGAGAGAGGTTGGTACTCCCTGGACAAGTCATGGCCAGTATCAAGATTTAAAAAAGCCAGATACTAAAATTCCCGTAACTTGTTAACATCATTAGTTCAACTCTGCTTGACTGGGTAAACTCCCACATCTTTCAAGTTCCTGCCGACAGTTTGCAGCACATGTTTTTTGATAAGAATGTCTAGTCTCCAAGACTAAAACCGAGATAAGCCTCAGGAGACATTACACAGCTGTTTCTCACAGGCTGAGTAATATTCCCCACGACGAGTAAACTGATCCAAATGTGTAAAATTGCTGGAGTGCCTCTTTAATCAGAAGTAAAACTTCTTGAACTCTGTTCCGTTAAGGCTGCATAAGTGAAGGGAGTTGGTAATACCGTGTCTGCTATGGTGGATTTCTCTGTCGATGTTAGTCCAGAAAGAAGCCCTGTTTAAAGCTGAAAACTTTCCACACATTGTCGCCTTCGCCTGGGGTTAGAGGTCTCCAGCAAAGATGGCCAAGTTGTTATGGAAGGTTGTGTGGAAGCCTGCAGTTCATTTGAATTAGCAATTACAAGACTTGAAAAATATCTCAGCTAGTGAAGTGTGAATCTACTGGGCTTATGCTTGATTTTGATGCGTGAAACTACAAATGTGGTGCGAAATGTGTCGCTTCCAGTAAGCTGGCTCAGTTTTAAGTGGACTTTATTGGCACTGTCAGCCAGGACAGGAGCAACCTGACAAGTAACGACTATCTGATAAACTCACTAGCAGACTACAGAGTCAACATCCACGGTTAATGTGCTGACTGTGTTTTATACTCCACCATACACATTAATATGTTAATAAATTGTGATTTAAAAAGAATTATGGGTTTGTTTTAGAGAGACAAGAGATCTGCAAAGTATATAAAACGAATTCTATTTTATTTTAAAGTCATAAAGCCTAAAACCACATACACAAAATGTGTTATTATTAGCAACTTCAGGCATCGGTGGCTTGTTCCAGATGCAAGCACAGCTGCAAGAAACTGTTGAAGAAAGTGGAACAAAAATGAAAACACATTTATCCAGGTGGACAGAATAAAAAGCAAACCATGCAACTGTCCATTTCAGTATTCTAAAGTGTATTCTAAGAAACATGTTGCTGGGGCCCTCCAGTAGCTCCCCTGGTAGAGCTTTCACCCCATGTACCAAGGCTGAAGTCCTTACCGTAGTGGCTGGAGTTAGATTCCAACCTTTCTCCCTTTCTTGTCTGCCTTCAGCCTTTAACTGTGAAATAAAGGTGTTGCTGCTCATTAATAATGATGATGATAATAAAGATTTGAAGACCAGACTGAGGTAAGTTCAGGTAAATATAAGGTAAATTCTTTGTTCCATTGAAGTCAGTGAATGGTCATAGATGCTTTACAGATTTGCAAATCTATCACCAAACAGAATATTGGTATTAGACTCATTTGCTTTTAATGCATATTTCTATATGGCAATTATAGTGTATTTAATGTAAGAGGTGGTACTTGTCTAAAGTAGTGAAAAAATGGTAATAGTAAGTCTCCTGTCCTGAATAAGAGTCAGGACTCTGCATGCCCATACACACCTGACCTCCACGCCTTTACGTCTCTGCCTCACTACACAAAGGCCGATCTATTATCTGCTTTGGCATTGAACGTTGGCACTGAAGGTAAATCGTGAGGTGCAGATTTGTCCAATATGAATGTAATTCTTAGGATATTGGAGTTCACGGTGGAAAGTGACTTTATGTTACTCTGACTGGGTGCTTATATTTCTTCCGCTCCATTTGAAATACAAGATACAAATTGCCCAGAGTATCGCCAGATCACAGCCTCCAGACATCAAGGACAGTTACAACATTTTGGAAGCCATAAACATTTCCACAGACCGAACCCGCTCCTGCTCCCTCATCTTTGTTTGCAGATTGAGATTCAGGAACCGTTTTGTCCCTGGAGCCATCACCTGTCTGAACACTGCCCACCACCACTAACTCTCTCACCACACCTGCCACCCCAACCAGCCAAACAGTGGAAGCACTATACACCCCACGCATACAGTGTTGGAGTTAAGAACTACCTGTTCATTCCTTCATGGTCTTCTGTGCATGTGATCTGCATTTTGCAATAGTGTGATTTAACAATATATATATATATATATATATATAACATATGATGCATTATAAAAAAAGCAGATGAAATTAGCTCCAACTGGCGACCTGTCCAGAGTGTACACCGCCTCTCATCCAACATCAGCTGGGATTGGCTCCAGCCCCCTGTGACCCTGAGGATAAGCGGTTACAGGAAATTGATGGATGAATGGATGAAATTAGCTCCACCTTGAATAACTATGAAATTGAAGTACGGCTTGCATATTTCTGCATCATTAATAATGATCCAATGATATAACAGACACAGGAACCATTCTGCCCAATGAGTTTACTTTTGATATTTTAAATATTGTTACTTTCTTACTTTTTCAAGTTTTCAATAGAATTTTAATGCAGGACTTGTAAAAGAGTATTTTAATAGAGTGGTATTACTTATTTTACTTAGTAAAAGTAAATGATTTGAATACTTCTTCCACCATTTATTACTGATAAAAAGCCATTTCATTAGTTAATGTATTGTACATGTACAGTCTACAAGGCATTATTCATACACAGCACTTACAAAAAAATTCCTTTGATACATCTTTCTTTGTAATTTAGGAGTCAGACATGTTTTTTACTGATGATAAAAACATGAATCTTAGGTCTAACTCTGATTAAAGCTGTGCCAATAATACAGGATCTTTATTTGGTCAGATATCAACACATTGTTCTAATAGTTTTCTCTCTCCTTATGGCTGTGAGTGAGCATTTGGTGGTAACATGAAGAAACTGAATGGGACATATGGCGTGTGGAAGAAGGTTTGGATAATGAGTTGGTCACATTACTAACTTGCAAAACACCCTCTGCACATATTCTCACGTTTCACATTTTACAATGAAAGCTGCAGATAAACGAACGTGTAAATCAAAACCAATCCGTGTTCCTCATGCTGACATGATACTCTGATGGACACTCCCGCTCACACGCAGAAGTCACACACCCGTCAAGTGTGCACGGAAGTGTTAGTATGAGCGAATATTACAAGTCAGCGATTTTGAGGTGTGAAAATTGTTCCCCCTCTCCAGGATATTTTAAATTTCCTGTTAACTTCATTACACTCGCATGATTATGCATGAACATGCACACACACACAGTACAGATACAGTATATAGTGTATACACACTGTCTCGCTCTCTCTCTCTCACAAAGACAAAGTTACCAAGTTCACATGACCGCCCATGTGATGCTCATCCTTGTCCTCCATTTCATTAGACAGGGGGCCGAGTGAGCTATTCTGGGAGAGAACGGTAACTCTTTGTTGGTTACTCAGCTGAAGAGATGTCTCCAATAGCAACTGAGACCTATGGCCTCCCCTCCTGTGGTGTCCAACTCTAATACTTGTGGTTGTGAGTGTCCATGTCTGTCTCTCTCTCTCTGTCTTGCATGGGTTCATCCCCGTGTGTGCGTCGAGGCCTTGAGTGTGTACCTGTGTTTTGCATGTATGTTTGCGTGTGCACAGACGAAACAGGATGCGATCTATCACTCACAGATCTATAACAGTGACACACAGCGAGGGATGAACACGTTAGTGTCAGTTGCAGACGAGGGAGACGAGCAGAGGAGAGGAGTGATGTGACTGTTATCGATCCTGCCTGGTAATTACAGCGCGATTTATTACCAGAGAGAGAGAGAGGGTGGGGGTGAGAGAGGGAGAGACAGAGAGAGAAGGTATCATATTTAGTTTGGGGTTGTAAGTCAGGTTTTTGGCGAGAGTGAACAAGGTCAGAGAGAGACAGAGATAGATCACTTTACCCCTCCCTCCCTTGAGTGCTGTGCGATCTGATCACTGTTGTGCTTTCTGACATCCTCCCCCGTCCTTTTCTCTCTCGACTCATTCCTGTTTTCTATTTCTATTTTTTTTTTTTCTTAAATCCTCATGTGACCATACGATGCTGTGAGCACTTATGTTCAACACAAGCAGACTCATGTTTGTCTTCTTAAAAAAACTCATGCATACATTTAAGCTTCTCCATGCATGGTGCCTTTTTACCTGTCAAAGGCATCACTTGTAATCAGTGCTGAGACGAAGCCTTGAATATGATATGAAATGAAGGTGCACTCTGTCACTCTTACAAGCCTGACAGTGTTTGTGGCTTGTAAAAGTGTGGGTGTATTGGGTTGTTTACAGAGATGTGTGGGCGTTAAGCATGATCTTGTGGGTATGTGTGCGCATTTATGTGTGTTTCTGCTTGTGTGGAGACAATATTGTTCCTGAATATGTCAAAAACTATGTTCTTATTGGCGAACCACATCCTGTCTTTCAATGACTTACGCAGAAAAACACACACGTACCTAAAGGCACTACTATGATCCTACTCACGTATGTGTGTGGTTGAACTGTAGGTACGGGGTGTTTTGGTTTTTTGTGTTTTTTTTCACCCTGACCACTAACTACTTTTACTTTGCTTTCACTATCAACCAAAAGCACATGATTTATGAAGATTTAAATGACAATAAAAACATATATATTGAAATAGTTTCTACATATGTACACACACAGAAACACACACAGAGCATTCATTTTCAAACTGATGATGGAAAAACAAATGCATAATGTCCAAACATAGAATGCAAAATTATTTATTTATCTTTTTATTTTTATAGCAGCTTTATTTGTGTTATTATTTCTGCTTGTTATTCTCTGCTTTTTATTTATGAATCGTGCAAACCGGGCCCTACTTTGAGTGAATTCCTTTTTATTTCATATCAAAGCAATGCATATAGGCCTTTTATACGAGTATCACTGAGGGATGGATTAGATTAAAATTGGACATTTATCTGAGTTAAATATAGAGTACATTTGATATTTTTCATAGCAGGGTATAGTTTTCTGGCGTATGTTGCTATGGTAATCCTGCAACTGGCAGCATTCCAGTAATAGATTGATTTGGGTCTGGTTATTCTATACACTAGAACCCAAAGATGGAAGAAGAAAATATCTTTCTTTCTTTCTGTGTGTGTGAGAGTGTGTGTATGTGCACATGGGTATCGTTGCCTTATCAATCTGTAAGCACTGTATTGATTGGCCAAAAGATATTCCCTCTAATGTGCTTGGGGATGGGGAGTGCATGGGGAGGGAGGGAGAGAGGGAGAGAGGGAGGGGGGCGACAGCTTTCACTTAGCCTCAGAGCTCTTAAGAGAACATCTATCTATCAACGTTTCCAGGAATGGGGAGGGGTCAGGAGTGGGCAGGTGGTTCGATCACACACACACACGTACGTGCACACACACACACACACACACACACAGAAAAGAAGTAGCAAGAATCATTAAAATAGCAACAGCATCAAGCAGCCAACACACCTAAGCAAAGCTCGAGCTTGTTGTTGTTGTTTACACTGTGGGAGGCAAAGAGCTGATACATCTCAGAGAGCTGCTAGTTTGAGCCATAGATCCTGCGCTTTGTGGAAACAGCCAGGAAAGAAGAGTATCATTATTACTGCCAGGGCTCGGGGTCTAGTATGTATTCAGTACGAGCATGCAACAATCTGTCCAATGTTTTGTTTTGTTTTTAATTAGAGGGGGAGGTGGGGGGTGGAGGGGTGTATAGCGTGAACGTTTTCACTGTCTGGATGCCTCCTGCTCTGACTCCTGGGATGATGTGATGCATCGTGATGATAATGCCTTTCCCTGTTTTTACACTCGAGCTCCATTTGCTCTCTTCAGGCCTCGTACAGGACGAGAGACTCACAGAGCCACCATTTAGCTCTCAGCGGGGAGAGAGAGAGAGAGAGAGAGAGAGCGAGAAAAGAGGGGGAATCGGTCGCTCCTCCTCTCTTATCTCTCACTTAACAAAAGCCTCTGATGAAGACAACAAGCATTCTCCCTCTCCCGCTCTCTCTTGCTCTCTCTCATTTGTCTGTTGCTCGCCTCTGTTTAACTGTCAGAGTGCTAGTTGAACATGGCAGCTCAGACACTTTTCACATCTCTGGTTCTTTGTTGTGTGTGCTCTCACGTTTGTGTGTGTGTGTGTGTGTGTGTGTGTGTGTGTGTGTGTGTGTGTGTGTGTGTGTGTGTGACTGCATCCTTGCATGTGGTGTGTATAGCACAGGCTTGCTTGTGAACCAATGTTTTGTACATCCAGGCCTGTGTGTCAGTCCCAAAGTTTGTGGGGGTGTGTGTTTGTTAGAGTCACCATATGCTTACATACTCTATGTGTCTGCATGATTGTTTATCTTTTGGGGTTAACACACACATGCATGGAAATTATAGCCTACACTGTAGCCTATGTGCAGCTGTCTGGATTTTTATTTCTGGCTTATTGTATCCAACTAGCGCCGCCATAGCAGAAGTGGTTCTCGGCTTGTAATGTGAAGGAAATGGGTGAACAGCCTCTCTAATTACACTTCACCCACTGACACTAATTTACATACAAACACAATCGCACTCCAATCCAAACCTTCATTATCCCCGGATTCCATTCTGTAGGGCATGATATTCTGGCTGTTATGTTTCATTCAAGCTCTGTATCTCGGCGCCACTGCTTATAGTCATTACACTAACCTGAGAGGCACAAATATAGGGGGGGCGTTTCAAGCGAGAATGTGACCCAAGAATGTCTAAGTGTTTCAAACTAACTAACTGGTAAGTAAATGGAACATGATACTAGCATGAAAATGGTCCTCTGTGTTCATTATGTGCATTGTGTGTGTGTGTGCATGTGTTTGCATGGGGATCTAGGCGCTTAACGTTGTATGTAGCCCTCAACTACGGCCCCAACGTCACCCTCTGGGAGCTGACAGCACAACTGTGTTTCTCTGGGTTCATACATTTTCTTCACACTTCTCTCTCTCTCAAACACACACCACATGCACACACACACACAGACACACACTAAATAAGCTCTATTGTAAGGCCATTACAATGTGAATGAGGGGCCCACCAGCTCCATTGAGACTTGTGTGAGTGAGTGTGTGTCAGTGCAAGTAGTTTAGTGAGATTGATGAACTAGTAGTGAGGGAGAAAGGAACACCTAATCAAGTTAAAAACACTGCATGATTGACATGCTATGGCTGGTTGATTGACATACTGCAGAAGTACGCCTAATGAGGCTGAATCACATGTGGGTGAGTATGCGTGAATGGTGAACATCAGGAATGTCTTGTATTCGTTCCCATGACTGATACCATCCTTGATTAGGTGAAACAGCAGCTACAGTCAAAGTGTTGCTTCCTTCTCCTGCCTCCTTTTTATCCTTGAGTAGTACAACTTGTGCAAGGAGCGAGAGAGAAATCAGCAAGGCGCGCCATTAACTTGCACCGGTGCGTAGCCGTGTGTGACATCCCTCATCCGACTAACACCAACTAACGGGCCGTGAGCTTTTACCGGGCTCCGTGATCGCTGATGCCCGAGAAAAAAGGCTGTTTGTGTCAATCAAACCGAGCCCCCTCCCCTTCTCTCCCTCCCTTCCACCTCTCCCTCTCCCTCGATCGCTCGATCGCCTCCACTTGTGTAGGCGCTCTTAAACCACGGCGTTTACGCACGGCAGTCAGTCGTTAACGGGCAGCCTGATATCGGTGCTACTCCGTCTGCTCGCTGCCGTAATCTCCACCTTAAGGAGCAGAGATTGAGAGAGAAGTGGGCATAGCGGGAGAGAGGAGAAGACAGCGGGGGAGACGAGCGTAAGAGAAAGAGAAGAATGATGAAAGGGGGGAGGAGAGAGGCTCATTCTGGCTGCCTGCATCTGCTGCTCTAGTGGAGGGTAGAGAGAGAGAGAGAGAGAGGGGGGGGGAGAGAGAGAGAGAGAGAGAGAGAGAGAGAGAGAGGGGGGGGAGAGAGAGAGAGAGAGAGAGAGAGAGAGAGGAGAGATGGCACAACGCTTCAGCATCCAAAACACACGGGAGTGGTGCGCCACCGAGACCGGAGCCCCGGACCCACCCGAAGCAGCATCACACTCACCGCTCTTCCGTCACGCCTCTTCCCCGCACGACAGCGCCTCAGCCTCGGTAAGAGGTAAGTGGGCGAGTCGGTGCTCGTTTCTTAACGTAAACTTAAGCGACGGGGAACGGGATGGGGGGAAACTCTCTGGAATGATCTGCTGTTAGTTTGAGTTAATGTTTCACCCCGTTAGAATAATGAGGGATGTTCATGCTGCGGGTTTCATTAGAGCTGCACAAACGGAACAGGAGACGATTTATCACCACTTTTGTTTGATTCCTGCAGACTCTTAAGTGTTTATCCTGTACTTAACACCACGACCCGTCACTGTTACTCTAATTTAATTAACGTTGGATGATTTATGCAGCGTTCAGCCATGATTAGGCTGCATAAATAGGGTAACAGTTCATATTATGACCACTGATTTAAAAACAGAAAACACATTTTCTTTTCAGAAGTTGTGCAGGTTTTTGGCTTACAATTTTATTTTTAATTAAAATCTAAAACTTTGTTTCACCCACTCCATAAAATGCATGACAATAATACGCAGCTTGCATGCAGCTCTTTTTCATATTGTATGATTTAGAGCACCACTGGGAGTTTTAGTTATTAAAATGACAAGAGACAGCAAACTTCCATGTGAAGTCTCTTGTGGTAATCCAATTTCAGCGCCCTCCTGTGGCTCTTAATAGTCAGACGCATGCATACCTCTAGTAACAGGTTAAACCAGCACTCACCTCGGTTGAAACACTCAGATTTGATGTTGTTTTCCCTCATTTGAAATCTCAAAATATCAATTTGGATTAAGGTCCCCTAAGAATGGGTCAGCGTAAACTCTTTTTTCTTAATGCCACAGAAGGGATTCAACCGAATTAGTGCATTCAATTAAGTACCAATTAAGATGACACACATTTTATTTAACAAAACAAATAGGACCACTAAAATCCTCCTCTGTGCCGGCCATAAAGAAATCTATTCAGAGTTCCCTTTTTCTGGTTTCATGTTGCAGGAATATGACTAGAGTCTTTCCTCTGTGACCTTCTCTTCGCAAGTGTTCTCTAAAGGCAAGGAACAAGGAGAGAAAGATGGGGAACGTGAGGAAGCACTATTGATATTCAAACAGACAGAAGGAGAGAAAGAGGGGGTGTAGAAAGATAGAGAGGGGGAGAGTGAGGCGTAAAGAGAAAAGAGAGAGAAAGAGATGCTGTGGGATCTTTTCTTCTCCCTGGCTCCCGGCACATACATTAAGATGCTAATCCTGGTCTTTTTTGTCTCTTTCTATAATTCATTGCATTTTGTTCCTCTCTCTCTGCTCTTTTTCTCCGTCTCTCTTATTCTTGCACTTTTCTCTCTTGCTCTCCATTTCCTCTGTACTGTCATGGGCTCCCCCCCAGATTAGTGCTCCTGGCAAAAGGATTCCAACTCTAATTTTGTGGTATTTCAGATGATTAGGTTCAGAAATAGGACAGAAGTGCACAGAGTTTGGCGCAATTAGAGGAATCCTCTGTAGAGCTTTATGGGACTGATTAGTTGAGCTTCCATCCACCTCCCCGCATTGCCATATTAACACACAACCAGCTGTTGTTTATTTGTGACGATTGACTTTTGCGTTGTGTTTGTGCTTTTAACTGTAGTGTCACTTTGTGCGTGTGTGTGTGTGTGTGTGTGTGTGTGCCAGAGGTTGGATAAGCCCTAAGGATGCAAGTTGTTTTCAATCAGCTCTGTAGTTACCAGCTGTGCCCTCACATTCCCCAGGGTGGCACAGCCTAGGTACACACACACACACCCCCGCAAGCACGCACAGAGAGAACTAATGCATACTATTCAACCTTGCCCACCAATTTACTCTTTCTTCTTTTCTCCTTGTCCCCTTTCTCTGCAGGCATTAATCATCACTCGCGCCGTCTCTGCATGTGATTCCTCCGTGAGGATTCGAAGGAGAGTACCTCGACCGCGTTTCCTCAATGAAGACCTTTGTTCCCCAACATCCGGCGCAGCTCCGTTCTCCACCTGCCATGGTGACATGACACACCCCTGAGTGGCTTTGCTCCTTTTCTCACCCCACGTAGATAATCTCTCGGGCTCCTCAAACCCTTAAACTGGTGCACACACTCTTCTAGCAAACTTAAAAAAGACATCCCCGTCTGCTACGTGCAACAGCTCCCCGCATCGCGATGACGGTGGCCGTGCGATTCCGTCGCCACCTGCGTAGGCTTCTGCTCCTGCTGGCCTCCTGCTGTCTCCTCTCCCTCCTCCTCTCTGCTTACTTTCTTTTTACGAACTCCTCCCCTTCCATGCAGCTTGGACAATCCCCCGAACCTGCATGTGCCCAGCCTCTCTCCATGTCCCCGTACCATCAACTTCCATACCCTTACCCTCCGAACCCCCCTCACACACACGTCCACACTGATCCGGTAGTGCTGGTGCTGGTGGAGTCCCAGTACTCTCAGCTGGGTCAGGACATTGTGGCTATATTGGAGTCAGCACACTTCCAGTTTCGAATGGAGATCGCCTCAGGGAAGGGCGACCTTCCGCCATTGACAGAGAAAGGCCGCGGACGATATTCACTCATCATTTATGAGAATCTATTAAAATATGCACATGCAGACACATGGAACAGACAGTTGTTGCATCAATACTGCACAGAGTACAGAGTGGGCATCATAGGCTTCTACCGCTCCACGGAGAACTCCCCACCTCTCCTCAAACTCAGAGGCCTCCCGCTGGTACTTAGGACCAACCAGGCACTTTGGGACTGCTGTGTGGTGTCTAGCTCACCACTCCTCCACCTGACCAAGCCCGGCACAGATCGAGGGGCTTTACCTGGTGAGGACTGGACCTCCTTCTCCTCCAATCACTCCACCTACCAGGCTGTGCTGCACGCAAGGGCCAAGGATGGAGCAGGGGCAGGTAGCGGCGATAATCCTGGGCCTGGCTTTAGCTTAGGTCTCCAAGCCACTGTGGTACAGGACATGGGACTTTATGACGGAGTCAGGAGGGTATTATTTGGCCAAGGACTGGGATACTGGCTCCATAGACTCATCCTGGTGGATGCCATCTCCTATCTCACTAACAGGAAGCTTACTTTGGGTCTGGACCGGCACATACTGGTGGATATAGATGACATTTTCGTGGGGAAGGAAGGAACACGCATGAACGCCAAGGATGTGAAGGTATTGAGGGTGATGGGCGTGTGATAATGTGCAGTAGAGGGAGAGAGAATGGAATAGAGAGGATGAAATCATGTCGGGTCAGTGGTGTTGGATTAGATTTTTAATTCTGCTGTCATCTTCTGAGAACAGTAATTAATGACAGTGCAGTTGTGAAAATAAGGAATGTTTACTTATTGCTATGTAAGCCTGCAGATACCTCAGAAAATATCTTTCACCTGGAGTGTATTTCCAAGGATTTTAGCTCAGGCACAGGTGCGCCAAGGGAGTATTTTAGAAAGCTTGTGTGTGTGTGTGTGTTCATGTCTGTGTGTGTTGTGTACCAAGTGCATATGTGTTGGGGGTACAGCGAGAGGGTATTTATCTCAAATGGAGGTTTAGCCAGAAGTAAAGAGGCCATTTAAGGGAACAAAGACGTGGAGTGAAAGAGAGAAAGAGGAGAGATGAGAGAAAGAAAGAGGGTTAGTGAATGAGCCAGTGAAAAGATGAATGGCACTTATTCCTCTTTTCCCACGTTCCTCCTCTGAGGGAAACTAAAGGAGAGTCAGCCATGCAGCCCGCCTCTCAAGACAGCTATTGTTTCAACACACACGCTTGCATGAGCAAACACACACACACACACACACACACACACACATATATACTTAATTGTGTAGCTTCACAGACACACACTTGCGCATCTAAACCTTGAGTTTTGATGGAATTTAATATTTTTTTTAAAAGAGTTACAAAAAACACACCTCAGGTTTGCTGGATAAAACGCTCCTTGCACAAGGAATTTTGTTTGAAACATCGGTCACATTCTCCCTCTGCGTCCTCGCTCAGGGTCATTCAAGAGAAACAAATTGTGTTTGGTGGGTTTTCACGTGTGGGAGTGTATGTGTGTGTGTGTGTGGACTTTAAGACAGGTAAGATTTATGCTGATTTGCACTGATGTGCATGAGCTAAACCCAGAGGCGTCTGCCCGTCTCACTGCAGCCACAGGATACACATGATAGCAAAGTATGTGTGTGTGTGTGTCTGTCTGTCTGTTTGTGCGTGGGTGTTTTTCTGAATCACTACTTTAGATTAGAATGTCACTTCCCGTCAATGGCTGACACCTGTCCCGTCAGGCGCTGAAAAAAAAAAAAAAAACCCAGCCACCTGTCTGTGGCTGAAACATGGGGAGGAGATGAGAGGAACGGGGAGGCTGAGAAAACAGGAGGGCAGTGGGTGGTGAAGTGGAGAGGAATTCCATCCTTGAATATAAAAAAGATGCTTGTATCCAAAAAGGATAAAAGAGTTCATATTCACACACACACACACACACACACACACAGAGTACGCACATACCCGTGCACATACACATCCACAAAATGAGCACACACTCTCTCTAGTTTGAGTTTTCATTTTAAGTCTGCCTGACTCTTCAGCTTTGTAGCATAAATATACATGAGGATGAACCAGTGCCATAACAGAAGGACAGGGAGATGGGGATGGAGGAAGAGGTGGAGAGAGGGAGATGGAGATGGAGAAATAGATAGAGCGAGAGAGAGAGAGAGAGGCAGAAAAAGAAACATTCACACTCCTTCCACATTTCTTTTCTCTCCTTCAGGATAGTTGGCAATCACAGCAGCGAGGAAGAGCAGGGGAGGAAAAAAGGAAAAGAGTTGGGAGGGAAAGGAGGGAGGGGAGGTGGTGTGTGGCGCCTAGGGGAAGAGCTAACAGCTAACTTTGTGATTTCAGAGAAACAAAATGCTGAAGGGAAAAGGGAAACCAGAGGAGGGGAGGCAGAGGAGCAGGGATATGGTGATTTGTAGCAACCTCCTTCCTTTCCGCCTTAGAGAAGGAGAGCCTCAGGTAGAGTTGTCAGATTACAGCGTAAAGCTCATTTTAAGTGACAGGAGTAAATATCTATGTTCATAATCGTGTGGCATCAAACAGTTTCATTCATACTTTTCTAAACATCAAACGGTTAATATTCAGACGGGCTCTTAGATGGAAGTATTTCCCTTCTTTGCATAGTGTCATTGAAAAGCTGTTCAAACGATGACTCATATTAGACGGCCAAATATACGTCTAGCTTTGGGTGAAGGTGACAGCTGAAAAGATTTCATTTAGTTTGAGAAAAGATGAATGTTTGCTGAATCAAAGGAATTGTTTTATCATGAAAGGAAGATGTGTGCACAGATGTATAAGTTGAGGTTGTGTAAAATCCACTGGGTATAGATGAAAGCTTTATATGGAACAAAATAAGTCGATTGTCTTGGGTTATATCTGGGTGACTGACTATTTTTACAGACCAAACAAACATCTACACGTTTTCTGTGAGTACATCCTTATTTCATCAAGGCATCTATTGGCAAATATCAGTTACGAGACACCACAGCGCTCAATGAATGATTGTGAATGACACACAACTTATGTGAAAATGTAAATCCTCTCTCATCCCCACAGTGCTTTAGAGACAGCTTATGTGTAACACTGCATTACAATATGTGGCATGATGTGTTATTGACCAATTAGTAGGACACGGCGTTTGCAGTGCCAATAGTAGAAATCCCTTCTTACCTCAGTAAAGCCAACATTCAATCTCCTGTTCTCCCCACGAGAAGAAGGAAGAGGAGTGAGACAGAGAGAGAGAGAAAGAGAGAGATAGAGAGAGCGAGGGGCCAATTAAAAAGCCTCCCTCCTTCTCTCGGCACTCTTCATTAGTCTCACCCCACGAGTTCATCTGGTGACAAACAATACCTACACCCCCTCCTGTCTGCACACACACTCACACACACAGCTGAATTTCCTCTATTAAAATGATTCACAGGGAGGCACCCCACGGATGACATTTCTCAAAATGAGGGATGATGCCAGTCAAAAACTCTCATCAATGATACGCGCCTGCCGGTGCTTGTGTTTTTTTAATTCATGCGTGTAGGTTTTCCTCTCCTCTCTCGCCTCGGAGTGGTCGTTAGGGAGGTGTCCGATTCTCATCTTCAGATCCCTCTTTATCGCATCCTCCTTCCTCCCCCTTCCACCTCCTCCACCGCTCACCTTCCTCCTCACCCCCTTCCTCGCCCGTGTCATTGATCACTATCTCCGGCCTATTTGTATTCCTCCCTAAACCTCTCTCTCAACTCGTTCCCACTCTTTTCCTCCCCAAGGTGCTTTCTGAAGCAGTGTCATCTAAGTTGAGAGGACACACACACACACACATGTGAACACACATACTGTACAAGGCCCAGACTCACACTCTCTTTGCACATAGTGCTGTATTTACTTGAACTGACTTTATGTATTCAAAGGAAGGTAGTGGCTCAGTGATATGCACAGGTAACTCATATCAGCTCAGAACCTTTCTGCATAGCCGTGCTGCAAATTTTCAACATGTTTGTACGGGTGCAAGTTAGATAGAACTGTCATCCTGTTGGAGGAAATTCCCTGCATTTTACACATTTTATATCGTGGCAGACAGTCTCTTGTACCCCCGGAAGGAAATAATTAGATTAAAACATGCGTTTCCAAAGACTCAGTGGGGCCGTTTTCACAATTTCATTACTTTGTTTAATTTGGCAAGTCAAATAATTGCTACTTTCATGTGGCCTAACATTCCATCAGATGTTATTTCCCCCTTACGTCCGAACAGGAAGCTGATTTTAACATCTTTTTCAGCTGGAAGGGAGTTATTTTACATATTATTGCACCGTGGAATGTGTGCGGAGGTGGATGGATAATGGGACACTTGAGATGAAGAGTATTCATGTATAGGCTAAAGTGTTTTTTCATGTCTTCATGAGCACTTTATTCTAGCAATGACCTAAAATTGAAAACAAAAAAAAGGAATTACACAAAATGGGCAATATTCATTGAAGTCTTATGGCTTAGCAGCCTGGAATTTATTGTGCAGTCCTACTTAGAGTTAATCTTTAGACCTAATTAAGTATGATGCATATTTGCCACTTAAGTCAATGGAACCGAGCTCATTTCATATCCGTTTATTACTTTGCCAAATTCTATTACATAAGTAATGAAAAAAGACATAAACAGTGGAGAAAAGATTTGAAAACCAGCGGAGAGAGACAAAGAAATCGGAGAAAAGAAGAAAAGGCTTTTGGTGTTTTGTTACAAAAGGCACACGACTTTCCTTTTTTAATTTGTCACACGACTTCCTCCATTTAATCCGTGGCGAGGGCTTGCACCCCTTTGCTAAGAAACCTCAGGTCTTAGATCTTAATGGTTTTTAAAATGACAAAGTTGCAGGTGAGAAAGGGAGAAAAGGAGATGACATATAAGACAGCAGAGTGGAACAGGATATTGCTTCCAGCGTGATGCCTCCCGACATCTGCTCTCATTCTGGACAAGTGAAATTATCACAGTCAGCCCTGCGGGGGAAAGAGAAGTTTTACAGTTGCGTTATCAGACAGAAAAAAAGGCTGTTACATGTTTATGTATCACTGGTTGGGTTTCATTTTTTTATAACCACGCAAAAAAAGGACAGTCATCGCAGTGTCATCGTATATCATCCGTCAACAAGAAAATTATCTTAATAACTCTTTCTGTTTAATTAACTATTTTTGTCAGCGCTCCTGTTTTTACTCCAAATCCACTCTTGAGAGTGTGGCTTTGTGCCATGCATTTTCTTTCCACAAAATGAGGCAGGTTTTTTTTTTGCGGTCACAGCAATCACTAAAACTCAAAATCCTTGAGGGGCTGCCAAGTAGAATTTAGTGTAAGTATAGCGATGCCAAAGCAATCACAAGTACCTTGGATCCGTGAATGCAAGTGAATAGATGATTTTGTAAAAATGCTCCAATATAAAAAAAAAAAAAGCTACACGGACTTGAATCTGACAAGCAAGACTGGAAGTGAAACAGAGAAGGGAAGAGTAAGCAAAAGGAAGACTGGCATTAACTGGTAAAGCGCTCTTCCTGCTCATCAAATAGAGATGCCTGACCCAGTTAAATTTGCTGGTCTAGTGTTCGCGTTACATGCACAGCTGTGCACGCATAGACACAAATACGTGCACTTGTGTAGATGAAACAAGAACTTTGACCTGCTTTTGCACAAGAATTAAACCCCATAATTTGTATGGTTTTTTTTTGGTTCCTTTCAACCCGCCTTCAAATCTGTTTGCAAATAAGTTATTTTATAATTGCTTTGTTATTTTTTGATTTCACAGCCAGGCTTACAGCTGTGAAAAGAAAAAAGAAGGGAGGATGACAGAATGAGGATATGGTGGAGAGGTGGATGGTATAAAGGGTTTGTGAAAGGCAGTGAATGCCAGCTGTCCAGATGCCTGTCTCCCATCTGTTTGAACCCCAACATCTAGTTGGCGCCTCTTCCAGTGCTTACCACACACACGTGCGATAACACACAAACACGCTCAGCCGCCGTCACTCTCACATACACAGAAACAAACTGGCATTGCATCTGACACTAGCAGTGTTAGGCAGCTGTGGGATTAGGCACAGAAATGAGGGCTATCGCTAACCGCTAATTGCAGTGTATGTATTTACCTTCATCAGTAAGGATTGTGAAGATCTCTCACGTGCTACACAGTCCCACCTCCTGCTAATCTAAATCCCTCTCTTCTGTCTTATGAAGTATCTCTTATGGCCCATTTTAAAGCCACCTCGGGCTTTGAGCTCAGTATCCAGTGCACAGATTGGCTCCATATTGCTCAAAGCCCTGTATTCTCCCAGATCTGCTGCCGTTACCCTCAGAAAAACAGCAGGAGGGGACTTCACCGTCCCTCAGAGCCAAAGTTAGTGTTTTGTCATATGTTCCATGTGTTTCTGACCAAGAAGTGCACACCTTTTTATTTCTGGGCATAGTGTGTACCCAGACTATGTGTACAAACCTCCTTGTGATGATGTACAGTAGTCCTCCCATGGCTGTCTATTCTTGAGAATAAGTTTTCATGAATAGGTCTTCAGTTTGAAGACAGTAAACTGCCACAATTCACCCGGCACATTGTTTTCGGTTCACTCAGGTGTTAACAAAACATCCTGTTACTATTGCTGTGGTTGCGGTATCCTGATGTGGTTGTGTTATGAATATTTTTCAGATAAGTGCAGATTTTATGACTCTATTATTGCATCTGTCACACAACTAGCAAACAAACCTTGTGCTTGTTGTCTGGAGAACCTCTGGATTGGACACACAGTAAGTCGCAAAATAAAATGTTGTAGAAGCAAGAAGGTTAAACTACTAGGGAAATCACAAAGGCCCTTAAGCTTCCAGTATACTTCTCCAGAAATGCTTGTCGGATGGTTGAACAGCTTCAGAAAAAAAAATCCCCTCCCCCTCACAACTTTACAACGTTGGATTAGGAGAGCCGTGTCCGACCGTTTCTGCAAATTTCCAAAACCAAAAATCCAACATTCACACTCACTTTATGCTGTGATTAGACAGCTGTGCCGAGGTGAGAAAAGCACCAGAGTTTGAAGTTCTCTCTTTTTTTAATTCTTTACACAACTATTTCTGTCACTTGTCATGTGAAGTACCAAGTACAACACCATGAATGCATTCCAGGAGCGACTGTCTGAGAATGTTTCCCCCATATTTAAAGAGCATGTTTCACCCCACTCCATGATGGGCAACTTCTCACTTAGCCTTGGAATGTGGCTGTTCCGTTCAGCTTCTGATTTTTTAACGTGGTCGGTCAACCCAAATCAGAATAATTTTTATTACCAAGTAGATTTTCATTGGTGCATAACAAACATTAATAGAAATTTATAAGGAAGATAAAAATCGTGTATAGTAGGTTTTAGAAGATATAAATAAACATACAACATGTTGTTAAAATGGAAAGAAAATAAAGTATTCACCAGGTAGTGTGCAGTATATATCTATATAAGTATATGATTTATACAAGTATGTTCAGGGTTAAGTTAAGATATAGTATGATGAAGATACCTAGATATGATAAAGTCAACCAAATCCAATCCAAATTGAATTACAAAAAATATATATATTTTTTTTGAAACTTTATAATTCGAAAATCCCAAGTGGAACATTATATCAAACAGGAAATGAATGAATTCATTAATTGGTTAAATTACTGTTGAGAAATAAAAATCTCATTTTGTATTTTTACAAGAGGCTGCTTGTCCTCCTCATTGTCTCCTCCTGTATTAGACTTGCCCCACAAACTAAAATGAAATCAGTAAGCTGTAAAGTTTATCTATTAAATGTAGCCTACTACATAATACATCTTTCAAATGGTTTGAAAAGCACTTTGCAGAGACTTGTAACTTGCTTGAGAAAGCTGATCCATCACAGTGAGCAATTTGTTGCCTGTGAAAGTTTCATAATCAGCGCTGCGGTTTGCAAACAGGGAGTGTTTCGGAAACTCTCCTTGTTAGCACGTTCTCTGTAAGATTTTGGCTGCTGAACAACAACTTCTTTGATGCGAGAAATGGCCGAGCTCACATGACCCTTTTTTTTTTTAATGTTTGCTTTTTTGGTGTTCTTGATTTGTCAGCACAACAGTCAACTATCGGGTCTCTGATGGCAGCACATCTGTAAGTGCAGCATTACTGCACAATGAACACCTAATTTTCCCCAGAGGGAAATAAAGGTGACAATATGCTCACCGCGATAGTAAAAAGGGCTAAAACATGCAAAAGCATCAGTCCCGTGTGGTCATTTGTGACTGTGAGTCACTGACACATCACAAAAATGTCCTGCGTGGCTCTTCTGTTTTCTGCCACCGATGTTAGGTAGCAGAATACAAATGAGCTGTTTAAACGAATACACCGCACACTTGGACACACACCTACGCCAAACCTCACGGATACCAACACACATGTTAATAATGCATTTTCGACGGAGTGCATCGGGGAGTGTATATTGAGTTACAATGCAAAGCACTCAGCTACAAACTTAATTTAATTCTTAAATCTTTGTATCCACACATTTGCCTGTGTGTGGCTAAGTAAACACGAGTGTGCGTGAGTGTGTGTATGTGTGCAAGATGTAGAGGATGTCATAACAGAGGAGACAGGGGATCAGATTAGGAGGCTGTGCACATCTGTCAGCATGCAGCCATCTTCAACACCATTAGATTAGAGCTAATGAAGACACTCTATGCATGTGTCTGTACATTTGTTAGTTTGGGACACACATGCAGGAGGAGAGAGGGTGAAAAGAGAGAGAGAGAGAGAGAGAGAGACAAAGAGTGCCTGGAAACGATTCTTAGCTCTGACATCAGCTGCTCAGGTCTCGTAAATCAGGCAGGGTTCCCGGGGATCGATTAAAAGCAGCATGACAAAGATTGGTAATAGAGATGTGGCGCAGTGCCCAACAGAAAAGACCCAGACTGAGTATAATATACAAAGAATTAAAAGAGTTTCAGAGATAAACAAAATATTTGTGTGGGAGCAAACAGCGATAAGTGCAACGGTGGAAAGGAAGATGGGGTGGGAGAGTGCAAGAGAAAGAGCGAGGGGAGAGAGAGAGAGAGAGAGAGAGAGAGAGAGAGAGAGAGAGAGATCTTTCCTCCATGCTGCTTCAGCCTTCCTTTCAAATTAGAACAGCCCCGTCTCCTGAGAATGTGACATTTTCACGGAGCAGGCGAGGGAGAGATGGAGGTTCAGAGAAGGGTGGGGTGGGGCGGAAGACAAATGGGGAAGGGGGGGCAGAGAGGCGACTGCAGGTTCTCAGAAGCGGGAAGATGGAAGAAGAGAGTGAGAATCGGAAAGAAAGGAGGCGGTAGAAGAGGAGGGAGAAAGGGGAGGAGTGGGGGGGGGGGGGGGGATGCAGGGTTTCACTTGGTAATGTTAGGGATGGATGGAGAGAATGATGAGAAGGGAGGAGTGTGTGCGGGGGTTATTAGTCCACCCTCCAGAGGCTACTAATGCACTGACCTTCATTAACTCGCATTACTGTCGGTGTGTGTGACTGTGTGTGCGAGAGTGCAACTCTCTTTAGTTAACACTCATTACGGAGTCTTTGTTTAAAGGCCAGTAAACTAATGAAGTCATTAAATAAGTGGAGAAAATCCTGATTCAAGTATTGAAACCAGAGACTGAGGTAACTTTAAGGACAGGAACAACCGTTGGAACACTTGTACACACACAGAAAACAGAAGACCAAAATAAACCAAACACACCACAAACAGCATGTTGGTGTCAAGCCACGAGATAAGCAGTGATGAGCACGCACAGCCGTCATGATAGTTATCTGAGGAAGCAGAGTTCACTTAAATATACAACAGAGAGACATAAGACCAGAATCAGACAGATCAGGTGTTTATCTATGCAAATGCAGGCTGGGGAGAGATGAACCTGATATACTGCGTGCCGTCTGAGTAGTTGAAGGGGTTGAATGCGATTCTGTCACTAATGTTTTCGTTGTTTCTTCTCTGTCTATCTTTCGACAGGCTCTCCTTGATACTCAGAGACAGCTGCGGTCTCAGATCTCCAACTTTACCTTCAACCTGGGCTTCTCTGGGAAGTTCTACCACACGGGTGTGTTTTGTTTATGTGCTTTCCATATTTAAGTTACCAGTAAGATCCCTAAAAGAAATATGAATATGATGACTAAAGCTATAAAACAGAGCAAAATCGTTGTTTGTTTTTTTAGACTGATGTTTGGTTTGAATGGTTACGTGGCTTCATTTAGCAATGTGTATATTTAGCAATTCTTTTATGAAACTCTTGTTTTCATTTCTACTTTCACTTTAACTTTGGACACTTCTTTGAAGGTCTCGCACAAACCTTGCGGGGCTAAATATCCTCAAACAATATTTGGTCTTCTGATGAAGAATAAAATCCATTTTTTAAAATGGAAATTTTCACATTCATATTTTTTGGTACCTAGCGCAACCCATCAACTGAAAAATGTATTTAGATGCTCCCCAGTGCTCGTCTGTGTCAATAAGAGAAGCTTATTATTATTATTATTATTATGTTGAAATCTAAATAGCACAATTCTTCTAACAGTAAGTGGTTGTGATGGAAAATCAGTGCCTCATATATTTGTTACACCATCATGTACAAAATGTGGGCAAAATGTTCAGTGTTAGTTTGTGTAAGATAAATGTTCAGAGCCTTCAGTTTAGATCTGTGTGTCGCAGCAAATCCTATTATTTACAATCACAAAAATATATTTAAATAAACTACATAAAGACTGTTACACTTAAAGTCAGCACTAAACTAAGTATCAAATCAAATTTACTCAAGAAAGGATGAAATCGCAGCACAGTGGTCTTAGCGGGACTAATCAATCCAACACGGTTCCTGTAGCTTATAGTGGGGTTTATGTGAAGTTGCCCTAGTCATCATTAAAAAATCTTACACTATCTCTAGATGTTGAGTTACAGAGTTATATTTATATAGGCATATTTGTGAGGTGGTGACATACTGCTGTGCATTCAAAGCTGTGCTGCGGTTCCAAGGACAGATTTTATTGATTTTCTAGTTAAAGTGTCTAAATCTGCAGCAGAGAACAAAGGAGTCGGATACACTGGAAAAGAAAAATAGAGGTGAAAATGAGCATAATTATAATTAGAAGAAATCTGATACAAAATGGAACATATTACCACAGCATCTGTTATTGCTATGGCATCACTTTCCATCACCATGGTATCAGACTGTCACCTTATTTAGCAACACGACCTTAAAGCAACCCAGTTGCTTAGTGATATATGTACTCCAACCTTAAACCGGTGAGAAGTTGTACATAGAAAAATTATTAATGTTCTCAGAATCTGCAAACGTGCATTTATGCACGTTATTTCTCGTCCTTTTGTCCTTGCACATGTGTATGCTTACATGCATGTGTATGTGTGTGTGTGCAGGCACGGTTGAGGAGGACGAAGGAGACGATTTACTGTTGAAATATGTGGATGAGTTCTGGTGGTTCCCCCACATGTGGAGCCACATGCAGCCTCACCTCTTCCACAACGAGTCCTCACTGCTGGAGCAGATGGTCCTCAACAAGGAGTTCGCTCTGGTGAGATGCAAGCACGCACACACACCAAGCACGCACACACACCAAGCATGCACACACACCAAGCACGCACACACACCAAGCACGCACACCAAGCACGCACATTTCTTGCAGCTGTCTATTTCGTTGTTGCTTTCTTCTTGTGTGTCCTTTTAATCACGCTTGCTTCCCATGATTGCATTTTCTTCAAGGACGTCTGTTGTTATTTCCTTGCCACAGCACATTACAGATATTATGTTCGCAGGTCAACATGCTGGGATTGTTTTAACTAACTTTAGAGGCTGGGAGAATGCACTTAGAGTATACGGTATATGTTCTATAGGAAACATAATTGCTGCCTGGAATCTGGGTTTCATGTCTTGTACAGTACATGTTGTTAGGTTTAAAATGTGTTTTTGTTCCACAAGCCGATGCTTTAAGGAAAAGAACGTGAAATATATTGACTGTGATGTTCTGCAGATGTGTGCAAAATAAATGTGTCCTTGTTTCGTCGGTAAAAAAAACATAATCAGGATAGAATTACGTATCCTGCAGAACATATTTGCTGATGCAAATTAGTTGCATGTGAACATATTTTTAAGAAGCAGAGTCCACGAAGCAAGAGGTAAAGTGTATTTCTGTCCTCAGCAGTAAAAATGCATGTACTAATTTTGTAAAACAAAACAAAACAAAACAAAATGTTAATATCCCATTTGGGATGTGCACTTATTTTTGATGGGGGCACCTGAGCCCTGTTTAATGCCTCCTGTTTAATCTGAAGTCCACAAGGTCGAGCGCTTCTGTTCCTCTGCTTTGTCTTGTTTTCCTGAGCTTTGTTAGTACGTGTGCGAGTACGTGAGTGAAGATGATTTGTATGACCGCCCTGAGCTGTCCTGTGGCACATACAGTACAATGAGGGTGGTGGTGGTGGTTCATGTTGTTGAAGGTGATTGTGATCATAAAGTGTGATCCCTAACCTCTATTGTACACACACACATACATAGTACACTCCCTCATTCCCTGACTGCTGATGCTTAGCTTTGACAGTGTGTGTAGGTGTGTGTCAGAGCGAAGGACAACACCATCAGTCTGCAAGATGCACCCAGAAACCATCCACCCTCGCACTCCCACACATACACATGCTCGCACAAAATATATATTTTTTTTAATTTCCAACCCGAAGGCCAGAATCGTAATAAACAAACCTTCTTCTGCAAGGTCAGACTGTTGTGCCCTGTGTGTTTATGTGCTACCATGTCCCTTGTCAGAGTTGTAAAAGGTGCTCAAACGTCTGTGTTTATGTATGTAACCCTCACTTACGTGTCCGTCTCTGTCTTTGTGTGTTCTCCACCTCCAGGAGCACAACATCCCAGTGGACATGGGCTACGCCGTGGCCCCTCACCACTCAGGCGTCTATCCGGTTCACCTGCAGCTGTACAAGGCTTGGAGACGTGTGTGGAACATCCAGGTCACCAGCACTGAAGAGTACCCCCACCTTAAACCTGCCCGCTACCGCAAGGGCTTCATCCACAACAACATCATGGTGAGGAGAGAACAATGTTAATCACATGTCTGCGAAAAGCCTCAGGGGTGCATCAGAATTATCATGAGTGCACACACACACACACACACACACACACACACACACACATGCAAATGTGCTCATCCATATGTGCATCTATAAATGCACTTTGATCAATTGACATGTTTCTGCACACACACACGTGAAAATTGATTAGCACCTTCACAACTAACGACTCGGTATTCATTATTGAACATCTCATTTTTTTTGTTCAGCTGAGAGCCAAGAAGGCTGCCACAGGTCTCATTTCAAAATATATTTTTCATCTCTATGATTATTTCTCGTACTATTTTGCTGCTTTGAAAAATTCCCCTTCTTTTTTTATCTTCTGTGGGGCTAGAGGAAGTAAAAATGTAGCCAGCGTTTCCACAGCAGGTGATTGTGGGTGTCCTTACATACGAGTGAGGGTTGGTGCCGTGTGTGTAGACATGTTTTATGAAATATGTTGCCCTGGTAGACAAAGCAAAGTTGTGTGTCTGACAAAAAAGAGGCAGGTTAGTCAGATAAACATGATAAATATCACAACAAAGTGCATCTTTGAAGAATTCCTGCATGTTATCTGGAGCTTTTCTTAATACAGCGCCATTGATCACGCAGAAGTCATGAATCAAACCTAACACTGCAGAGTTACGAAGCATCCTCACCCACCAGGAGGAGAAAAAAATATTTGCGTAATTCATGTGACTGAAATTAAAACCATGAATTGTAAATTCTTCGAGCATCAAAGCAACCTAAAATGCAGAACTCACAAGAGTCTCTTTGGATATGTTGTTCCGCCGCTCTGTTCTTTGATCTTACTTTGAAAAACTGTTTTTATCTACTGTCTCTCCGTTCAAATGAGCGTTTGCTGAATAGTAAATTGTGTGCTGATTGTTTTCTTGCGGTCTTAAACAGGAAATCAATGATGCTTTGCGTGGTGTGTAACCTCTGTGTGTGCATACTGTATGTTGTGCGATATGAATGCTTTGACCTCGTCTCACCGCAGCCTGCTCAGCTCCAGGTTGATTCAATATTTAATGGCTTCCCAATGTGGCTAAAGGGTTGAGCTTTTCTGTGTGTAGGCGACTGTGTGTGTTTGTATATTTGTATATGTGCAGGATGTGCATCAGAGAATAAGGATCTAGTAACGAGGCCACTTTTACACTTTCATGCTCCGATAAATAATTCATCAGTCACCGTTTGAGACAGCAATAGAATAAAACTCTTGTCACCCATTGCACCTAAGCAAGTTGTCTTCATCCCTCCCTCTGTCTCTCCTCCTCCTCCTCCTTCACTTGTCAGTCAGGCTCTTTGTCAGTGTGCACAACTGCTCCCTTATTGACAAAAGAACCAATCACATCTGACACCAAAATTACCAGTCCATGTTGTTCCACCATATTCGGGTTTTGAGCAAAGCATTTGAACAGACAGCTGCGTCAATTTCCTAATCAGTCATAGAAGTCTGCTTTCAGTTCTTGACATCTTGTCATGCCGTCATAAAAGACGCCACTTAATCCTACTTTCTTTCAAGCTGACAGTTTGACAGGCTATAATGTGTTATTATACATTATCAATAGAAAGGTATTGAGGAGCGTCAGTGAATCACTGAATTAAATAACAAGACACGGAACAAAAACGCACATTCAAAGCTTCACAACACGAAACATCCCAAAGAAAACAGACAAAACAACAAAAAACAAACTAGCAGGAAAAAAAAGTCTAATTTTTGTTTTATACGGGAAAAAAATGTCCTTTGAAGAAAATCTGTTGTCTGAGGCTGAAATAAAATTAAATCCCCAACAAAAAATACATTTAAGCTTCACCATCGACCCCCCAATGATGGATGCAGCTGTTCTCCGAACATTGTTTTCGTCCTCACTGTCTTTCAAATAAAACTCAAGACAATAGGTTTTATTGGCTGGAATAAACTTTTTGTTGGAAAGTTCGGCCACGCGTTAAAATCACATTAGAAAGCTGTTGCTGAAAGCTGATCATCGGGCCTAGAGTGATCTTTTATCAGCTGAAATTAATTAATGGAAAAAATGGCTTGAGGGAAACACCCATCATTAGAGACTCTCCAGAGAGGCTGGCATGCTCTGGTGCAAGCTAGCTTACATGTTTACTATAGAAATAATGTACGTTTGTTTTTATGTTTTCTGATGAAAGTTATGATGGAAAGCACAGCTGGACATTAAGTCTATGAATTACAACCTGCTGTTGGTGGTCTCAAAGGTATCTTATTCACTCCCAGCTCCAACAGTGTCCCTCAAGACAATTTATTTTGGAGGGACAACAGGCTTCACTTCACCACACTGCCACCATCCCCTAAGGAATTTGTATTAATGACTTTTTGTTGAATTTCGCTTCTTAAAATGTTCAGTTTGGTTTCACAGTTTATTCTTCATTTTGGAAACAGGAGTGTTAAAAACAATCATGCCCCAAGGTCCATTTAGTAGCTGTTCTGGAGCTTTCAATAGAGTTTGCCTAATTAACATAAAGTCTTGTATCTTTGTCTTTTTGTCCGTGTTAAAACTAATCATCATCATAACCAATAGCAGATGAAGATCATATATGATATGATCAAAAGCTCCAGAACAGCTACTAAATGGACCTTGTGATAAGACTGTTTTGAGAATTAAGAACTCAACTTATAAACCAACCTGACTGAAGTCCTCAGTGCTTAGACTCATCTGCTGATGAAGATCATGTGATATGATTGACAGCTACAAAACAGCCACTAAATGTACCCTCAAGTGACATTGATCCATCTAGATGAAATTCTTTTACAAAGCTGCAGAAATACACACATATGCATTATTATCCATTGTTAAATATATTAATACAGAGGAGCAAAGCAGTGTAGAAAAATAGTGAAATAGCTCATCTCTTGCTCCAGGACACTGCATGCTGCACTGACTAAATAGAAAAGAGAGGCGAAGGGAAAAAAAAGAGAACAAATTCAAAACTTAGCTCATGGAGGCGGAACATTTTTCTGAGAGGCAGTTTGTGTGTGTGTGGGTGTGTCTGTGTGTCTGTATATATGTGCAACATTAAATCATTTCACTATAAACCGGCCAGTGAGCTTTTAGATTCTGATAATTCATCTAGCCTCCTGATCTCTCGTAAAGTTACTCTGGGACATCACTCACAGCCTTCCCATTTTCTTTACCTTTCACATTTTTTCACTTCCAATTTTTCTCGCAATTTCCGTCTATTAATCTCTTTCCCCTCTGTCTCTCCCTCCATCTTTGTTTGCACAGAGGAGGACAGGAAGTTGTCTTAAGGCTGTAAAATTGGTGTTTGGGTGTCTCTGTCAGCAGATTGAGAGCCACCCACTGGACCCACACAGTATCAGAACAAATCAGACTGAGATATGGGATTGTGCTGTGTGTGTGTCTGTGTGTGCACTCGCACAAACATGCATACTTGTGTGTGTGTATTTCTTTTTAAAATGTACTATATCAGTTTGAGCTATAGCTCTGTGGATAATTGGTTTGGTGAAATAGTGCTGAGTGTCTGTGGCTCTGGTGGCCTTCTCTCTCTCTTGCTCTCTCTCTCTCTCTGTCCATCTATCTCTCTCTCTCTCCCATGTATGTGTGTGTGTGTGTGTGTGTGTGTGTGTGTGTGTGAGTGTGAACGAGTCTGCAGTGTTTTATAGATAAACCAATATCTGCGCTCCCAGCCTTTACTCTCTATTTCACAGAGAGAAGTGCTCCACAAGGAGTTCACAATAAAGACCTTCTTCTTCTCTTCTCCTTTCTTCTTCTTCTTCTCTTCTCTTCATTTAATTCATTTAATGACCTCATGAAACAGCGATTCATTTACCAGCGGTTAACCACTTGATTCAGGACTCTGTTTCGTGTCTATATTTTGCAGGATACTTTTTATTGTATAAAATAATCTAAATATATATTAACATCAACCAATGGACCCTCTAACTCAAGGTGGATGCTTGACAAATGCTAGTACTACAGTTGAGGTAAGCTATAATATTATAGACTAATACAAGGTAGATAGAAATGTCCCGGAAAACAGCTAGTATGTCCTGCGGTGTCCCACAGGGTTCCCTCCTCGGTCCTATTATTTTCTCTGTGTACTTGCTTCCCTCCTGCCAAATTGTTAAAAAATACGACATTTCCTTGCACTGTTATGCCGACGACACAGAGCTTAATCTCCCCCCTGAAACTAAACGAACGGTCCACTCTAATCAGTCTCATGAACTGCCTTGAGGACATAAAGTGCTGGATGGCACTAAAACTTGCTACAGTTGAATGAGAGCTAGAGTCTGAAGTCGTCTTGTTTGGCCTCCCGTGACTCCATCAAAGTGATAATCAACAGTCTTGGCAACCTGTCCACCCTTGTTAAACCCCATGTCAAAAACCTTGGTGTGATATTTGATTCCGACTTTAAGTTTGACAAGCAGGTCAATGCAGTGGTAAAAGCCTTTTTCACAGCTTTGTACCATTGCCAAAATCAAGCAGTTTCTCTCTTCCAAAGATCTTTCAAAGACCTTATATCCCACTTGGACTACTGCAAGTCCCTGTATACTGGGATCAGTCGTTCCTGTCCTGCTGCAAGAGGTCCTATTTTAACCCTATTCTGGCCTGTTTCGACTGGCTGCCAGTATGGTTCGGAATTAATATTTAGGTTCTCCTGTTCGTCTATAAAGCCTTAAATTGGCTGCCCCCTTCATTGACCCTTTTAAGATCACTAGCGTTTGAATCCTCCCGATGTTTCTGATTTTTTGACTTGCCCATGAGTTGTTTATTTGTGCCCACGAGCTGTGCGCATTGATGTTTATGTCGGCAATTTCTTTTATTTGTGACTTCAACTACCTGCTGTGGTCTGTCAACGTGGCTTGATTTTAAATGTGCTTCATAGATAAATCTGATTCAACTTGACCGATGATTCTGATGTTAAAATATAAAGCCAAAACAATGTCATTGCTGCTGAATCAATAGTTGCTGTCACGTTTAAAACCTTATCCAAGCATGACATTGTTATATTTACTAGTAGGAGGAGAAATTGACATCTGAGAGCCAGCTTTCATCAATCAAAGCACAGAGTGTGTAACTCGCACGGGGTGTGGTGGTGTACTTTTGGCATTTTTGTGGCCAGCGGTGCACCTGCTCGAGGTGGGATTAAAAGTAATCCATTATCATCTCCTCCCGCTTCGGTAAACAGTGACTCACCAAAATACCAAACAGGTGTAGGTGAGGGAGAAAAAAAAGGTTGAACAGTGCCCCAGAAAGATTTAACTTCACCAGCGCAAATCAATGTCTGATGCTATGCACCTGCATGAAAATTAGGTCTCTACTGCCGTGGTGGAGTAATTTCAGTTGGACAGCTCTTCAAGACAGTAAATGTTGTGTCTTTTGGCAATTCTAATTTGACTGTTATAGACAACAGACATCTTGCAGGAAAGGCACAGGTGGAACTAATAACATTTAATGACACGTCCTTTCTATTTAAGCATCCCAGTAAGGGGAGCCAGTGAGCCAGCGTGCACAATACCAAAGTCCTGGAACTTAAATGGAGCTGAGCCATCATTTATGTTATTAATTACACATTTCTTATCCCATGTCCAGTCAAAATGCCAGCTGTGGAAAATGTTTATTACACTCCACAAGAATGTGACTTGAAACATCTGTATAATTGACACCTGTGCTTCTCCGCAGCGATAGGTAACTTCACCATATGCTGAATGACAAAACATCAAGAGTATCCCTGACCCGCTCTGCTGTCTGCTTCTCTTATTTAGAAACTGCAGTGTAGATAAGTGTGACTCTATCGCTGTACATTTCATCCTAACATCTGTCATCTTTTATTCTTAGCTAATTTATTTTTGCTATTTTAAGTCATCTTTGTACCTGTTTTGTTTGTACTTGTTTGGCCTTGAAATAGGTGAGTGATCAGCACTTTGAAAAGGCTTACACAGAAGTAGCTGTTTTTCTTTGCTTTTTAATCTCGTGTAATTGTATCGCAGTGGGTCCACATGACACTTACAGGGGAATTTCACCGATTCATCAAAGTCTGTTTATAGGTCTCGGGGAGGACTACTGCATATGTGAATAAAGTTGTGTAATGCCTTTGTGGCTCCAGAGGGAGCTACACCAATGAGGTAAATGCAGTCTTGTAGTTTTCAAGTGATGTCATTTGAAAAATTTGGGGTGTGCAGTTAGAACGAAGTAAGCTTTCCAGCCCCTCTTCTCTGTTTGCGGCCTGCAACTCGAGCCACTACTATAGTGTAACATGCCCGAACCTCCGAACGAGCTGTCGGTTGGAGTTTTTTGACAAAGAAAACGAAGAAAACAGAACATTTCTGTTAAATTTTGTTTCTTTCTTTCCTAAACTGTGCAACATAAATGTTCTTTTATGTCTTAGAAACTAGTGCCTGCTGCTCATACTTTCCTGGCTGACTGTTATGAAACTTTTATTCATCTGCACTCTCTCTGTGAACTAAAGACATGTGAGCTATTAATAACAAATCTTTTTTTGTGTGTGTGTGTGTGTGTGTGTAGGTGCTGCCTCGTCAGACGTGTGGCTTGTTTACTCACACCATCTACTATAAGGAATACCCTGGTGGACCTAAAGAACTGGACAAAAGCATCCGTGGGGGAGAGCTGTTTCTCACCGTGCTACTCAACCCAGTGAGTCAGAACAAACCACACTCACACACACTCACACACACACACACACACACACACACACACACACACACACACACACACACAACGCAACAAACATGCAAACGGATATACAGAGTGAGAAACAGGGGGAACTGTTACTTTCTATTTTGATTTTTGCACCTTAAAGAGGAACCAACTGGGTTTCCCGCTCTCACTGTTAAGGTAACTTCCTGTCTGTCTGATTCATTCTTTTTTCATTTTTGCTTTGTGTGTGTGAAAAAGTGTGTGTGTGTGTGTGTGTGTGTGTGTCTGTCTCTTTTCCTGTCAGGGCCTGCTTCTCACAGTGGAGCTGTGTTCATCTCCCCACTTTAAATTAGGTCTCACCACAGGGGGGTTGCTGTCACACACACATACACACACATACACACACACATAAGCACACGTCCTCCCCCTCTCGGTTACCCCTGCTGTGCGTGTCAGCTCAACTCGATTTTGCTTTGAATTAAGGAACAGAATTAGGTTTTGGTGGCAGTTAAGATGCTCATCCACGTGCACGTCCTCACAGGCGCGTGCAGGCGCACAGTTAAAGGTAGGCATAGAAATTCCCAGGAATTATCCCCCAAACAATCTCACCGAGTCGAGGCGGCACGCGTGCACATGTGCAGGCACGCACAAAGATGCTCACAGACCAGCAGTAGGCTGTATTGAAGTGTCAGGTAGAGGAGTGCTGAACTAGAGGAGCTGTCAGAACTCAGCGAACATCATAGAGTCAAGTGCAGCTTCGCACAACAACCCAATCTAGCCCTTTCTTCTCTCTCTGCACCACTTTGTCTCTGTCTGTCGGTGTCTTTTTGCTATTCTTTTTTGTTCCGTGTTTTCTTTTTGTCTCTCTTTCCTGACATCTTTCTTTCCTTTCTTTCACTTCTTCCTTTGTTTCATCCTTTCTTTGTCTTTCTTCTGCCTTTAATTCTTTACTATTTTATTCATTTTGATGTTTTGTCTGTCTTCTGTGTCTCTGCGCATCTCTGTTCCTTCCTTTCAGTACAATGTTTTCACTGTTTTAAAATGATAATAACAAATGACATTTGCATAGAAATATTATAAAAGCTTGTATTTCTGTGCTCAAATTACAGCTGGATAGTCTATATCCAGCCTAAAAGAACTCCTTTAATTGCTTCATTTCATGTTCCTAATGTCTTTCAGGTAGCTCTTACCTGGAAAAAAAAAAAGTCCTTTGTTACACCCTTCATGTGGATAGCATGAAGTGTTTTACATTCCCCCAAGCAGGGTGAAGAGTTTTCTAATAATAGAAAAAGAACTACGTGGTTGACATTGAGTAAAAACTGGAGGGATCATAACTTACCTTTTTTCTATCTAAGGGCGGTGGAGTGATATTGGGGGCTGAATTGCTTGTAATGCTCACCAAGGACTCAGTGGGGAAATAGTACCAGACAAATAGTCACCTGCGTCTATAAAGGCGCTTGTCACGGCTGTTTTGGACATGCTTCATTTAATGAATTATGATAGGGATGAATAATTACGTGGCCTTTAGCAAAACTCTGCCGTGGTTAGCATGAGCAGCACAAGGCTTGGCTGAGTATGTAGTGTTGAGGACTGGTAGTGTTATTTTTTATCTTTGGTCTGAAGAAAACAGACATCCTGGAGCGCCGCATGAAAAGGAAATGCTTTCAAGTAAAGGTTTTCAATTCAGATGGGGCAGTATAACACAAAGTTATATATTTTTTGACTGGAGATTTATGCCAGAATCTTCACAGGCATACAGTCCCTAAAAAAATGACTGACATAGCCAGCTTGAATGGAATTCAAATCTCAGACTTGCTCTTATAAAATTTACATTAATCCACTTCCCCCTTCAAAACTTTTCCGATACAAATACTCCACACGGTGGTCGCAGGCTGCCTTATGGGTCCTAAAATCACCTGAAAGAACCCCGAGAGGAGCTCCTTGCACGATGGCTGGACTGAGTGCCTCCAGAGTAAACACTGCTGCTCCATAAACCCAAGGCACAAAATGATCCAATAGAAAGTTTCCCAAAGGCTCCATGTACTAAAGTTACTTTATTCTTCAGATTCTCCAACCTAGTCTCAACACAAATACAGCGAGGGAGAAGATATTTTTCAGTTGTGTTTGTAGATGCATAAACACCCGACAGTCCAATAGCTAACCAAAGAAGTGCCACTTGAGGATAAAAAGCTGAAATTATTGCACAACATATGGAGTGAGAATATTTAAACATTTTCTAGAAGAACCTAGCAGTTACGTTTGTGTTGAAAGGATAGACAACGCACTGATATAAGTCCTCTCTCACATGATGTACTAGTGATGATGACAATACACAATAACAATAACCTCATGTGCTGTGTTTTAAGTGCAGATATTATGATTTAACAATTTATATTTAATTTGGTGTTGCTCATTCTAATTACAAAAGTATAATGCTAAAATAGCTAATCATCATTTATATCAAATATATAAACCAGGTTCTATAATATATTTGGCAACATTAAACATAAAAAATTGCTTTGTAATATATAATATTTTTTGCAACAAATTTAATATCAGTACATCAATAACTGTTTTTCTTTTCTTTTTTGTTTTTGTGGTTTTCATTTCATTTAAGAAAACCCCATGAAGTAATAATAAAACACCTCAGAAATTCTCCTCCATCAAAACATGTCATCCAATTTCCACTTATCACACTGTCATCATTATATATTTGTTGTGACTGAGCCGTGTGTTCCTGAGGTGGTGATTAGTGCCAGAAACATTTATAGATAATTTAATTTGTGTGTTTGTGGGTTTACATGTGTGTGTGTGCGTGTGTGTGTGTCTGCGTGTGCGTATGAGTATGTTGGATAAAGAACCTGGCAATGTTTTTGCTCCCAGCACCAGTGAATTCATCTCAACATGAGCTCGCAAACCAAGATGATGCCTCTGCATGATCACTGTCCATCTCTATCTCCTTCACATACACACACACACACACACACGTTCATATAAATTACATAAGGGTTTGAATTTCCTCTTGAAAGCCAGAAACGCACAGAGGCTAATTACATTTTTTCCATAATCTTTTGTCCCTCTGTCTCACCGCCTCTCTTTCTTCATCAGCGTAATAAGAGATGAAACTCTCCCCTTGTTGTATCTCTTAATGAAGAGACCTATTAAACATAAAAGCATTTTAAGCACTAAATGAGAGCTATCTGCCACGATGTACACACACATCCACACACACGCTCACACAGACATGATTTATTTTCACTTCTCCCCGCTATGTTTCCATTTGCAGACGCAAAAGCTTTCATTAGTGTGTGCACTTTGTACTTGTAATCAATAGTGTTCTGTAGCTCACTGCTTTGGTCCCCCGGGGGTTTCCTATTGTTTGATGATCTGCACATTGGTAACATTGTCACTTCCCATTCAATGACTTTAAATCACATTTGGCCTGTGGTGGCGGTTCACCATGCGGCGACAGAAACCCAACGTATCGGGTGTGTGTGTGTGTGTGTGTGTGTGTGTGTGTGTGTGTGTGTGTGCGCGTCGTGTGCATGTGTCTATGAGCGTTTGGATACTTTTGCATCATTCCGAGCTGCATCAGCGATCATTGAGCTCCCCGTCTCACATAAGCTCGACAATCGATTGGACGACCTAGACTTTGCAAACAGCCAATAGGGCACAAGTCATTCCCCAATAAATGGCCAGAGAGATGGTGAGAGAGTGATGGTGAGGGAGAGGGAAGAGAAGAGGATATTGGGGTGGGTATGGAGGTGGGGGGGGGGGGGGGGTGAGAAGGTGGCAGACAGATTGAGATTTAATTTTCAGGTCACGGCATCTTGTGTCACTTGAGAATCCAGACACATACAGAGAGGAAGTGATGCACATACAGGCACACAAACACACACCGGTGCATACGTTTGTGTGTCAGCAGCCAAGTAGCCGTGTATGCGTGCATGTGTATGTTTGCATAAATGTGTGTCTAGCTGACATAAGCAGAGCTGTAGACATATATCAGGGCTGACATTTAGCGCTTAGCTCTGCCACTAAGCTTATTAGCCAAACACCAAATATCAGCACAATCTGCCTCCCTCCCAGCCCACTGTTTTACTCACCCTCCCATCCCTCACCTTCCCCATCCAAAGCTCTGGTGGCATTCTCTCTCTTTCCCTCTCTCCATCTTTTTTTCTTTCTTCTCCTAATTTCCAACTTGTTCATTTGGACTTTTCTCACATGTGTGAATCCACACTTTTTTTTTTTGTCTCGTTTCCACTCCTTCCTTCCCTTTCTTGGGATTCCTGCTGATTGCCACTGAAGGCTTTGGCAGCTCATCAACACATACAGACTTTTCAAACGCACACACACACACGCACACACTTCCTCTCAGTCACACACACACACACACACACACACACACACACACACACACACACAATAAGCTTCAATCCAAACAGGAGGAGAAATTACAAAGTGAGAGCAAACCAGGGAAAGACGCCAGAATGGAAAGGGCCAGAAGATGTTGACTGGAGCAGGCAGAATAAATTGAATCGAAATCATTTGCTGTATTGACGTTCAGCTTTCAATTATCCACTGATGAGAAAGAGACAGTGAGATGGACCCTTGGATAGAAAGAGGGAGGGACACTGCAAGAGCAAGAAGGGGAGAGAGGACGATGACGCTGAAGGAGAGAGAGAATGAAACTAGGAGGGGGTGGAGGAGGGGTGGAGGGACGTGCGTAGGCTTCTTTTTAGTAGCAATAACAATTCAATCAAGGAGAAATGTATGTGGAACTAAGTGGTCTGTAATGGGAAACAGGCTGCTACAGCTACACATTGAAAGGGAGAGAAAGCAGCAGAGGGCAGAGGCAGACAAGGAGTGAGAGAGTGATGCAGCCAAAAGGACGGACGGACAGACAGACAGACAGACAGACAGACAGACAGACAGACAGACAGAAGAGTGGGAGGCCAGTAAAACAAGTCATTTCTTCAAAAATGTAATCATGTTAGAGAGGATTTGGAACATGTCAAAAACTCAAATACATGACTGGTGGTTCTCTTAATCTTCCAAGACATGGCATTTGTGTGTGTGTGTGTGTGTGTGTGTGCGTGCGTGTGTCTGTGTGTGTGCGGATTTTTGAAGAACATCACTCCATGTTGGACTGACATGCTTCATCAGAGCATCTAGGTCAGCACAAGAGAGAAGAGAGAGAGGAGAAGAAGAAGAAGGAGGGGAAAAAAATAACAACAACAACATAAAGTGACTTTTTGAGAGAGTGAGAGCAAGACATTAAAAGGACGAGAGGAGAGGGAGGAAATGAAGCTGCGTAGGAGCAATGAGGAGAAAAGACAAGGGACAAAGATTAAAAGAGGGAGGCTGAGGGGCTTGGGTTTATTTCTCTCATTTTTACACTTCTCTGCGAGACGAGTTCCAAGTCTGATTTGAGCCCAATTCTGGTGTTAAATTATTAGCACAGTATTCTTTATTAAAGGCACATAGGGGACTCAAAGCAATCCAATATTCAGGAAATGAGACGTGGCACTAGATGCAGAGAAAAGGTTTGTATGGTTCAGTTAATTGAATTCTTAGCCACAGTGACTTCTTTCAACCAAAAAGGTTTGGGGCTCGCGCTGTGTCTGGAGATGAACATTCTCTCAAGTGGCTTTTTGTGTTGTTTTTTTTTTTTTTTAATTCAGACTCACCTGCCAAGGTTGCTCACTGTCGTCTCCCCCTCACTTCTCTATATTTTTTTCCTCCTCTCTTTTGTCTGCAGTTCTCCAATTACAAACACAAATCATCTTCTCTCTCTCCCTTTGTTTAATTTGGCAGCCAGTGCTTAAACTCCATAATGAATGTTTCCATGTTCAATAACACCCAGATCCCCCCCTCCCCACCCCTCTCACACACACACTCTCTCTATCTATCTGCCTTTCATGCACAAACATAAACACACACATACGTATAGTACACCACGTCCCCTCACAGCCTGAGTCAGACATCACAGAGTATTGAGTGGTTTGAAGGGAACATAAATCACTCTTTGATCACTTTGCCTGCTTTCAAAAAAAAAAAAAAAAAAAAGCACAAAACAACACAAAACGAGAGAGGTGGGAGGCTTTGAAATGGTTTATAGCATCCTATTTACTCCGGTTAGATTTGTCTGTATATCAGTCCAAAACCTTTTCATTTTATAATCATCATACCGTGCTCCTTTTCCTGCTGTATGCCGCCAGAAATACCCCCCCCCCCCAATCCCAAATGTCAATAGATGTTTCCAGCGAGACTTTAATTTTGCACTTCTCTAAGAGTAGTGCTTCAAAGCTCTCTCGTTCATGCATCGAAGAGATGTTCGGGGAGGTTTTGACATTACGAGTCATTGGAGAGGAGGAGCAAGCAAACACTTGTTACCGGCTTGTGTTTCTTGTTGTTTTTGGTTGAGTGCTTGGCGATGCCTTGACAGGGGTTCCACATTGTTGCTCTAACATGGACTAGATTGATACGAAGCGGGCGAGGCTGGATGGAGGGCTGCTAGTTTGCTTAGAAGTGAGCACAAGATAAGAAGGCGGATGGCAGATGCACACAATTTCTCTGGCATACACACAACGCACACAAGTGCATAAACAATTACGCGTGCACATGCACATAAAAAATGGCTCTGACATGCATACCCTTGTTCTTCTGTCTTCTCTCTCTGTTGCGTTCTTTGTCACAGAAGACACACACAACTTGCCCCACACATGTTTGGTTCCCTCCCACGGTGTCTCTGTCTCTCTCACACACACACACACACACACACACACACACATACACACACACACACACGTTACTCCCATCAGTATTCGGGGGGCATCAGTATTCTGAACAGGTTTCCAGGTCGGCCGGACGCTGATCCATCACACCCCGACACTGTGTCGCTTTGTATCTACGGCAACCTTCAGCGTTAAGGAGGAGCACCGACAGTCCTCAGTCACCAGGAAATTCGCTGTGTGTGTGTGTGTGTGTGTGTTCACATTCACAGACATTCTCCCCAAATATACTGACAGACAATCACCCATGCACACACACACACACATGCTCACATCCACCAAATAATTCATATCTTAATGGCTGATGTTACCATTTCATCCAGACACTTCACGTTCCCAAGCTCCCTCCAATCACAAAAGAAGTATGTGCATGTGTGTGTGTGTGTGTGTGTGTGCGTGTGTGTGTGTGTGTGCATTTGTCTGTAGCAGCTATCTTAGCTTGTCTCTTTGATCAGCCTATAAAAGCACTGAGGCGTGGACAGATAGCCTGGACCAACACACTATCGCTCCCTTCGCTCCCTCCGAGCCTCTCCTTCTCCCCTCACACACATTAACCGCCATGAGCACACACTCGACACACACTCGCTCTGAAACACTTTACCCGTGTGTAACTTGTATCTCTCCCATCACCCAGTGGCTATGAGGAGCATTGTGCTGCCTCCTCAGCTTTATCTATCAGGAGCGGTGAATACATCCATTGCAGTTTATCTGTTTTCCTCTTTTTATACTGGAGACTACATTGTGCTGAAAGTTAATGTATAATCTTACATAACAAAAGTGAGTGTGTCACTTTGCAAAGTGATGGCAAATATTGATACCCGGTGGACAGCTGCTCTGTGACTGACTTTAAAACCATCACACACTGAGAAATAATCTGTTTGCTTTCCACTGCAGTCACAACAACAGTAATTAGATTTTCCTGTGCTGCCTCAGTTTTTCACAAACATGGGAACTTGGGAAATGAGATTTTGACTTTATCACAATTTTGCACAACACAATAAGTATATATTTCCCTCTCTCCATTCCTTTCCCTTTTCCACTCCACGCCCCTACTCTGTCTCTGTTTCTCCGCTCTTCTAGATCAGTATATTCATGACCCACCTGTCCAACTACGGCAATGATCGACTGGGTCTTTACACCTTTGTCCACCTGGCCTCCTTCCTCCGCTCGTGGACCAACCTGAAACTCCATACTCTCCCACCCCTGCAGCTCGCACACAAGTACTTCCAGCTTTTTCCCGAACAAAGGAACCCACTCTGGCAGGTGTGTACGCGTGGGTATTCGCCCACATGTACGGGCTTGTGCGTCTCTGCACTCGTCTGTACACTTCTGCTGTGTGTTTCTTATGTAACAAGATACTCTTATTATGTAGATTAAAAAGAAAATATTCAGGAAGAAAACAGATTGTGTGAGCTGTGTGATGTCAAAAGTGAGTCTTGTTTTCTTTTGTGCTGTACAAATTATGATGATTTAATGAGAGTTCATTTTTCACAATGGTAGCTTTGTCTTAAAAAGCCTGGAAAAGAAAGCAAGATAGACTGTTTAACCAGTAGTACTCTGATTTATTATAGTAATTATTTTTGCCAGTGATTTATATATTTTTTTGTAAACAATGAAGATCTGAGGATTTAATTGCAAAGTTGGTTTTCTGTTAATTTCTAGTAGTTTTTTTTGCAAATGTAAATGCGGCACAGGATTATATGAATTTGTGGTGTCTTATAACCCCATGTGGGCTGGAAATATTTGTATGCATGACACAATAACAATAGCTTCATCCATTCGTTCTATGCAGTAAATCCTCCATGCACTGGATGTATGGGTTTTTGTATGCATTATACTGTATGTATATAATTACTTTAATCTCTAATCCTCTGTCTGTTCCTCTGTAGAATCCGTGCGATGACAAACGGCATAAAGACATCTGGTCTAAAGAGAAAACCTGCGACAGGTTACCCAAGTTCATGGTCATAGGACCACAAAAAACAGGTAAGCTACAGGCAAACACGCACTCATACATGCACATAACAAAGAGACTCCCTCTGTGTGCCCAGGTGTCTAGCTCCTCAACATCAGAGCCCATTCATTTAATCCCCCTCGCTCCTTTGGTCCTGTCAAAGGGAGACAAAGGAGGAGGCTCTTACCTCCTTTCTTCCACCCACATTCTATCTACTTTAGATGCATAGAGATACAGTACTGAGCTACCACCCGCTTCCTCTTTCTTTTTCTTACTTTGTCTCTGTCAGAGAGACAAAAAGAGGAGATTATTAAAAGTCTGTGTACGCTACTTTGATCCACAGTGTTGCCTTTGTGTAATTTCAGGATTTCTAATTGCTGGCATTTGGTGGTAGAGGTGAGGAGGTATGCCTCTAATGCTGCTAATTAACCAGGTGATAATGCTCTGCACTAGAGCGCATTAGCAGCCCGACAACAACCACCGTACAATACATTTAATTCATTTTATTGCAGGGTATGACTTGCATGTCGGCGACGTTGGAACAAATAGTCCACGGGTGGAGGGGTGGTGGTGGTGGTGGGGCGGGTCTTTAACAGGATGTGTGGGAGTAAGCGTGAGAGGACGGGGTGAAAAGAGAGCCGCTGAGGGTGAGACAGAGGGCACGACCAGAGCCCCAGTGCTGATTGGTGTCAGATGGTTTTGAATCATTTGATGGGGAGACCCGTGATCTTTGCACACAGACACACACACACACACACACACACACACACACACACATAGTGTACTCTCAGCAAGATATAAATCTTGTGGAGGGAAAAATCATCCAGTATGGATCAGTGGATGACAGCTCTCACACATACTGACACACAGACACACACACACACACACACACACACCTATACACACACACACTACTCTCTGCAGAGCTGAATTAACGAGCCACTTATGAATTATGCCCTTTCTTCCAGGAACGACAGCACTTTATCTCTTCCTACTCATGCATCCCTCCATCTCCAGTAACTTCCCCAGTCCGAAGACATACGAGGAGGTCCAGTTCTTCAACACCAACAACTACCACAAAGGAATCGACTGGTGAGAACGCACACTTACATATCTTACATGCTCACTTTGTGCCTTTTTTATTAGCCAGAAAGGTGAAACCAAAGATTACAAACGGCCCTTTGTTCAGTTGTTGTTAGTTAGTTGTTACCGTCTCGAATGTGTCTTGCAGACTTCAGCGATACATTAAGCACTTCAAAACAGTTCAACAACGTCTTCAGAATGATCTTTTAAGCCTGCAAACATAAGCCAACAGACATATGGCCGCCTAAATTGACCCATAAATGGGTTACTTAGCTGACAGAGACACAGCTGGTGCGTCTCCGAAGTCATCCAGAAAAGACATAATTCTTCATGAAGCACTGTTCAAATTATATTGTCTAAGTTTATTTTAGGCTCATTGCCTAAGCAGAGATTAAGGCCGTAACTTTGTGACTTTAAAACTTGTGTCTGACTTTGAAAATGTGTAAAAAGATAGAGAGTTTGCAGTAAAGCTGTGGTATGAGGCATGACTGCCTGCATGTGTATTTATATTTCGTCTTAATTTCCTGTTCATCTGCTCCCTCAGGTACATGGAGTTTTTCCCCGTGCCCTCTAATGTGACAACGGACTTCCTGTTTGAGAAGAGCGCCAACTACTTCCCCTCAGAGGAGTCTCCACGGCGAGCTGCTGCCCTGCTGCCCAAGGCCAAGATCATCACCCTGCTCATCAACCCGTCTGACAGGGCGTACAGCTGGTATCAGGTACATACTGTACACAATTACGCGGAATATATCAGATGCCACTGACTGCACATGTATTACTTTTAACCCGCTACAGCTGCCTGTTTAATCACATGACATGCTTCACCTCTGTCTTGATTTTAATTCTTCATCCAACAATATGTTCTCTCTGCGCGTGGAGTTAATGAGCCTGATTTATCTATACGTCTCACTGTGGGAAATGTCACGACATCCTGAAATCTCCTGCTTAAGTCCGTTTGATTAATGAGACGTGAATGTCAACAACGTGCCGGCTTCAAGTGTTGTGTCCCTCGCAGCATCAAAGAGCTCACGAGGACCACGCAGCCCTGCAGTTCACCTTCTACGATGTCATCAGTGCAAGACCGGGAGCGCCGACTGAGCTCCGCTCACTGCAGAGCCGCTGTCTCATCCCGGGTCTCTACTCCACACACCTAGAGAGGTGGCTCACTTACTACCCTGCTAACCAGGTAAGCACGGATAGAGACTATTGCACTCGATTGCACAATCACAGATCAAACAGTTTGTAAAGTTAAAGCTCTGCGTTGGTTTCTGTCAGATGAGATTTGTTATTCACAACTTTTGAGTTAGAGGATGAAAGATGAGATTTATTTCTGAGCTTTTATTGATGTTATTGCGATCGCGGTCCTAATTGAAGGGATGGTAACTATGTATATTTTGTATTGTTTGCAGATGGGAAATTCATACAGTAACACTTTGCACATTGCCTGCAGGAAGTAATAGTAATACACCATAAGAAGAAAACAAGTAAACTGATATTACATCTGCTGTCAAGGTTCTGTTGTAATTAAACTGGATCGTGTTGCACTAGGAACTGCCCCCGTGCTTTTACCCACTACCTAAATGAGTTGCAATGCAATGCATACCCAGTGTTACAGTGTGAATGTGAATCTGTGTGTAGGTGATGATCATAGATGGCCATCAGCTGAGAACTGACCCTGCGGCAGTGATGGATGAAGTGCAGAAGTTCCTGGGAGTCACTCCTCACTTCAACTACTCCCAAGCCCTTACGTAAGTCTCTCCTGTATTTTCCCCCTAACCGATCTGATCCATGGCGGCTTGGGATGGCGGAGACCTTTCACCTGGTGTGCACTGTGATAGAAATGATAGCACAGATTCAAGCTGGAACTAGACTCCAACCCTGAATGTTTGTGAAGCCTGACATCTACTGGTGAGCAGCGGAACAGTAAACTGGCTATGTCCTCTTTGCCAGTCTTTGGTGCCAGGTGGTGTCATTCTCTGAAAAATACAGCAGACGGTGACATCACCTGGCACCAAAGATCAGCCAATAGCAGATGGTCAGTTTGTTACTTGCTTTGAGCAATAATATGTCCACATTTACACATATTTAGGTTTGGGCTATTGTCAGTGTTTGAAGGAAAGAGAAGAATGTAGTGTGTGGTCACAACTGAGAGAGCAAAGAGGATAGAAGATGAACAAGAGACAAAAAAGTGAGAAGAAACAGCATTGAAGAAAGGGTGGAGGCATTCAGTTCTCACATTTGGTTCATAAATAATATTTGTATTACATAATAAACACATTAATTTGTTCCCACAAAAACAATTTGATGCCTACTCTTGCCAAAAGACAGTCAAGTGGTGAAGTCTCAGCCCCCTCCGAGCTGCTGGCCTGGGATCAAATCCCAACAGAGCGTTGACTGTCTCACTTACACTGCCTGTCTGTCTGCGTTACTGCCTGTCTGAATAAATAAAAGTACGAAAAGGTTAGTGCACCGCACAGTGTCAGTCCAGAAGAGCTAAAACAGCAAAGACACCGTGGCCAGTAACCAAGATAAATAACTGATGCAGTTTTGGTGAGCTAAACATATTCTTTGATTTAAATTAAAGGCATGTGCAAAAGGTGGAAATAATGAGTTTAATAGTGACAGCAAACACAGCAAATGCTGTTAAAACTCAGATATACCTTAAAGAAGAAATACAGTTCTTAACACTGATGTGGATGAAACTGGGGCACATTCTCATTAGTATACCAGCATCATGCGTTTATTGTGTACTGCATATATAACATACTGTACCACCAGTGTATTCAGATGTTAATATGTGAGACGTATTGAAAGGGACGTCTAAGATATGCATGTCAACAAAAACGCTCTTGAGTTTTAATACAATTCGAGAGAATTAGCTCTGGCCTCTCGGCGCTCTGTTTCAACTCATTTTCCATTAGAGATTTTGCATGTGAGTTTGAGGGTGGAGTGGTAAAATGTTTATTTCTCAAGCACCACTCATCAGAATGCAATCTGCCTGCAAGCCCTCAAATCTCCAGACAGGGACATCTAAAATTTGTAGCTCAGATTGTTACAGAGAGTGCCTCTGTCTTGAATCACAAGCCCACATGCATACAAATAAATTTGTAAAGAGATGCATTTTGACAGAATAATAAGGTGTGTGTGTGCGCGTGTGTGCATGTGTATGTGTGTGTGTGTGTGTTTTGGGTGAAGACAGAGTTACACAAAAGCCTAATCTTTCTTTTCTCCTCCTCATTCTTTTGACATGGCAGCAGGCTGACAGATCCTCAACACTGCAGCCTATTTATTTAATCCCCCTCTCCTTTCTTCGTCCTGTCCTGTCAGAAGAAAACTGAAGGAGAGCCACTTAACTCGTTTTTCTCTCTTTTATTCACTCACTGATGCATGCAGATAAAGAACAATATTTGCATCTTTTAGTCACACCCACATTAGACCTTTATACTCTTGCTGCCAAACAGCAGTTTAACAATAACGTCTTTTTTTTCTCTCTTCTTTAGCTGAAGTTTATACAATTACTCTGCAAAAAAAGGTGCATAAATGTATGCATAGATGCATAGAAAATTACTGAAATAACCTGCAGTATATAAACATATATGCAAATAATGCATACTGTATACACATGCACGTATACACTTAAATACATGAATAACTATTCATGCACATGCTCTATATAAACATGGCAGCTAGCACATGTATTTACTTGTGTGCTTTGAAAGTCACTCATCGTCTCCGTGCCTGTGACAGGTTGTCACATAACATGCTGCTGGGGTGCAATAGTCTTTGCACTGTGCTAACAAGAGAGGCTGGATGTTGATAGAGCCAGCATGGGGACATTATGGAGGCATAACATGTACACACCGCCCCCAGTGATTATACATGATCTCATTGTTATTATCACTCGTTAGGAGCCATGATTTCTGATGTCTGCTTTTTCCGGGGCGTTTTTCATGTCTTAATGTAGCTGGGAGACAAATAATCCTAATCTAAAAGACAGCAAAACACATACTGTATATGTCATTTAATGTTTTATCAAATGTATCACCACATTCTAGTAAAAACAGAAAGCACTGAATGAATAAAATGAAAGTATAAAAGGTGAAATAATCACAGAAAACGAGTGACAAACTGCCGGTGCCGGGGTGCTTGAAGGGGAAAAGAAGTAAATAGTAAAAAGATAAAAAATATGCTTTCTTCTATCAGTAGATTGTGGCATAAAGAACTCCAGGTACTGTGCTGGATGGTTAGTAATAAAAAAGACTTATAAATATGAACTAGTACATTATAAAAAAAATACACCAACTCACACTGTCACAGTTCCTCACTGTCTTTTACGAACAATGAACCCAAACTGCATATTTGAATTAGATTTACATAGAAACGAGTAAACAAAGAACCAGTAATCGATTACCAGTGGATTACCGTGGTAACCGGCCAATAAACTATGCACGTAATTATTCTGCGTCTGCGTTGAGAGGAAGTGAAAGAGCAAGAGAAAGAGTGAGTAGAGACATGGAGAGGGGAGATGGAGACAGAGAGATGAAACGAGACAGCGTGACAGTCAGAGAGACAACGATAGCGAGAGAGTAAGAGACAGACAGAGAGTGTGTTGAATGCTCAGTGACATTTATATCAGGTCTGTCAGTGTGAGATGGCCTCACTTTTTCAGCTGCAATTTCTTAAAAGAAGAAACGCCGCTTCATATTCGGACCGACACTGAACTTACCGCTCATTTAATTCTTTCTGTCTTCCTCTCTGTGTTTCTTTTCTCGTTTCAGGTTTGACCCTCAGAAGGGTTTTTGGTGCCAGCTCCTTGAGGGAGGAAAGACAAAATGTTTGGGAAAGAGCAAAGGGAGAAAGTACCCTCCTATGGAGCCAGAGGTACTAACTTATAACATTTTAATTAAAATTGATTTCTGCTCAGTGGAGGGAAAAAAAATATGTATTGAATGAAATGTTAGAGAAAGATACATATATATATATAAAAAAAGAAAAAGCAGCAGTTTGACTGACAGTGACAGCCCACAGTGGCTTCTATCACTGTGGCAAAATTTCCCACAGGACTCAGCATTGGGGTGGAAACTGTCAGCCAATCAGATCCAGCTAGAAAGTTACAACCTAATTATGAGGACTCAATAGTGACACAACACCCGTGAGGGAGAAGAGAAGATGGGGGAGTGTAAGGTGGGGGTGGGTGGATTACGACAGCGGGAGGAAGGTAGAAGAAGAAAATCCAATCCATAAATCTTTGTCCGGGCTACTGATTCCACAGAGGAGAGACCAGACCTGCAGACAATGAATCACACGTTTGCTCGCACATGAAGACAAACACACATAGATACAATTTGTCTTCCCACATGTGCTCACACGTGGCTAATGGCTGCGCCTCGGCGTCACCTGTAATTAAACTGTATTTGAGTTTCCACCAGGGGGACAGAGATAGGGGACAGATGAGGAGGGAGGAGATTGAGGGAACACCAGGGAGGAGAGAAGAGGAGAGAGGTGGAGAGCACACAGGAGGGAGAAAGATAATGGATCTCGTGGATGCTTCATGTGATTTTCTCTCTCTAACCTCTCTTTTCTTAGCTCTCTTCATACCACTCGGAAGTTAGCGGCCCTAAAGTCCTATTGAGGAGAAATAAACTAATCTAAAGATGGTGGCGCATCATTAATCTCTCTCAATATCTTGTTTGCCCCCTACTCCCATGCTGTCTTTCTTATTTTCTCCTCTAAATATCCCTCCTTCCTACTCCTTTTCCACTCCCTGCACTTCTCACCTTTCCTATACTTCACTTTTTCTCCTTGCTCATGCCTCTCCCACATTTTCCTGCCCATTTCCATATGTCTTACTTCCGTCTTCCCCATCTACCACTTATCTAATCCTGACTCACCAACTCCCTCTATTTGTTTTATACTCCCCCACCTATGTCTCCTCATCTTCTCACCTCTTTTGCCTCCCACCCCTTCCACTTTTTTTTCCCACCCCCACCCCCACCCTCAGGCACATGCATATCTCTCCAGGTACTACAGGGAACACAACGTGGAGCTGTCAAAGCTGCTGCATCGTCTCGGACAGCCGCTTCCCTCCTGGCTAAGAGAGGAGCTTCAGAAGGTCAGCGGCATTAAACTCTGTGACATTCATCTCGGCAGCTTATAAATTCAAGTTAAAATGTCTAAACAAATTTACATCAGCGGAAAGTGAAGGAAATCTTCTGAAAGCCCCGGAGAACGTGGATTTAAATCACAGATGTTCATTTACGAGATTGGATTTTCGTGACTAAATAAGCAACAATTAAAGTCTTAAAGACTTTTCTAAGCCTGAAAAGTTAACTAAGTGTACCCTACCCTGTTACCATGGTAACAATGAGTAATGCCTCCTGACCAGTGGCAAATTATGGCTCATAATTTGTGGTTTGCTAGCAATGTGAAGCAAGCAATGAAAAGGGGAAGAGTTATTAGAGGCGACATAACTCCACTGAACTCATTTGCCAAAATAAACTATCCTGAGCTGGACTGATGAGTTAGCAGCAGTACTGAGTCCCACCACATTAATTAATTAATGTACCCAGAATCTGTTGCACATTTGTCTGACTAGAGAGAGTCACGAACAAGGCAGCTTTGTGCCACAGATGAATTTAGACATCTATCTGAAGTCTGACTATTACTAAGATCTAAACATCCAACCCTGCCCGCTTCAAACCAGCAAGAACAAAAACTCAAATAAATCTTTCAGGTGGAATAACCCAAACTGTTCCGACTTTGGTAGAACCTTTTGTTTTCATGAAGGACCCCATCGCTCATAAGAAGTCGATGTTTTCAAGGACTTTAAGCCCTAAATAAAACGTACAAAGCAAGCAACAAGAGGAAAGTGTTCGGCTAGATTATCATTGCAGTGCAAAATACAAAAGAAACACAAATATTGCTTTCTTGTTCGAAAAAGAAAGATCTTCTGAACCTGTCAAGGTTTTGAAAGCATTCACTTAAAGGATTCTTTATAGTGTAAATTCTGTTGCCGACAACCCGTCACGCCTTGATCTCTGCACAGCCCTCTTTCTTCTGCAGTGCTCAACATGCAACATGTCTTTTTGTCTGAGGATTTGTTTGTGCTATTGTTTGTCGCTGTTTATGAATCAGTGGGAGCCACTTGACAAGTCCACTTAGGTTTTTCCAGCCTGTTCACAACAATCGCAGCATGTTTTTCATTGTTGGCATTTCGATCAATAAAAAAACAAAATGGAATTAAATTACTTTTTTCTCTCTCCTTTCCCCTCTTCTCTTTGTTCCCCTCTCCATCCTATCCTTTTCTCTTTACCTCTTTCTGAAGGTTAGATAACCTTTGCATCCATGAACCAGGGTTAAAGGTCAAAGGAGTCAAAGACCGGGAAGTGACCAGGAGCACCTGACCTTCAGATGCACTGTCTGTGGCCTTTTAGTGAACCCTGAGGTGAAGGCAAGGACGGGGTGCCTCGTTTCACCTAGGAGCTGTGACGCTGCTGAAGGGAGCAGAAGTCATGGAAGCGCAGAGAAACTTTGGTGGGCTGAAACTGAACTCTTGAAAGGATGGATGGATGGATGGATGGATGGATGAATGGATGAATGGATGGAGGAATGACAGTTTCAGGTGATTCAAGCAGCTCTGAAGAAGAAAGTGGGACTAAAAGGAAGAACCAGAGAACTATGGGAGACAAGGAGCATTTGGCAATTCTTGGATGCCCAAACCCTGTTCTGAACTGTGGTGAACTCTCGTGCAGACCCTCAGTGACTGATGGTTATTACTACTATTATTACTATTATTATTGTTTTATTTTCACCTTTGATTTATGATGCCAGAACAGCGCTGGTCAGCTGTGCGTGGTTCCCATAGAGATGACTTTGCACTAAGTTCTGTTCCATGTATCTCCAAGACAAAAAAAAAAAAAATAACAAAAAGAAATGCACCCTATGTGGTTTTGTTCTCCTTTTTTTTTTGTCACAATGAGAGTAAATAACCTGGGAAAATAAGTGCATAGACTCAGGGTGAGTGACTGGGCTGGGCTGTTACTTTCCGTGATAAGTTCTCAATGTTTTGTGAGTTAATTTTTTTAAAAGTGAAGCTAGTTTTCTGGTAGATCTGGTAGCCTTATTCACCCACAGAGATGTCACTCGGGGCTTTCACAGGAAAGAATGGACTGGAAATGAGTCACTGAAGCAAGATGCATTGCCCGCTCATTATTTTCCTGTGACAAGCCATGCAGAAGAACGCCGTGTCCATTTAGCAGAGCATGAGCGCTGATGACTTCAGCGCTGAGGAGTTTGTGGGGAGGGTAGAAGTAAAACTGACCAAAATGAGCCTAATGGATATGACACTTCCAAGACCCTTTAAGTAGCTACTGTGACCACAGGCAGTTTTTGTTTTGTCAGTGTCTCATTTGAGTCTCAACCTCCTTTGTTTTTCCTTTTAAAAAAAACAGTGGCCTACGTCGTTGAGCTTCAATTTGAATGCAAAAAAAACCCCTAAATGTCAAACACGGAAACCAAAATTAAAGAAATGGATATGACTGACGGCACAAGATGTTTTTTTTTTTGTTTGTTTTTTTTAATGACCCAGAAATGATGGATGAACGATATTGTGCCTCGGCACGGCTGCACACACGCGTGTGAAATCAGATAATCTAACCTAAGTAGTGAAGTCACAAAATCTAATGACAATGCTCTCTAGGTGACAATGGACTGTTTGTCCTCTGAGGTAAGTGAAAAATGACAGGCATGACAGTTGGTTATGCAAACAATTAGTTTCTGTAAGGTATTGCTTCAGTCACTATCAAGTGACCTATCATACAGTAGCGTTCAGTTTAAACAAAAGGGTTATTTTTGCTCCTGTTTTTGAAAGAAGGGCACCAAACGTGACGTCAGAAAGAGCGACAACAACAAAATAGCAGACATTCACGGCGTGTCTTGTTTGTTTTGCATCCTAAATTTGGCCACATGATGACAGATGTTTATACCGTGGAGTGCCACTTAAGCTCAGACCTTGGTGAAAAGAAAATAAAGACATTCCACGTGTTACTGCCTGTCACACATGACGCTTTTGACTACATTGCACATACATGCTAATTCAGAAAGAATCAAGTCTGTCTTGAATCCCTCCAACTCAGTGTGAGAACACAAATAGGGAATATTATACTAAAAATACTGTTTTAACAGAGATTTTTGTGTTTTGTGTGAACTCATCCTTTAAGGCGCTTTAAAGTCAGATATCAGATCAGTCACTGTTAGAGGACGTGGGGAAGCGTTTTGATGTACTGCAGTGAGGGTTTCCAGGTGAGATCATATTTGTCAGTCTGTTGTTGAACCATTTTTTCCCTCCTGATCATAAAATGTAGAACATTTGCCATAAACCTTGAACATGATGGAGGGCTGTGACATTACCAAAGGAACAGGATAAGACGTTTAGCCATGAAGCCCATCAGATTTATGCCTTGGCAGTCTACTGTCCAAACAACTCTGGGAAGATTAGACAAGGAAGACTGTACTGTATGAGAAATCAATTAAAGCTCGCATTACCGGTAAGGCAGCAATGAAGGAGGGAACACTCAATCTGACTCTTTTTAAATAATAATTTAACATGTTTTTGGACTCAAACAACCACTTGGAAAAGTGGTTGTTTGAAAAATACAATACGGCATCACATAAATCTTGTCTTTCTCTACCTTTGTGTTTGTAAGGAGCCAGGAGGGACTGTATAAAAGGACTGAAATAATTTTAGGAATTCCAGTTATGGCACATTTGCAGCAGGGTGTTTACTGCATAGTCCACATGGGAAGGTATTAGCACGGAAGCAGCCAGTGTTTTTACTAATTAAGTCTCAAATGTGCATATATTTGAGAAAGAACATATGATATTAGGGTTGTAATGTGTTTTTGGCTTGTTACAGCTTAAATTACTGTAAACAGATGGGCTCACAAAGAAAGGAAGAGTGTGTAGGATGTTGAGAAATGGGTATATTTAGCTATTAACTATGTCATTGTTGACAAAAAAAAATTGGATTGGGATATGAATAAGGGAATTTATATAACACAAAGCAGACTTATCAGCGCGGTAATAAGCTACCAGAACATGCAGGTTCATATTTTTCAATAGCCTCAAACTACTTCTTAAGATTATAGTTTCAGATATTAATGTTTTAAAAGGGACCATGTTGTTCTAGATAAAGGAAGCACAGCCAAGTGTTGGAGATAATACTCTAACAGTAGCACAAATCCCCCAAATCTATAAACCTTCAAAAGCAGCTGGTCGAGGAGGGAATTACCAGCACCCGATTTGATGTGCATGAGATCACTCTCAGGTTTAATCATTAGTCTTAGATCTCTCCCAACTGGTTTTCCCAAGTGTTGCCAGACTTTAAGGGATGGAAACAGATATGAGTAGAAATAAATTATGCGCGTATAATGAGACCTTCTGTTCTGCACCACCTCTGGTGACATCTAATATAAGCTCATTAGTGCAGAGAGCTGTGGCTAGAGGTTTAATGTTAATATCAAAAACTAAAAGACAAAAAAGAGACACTGCTGTCTCGTCCACGCTATCAAACAATTGGGATTATCAGCTGACATTACAAAAGATGTACAAAATATATCAAACAGCTAACAGCAGGGGGGTAGCTCAACTATGTAGGAGTGCATGCCTGATACACCGAGGCTCAGTCCTAACTTCACTTTGTTTTTTATGTTTTATTTATGCTTAAATTCTTATTATTTATTTCAAAGAAAAAGGGGACTCTTACTAAAATGACTAGTTTCTAATCACAGTGTCTTTGTACACTTAATAAAAGAAAGTTTTTGATGCTTGACTTTCCATAATGTTTAACCATATTCAGTGAAAATAAGCTCCAATGTTTAGTAATGTGTGATAATAGCCACAAGAGGGAGCTCTCAGAAATAAAGGTAGACTGAGTTTGAGCTGAGAGGAATTCTTGGGAGTACAGGCAGCCAATTTAGCAGATGTAAAACAAGATAAATTATGATGAAGTTGCAGGTTTACTCCCATAAACATCCTCCCTGCAGCATGTTGTGCCTTCTGGGCTCATTAGTTAAATGAATTATCTGCCTCTGTGTTCATGGGTTTCCAAAAAAAAATACCTTTGCATAACTACCATTGTGTGACCATCGCATCTGGTTGACACATAATTTAATTTGGGGTAAAAACTGCTGAGTAACTTCACTGTGCTTCATCAAAATTCTGATGATACATAGGCAGTTATGCATGATGACATATCATTTTTAGCGACATGTCTGATTAATTCAGTATTTTGAAATGAAATGAAAACAAAGCCACAGCCACTTTTTTATGATGCCAACCATAGAGAATTATTGAATTCAGTCTGATGTGATACCCTAACCACAAGATGGTGCTATTCTGGTAGACATTAAAACATACTAAGTGGATATGAACATTGTCGAAGAAGTATTTGGTTCCTAAGGAGAAAAAACTTCAAGTAAAAGCACAGCAAAATAAATGGCGCAAAGGTATATCAATAATTTTTTCCAAAATTAAATATTTTCACTTAATTTTGAAGTGCACGAGGAACAAAAGACAAATGCTGGAAAGATGAGAATATTTTTTTATTTATGTTACCAAGATTTCATGCAGCCTCTAAGTCTAACAGTTGGTCCCAGTTCTCAAATGTGTGTTGAGTCAACGTTGTTGTTTGCCTTGTAAATGAGGACAACTCAGAAAATGGCTGCCATTCCTGCACGCATTGTGTTGTGGCTTTGTGTGCTTACACATTGTCTGACACAGTGGTGCTCACTTTGACAGTTTGCAGTCAGAAACGAACCTGAAAGAGGTCTGTCGTCTCCAACTGCTGTCACTTTTCAGATGTGTGGGAATGACAGTAAAATAAAGTGCAGCAACCACTGAGAATGTATATACAGTAACATCAAAATGTTTTTACATGAACAGATTATTAAGTGTCTTGATTAAACACACAACAAAGTCAGACTTTTTTTTTTTTTTTACAAAATCTACCTTTATGAATAAATGTTACAGTACATCAAAACACAACACATAGTCAGTAAACACCAAATAGGAAGGCAGTGTAGTGTTTTGTTTTTCAAGTGTACCAGATTATCTCCCTTCAGTGTTGTCAGAACACTAAACTTTCCCACCGGAACAAAATAACATGAATTAACGGTGTCGATTTGACGCATTAATTATTAGTCCCTTCCTTTCTCTGCAAATGTCAAGAGACAAGGACAAATACTGATTGGATATAAATTATGAATGCCTGAGTAATTACTAAGACCTGAAATCTGCTTCTTATACAGTAAAACAAAGAGCACAATGGAGGAACACTACTTAAACATGAATGAAATTAAGTTGAAAGACATATTTCACTTTGGCAAATGTCAATATGACTAGAATGCTTAACACAAAAGCACTGAATATCATGCATTAAGTACCTAAAGGGGGGGTTCTTGGTGCAAGTCTTCAAAATTCATATCATGCCTTTACTTACTACTAATGTATGCATGACTGCATGCATGTACACTGTTTGTTTTTACACTGTGGTCCCTTTTCAACACGTTTAATCATTCATATCATAAATTACAATATAACAAAAGCAAACACAGAAAACATTTCAAAGAAAAAGTGAAATATGAAATGTCACGAGAGACAACAAAAAAGATACTTAAGTTTTCTTGAGCTGAGATTTAATACCATCCAAAATCTTGCAGCTCATGTGAATATTAAATCAATAAAATAAGTGCTTAGATAGAAAAGACGTGCCTTCCACTTTGCAAAAAATATAAAATGTTTGAAGGATAAAAAGTCCAGCGTTGCTTGTACTCTTTCACGTGAAAGTCAGGTTATAACTTACATCACTGGGTAATCAGGTCATAGCGTCATGACATCAGTTATTCATGGATGATTTACATTGTTGTATCAATTGTCACCTGATCAATCAAGTAAGTCTTTGAGAGTCATTCTTTCTGATCGAGAGGTCAAGTGTTTGAGTTCATCATTCGCCTTTCATCGCCTTTTCTCTTTTCTGTCATCACGTCCAATCACCTTGCGTATCCAGGAGCTGAAGGCAGAGACTTTGGTGTAGACACCAGGAGACTGTTGTGTCCGGCAGGCATAGCCCCAGGACGTGACCCCGTAAACCACCCAACCCCCTCCCGGACGTTCACACACCAACGGACCTCCGCTGTCACCACGGCAACTGTCCACACGCCTCTCCGGGTGGATGCTGCCAGCACAGAGCATGCGGCTTGTGAAGGCACCGTGGAAGTAGTGCTGGCAGTGACGACGGGGAAGTAAGGAGAGGGGCGCCTGCTGTAGAGTCTTGGAGTATGAGCGGCCTGAGAAAGAGGGAAAGCATTAGAGTTTAGAATGAGTGTGTGAGCATCTATGGACTGATTAGTTGACCACCAGTGTAGAAGAAGATTTACTTTATTATTCCCCAATACACATGCAAATGTGCAGAGATGCCTTGCTTCATGGTGGCACATTGGCACTGCTCAGGAGGTGAACTGACACCTCACCTACCAGCCCACACTCACACACTGTGGTCTGAGCTGGACTTGAACCGGACACCCTCCAGTTCCCAAGCCAAGTCCGTACAAGTCCCTACGACTGTGCTAGTTGTGACCCACCAGAATAATCAGGTTGGTGTTCGCACCATGCTCCCCGTCTCCCGTCTCTTATCCTGCGCTGCTTGCCACAGTATGTAATTTATTCTGTTCTAAATGACCATTTGGGGAATGCCTTGGGGTCCTTACGTCCCAGGTTGAAACGCACAGTTCCCTAAAGACTGAATTGTAGCAAGTGTGCAAATGTTAGCATGTTAATTAAATCTATTAATCATACCTGCTAAAAATCAACACACTTCATTTATCACTGTGAATTTGTTAGCATGCCTCACACTAACACTAGCCAACAGCATGGCTGTAGACTCTTAGCTTTGGTTGTGGGTGCATGACTGTGAAAACGTTTCTGTAACCTGTAAACTGTTTTATTTCTTTTTATTTCCAACATGTTTTGACATTTGTGGATGTGAAGCACACAGTGTTCCCCCATGTGCATGACTGTGGGCAGCAGACTTCCCTTGGCTGATTTACACCACATTTATCACATTCTTATCAAAGGCTCTGACTTCTTTCAAGCATCAGAGGACTCAAACAGCTCTAATTTAGAGATTTTAGGTTTCTGGCAGAAGCTAAGAGATGCATATCATATCATATTTATGTTGTTTTTTTCAAGTGTTTCACCCTCAGGCTAAATTGTTGAGTTTCAAACTATCCCCCCCATACCCTACCGTCTTCTACTGTACTGGTAGCTTAATGTGGTATGTATGTGCAAAATGTATGTGTGATATCAGGCTGGCAAATAGCCAAATGCAAACAGCTGTACAAAGCAGATATCTCGCCTTAATTTTAACAGCCTTTTCCCAGCTTCACACACTCTAAACAGCCTCTGTGTTGTCATCACACTTGAGTAAACTCATAAAAACAGTCTCCCACACACACACACACACACACACACACACACACACACAAAGTCACACAAAAAACACACTAAACTCTCAACAGGGAGTACATGTTTTTGCATAAGTGTGTACTGTGACCTTGCGTAGCCCTTTGTGACTACGTGCTATGATTAATGACATCAGCGTGTAATTTAAAGATCACTAACAGATGTGTGTCCATGTACGCAGTCAAGTGTACAGTCAGACACAGAGCATGAAGTCAAACAAGTGTAATTACTGGCGGATGATTCTCTTCTTCTATATCTGCACTTGACCTTCAGAGTGACTGTACATACGGGAGGAATACTGTCATCGTTTCCAGCACCTGATAGTTTTACTGTATGTTCAAGTGTGAACAATAGACTTTTTAACTAGTCCCAGTGAGATTATTGTATTTTTCTTTATTAACTTACTGTTTTAAGTTACTGTGTTTTTTAAACTGTAACATATCTTCTGCCTTCTACCTTTTAAATCAAATATGTATTTATAAAAAACAAGAACAACAACATAATTCTAGCATAACAGACACCATCTTTTTTATGACTGAATCTCTAAAATTTGAACGACTTTAACTAAATTTGCAGATTTGGATTTTAACAGCTGTGACATGGCCAAAGGAAGAATGGTAAATGGACTGTAATGTAGCGCCTTTCTAGTGTTCCGACTACTCAAAGCACTTTTACACTACATATCTCAGTCACCCATTCATTTATACACTGATGGCATTGACTGCCATGCAAGGTGCCAACTTCTCATCAGTCTTTTAAAAAGCTAACTATTTGTACACATTCGCACGCCAATGGCGCAGCCTTCGGGATCAATTTTGGGTTCGGCATGCAGACTGGAGGAGTGAGGGGTCATACCACCAATCACCTAATTAGTGGACAGCCTCCTGAGCCACAGCCACCAGAAACAAAAATGAACCTGGTCATGGCACATGGTTCCAAAATTGTGGAAAAAAGTGGAAAAAAGCATCAAACTCAGATTACATTCGATCTCTCAAGTCATCTTGGATGCTGCTACTTTAAAATGGTATGAAGGTCCTACACCGCCTCATGTGCAGTGGTGCTGACATGTTAAAAACAATGTGAGGAAATAAATGGACAAGACTGAAATGAAACAATGCCATATTTTGCACCTTCAGGGCCACCGTATGCACCTTCTCTCTACACACACATACACCCTCACCTGTGTCACCCCAGCCTGTAATGTGACAGTTGCTGGCTTGTTTGAGCACTCGCTCTTTCTTCATGGGCAGACAGGCGGGAAGGACATGACGGCTGAATGACACGCACTCTCCTGGCATCTGGCCCACTGCCCCCGGTGACAGACGAACCAAGGCAAGATCGTAATCGTTGCTATGGGAGTGGTAACTAGGGTGGAGGACAAGCTGATCAACGGCGTACTCTTCTTCGTACTCCTCAGGGACGAGGGAGTGGTAGTCGCCCACTCTAACTTTATACTGCTTGGTGCTGTTTCCATACCTGCAGAGAGGAATAGAGGGATGGATCATCAGGGGCTATTAGAGAAAGAGGGTGTGAGCGCAATCCCGCTGTTGATACAAGAGCAGTAAAATTATGAGCTCTGGTGGGGGTTACCTCAGCGATAGGTCATCTTGGGCTGGAAAAAGTATGTTACACTGAGCACATAGGGTCATAAAATCTGAGCTAGTTTCCTGTGAGGAGTGGAATAGTTTTTACTGAATGTTTCAGAGTCCATAGTGTGTTTCTCCCAGCCATATTTTGGATATGTTAACCCTAACCTTCATGAGAAAGAGTGAAGCTTCAATGGTGACTAGGTGTCTCCAGCCACCTTCAGTAATCAGTATGAAGTATGGTAATGAAATAATTACTATTTTTATACCCTTGATTAGACTTTTCTTGTTAATATTTAGTTAAAATTCTTATTGCGTTGATGTTCTTCTTCTCTGCTGTACCTCCCATCATTCTTCAACACTATTATTTATTTCCACTTTAAATCATATCTAAGAAAAGGTTGCACACTTCTTGCATACTTCTAGGAGCTGAACAAATGGAAACTTGGACAGAGGATGAGTTTCGGAAAGAATGATAACAATAAATCCGTCATTGTGTCTGTTTGTTTATGCTTTTATCTGACTCGTGACATAATGAAGTGTTCTGCACGCTTTCCATTTACTCATTGGAGATGTTTGGCTTTTTTGAAATAGAGTAGGAGAGGACGGGGAAGAGAGGAGCAGGGTGAGTCGCAGACAAAGACAGCACCGAAGGTGGGAAAGGGAGGGAGGGGGAAGACAAGGAAGAGGAGAGGAGGCCTTTAGAAAGAGCCAATTGTCTGTGTCCAGTTACAACTGGTAGAGTGTTTCCGGAAAGATCTCCTGACCACAACGTTCCTGGCAGAGTGGAGACACTGCATCTATACAGTACATACTCATCTACACACATGCATTTGAAGGTAGACAGACATGGTACAAAACAACAAGGCTTGATCCTGTGCCAAGGGCAAAATCTCAGGTCCAGAACACAGCGTGAATGTGACACTTAAAGTTACATTTCACACATTGTTGTTGCTGCTAAAAGCAGTTGAAAATCTGCTGGAGTTCTGTTACTGTTGGCAAGCCCCCAGCTGTACAGCTACAAAGTATAAATAGGTTTAATACGTTGACAGCATGTGACCACTGACCTGAGGTCAATTTTTATGAAGCTACTAATCAGTAGTAGTGTAAGGAACGGGGTAATAATATGATGTAGTTAACATGTCATTATAAAATCATCGGTTCTTGTGTGCAAATTACAACAAGCAGGAGGTGTGTATGGAAACATGCTGACATATTTGTCTAACTGAACTGAGTGTATTTGTTTGTTGCAGTCAGTTTGTTTGCGTGTGCACTTGTGTGAGTATCACGCTATTTTGGTTACCATATATGAAAGGTGATACTGTAAAGTCGGAAGTCCCTATCTTGGTCTGCGTGCTCTGGCTTGCATTCAGCAAATTACTTTTCAAAGCCGTCATAGCTGAAGCTAACTGGGTGGAGCGCTGACCGCTGATATGTGATCAGGCACTACTTTGTCGTGTGTGACCTTTCTTGTCTGCTTGCAGAGTCCATAAAAACAAATATCCTACATGCAGCAACAAGATATCATTTCTTAATATTTGGTATTTAGATGTGCATCTCTCTGATCTCAAAGCCAAACCACTTACAGCTCTTTCATAACACTTGCCACATTCATGCATTGCTAGCAGAGGCTGCCATTTCAGGTGCCGACTGCTCATCAGCTGCACATGTCCTGTGTAAGAGTCATCAATTTGGCTCTAATTCAAGGCAAATATAAAAGGCTACAATTAATGATTTATAATTCAAAGGCAATTAAAAAGGCAAAGCCTGAGGCAGTAATTATTTCATTGTTTATTTGGATATTATTCGTGGTTTATTTATGCTGCTGAAAGAACAATCTGTTGAACAATCAGACGGTGTCATACCAATTAGTTTTATTCAACTGGGCAATTTTAAATGATATACCCTGCAGTGTAACATAATTCTGATTGGCCGCCAGTGCAAATATTTTTCTTGTTAAGGCACTTAAGCTCAGCTACTGTTGCTCCTGCACCAGTTATGCCACCAAAATTTACAGTAGACTTAAACATTGTTAGTAGAGAGTCGGATTGAAATTCATTATTTCAATCTGCAATTAGACTGGTGGTCAACTAATTGCACTGTTTGCAATAATCAGCCCTAGAGGTCCTGATTGCTTCACCCCAAGTGGTTTTAATTTGCAGCTGTGTGTTCCCTGTGGGTGCCATTTAAAAGGAGAGGAAGGAAGAGTCACATCACAGAGTAAAAGGTTCCTGTATTTGGAGTACAACTCTGGCACAGGAAAGAGCCTTGGAATGGCTTGAGAAATGGTAGTGGAAAGGATTTAGTGAATGACCTCTTCCTCTCTTTAATGTGGAAACATCAGGATTTATAGTGGTGGAGCTGCTGGAGCCTTTTAAAGGTCCTGGTTTTCCTACCAAACCCAAAGTTTGGAACTAATACCTGGTAACGCAAACCAAAAGATATTATCTTTAAAATCCAGCCAGACAACCTTACATGTGCTCTATAAATATCAATTGCAGATGTCGAACTTGTTTTTTTTAACATAAGTCTTTCCGCTGGTTTTCTCTGCTGTATGCATTAGGTGATGGATTTCATGTTGGTGGTGCCATGTGGAGGCCTCCAGACCAGATGGAGTTGAGATGAAGTAACTTTGGCTGTCTCCCTGCCACCTGAACCACAGCCAGACCACCACTGATTACCGCTCACATTGTTGAGGTTTTCAAGCGTCTGTCAGGCTTGAATATATTGAGGTAGTATGTTGTGTAGCTCCGGTGCAGCTCAAACTACAGACAGAGGCAGGATTATGCATAAGCACATCCACATTTCCATGAATAAAGATAAACGTCAAAACTACAACATGTGCAGAACATGAAATGTAAAATTAGATGTGTTCGCATAGGAGGACAGATTTAAGAGTGGAACTAAATAATTGCATTTAAATTATACTTTGTAGCTTTTTAGAGTGTTGGTGCATTGTAGTATATTATCCTGCTCGACGCAAACCCCCCTGCCCCCTGAAAACCCTGTTGTGGATGCCAGTGCCAGATGCAGACTAACCAGCACAGGGCCAGCACTCTTAGTGCAGTCAATAAATTGCACACACTGCTAATAACTGAATGGACATGTGCACACATACAATAGAGATGGACAAATCAATAAACATCCAATTAGAAAGTCAGCCTAGAAATATAACAGATGGAAAGAGTTCTTAGCTGAATAATTTTGTTTGGATTTGTCAGATTCTTCTCATTTATTATGTCAGAGGTGCTGTCGTCACACATATTACATGAATATTTACTGATGACTACAAAGGCACTTCATCTTCTGACAGTTTGCAGCTAAATTAGTTTAAGTATGATGACAATTTGCACACAGGACAATTTAACATATATAAATATTTTCATGAGAGAGGGGCTTTGAGGCTTCCCTTTTTATTTGGCTTTAGATTTGTCAGGTACACCTATGTTATAATACGAGATTTCCGCATTGAGAAACAATCAGGTGACATTCATGGTTTTATTGAGAATCAAGTTTCAGGGCGTCCCCGTAACCATAGTAACCATAGTACCAGAGGGTATGTGTGCTGCTGCCAGAAGAGCTGCTGAAGCTGTTTACACTAATACACGCCAGACAAAGACAACCAACCCATTCTCATTCCGAGCTCATCAAATACCGACACCTTGTCATGCCCTTCAGCGTCTCATACAGATGCACGAGGAGCATTCCTTTAGCGTCTGTATGTGACACACTTAGCTTTCAATGAGACGCGAATAATGAGAACGAGAACATGTCGGAGTCATTTTTTCACACATGTAAGCACACAACAGGAGATCAGGCATGTTCTCACGTGTTCACAAAACAGCAGCACCGTGCAGAACTTCAGACCATCAGGGGGAAAGCGAGAAATATAAATCTGTAGGTTAATGCACATGTGGCATGAGAGCATGTAAAAGGGGTTAATTGCGTGAGTCTCACGGTCGTTGCGTGACAGTTGGCAGCCCCTGAACGAGTCAGTCAACTTAACACCGTACAAAGTGAGGAGTGAGCAACATAAGTCCAAGTTAATATGTGCCCCCCCCTAAGTAGTTGTGGCCCTAAGCAACCGCATAGCCCGCTTATGCCAGCGACCCTGGACCAGCGTTGTGGAAATGAAGAGAAGAGCTGTGGCCAGGACGAGAGGGAAGACCCATGTGGACGAGAGGCTCATAAACAGATAAGCAAAGGAATGTTATTATTTCCTGGCTGGCTGTGTGTCAAATATTCCCTCTCTGTCTGTGGGTTTGGATCACAAAACTGTCCATATAGGCAGTATATTGGACCACTGGGCACAGTTGGAGTTTGCACTCCACTCCAACATTTCACTTGGGATTTAATTGAGCTGAAATTAGTTAGTCTGTTTCATCTTCTTTAACCATTTTCATTCCTTTATTCTATTAATTTCTCTGTAATTCTTAACTCTTAATTCTCATACTCCATGTGAATGTCAATGGTTGATTTTCCTGTATGTAAATACATTGTGTTTGTGTCAGCCCGAGATTTATACTGAACCTGCCATTAACTGTCTTAAAAAAAAATAAACATAACCTTTCAAACTGTGTAGATGTGTGTGTATGTGTGTGTGTTTGACCTCTTGAAGCAGTGTGCCGAGGTGAGGACCCAGCAGGTGTCGATGAGAGTCGCTCCACACACCAACCTCCCGTCTCCTCGAGTTCCTCGCAAACGAATTGCAGCCTGCCATGGCCATCCACCCCTACGGACATGACCACACGCACACAAAGGACTTAAAATGCAAACACTGAAGTTGAATCCACTCTAAAACTTTTTAACCAGAGGAAGTTGAGTCATATTCAGACTATAATTAAAAGCAAATCACTGCCCTTAAACAGGTAGTTAACATAGCAACACACACAGTATCCAAATATGATTTATGTGATTATTTGGAGGACAGTAATTAGTATACCTGACTAGCAGAATTAGTTTACATGCAGTGCAAACAAGCAGGATATCATCTAAACATGCACCGACGCAAATAAGTGCTGAACGAAAAACATTCTTTGGTTTCACATATACCCATAAATGTACTTGGTTGGATACGAATAAGCATAAATGTTTATTCTGTCTCTTTCTATCTTCCTCTCTCTCTCTCACAGACACACAAAGTGATAGCCAGAAGATTTTCTTGTTGAGATTTTCAGTGTTGACCATGTACGCCTGTTTCTCTTCAGTGTAAATCATTCTAGATGACACACTCACATTTAATGCTGACATTCTTACTCTCTTGCAGGCTTCCTCTTACCCACATCCAGTGTATGTTCATGTTTGTTGGATATTTCTTTGCCTGTAGCTTCAGATCAGCTGTTTTCCATTTAGAAGACTTATTGTCTTAAAAATGTGTCCAATATTCTTTATTCTATATGTCTCTGGCAGGCGTTCTCTGCGCTTTCATTAATCCTTCCTCCTGCCCCTTCCAGCTTACCTCAGAGAGTTTTCTCCTCCTATGATCCGGCGCTGGCGAGTGTGTTTGAGCCGCAGACCGCAAATTGAGTTGACAGGGTCTGACAGAGACAAAAGACATTGGGTGTGTATATGTAAGAGTGTGTGGGAGGGTGATGATTGTTAAACCATGCATTTAAGCTCAGATGTCTCTCTTATTAAATGTTTAGACTGATTGAAAAAAAAAAAGGTTTGAAATTCATCTTTTAGCACTACATGCAAACCTAAAGTTAAATAAATTAAATAAAGCAGAGATCATTTACATAGTCTGTGTGTGTGTGATGTTTAAATCTACAAACATTAGGCTTTTTCAGAAGATGTAATTTATCATACTGAAGAGACAAAACACCCTTCTGCACTGGTTTGACTTTCCGCAGTATGTGCATGTGAGAAATGGAAGTAAAAGCATATGTGCAGGTAACAGATAGCATTGTGTGAGTCTGCCCTGATCTGTGACAGACAGGGTAAAGCAATAACATCGCTCTATCCATTTTACCATCTGGATATATACACACACACTGCAGTCCTTCCTGCTTCCCTCTCATAACCGTACCTCCTGTCGTCTCTTTGGTCATTTGTTTCTCATTAGTTTTTAAGTGTATATGACATATTTGAAATGTTTGCTAAACACACTATATTCTCATATATGTTCAATGCACATGCACACATTTTTTTCCCGAGCCACGAAAAAGAGAAACAAACAGACCTAAATGACCTTTGACCTCTTTGTAGCTGGCCTGCGTTTCACCGTAGTCACAGATGACGCCAGCGTCCTCGCTATGGCGACAGTTGTGCGTGCCGGGTGGCTGTTTGATGCAGTCTGCTAACGAACGCTCCTCGCCGCTGCACTTCACATTGTCCACGTGGATGGGCCCGGTCCCCTCGCCGAAGTACGCCATAACACGGGCCTTCGCCTCGCCACTGGAGACGATAAACAGGACACAAAGAAATTTCATTTGCCGTTGCAAAGCAGTAAATATCAAATAGGCGAGACAGCAATGAATTCAAGAGCGAAAAAATAAAATTTACAAAAGAAAATAATAAAACATCAGATAAGATAAGCAAGGAAATTAAACTACATCTTGAGAAAGTTGCATTGGATAATCTAATCTGAGGTAAACTATTCTAAACATTTGGGGCAAAAACGCCAAATGCTCGCTCTCGGTTCATTTTAAGATAAGCTGCTTCACCAACCTGAGAGACATTGAGTTACTATATGTATCTCAAAATGTAATATGTAATTCAAAAATGTACCCAGGGGCTTCACCTAAAACCTGATAGGCAATAACTAAAATTTTCTATCTTTTCCCTAAACTTTGTTTGAAGATAAGGAGCATTTTGAACCATTTTCAGATGAGAAAATTCAGTTGAAATGTCTGTAATACTCTAATGAGATGTTGGATATGTATCAGATTTAATGAAATCATTGTCCAACATGTTGATTTGCTGGAGTTTTTATCATGTATTTCTATGTATGTGTTCTAAATCACCTTTAGTCATGTGTGGCTGCTCCATCTTTCTGTCAGTTTGTGTGTGTATGAGCATTTAGGCGATGATGACTAATAGTATAAATGTTATGCTTTGACATTCTCTGTCTGTGACGCAAACCAGGTCAAAGCACTTTTACAATCTGATAACAACAGTATTTGTATCACGATCTCACCTCTGACTTTAATTAGCAACCTGCTAACACAAAGAGGCCTGTATGTCGTGGTTGTGTATGTGTGCCCGTATAGGCTGTAACTGTGATTCTAATTAAGATTGATAGATAACTGACTGAGAGGATCTCATGTTGCGTCCCTGGGGTTCGATGGGTGGCAGGTCTTGTATCCCCCGCTCATCCAAAGGGAATCTCAAGTCTCTTATTGAGACATTTAACATTGTGTCTGTGTCTCCAATAGCTCCCCGAGCGGTACTTAGCATGCAAAGGGTGAACCTCCAAGTCACTTGGAACTAAGCCTAGAGGCTGACATCAAGCCTGCTCGATGAGTTTCTGTGGCAACTCACTGCAACACAACATCGGTCAAAAATGAAACACAATCTGCTTTGGATACTAAATGCTCGAGCTAGACAGGAAAGCCAAGTGTGTTCTCAGACATCATATTTCACGGACTGTCCATTCGCCATGAATGATCTTTAAAATTTTGGATAACAATTTTTTTCAAATGGCATTTATGTCCGTGGATCTGTTTTAAATATTACGAGAGGGATGGATTAAAACATGCAGCCAAGGTGACTTGGATAGATCACGAGCTGCAGGCACTTGGAAAAAAGGTCCTCGATCTAAGCAAAACTTCTTACTTTTCCAGTCTTGTCACATGGCAGCACGCTCAAACTGACTTTAAAGGCAAGCTAACATCCATCCATTATCTGTAACTGCTTATCCTCATCAGGGTCACGGTGGGACTGGAGCCTATCCCAGGCCGCTTAGGGCGAGAGGCGGGGTACACCTTAGACAAGTCGCCAGCTCATCACAGGGCACATAGAGACAAACAAGCATTCACACTCACAATTTAAAGTCACCTATTAACCTGTTTAGTGCATGTCTTTGGACTGCGGGAGGAAGCCGGAGTACCCGGAGAGAACCCACGCAGACACAGGGAGAACATGCCAACTCCACACAGAAAATCCCCAGAATTCCTGTGGCTTAAAATAAAACCCTATTGATTCCTGTTGCCCTTTAATTTTTGAAGTTTAGGTTCATCATAGGCAACGCCGCAGTGTGTATGACATATGATATGGAGATGGACAAAGTTCCCTTTGCCTTCAAGCCCATCAATGTTGCAAGGTATAATTAATTGTAATAGTAGTAGCAGTATGAAGTAGTGGTACAGTTCAGTGCACATTATAAGCTTTATTTAGACCACATTAAACTGTTGCCAAATTATGGTTTCTAGGTTTATACTGGCAAACGTTTCTGGCAATTCTTTCTGTTCCTGTGTGCGTGTAAGTTGTTCAGTTTCATGCAGGTCCTCATTCAGGGTGACTCTGGGTCAAACTGTTGACTTTGAATATAATTTGTGTGAAAGTGTGTGTATCTTTCTGTGTATATTTTGTTTTATCACCCCCAGAGCAACCTCCGACCCATCGGGGGACCTGATGTGTATGAAATGACATTTCACCACACCCTGTGCAAAACAGAATGATGATCCTAACATGGCTTTTACACGCCTCCAACACGCTTCCTCACTCTCTCTCACGCTTATGCGCTCCAGATGTGGCTTTCATCTGCACACAGATGTGTCACAGAAAATTGGGTGGCTTGGGGATGAGCAGCCCGCGCTGAGGAGTGATGTGAGAGAAAATGAAGACAGTTTGTTACGGTACAGTTTTCCCTTGCCGTCCCGTTGCCATTGTTTTGGAAAATGGGACAGTGTCTCGGGGGGAAGCGATAATGCGACACAGAGAGGATGAGATGAGGTAGTTTGCTTCGCCTCAACATATCTGTGATTGTGTCATTTGCCGACTGGCCTGCCCTTTAATTGGGTGTTTATCTTGGCTCTGTGAAAAGGGCACAGATATACGGCTGAAGAGCAGCTGGTAGCACACCAGAGGCTCACAAGAGGTGCTCAAAAATGTGAGTGCACAATTTTCAAAGATTACTTCATGAAATATAGCCATTGTTAATCATTCAAAACATACTGTAACTGTCCTATCGTAGGTTCGCTTGAAACTGGAGACGTGCGTGATGAGGTGCAAACTGAAAACAGAGAGGGATTGAGAGATGAAAGACAGACACAGAACTGGGAGTTAGTGTAAGACAGATGCCAAGTCTGAGAGGTGGAGATTGATTTCACAAACAGAGTAGCCAGTCTGGATTTACTTAAGTGAGGGTATATAGTATAGAGTGATCACATTGCAATGCCACGGCTTACAGATGAGCTTTTCTCCAACATTTTACTGCTATTCCAATATCGTGACCCTGAGTGAAAATGAAAAAAGATAAATGGAAAAGATGAGAAAAAAGAGTGCTTCTTCTTGTCCTGATGCACAGCCACCCACACATGTACTGTATACAATGTAGACTTAACCGCTTCATGCAGATTGAACAGCTATCTGACATCAAAAAAGCCAAACGTAAATGCAGTGAAGAAAGATTTGCAGCTGCGATCTGAAATAAATAATGAAAAGATGTAAATGCACTAGACCTGAAACAAGTGAGACTGACAGAAAAAATGATAATTATCTTTTCAACATATGAGTTTTGAAGCAAAAGAGCCCAAAATTTACCAAATTTACTTCCTCAAAAGTGAAGTTGTGCAGGTTTTCTGAGCCCTGTAGATTGTCTGTTGGGCAAAAGAGTTCATGCATTGGGCTCTGGAAAATTTGTGGACAGTATTTCACTATTTTAAATTAATCAAGAGATAATTAATAATCAATCAATAATGAAAACAATCGTTAGTCCTAATTGGAAAATACATCCATCTCTCCAGACTGCATAGGTAATATTTACTCCTCCCAACTGAACCTACATGTGTTGCGTGCATTTAACCTCGTCCAGCTTTGTCTGCCACACGACAAACAAAAGATTCTTGTACCTCGCACTCACACTGTGCTCAGATAACATACTGTTATCAAAAAGGCTTTTCCAACACACATGCACATACACACATACCTGTATCCCAGCTGCCGGCACACCACCTCAGCATCACGATCAGTCCATCCGTCGTCACACACCGTGCCCCATTGTCCATTCAGATAGAGCTCCACTCGGCCTTCCCTGGGGCTCTCTCCTCCCACGAGCCTCACCGGCACACCTGAAGAACACACACATATGCAATTAAGACCGACTAAACAGAATCTTTGCTGGCTGGAGGTACACAACACTCGTGAGTCCAGGAAGACTACACACACATTCCTTAACAAACCTGATCTCCCAGATAACACGCTGAGTGAATGGGGCATGTGCCCTCACGTCCCCTACAAAACAAGTAGCTCGAACACCTGTCTGTTTTCACGCATGCAACCACTTGTGTGTCCAGGAGGGGAAATTGTTAGACTGCCATCACTTTGAAAAGATCATTTATTTTCACTGCCTCTGTGTTTTTTTTCCCACGCTCCCTCTCTTTTTCTTTTTCTCGCGAATCTTTTGCACTCACACTGTTAATCAAATCAGTCTGGGCTATACGTTCAAACAATCCATCACCATTTGTATGCTCACAGATGTCCAGACATTCATACAGAAACACACACACACACACACACACACACACACACACACACTAATCTCATTTAAGTGAATGCCAATGTCTTTTCCATGTGTGGACAGTTTCAGGATCAGTTTACACTCATGCCAAGTGTCTGTTTTTTTAATACATTACATAGCTGGTTGTTGTGTTTTGCAGCTCAGTATATTACATACAGTAATACAACCATTTTGTCAGTTTAGCCTGAAACCTTCTGTGATTGTACTGAGTTGAATGATTCAAATACTGAGTGTGTGTGGGACATAAGACTTGTAGGAAGAGGAGATTAAGACGGGGGGGGGGTCATCTGTGTCCTCTCGCTTAGGAACAAAAACACACTGTTTTTTTGCCCTCTCTCAGCACACACACACACACATGCAGAGAGACACACAGACACATTACATTGCAGCCCAGACACAACCCTAATGTGACGGAGAGAGAGTTCAAAGCGCAGCCTGGCTTATCTGCTTCGGCTCCTTTTCCAAAAACAACATAAACCAATCTGCCTGTGGCATGTTGAGGGGGAAGGAGGGATTTAGGGACACACATAAACACTCAAACGAGTGCACACAAACAAACACACACACACACACACACACACACACATCCACGCGATGTAGTAACGCCACAAAATTCTTTAGCGGGTGTTCGCGGGGTGTGGAGTGAGATCGTCCCTCAGCCTCTTGCCAAACAGGATAAGCTACCTAAACCCAACTCATCATCACTTATGGCATAAAAACCATGATGTATCCTTTCTGTGACATTCACCAGACTTATCAGACTCATATTACATGTTACATTCAAGATCAAGATAGATGGCAGAGAATTTAACAGTATGAGGTGAAATCTGAGCCATTGCTGGTTTCATTCAGCTTTGTCCTTACACATCTTTATTGGTGTCTGGAGGCAATAGACATGAGCTTGATTAATGGTGCTGCCATTCAGCCCTTCCTCCCGCTTTCAGCAAGTAGTAACACAACTGAACGCTGCTGTATCGTCTTATAAAGAGGCAAGAGGTGCAGCTTTGCAGTAACACTGATTCTGTGTTATGTGCCAGCGTAGCGACAGCCGTTAGGAACAGGAGGGATGGCGGCATGAGGGAGACTTTAGGTAAAGGTTTGCAGTCGCTCCATTTAATCATGATGACATTACAAGTTATTACGGCAGGACAAGCCGGCTAACAGCTGTGCCTATTAAGACTTAGCAGGACTGACATCACGCTCTATCTGTCTCTTGGAGAATGTTGTCTTTCCTCTTCCAAGTAAGATGAGATCCAATTGACTGCAGGTTGAGTTTGGCAGAGATCTTAGAAACAGATTTCAGATCAGCTTACACGTCCATTACCTGGCTTTATGAAGTGAATGGGAATCACAGACACTTTCATCATTTGGTTTACTGTTCTTCACCTGCCTATAAAGTACCAGCATGTGTGCTCTTGGGCTTCTGCAGTTCTCATTTCAAGCTGTTAGTCAGTCATGTGTGTCTATCAGTCATTTGTGTACGGGAGTAATATCACGTTTCTGGAATGATGTATTGTTAGAAAGTATCTTAAACGAGGTTTTAACTAACATATAACATATAACTATCCTTATCTCATCCGGCTAGTCATATCCAGAGTTGAGGGGCCCAGATGGCAAATCCTGATAGTTTTAATCTCCACTAACAATGAGAGGATCTCAGGTGGAACTCAGCTAAGAGGGGGCTAAAAGGTCAGTAGTCAGGATGAACTATAAAAGTGATTAAGTACACATTCAACTCTGCAACCAGTGTAGAGATGCAACAATACTGGATTATATGCACTGTCCCACTGGAACTCAAAAGCAATTGGGCTGCAGCATCTTCAAGTAATTAAAACATGAAGCTTACATTGTGTTAAACAAGAACACAGAGCATTACTATAATCCCTCAAGTACCCCCATGACTCAAAGAGGCTGGATGATTTGTGTTCAGCAATGGCAACACAAAAGAAACATGGCCACCCACTGTTTAAGATGTTAAAATGATCAACAATATCAAAATCCCTAATATGGACTACAAAAGGGAAATAAAAGAGTGATAAAATATAATTAGATTTTCTGTGCTACGAGGAGCCCTAAAACCAGAATGGATTTCTTTGAGACAGGTCATTACCATTTATGAAGGCAAATATCTGCATTACAAGCAGATTTTCTGGTCAGAAAAGTTTAACGCTTACCCACACATGCGCTTGCTAACTTGTAAACCTCCCACCTCTAACCTCACATGGACAACACATTTCAAGGTTTCAAGTAACTGCTCTCTGTGACCATATACATAATATCAGCGTCTAACTACACACCGTACATAACCAACATTTTATACTGAGCCTCTCCCACCTGATTTTTCCACAATCAGCAACCTTTTTATGTACAGTACAAAAGATGCTTTCTTACTGATAGGAAGACTCTCTCCACTGCGCTCAGGGCTACATGCGATGTTAACATCTTCATTGTGTGTGCAGTCATGACGGAGCCACTCCCTCCTCTTGCACAGCAACAGGCCAGGCTCTTTCCCTGTGCAGCTCACATCATCCAAAAGAATGGGACCCGACCCCACACCGAAGCGTGGGACCGGGGTGATAGCTAGTCCTTCAGAAAGTAGAGCCTCCCCTGATCTGTAAGGTAGACATGTACACACATTTCACACACAATCATTGAACACAGGTGAGTGCATGTGCCTGTCTGGATGTATGAATGCTTCATATTACCTGTAACCAAGCTGTCGGCACACCACCTGTGTGTTAGAGTCTGTCCAGCCGTCGTCACACACTGTCCCCCACTGACCACGGTAGAAGACTTCTAAACGTCCCTCATGGCTGCCTGCACCTCCTACCAACCTAAGAGTACCATCTGGAAAGGCAAAGAAAGACACAGACAGGCAAAGCTTAAGACCTCACCAAAAAGGATACATTTGAATGTGAAAAATTGAAAATTCATGGCTTTCACTGCCATTTTACTATGGCATTGTATGTTTTGCAAATTGCATTTCAATTATTTGGAAAAGATCTGACTAATGTTCATTTCTGGCTGCAAGACAAAAAAGCTCTGGGAGATCCTGTCCAGACTGAATAACCAGTGTCTCAAGGCAGGGTTCATGCCTGAGGACTTCACACCAGACTCTTTCTCCTCTCCTTGTGTGCTGGCTGTGAGACCACACAGAACATTTCCCACATTGTTTGCTCAGGGTGAGCAACGGTCAGCCTCCATATTTCTAAGACTGGCCACCATGCGCTTTCCTAAAAGCTCCCCTCCAATGTCTCACTGGCTTTACAAGGGAGTTAAAGTGGGGAAGGGAGCATTTTCGCATTGCACCCTTCGCATGAGGTTCTCAGATTTTCACGTCGTAGCATGAAAAGCACAAGCTTGACTAAAAACATTAATGATTGCTCTATTCAGTTCAGGAATTCCAGCAACACAGCGAGCACAATGCCATGGTCATAGCACCAGAGAGTGTAAATGGATCATTATTAATGTTATCAGTTAGACTGTGCTTGTCAAAATATCTGCTGCATGAAAGGTGTATTGACTCCAGCAACAAAGCTTCAGGGGTCATGGAAACCTGACGTGCCATGATAAGGTGCAAATTCCTGGAGCTTCCATATCTGTGTATGTAAAATATGTGTGCATTTCAGTTGCATGTCTGAAAATGATGGATTGCCAATGCTGGGCAAGTGTCGTTCTACCTGTAAGAGGGTTGCAGGACACTCCTGCATCCTCAGAGTGCAGGCAGTTGTGCTCCCCCCAGCCACTTTTTGGACACTGCTCCAGAGTGAGCTCATTGCCTGTGCAGCGCACCTCGTCAAGCCACACACGGCTTGAGCCTTTGCCAAAATGTGCCTGGCCCCATGCCTTCGCCACACCGCTACAAAGAAAAGAGGCAGTACAGAAGAACAGAAGGTTTGGTTTGCAATAATACTGATTCGATTAAAAACAGATGTACTGACTGGCCCTGACAAACAAAATACAAGGTTAATGAAGCTGTATTTGTGTATTCTGGAAATTGAATGGAATAAACATTCTTTCATTTCAGATCAATCTTGAAGAAATTGCTCGCCACACACATCCGCGCGTGCATAAACATTGCAACACCAACAACACAGTGGCATACACAAAAAGTGCACACAGTAACATTTGAGGAGAGTGTGGTGTTGCTAAATATGCATATCTCTGTGGTACTAGAATTTGTGCAGGAACAATGAGCCTGATTCATTATCTGACCCCCAGATGTTCTTTACTGCTCGCTCCACTCTCTGTGTGTCCGAACGGAAAGAATACTTCTCATACTTTTGGAGACAGAGGGAGAGACGGACTGTTGGACACCCACATCAACTCATCTAAGCTTTCTACTTTATCTTTCTGTCACACTTTTTCCTCACTCATCCTTCTATATGCTAATTAAATTATTGGTTGGAGTTGTTGAATATGAACACTGATATCTGTGCGTAGGTGCCGCCTCACCTCAGCCCCAGTTGTCGACACACAACCTCCGCATCATTGTCGTCCCATTGGTCGTCACATATGGAACCCCACTGCCCTGCGTGGAAGACCTCGACTGTGCCCTCTGACCCCGATCGACCTCCCACCAGCCGTATGGGGAGCGTCACTACTGCTGAAACGCATGCAAGCATAAATGCATGAATTCACAAATAGTCTATTTTAAGAATCTATGCAAAAATTGAGTGGGGGTTGTAGATATGTGGAGGCTTTGTGGAGTCATCAGCTCTCATTATACTCCCCATGCGGCGTGTCTCACCTTGCTGCTGGGTGCAGGTGATGGCTGCAGCCAGAGAACACTCCCCTCCGTTCCAGATAGTCTTCGGACACTGCAGCAGGTCTGGCTCATCTCCCTTGCAATGGACCGCCCTCCAATGGAGCTTGGCCATGCCCGGACGAAACAGGGGAACTGCACGTGCGCGACCTGAGATCCTGGAAGGTGATCAATAAGCAAACAAGATGATGAGAACTTGATGAGAACATTACATTTTTTTTATCATCTGAGGATCAATCCTGAAGCCAGACTAAGGCAGCCTATCTCAAAGCAAAAGATAAAGCAGGAGTAGTAACCACATGTAGTGATCTACCATTCCAGGGCCAACACGGTCAGCAGTTTTACACCCAACAGCTTTCAATAACGGGTCATGTTAAAGTCATCACCAACGATTCCAGCTGACATATGGCTGACATTTGCCCTCTTTCCTTTCCGCTGTGGATTTTCATTGACTCCTGTGTGAATATGCGCACACACAGGCATGTGTTCATGTCAGCATGCATGCCAAGCGCTGGTGTTAGTGTCAACATGTGTAGTGAGTGCACAGAACGTCTCTGTTCTCCAGGGAAATCAGACGCTTTCGCAACTGACTACACCCTTATGAAGGCTCCCTCAAGACCCAGCGAATCAGTGGCTCTTCTGGCATGACAGCATCTCATAATTTGAGACGGTCGCACATGTGTATGTGTGTGTGTGTGTGTGTGTGTGTGTGAGAGAGATAGAGACAAAGAGAGAGCTGGCAACAAGGTAAATAGCTGAGCACTTAAGGTATTTAAATACCTCTGGGGAATGGGGGGGTTGGAATGCAAGGGTCACACAAGAAAAGTACAAAGACTGTGGAGAGAGCGCATGAATTCTCTAACGTTCCCACCAAATTTCCATCACACTCTTGCCATCTGTCAGACCTCTGAAGGCAGCTTCACATTGTGAATATATATGGCAGATGGTGATTGTACTTGCACCTGTGTCCAAATATGTATGTGGGAGGGAGGGGCAAGCAGAGAGAGGCAGATAGTGCATGTCTGAACGCATGTATGTGTGTGTGTGTGTGCTCACCCCTTGCCCAGCTGTCGGCAAACCACTGCAGCATCTTCGTCCCCCCAGTCGTCGCTACAGACGGACCCCCACACTCCTCCCAGATAGACTTCCACCCTGCCATCTAGCTTGGAGCGACCTCCGTGAAGACGCACAGAGCCTGAGGGTTGGAGAAAAGTAGACGCATAATAATGCAGCACAAAGTGAAAGGATAAAGGATGATCTGAAAGAGATAAAAGATGTGTCAGACCATATCAAAATGTTTAAATGTGTAGGACGTTAAGAAACAGACTAAAGGTGGCAGGATGAAAGGCCGCTCAATCCAAGCGTAAGAAGAAAAGAAAGAGGAAGGGTGTGTTTGATTCTGTAAAGATGACAGGAGAACACGTACACAGGCGCACAACTGTCTTATAAATGAGGCAGCGAATCTGTCTTCATCAAAAACAGCTGCATGGAGATGTTCTCATTTCACTTCAGTTTATATATCACATAACATTTTGTGTGTGTGCTGTCACATCACAACTAGTCCATAAAAAGACAGAAAAAGTAATAGAGATAAAATAGTAGATGCGGTAAAGGAAAACACGACTGTTGGCCTCACCGCTTGTCTTTTTTATTGACACACACACATTTAGCTCTCCACACACGGCATATTTTTTTCTTTTCCCTGAGAATATAAGACGTTCTCTCCCTTTACATCTCCACACCTCGCCTCAATCACTCATCATACAGAAGTACACACTGTATACTACTCAAAAAGACAAGGTTACAGTGTGTGTGGGTGCATTTCTCTGTACCTGTTTGATATATTTGGGTTATTATGGCACGCACAGGTGAGTGCCAGTGTGCAGGTGTCTTTTTTAGCCGTGTAATGGTCCAAACATCTTTAATAACTGAGTCGATGTATCAATGTATCAACTACCGGAAGATAATTTACACCAGGTCAAGCCAACTCCACACTCCAAGAACTAAAAATATCACAGGCTGCATGTCTGGTGCCAGATGGGAATCACACACTCGATTCCTTTCACCACTCTCTCTCACTATTACTACTCTACCTTTCATCAGAGCAGAGATGCAGTGTCCACTCTGTGGTCATTTTAGCCACACTTACATGTAGTAGTTCAAGCTTGTGTGCTTGATTCAGGTACTGATAATGTGATGCCACACGGGTCAGACTAGTTTAATGTGAGCTGTTTAACCCTGCTCACTTTATTCACATGAATGATCCCTTAGGCTGGTATTGCCAAACACAGCATATAAGCAAATACCTGTGCACTCATTATAGCACAAATGTGCTTAGACTTGCCATCTGCATGTACTATAGTCACACCTGGGATAGTGAAGGTGTGTCCTGTCAACTTCCTGAGTTGAACACATGAACAAACACAGCAGATTCCTCTGCTCTTCATCAGCCCAAATAATAAATAAATAGCAAAATATTACAGACTTAATGAATCTGTGGGATCCTGCATTGATTTTTTTAATGATCACTCAGTTTATTTGTAGATTTCAGCTCATATTTGTCTTGTTTCGACAAATATTTAAATATTTTAGATCATCGATCACTATAAAAACAGTATACTACATGCCAGGCCTGCATGTTTACCTTGTTTACAGTCGCAGTACCCCCAGTCCACTCTGCCTTTATGGTTCCTAAAAAAGCACCAGGGTCGGATCCTTCCGTCCGGGTTGCGACAGTGGTTGTGCTCCCCTATCCCCTTATCCTGGTAGCGCTCCTTGAAGCCGGCCACTTCGGTCCAGTTCATGCACCGTGTGCCGGACTCGGTGACGTCTATCGCCCCCCGGTAGAAACCGTCTTTCCCACGGCTCTGGACGCAGTCAGTGAACGGCAGGATGAATGAAGGGACGCTGCTGGAATAACACAAGCCGCTATTCGCAGCCAAAAGTGCGGCTGTGAGAGCAGCGAGAAATGCCAAATTCATGTTAGGTGCGTGTGGTGTGGAGGCAGCTGAAGACGGCGGCTTCGATCATCAGCTGAGGAGACGATGATTTCCAGTCAGCCTCATCGCCCAGCCGAGGGGCCAGAGTGAGAACCGAGAGAGGAGAAGCGACGCGGATCAATGAAACTCCTATTTACGTGGGCTAATGGGCAGGCAGCCCCCCAACGAAAATTCAATAAGACATTTGTCACCCCCTCCTAGCCCATATATTGGGATTTAATGCCATTTAATTTGATGTGGTAGTTTCATATGATTCAATATATAAAATCAATTTTTTATGGTATTTGGGGGAATCCAATGTGATAATGTAAATAATATAATCTCACTGCGTAAGTGCTCCCAAGATTGAGACATGACCAAAATGTTTCAGCCTATTAGTTTTCCTCAAAAGTTATTTTTGTTTAGATTTCTGATTTCTAAGACTGTCTTCAACCTTTCTATCTATCATTATACTACATTATTTGGAGCCATGGGTCTAAGTTAAAGATTAAAATGCGGTTTATTGTCTAAATATTAACAGTGTTTTCCTTTTGGAGTCACATCAGTGATGCTGCAGTTTGACGGAGAACAGCAGCAGATGATGATGAATGATTCAACATGACTGCAGTCGCTCTCTCTCAGTGTGAGACCTGAGAGATGCACTTCACTGTCTGTCTGATACTGTGTGAGAGGCGAAGAGGTAAATGTGATCCATGCGGTGCACAGAGTGTCTCTGGTGATTGGAGGAACAATAGCGCCCCGTGTTGTAACGCCATCAAGCGGCGTCCGTTCAATCGCTCAATCAATGTGTTCACCGGCGTACGCCGAAACTCGCCAAGGTAGGCGGCGTTTTTGCATTTTAAGCGAGTAACTCCACCTACCACCAATCCAGCCGGAGCGCCCCGGTCTACAAAACGAGTACACACTAATTGTGATTTTTTTTTTTTTAAATTTTATTTATTTATTTATTTATTTATTTATTTTTATTAACTACTATTGAACCTGTCACTACCCATCATATTCTGGTCCAGCGGTACTAAATTGAAAAAAAAACTGGATCCATTCGAGTTATCGACTCATCCAGTATTTACTTTGTTTGGGTTGACATGAGATATAATAAAAACCACAAAAGAGTTTCAGGAGACACAGCAGTAGAAGAATTAAATCAGAGTTGGCAAGTTGTCTAACACGTAACATCATCGTTGCCAAGGTTACGATGGACCTAGTGGATCGGTCCCGTCAGTACAGTAGGCTACCATGGTGGACCTGAAGCAGCATTCAGCAGTACTACTGTGCTTGACTGTTACTGTTTATTTCCTTTACGTCCATGTTGAAAGTAGCAGAGAACTTTGAAACTGATGCATCAAAATTAACCAGACACATAAGTGTTTGAGTGTCAGACACTTCATTTCTGACACTCCCCCGAGCATGGGTGTCTCTCTTTTTTCCACAACCTTGAACCTTAAATGAGGCCCCTGTTTTTCAGTTATCAGTTAACTGTCTGTAATAAAATGTTAATATGTATCAAAAATGCTTTTAAGACTGTGTGTTGAGGCACAAATATATCCATAGGCGATAAATGGTTGTCAAACAGTTACATTGGTCACCCCCGAGTGGACTCATGGAGCAAATATGATGAATGAAACATGCTGACCTCTCTGTCTTCTGTGATTCAGGATTGGCTGATTGATTTAAAGACTACCCTAAACTTCGACAGCTGATTAAACATCCCTCCCATGATATGAATGTTTAAGTAAATATTCACTTGATTGGTGACATGAATTAAAAAGACATTTCTATTTTATTCTATTGCTCTATTCAAGGCATGCGTGTCTGTGTGTTCAGGTACCTCCAGGCTGACACAGACCACTTTGAGCTGCAGGATGTAAAGTGCAACTTTTGCATTTCAAATAAATCTTGGATAAATTACTCGCCACGCACATCCGCGCATACATAAACATTGCAACACCAACAACACAGTGGCATACACAAAAAATGCACACAGTATAACGTTAGAGGAGAGTGTGGTGTTGTTAAATATGCATATCTCTGTGGTACTAGACTTTGTGCAGGAACAATGAGCCTGATTCATTATCTGACCCCCAGATGTTCTTTTACTGCTCGCTCCACTCTCTGTGTGTCCGAATGGAAAGAATACTTCTCATACTTTTGGAGACAGTCGGAGGGAGAGACGGACTGCTGGACACCCACATTAACTCATCTCAGCTTCCTTCTCCATCATTCTGTCACTTTTTCCTCACTTACTCATACAATGTATTTCCTTTATGCTAATTATTGTCTGGAATTAATGTGAATATGAAGATTAATGTCTGTGTGCAGGACCAGTGAGGCGAACAGGCTCCTGCTCAAACTAACTTCAGATGTGCTTAAGTCATTTGCTGGACTGGGATTGGGTTTGTGCGGGTCAACAGGTGTAGTAGAACAGACAGACAAAAGAAGAGGACTTGAAAGTCTTTGGAAGGACTCAGACAGTGTTTATGAGCTCCCTCTGTGACATTGTTTTTCAGTTTATCACCCTCATTGAAGAAAATACTTGGTTATATAAACCATGCACACTGAATTTAAATGCCTGGTGGCCATTAGAAGGCGTTTATAAACACATGAATGAATTTATCGCAAGCCGGGGGAAAAAAATGACATGAATTATGACCCTCTAGGCTTTCCATGGTGGCGTCATCAAGCCGCGTACATTCACTCACAAGTGTCGACTCGTAATCCAAACCGGCGTATGCCGAAAACCGTTTCACGAGACGGACTCAGCACTCGATAGAGCCCTTTGTTCGCCACTTGACTCGCTCCAACTGATTACACATACATCATTATACACGTATAATACAACATTAACTAAACAGCTACAACCAGGTGTCTCTAACACTACTTATTGACTTATTTTCACGGCTAACTCCACATGTATTAAGCCTCTAAATGGAGGCCGGGCGCCCCCGGTGTACACAACGAGTACAACCATTGTGAATTTTTAGCGGCTAATACACATTAGCCGACTGGTAGCCAGCTGAGCACACTTATACAGCCACGGTTTGGAGTTAACAACGATAAAGAGTGTATAATAATCAGTTAGGGGGCTTCACGAAGGAGAAAATGAACAGTCGGCTGCAAGAGATCCGCGAACGACAGAAACTTAGACGGCAGCTGTTAGCTCAACAGGCAAGTGGACGGTGTTGTTGTTAGCAAGAGGCTACTGTGACAACTTAACCAGTCAGCTAATGTTAACGTTAAATGAATGACGTCGACACGTTAAAGCTATTTGAGCACGTAATATAGTTAACACAAGTGCTAATAAGTCGTTTACAGTGTGTGTAAAAGATGCAGCTAACAGTTGAATAACAGCAGTACGCTGGGGTTCGGTGCCTTGCTCGAGGGCACCTCGGCAGTGCCCAGGAGGTGAACCCGTCCAGCTACCAGTGCGCCCTCCAGTTCCCAAGCAAAGTCTCTATGGACTGAGCTACTGCCGCCCCCTTTAGATAGACCATGCTTATACACTGTATGGAATTAAGTATTAATTAATCAAATCAAATTTTATTTGTATAGCCCAAAGTCGCAAAATACATTTTGCCTCGGAGGGCTTCACAATCTGTACAGGGAGTGACACCCTCTGTCCTTAGACCCTCGGTTCGAGTGAGGAAAAACTTTGCCCACAAAAAACCCTTTTAACAGGGAAAAAAGTGGAAGAAACCTCAGGAAGAGCCACAGAGAAGGGATCCCTCTCCCAGGACGGACAGACGTGCAATAGATGTCACGTGTACAGTCAACAAGTCAGCAGGGACATATTGTACAATTACAAAGAAAATTGACAATGGATTACAATGGATGATAAAATGATTACAATAGCAGTAGAAACTGTAATAGAGATAGAGAGACACAGATGCACAGCAGCAACAAATTAATAACGAAGTTACTATAAACTGTAATGGAGGTATGGTAACATTAATGACAGTAATAATATATGTAGTGGATGTCAGCAGGACCACAGCAGCAGTCACGATCCACGAGAACCTGCTGGACGAGAGAGCACAGGAACTCCAGGGAAGAAGTTTAGTTAGTAAGATGCATTAATGTACATGTATGATGTATGATGTATGATGTATGTATGTATGTATCATGTATGACATGTATGTTTACAGATGGTGGTGGTGGTGATGGTGAGAGAGAGAGAGAGAGAGAGAGAGAGGGTTTTCAGTAAAGGGAGATGTGACTGCATCTTCAACCAATACCGTGCCTGGCTAGGCATAACCCTGAAAGGGGGAGTCCCCCGGCAGTTTAGTCCTATAGCAGCATAACTAAGGGATGACCTGAGCCAGCCCTAACTATAAGCTCTATCAAAAAGGAAAGTCTTAAGTTTACTCTTAAAAGTGTTGATCGTGTCTGCCTCCCGAACCCAAAATGGTAGTTTGTTCCACAGAAGAGGAGCTTGATAGCTGAAAGCTCTGGCTCCCAATCTACTTTTGGAAACTATAGGAACTACAAGGAACCCAGCATTCTGAGAGCGCAGTGTTCTAGAGGGGTAGTAAGGTACTATGAGCTCTTTTAGATATGATGGTGCCTGACCATGAAGAGCTTTGTATGTAAGGAGAAGAATTTTAAATTCTATTCTGGATCTAACAGGTAGCCAATGCAAGGAAGCCAAAATGGGAGAGATGTGGTCTCTGATCTTGGTTCCTGTCAGAACACGTGCAGCAGCATTCTGAATTAGCTGCAAAGTCCTCAGAGACTTACTGGAGCAGCCTGATAACAAAGAGTTACAATAGTCCAGCCTAGAAGTAACAAATGCGTGGACTAGTTTTTCTGCATCCGCTTGAGACACAATGCGTCTGATTTTGGCAATGTTACGTAAGTGGAAGAATGCAGTCCTGGAAATTTGTTTTATGTGGACATTAAAGGACAAATCCTGATCAAAAACAACTCCAAGATTCTTTACGGTGGAGCTGGAGGCCAGGGTGATCCCATCTAAAGTAACTAAGTCTCTAGAAAGAGAGTTTCTGATTTTTTTGGGTCCAATTACAAGAACTTCAGTTTTGTCTGAATTTAACATCAGAAAATTGAAGGTCATCCAACTTTTTATATCCTTAAGGCATGCTTGGAGTTTGGTTAATTGATTGGTTTCATCAGGCTTGATCGATAAATATAATTGAGTGTCGTCGGCATAACAATGAAAATTAATGGAGTGATTCCTAATAATGTTCCCTAAAGGAAGCATATATAAAAGTGGTCCAAGTACAGAACCTTGTGGGACTCCATGACAAACTTTGGTATGCACGGAGGATTCATCATTGACAAGAACAAACTGAGAACGATCTAAAAAATAAGACTTAAACCAGCTTAGGGCGGTTCCTTTGATGCCAATTTGATGTTCTAGTCTCTGTAAAAGAATTTGATGGTCAATGGTGTCAAATGCGGCACTAAGATCTAACAAGACAAGTACAGAGATGAGTCCTTTGTCTGATGCCATTAGGAGGTCGTTTGTAACTTTGACTAGTGCGGTCTCTGTGCTATGATGTACTCTAAATCCTGACTGAAAATCCTCATATAAACTGTTCTTATGGAGAAAGTCACACAGTTGATTGGCTACAGCTTTCTCAAGTATCTTAGAAAGAAAGGGAAGGTTAGATATTGGTCTGTAATTGGCTAAAACCTCTGGATCTAGAGTGGGCTTTTTAAGAAGAGGTTTAATTACAGCTACTTTAAAAGACTGTGGTACATATCCTGATAATAAAGACAGATTAATCATATCCAATAAAGAAGGGCTAACTAGAGGTAAAACATCCTTGACCAGCCTGGTTGGGATGGGATCTAAGAGACAGGTTGACGACTTAGATGAAGAAATTATTGAAGTTATTTGATGAAGGTCAATGGGAGAAAAACAGTCTAGATATATATCAGGTTTTACAGCTGTTTCCAAACTTGCTGTATCAGAATGCAGATCAGTGCCTGTTGAGGGCAAAAGGTGGTGAATTTTGTCTCTAATAGTTATAATTTTATCATTAAAGAAGCTCATGAAGTCATTACTACTTAGACCTAAAGGAATAGATGGCTCAATAGAGCTGTGGCTCTCTGTTAGCCTGGCTACAGTGCTGAAGAGAAACCTGGGGTTGTTCTTATTTTCCTCTATTAATGAAGAGTAGTAGGCTGCTCTGGCACTACGGAGAGCCTTCCTGTATGTTTTAAGATTATCTTGCCAGACTGAACGAGATTCTTCCAGTTTAGTGGCACGCCATTTGCGTTCAGAATTACGTGCCTCTTGCTTTAAGTTGCGAGTCTGCTGGCTATACCATGGTGCTAACCTCCTTTGTTTAATTATCTTCTTTTTCAGAGGTGCAATAGAGTCTAGAGTTGTTCGTAATGAGCCTGTAGTACTATCAACCAGAAGATCTATTTGTGAGGGGCTAAAGGAAGCAGACAAGTCCTCTGCTACATTGAGACATGGCATTGAATTCAATACTGAAGGAATCACTTCCTTAAATTTGGCTACAGCACTATCAGATAAACATCTGCTGTAGGAGTTTCTGCCAAAAGGCTTATAGTCCAGTAATATGAACTCAAAGGTTATTAAAAAATGGTCAGACAGAAGAGGATTCTGTGGAAAGACTATCAGATGATCAATTTCAATGCCATATGAGAGAACAAGATCAAGAGTGTGGTTCAGACAATGAGTCGGTTTATTTACACTCTGACAGAAGCCAATTGAATCTAACAAAGAGATAAACGCAGTACTAAGACTATCATTGTGGTTGTCCACATGAATATTAAAATCACCTACAATAATTACTTTATCTGTTTTAAGGATCAAGCCTGATGCAAATTCTGCAAAATCAGATAAAAATTCAGAGTAAGGACCAGGAGCACGATATACTATAACAAATAGAATTGGCTGTGATGTTTTCCAGGTTGGGTGAGTAAGGCTAAGAACAAGACTTTCAAATGAATTATAATTTAGTTTAGGTTTAGGAGTTATTAATAGACTTGAGTCAAATATGGCTCCAACTCCACCACCTCGACCGGTACTTCGAGGAATATGAGTATTACAATGACTGGGAGGAGTGGATTCATTTAAACTAACATATTCATCCTCCTGCAGCCAGGTTTCAGTGAGACAAAATAAATCAATATCATAATCAGATATTAATTCATTGACTAAAACAGCTTTAGAGGACAAAGACCTGATATTCAAGAGTCCACATTTAATTATCTTATTTTGGCCTGCTGGGGATGTTGTTTTAATTTTTATTAAGTTTTTATGATGAGCTCCTCCTCTGTTTGTTTTATCCTTAAATAATGTAGGTGGACGGGGGACAGACACAGTTTCTATACTAAAGGATTGGGTGGATTGGGTGGGTGGCTGCCCTAATGGAGGCGCAGAGAAGCGTGTAAGACTGCAGCTCTGCTTCCTGGTCTCAACTCTGGGCTGTCACGGTTTTGACGGTTTAATGAATTAATACGCAGTATGCATTGTGTAATAAATGAGACAATACCAGAATATAAAAATATATGTCTGTATACTTCTCATTCTTGGTTAACCACACTATTATGATTATATACTGTTATTATTATAATTATTATTATTACCATCATCTTGCCACTGCACCGTATCCATCTATTTATCTTGTGTGTTTTAAGTGTCCTTGTCCCATCTGTGTTTTTATTTTTTCTACCTCAGTAGCTCAGTCCATAGAGACTTGGCTTGGGAACTGGAGGGTGGCCGGTTCAAGTCCAGTATGGACCAAAGTCCTGGGCACTGCAGAGGTGCCCTTGAGCAAGGCACCAACCCCCCCCCCCCTCAGCTGCACGCTGCTCTGGGTGGCTGCCCATCACTCCACCACCTCTCTCCACATTTACATGCCACTTTGTATGTGTGTGGTTGTTGTATTTTGGGGTTAAAATGCGAAATGTGAAAAACTGAGTGAAAAAAGACTTCCCCCTTGAGGGATTAATAAAAGTATCTCTTCTTCTTCTTCTGTTTTATTCTGTTGTATTTTTATTGTATTCTATCTATCACAGTTGGGAGCTGAAAGCGCAGACAGCATTGGAGCTGTGCTAAACAGTAAAGATGAACTGAAAGAGATAGAGGAGACAAGAGAAACATGCAGGTAAGATTTAACTGAATTAAAAAGTGACGACGGTAACAAGAAGAGAGGATGAAAGGATTTAATACACCTTTTTGCATGCACAAAAACAAAAATTTAATGGCATGAGAAGCACAATATGGCTTTGTGTACCAAAGTTGCAATCCAGAGTAGCTGCCAAAGCAAGTTCTTTGTGCCGTTTGGGCACGGTGTTCGTGTTTGTCGGTGCTAAAATGTTGACTTTGTGTTTGTGATATTTCTGTTTTTTTTTTTTTTTTAGGTCATCGTTTGATAGTTTGGCGGCATCTTCCAAAAGGAAGGCGCAGACGGAGGGAGAGGACACAGAGGAAGATGTGGAGGAGCAAAAGGTGAGTTTAATCACATTTATCACGAATTGTGAGTCATCACATCGACACGGGTTAAAGAAGCATCCACCCGTTTATATGTAGTGATAACAATAACAAACCCTTTTAAGTGCCATGGTTCAAAACAAATGTCACAGTGATTTACATCATGAAAAAAGAAAATTAAAATGACAATAAACAGATGGGAACAAAAACCCGAGAAGGAGACAACAAAAGCAGATGAGAACAAGGAGAATAATGGATAGAGAGAGCAGCCAACTAAAATAAAGACTGGTGAGTCGGTATGTGTGGGAATTTTATAAGATGTCACATGCTCAACAAACTTTCTCTTTGGAAGGCCATTCCGCAAGTCATGGAGGAAACAAGTTTGGTTCTTTTCCTCGTGTTGTCTGACAGTGGGAAGGGCCTCTGACTGGAATAGGGCCGCTCCTCAAGGATATTCTGAAAGTTAATAATAAAGCTATGAGTTGTTCTTTTTGGCCAAAGGATGAAAAGAATCTATTGAATATTGCCTGGCAAGTCCATGTGTGGCTGTGTTGGCTGTTTTTAATCACCTTATACGAGGCTAATCCATTCACGCTATTGTCAGATTGTGATTGCATTTTGTTCATTTTACCACCCATAATGGTTTTGTTTCTCTTTTCTCTTTAGATGTCGCCTGTTAGATTTATTAAAGTAAATATTTGAGCACAGCATGAAATATGAAGATGACTTTGTGGTTGAATATTACATATGGGCGGAATAAGGGTGCATCTACATGCTATTTGTTGTCCTACTAACTTGATTATCTTGCTGTAAACCCTCTAATTATCTTTGTTTATTTTCCTCCATTGTCAATCCAACATCCCAGTTTATTTATTATTTACTATGGGTAAGAACTTTATGATGATGAGAGCTAGAGAGTAACAGATAAAGGTACTGGTTATCAACAAAATATGAATCTCGTTGTGTTTTTGTTTGTTTGTGTTTGTGTGTTAGGATGAGGTGGAAGTGCAGCAGCCGGATGAAAGCAACCCATACGAAGAGGTGTACAAGGACTCGAGTACTTTTCTTAAGGTTGGATAACTTGCAGTCTCTTTCTTTTCCACACACAATAGCTCTTATAGTTCTTTTGAATCTCTCTCTCATTTCGCCGCACTCATTTAAATTTAAATTACTGCCAGGAAATGTTGTGCTTTCAAAAGGTGAACTAATTAGAGAGGTAATTTGGTTGTGGTTTTATTGTTTCACCGATGTTAACAAACCGGTTTGGTGAATGTAAAACATTCAATAGAAAAATACAAACAGAAACAGTAAGAGATAGCACCCAGTTCTCCACTGTGACGTCAAAAGCAGGAAGAAGAGTCTGAAAAAAAATCCCACAGGTGGGTCACAGTGAGTTCTGAGTCACACTTTTAGAACAGGAACTAACTGGAACTTGTTTGTGTGCAGTCATGTGAAGACGTGATTGTGTTTTAAGATTTGTATCTTTGAAGATGGTTTAGTTTATTGATCTACTTCTGTAAAGATTTAAAAGTGAATAATCGTCCTTTGTCATTATGTTCAGGTGCAGTGGTGCAGTTTTGATCACCATTACCATTACCACAAGCATTTAATTAAGGGCTTATTCTCTATTATCTACAACTACTAGGCCATTAACGAAGATCATCTCCCTTAATAACACTTTATAAATATCTATTCGTCTATTCTTACATACAAAGCACAAAACTACAACTGATTATAGTGTCCAAATAACTCTAGAGGAAGTCTTTCAAACTCAGCAAATGCTCCTCATTCTGCAGTGAGGTCTTGCTAACTAATAACTAATAACTAACTAATTCACTAATAGTTTGACACTTTTTTAGCCCACACAGGCTCCTCTTCACACAGAGTTTATTGCATACAACTATTGAAATTAACAGACCCTATTCTTAAGTGATGAGTTACACACTCAAATAAAACGTAGGTGTATTGAGATGCACAGCTTTTATTCCCAGTACAGGTAGACATGTCTTTTATGTATGTTTCAAACATGTCTATGAAAAGATGTTTTTTTTTTGTCTTGTATTATTTTTTTATGAAGGATCATAGAAAGTTTCAACCATAGCTCAATGTATTTGTTATAATCCTGTATGACATGCTCATATAAATACTGACACTTCAATATTCTATTTCTCAGACATAAACTCTATGTAGCGCCCTGAATCTGTTTACAAGCAGGAGCACAGGGGACAACAACATCAGTTTTCAGCCTAGCCTGCTTCATTAGGTGTAGGATTCAGGATGGTAAACTGTTACAATTTGGAAAAGAATGATACTTACAGACCCGGTACGACTTCACAAAAACATACCTACACAGATGGGAATAGTGTGCGCCTCAACATACCTTCATTTTTTACCAAGGTGTAACCTGTCACTTATAATTAGTGTTAACTGCTGTCATGTGCTAGAATGGTTTAATAAGTGTGAAGAGGAAACAGCGGTAGAATAGGGAACCTGTGCAGGTTAATTAAGGTTATTAAGCATTAAGCATTGATTTAGAGGTTAGTGAGTGTTAATGACCTAGTAATTGCAGAATGTGGTGATTGACAATGAGACATTAATGCAGGGGTGTCCAAACTGTTCCACAAAGGGCCAGTGTGGCTGCAGGTTTTGGTTCCAACCAACCAAGAGCACACAGTTTGACCAGTCAACTCTCTGAAGACTGAGATCAGTTGATTAAATTAGTCAAATCTGGTGTGCTGCTGCTTGGTTGGAAAGAAAACCTGCAGCCACACCGGCCCTTTGTGGAACAGTTTGGACACCCCTGCATTAATGAGTGCTTTATAATAAAGAGCCACTATGCTACTGATATACGTCCTAATGGTGAAAACTAAAGACCAAAGAGTCAGATATTGTTTTTTTTTTTTTGCTGTGTCATTATCTGATGTGCACGCTGTGATCATGAGCTACGCATGCCCCACACTGTGTGTAAGTGAGATAAACAAGTGTTATTTTAAACCTGTGATCCAAAGCTGGTAGGACAAGTTTTATTTGGCAGCTCGGAATGATGTTTTCTTGTCTTTACGTCAGCAGAGTCAATGGAATGAACGTAACTGAGTCACATGATTCATCTGGCATCAACTTAATCCAAGTTTCATAACCTGTAATCATAGGTTATAACCAGTTTAAATGGATTAAATGGGCAGAAGGTACGGTTTCACTAGGCAAACGTATAATTATACATTGAGCTGCTGGTGAAGAAAACATGTATACAATGCGATGTTTTAGTTAGGGATCAGTCACTGTTATAAAAATAGCCATCGTTGAAGCCGGACCCGTATGACTTTGTATTCAAGCAGAAAGGTCACCATTGTTCATGTGCACTCACAAAGTGCTTTATAGTTTGCAGTTTATGTTGGATATGTATACTAAAATACATCCTTCTATTCACATATGTGTGTAAGTTGTCTCTGTTAGTTGCAGATATATTTTTCTTGCTCATCTTATTTCATTCGTTCTTTTTCAGGGTACCCAGAGTTTGAATCCGCACAATGACTACTGTCAGCACTTTGTCGACACAGGACACAGGCCGCAAAACTTCATCAGAGATGTTGGTTAGTGTGTGTGTGTATGTATGTATGTGTGTGTGTGTGTGTGTGTATTTATTTTAAATACATGCACATGCCTGTGTGTGTGGGGTTCTGACCTCGCTGTCTTCTGTGCTGATTCAGGCTTGGCTGACAGATTTGAAGAATACCCTAAACTTCGAGAGCTGATCAGACTGAAGGACGAGCTCATCTCCACCACCAACACCCCTCCCATGTATGTTAAATGACGAAGTAAAAGTTTCAGTAACTATTCACCTGATTAAGTGTCATTATACTCAGAGTGAAGAAGACACCGGCCATTTCAAGCTGACATCAACTGTTTTGAAAAGCTCTGTTTAAGGTGTGTGTGTGTGTGTGTGTGTCTGTGTGTTCAGGTACCTCCAGGCCGACCCAGAGCACTTCGACCTGCAGGATTTGAAGTGCAAGTTTGACGTGATTCTGCTTGAGCCTCCCTTGGAAGAATACTACAGAGAATCAGGCATCAGCCACACTGAACGTTTCTGGACCTGGGATGATGTATGTGTGCACGTTTGTCTGGTTTGTGTTAGTATGTGAATAAATATACACTGCAGGTCACACTGGAAGACCTCTAACAAAAATGTCAGGTATGTTTGACATTGATACGGGCATGCCAAAGAATGTTAAGAGCTTGGGAGTGCTGCCGACCCTCTCCCAGTAGGGGGTGACAAGGATCCAGATTGACTGTGCCGATGTGAAGACCCGTTTGGTCTTGCTACATGAACAGTCCTATTCCCCCATGACAGGACCACCTGAGGACGTTGCCAAAAGGAAACAACAAGTTTAAGTATTCTATGAATAGACTGCATGAATCATGCTTATGACATCGTGTTCACTCACTCCTTTTTCCCTTCTCTGCTCTCTGCTGTTGCAGATCATGAAACTGGAAATTGAGGAGATATCGGCTCTACGTTCGTTTGTGTTTCTCTGGTGTGGCTCTGGTGAAGGCCTGGACTTGGGCAGAATGGTAACATGTTCACACACATTAAAGCACACATTAAATTTCAGGCAAACTCTCCCTGTATCCAAAATATATCTCATATTCTTTACTAGTTTCATGAGGTTTTGCAACAGGAGATTTTTATTGTCATTCTAGAACCAGTTCTACATGAACATGAATAAAATTTGGACATAATAGCAATAATAAAACCAAAATATATAAATACATACAGTATATAAATAGTGTGAGTATAGGAATAAGACTCAAGCATGTGCAGCATTGTCCTGATATAAATAGCATAATGTAACCATCATAAAATCATAAATCATCATCATAAAAGTGACAATAATTCTAATAATAACTCCTACAATAGAAGCTGTAATTATTCAGTGGAGAGCAACAATTGTTCAGTCAGATGCAGAATTTATCACTCAACAGCACCAGGGGAGAGGCTGTTCCTCAGCCTGGTGGTTCTGGCTCTGATGCAGTGTAAGGGAGGGGGGCAGTTTGTTTGCAGGGTAGGTAAAGTCCCTCATGATGCAGGAGGGATTTTCCTTGCACCTGACTGAAGAGCCAAGGCCAACGCTCTTCAGCTATCTCAAAAAGTAGAGGCCTTGTCTGATATAATCTCATTTGTTTCCATTATATTAATGGAGAGACCTCCAGTCTTTCCACTTCCACTCCACTTGAGTGATGAGTCCCACTTCTTCTGTTATTGTCTGCAATCTTCACGATACGACTGCTCAGCTGCTTGGCTGGCTCATAGCTCAGCAGTGTTTTTACAGTAAGAGCCAACTTCTGTGGTTTCCTTGAATGGAACTTGAGGCTGGCTCTAAAAGTGTCTTCCAATGATGCCCCGTATTAAAATGCCCAATTTTACAGCAGAATCTGGTGGAACGGGCAGAATTAGGACTACCAAGACGGTGACAACCTGAGCCAAGCACACCGAGCTTCACACTGGCTGGATAGAAACCTATGTGTGGCATCACAGAGACTGTGTCCATTTCTGTTACTACAGTCTGTGTTCACAACGCACCCCAGGGGGGAACACATGTTGGGGATATTTGAGGTGTTCGGGGCATTTTTGAATTTGCATTTTCATGATTCCCAATCCAAAAGAGATCTCTCTCTCAGCCTGTCGTATGTGTGAGAGGCAGGGCCAGCTCTTTGTGCCTTTTTCTCACGCACACAATATCCTGCTTTACCCTTCTGACCTTTTAACAATGACTGAGCAAAATAAACCCTCAAACATCTACTTCCCTAACGGCAGTGTGGGCAGTGCTGTGCACCAAATCTCTTGCATGTGAGGGAGGAAATACAACACACAACAATCTTGATAAGCATCTAGTAAAAGTAACAGATAAACAACTGTTTGTTCAGGTATAAATATGGCTGTTTTCATAAATTCAGTCTGAAAAGGTCAACGTCAAACGTTTGTTTGAGCACTAAGAGCCTCCTTTGGACAGTTAGTTCAGACTCATGATCAGAAACACTTCAGAGCCACCGTTTCAGGCTATAACATTAACATTCATTATAACATAGGTTGTGGTAGTTGCTAAGTTACACTAACCTAAGACAAGCGTAAGAAGTAAACAAGTTAATCTATCAACCATTCATGATTTGTTTTATTATATATATTTTTTTGCTGTATGTAACAAAGAACTGATAAGAGTACACTTAAAATACAGGATTTATAAGCAGTATCGATAAAAGTAGTAGCACCATTATCGATAAGGGTAGAAGTACTGTTAAAATCTAAACAACACCGTCCAGAGTATTTACTCAATGTTTAGCAGAAACAGATTTTTAATACCATAAAAACGATGCACAGCAGCAGATACCGGTTAATGTTTTCAGTCGCACATCACAAATGTTGCAGGCAGAAGGATGACCAGGCGTCACCAAGAGTGACGTTTGGAAGCATTTGAACAAAATGTATAAATAACGCGTCCGGCATGATATTGTTCAGTGCTCTACTGCCTCGTTACCTTTCATAGTTAATGTTAATGCAGACTGAGTTTAGGTAGTGTACTTGTTATTCCAGATTCCACTTGTATAATATTACTCATGTCAGGTCTCTGGGACTACTTTTTTTAACGTCACAGAGCCACAGCTTAACATTAGTTCTTTTTGTTAAGATAACCACGATGTTATTAAACAGTTTGTTTTTAGATTTGTTTTGAAACGGACTATTTCATGAGACAGTGTAGATATTTATCTAGAATGGACCAACATTATCACGATGTGAATAGAACAGCAGCCTAATTATGTGGCTTGAGAAGGGGGCAAATGCCAAGCTCACTGAAGATGAGAGGCTGAATCAAAAATGACCTTGTGACAGTTTTTTTTTTTTTTAGTTTTATGGTTGTGAAAGCAATCGACAGACATCACAAGTGAGCTCTGTCTTTTATTTGGCCAAACAATAATTGCAGAAGCTGTAAAGCACAAATATTTCACTCATTTTCAGTAAAGAAGAGAGCAGTAAGCGATCGTACAAGCTGAAAAGCTAGAATTAGCTTTGTTTTTACTGCTTGTTGAAAAACACCATTCAGCAGCTCACCAGTTTAGTTATGTAATTGTTCAGAAAGTTATGGTGATTATAGCTTTGAAAGGCTTGAAGTGCATGTGTTCATACCACACTATTCATGGTTTAAGCTCCCAACACAGAAACGCCTCGGTTTCATTTCCAGAAAGCTGTCAGATGAACAGATTTATCTTTGTCACATCTCATCTGATGCTGCTGTGACGTATGTCTTTTCAACACTGAGTCACAGTCTGGCTTTATGTCAAAGGAATACATTTTGTTGTAGTTTACCAGAGTAGGTATAGTAATACGGTCTGTTATTTTTAAAAAAATGGAACCCGGTTCCAGACCCCATCACACAGATTTCGCAGCTCATTTCTGATAACAAGCTGACATTCATTTACAAGCATTCAAAAACAAAACTTTGTGTCTTAACTAAGTTCACTTTAGTAACCCTCTCCGTGCCCTTCCTTCTTGCCAAGAATGTTATTATACAGTATGTCCTGGTCCATTTTTTTCTGTTCAGGGCTCAACAATAATATTTAATTGTTGGCACGAAGACTTTGGTTGCCACAGCTGGAAAATGTTCTTAGTCACTCCAGCTGCCAAACAACTTTCAAAGAGTTTGTCAAAAGTTGTTGTCACTGATCGCAGCCAAAGGCCAAGAACTGGTTGTGATGTGACAATAAACTGAACCTAAATTTGAAGCGAGAGTAAAAAAACTCTCACACATGATGTGTTATTCAGTAGACGGGTAGGGGAAGCCTTACTTTGCATGCAGCATTGTGTTAATGTTTTAATAATCCCTTCATTTATTAATGACTCATTCCTAATATACCCATTTCAGTGTTTGAGGAAGTGGGGCTTTAGGCGGTGTGAGGATATCTGTTGGATCAAGACCAACAAGAATAACCCAGGCAAGACCAAAGCACTCGACCCAAAAGCAGTATTCCAGAGAACCAAGGTACACTACACACACTCACACACTCACACACACACACACACACACACACACACACACACACAGGCCCAGCTGTAATCTGTAGATGTAAAATTTTACATTGTATTGTATTAAATTTTATACGTTCCTTCCAGGAACACTGCCTGATGGGAATCAAAGGAACAGTGCGCCGGAGTACCGACGGCGACTTCATCCACGCCAACGTGGACATTGACTTGATCATCACCGAGGAGCCTGAGATGGGAAATGTGGAGAAGCCTGTGGAGATCTTCCACATTATTGAGCATTTCTGTTTGGGCCGCAGGAGGTTGCACCTGTTTGGACGAGACTCAACCATCAGACCAGGTGAGATGGACTCGCCCTTTTCTTGGAAAATTCATTTGTTGACTTTTAAGTTTCTTTCTTATTGTCTTCCTTCCTGCTCTTCTTGTTTTTAAACACCTGTGTTGTTGCTTTTTTTGCTTTCTTCTCTTTCTAGGTTGGCTGACCGTGGGTCCTACTTTGACAAACAGTAACTTTAACCCAGAGGCCTACGCCTCACATTTTTCCCTGCCTAACTCCCACCTATCCGGCTGCACTGAAGAAATTGAGAGGCTGCGGCCCAAATCTCCCCCGGCTAAGCTGAAGTCTGACCGCGGCGGCGGAGCGCCCAGAGGTGGACGCGGTGGACCAAATGCAGGAAGAGGCGGAGACAGAGGCCGTGAAAGAAACCGACCAAATTTCCGTGGGGACAGGGGAGGGTTCAGGGGAAGAGGAGGGCCACATCGGGGCTTTCCACCTCGCTAGAGCAAAGAGCTCGTGGCTCGTTACACAAACACAAACACAAACTTATGAGTAATATAGTTTGGTTAACCACATGTGCATTAAAGAAATTCTTGCATTTTGGCACCCATGTTAACAGGTTACGAGCAGCCACCCAGCCTGCGTAAGCAGCGCATGTCACACATGCCTTATGAATCTCCAATTACAGCGGTGCTTCATCTAGAGATTAAGTATTCTATCTGCTGTTAGTCACATCGACATCCTGCCAGCAGAATGACACAGTTTACTTCAGTTTCAGTGTCTGTATCTGTAAAACATGTCACAAAAAATCACAAAAAAGTCACAAAAAGAAAAAAAATGTTTGTTTTTTACTCAGAATCTTGTGTATACTTTTCAAATTAAAAGTCTCTCTAATGTTTCTTTGGACAAAATCCCATAATCAAAGGCAAACTCAGTTGCCCCTATGAAGTGGCCAGCACGCACAGCTAGAGGTAGACAGTGTGACCCGAGCAGAAGTGTGATCAATCTTTTTAAATCTTTTCTGTTTTGTATGATTTTTTCATGCATTTACTTAAGACTGAATAGAAATTGTCTGAATAAACATTCTTTACACTTCTTGTATTTGTGTATTACATCTTTTCCTTGGTCTGTACAGTAATTGAAGTATAATCACAGTAAATATTAAGAAATCAGGTGGGATTGAAAGTTAGGAGTGAATTAGAGAGATACAAGAGTGCTGTTACCCATAATTAACAGTTAGTTGAATAATAGTTGATTTCAAGTGCTTGTTATATATCAGAAATAAGCAGACAGGTGAGCATAAGGTAAGTGAAAGCTGATTGGCTGTTCTCCTGTTCATGCTCTCTGTGCATGTATGGGGAATGTCAACCAGGTGGAGTTAAGGAGGGGCACCATTTGTGAAATGCATCTCATCTTCCTTAAATACCTCAAGTTCCTTCAAAGTTATGTGGTAGGTCTGACTCTATTGCTTAATGGTGACTTCTTCAAAAGCTAAAAAGACCCGGGCAACGTAAGTGTGTAATTGTGTGCAGAATACATACCTGACATTACCATACCTTATCTGTACTTTGCGTGCAGCATTCTTACATGCTACACTAAGACGGTAAACATGATACACATACCTGCCAAACATTGGTATGTTAACATTGGCATTGTGAGTGTAAGCATTGCGTACAGTAAGTACAGCTTCATAACATGGCCCCTAACATGCCTGCTGACACTTCTTCCATCTTGTCCAGCTTTTGTGTGACACATTTTGTTTTTCATATCCCGGCTACAATAGTTTTTTTTTTAAGTTATTTTTAAATCTTTCTTTGCTTCCTCTTCTTTAGACTGTGTAGGTGTTTTCTAGATTCATCTTTCTCAATCCCTTCTCAGTTCCTGTTTTGCCTGTTAGGGCAGAACACCTTACCCTACCTGCGATCATGTGGGCTTTGGCCACAAAGTCATTTTTCCAGTACTGCTTCCTCACAATCAAGCTGAACATCTGATCACCTTTTTGGCTTTGCAAATCCTTTAGATAGTTTTTGTGTGTAAGTTTCTCAGTTGTCTAGGTGGTTTCTGATGCTGCCTATGCATTAGAGTTATTTATATGATATATATGTGCAATACTGGCTGTCTTATGTCTTGCCTTACTTTATTCCTAAATAGTAATTAGGCTGTAAAATGTCTCAATCTAAAACCTTGCAACATTGTTCTGTACATTTTGGTTCCATTGTTGCTAAAACCCTAAAAACCCATGTCATTGATTAAACACAACCACTCAAAATTGATTTCACTTGTTTCAAATGATGTGACACAACCAATATAAGCCAGTTCAGAGAGCAAACAGGTTGTTGAAGGTGGGAATGAGAAAGCCTGAGAATGGATAGAAGAAACTATGTGAGAGGACGAGTGCGTTTGCGAGGTGGGGATGAGGAGGAAGAACAGGAAGAGGAAGAGTGGAAATATTCGATGAAATTCAAGCAGCAATCATAGACCGTGTTCTTGTCCATGGACTGACAATGAGGGAAGCAGGACTTAGAGTGCAACCCAATTTGAGACGATTTTCTGTGTCCACCATAGTAAGGCCATTCAGAGAAGAGAACAGGTACAGTATACTACTGTATTTTTGTAATTGCAAGTTTACTGTACTACACTACATGCGGCTGTTTCAATAGACATTTGAAAAGTTCATCACTGTATGTATTATACTGCATGAATATTTTTTGTAACTGCACATCTACAAGTACTTTATGTAGAATTGCAATAAACAAATTGTATGGCCCGGAACATTGTGCTTTCCATTTGCTTACAGCACTGACTGCTCAATAGATTTTGGCTGGTTGCAGGTTCATACCAACAAAGACCAAGAATTACAGTATCACAGAGACAAAGGACAAGTTTGTGAGATGCAGGGTACAGTACTGTAAAAATACAAGGTACAAGGAGGAGGAAGAACAAAAAAAATTGCAAAGAGCAAAGCAGAAGTCCTATAGCAGCATAACTAAGGGATGACCTGAGCCAGCCCTAACTATAAGCTCTATCAAAAACGAAAGTCTTAAGTCTACTCTTAAAAGTGTTGACCGCGTCTGCCTCTCGAACCCAAAATGGTAGTTTGTTCCACAGAAGAGGAGCTTGATAGCTGAAAGCTCTGGCTCCCAGTCTACTTTTGGAGACTATAGGAACCAAAAAGGAACCCAGCAGTCTGAGAGGGCAGTGTTCTAGAGGGGTAAGGGATTACAATGTAATCACAAAGAAATATGCAAAAATAGAACCTATAACGTATATTATATTATATTATAATCTATACTCATTACATGGTTTTGCTGAATACTTAATTCTGATTGGTGATTTATAACATTCTATAGTCTATTTATTTATTTATGCATATGCATGCAACAAAAGGTGTTGGAGGTATGTCACATATAACCACTGATTCAATGTGAAGGATATAGTTAGCCTCAAGTTACTTCTTTATCGTCTGATCTCCATGTCACGGTTGACTCATGAAGCAGATGGTCTAATGCTGGCATAAGGCAATTTAGTGTAAATAAACTACATAAGGGTGTGTTCAGAGACAGCAACAATGTAATCACAAAGAAAGATGCAAAAATAGAACCAATATCGTAAAGTGTTTTTGGCCGGGCAGGAGGGACTGTGACAACCGAAAAGGTCGCTACATACGCGGTAATATACATTCATGCCATGCCCAAAAATGAATCAAAACATGGCAACAAATTGTATCTCGTGCATGCTATTGCGTTTCAGATAGCATGTATTCATGTATGTATTGTCTAGTGTCCAGGTCACAGCTGACTCATAAGGCAGACAGCCTAATGCTTGTGCAAGGCAATTTAGTGTAAATAAACTTCACAAAGGTGTGTTCAGAGACAACAAGAATGTAATCACAAAGAAAGATGCAAAAATAGAACCGATATCGTAAAGTGTTTTATTAACCATTGTTAATGTGGGAGTCTACCAACAGTGAAAACAGTGTCATGTCATATATAAACACTCATTCATTGTGAATGTAGTTCGCCTAAATAATGTTCTTCAGTGTCCAGGTGACGGTTCACTTAGAGGGCAGATGATTTACCACTGGCACAAGTCAATTTAGTGTAAATAAACTTCACAAGGGTGTGTTCACAAAGACAGATGCGAAAATAGAACCTATATCGTAAAGTGATTAAAAACAGCAACAGCGGATTGTGAGCAACAGGCCGGGCAAGAGGGACTGCGACAACCAAAAAAGGTCGCCACATACATTGTAAGAAAGCCCAACAGGTGAAACGCCATCTGCTGGTGAAAGGCAGTAAAGCGGTCTGAACAGGTCAGAACATGTTCAGCCACACTGACAAGCAGCAGACCAGCTAGTGAGCAGATGGTGTGAAGCTGCATGGACTTTGTGTGTTTCTCATATCATGTGTGCGTTCTTGAGGAAATGTAAGTGCTTTCTACTTCTTAGTCATGGATATTTTGATTAATTATTCCAGTTTGTGTTACAGGGAAGTATTTGTGTGAGTTTGAGTTAGCTTATTGTTCATGAGGAGTTTGAAAGGTCTAATTATTTACTGTGGTTACTTTGATATGTAAGGCTCCAATGCTGTTAAGCATGCTTTGTCTCTGCTAATGTTATGTTGGAAATTGTATAGTTTCCTCCACCACTTATATTACATTTCTGTTGTTATATTATGCTTAAGTAGCAGTTTGTACATAAGTAAGGACTATTACTGGTGAACTTTAAATCATATGGCAGTTTCTTTATGAATGTTTATTCTGATTTAACTGTTGAATAATCTTCTGAGCATATTTTCTAATACATTTTATTGCTTTTTCTTTATATTTTCAGACCACACATAAACATATGTTGTACAGTGATGATGAAGTCCAGTAACCTTTATTAAAGAGGACAAAACAGATCTCTCTGTCCAAGTGCCTTGATTCTCTAATCGGAATCATAGTCCATAATCTGCCGCCTCAACCAGCAATCCTTCTTTCTGAGTCTCGCCCCTCAAACATTGGTCCTTTGAGCCGGATTGAGTGTAACCTCAGAAGAGGATCATGGACAACATAGCATCAGGTGAAGCAGAGCCCCAAAGACATCCACAGAGAGAGCATCGCTTACCTGCTTATCTGGAGGACTACCAGGTTGGATTCCAGCCATCTGTGCACCCAGATCCCCTAGCTCAGCGGTTCTCAAAGTGTGGGGCGCGCCCCACTGGTGGGGAATAGAGACATGACAGGTGGGGCGCACCAAGCGGGAGGAAATTTTCCTTTTTATGCCTAAAAAAGGAAAATTACAAGTGCAAGTTATGACACAGCTGCATTTTTATTTTCTCTATTGTTGAACTTGGTTTAATTTGATGTTATTTAATTAGAATTTAGATACAACATGATGTTACTTGAAAATGTTAAGCTTGGCGTATTTCATTAGCATTGTGTTGGGGCGGTGGGGGCAGGTGGGGCTTGAAAATTCCCCCTTGTCCAAAGTGGGGAATGACCAAAAAAGTTTGAGAACCACTGCCCTAGCTGCTGTTTCCCACTCTAGCAGCCACCACAGCAGCAACCCGGGCAGGTCATCCCACAGAAGTTCATACAGCCATAGCAGATCCAGTAGGCGCACATGTTACTCACTTGGTACGTATCCCACTCAGGGTCTCTCAACTGCACAAGCTGCTATCTTGGAAGAGAGAATAAAGCAGTTGGAGCTGGAAGATATCCGCCGTATGATTGAGCATGAGACTCAAGCTGACCTTGAGTGTAAACTGCTGGATGATCAAGCCAAGGAAGCACAGCGGCTCCAAGATGAAGCACTCAAAGCCAGAGAAGCACTCACCAGGCGTCTAGAAAGAGAGCAGCGCCTAACGAGGGCCGAACAGGAGCTTGAGATCGCTAAGATTCATTCTTCGATACTTTCCAGTAGCTGGACACCTGCACCTTCATCTGCGCACTCTGACAAGTCAGCTGTTTCCTGGTCTTACCCACACCAGCGCAGGCAAGACAGGCCGACATGCTTCCATCCACTACCCAGCCCTCGCTGTCAACCCAGTTACCTCCAACACCTGCTCCTGTAGTGCACCCGCCTATTCCTCCCCCACAAGTGATACAACAAGTCATTCCAGTCTCTCCAGTGCCTCTTACTGAACCACAGCCAATGCTGCAACCTGCTGCCACCCCGGCGATACATGCTCCCCTGGCAAACCCAACAGCTCAGCTCCAGGGTCCAGTACCTATGGCTCCTAGGTCTGGGAGGCTAAACCCTGGCCCAGCCTTAGCACCCGCTCCTGCAATACAACCTGTGCCACATCCTTCAAGCGCATGTCATCACCTCAGCACCTCTGACCCATTCCACACCGCAGGTGGCATCGTCTTTGGAGTTGCAACTTCCTAGTGGCCCAGCACAGGCAACGAGTTCACACTTTAACCGACCTCCTGCCAATCCAGTAGACTCTCAGTTTTTGACAGTGTACCAACCCGCTTACAGCTACAGCCAACCAGCCATGGAGCCACTCAACACTGCTCAGCATGCCAGCAAAGGAGCGCCACCACTCTTCTCGACTCACCACAGGCAACTGACTGCTCCAGTTCTCTCCGCTCCCTACCCTGGTTACACACCACTACCTGGAGCCGAGTTACTCCTAGCATCAGCCCTTGGAATCCCTCGACCTTCCCTGCCAGTGTTCGAGAGTGGTTGGGAGAGTGACTTTGCTCTGCTCAAGCTTGCATTAGACAACGTACTGGGGAGCAACCTTCACCTCAGCGAGCAATATAAATATCAAGTGCTGATCGGACACATCAAGCTCCCAAGCACGCTGCAGCTTGCCAAGGCGTACATGCATGACCCGGCACCATATACGAGTGCACTGCAGGCTCTACAAGATAAGTACGGGCAGCCACGACAGCTAGTCCAGAGTGAGCTAGGTGCCATACTCAATGCTCCTGCTCTCAAAATGGGTGACGCTAATGCCTTCGACTCTTTCGCCTTGTCTGTCCAGTCCTTGGTAGGCATGTTAAAGGAGAACTATTATACCCCTTTTCCAGTAGTTCATACAGGTCCCAGGCACCTTAATGACATGTCTGTGAAATCCTTTGGTCAAAATTCCTCACGGATCAAGCACAGCAGCCCTCTCTGTACCCTGTCTGTACCGCGCTGCGCTCAGGCGGTCGGTTTTCGTGTCTGTCCCTTTAAATGCAAATGAGCTGCGGCCAGCTGCTGCTCATTCCGCCCCCCTCTTCCGCCCTACGAGGCCGACAGCGCATACGGGAGTTTACCTGGGAGAGACGTGGCTGCTGGAGAAAATGTTGCTTTGCAAAAGGATATATTTGAACTAGTCAGACTCTGTGCACGAAGAGGCAACAGAACAAGTTCAAACAGCGAGGAGAGAAAAGGATGTTTCTCAATGGTAAGTTTATGTAATGTGTTTTTATATCTTTGAACTCTGGCTAACTGGCTAGCGCTAGGCTAATGTTGCTACCATGTAGTGTGTTTATGTACTGGCTATTGGAAAGCTATGTAGATAAATGTAATTAATTGCAAGTAACCTACGTAACATTACTCAGCTGTTCCCCTTACACCAGTAACATACAAGCTCAGCCAGCATGTTTGCTCCACAACCGTACAGGTGGGAAATTAATTTTTTACTTATTAGTAAGTCATAAGTCAGTGAACTCTATTAGCCACGTTACTTTATAACAGACATTTGGCAGAGCAGACTATGGGCCTTTATGTCTAAGGGGAATAGAGCAGTAAGTTATTTTATGCATATTAGTAATCTGTTGGATACAAATGAGGTGACTGGAGCTAGCTTTGCCAGAGCAGGCAGTGTCAGTCTGTCTGTCTGAAACCTCATAACGTGTATGTTTACCAGATATTGAAGCATAGATAATATGTAGCCTACTTATTGACATCAACTTGAATAAATTGCTGCATTCTGTAACCTGTGTACTTAATAATTTTCATAATTTCTACAATCTAATGCGACTTACCGTTTCCTTGTGTTCTAGGTTACAAGACTACAGCAGGTTCCAACCCAGCAACATGCATGCATGTTCATCCTAGCCTGCTTTGAACCTGTGTGTAATCTATCTACAGAGCAGACTATGGGCCTCTACGTCTGAGGGGAATAGAGCAGTAAGTTATTTTATGCATAGAAGTAGTCTGTTACTATTGTAATATAAATTAGTAAGGATTAGTACAATAAAATACTGTCCCCTCTATCTTACATTGCTTACTGTTGATCTGTCATGTTTGTTACTTGTTATCATGTTACATATCAAACACTGAAAGCACACAAAACAGTTCAGATAGAGTTTACCTTTATTGTCATGATTCCTTCAAACATCACAAAAGTTTTGAAAACAAAGTTATTCAATATACTACCTAGAACAGCAGTCTGAAAAAGTTTTGGTCAGCATTTAGGTTCAGAATTTCAGAAGAAAAGATGGACACGTTACAAAAGCATGTCACTGTGTAGTTTAGACTAACCATTATGTACACTTTGTTTTAGCTGTTACAGATACTAGGCCTACAGGAGCTCTGTAAGCTGGTGTTGGGGATTTCTCGGCCAGAGAATCAGGGTGGTACTGCTCAGCTGTGTGGTGCAACGGATATGGAGTCCCCAGACACGCAAGGAAGCTACGAGGGGTCAGACCGGTCCTTGATTGAACCTTGACATGAGCCGGCTACAACCTCTTGCTTCCCTGGTCTTGCAAACTGGGCTGCGAGATCCTCAGGGATGGGGATCTTCAGCACCTCGTCCACGTATGGGCCAGAATTTAGGAAAACCTTCTCGAAGATGAGGTCCAACATAACCTATAAGACAATATAGGAGGGAGAAAATTAATAGACTTAGTAATTATCCAACTTACATAAGTTAAGAGCCCTGTTTTGTTATTTATTTTTCACTTGTATAATAAATGTTTGCACATTCTTTGACTTATTGCCATTTTTAATAAAAGGTTGCAAAACTTACCGACGGTTGGTTCTACTTTCACTGTCTTAGCTGTTGCTGTTGTTGAGAAGTTCAATCTGAATAGCGGCTCACCAGCTGATGTTGTAGCTTAGGGACGCCCAGCACTTTCATTGAAGTGGAGGGCTGCCAGGTGGAGTCTAGGGAAAGAAAAACAATAACACAGAAATATGAGAAATATGATTGAGAGCATAAATATAAATTGTACTCATTCACTAAGTATCAGAATCACCTTTATTTGCCAGGTGTGTGTACACAGACACACACAAACTGTCCATACATACACATACATTGAGAGCAACAGTCATATTCCTTGTGTGTACACAATAAAGTGGCCAATAAAGTGATTCTCAAAGTTACTACTTGCTAATTCTTTCAGTCCAGAAGCCTGCATGAACAGGCAGTCTGACATGTCACTAAAACCGGACAATATCCAGGTGGAGCTCATGGACTGAACTGATGCTGTCCTTGTATTGTAACTGTTTACTTTATGTACCCAGCTCCCTAAGACCGGATCTAGCTTCAGACTACGCTGTAAAATAGCGAGGGGTCTCTCTTTCTCTCAAACCGAGGGGGACACAGACAATAAAAGTGAGGGGGTGCCGTTAACAGAAAGGTGAATGAGAAAAGTTATTTCCATATCGCTAATGACAGCTACGTTCAACAGACAGCATGTGGGACCGATGAGTAGAGGGTGAGTTATACACGTCTCTCTTTATCTCTGTAAACTGAGCAGGAAGTGTTCGTCTTACAGACAGACATCCAACTAAAAACCTACTGGCGTTATGTTAGTGTGTATCACAACCAAGTACAACTGATACGAGACACCAGTTAACAGTTAGCGCCGATTAGCATGAGCTAACGCTAACTAGCCGTTTGGAAGGCATTACTTGCTTGCTACTTGATCCACACCAATGTAGCACCAGTAGTTTATAAGTTGAACGTCTGCCTGTAAGATAAACACTTTTTGTTCCTGCTCAGTTTACTGAGATTAAAAAAAGACTTGTATAACGGGGCGGCGGTGCTGCCTGTCTGCATGCAGCGAAGCGCTGTGTGTGCTGATTATAACGCTAGCTAGCTGTTAGCGTTAGCTCGTGGTAATCTAAAGAAACACAAAGCACACTTACATTTCCATCGTAGTTTTCCACGGACAGTTGGTATTGCTCCTCTTTCGTGTGAGGTCTCGTTGCCGTCCTGTGTTGTTCTGTGTTCATTGTATTTGTCCGTTGTGAAACACAGCGCGTCGCACACACACGTTCAGGTCTCGTCGACAGTGTGGGGACGTCTCCGGTAAAAGTAAACGTAATCCTCCGTTCTTCGGTCCTCTCAGGCTGGGGCCAATATAGTGACTTGTGTCGGTCACTGCAGCCAACAACAGAGTAACAACAGAGCATGCCTAGGTCGGACCTTGCCCAGCCATTCAGAGCTTCACCTGAGCTCTGTGCTTTCGTCACGTGTAGGGCGTGGTGGGTGGAGACTGGGTGTTGGCCTCTGCTGGAGAGATCAGGAAGTGGGTCTGGTCTGCAAATCTTGTACGTAGAAACCGGCACGGAATCTAACTGGCTTACCGGAGACAAGCGGCATAATGGGGGTGCGGCCACTGCGGCGCACGCAAAATGGACGCGGTTGTTGTTTTTAATACTGTGGGGGTTTGTGCGCACCCCGAATTAAAAAATATTAGTGTAGAAGAGCTGGAAAAGTGATTTTTGCATAATATGTCCCCTTTAAAGAACCTCGAGGGACAGAATGGATATGAGCTCCACTGCGGTTCCCACGTTGATCGCCTGCTCAGCAAGATGCCTCCCACCTACCACGATGGCTTCGTTGAGTATTGCCTGCGATATGGTATTCTGCAGAGTAGTACCGACAGAACCTACACCCTTCAGGACTTGGCTACCTGGCTCCAAACGAAGTCTCAAGCGAGGCGCATCTCCAGTCGAGCAGCAGCACTGTATCAGACCGATACCCCTAGACCTGCTAGGAAGGATCAGCAAACCGCTCAACCCAAAGAGAAGCCAAATACTGTGTGCTTCAATGTAACTGAGAAGGTATCCAGGGAAGAGACATTCGCGGCAGAGCCTACGCCGGCGAAGGCCAAACCCAAGCCCAAACCTTATTGTCCATATTGTGATAGTCACGACCATTACCTCAATTCCTGCGAGGAATTCAAGAAGCTGAACACCGACCAGGTCTTAAAGTGGCTCAAGGACGGCAAACAGTGTCGGAAATGCGGACGCAATCACACAGAGGACCGGTGCACGCTTAAGCGCCCTTGTAAAACCTGTAAGGAAACGCACCTCACTGTCTTGCACGAGTCAGTCCAGGAAACCAAACGGAAAGTGTACACGGTCAGTCTACTTCCCACAAAGGTGTATCTGGATCGGCCCAACAGGTCTCAAAGAGTAATGCTGAAGGTGGTCAGGGTCCTCCTCCATAACGGTGACCGAAGGATGGAGACTTATGCAGTACTTGATGACGGGTCAGAGAGGAGCATCGTACTTCCTCAAGTGGTGCAACAGCTCAACCTCGCATGCTATCCGGAGACTCTACCCCTGCAGACTGTGCACCAAAGCGTTAAGCAACTCGATGGTGCATCAGTGTCCCTGGAGGTATCATCACCATTGCGGCCATCCGAGAAGCACCTGATATCCCACGCCTTCACCGCCGAGGGATTGGCTCTCGCTGAACACACTTATCCAGTTGCTGTGATGCAGCAGAAATATAAACACCTCAGAGAGCTTCCCTTACCCCCAGTGAACCGTACTCAACCTCTGCTCCTAATCGGGTCCGATATGCCTCACCTGATTACCCCGGTCCAACCAGTGCATGCAGGGCCTTCAGGTGGCCCCATTGCCATCTGCACTCAGCTGGGCTGGTCGCTTCAAGGGCCAGTTGATACTGTCCATCACTCACCTGGAGTCCAGCAGTGCCTGCACATCGCCACAGGCCCAGCTTCCAGCGAGCTTCTCAGGAACGTGGAGCGCCTCTGGCAAATGGACACCTTGCCCTACAGTGAGAAGGCTGTCACTCGCTCGAAGGAAGACCAACAAGCTCTCACTCTGCTCCAGACAGCCACCACTAGAGTGACCGTAGATGGCATCCCACGCTACGCCACTCCCCTTCTTCTCCGTGCGACCGCCATAGATCTACGGGCTCCTGCGGAAGCAGTACTCCCCAGGCTTCGCAGCACAGAACGGAAGCTCGCTAAGAACCCTGCACAAGCTAAGTCTTACTGCGCTGAGATCCGGAAGCTGGAAGAAGCGGGCTACGTATCAAAGGTCTCACCAGGAGAAGCCGGTCAGTCATCAGAGTCATGGTTTATACCACACCACATGGTCCACCACAACGGGAAGGATAGAGTTGTCTTCGACTGCTCTTTTCAATACCGTGGACAGTCACTGAATGAGCTCCTGTTGCCTGGACCAACCTTAGGGCCTTCCCTACTTGGTGTCTTGCTGAGGTTCCGTCAGCACTCGGTTGCTGTGAGCGGGGACATAAAGGCGATGTTCCATCAGATCCGCTTGCAGCCCACTGACACACCGGTGCTGCGGTTCATCTGGAGAGACATGCAGAGGGAGGAAAAGCCAACCATCTACGAATGGCAGGTGCTGCCGTTCGGCACTACATGCAGCCCTTGTTGTGCTGTATATGCCCTCCAGCGCCATGTTCGGGACAACTGTGGTGACAATACAAATACAAATTGTCAGCCAATATAAATATCTTGGGATAATAATAGATTCAGAGCTCTCCTTTAAAGCCCATATTGGCAAATTGTGTAAAAAAATTAAGTTAAATCTTGCAAATTTTCGTGCAATTCGAAATTAAATGTCAACTGAAGCTGCAAAAATGTACTTGCATTCGATGATTTTCAGTCACTTCAACTATTGCCTAACCAGCTGGTCTCAGGCTGGTCAGAGTTAAAAAAAAACATAGGAAATCTTGTATAAACAAGCAATTAAAGTTATGGATAAAAAACCTAGGCACTCTTCACACATTTGCAGACTTAAAACTGACCTATAAAGTACTGCATAAATTGGCTCCAGACCCTCTGGCAGAGTTCATCAGCCAAAGAAACAGCCTTGAGCGTGTCACTCGAGGCTCTGTCAGAGGTGACTGTTACATTCCTCTGCGCAGGAGCACTTTCAGTAAGTCGGCCTGGTCAGTAAGGAGTGCAAGTGTGTGGAACTCAGTACCTGAGGAGGTTAAACTGCTCACAACATACAAGGCCTTCACAAAAAAATTGAAAATGTGGCTTATCGACACCTACAGCTGCCAACACTAAAAGATAAGCCTGTTGTGATGTTTTGATGTTTTACTGTATTTTTTCTTAACTATATAGTAAGTGTTTGCATATGTATTTTATATTATATTGTACATGTATTGTGTGTGTTTTTTTCTTTCTCTCTTTTTCTTTTCTTTTCTTTCTTCTTTTTTTTTTTTTTAATGTAATTTTATTACCTTTTTACATCATGGCCAGGGGACTACAGATGAAAACTAGCCTTCTGGCTAATTCTGGCTTTTTTAAACATGTGTAATCATGTATTTTATTAAATTACACTGTCCCCTTTTAAATAAACAAATAAATAAATAAATAAAGTCCAACTTGGCAGAGGTTGTGGAGCACTCTTTTTATGTGGACAATTGTCTACATAGCACCCGCACTGTCGCTGAAGCCAAAGCTCTCATTGACGACCTACGCAAGCTACTCCTGGAAGGAGGATTTGATCTCAGGCAGTGGGCGAGTAATGTGTCAGCAGTGATCAAACATCTTCCCTCAGAAGCCAAATCGGAGCGCTGTGAGCTTTGGTTGTCTAAGGGCAGTAACACCCTGCAAGAGTCGACCTTGGGCCTTCAGTGGAACTGTCTCACCGACTCTCTAGGCTTTAAGCACCGTCCAGCGGACCACCTTGAGCCAACCCTGAGGAACATTTATAAAGCCCTAGCGAGCCAATATGATCCATGATCCATGGGCTTTTCATTGCCTTCACCACAAGGGCTAAGGTCCTCATCCAGGATATCTGGAAGTAAGACATTGGATGGGATGATCCGATTGAATATGAGATCAAGAGTGGCACCAAAGAAGTGCTTGAGCATGCCACGTCTGGAACTTGGCGCAGCGCTCACTGGTGCTCAACTCGCCAAGCTTATCCAGACAGAGCTCACCATACCCATCCAGCAGACATTCCTCTGGTCAGACTCCACTACAGTGCTCCAATGGCTGAGATCGGAGTCGTGCCGTTACAAGGTCTTTGTTGGCATGCGTATAGCGGAGATACAAACTCTTACCGAGGTAGCCAGCTGGAGATATGTGGACTCTGCGAGAAAACCGGCGGATGACATAACACGAGGTCTGAGGCTCTCAGATTTGGCGCATCCGCACCGATGGATTAGTGGTCCAGATTTCCTCCATCAGCCTCCTGACCAGTGGCCGTCTATGCCCACAGCAGCAGAAGCGGAGCCTGACACTGTTGAACTCAGGAAGTCTACCCTCATTGGTATTATATCGGAGGCTCAGAACCCAGACCTACCTGATCCAGCTCAGTTCCACACCTGGAAGGATCTAGTCCAGTCTACCGTCAGCAGACGCTGCAACCTTCATCTCAGCAAAGAAGTCACTCCTGGCTCAGGCTCAGCAGGACTCTTTCCCTGTGGAGTTAAAGGCCCTCAAGGTCAGTCGACCTGTTCCAGTTGACAGTCGTCTGGTCACACTCTCACCCGAATATGACGAAGCCACAGGACTACTTCGCGTTGGAGGTAGACTGCAGCATGCAGAGGATCTAGAAGCAGATGCTATCCATCCGATCATTCTGGACCCGGCACACCAGATCACCAAACTGCTGATCCAGGATTTCGATCACAAGCTTCTCCATCCAGGACCTGAACGGGTGCTAGCTGAGATGCAACGCCAGTACTGGGTCCTGCGTGGCCAGGAGGCGATACGGAGGCATCAGCATGGCTGCAGGGAATGCCAGCTCTGGCGCGCCAAGCCAGATGGTCCCAAGATGGCGGATCTCCCACCCTCCAGGCTGCAAATCTACAAGCCGCCATTCTACTCCACGGGAGTGGACTGTTTTGGCCCATTTATCGTGAAGATAGTGAAAAGCGATAGGGGATTGTGTATAAATGCCTAACTACCAGGTGCGTCCACCTCGACCTGCTAGAGAGCCTTGACACAGATGCCTTCCTGCTGTCCTTGCGCCGATTCATCGCCAGGCGTGGCACACCTTTTGAACTCCTATGTGATAATGGTACCAACTTTGTTGGGGGAGGACGGGAGTTACGGGAGGCCTTTTATGCCATGGCACCTGAGTTGCAAGATCAGCTAGCGAAACAGAAGATCTCCTTCCAGTTCAACCCCCCAAGTGCTCCACATTTCGGCGGGGCCTGGGAGCGGGAAGTTCGATCTGGGAAAACAGCACTCCGAGTCATCCTCCGAGATCAGTCAGTGCCAGAGCCAGTCCTGTACACCGTTCTCGTTGAAGTTGAGGGGATTTTAAACGCTAAACCACTCGGTTATGTCTCAGCCCACGCTGCCGATCCTGACCCAATTACACCGCATGTTCTACATTTGGGACGTCGTGATTCCTCACTGCCACAGGCCCTGTACGACTCCAGCAGTATTTTGGGGACACGACGATGGAGGCATAGTCAGGTGCTAGCAGACAACTTCTGGTCAACCTTCATCTGACGGTACCTGCCAAGCCTACAGGGAAGATCTAAGTGGCAGACCGATGGAGGCCAGCTTGCCGTGGACCAGGTCGTTCTGATAGTTGATCCACAAAACCCACGAGCTCTCTGGCCAGTGGGCAAAGTGGTCGAGATCTACCCTGGAGCAGATGGAAATATCAGAACAGCCACTGTCAAGGTTAAGGACAAGACCTACGTCCGTCCTGTTGCCTGGCTCATCCAGCTACCCAAGATCAGTGACTCTGAGGATAGCACAAACTGATGGACTTTCTCTGGGAGTTCAAATGTCCTCAAGACAGACATTTGGGGGCGGCTGTGTGAGAAAGCCCAACAGGTGAAACGCCATCTGCTGGTGAAAGGCAGTAAAGCGGCCTGAACAGGTCAGGACATGTTCAGCCACACTGACAAGCAGCAGACCAGCTAGTGAGCAGACGGTGTGAAGCTGCATGGACTTTGTGTGTTTCTCATATCATGTGTGCGTTCTTGAGGAAATTTAAGTGCTTTCTACTTCTTAGTCATGGATATTTTGATTATTTATTCCAGTTTGTGTTACAGGGAAGTATTTGTGTGAGTTTGAGTTAGCTTACTGTTCATGAGGCGTTTGAAAGGTCTAATTATTTACTGTGGTTACTTTGATATGTAAGGCTCCAATGCTGTTAAGCATGCTTTGTCTCTGCTAATGTTATGTTGGAAATTGTATAGTTTCCGCCACCACTTATATTACATTTCTGTTGTTATATTATGCTTAAGTAGCAGTTTGTACATAAGTAAGGACTATTACTGGTGAACTTTAAATCATATGGCAGTTTCTTTATGAATGTTTATTATGATTTAACTGTTGAATAATCTTCTGAGCATATTTTCTAATACATTTTATTGCTTTTTCTTTATATTTTCAGACCACACATAAACATATGTTGTACAGTGATGGTGAAGTCCAGTAACCTTTATTAAAGAGGACAAAACAGATCTCTCTGTCCAAGTGCCTTGATTCTCTAATCGGAATCATAGTCCATAATCCGCCGCCTCAACCAGCAATCCTTCTTTCTGAGTCTCGCCCCTCAAACATACATGGTATATATAAATATTTATTTCGTGCCCAAAAATGAATCGAAACATAAGAACCAATTGTGTCTAGTGCAAGCTATTGCATTTTTTATTGCATTGCAGTGCTCAGTTTAGTTAAACCTACTGTAACCACAATGTATATTTTTCCATCTATTGCCACTCTATAGTTTGGCAAACTGCAATAAAATTTTAAATCAATAACATAATTTTTAAATCGTTACTTGGCACAACATTTTGAAAAAAACTGAAAATGTGATACAGTGCAATGTTTCACGAACAAAGGAAAGGTGTTGAAGTAATGTCACATATAACCACTGATTCAATGTGAAGAACATAGTTAGCCTCAAGCTACTTGGCCTGGTATGCTGGTACAAGGCAATTTACTGTAAATAAACTTGCAAAGGTGTGTTCAGAGAGAGCAAGAATGTAATCACAAAGAAAGATGCAAAAATAGAAACAATATCGTAAAGTGTTTTTGGCCGGGCAGGAGGGACTGCGACAACCAAAAACGTCGCTACATACGCGGTAATATACATTCATGCCGTGCCCAAAAATGAATCAAAACATGGCAACAAATTGTATCTCGTGCATGCTATTGCGTTTCAGTGTATTCATGTATGTATTGTCTAGTGTCCAGGTCACAGCTGACTCATAAGGCAGACAGCCTAATGCTTGTGCAAGGCAATTTAGTGTAAATAAACTTCACAAGGGTGTGTTCAGAGACAACAAGAATGTAATCACAAAGAAAGATGCAAAAATAGAACCAATATCGTTAAGTGTTTTATTAACCGTTGTTAATGTGGGAGTCAACCAACAGTGAAAACAGTGTCATGTCATATATAAACACTAATTCATTGTGAATGTAGTTCGCCTAAATAATGTTCTTCAGGGTCCAGGTGACGGTTCACTTAGAGGGCAGATGATTTACCGCTGGCACGAGTCAATTTAGTGTAAATGAACTTCACAAGGGTGTGTTCACAAAGACAGATGCGAAAATAGAACCTATATCGTAAAGTGATTAAAAACAGCAACAGTGGATTGTGAGCAACAGGCCGGGCAAGAGGGACTGAAAATGAATCGAAAACATAAGAAAAAATAAGAACCAATTGCGTCTTGTTCAAGCTATTGCATTTCAGAGTGCTCAGTTTAGTAAAACCTACTGTAACCACAATATATATTTTTCTGTCTATTGCCACTCTATAGTTTGGCAAACTGCAATAAAATTTTAAATCAGTAACATAATTTTTAAATCGTTAATTGGCACAACATTTAGAAAAAAACTGAAAATGTGATACAGTGCAATGTTTCACGAATGAAGGAAAGGTGTTGAAGTAATGTCACATATAACCACTGATTCAATGTGAAGTACATAGTTAGCCTCAAGCTACTTGGCCTGGTATGCTGGTACAAGGCAATTTAGTGTAAATAAACTTGCAAAGGTGTGTTCAGAGAGAGCAAGAATGTAATCACAAAGAAAGATGCAAAAATAGAAACAATATCGTAAAGTGTTTTATTAACCATTGTCACTGTGGGAGTCAACCAAGAGAGTGAAAACAATGTTTGATGTATGCAATGTGCAATGTTAGATCAATTTACAAAAGGTGTTCAAGTCATGTCATATATGTAAACAGTGATTCATTGTGAATGTAGTTCGCCTAAAGAATGTTCTTCAGTGTCCAGGTGACGGTTCACTTAGAGGGCAGATGATTTACCGCTGGCACAAGTTAATTTAGTGTAAATAAAGTTTGCTTGGGTGCGGTCAGAAGTGGCAAAATAGCTGCACACTGGTGGCAATAATTGGCTGGTGAGTCGTCCAGTGTGTTGATTTTAAAGACTTAGTTAGAAGATATCGGTTGTGTTTTTATAAAGCTGCAAGACTCATCATCTAGTCCATTTTAATCATACTTAATAATCCATCTCTGTTTTTCTCATGAGTAATAGGATTTAGTTGAGAGAACTGGGTGCTTCCAACTGGGCTCTTAATATTTTGAGTTTTTCTTTGGGCCCGCAATCTAGTGAGGAAAAGGATTAAACTGTGATTTGTCAGTTCATAATATGTACAGTCATTCCCAGTGGTGGTGACCTGGGACTAACCCTTCTAAGGTTTAAGACAATCCTCTTAATTCAAGTTTGTCGTAGGCATTACTGTGCACTTAACACTGAAACAGGAGCCGTTTTTACTCAAATCTGCACACATTTTGATGCCAAGCTCTCAATGTCTTTTAGTAATGAGTGATGATTTCTTATATTCTTATTTAACTATTGCTCAGAGGGGTCTTTGTCAATCTGGTCGAACCATTGCAAGGCTACTTCTGCATGCACAAAACTTTTGTTGCAAACCCTTCATATCCTTCAATAGCATCTCTTTGTAAAGAGGACTTTCTACATCAATCTGACTGCACTCCAAAAGCTTTTATTGCAGGTGATTCCAGACTTTTGAATTGAATCTTTTTGATTTAACATGTGCTATAATAAAACAAAAAACAGATGATGAATCTGTCACCATGTCTTTGTCTTGTCTTTAATTGGAAATTGACAGGCCTGAGGCAAAGGAAGTCTTAATTGTTAAACACCTGTTGGCTCTTCACCTCCTACGCTTGCATCGGGTGCAGACACGAGTAGAGGAGGTGAGGAAAGGAATCGAGGATGCACAAACTGAGAAATGATGAAGGCCTTATATCTGTCTGAAAAGTTCTTATTCCTACATGAAGATCTCAGGACCGAAGCATTGTATCTCCAATCAAGTCTATTGCAAGTAAAAAGACATTTCCTATCAAAGATTGATCATATTAATTGAACGTATTGCCAAATTAAATATATAAAGCTGAGTAACTTAGGATAACTTGACATATGATTTTTTTGACATCATAATTTTGTCTCCTCCTACACTCCCTGTCTGCATTCCCCAGGCCTGAAAATCTCCCCTCCCCGGAAGTCTAAAACACCTGCGGTAATAGAATGAGCTAGCATTAGCTAACAGCAACTCTGTCTCTGTCTTTAATCTGTAAATCACAGAGAGAGTCAGGTGAGGGAGTTGCACCAAAATAAGTGAAATAGTTGGTGGTGTGCGACTTAGTGCCGCAGGTGTGACAGACGTATGGAAGACAGAGCAGAAATGCCAGAGATACCACTCACCTACTTACATCAGTGTAGCGCCAAAATGATTTAAATGCTATTTTATGGTAGGAAAGTTACACAATGGGGCTTTAACATTCTCTAGTAATGCATGCAAGTGATACTTGTAATGGCCCAGATTTACTTTTGATGCCCATTGTTCTGTTGCATTACAGTTTTTATTATTACACAACTTTTAAATGACAAATTGACAAAGTATCGTACGTGAGGAATTAGTAGTAGTACAATAAACAGTACAGTACAGGGATACTGATTAATTACACCACACTGCTTTTCAGGGTGTGGCTGCTCTATAGGCACTCTAATGTTGTGTCAGCTGGATACAAGTGTGGGAATCAAGTTGTCAGCTAAGGTTGTTTAACTGCACTGCTTTTATATAGAAGGATTTATTTGACATTAATTTGATTTATTCATATAATATTTGTTACAAGAAAACATAACATTGGCTTCTGATTGGAAACAATTCAGTAGTAATACTTTTTTTGTGTATAAAGAGGCTTGCACTATTTATCTGACATAAATTATCATAAAAACGTACTGTACAGGAGGCATGTCAGCAGCTCAGCAGCAAAGAGAAATATTTTTTATAGTCTAGCCAATCAAAGAATAATTTTCAGAATGATTGAAGTATCTCAATTTTTCATTATGTGAAGGTTGAAATTTAGTGTGTTGTAATTTCTTTAGTTTACAAAAGAAACTAAAGATGGAATGCCGATGGAATGCAAAAAAAGCACCTGAAGCTGTGAAGCCCTACGCTAACCCATTCTCTAAATTCCCATGCATTTTGAAACAGCCAAATGAGCAGGTGTGTCAGAGCCATACAGACGTAGAAGAGGAACACAATGAAACGGAGAAACTGGGAAAGTCCATTGTGTTCTTATTCTATTACCTTCAAGATGTTAAGAACATTACAATGTTTCTACAACCTCATGTAGAATTTGTTTGGAGTTTTTGGAAATTTAAATCTAAAATGTCCAATATGATGCCAGCAACATGTTCTGAACTCATCTGACACGTTTCAGTCGCTTCAGAATTGCTCCTTGACTGCTCCCACGAGTGTAATTTGACACCTAATTTCTTAAACTTATTATGTTTTTAATCATTCATCATTCACTTTACATGAACTTTAAGTAATAACGTTTCTCAATGTAAAATTGCAAAGAATCTGTGGATTTCATTGTTTAAAGTAGATAATATCATTAAAAGATTCAGAGAATCAGTAGAAATCTCTCTCTCTCGAAAGGGGCAGTGCCAAAAACCAATATCAGATGGCCATGCTCACCAGGCCCTCAGATATTGCTGCAGAGACTGAGGAACACATCCAAAACACAATTGTGAACACAATTACACGCTATTATTTACAACATTATATACAGTATACGTACTGTATTCACTTAATATTGTCATTCAGTTTCTCCTTATTGTGACCTGTTCCATGTCTGTCCATCCAGGAAAAGAGATTTGCCAGGTTCAGACTACAGGAGTTTTAAAATCCTAACCCGGTTGCATCACGCCCATGAGGAGAAACAGAGTTCTAATCTCAAACCTGCAAACACGATGTTTGAATTTGTTGGTAGGACTTGATGAGTCTGCGAGTAGTTTGGGAGGTTTAAGACTGAAACAACTGTGAGGCCTTCACATTTCAAAGGTGTCATATGTGTCAAGATTTTAAGTCAATTTGAAAATTGTTGAACAGCATGATACAAAAATTATATGAAAATATGCGCAGGTACTATTGCAAAACTGCTTTAGTAATTATTTAGAATAATAATCGCCACTGTAGCTCATGTTTACAAATTTGCAACAAGTCTGAGAACATTACCTTCAATTGTCTTATCAGGTATGTGACATATCCCTTATGGGATCTGAGAAATGATAGTGTAGCCTGATTATGATCACTTGTGTGTCTGATCACTTTTGTTATCAACAGGAACCGTGAAACAAAAAAAAAACTGTGTTTGGGTTTCCACTGCAGACAACAGACAGATCACGTTATACTGTATGTGGGTGAATTCTTTTTTCTACTATTTCAACATGGAAAGTAAATTAATTTCTGGTGAGAAATAAATCATAAGAAATAACACTTCAGTCTGTAGTACCTTAATTGTGAGTTAAATTTAAGTTTACTATTTGTATATAAATTATCGATTTGTATAGCATGCTTGGGCACACTATCATTCCAGCAGTGTGAAGAAGAGGTTTTAATATAAGATACTACACTTCATAAGCTAATTGCTTAGTACTGCCTGCTGTAAATTATTATGCTGGGCTTAAAATCATTAAGATTATAAATATTTTACATCAATATTGACAATTTTATTGCATCAAAATATCCTCAATTCATTGGATAGGAAGAAATAATTGAATAAATTGCAGCAGTATGAAAGTTTTACTTAATTATACCAATATATTTAAATGATCAGGAATATCTGACACTACATATTTAAATATCTATTACAGTTTAACATTTATCGTTATGATAAATCATCTATTGCTTCTCATCTCACCTTTTGTGTCCTACTAAACTCCGAAATAAAAAGAAAAAAAGGGGCAGAGATTTGTTCGACAATGGCTGTGAGTGGTTTGACAATGTAGTCTAACCTGCTCGCTGTCAGTGGAACACAACACGCACAGTGCGTAACACCGTTGCAGCAGGAAAGCCACATCCCACATGCTGTAAATGCTCGGAAGTCCCCTGATCACATGACATTTTATTAATCCAGTAAGAAAAATAGCTTCCTTCTTCTATAGAGGTCATATATTCTGTGCAGTCAAATCATTTCCATCAGTGCCTTTCTTATACAGGAGTACTTGTTAATAAGCGTTTTGAAGACACAGTTAGAGGACACTTTTTGCACTGACACAAAGAAACAGAGAGAGCCTTCACTTATTATTTAAAGATAAGTTAGAAAGTTCACAAAGAACTGCTACTGCACTGTGCTGACCTGGATCAGGCTGATTTGTCCATCAAGAGCTGTTTTCTACTTCATCTGTTGTCAGTCCCCACCCATGTCTCCTGATCTGTTCATTTTCAGTGCATCTAATCCAAACAGTAACATAGAAGGTGACACTATTTTTGAGACAAAATCCAAACTGTGATGGTTCTAAAGTAAACACCAAATCCCATATTCCCATATTTTGTTTCAGTGCAGGAAGCAGATTGTCTTTCCACACTTTCCACTCGATAAGTGTGGTTGTTGCTCCTTTAATAAGATACCAATACGATGAATTACAATTGCAGTTTCAGAAGCAGGGCATTTTGTTAACTTGCTCAGATTTAGTAATTTTTCCTTGGTTTATGTGTGTCTAAGTATGTAACTATGCTAGATAAATTGCTCCCCTTTCGGCTGCTTTTTACGATTGGAAGTTTTTGTATTTTATTTTGAAAATCGACTGGATTCTCTTTACAGTCTGATGTCCGGCCAGCTCGAGCGGCTTCTGGGGCTTTTCTGAAATGTACTGCAGCACTCCTGGTGGGGTTTGAAACATCGACTAGAACGGTGGCTGCAGCGCACACGCAATGCATCACATCCTTGCCCTGCCTTTAGAATGTGGCTCATGCAGGGCCTCAAGCTGTATGCAGTTGTCACCTATCACTTATCCAAACCTTTGTTAGGGATGCACAATGAAGTAAAAGACAAGGTCCATTTAGTACAATTTGTTTGTTTGAGTTGTTTATTACTCATTAGAGATTCCCTAACTGAGCAGCACGCTAGCGGTTCAAAATGAGCATATCATTTCCCAAAAAACCCTAGTTAGTGAAGAAGGATTGTGAAACTAATATTTTCAAGGTCAAATGTCAAAATCTGCTAATATTTACACATACTTTATCCTGTAGCTTAGCATGCAGTCATTTCAAAATATGATATTAAGCTCTCACCTGATAAACATGATGTTGTTGATACTGAACTACTAAAAACTGCTCCCACTGTGAAGCACACATATCACCCCCCTGAGGGCAAACATTTCTTATCATAAATATGTTTCATAGACTGTTGTTGTTGCAAATGGCACTCATACTTAGACAAGGTGTGTTCTTTGTCTTTACTAAGAACACACCTTTTATGAGTCATGCAAAAGAGACAAAAGAGAATCACATAATCTAAGTTTCTAAATGCAGCACGGTGCTTGATAGAAACTGTGAACTCCATGTCTTTGTTGAGTGACTGAGAGTCAAGTACCCTAAACCTTCTCATTTAAAATAAGAATCATAGAAAATATTGTACCTTCCGTTGTATCTCTCCAGATAGCTGGACAGAATGTTTGCATAACTGGAAAGTATGTAATCTCACACACACAATCACCCATGCTTGTTAACATTATCGTTTACGTCACGGCAGGCATGACAGAGTGTCAATGCCATACAGTGCCTGTGTCTAAAATTAGTTTGCATATCTCTGTGTTGTGATAAGATGAATACGTGTGTGTGTGTGTGTGTGTGTGTGTGTGTGTGTGTGAGAGAGAGAGAGCGAGAGAGAGACACACACACACACACACACACACACACACACATACCACATTGATGAAGGTTTGGCTTAATTGACACATGCCTTTTTTGTTCATGATAATGAATAAATATCTCAAAACTTTTTGATTCAGTGGTTGGCTCAATTTTATTCTATGCTGTAGGAATACGGTATTTTTTTTAGAATAACCCTTAAACTCATGTTATCCAGAGTCAAGCCGTTAGGTGCTTTCTTGGAAAGGTACATTGGCAGGTGCATCTTGTAAAGCAGAGATATGAAATAGTTGGGCTGTGGAAATGGCTTATTCAGTTTCCAGAAGAAATGTTGACCAAAAAGATCTTTAACTAGTATAGAGCACATTAATTCTTGGGCAAGATATGTCTCCGCAGTGCTTTCTCTTTCTGATTTTCAGAAGCAATCTGCGGTGTAACATAAATGGAGTCAAACAAAAACTACTGCGGATTCTTTCTTTATGGATCTTTAGTGGCTTTTGTTTGGTTAGGATGTTCAAATCAAAGAAGATTACTACACAGAACATTATATAACTGAATTTAAAGAGAGGGCAGAAATGGCTACAGTATGTGCACGGTTAATAACTGGTAGTCCACCACTGGCAATTGAGGTATAGGCAGATATAAAGGTATTATCGAAGAGCAGTGTTTATATGTTCTCTGTATCTTGGTGTTGTTGAGAATTATTTTTTGTGACAATGAGGAATCATCTGTTTGAAAAAATCCAGTTGAAGAAACTAATTTATTAGTAATTTCATTGTTTGAAGGTGATATGTTGAGTTGCCTCTTTAATGAGGACATTTTTGTCTAGATTTATAGAAAATGCATGACAATTAAGCACACCTATATATTATAAGACATTTCTTTCATGGAAATGAAACGTTTAGGTAAACGAAATTTTCTCTTTTAGAATATGTGGCATGTTGTTGCTGTGTCTTGTAAGCCAATATGGCCTGGACACCATATAGTCCAGGCCACTTATGTAAATCAATCAATCAATCAGTCATGTAGGTTTACTGAATGGGTGGTCTAACAAGTAAAGGAATGAAGTAGTTTTCATGACCGATCTTTTGATGAAACAGTCAATCAGTTGTGCTGGTCATTTTGTAGGTAGGTTATAGGGTTCACACAGTAATGTTTGCCATGGACAAGTCAGCTGTGTTCTTTGCAAGTGATCATGATTCAGTTGAGTTTTGGCCCCAGAGGCATGTTTGAAATAGCAGAGATGCTATCGTTACTCACAATGCATTGTATTTTCATCTCTTAACCCTCCCCCAACTTTTTACATTGTGCCTTGAGTCCAGCTTCCTCATTTTTAAATGGAAATGATGTACAGCAGAACAAGTCCAGCAAGTTAAGTCAGACCTCTCAAAAAGCAAGAATTTCTCAGTCGCTCAACAAAACCGTCACTCACTGAATAAAGTCTTCACTTCCATCCTTCCACTCAAGAAGGTGTCTGGTGCCTTCTCAGTGTTAGTTTAAACCATTTATTGATTAAGTGCTGTGAATATAACAATACTGCTGCACAGTTGGACTTGGGACTTCACTAGGGTAAGAAAGCAAATATTTATAGATTGATAGAATATTTATAGATATGGCTGTGTACAACTTTTACTTTAAAAAAAAAAATTAAATAAGAAATCACTATGCATTATCAATGTCTACTTTATGTCTACTAATTTACTTTAAAAAAAGTAAGTCACATATTGTGTTATTTAATATATTTTAACATATCTTTAATATAACTTTTTTATATATATTATTTATATATTTATGTAAATTTTGATATATGAACTGGTGGTTTTACTTTTGTGGCTGTAAAATGAATTGTGTGATTTGGAATTAAGTTATCGAAGCAATTCTAATCATAAATTTTGCAATATATGCTTTTCCGTCCATTTGTCCTGCTTTTAGGTGTTATTTTTATTAACAGGTATTATCACAGGTATTTGCACAGACACAACTTTTATTTCCATTGTGCCATTATGCCACGTTATTCGTTAAATAACAACTGTAGCAATAAATAAATCCTCAGAAACCAAGCATTAATAAAAGCAACGCATATTATACTGAAGCCTATACCAGTTGAACAAACAGTATACTTTGGACTGATGGATTACATTCCTTAGGTTGTCTGGGTGTGTCTGCGCTATGAGCGCCTTAGTGCTCTGTCAGCTGGATATAATAAATGTTCTGAGCAACGAAGTAAGATTGTCTAATAGGAATTTAAATAAATTTAATCCTTGTTAAGGCAATTGCTTTATTTGACAAATATAGTATATACCAATATTTATCATAAAGATTGCTTCTACTTGTTGAAAATATATGAGCTATAGAAAATTATTCTGATACAACTGTATACAAGAAATCACAGAAACTCAGCTGATGCACTCATGGCTTAAATGCTGCATCAGGAGGTTTGCGGAGGCTAATGCATGGTGATCACTCAGAATGGCTGTTGTGCATCACCCAGATGTGTGCTACACATTGGTGGTGGTTGATAAGGCGGGTTATTATTATTGTTGTTATTATTATTATTATTATTATTATTATTATTATTATTAATAAATGATGTGTTTTAATTGATTTTTCTGTCTACTATCCTAAGATAAGTATGAAATGTTGAAGTCTTGAAGTGGCAGAGTCCAGATCACAATCCAGTCAAGATAATTTATCTTAGTCATTGTCTTGGCTCTGAATAAATATTTTGAGCGTTATCTTGATTATTATTTGTATTGTCATTCTCTACTGAGCCAAACAGAATCAGTGTGGTATCACAAATGAGTGACTCACTGACGCTTCTTTCTGCTTTTTCCTGCTTTTCTGCTGTTTTTTTTTTTAGTCTAGTCAGTCAAACTGATCAGTAGTAACACAAAGATTTTCCTTTGAAAGATCTGATTGGACACATTTAGCTATTAACCTCCACACAATTCTGCACTTAAGATTATTTTTTTTCTTGGGGGTGGTGGGTGAGGGGTTAGGGTGTAGTCTTAAGTAGTCTTGTAGGGAGAGAATACTCGTGTGGTTGGAATCCTGAACAGTCCCGAAGGTGTGACACTAGCTTGTCAGATATGACAGGTTACTCAAACTTGTTTCTCCAGAATGGTGGCATACCCAGTGTGTGTGTGTGTGTGTGTGTGTGTGTAAGAGTGTGTTAAATGTCTTTGCAGCATTATGATGATGAGTTTATCAGTGAGCGACTGCCACACAGAGGCAGAGGATGGAAAACTTATTGTAAACCAGAGTTATTAAGTCAAAGCACTCTTGTTCTGTACATTTAAGTGGCTATATCATAAAATGAATTGCCAGTGTATTAGGTACACTTTAATGGTATAAATGGGGTGGGCAAAATATTAGAAACATCTCTCAGTATAATGGAATGCAAATCAAGAGCACTACAAAATACAACCACCATTGTTACATATGACTTATTGTTACATGTTTGTTCTTCAAACTAAAATGTTTATTTATATTTTACAGGAACCAGAAACAAGGAGGATGGGACCCCTTATCTTCCTTCTCCTATTAGGAGGTATTTGTTGGAGTGCAAACTTCTGTGTGTGTGTGACTGAGAGAGAGAGAGAGAGAGAGAGAGAGAGAGAGAGAGAGAGAATGTAATTGATAAGTTGTAGACAACATTTAGATTTGATCTTTAATCACTGTAACATTTTTCTTTAAAGGACTAGTGGGAACAACGTCAGCCACTAACCACACAACCAATTCAACAACAACAGCCCCCAGCACGACCACCAATATGACAACAGGTAACGTTAAGATACTCCTATATTTTATTTCAAGACAACAGTAACAAATGGGTAAAACAGTATGTGCTGTGGAAAATGCACTGAAGGAGGTGATGTATTATGCATTATTAAATTCTTTATATTATCTTACATGACCAAGATGTGAAGGTGGAGAAAAACTTTGGTTTTGGTTGATTTGAATCATTCTATTTAAATTCAATTCTATTTCTTTTTTCACTTAATTTCACATGCTTACAAACTACTTAACTGCTCACCTTTCCTTTCCTTTTTTCGACACTGACAGACTCACACAACAGCTTATCCCACTAGGACAGCAGTATGGTTGACAAAGTCACCCATAATACAGAACTCATGTTTTAGATTTATTCACCCCTAATTCTATTTTCATAAGAGCTCGTTAGCTGCATGCGTAGGAGGCCTGTTTTTAATGACGTAGCCAAAACATTCACGGGTACTTTATCACATATGAAGAGTAGCAGGAAAGTAGATTCAACAAGTTAAAAAATAATGTCTTAAATAATGCACTTTCTGTGCTATCAAACGTATAGTTGAGATTGTATTATTTCAAGCATGTGGTATCGGAAAATTGTGAAATTATGGATGCTTTTTCAAAATGCAATTTAGAAAAAACAGAGAAAAAAATTTAACCATGCAACTTTTTTTTTTACATCTTCATCGATCAATTCAGTATCTCCAACAAACAACACGTCACCAGTGAATACACCTTCAACAGTCAATACAACCTCACTGCCAGTCAACAAAACCACGATATCATTCAATACAACAGAACCAAGCATTACAGCCTCTCCCCCAGGAAATACAACATCACCACCACCAGTCAATATGACATCACCTCTTATCAACATGACCACACCGCTAGTGCACGTGTCCTCAACGCCAGTTAACTCAACTTCACCATCTGTCAACACAACCTCACAATCTCTCAATACAACCTCAAATCCAATCATTGACACATCTCCCACAGGAAATGCAACATCACCACCACCAGTCAATATGACATCACCTCCTGTAAACATGACAACACCTCCTGTAAACATGACCACACCGCTACTGGACGTGACCTCAACGCCAGTTAACTCAACTTCACCATCTGTCAACACAACCTCACAATCCCTCAATGCAACCTCAAACCCAATCATTGAAACATCTCCCACAGGAAATGCAACATCACCACCACCAGTCAATATCACCACCTCACCACTAGTTAATATGACCACACCGCAAGTGCACATGACCTCACCACCAATTAATGCAACTTCACCACAAGTAAACACGACCTCACTATCTCTCAATACAACCTCAAACCCAAGCATTGCAACCTCTCCTACAGGAAACGAAACATCATCACCACCAGTCAATATGACATCACCTCCTGTAAACATGACCACACCGCTAGTGCACATGACCTCAACGCCAGTTAACTCAACTTCACCATCTGTCAACACAACCTCACAATCTCTCAATGCAACCTCAAATCCAACCATTAACACATCTCCCACAGGAAATGCAACATCACCACCACCAGTCAATATGACATCACCTCCTGTAAACATGACATCACCTCCTGTAAACATGACAACACCTCCTGTAAACATGACCACACCGCTACTGGACGTGACCTCAACGCCAGTTAACTCAACTTCACCATCTGTCAACACAACCTCACAATCTCTCAATGCAACCTCAAATCCAACCATTAACACATCTCCCACAGGAAATGCAACATCACCACCCCCAGTCAATATGACATCACCTCCTGTAAACAAGACAACACCTCCTGTAAACATGACCACACCGCTACTGGACGTGACCTCAACGCTAGTTAACTCAACTTCACCATCTGTCAACACAACCTCACAATCCCTCAATGCAACCTCAAACCCAATCATTGAAAAATCTCCCACAGGAAATGCAACATCACCACCACCAGTCAATATCACCACTTCACCACTAGTTAATATGACCACACCGCAAGTGCACATGAGCTCACCACCAATTAATGCAACTTCACCACAAGTAAACACGACCTCACTATCTCTCAATACAACCTCAAACCCAAGCATTGCAACCTCTCCTACAGGAAACGAAACATCATCACCACCAGTCAATATGACATCACCTCCTGTAAACATGACCACGCCGCTAGTGCACATGACCTCAACGCCAGTTAACTCAACTTCACCATCTCTCAACACAACCTCACAATCTCTCAATGCAACCTCAAATCCAATCATTGACACATCTCCCACAGGAAATGCAACATCACCACCACCAGTCAATATGACATCACCTCCTGTAAACATGACAACACCTCCTGTAAACATGACCACACCGCTACTGGACGTCACCTCAACGCCACTTAACTCAACTTCACTATCTGTCAACACAACCTCACAATCTCTCAATACAACCTTAAACCCAATCATTGAAACATCTCCCACAGGAAATGCAACATCACCACCCCCAGTCAATATGACATCACCTCCTGTAAACATGACAACACCTCCTGTAAACATGACCACACCGCTACTGGACGTGACCTCAACGCCAGTTAACTCAACTTCACCATCTGTCAACACAACCTCACAATCTCTCAATGCAACCTCAAATCCAATCATTGACACATCTCCCACAGGAAATGCAACATCACCACCACCAGTCAATATGACATCACCTCCTGTAAACATGACAACACCTCCTGTAAACATGACAACACCTCCTGTAAACATGACCACACCGCTACTGGACGTGACCTCAACGCCACTTAACTCAACTTCACCATCTGTCAACACAACCTCAAAATCCCTCAATGCAACCTTAAACCCAATCATTGAAACATCTCCCACAGGAAATGCAACATCACCACCCCCAGTCAATATGACATCACCTCCTGTAAACATGACAACACCTCCTGTAAACATGACCACACCGCTACTGGACGTGACCTCAACGCCAGTTAACTCAACTTCACCATCTGTCAACACAACCTCACAATCCCTCAATGCAACCTCAAACCCAATCATTGACACATCTCCCACAGGAAATGCAACATCACCACCACCAGTCAATATCACCACCTCACCACTAGTTAATATGACCACACCGCAAGTGCACATGAGCTCACCACCAATTAATGCAACTTCACCACAAGTAAACACGACCTCACTATCTCTCAATACAACCTCAAACCCAAGCATTGCAACCTCTCTTACAGGAAACGAAACATCATCACCACCAGTCAATATGACATCACCTCCTGTAAACATGACCACGCCGCTAGTGCACATGACCTCAACGCCAGTTAACTCAACTTCACCATCTGTCAACACAACCTCACAATCTCTCAATGCAACGTCAAATCCAATCATTGACACATCTCCCACAGGAAATGCAACATCACCACCCTCAGTCAATATGACATCACCTCCTGTAAACATGACAACGCCTCCTGTAAACATGACCACACCGCAAGTGCACATGAGCTCACCACCAATTAATGCAACTTCACCACAAGTAAACACGACCTCACTATCTCTCAATACAACCTCAAACCCAAGGATTGCAACCTCTCCTACAGGAAACGCAACATCACCACCACCAGTCAATATGACATCACCTCCTGTAAACATGACCACACCGCTACTGGACGTGACCTCAACGCAAGTTAACTCAACTTCACCATCTGTCAACACAACCTCACAATCCCTCAATGCAACTTCAAACCCAATCATTGAAACATCTCCCACAGGAAATGCAACATCACCACCCCCAGTCAATATGACATCACCTCCTGTAAACATGACCACACCGCTAGTGCACGTGACCTCAACGCCAGTTAACTCAACTTCACCATCTGTCAACACAACCTCACAATCTCTCAATGCAACCTCAAATCCAATCATTGACACATCTCCCACAGGAAATGCAACAACACCACCACCAGTCAATATGACATCACCTCCTTTAAACATGACCACACCGCTAGTGCACGTGTCCTCAACGCCAGTTAACTCAACTTCACCATCTGTCAACATAACCTCACAATCTCTCAATGCAACATCAAATCCAATCATTGACACATCTCCCACAGGAAATGCAACAACACCACCAGTCAATATGACATCACCTCCTGTAAACATGACCACACCGCTACTGGACGTGACCTCAACGCCAGTTAACTCAACTTCACCATCTGTCAACACAACCTCACAATCCCTCAATGCAACCTCAAACCCTATCATTGAAACATCTCCCACAGGAAATGCAACATCACCACCACCAGTCAATATCACCACCTCACCACTAGTTAATATGACCACACCGCAAGTGCACATGAGCTCACCACCAATTAATGCAACTTCACCACAAGGAAACACGACCTCACTATCTCTCAATACAACCTCAAACCCAAGCATTGCAACCTCTCCTACAGGAAACGCAACATCACCACCACCAGTCAATATGACATCACCTCCTGTAAACATGACCACACCGCTACTGGACGTGACCTCAACGCAAGTTAACTCAACTTCACCATCTGTCAACACAACCTCACAATCCCTCAATGCAACTTCAAACCCAATCATTGACACATCTCCCACAGGAAATGCAACATCACCACCCCCAGTCAATATGACATCACCTCCTGTAAACATGACAACGCCTCCTGTAAACATGACCACACCGCTACTGGACGTGACCTCAACGCTAGTTAACTCAACTTCACCATCTGTCAACACAACCTCACAATCCCTCAATGCAACCTCAAACCCAATCATTGAAACATCTCCCACAGGAAATGCAACATCACCACCACCAGTCAATATCACCACCTCACCACTAGTTAATATGACCACACCGCAAGTGCACATGAGCTCACCACCAATTAATGCAACTTCACCACAAGTAAACACAACCTCACTATCTCTCAACACAACCTCAAACCCAAGCATTGCAACCTCTCCTACAGGAAACGCAACATCACCACCACCAGTCAATATGACATCACCTCCTGTAAACATGACCACACCGCTAGTGGACGTGACCTCAACGCTAGTTAACTCAACTTCACCATCTGTCAACACAACCTCACAATCCCTCAATGCAACCTCAAACCCAATCATTGAAACATCTCCCACAGGAAATGCAACATCACCACCCCCAGTCAATATGACATCACCTCCTGTAAACATGACAACACCTCCTGTAAACATGACCACACCGCTAGTGCACGTGTCCTCAACGCCACTTAACTCAACTTCACCATCTGTCAACACAACCTCACAATCTCTCAATGCAACCTCAAATCCAATCATTGATACATCTCCCACAGGAAATGCAACATCACCACCCCCAGTCAATATGACATCACCTCCTGTAAACATGACAACACCTCCTGTAAACATGACCACACCGCTACTGGACGTGACCTCAACGCCAGTTAACTCAACTTCACCATCTGTCAACACAACCTCACAATCTCTCAATGCAACCTCAAATCCAACCATTAACACATCTCCCACAGGAAATGCAACAACACCACCACCAGTCAATATGACATCACCTCCTGTAAACATGACCACACCGCTACTGGACGTGACCTCAACGCCAGTTAACTCAACTTCACCATCTGTCAACACAACCTCACAATCCCTCAATGCAACCTCAAACCCTATCACTGAAACATCTCCCACAGGAAATGCAACATCACCACCACCAGTCAATATCACCACCTCACCACTAGTTAATATGACCACACCGCAAGTGCACATGAGCTCACCACCAATTAATGCAACTTCACCACAAGTAAACACGACCTCACTATCTCTCAATATAACCTCAAACCCAAGGATTGCAACCTCTCCTACAGGAAACGCAACATCACCACCACCAGTCAATATGACATCACCTCCTGTAAACATGACCACACCGCTACTGCACGTGACCTCAACGCCAGTTAACTCAACTTCACCATCTGTCAACACAACCTCACAATCCCTCAATGCAACCTCAAATCCAATCATTGACACATCTCCCACAGGAAATGCAACATCACCACCCCCAGTCAATATGACATCACCTCCTGTAAACATGACAACACCTCCTGTAAACATGACCACACCGCTACTGGACATGACCTCAACGCCACTTAACTCAACTTCACCATCTATCAGCACAACCTCACAATCCCTCAATGCAACCTCAAACCCAATCATTGAAACATCTCCCACAGGAAATGCAACATCACCACCACCAGTCAATATCACCACCTCACCACTAGTTAATATGACCACACTGCAAGTGCACATGAGCTCACCACCAATTAATGCAACTTCACAACAAGTAAACACGACCTCACTATCTCTCAATACAACCTCAAACCCAAGCATTGCAACCTCTCCTACAGGAAACGAAACATCATCACCACCAGTCAATATGACATCACCTCCTGTAAACATGACCACGCCGCTAGTGCACATGACCTCAACGCCAGTTAACTCTACTTCACCATCTGTCAACACAACCTCACAATCTCTCAATGCAACCTCAAATCCAACCATTGAAACATCTCCCACAGGAAATGCAACATCACCACCACCAGTCAATATGACATCACCTCCTGTAAACATGACCACACCGCTAGTGCACGTGTCCTCAACGCCAGTTAACTCAACTTCACCATCTGTCAACACAACCTCACAATCTCTCAATGCAACCTCAAATCCAATCATTGACACATCTCCCACAGGAAATGCAACATCACCACCACCAGTCAATATGACATCACCTCCTGTAAACATGACAACACCTCCTGTAAACATGACCACACCGCTACTGCACGTGACCTCAATGCCAGTTAACTCAACTTCACCATCTGTCAACACAACCTCACAATCCCTCAATGCAACCTCAAATCCAATCATTGAAACATCTCCCACAGGAAATGCAACATCACCACCACCAGTCAATATCACCACCTCACCACTAGTTTATATGACCACACCGCAAGTGCACATGAGCTCACCACCAATTAATGCAACTTCACCACAAGTAAACACGACCTCACTATCTCTCAATACAACCTCAAACCCAAGCATTGCAACCTCTCCTACAGGAAACGAAACATCATCACCACCAGTCAATATGACATCACCTCCTGTAAACATGACCACGCCGCTAGTGCACATGACCTCAACGCCAGTTAACTCTACTTCACCATCTGTCAACACAACCTCACAATCTCTCAATGCAACCTCAAATCCAACCATTAACACATCTCCCACAGGAAATGCAACATCACCACCACCAGTCAATATGACATCACCTCCTGTAAACATGACCACACCGCTAGTGCACGTGTCCTCAACGCCAGTTAACTCAACTTCACCATCTGTCAACACAACCTCACAATCTCTCAATGCAACCTCAAATCCAATCATTGACACATCTCCCACAGGAAATGCAACATCACCACCACCAGTCAATATGACATCACCTCCTGTAAACATGACAACACCTCCTGTAAACATGACCACACCGCTACTGGACGTGACCTCAATGCCAGTTAACTCTACTTCACCATCTGTCAACACAACCTCACAATCTCTCAATGCAACCTCAAATCCAACCATTAACACATCTCCCACAGGAAATGCAACATCACCACCACCAGTCAATATGACATCACCTCCTGTAAACATGACCACACCGCTAGTGCACGTGTCCTCAACGCCAGTTAACTCAACTTCACCATCTGTCAACACAACCTCACAATCTCTCAATGCAACCTCAAATCCAATCATTGACACATCTCCCACAGGAAATGCAACATCACCACCACCAGTCAATATGACATCACCTCCTGTAAACATGACAACACCTCCTGTAAACATGACCACACCACTACTGGACGTGACCTCAATGCCAGTTAACTCAACTTCACCATCTGTCAACACAACCTCACAATCCCTCAATGCAACCTCAAATCCAATCATTGAAACATCTCCCACAGGAAATGCAACATCACCACCACCAGTCAATATCACCACCTCACCACTAGTTAATATGACCACACCGCAAGTGCACATGAGCTCACCACCAATTAATGCAACTTCACCACAAGTAAACACGACCTCACTATCTCTCAATACAACCTCAAACCCAAGGATTGCAACCTCTTCTACAGGAAACGAAACATCATCACCACCAGTCAATATGACATCACCTCCTGTAAACATGACCACACCGCTTGTGCACATGACCTCAACGCCAGTTAACTCAACTTCACCATCTGTCAACACAACCTCACAATCTCTCAATGCAACCTCAAATCCAACCATTAACACATCTACCACAGGAAATGCAACATCACCACCATCAGTCAATATGACATCACCTCCTGTAAACATGACCACACCGCTACTGGACGTGACCTCAACGCTAGTTAACTCAACTTCACCATCTGTCAACACAACCTCACAATCCCTCAACGCAACCTCAAACCCAATCATTGACACATCTCCCACAGGAAATGCAACATCACCACCACCAGTCCATATCACCACCTCACCACTAGTTAATATGACCACACTGCAAGTGCACATGAGCTCACCACCAATTAATGCAACTTCACCACAAGTAAACACAATCTCACTATCTCTCAATGCAACCTCAAACCCAAGCATTGCAACCTCTCCTACAGGAAACGAAACATCATCACCACCAGTCAATATGACATCACCTCCTGTAAACATGACCACACCCCTAGTGCACATGACCTCAACACCAGTTAACTCAACTTCACCATCTGTCAACACAACCTCACAATCTCTCAATGCAACCTCAAATCCACTCATTGACACATCTCCCACAGGAAATGCAACATCACCACCACCAGTCAATATCACCACCTCACCACTAGTTAATATGACCACACTGCAAGTGCACATGAGCTCACCACCAATTAATGCAACTTCACAACAAGTAAACACGACCTCACTATCTCTCAATACAACCTCAAACCCAAGCATTGCAACCTCTCCTACAGGAAATGAAACATCATCACCACCAGTCAATATGACATCACCTCCTGTAAACATGACCACGCCGCTAGTGCACATGACCTCAACGCCAGTTAACTCTACTTCACCATCTGTCAACACAACCTCACAATCTCTCAATGCAACCTCAAATCCAACCATTAACACATCTCCCACAGGAAATGCAACATCACCACCACCAGTCAATATGACATCACCTCCTGTAAACATGACCACACCGCTAGTGCACGTGTCCTCAACGCCAGTTAACTCAACTTCACCATCTGTCAACACAACCTCACAATCTCTCAATGCAACCTCAAATCCAATCATTGACACATCTCCCACAGGAAATGCAACATCACCACCACCAGTCAATATGACATCACCTCCTGTAAACATGACAACACCTCCTGTAAACATGACCACACCGCTACTGGACGTGACCTCAATGCCAGTTAACTCAACTTCACCATCTGTCAACACAACCTCACAATCCCTCAATGCAACCTCAAATCCAATCATTGAAACATCTCCCACAGGAAATGCAACATCACCACCACCAGTCAATATCACCACCTCACCACTAGTTAATATGACCACACCGCAAGTGCACATGAGCTCACCACCAATTAATGCAACTTCACCACAAGTAAACACGACCTCACTATCTCTCAATACAACCTCAAACCCAAGGATTGCAACCTCTCCTACAGGAAACGAAACATCATCACCACCAGTCAATATGACATCACCTCCTGTAAACATGACCACACCGCTAGTGCACATGACCTCAACGCCAGTTAACTCAACTTCACCATCTGTCAACACAACCTCACAATCTCTCAATGCAACCTCAAATCCAACCATTAACACATCTACCACAGGAAATGCAACATCACCACCATCAGTCAATATGACATCACCTCCTGTAAACATGACCACACCGCTACTGGACGTGACCTCAACGCTAGTTAACTCAACTTCACCATCTGTCAACACAACCTCACAATCCCTCAATGCAACCTCAAACCCAATCATTGACACATCTCCCACAGGAAATGCAACATCACCACCACCAGTCCATATCACCACCTCACCACTAGTTAATATGACCACACTGCAAGTGCACATGAGCTCACCACCAATTAATGCAACTTCACCACAAGTAAACACAATCTCACTATCTCTCAATGCAACCTCAAACCCAAGCATTGCAACCTCTCCTACAGGAAACGAAACATCATCACCACCAGTCAATATGACATCACCTCCTGTAAACATGACCACACCCCTAGTGCACATGACCTCAACACCAGTTAACTCAACTTCACCATCTGTCAACACAACCTCACAATCTCTCAATGCAACCTCAAATCCACTCATTGACACATCTCCCACAGGAAATGCAACATCACCACCACCAGTCAATATGACATCACCTCCTGTAAACATGACAACACCTCCTGTAAACATGACCACACCGCTAGTGGACGTGACCTCAACGCCAGTTAACTCAACTTCACCATCTGTCAACACAACCTCACAATCCCTTAATGCAACCTCAAACCCAATCATTGAAACATCTCCCACAGGAAATGCAACATCACCACCACCAGTCAATATCACCACCTCACCACTAGTTAATATGACCACACCGCAAGTGCACATGAGCTCACCACCAATTAATGCAACTTCATCACAAGTAAACACAACCTCACTATCTCTCAATGCAACCTCAAAACCAAGCATTGCAACCTCTCCTACAGGAAATGAAACATCACCACCACCAGTCAATATGACATCACCTCCTATAAACATGACCACACCGCTAGTGTACATGACCTCAACGCCAATTAACTCAACTTCACCATCTGTCAACACAACCTCACGATCTCTCAACACAACCTCAAATCCAAGCATTGAAACATCTCCCACAGGTAATGCAACTTCACCACCCGTCAACACAACCTCACTATCACTCAATACAACCTCAATACCAACCATTACAACCTCACCCATAGCAAATGTAACATCTCCACCACCAGTCAATATAACCTTTCTTACTGTTAACATGACCACACCGCAAGGGCACATGACTTCACTACCAATTAATTCAACTTCACCGCCAGTCAACACAATCTCACTAACACCAAATACAACCACAGAATTAAGCATCACTACCTCTCCTACAGGAAATGCAACATCACCACCACCAGTCAATGTCACCACCTCACCACTAGTTAATATGACCACACTGCAAGTGTACATGACCTCACCACCAAATACCTCAACTTCAGCACCAGTCAATACAACCTCACTATCACTCAATACAACCTCAAAACCAACCATTAAAATCTCACCCATAGCTAATGTAACATCATGACGACCACTTAATACAACGTCACCACCAGCTAGCACAACCTCACTATCTCTCAATGAAACCTCAAAAACAAGCACTGAAATCTTCCCACAATAAATGCAACGTCCCCACCACCGGTTAATATAACCTTACCTACTGTTAACATGACCACACTGCAAGCGCACATGACCTCAACACCTATCAACACAACCTCACTATCTCTCAACACAACGTCAAAACCAAGCATTGCTACCTTGCCCATTGGAAATGCAACATCACCACCACCAGTCAATACAACCACACCACAAGGAAATGCAACCCAAGCACCACTCCACATGACATCACTGCCAGAAAATGTAATGTCACAACTCAGAAACACAACCTCAATGCTAGTATATACAATATCACCCCCAGGCAACACAACCTCACCACAACCAGTTTCCACAAGTTTTTTTTCAGGCAAAGCAACTTCTGAATGTTTCAATTTTTGCTATATGTGGCAAACAATTTAGAAATCAACACAAAAAAGCTAAAAAAAAAAAAAAAAAAAAAAAGCCGTAAAATAATGTTGTGGAAAATGTTCTGGTGGAGGCAACTTCCAACAGTTCCAATTCTCCATTCCATTCAATGTATCAAACATTGCTGCAACAAGTAAGAGTTGCTGAGTATATTTTGTATGTGATGTAGGCAGAACTATTAGTGCTCCAAAAACTCCTGGAAATGCTACAAACATTTTAATTTTGTTGTTCCATGTATTAGTACATCAACAGCTACACCTACATTTTTTTTTATGACAATGTCTTCTTCTGCCCCAAACATTACAGCTACCAATGCCACAGAAGCTCCAACTACTGCTCAGAATACTACAGCTGGCTCTACTGCAGTTACCAATGTTACAGACGCTCCAACTACTGCTCAGAATACTACAGCTGGCTCTACTGCAGTTACCAATGTTACAGACGCTACAACTACTGCTCAGAATTCTACAGCTGGCTCTACTGCAGCTACCAATGTTACAGGCGCTACAACTACTGCTCAGAATACTACAGCTGGCTCTACTGCAGTTACCAATGTTACAGACGCTCCAACTACTGCTCAGAATACTACAGCTGGCTCTACTGCAGTTACCAATGCCACAGCAGCTCCAACTACTGCTCAGAATACTACAGCTGGCTCTACTGCAGTTACCAATGTTACAGACGCTCCAACTACTGCTCAGAATACTACAGCTGGCTCTACTGCAGTTACCAATGCTACAGCAGCTCCAACTACTGCTCAGAATACTACAGCTGGCTCTACTGCAGTTACCAATGTTACAGCAGCTCCAACTACTGCTCAGAATACTACAGCTGGCTCTACTGCAGTTACCAATGACACAGCAGCTCCAACCACTGCTCAGAATACTACAGCTGGCTCTACTGCAGTTACCAATGCCACAGACGCTCCAACTACTGCTCAGAATACTACAGCTGGCTCTACTGCAGTTACCAATGCCACAGACGCTCCAACTACTGCTCAGAATACTACAGCTGGCTCTACTGCAGTTACCAATGCCACAGCAGCTCCAACCACTGCTCAGAATACTACAGCTGGCTCTACTGCAGTTACCAATGCCACAGCAGCTCCAACCACTGCTCAGAATACTACAGCTGGCTCTACTGCAGTTACCAATGCCACAGCAGCTCCAACTACTGCTCAGAATACTACAGCTGGCTCTACTGCAGTTACCAATGCCACAGCAGCTCCAACCACTGCTCAGAATACTACAGCTGGCTCTACTGCAGTTACCAATGCCACAGCAGCTCCAACCACTGCTCAGAATACTACAGCTGGCTCTACTGCAGTTACCAATGCCACAGCAGCTCCAACTACTGCTCAGAATACTACAGCTGGCTCTACTGCAGTTACCAATGCCACAGCAGCTCCAACTACTGCTCAGAATACTACAGCTGGCTCTACTGCAGTTACCAATGCCACAGCAGCTCCAACTACTGCTCAGAATACTACGGCTGCCACGACAGCAGTTACCAATGCCACAGAAGCTCCGAATACTAGTTCTCCAACAGCAATCACAACCACTTTAGCTACCACCACAACCACAACAGCTGCACCACCAGAGCCAAAGATAGAGCTGGGATTTTCATTGCAGGAGACCTTTATACCAGAACTTACAAACAGGTCTTCACAAGCGTTCAAAGACTTGGAAACCAAAGTAACCGAATCGGTAAGTTCATAAATAGTTGACATGGTATTGAGTTTTGTTTTTTGTTATTTTTTCTTTTTGTACTTTTCCACAATCAGGTTCAAAATAATACATGAAAAATGTAGATGTTAGAAACTTTTTAAATTTCTCACATTAGATTAAACTTTGATTTTTGTGGTGGGAATGATTTATTAAGAATTAGACAAACATTGCTTCATTAAAATTGCTGGGTGGTATTAATACAGTGTGCAGATCTTAGTCTTCAGTCTTTGGTCTAAAGGCACCTGTAGACATTTTTTTGGATGTGTGTGTCCTACATCCTGTTTGTCAATGATGTCCAGACTGTGGGAGGTAATAGCATGAACAACATTAATACAAGAACAGTGATAAAAAAGCTTTCATTAAAAATTGAACAAATATGATTTGAAACAGTGCACGTACATGTAATGTATAGCATTATATTTTCAATGCTAATTTTCAAGACGGAGGTAAGACCATGACCATGGTGTATGAGAAAACATAAAGTAAAAAAGGAGCAGAGAAAAAATTATTGAATAGTTGATGCATAAAAACAATTTTCCTATCTTATATATATTATGAAATTATATAATTTTTTACAATAAATTTCCTTCACAGCTCGACAATGTCTATTCAGCACAATTTGGAGATGCCTACAATCGAAGTGTCATCACAGGCTTCAGGTATAAAATATTGTATATTATGAAAACATTATATTTCAAAAAGATGACTTTGCGTGTTTAGTTCTTTTCTGATTTTCCTTTGGTTAATGTAATTAGAAAGGAATGTTGTCCTTGTGTTAATTCGTTCTATCTATCATATGGTTTATCATGTATATATAAGGAAATACTGTTCAGATTTTTAGGAACGGAATTGAATCTTATTTAATTCATAGTCAGTCATCAGTCATCCTTGTCATGGTGACTTAGTTGAAAAACTATGGCCACAGTGACCAAATAAAATTGTGGTATTAAAAATTTCACTTCTGTTACAGTTCAGGGTCCATTGTGGTAGAAGCTGAGCTGATATTCAACAATGTATCTACGGCACCAAATACCAGTTCTGTTACTGAAACTTTGCAGACTGCTGTTGCCAGCAGTAGTTTTAACCTCAGTGTCAACGCATCATCGATTACAGCAGCTGGTGAGACATTGTTATTATGAAATGCTGAATTTTGTAAATAATTATTGCAAGCACATACTGATTATATGATGACATGAATATATTGAATAGATTAAAAAAAATCACATTTGATCATTGTTTTTTTCAGTTGTGTTGGCACCAACTCAAGCCCCAACGACAGCTGCACCTACAACAACGATAATTACAACTCCCTCAACAGGTATTATCATGACACAACCAATCAGTGGCATTTTAATTGTATTTGTTTTAACAGTTCAAATACCGTCACCTAATCATTTCTCAACAACAAAATATTATAATTTGCATAATTCAGGGTAACTTGGTGTCACTAAAATTTCCAGTATCCAAGTGACGTAACTATCCAATCACTGTTTCCAGTTGCTTCATATATTTAGTTTTGTCATGTAGGTAGAACTATAATTATTACTGATCCAAAAGCTCCTGTAAATGCTATAAAAATACGAATTTTGTTGTTCCGGGTATTAGTACATCAACAGCTACACCTACATTTGTTCTGACTATGTCTTATTCTGCCCCAAACTTTACATCTACCAATGCCACAGCAGCTCCAACTACTGCTCAGAATACTACAGCTGGCTCGACGGCAGTTACCAATGCCACAGACGCTCCAACTACTGCTCAGAATACTACAGCTGGCTCTACTGCAGTTACCAATGCCACAGACGCTCCAACTACTGCTCAGAATACTACAGCTGGCTCTACTGCAGTTACCAATGCCACAGCAGCTCCAACTACTGCTCAGAATACTACTGCTGGCTCTACTGCAGTTACCAATGCCACAGATGCTCCAACTACTGCTCAGAATACTACAGCTGGCTCTACTGCAGTTACCAATGCCACAGACGCTCCAACTACTGCTCAGAATACTACAGCTGGCTCTACTGCAGTTACAATGCTACAGCCGCTCCTCAGAATACTACAGCTGGCTCGACTGCAGCTACCAATGCCACAGACGCTCCAACTACTGCTCAGAATACTACAGCTGGCTCTACTGCAGTTACCAATGCCACAGAAGCTCCAACTACTGCTCAGAATACTACAGCTGGCTCGACTGCAGCTACCAATGCCACAGAAGCTCCAACTACTGACTCAGATGCATATTTTCGCTTCATACACCAAAAGCTGGCTCTTTTTTTTTTTTTAAAAAAAAAATTTATATTAAATTAATTAATTTTAATTTGCTGTTTACATTTTTTCTGCAGCTACCAATGCCACAGAAGCTCCAACTACTGCTCCGAATACTACAGCTGCCACGACTGCAGTTACCAATGCCACAGAAGCTCCAACTGCTGCTCCGAATGCTACAGCTGCCACGACTGCAGTTACCAATGCCACAGAAGCTTCAACTGCTGCTCCGAATGCTACAGCTGCCACGACTGCAGTTACCAATGCCACAGAAGCTCCAACTGCTGCTCCGAATGCTACAGCTGCCACGACTGCAGTTACCAATGCCACAGAAGCTCCAACTGCTGCTCCGAATGCTACAGCTGCCACGACTGCAGTCACCAATGCCACAGAAGCTCCAACTGTTGCTCCGAATGCTACAGCTGCCACGACTGCAGTCACCAATGCCACAGAAGCTCCAACTACTGCTCAGAATACTACAGCTGGCTCTACTGCAGTTACTGGTCCAACAACAATCACAACTGTTGTCACTTCAGCTACCACCACAACCACAACAACTGCACCACAACAGCCAACGATAATCTTGGTATTTGCATTGCAGCAGACCTTTGTCCCAGCACTTTCCGACAGTAACACACCAGAGTTCCAAGCATTGGCAACCGAAGTAACCAACGCGGTAAGTTCATAAATAGTTCACATGGTATAGATTTTTTTTCTCTGCTTGTTTTTTCGCACCTTTCCACAAGCAGATTCCAAATAATACATGAAAGTTTAGAGAACTTCAGAACTTTTTAAATTTCTCATGTAAGATTTGATTTGATTCCTGTGGTGGGAATGAGTTGTCAAGAATTAGACAAACATTGCTTCATTATATTTGTTGGGCGGTATTAACACTTAACACAGTGTGAGATCTTAGCCTTAAGTTTTTGGTCTTCAGTTTGGTTTTTCATCCAGCACCTGTAGATGTTTTTTGGATGTGTGTATTCTACATCATGTTTGTCAATGAGTGTCAACACTGTAGCAGGTAATAACATAAACAACATTAGTACAAACACAGTAATAAAAAAGGACTTTCATTAAAGATTGTCCACCTACGTGCAAAGCATGGGATTATATTTTAAATGCTGGTTTGAGATGGAGCCAAGACCATGACCATGATGCATGAGAAAACATAAAGGAAAAATGGAGTAGGGAAAAAATGATTGAGTAGTTGTGGCATAAAAACAATTTTACTGTTTCAGATATATTTTGTAATTATACTTTTTACTTTCATTTACAGTGCGACATTATCTATCGTCGAAGATTTTCATCCTTCCTTCGAACTGTCGTCAGAGCCTTCAGGTATAAAATATTGCATTTTATGAAAATAACATTATGTTTCAAAAAGTTTTGTGTGTTTACTTTAGTTCTTTGTGTTCATTTGTTCTGTCTATCATAGGGTTTATCATGTATATATTAGAAAATACTGTTCAGATTTGCAGGAACAGAAATAATCTTATTTCACTCATAAATATCCATCATTCTTGTCATGGTGACTTAGTTGAACAACTATGGCCACAATGACCAAATAAAATTGTGGTATTAAAAATTACTTCTGTTACAGACGAGGGTCCGTTGTGGCAGATACTGAGCTGCAGTTCAACAATGTATCTACGACACCAAATACCAGTTCTGTGGTTGAAACTTTGCAGACTGCTGTGGTTAACAGTAGTGAATTTAACCTCACTGTCAACGCATCATCTATCACTGCAGCCGGTGAGACATTGTTATCATCAAATGCTGAATTTTGTAAATAATTATTGCAAGCGCATACTGATTATATGATGACATGAATATATTTAATAGATTTTAAAAAATATCACATTTGATCATTGTTTTTTTCAGTTGTGTTGGCACCAACTCAAGCCCCAACGACAGCTGCACCTACAACGATAATTACAATTCCCTCAACAGGTATTATCATGACACAACCAATCAATGGCATTTTAATTGTATTTGTTTTAACAGTTCAAATACCATCACCTAATCATTTCTCAACAACAAGACATTGTAATCTGCATAATTCAGGGTAACTTGGTGTCACTAAAATTTCCAGTATCCAAGTAACGTAACTATCCAATCACAGTTTCCAGTTGCTTCATATATTTAGTTTTGTCATGTAGGTATAACTATATTTATTACTGATCCAAAAGCTCCTTTGAATGCTACAAAACCTGTTGTTCCAGGATTAGTACATCAACAGCTAACCCTACATTTTTTATGACAATGTCTTATTCTGCCCCAAACTTTACATCTACCAATGCCACAGCAGCTCCAACTACTGCTCAGAATACTACAGCTGGCTCGACGGCAGTTACCAATGCCACAGACGCTCCAACTACTGCTCAGAATACTACAGCTGGCTCGACGGCAGTTACCAATGCCACAGACGCTCCAACTACTGCTCAGAATACTACAGCTGGCTCGACGGCAGTTACCAATGCCACAGACGCTCCAACTACTGCTCAGAATACTACAGCTGGCTCGACTGCAGCTACCAATGCCACAGACGCTCCAACTACTGCTCAGAATACTACAGCTGGCTCGACGGCAGTTACCAATGCCACAGACGCTCCAACTACTGCTCAGAATACTACAGCTGGCTCTACTGCAGTTACCAATGCCACAGCAGCTCCAACTACTGCTCAGAATACTACAGCTGGCTCGACGGCAGTTACCAATGCCACAGCAGCTCCAACTACTGCTCAGAATACTACAGCTGGCTCTACTGCGGTTACCAATGCCACAGACGCTCCAACTACTGCTCAGAATACTACAGCTGGCTCGACGGCAGTTACCAATGCCACAGACGCTCCAACTACTGCTCAGAATACTACAGCTGGCTCTACTGCAGTTACCAATGCCACAGCAGCTCCAACTACTGCTCAGAATACTACAGCTGGCTCGACGGCAGTTACCAATGCCACAGCAGCTCCAACTACTGCTCAGAATACTACAGCTGGCTCTACTGCGGTTACCAATGCCACAGAAGCTCCAACTACTGCTCAGAATACTACAGCTGGCTCTACTGCAGTTACCAATGCCACAGCAGCTCCAACTACTGCTCAGAATACTACAGCTGGCTCTACTGCAGTTACCAATGCCACAGAAGCTCCAACTACTGCTCAGAATACTACAGCTGCCACAACTGCAGCCCCTACTACTGCAGTCACCACTGCGTCAACGGATCCTCCCACATCTAGTGAGGGAACCATTGGCCTTCAGTTTAGCCTCAACCAAACATTCAAAGCAGATCTCTCCAATTCATCTTCAGCTGCTTTTAAGGCATTAGCTTCATCAGTAGTCACAGAGGTAAGATTTCTATAATCTTTCATCGCATGCTTCATACACCAAAAAGTTTCTTTGATAAATTAAATTTTACTTTGAAGAAATGGAAGTCTATGAGCATCAGAAGACAAAAACTATGTTTAGAAATGTTGAAATATTCAGCAAATTTTACTTTTGGGGAGTCTGAGTTTGCTGATATTCTTGTTTGATTCTCAATTTTGATTCAGTTTGCTCAATTTGGCCATTCTATTTTTACACTTAATTGTTATTGTGAAGCAGCAAAAGCTAATGTTGTTTAAATACAGTACCTCTTATTAATTTTTTCCTGCAAAACAAAAATGATAACCCTAACCTCCAAAACTTCCAAACTAAACAGAGGATTACTTTTTGCATTTGTTGTAAGTCATTAAGTTGCAAATTAATGTATTAATTAATGTTTTCTTTCAGTTAAACAGAGTGGGTAGAAATCAGTTTGGATCACTTTTCAGACGTGCCATTGTAAACTCTTTCAGGTAAGACAACATTTCAATCGCTGTTTACATTTTTTCTGTTCATTTGCCTGTAACATGCTTTTAAAATGTGTTGCTTTCTCTATTTGTCACTGTAGGAGTGGATCAGTGGTTTGCAACTCAACCCTTGTGTTCACAAATACAAGCTCAGTTCCTTTGGCAAGCAGTGCAACTACGCAATTAAGCAGTGCACTTACAAACAGCACTGCCCTGAACGTTGTATCAGGCAGCGTTACAGCAAGTAAGTAATTGGAGACTGAAAAATTAAACTTAATTAATTTATTCAATAATCTATTCAAAGGAAGTGCTGCCTGGTACAGTGTCACAATAATTGATTATCTATTGTTATTGGTACAGCTGCTACTACTACTACCACTGCTGCTCCGAATGCTACAGCTGCCACGACTGCAGTTACCAATGCCACAGCAGCTCCAACTGCTGCTCCGAATGCTACAGCTGCCACGACTGCAGTTACCAATGCCACAGAAGCTCCAACTGCTGCTCCGAATGCTACAGCTGCCACGACTGCAGTTACCAATGCCACAGAAGCTCCAACTGCTGCTCCGAATGCTACAGCTGCCACGACTGCAGTTACCAATGCCAAAGCTCCAACTGCTGCTCCGAATGCTACAGCTGCCACGACTGCGTTACCAATGCCACAGCAGCTCCAACTGCTGCTCCAATGCTACAGCTGCCACGACTGCAGTTACCAATGCCACAGAAGCTCCAACTGCTGCTCCGAATGCTACAGCTGCCACGACTGCAGTTACCAATGCCACAGAAGCTCCAACTGCTGCACCTAATACTACAGCTGCAGCTACTACAACGACTACCACTACAACTACAACTACAACTACAACTACAACTACAACAACCACAACAACCACCACCGCTGCGCCAACAAATCCTCCTACAGCCAATGAGGGAACACTTGGAGTTCAGTTTAGTCTCAACCAAACATTTACCTCAGACCTTTCTGATCCAGCAACAGCAGCTTTTCAGGCCTTAGCTACAAGGGTGATCAATGAGGTAAGATGTCTGTGCACTATAACAGTATACTTCTGATAACAACCCAGCTTACCTGAATCTAGGGTTTAAAGACAAAGGGTGTCGTATGGATTATAAGGCCCCTGAGGCAAAATGTGATTTGTAAATTGTTTGGGCTAGAGAAAACTTGACTTGACTTCAATGGTCATAATAACACAGAGAAACATCTTTGAAACTGAAACTTTAAAATATTCAGAAAATATTGCATTTTGGGATATAAATCTAATTCGCATATACACTAAACACTCACTAAGATTTTTGCCTTGATGTAGATTAGTCAGTCAGTCTGCCACCATGATTTTCATTGGGAAAAACACATAGCAAAACAAATTATTTATATAATACCAAAATCTCAGATTAGTAAGTCTGTAGTAAAATTCTCTAATTCTTCTATTCTCTAGTCTCTCTTTGTAGCTTACACAGCTTATACTTTATTTGAAGTGCTTAGTGCTTGCATCCATTTGTTTTTATTCGCAAATAACAGTAAAGTTGTATTTCAGATGAACACCCTGAGCAGAAATTTATTCGGATCATCTTTCCTTCGCTCCATCCTAAACTCATTCACGTAAGACAAAATTTCAATAACTGACCAACTTTTGCTCAACATTTGGTGTCCACTTCCTTTTACAAAATGTTGCTTTCTCTCTCTGTCCCTGTAGGAGTGGATCAGTGGTTGCCAACATGACTCTGGTGTTCGAAAATCAAAACTCAGTTCCTTCTGCAGCTCTTGCAGCTCAACAGTTGAGCAATGCACTTGGCAACTCTACCGTCCTGAACGTTGTACCAGGCAGTGTTTCTGCACGTAAGTTATTTACTTCAAATTTGGGATTTCTAATTTATAGTCCACATTTATTAGTCTATTAAATAGCCAAATGCATGTTACAATAATATATTTGTACTTCTCTGGTAATTTTTAAATATGAAAGTAAGACAAGGGTTCCTTTTAAGCATACACTTTGAACTTATGAAGATACATTCAGTCCAGAGAATTTCACTAACTAATATCTCTGCTTTTTCTAATATTTCAGAGGTAACATCAGGTAGTCCTGCTCGGCCCACAATGGGCTCATTGGCAGTCTTTTCACTAACACTGCTGGCTGTGGCGCAGATGCTGATAGACCTATAGGTCAGTCAGGCAGGTACACTGACTTGACCAGTCGCTTTTAATAAGCTACCAAGGGTGGAAAAAGCAATTTACCAACGTACCAAAAACAAAAGCTGTAACAAGTGTGCATTATGAAATTTACCATTACAATGCCATGTGGTAAAAAGATGTGTACTGTGTGTCAAGAACTACAGTTTCTGTTACAACCTCTTTTGTTTTGATTCCATTTTATTTAAAGAATAAAATACTGTAATGTCATATTGTATACTTTGTGGGCATTATTGTAGCATCTGCCATTTATTTTATTGTTTTATAAATGCTTCTTTATATTCTATGTTTCATGTGGCATTGTTAACATTTAAAAATGCCAATACATATGTTAAAGGATAAAGTACTGCATATTTATTTCCAATTAAAAGGCCTGTATGGTTTAGCAGGACACAATTTACATGAAGTTTACAGTTACAATTTACATTCAGTATGAATGATGGAAGAAGAGAAAAGCTGAGGGTGTGGATGTGAAATGATCTTGATGGTGGAGACAATGATTCATGCCAACCATTAATGTTAGCAGGTTTTTTTTTTTTTTTACACATATTGAACCATGAAGATGATCTCTGTCTAACCATTACCATGTAGTTTAAAATGGCTTACCTTAACAACACCACTGTAAGAAAAGAATTTACCAATGAACATAAGATTGGGTTTTGCTGAATCATCCAGTATCAAGTGAATAGCGTGGCAAGAGGATTGCTGAATACTAAACATTTAGAAACTTTGTTGATTTTAATGGATTAATAGTTTGAATTGAATACTGATTCTTCCTGTATGTTTTGAGAAGGGGGATAATAAAACTATTCATCTTGTTACCTTTGAATGACCCTGTTGTTTTATTTTTGTCTCTTTCTTTTTTTTTTTTTAAATAGATTTAAATGAACACCATTTTCTCTTTTTAATTAATCATGGAATGCCATATATCTATGATAACTTATTAGAAATTAACCATTTCAAAAACTTTTTTCTGCATTTGTAACGGTTACCAACACAGTTTAGGATCACTGCAACTGAAGCAGAAAAACCAGGCCAAGGAGAACCTATTCTGATACTTGATTCATCTCATGTGCAGTTGGACATTTCCAATCAATTAATATCGACATACACATTGGAGAAGGGTAATCACAATTTTCTGTTCACATGGTGGCTCAGTGCATATAAATGTCCTCACAATCAATTACTTTTTATTGCACCCTTGCACAACTTTTTACCCTACGTCTGTACATTTCTCTAATACAACATTAAAGATTAACAACTGTAACTCAGGAAGGCTCTCTTTGCCACTTTAAGTCTTACACAATGACATGAAAGCACTAAATGCACAGTACACTTTTGATTGTAATCTCTACCACACATTAACCTGTATTTATGAAACTGCTTGGTCTGTTGCTGCATTACCAGGTGTAATCTTTGGAATGATGAACCCAGCCTGTGTACGAGATACAGAGAACAAGAACAAGTTTACCACATACAAACATGTCAAACAAGCAAGCACACACTGGTTGAAAATTAGAAGTTGAATGTTTAATAATTCCATCTAAACTTTTGGTTAGAGGGTTGGAAGTTTTTGAGAGTCTAAAATCCAAAGTTCCTGTAGTTCTTATGGCTGTATTGTTACCTAACATTCAAAACAAACATTCATGCATGAGAATGTGTCACCCAAAGAAGTTTTGTTTTTTTAAAGTTTTTTCTTTTTAATCTTTTTAATCGTAATATTAATTTTACAGTTGTCTTAATGATATAAAAGATCTATTTATAATGGACAGTGGCAGGAAAGAGAGAGATGGAAGAAAGTTCACTGATACAAGATAACTTACTAAAAGGGGTCGACGGCTTACTAATGGTTCACTTAGAAGTATGATTGTGTAGTGTAGTGTTAATTTTAACCAAGAATGTGATTGTAGTCCTCATTGTTATGTTAGTACAAACAATGAGGGAGTTGGTGCTTCCTCGCACATGCATAATGCTTTCATGGCTAATTGTGTGAATTAGGGTTACACGTGGAAGTGTGTGTTGTTTTTGTTTTAAATGGAGTTTTATAACTAGGTTCAGGAACAAGGGCCACGCCTCGTACTCTAATTACAAACTAATTTCCGTATCTCAAGTACTTAAACACACCTTTTCCGTTCACTCCCTCTTTGACTCCGTTGTCACATCCCTCCCTCCCCAAAACCCTCTTTCCGTTTGTTCTCTCTTCTTTTGTCTCCCTCATTCTCACACAGGAACCATGGGGCTCTAATCCATAGAGACACAGACAGACGGTACCTCCACCCCAGAGTCTCAATCCCTCCAGGTTCCCTCTCGTCCACTCAACACCCGTCAACCCGCGGACTCCTTCGACCAATGATCCAGCTTCCACCCCCCATCCCTCATCCCTCCATCCCTCGACCCTTCAACCCTCCTCCCTACTCCTCCCCCCACAGCACATCACCCATGTTTCCCATCCATAACATGCAATAAACTAAACTTAAATCCGTACGGGCGTGGTCCTTGTTAGTGAAATCAATACAAAAGACTCCAATGATATGTGTAGCTTGTGACTGCTATTGACTGCTATTATTTGTGACGTGCTCATAATGTACATGCAATAGCTGTGACACGCCAGAAGATGGCTGCATTGGCCCAAGGATAATCCAAATAAGTTTGTGCGTGTGTGTGCATATGGCACATTCCTCTACATCACTGAACATGTGTGATTTGAATTTGCTCAGAAAAGATGCAAAGAAAAATAACACATCACATAAAAACCTCTCAATAATACCTCACCTGTCAGTTCTTTATATGAACATACATCACCGCCACACTCCACCTGCGCTCAAATCCAGAGTAAATGCCATACACTTCATTTTGTCTCCAAATAACAGCGTGAGTGCAGCCGAGCATGTGTCTATTGATCATCTTCTGTGTTTGTCTTTAGGCACTGATGACTAGTTGGCACCAGCTCTAATGCATTAAGTAAGTCATTGATGAAGCCAAACCGAGAAGAAAAGCAGCCAATTTGAGATTACTGGCACAGCTGAAAGACAGAGATGTTGGTGATTTTCTTAGATGAGCTGCGTAGCGTCACCTCTCCTGTTTCCATAATTCTGCCTGACTTTATAATTGTCAGTGTGGAAGTGTCTTTGAGTTAATTAATGAGGAGACAATGGCAGCAGATGATTTGTTATACTGCATTGTGGATGACAGCATTTCTGTTCTATTCTTAAATCTTTTTTTCTGTGAGGTTTGCTTGTACAAATGTTTTTTAAAATCAGATTCACCAAACTCTTTTGCCATAAATCGTAAAGTACTTCTTGCTGAAGATTGTACCCACAGAAAGTTACAAGACCACCAAATGTTTCACATAATGTGGTGAAACTGGATCATATTTTATAGAGAAAATGTTCACTGGTTTTACCTCTGGCTGCTACGCATCAACGCTCCGATTAACAGACTTTCCTGATGGACAGTGAGGTAAACGGCTGCGAACTGTAGCCGCTGTTAGCTAATATTAGCTCACAGGCTGCCCGACTGTGAGCTCAGACCACAGGTGTTTTTTGGACAACCGGGAAGAGAAGAGGAGGTTTACAGGCCCAGGGTGCAGGAGAATGTTGACAGAGAGCGGAGCTGGTGTCGTACCAGAGCTGGAGCTATGGACATATAATGGCAGAGGAGAAGAGAGCGAAGAGGATGTTAACAGAAGGAGAGAAAATAGGAGAATGAGTCATGGTCTTCATCAGTGATAAAGATCGCTCATTTGTCACATAAATGGCTGTTGTCAGTATTTGCAACAGGTTTCCTCTTTTCCCATCACCATCTGATTCTGTTAAATCCTTTGCTTGGGACAACACAGCTCACTTTATGTTGTATAAATATTAATGTCACATACTGTTTCGTCATGAACTCAATTGCGATAGCCAGTGAAAATTTCTTGGCAGACCAAGCACAGTGAAGTGATAGAGCGCATGTCATTTATCCTGGGGAAATTGGTGCTTGTGAGGCTGATTTCCCAAAGGAGATATTTCTCTGTAGGATTCAAAGCCGCAGGGTCTTCACTGTATTGAACAGTATTATCGCAACAATCATCAAAAGAAGGCTAAAAGGGTTATATTTTACAATAGCTACTGTTAAAGACATGTAAGAAATAAAGCTGTTTCTTGTTTACTTGCTACTCAAATCAGCAATAACTTCACTCTCAATGGAAGTCATCAAATGAATGGTCAAAATACAAATAATTAAATATCTTAGCATTAGTGAATTAATTGGAAATAGAAGATGATTTCCTGAAACAGCTGGACGCTGTACTTTTTAGCAAATGTGACCCAAACAGGATGACGTAGTGCTTTTGTTCAGGACTAATTCCGGCTGGAGATTTATACACATTTGGTGTTCCACTGTGTATTTACAACAGCAGGACAATTTATGTGCGGTTGACTCAAAATTAACTACAGCGTTTTATTAAACGTAATAAAAGCTCACGACGGTGTGGCTCATTTATGTGTTTTTAATCGTTTCTGGCCTCTACGGTGCAGAACAAAAAGATTAATCAGGCTTTGGATGCACAAACAATTCCAGGAATTTTTTGATATATGCTGACAATAAAACATGGATTTCACTTTTGAGCGACCAGGACAACCAAGTACTGTCTTAAGTACAAATTTGAGTTACTTTTCCCATTTTATACTACCTCGTTTCTAAATACCTACATACCTAATTTCAGAAATGTTTAATTTGACAGAATATTACATATTTTTCATTGTGATATTGCTCTGTGGAGTACAGAAGTACATATAACATCTTCCACTGTAGTCTATGTCAGAGGGTATTGAAATACTTAGGAACACATTGTCCGTCTGGTCCTTAAAACTCAGAACAACGAGTTCATGAAAGCTTCAGTGCTGTCATTTATTTAATGGAGCTATATTGACAAAAACTGTCAATACTCTCCCGAGCCCTCTTTCACAGGTCTCAGAGGTCATAAAACACTAATGTTGCATGTTGGGACTACAAGTATATGTGGTGAAAGTCATGCCCACTGATTGGTGTCAGTGTGAGAGTATGGTGTATATATACAAGCACAGCAGGGGGACATATTTATAGAAATCCTGCATTAACGCATAGGAAGGGGGGAACTTACACTACTCCCTCCATATGCCAATAATATGCTCACTTATTTATGCATCTTAGCTTGTCCGTTAGGATCATTGTCAGGAGCAGGAGTTCTTTACACATATGAGAGTAGAAGTTGACATTCACAGATAATTACAAGAGTTTTCTAAAGGATCGACATGACAGTTAGTCTCCAGTCTTCTCCTGTTTGTACATGCAGGAGGTGAACGTCTTGACACTACTCATTTTAAGTGTGGTTTCATTAACGAAACTGTTCTGACTCTAAATTTGTGTCAAAATGTTTTAGTAGCACAAACATGCCTTCTGATAACCCTCGATTGATTAGTGTGTGACAGTCTGTTGGTGGTCAATAATCACACTCACTTTACACAGAAACCGAAGAACAATAAGCTACAAAATAAAGCACATGATAGTCTTCTTACGAACATAAGGTTTCGTTGTTAATGTCTGAGATATGGACTAATTAAGAAAATAATTGTGGAGCAATGCTCTTTCATTAGCAAATAAATTGCTGTCCCTGGTTACATTTTGAATTGATCAAAGCAAATAGCCCCGAGCCCTGACACGAGTTCTGACACACCACGGAGGCAGCTGTGAAAAGAGCTGACGACAATGCTGCAGCTGAAGCTCCGCAACTGCCGCGTTGCTATTTTCATGAGAAATATGCAGTGAGAGATGTGCAAAAATGACATTTCATGTCAAAAAAATGTAATTACCTAACGGCAATCATGTCTCTGCTATGCAACACGCATACAACGAGCCTACAACACCTCATTAAGCAGCCAGTCAGAACAGACGGAGGTCAAAGCTCGACTCTGTAATAAAATGCATTACATGCAAATGAAGCATTTTTTAACCTTGGATCTTTTGTCTTGGTCACTGTGTTTTTTGACATCTATGACTGTAACTCATATGCTGCTTTAATAAACGTGCCAAATGGCCCCCCGGAGGTGTTTTTTGTCATGCATTTGAAGACTGAACATTGAATTTATGTCCTCAAAGTTTAATCATATTTTCTCCCTTTCAAATGACTTCTTCGAGCTTTGTGTGTTAGAGTGTGTATACAGCGCCCTCCATAATGTTTGGAACAGAGACACGTATTTGGAAAAAGTTGCCTCCACTACACACAGTTTTAGATTTGCCATCAAACAATCCACACATGGTTAAAATCTACATTCCCAAATTTTATTAAAGCCCCTACATTTCTAGGCACACAATGTTTGGGGAAAAGGCTTCACTGTGATTACTCAGGTGTGTTTAATTGATTTGTTAGCGCATATATAAGGGAGCTCTCAGCACCTGCTCTAAAGGTTAGGCTTTGGTGAGGCCAGAGTTGTGCTAGTGAACGTCAAGGTAACCACATAGCTGAGAAACAAGAAGAAAACAATATTAAGAAGAAAGAGACAGCTACTGAGATTAGTAATTGTAAAGGGACTGACAGACCACAGAAGAATTCTCTACATAATGAAAGAAAATCACCTGTGTGACAGATCGGAAACATGTCGTCAGTCCATCTCTACTGTCTGTCCATAGAGGCTTAAAATGCGAGAACGTGTTAATTTCTTCCTTTGTTCAAAGCATTAGATGACTCACATTGATGAGTAAGTTCTTTATCATCATCAGGCGAATATGAAATGTCAGCGTGAGATTTCTCATCTTCGAGGAAAAATGGAAACAAGTTTAACGTAAACCTTTCTGACAGCTTTTCAAAACTGACAAAACAAGCCTGTCAGTCTCAAGCAATCACAAAAATAGTTTTCTTCATATGTTTCCACAGAGCAATGAACTTAATATTCCATCAGGATACCTCTAAATACAATTACTCTGAGATTAAATCACTCATTAGCAGTCATAGAGCTACAGTGTGAGTCTGCAGATCCACCGAAGGGAACTAAAACTCCAAAAAATACCTGTTTACCTCCGAACCCGAGAGACGATTATATTGTGGTTTTTAATCTCTGTTAGCAAAACCAAAGCAGAATTTTAATCTGATTTACCATTTAGGTGGATCTAACTTCCCACCCTGCATGTATCACACCTGGCCATGTGCATCATTTCAATTACAACCTAATGGATTTACTGCTCTTTAATAAAGGTCGCTCAGATCGCAGAGTAGACAACCAGAAAGCCCCTCAGGGTTTTTACTACTGATCAAAGACTCAAGTGAAGCCTATATAGATTAGGTCGGTGCCTTCTGTCAGTGGTTACTTCAATGTAAACTGCACACTGCTGCTTTTTTCTGTAATTGACTTTTTCCCCAGTTCACCTAATGCACTGACTCTCTCAGGGGAAAATATAGTTTTAATATTGCTCACATGAGGTCTGTAAATCAATATCAATATTTATGAACACCCATGAGTTCATATGAACCAAATCACTGTATGTGTGTGTAACGTATGCTCTGTTTTCACACCGCACACGCTGCTTTATTATTACACTGCGTTTCCGTCATGATACTTGCCATGCCAATATTTACATATCCTCTGGGAAAAAAACTTCTATCTCATTATCTATCAGCATTAACATGCAGGATCGCACTGCAGAACAAAAACTCATTTGATTTACATAGGCTGGGCCTAACGCATAAAATCCATTGTTTTAATCACGAGAGCATGAATCGTTTAAACAGCATCTATAATGATTCAGTGATTACTTAATTAGGTATATTTTAGGCTTTGTTCCTGCACCGCACAACCCCCCAGATTACTCACACATACCTTTACCAGAGAGAATGATGTAAACCGTGTGAATAAGATGTACTGTAATCGTCTGCAGATTGTTTCGTGGTTATCTTTTGCAGCTTTGTATGTATTTATCTCTTTGTAAACAGTTTCAGAAAGTGTGATATGTAACAAAAAATCGTGGCTTCACATGCATCACATGTGATACCTACAGTAGACTGCAATCCCTGAATTCTTCTTGCAGTGTAGCCTAGTGCAGTAAAGTGAGAAACGTCCGATCACTTCTCCTTCAGAGTTAAATACGGCATAGCTGCTGATTCTGCATCTCAACTCCTTTTTGTCTTAGAGTGCTGATATAAAACCAAGTTAAAATGTAAATGAGGAAAAGAACCGGAGCCACAGAGTAAAATCACATTGCAGCTGTACAGAGGGACTAAATGACTCTGGACTCCAGCCACAACAGAGTTGTCTGATGAAAGGCTTTTACTGAATTGATTGGATTTGATCAGCCATGGAAGGCATGTAAATGTACCCGTGTAGAGGTTACCATAGCACTAAAGGCTATGCAAGCAGATGAAGGAAGTTTATCCGATGTGAACAGTTGGATGTCTGGAGGGGACTTCAGCCTGTTAGTTGTGAATGTTGATGTGACAGAAAAGGGGAGAGTCACAGCCATTCTACCAGCACGGTGATACACAACACTGCACATTTCTACCCTCTCCTGTGCACTGCGAGGATGATTTAGGGCCGTAATAAGAGAAGCATTAAGACACCAGCCAAGCCACCTTAAAATGATGAGTCACACAAGATTTGACAGCGGTGGGAAAACTCAACAGATGCATGTGGCACTGAAGTGCACCACCACCACCACCACAGCTGAGGGTTGTGTGTGTCATTGTACACACACACAACAATATTTCAATATCCTGTTTGTGGCTCCTTTTCTGAAATATGCTTGTGACACAAGATCATCTGAAGGGCCACAGGAGATAAAGGAACACAATGTGCACTGACTGAGACAGCATGGCACATCCGTTATTCATGAAGTTTAAAACAGCAGCCACAAGTATCAATCAATCTCTTTCACCGTTTGTGCCACTTGCGCGTCACTGAGTGCGCACGGCGCCCTGCCTGTTGCTGCTGCTGCTGCTGGTGCTGCTGGTGCTGCTGGTGCTGGAGGAGAGGCTGTGCGCTCACACCCACATTCAACAGGCACTGGAGGATACTTGTTACATGTGCAGCTTCACCGCGTTTAATTACTATTACTTTATACAGAAAAAGCTGTTGGAGACAACACAGTATGGATCTGGGAAGGAGATGGGTATTTTCTAGGAATGGTGATGTGTTTTAAGTTGCGCGCTAGGACGCTTATATGCAAATCCTGTCCCGTCATTATAGCTTTACACCTCAGTAGGTAGATCAGACTCGTAAAAAACAACCATTCAGTATAATCGTGGGGAAAAAGGAGAAGAGGATGGCAGCTCCACATAACGGATCCAACATAACGGCCAACTACACCAACCAGTTTGTGCAGCCACCGTGGCGCGTCGCTCTCTGGTCCGTAGCCTACAGCTTCGTGCTGGCAGTGGCGGTGTTTGGAAACCTCATCGTGATTTGGATCATTCTTGCCCACAAGCGCATGAGGACGGTGACGAACTACTTTCTGCTAAACTTGGCGTTTTCTGACGCGTCAATGGCCGCGTTTAATACTTTGATAAACTTTATCTACGCTACACACGGGGAGTGGTACTTCGGGGAAGCGTACTGCAAATTCCACAACTTCTTCCCGGTCACATCCGTGTTTGCAAGCATCTACTCCATGACTGCGATAGCTGTGGACAGGTGGGCTTATGAAACGCAGCAAGAACAGTAGAATATGCAGATGACTGATGGTGCTAAATCCTCCCTCCTCACCCGTTTTTCTCTTTCTCTGATCAGTTATGTATTGTGCATTATTTTTTATGAAAGGAGTCATAATTCTCCTTCCAATTCTTGTCTGTGTTGGGATACATTAATGGTCAGTCTTATTAGTATTGAAAGAAAGGGCACACTGATATTTCAAACTATACAGCATGTAGTAAAACACTTTGATCTAAAGAGCTTCAGGCATGATTTTTTTATTATTATTTTTCTTGCTGTCCACCAGCAGCGGCGGAAAATTGAATCCTGTGCTCAGAAAGAAAAGTCGAATCAGTGTTTTCTCTTGCTTGTCACTGTCATTTGATGTACTTGCTTGTGTCCTCATGGTTCTATGGGATGCCCATTTGAATTCCACTTATGGTATCTTATGTAGGCTTTGAGTTTATGCTCCCTGCTGATTTAAGTATACATTAATGTCACTTCACAGTGGAGGAGCGGGTAATTACTTGTTTGTGCTTTGCATTATTATAGGAAGGGAGTTGCCCAGCAGGATGTCTGCCATCTAACACACCATGAGGTTATTCCACACATTTATTTTTGCATTTCACTGCCCCGATTCATACAGTGAAGCTGTTTTGCAAATAGCCTGCACTGCAGTGAATGACTTTTCATGTGCCAACACCCTAGAAAAGATCTTCTCCACGCGCTTATGCTCTCTTATTCTCTTCTGTCACATGCACTCAGATTATTTCTCCTTTGCTCTTTCACACCTCCGTTCTTTTCTTTCCTCCATCTCTCTCTTTTGCTGCTCCCGTGGTTTCCAGTAATGTGGTGATGCAGTCATCACTATCAGCCGGGCTTTGATACTGATCAGTGGCCCGTCAAACGTCATAATGTTTGAATAAAGGGATTAGACTGATGAAGGAAGCAGCCACAGGCCGAGTAGCCTATAATGAAAACAAAAAGCATGTAGAAGCTGCACGCAGGCACAGTGTGTGTGTGTGTGTGTGTGTGTGTGTGTGTGTGTGTGCGTGTGTCTACAGCTAGAGTACAAGTGTCACAGTGTGTTGTGATAGTGTGTGAGGTGTTTTCTCCTCCAGTACTTCTCCTTGACACACAAAAGAGAACAAAGCATTTCCTGAGGCTATGCTCATTTTGGCTCCTCTACAGCAACTTCCATGCATTTGTATTTTTGGTCTGCAGTGTCCGTTCGATTCTGTCAACTGTGTACAGAGAAAGAGAACATCGGCGTGACCTACATGATGTAGATGTAACCTGCAGTCATGCATTTCGTAACCTCAGTATGGTGCTGTCTCCGCTCTGATGTCTTGAAATGGCATGAGGCCACAGTTCGTGATCATCTGTGAATTTGTCCTTCCTGCTGACTCTCTGTGCTGTGAAGCGTGTTTCCTTAGGCACTGCAGGGAAATAAACGCAGGTTGCTGTGTGAAAGGTAACTGGCGAAGCCTTAAAGCTTTTTACGACGCCACGGCTGGTGACTTTTTTTCCCATTTCTCACACTTTTATCTCCTCGTGTTGAAGCTGTGGATTTGTAGAACAGAGTCATACATTGGATCTTCACCTGTAGTGATGTATATTGACTTTAATGTTAGGTGCAGGGAGGACTGTAGAAGGAGGAAAAAGGCATACATATTTGTGTTTTTCATTAAGTCTCAGTTCACCGTAAACCCATACAAATATTGGTTTCCAGTTAGAGAGATCCACCTCTGAGATTTCTGCCTGAACTCCAGTGAAATGAAGCGTAATGGATTTAATTTGCACTAACAGCATTGGAAAAATTCAACAACAACAGCAAATTGTCTTACCCGAGATAATTCAGACTTTGCCATTTTCATTTGAACTACTCTCGTCAGAGGAAATGGTCTCTATGAAAAAGTTGATAAGTATGTGGATTGTCCAGCGTAATGGCTTCCTTGTTCCAGGAAAGATGGTTTTTGTTGAATTTTTAAAGATCTCACCGCTGTCTGCGCCACAAACTAAATTCCATTCACTTTCATTGGATTGTGTTAACAGGAGAAATGTCCGAGATGGATATCTCAAAATCGAAACATGACACTGACAACATGGCAATATACAGTTAGTGGTGTTGTAACTGATCCATAAGTATTTTTTGCTGTGTGATGCAGTGAAGTGAGGGGTGGTCTGAAACATTAATATAATAACATACTCTTCTCCCCTGAGGACATTTGAGTCAACACTTGACATTTAGCTGTGTGCATAATGTCTGGCTACTTGCCCAGGAAATCTCACCCAAGTTAATTTCTGCCAGTTAAACATCATGCAGTGATGAAGTGAGTGTGAAGTTGGTATTGTGACATGGTTTCAAAGCAAAATGTTGTCTGAAAGCTTTTTGCAGCTAAAGCCAATGCAACCTCGGGGGAAAAAAACACAAAATGATGTATTAATTTGCCGCTGTAATGTGTCTGATCAGGCCCCTGACGCCTGTGTGAATGTGCTTTGACGGTTAGTTCTTTTTATTAAAGTGTTCCAGCCCTTGCATTGTGATTATTGTTCAGTGGTTACAAGTCTATTAGATCAGCTACAGTTGTGTGAGGTTGTTGGATCCCAAATAACTCCTGACTGCTGTGGCACATACTTGATTGGACATCTAACAAGCTATTTACACACTGACATCCACAAGGTCCAGTGAGACACTCAGAATAAATGCCAAGCAATTACTGGTGAATAGATGGAGCATCTTTGTTGTTGTCCCTGAGAGAGTTCCAGTCACTGAGGTGACAGGGCAAGGCCCATTCTTTACCATCTTATGGAGATTGAATTAGCGACTCTGAGTCTGACTTATCAGCAAGTGAGAGTCATGTAGCATCCTGAGTTGGGTTGATAATGTCCTGTCAGTGCTGAGTGTTTCATTGTGCGGTTCAAACAAAGTCTCATCACAGTGTTTTGGAATGACTCATCCATGAAAGTCAAACAGCAGAGCATAATTGGACTTTTGCAAGCTGTCTTGCAGAAAATTAAGTTGAAAAGTTCAAATGTGTGAATATTCCACTGATTTTTCGGTCAGATGGTTTCCAGTCAAACTTAACCACATCCTGCAGTGCTTCTGAGAAATCAGTGACAACGTTATTAAATTGATAAGATAGAGAACAGCACTCATGTTATATGCACTGTAATGCCATAACCTAGTAGATACTACTTCAAAAGCTTAAAAGTTTCAGAAAAAATGCCATTAAGTGTACATGAATAATAGCACTTGTAAAATCTATAATGCATTTCAAGAGACTTCCTGGTCTATTAATCTATAAATCAATCTAAAATTGAGTTTGTTGTCGAGGCTTTAAACGCAGTTATGTCCGTTTAACCTCCTGACCTCTGACCTGCAGGTACATGGCCATCATCCATCCCCTGAAGCCTCGTCTGTCGGCAAAGGCCACCACAGGAGTCATCGTCTGTATCTGGAGTCTGGCCGTGGTTCTGGCCTTCCCTCTCTGCTACTTCTCAACCATCCGAGCTATGCCCCGCAGGACCCTCTGCTACGTGGCCTGGCCCCGCATGGTCGAAGACCCCTTCATGTGAGAAATATTTTGTAACTTGCCTTTTTTTTTTGCTACAACTGTAGGCAGAGTTCAGTTTTTTCTGTTTCAACTGTTGCGACTGTCCATTTTAACAGGCCACTCCATGCAAGTTAATTACAGGGTAATTAATATAATTGAGATCTCATTTACACACCCGTGTAACCATTATGTTGTTCCTTATTGACTCTTTTTATGGCAGAAGGGTGTGAAAAAATGTAACAAATGTTAGAAGAGCTGAAAGGAATTTCTTCTGTATATATTTACACTGGGATTACCTGTGACAGACTACATCCTTTCACATTTGTTGTGACCTGCACACTCAGTATGGTGCTGCAGTTACATTTATTTGGAACTTACAAGGACATGAGTTGTCTATGATCACATTATGTGTGATCCAGCCCTCCCCAGCAGATGATATTAGACATATAATCACATGGCATTAGCAGAATCACGTGATCACATACATTACTCTTATGATTGGTTTGACATTTAGCGTCATTTGCTTTCTTTCCGAGAGTTAAGTGAGAAGATCGGTATCACTCCTGTGTCTGTATATACTAAATACAGCCAGCAGCAGGTCAGTTCACTCTTAATCCATGCATTTCTTGCACCAGGCACAGCAACTCTCTCTGGAGTCTTTGCTGATTGCTTGGAAATTTCACGGTGATGACAAGACTCCCAGAGGTCACTTTGAGTCTTGTAGTCACCTCCATAAATGGGAAGGGCAAGATGGCCACAGGCAGGTCAGGCCTGCTGGTACTCGGTCTGCAGGTTGTGGATTTATTTTGAACCACAACCTTTATTTAAGTCTTACTGTGAACTAATGCTCTGATAGATCCCATTTGTAAATAACTCCACACAAGGGATTCAAGTATTTTGGCCAAACAAGCTCTACTACAGTCATTTACCCTCACTGGTACAAAACAAAGAATGAACAGAACAATATATAAATCACTCAAGAATTGAAATATTACAGATAATTCTATGCCTTTAATTTTTGTTGACATTCACCAGTGCCCAGGACCATCTACACCTGTTAACCAGCCTCAGCAGCTCGACTCTCAAACGTACAAGTTTTCCAAACTAATGCTACGTTTTTACACCTAATTACCAAAATTAGGACCGTCAGATTAATCTCACTCCTCTTACCTGTCAGTTATGTTCAACTGCTTCTTGGATCCAATCAGAGAGAAATACACATCTCCTTGTACCAAAGGGAGTGATGAATTTTCTGTCAAGTGACAGGCAGACTTAATCACAGAGAGGGCAGTTTGCCGAAAGCTACAGCTGGTAAGGTATGGATGTCACCGGGGAATCCTTAGGAGCTGTGGCCCGACATGTGAACAAGTTCTTCTCACTCGTCCATTGAACACAGCCACACTGCTTCATATCCAAACAGATTAATCGAAAAGGATGTTACTGATGTGTTTCCCAAGATCAATGACTCAGTCCTGCAAACACTGACAATGTAAATGTCAACTGTTAATTATGCCAGGATCTTATGGGATCCCCGAACCAACTGGCCGGCCAGACTGCATTTGCTGTGCAGACATAAGAGTGGTATCTGTGTATTTTATCTTATCTAACTCGCAGCAATTAAGGAATGAATTAATCAGTCTGTTTCTGGTAATGTGGTTTTCTCTCATGTTTCTCTCACTTTCACAGTGTTTCCATTACAGTTGACTCGTAATCTAAGTAGCAACGGTCCAAGTGTTCAAAGAGGCGATTGTGAAAGCAATTCACTCAGCCCTCCAAATTGACAACAACTAAATATGTCATTTGTCGATGCGCTCTAGAACGACAAATCTGACCTGATGACTTTTTTCTTTTGTTAGATTTAGGCAAAAAGGAGTTTAAGGAAAGGTGATGGTTTGTGTTCAAATGACTACTTTGTCAAGATTAAGGGACCTTTGTCGTCATAGTTACGATACCAACCATGTGGTTAAGGTTATGGAACAATCATGGCCGTGCTAAAAATAATGTTGATTGATAGGAAGCTGAGGTCTACTGTTAGAAAGTCCAGTGTTTTCTTCACCTATCCATCCACCAAGACCTCCTCCCTACACTTGACTTCCTCTTATGTATCCTGTCATGATTACAGCATCTCCTGGTCTTTATCACTTAAAATAAACATGTTCTTTTGTTACACTTGTTCTCATTTTCTCAATTTGTTTTAATGTAGCAGTTGGTGTTGACACTTAACAAACCTGCATTCATTTGCAGCCATAACTACACAAGGCTCAACCTGGGCTGTTGGTTAATATAAAACCTACATTCTGTGTATGAAACGATATAAATATTTTATAAAACTAAACATCCTTTTTCCTTTTTTTCTTCCTAGGTATCATATCATAGTGACAGTTCTGGTCTATGTGCTGCCTTTGGTGGTGATGGGCATCACTTACACCATCATGGGGCTGACTCTGTGGGGAGGGGAGATCCCAGGAGACTCATCGGATAACTATCATGGACAGCTCAGAGCTAAAAGGAAGGTAAGCATGCTTGAGGGGAAATAGCGCAACATTCATTCACGTATGACCTGGGGTGGTCCAATTAGTAACTGTGAACTTGATGATCTTTGAACGCCAGAAGGCAGAGAAAAAGTATTGTCTGCAACTGAGCAGCCCCTGGCTCCAGGTAATTATTGTCTCCCTTCTGTTTTATATTCGCACTGGATGAAAGGCAATATACCATTTGGATACTTAAGAGGGAGATTTCCAGTTTCACAGTGTGTTTTTTGTAAAACGCTTCTGACAAGCCAGAGCACTTATCCAGCCTGCTGTAATTTAAGATTTGTATTTAAGCCTTTCTCTATTAATTGAACTGCTGTGGCTAAAAATACTACCACTACTAAATCAAATGAATTGTTCCTTGGCCTGTTTTGTGTTCATGATAATCTGTCATTAAGTGTGTCCAGCTGATAAACAACCAGGTGAAAACATCTTTGGTGGAGATATAACGTAACAAATCAATTCTTGATATGAACTGTGAATTATTGTACAGTTATAAGCCTGAAAACATATCTAATATTTTACATGTTTAAGCGAGATCTCAATGAGCTTTTACACGTGTGTTTAATCACTAAAACTAATATTTCAGTTTTGAAAATGATTGTTCAATAAATATAAGACATGCAGTAGCAGCTGTAGGACTACACAGGAACATTACTTTTCTTCACTAAAGCAAGGGCAGTGGGCTCTTAAAAGAAATAAATCAAACAGTAATATTACATTCAATTCCCACTGGTGAGGTTAAGAAGAAAAATAATGTTGTTGCTTTAGTTTCAGTTTTAATTTTTCTGCGTCAGGCGGATGAATCTGAAAAGCAGAGTGCATATCGTACACGTGAGTGCATTAGCTACAGCGTGCCGCAGTGAACAAGAATAATTGCTTTTGCCTTCTGTATGTGTGTGAAGCAGATACAGACACACAGCACTGTGAACACTTCAGACAAGAAAACCTTGATTCCACAGAACACAACCTTTGTGCCTGTCACTCGTCCTCAATCAGCCGTTTGTCCACGCGTCCGGACAGGCACAGGCTCCGAAAAACCAATAATGTCTCCAAGGCATTATGAGTTTGCCTGCATTTTGGTAGATGTGTCTGACGCCAAGGTCTTTATGTCTCTGGAGTCGTGGGTTCATTGAATACTTTTACAATAAGACTGTTTACTGCTACCACAAGGGATGACCAAATAGGAGAAAACACGTCTTGCAGCAGACTTCTGTGCCATAAAATGGCGACAAAGGCAAATAAATCACCTACTGCAGCATCACTGGCAAATAAAATCATACTTGGCACAGGCAGGGTCTGTTAATCGTTGCATGCAGCTGCTGGAAGTGAGGCACACGCTTACAGTCATGATGCATTTTCAGTGAATCCAAATGCTGTTTAAGATAAAATTGTTTTATGTGACCCAGATTAATTATGTATAACTACTTCACCTCTGTAATAAAACACACAGGGAACTATTTAACCATTCGGCCAACTAATTTTCTAGCATTTAAAACAGAAGGGCACCCTGTCACACCCTGGAAGGGTTTTCTTACCCATCTGGCCACTGTGTTTATTTACCATGGCAGCATCCAAGATGGCACTTTTGTGGTCCACCAGTCCACTGGTAACTGTGCTGTTTTAGGGGAACATTCAGTGGTTCGGACAAGCTGATTTGTAATTTTATCAGTGATGTTACCCATCATGTTCCAAAAGTGTTCAATGAAATTTATGTTTACTGGATGTTAATTACCTACTAATTATTGTGCATTCTTCAATTTTCATGTAAATAATCAAGTTCAATTTATACAATAAAGATATAATAAACTTTATTTATATAGCGCCTTTCAAAACACAGTTAAAAAGTGTTTCACAGTAAAGCAGAACACAAAGAAATATAAGCATAACACAAAGCTATAAAACTACAGAGAGAGAGAGTGCAATAAAACATCATAAAACATAAAAAGATCAACTAAAGGCCTGTTTTGAAAAAGTGCATTTTTAAAAGACGAGACAGAGTTTGCAGCCCTGATCTCCTCAGGCAGGTCAGTCCACAGTCTCTGAGCACTGACTGCAACTCTGTCAGCACTCTGTCACCTTTGTGTATAAATCTGGGCAGAGGAGTAACCAAGAACGACGCAGCTGAGGATTTCAGGGAGCGAGAAGGGACACGGGGCACAAAATGATCAGCTAAATAACTCCGAGCAAGGCCTCTCAGGACTTTAGAAGAAATCAATAAAAAAACTATTTAGAAAACCGATTGTTGTGATGTGATCATGTTTCTTTGTCCGAGTCAAAATCCTGGCAGCAGAATTTTGAATGAGCTGGAGAGGTTTTTTTTTTTTCACTGATGCCAGAAAGCAAAGAATTAAAATCATCAAGCCGACTAGTTATGAAGCCATGTATGACAATGACTGCATGATTTTTGGCAGACAGAAATGATCTGATCCTTGAAATGTTCCTGAGATGATAAAAAACAGGATTGAACCATTATGTTGAGCTGAGCTTTGATAAAAACGTCGAGGGTTCTGCAATAAATAAACAGCCAAGTGAAATCAAAGAAAATATTTAGTGAAAAATACTAAAATAAGTCCACACATACACAACAAGCAACAAAGTAATGCGTTACAAGCATAAAGGACCATTTGTTCGAGACCCTGTACCACCGCTGCCATCATGGGCTCACTCACCACAGGTGTCTCACTGTGAGTTCTCACTGCAAGCAGCAGCAGCTTCTAACTGTGTACATCTTACACATTGTTCACAAGGTGTGGTTGTCAATAGATCGGACATGTTTCTGGTTAACACACTCTGTAATGGAAAATCGTTGTGTGCTAACATGTATTCTTGGTGAGGTGCATAGGGACTGCCAACAACATAAATATATGAGAATGCGCGGTTACAAGGCTTTGACCTTATGTACATTCTTCTTCATATCGTCCTTGTAAGTCATTACAATGCTTCTAATTCAGTCACTTTCTTGAATGATTGCCCTGTGACTGCAAGAGCACCAGCACAATTGTTACCCTAATGCCAGGTCCAAATTGCTGTCTTTGCCTTCAGATGCGTTCACCTTTTCCAAAGAATCAGTATTGGCTTCACCACAATGGTCGTTATTTCTGAGTCGTACAGCCAGAAAATTGGTATGTGTGGAGCGCTTTGTGTAACTGTGAAGATCAATAAGTGAAAAGTATTTGTGTCTGGAAGTACTCAGGCAGACCACCTGCCTCAAAAGCTTTTAGCTTCTTCCAAATCTTAATTATAACATTTTAGCATCATTTTGAAGATTAAGTATTTTTATCTTTCCTCTATCGTGTCCTCATCACCGGTTTACACTGTAGAGTGTGTTTTTTTTTCTTGGGGATGAATGTCATGCAGGTTGAGAGGATCATGCTTGCAGGCTCGGGTCAGAGAAGGTTACAGAAAGGAGAGAACAGCCCGGGGCATCAACGTGAAGCATCACGGAACTAGCAGGATCAGAAGCTGATTTTTATTGTACTACACACAGTGGACATCAAAATACTAAATAAATCTTTGTTTTGAATATGTATGTTGTTCACACTGGAAAAGTGATACTAAATATATCAGTATGCATATTACCCTGTGCTGCTGACGACCATTACAAAGGACACTCATTAGCTTTTCACGAGTACCAAAAATTAGTGTGACCAGGAGGTAATCTCCAAACATCAGTTACCAGAATACTATCCACTATATAATAATATACTTAAATGCATTTGAAATAGCAATGCTATTTTAATATTTTCCAGATCTTTTTGACTGAGGTGACCCACAACATGTGTGCGTAACACATTGGAAAATAATTATCACCTTTAATTAACATTGCAGAATCTTACACTTAGATCCCTGTGTTTAAGAAATAATCCTACAAATCATTGCATAACAGAATGGTGCCAAAAAATCTAAGATAAAGCCTCCGTAGTTTATTCAAATCCTTAAAAAGAACTTATACCCCCAAAAGTAGGCTACATACAAAATAAAACATTGCACATTCAAAAATACAATCACAGTAAAAGTAACTAAATTAAAACAAAAAAGCCTGCATGGACAAAACAGTGTCCAAACCTTCAACAATACAAATCTCTTGCAGAAAATGTGCTTCACTGAAGTGACACAAAAGCTACTAGCTGCCTATTGTAACACAGCCCTGCACATTTAAAACTGTTTAATTCACTGATTCCTTTGTTGGCTTACAAACATTTTCATAAAGATTTGAAACATTTTATGAACAGAAATCCGGTTTACTCGTCAAACTATTGGTTAAAATGAAAAGCACAGGCACGTTTTAGGATTACAGTGTAACATCCCGGGTGGCCAATCAGGTTTCTGCCTGAGGGGGGCATGAATGTGTGTGTCAAATTTCATGGCAATCTTTTAAATAGTCGTAAATATATTTTGCTCAAACCCCAAAAATGTCCTTGTGATGCTACAGGAAATGTTAAGGGATTATCAAAGTCATAAGGGTTCATCCTCGGAGGGACTATGAATGCTTCCACTAAATCTCATGGTAAACCATCCAACGGTCTCTGAGATATTTTAGTCTGGATCAAAGTTATGGACAGGCTGATATTTCCATCTCTAGAGTATTGCTTAAAAAACTCATTCAGCTCTGTTGTAGTTGGTTGGCAGCGAAATGGCTCTTTATGGAGACGTAAATGTTTATAGAGAAATGTTATTTTCTCTGTAGGCTTGTAGGTGGTTGCCACTTCTGTGGTGTATATTGAACCGTGACAGTTGCATCCTCAAAGCAGCTGTAACTCACTCAAAGGAAGGACAGAGTAATTTATTTTTGCTGATGGTCTGATAGTGGCAAAGGTCACTAAAATTAGATGAATTGTCAACTGAAGTCATAACGCAGAAAGTGGTAATTTCGCACAAAAATAACAAAATAATAACGAGTGTTATTATTTCTCAAGATCTTTCTCAAGTGTTTTCTAATGTTTCACCTTAACTGCGAGTTTCCTATGCAGGTCACACAGGTCCACAAAGTGATAAGACGCAATAAAAGCTTGATCTTTCTGTCATTTCTCATCATCTGTATTGAAAGAAAGACTCCACAATCTTCCAGTTTTGAGTTAATCCATTCTACCACAAGCACAATGCCACAGGTGTTGTACTTTAAGCTCATGCCTGAGGCTGAGCGTTCGAAATGTCATTCTGGAGTGCAACACTAATGACCTGTCATAAGTACAGCTGTACAGCTCTTAGAGACAATCTGAGTTCGACTTGTGTTGTAAGCACCATTGATCGTCCATCTCCCTTTCTCACTGAAGACAAAGCACTGTGTGTGTGCGATTGGGTGTCTGTGTGTGTGAATGGATGTAAGGATCGGGATGGATTACCTCTACAAGATCAGATTTTCCCTGAAATGAAAAACAGCAGTGCTAAGCTCCAGTGTATGTGAGCGTACTGCTAACTCCCAGCGTTAATGGGACTGTTGTAATCCCGACTAGACAGGTGTCAATATATCCGTTTGTCCCAAGAGAGGCAAGCGCAGGGGTGCACAGCCAAATGCCCAGACCTTTTCTGTGGTGAAAATCGGTAGAAGCAATTCATTAAGGGCCCTTCACCAAGCCACATTCTAACACAGTCAGAGATGGCTGCTTTTTTTTGGGGGAGTAATTGACGACGGCTGCAGTCACCTCCTGTGCCATTTCTTCTCAAGACAAAAACAGAATCTTTGGGGTTTTTTTCACACCCAAAGGCTTTGACTGCTATATTCAAAAAACACTCAAAATATATTTGCTTTTACAAATAAGGGGTGTGTATATATATATATATATATATATATATATATATATATATATATATATTTATATAGGAGACACGGTTGGTTCAAGGTCTTTCCATTCCATGAAGTGTATTGCACAGAAATTGTAGCAGGCGGACAGGGGTGATGGTGGGTACAGTACAAATCACAGAAACCAGGAGTCATGTACTGCTTCCAGCATGTTATAGCTATAAAAATGTTAATCATGCTTCATTATTATTATCATTGTTGTAGGGAAAACAAATTAAATATGTTGTCAGTGAACTTTTTGCAGATAAATTCAGCATGAAAAACTATGTCTTAACTTGAAGAAAAAAAATCTTTACAAAAGACGTCTACCAGGCTGCATTTGCTGTTGCATATGAGCAGTACATAAACATATTTTTTATTTTATTACTGAATCAGTTTCTATCTTGTTAAATCAGTGGCATTCAGGAATGCATCATGCTGGAGTTTGTCCTCATTGTATCACATTTCAAATTGTTGGTGGGGCTCATTCTGGCTTCAAGCTAACCAATGGGTCGTCATTTACTGGATTAATGAAGAAACATAAATCTTGTGCATTGGCCCCAAGACTGTTTTGGTCCGTTATGATCTAACTCAATATCCATTTTATACATTAAGAAGCTCATTTGCATGTAAGGTTCATTACTTTCTTTTCCGAAAGCAAATCAGCATCAATATGTTTTCCTGGTATACTCCCATTTGTTTCCCTCAGCTCATTTTAATTTATATGTGAAATACTGTGGTACAGTGAGTAGTTAATAAACTATTTTCTTCATTTAAGATGTTCTTTTTTATATTTTTTATACTTGTGACTTCTGTAATCGTGTTTCTTTGCAGCAACATTAGCAACACTTCACACTTGACTCGAAAAAACTATTTGAATCACAAATCACTGATGCTTTAACGAAAGCTAATCCTAATATCTGCAGTCCTAATGATTCATAAACTTCGCAACAGTGTCTACATGATAAATTAGCTAATGAGCCAACGAACTAATTAGCTAATTGCACACAGAGCTACAAAGACTCACATCTATTGTAAACCCACAGGATTTTCCACTTATTTTGCCTTTCTGGCGACCTCCTGTAATGACTAGCATAGTTCTGCCAACCTTGAACCAAAAGTTAATTAGCCAAAATCACCAAATAAAATAAGGTTTGGGAGTCGAACATTTTGGGCCTTTGATAGCAAAGCCATAAAGAGATAACTCACTGTTCAGTCCACAACCAACCCTGTCTCATAGAAGTGTTATTTCTATATGTTTTGAAGGAAACAGTGCAATCCATGTGCCAAATGTTCATTTATTTTTGGTAATATCTGCTCTTGCAATGCAATAACTACTTGTGATACTGTGAATATTTTCAGTGTTTTATGTTTAGACACTGATAGTACTCGAAGGTTAAGGTTAGGAAAAGATTCTGGTCTCGGTTTAATACAGAAGAAGTGACTTGAGGCAAAAGACAGGTGGTGTTTACCTCAATGTCTACACAGATCGTGTGGTGAAAGAGCTTGTTAGCAGTGCTGCAGCCTGAGTCCTCCATTTCGACAGGGATGCGTTCAGTGTTCAGAGTGTGTAGGTCATGCACCCAACACACAAGCACCGTAATTACATGGGCAAAACACAAGAAAAAAGATTTGAAGCGTAGAAACACGCTTCGGGCATATTTAGTTAGCTGTACTGATTAAAAGAGAAGCACAACTGGAAAAAGCGTAACGTAAAAAATGGTGATGAATGATTGTAGCCTGTGAATACTGGACGATGCCTCATGCGATTCCCACTTTGTGATCTTCAGGTGTGACATTCTGCTTGCAGGCTGGACACCAAACGTGTCAGTGAAGCAGTTTCTGTCTGATCACACATTCTCCTCCCACAAGCATCCTACCAACAAGGGACCAAGTGCATCCCTGAAATCCAGTTTTCACCTTGATATGTAGTGAGAAAATGCCGCTCTACCTTTCGCCCCCTTGTTCCATGCTGTAGAATTGATATGAAATAGCCTTTGGATTACACAGACATGTCTATATGGGTCTGTTTGGTGTAGTTTGAGCCTCTGTATTTTAGAAGTCGGAGTGGATACACACACTTGAGATGCTACTCTCAAACCTGATGGAAGGTCTCGGACAAACATAACTGCAGGCCTGAGAAAAGTGGCAGGATTTGTACGTCCAACTCGTTTTATCGCCACAGCAGTTGAGGTTTGACCTGGTGCTGTTAGTCGTTCTGTCTTTGTATTAAGGAAGCGGCGGACGCTTTCTTCTTGTTGAATTTTGTTTCCTGCCTTCGGGCAGAAACCATGCACAGCAAACTGTATTCATGCTAGTGATTCACATCAAAATCCTCACTAATGATGAAAGCAGAAAAGAGCCACCTCTCAATAGCAAAGAGCTACTCCCTGCAGTGAATCTAGGAATACAGTTACAGATTTGGTTCTTGGCAATTGCCTGTGATTTATTTTGCTTTCCTGATGGACAAATATTCTTACTTGTTGCTAAGTTAAATGCTAACTGTGCATTTTATTCTTCTCCTAAATGTCCAACATTATTTTTCCATAGAACTCTGAAAACACGTGACCTCGAGTCTCTACATGAAACAATATACATCAAAAAAGTATTCATGCATGGTTATTTCACATGTTCTGTCACAGCATGTCTCTCAGCACAATAGCACCAGTAATCCTGCGCTGCAGAACTCTTGGGTACCATTATTATTCTTATTATATGACTTTTTTTTGTCCCACTGGCCTTTGTTGTACGGCAATCACGAAACATCAAAGCAGTAAAAAGAGATAAGACATCCTCCCTTTGAGGTCTGTTTTACTGTATGTAAATTTCCTATATTTGGTCTTCACTCGTCTCTTATTCCTTCTGCTCTGTCTGAGACCGTTGGTGTTGGATTTTCAGGTTTAATCCGTGTTGGAAACCATCAAAGGAATGAACGTGCACTACACATTCAAGCAAAAATGGACTCCACGTGTTCCATAGATAACTGGGTGCTACTGTTTTACATAAAACCTGATATATTTGACCAACTTGTTCGGGTTTTATTTATATATTTATTCACTTCTTTCTTTCTTATTCATTTTATATGAAACACATTGTGTTTTCCCCCCATTTACGAAATTAATTAAGTTTGCCTCGCCTTTTGTATTGCCTTACTAATTGGCAGGGAGAACAAACTGTTAGTACAACATAATAATAGAAAAAACCAAAGTCCTCTAACTTCCTTTCAGCAATTCATCTCCAAGTCTTTAATCTTTCACTGCATACAACAGAGAAATTAATGGATTGTGGGTTCGCAATCACGTCGGCAGCAACCTATAAAGTAGCATCATCCAAGGTAATTGTTTTATAATCTCACCACACATACACAGAAACCTTAAAAGCCACAAGTGGAATGAAAGAAGCTCAAAAAGGTGATTTCTTTTTGATCATTGTAGCTCTTGTTTGCTTGCTATTCCTCCCCCGTACTTGGAGATGTACGTGATGTGCAATTGTATATTTCCCTCAGCAGTTAGACCTTCCTTGCCCTCTGGAAAACAACCTCCACAGGAACTCATAGAAAGTTGGAGCTACAAAGAGAATAACTCAGCCTCTCGAGACAAACCCTCTCAGAGTGATCACAGCACAAAACAAGGAAGGTCGAAATGTGTGACGGGTAAACTGTTAAAATAAGATCAACTGCACAGATGTGTCATGTGGTAAAGCAACTCTTGGCCACCTTATATTCCTTATACTTGAGACTTTTAGACTTTCCAATACCTTTCTTGCTTTGCAGTGTTCCTGCTCTAAACATTACTCCTTGCCAAAATCTTTTGAGCCCCTGTTGGCTTGGAGGACGAGTGTAAGCTGCTGTCGGCTCAAACTTATGTCACTTACAATGGATTGATTTTGACAAGTTTCCACAGCAGTATAAAATGTTATATAAACTTCTGAAAAGACCCCTGCAGAAAAATCCATTCTTATCATTCTTCGACGCATACTTACCTTGAAGTTGGACAACTTTACCCATCTTCAAGCATCAGGCACTGCATAGAATGATATTCATGAGCAGGTTTGAGTCCTTCAGGGAATGTTCATCATTTGACCTTGGGGGAAAAAGTCTTAAAGCATACCTTCAGTACTTATTTAAACCGACAATATGGAGCATATATGTGTTGTTGGTGTGTAATCCACAATCAGAATAACCCACGTATGCATAATCTGCATAAAATGTGTTTGTTAATTCTGGTCACCAAGCATATGTCCTCCCCAATAAATGTGAATAAATAAATGTAAGGAAATTGAAGGAGCCTGTTTCAGATCCCCTGGCAGGCGGTTCCAGCTCACAGGAGCGTAAAAACAAAAAAGCTGCTTCTCCAGTTTTGGAAATGACTTTTGATATTTTCGAAAGACCGGCACCAGATGACCTGAGTGATCTGGAAACTCATAACTCACGACTGTCAGAAATACAGTGTCTTGTGCCAGAATATTCAGAGCTTGTTAGAAGAATTTATATATTTAATTCGGCATTTCTCTGCCATGGATGCAATTTAACAGCAGGAGTTACTGCGTTCTGAGTGTGCTGACACTGACCTATTGTCCACTTTACATTGACTTTAAAAAGGTATTTCCAGTATATGTCTTTTGGGATCTATATATTCTGCTGGTTCTGGTATCTGTGTGGAGTTTTGTCACCCTAAACAAGCAAATTTTCATATTTTGCTCACTGGATCAGGCTGTCTCTTGTGGCTAGGCTTTTAGGCTCTTGAACCATTAGTTCAGATCAGAGCATCTTTTAACCTGTTTCTTAATTATTTAGGCTTCAAACTTCCATTTGATTTACAGAACTGAGCACAAGCATCTCATCTGAATCAGCTCCTGTGTTCACCCACTTTGAACAAATCAGTCTGCTGACCTCAACACATTTCTGCTCATTAGACAGCATCTCCCACTTGTTTTTGCTGTTAACTTATAAGACCCCACATTATCTCCGTAGACCTGAATTCTCTGTTGCTACTTGCACATTATCATCCAATTTCAAGCACCACGTAGCTCATTCTCTACTGGAAAATCAGCCTCTCTTGACACGCTGCTTTTTATTTTAGGCTTATTTAAAAAGTTTCTGATCCTATGAGAAAGTTTAGAACGCAGATTTCCAATTTATAACAGTAGTACTTTTTACGTTGCTTTCATTGTCCTTTCATAATCTGCCATTGTACCAAACTTAAAACGCAATAGGGATGTACCCGTCTACGCTGATGATACACAACTTTCTGTTCCTGTCAAAGGTGGACATATTCACCCCTACTTTCTCTAACATTTCTTGTCAGTAACAACTGGGTTATTTATCATCCACAATAAAATAAAGCATGACTATTAGACTGTAACTTTTCCTTTAAATAACAGTTCTACTGGTATAAATGTGCTGTATTCACCTGAGGACTACTTTTGTTACTTGGTTGAATGTTCTCTATGAGATTTTGAAGGAACTTTAAGATGAATTTCTGATAAATTTAAAGGCATTATATTTTAGATATATATAAGCCTTCATGAGCTGTTTTGCAGCCAGAGGTTACTAAGCGTGACCGACTCCTGGTCTATGCTTTATCAGGCTTTTATAATCAGTATCATCTTTTAGCTCCCTTATCAAAAGTCATATTCAATTCAATTTTATTCATATAGCTCCAAATCATAACAGAAGTTATCTTATGACACTTTCCATATAGAGCAGGTCTAGACCATACTCTTTATAATATTTTCAGACTCAACAATTTCTATATTATTCAGTGGAAAACCTTCTTAAAATATACCAGGTTCCTTTTAACTTTGTATTTTAACTCTCTTTTTGTTTTTATTGTTCTATTTTCCCTGTTTCATCATCTCAAAATGAGCTTAATTGTGATTCTACTTGACCCCATACGTCACTGAACATACAAATGTACACCGTAGCTTTGTGTACATGATGGAAGCAGATGACAAAACATAGCTTGGCGCAGTGAATGGAAAATTTACATTTAAATAAGTCCACATGGAACTGTTGATAGGAGGACTGTTCTGTGCAATTTCTGCAGTCAGAGATTTTTGTACCATTGGAGGACTTTAAGCCTGAAATATCACCTCAACACAAAATAGCACCAAGCCGTAGGTCAGACCTAGCACAGCCAGTGATATTACCGTGAACAACCAGACTCTTCAAGCCTCACTCAATCAGGTGTTCAGATGTAAACTTAGTACTCTAAAGGTGTTATCTGTGGTATCTGGCACTGAGACGTTCTAGCAGTGGATCCTTAAGTTGCGTTGTTGTTGTAAGTTGCGAGGTGAGGCCTCCTGGGATCAGACTTTGTCCAGCACATCGTACAGAGGCTCGATTGGATTGAGATCTGGGTTCCTCAAACCATCCCTGAACCATTTCTGCGTTGTTTGTGTCAGGGTGCATTATCCTGCTGATAGAGGCCACTGCCATCAGGGAATACCGCTTTATATGAAAGGGCGCACATGGTCATTTTTTATTTTGTTGTTTAGCTCTACTACTCATTCTCGTTCTGCAACAGTTTGACACAACTGTCAAACTGAATATTTCATCACAGTTTATGCAGCGATACAGTAAAAGTCTGTTACAAAGAATAATTGACATATAAACAAATGATTGCCTCTGTTTTTCCAGTTGACAGAAATAATTGTATCCATAACTTTTGTTAGATGTCCACACATGCTCGATTCATTTTCGAAATGTAGAGCATGCAGCCATCAATGATATTAAATATGAACACAAGACAACACTTGAAATATGTGCTCTGACATTCTCGTTATCCCTCATGATGAAAAATGTGTGGCGTGGTGCAGGATCTTTCTACATCTCAGTGTTTTAGACATGCTTACAGCCCTAAAGAGAGTCCAGTAATGTTTATATAAGCCTCTGCCTGAGCTCACCTAAACCTCCTGTGCCTCACAGGATATACTTTCAATATTGTTTATGTAACTGTGTGAAGAAAAGACTGAGGAATGTGTCTTTCTCTCATGCACAAAGTCCTGACCCCCATGGACTGGGTTTACAGTAAAGAACTTGGGAGATGTTGCATGTTATTGCTCTGCTCTTTTTGCAAAATGATGTCTTCTTTTAGTTGCTTGCAATATACACAATATTTTAGGTGGCAGTTTTTCATGCCGTGTCTATATGTTTTCTTTTGAATTGTTCAAAATGGCATAGATTGGCTGCTCGACCAAAGGAAGTAACATAAAACAAGTTGTACTTTGTAAGAAGTCTAAAAACCTCAGCATCTAAACTTTATTAATCCAAATAAACTCAGAAAACCAGCACCCCTAAATCTAGTGCTTCTTAACAAAAGTATCTCTACATGTGTACAAATCAGCAAATCAACTATACCTGGCCCAGTACCCAGGTAGTGAACAACACAAGTACAGCCAAAAACAATTTGATACAATTTCTAATATAACTAATATTTTTTCTAATTATTTCTAATATAATTTTTTCTAATTATTTCTAATATAATTCACCGTTATAATTCCAAGAGGTAGGCCTACGTTGGCAAGCTCAAGACAAAAACCAGCTGCCGGAGCTGTCTGGCTGTTGGATCCTGCAGATTGGAGGGTCAGACTGGGTGCTGCTCCAGTCGGGATCCTCCACGAAAGGATGATGTAGGTGGCTATGCCTCATCGGCTGGAACCAATCAGGAGGAGGGGACCACACACCAAACTTAGCATGAACAATAAATACTACAAGCAAACTGTGTCGGCAGAGGCTGTAATATTGGCTGATACACATAAATAACAAAATAACATTGATTTTCTTGTTTAGGGCACCAAGGTACAGAATACGTCTCCAGTAGAGACCGTGGTCAAGCAAACAGACTTATGTTTAAGTAGCTAGCCTTATATATATTACCCTGTGTATACACATGGTAACTTATATGGATTGTATTTAGTTTATTCCAAATATGGACCAAACAGCACTCAGCGCAGGTGTTTCACCTCCTTTAGTTTATTTACATTTTTAACCTATTGAGACAAGCTCGACAGTTTAGCCTTTATAAAGAAGGATTAACATAAAACAGAAGTGCATGTCCGTCACATGAACTGATCCTGCTAACAGATTATTGTTTACTGCTTATTGTTTATGTTATGCACTGGATTTTCTTTACCATGAACATGGACACTGAAGTTTATTTTCAATCCATCCCACATACACCAAATGTGTATTAATCCACTGCAGCAAATGCACAGTTTTCTTCTGTTTGAGTAGTATTTGCTAAAATATACATTGACCCTCTGCTTTAGGAAATTATTGAGCCATTTTAAAAATTAAGTATAGTCGTTTGTAAAGATTTAGGAGGAGCAACAATTAACTCAGAGCTGTGTGCCACAGAAAAACAATTAAGAGTCTAACTCATGGATTTGTTGACATTAATAAGAATATAGATTAACACAGTGTTTTCAGCTAAACTAACATTCAAAGAATACTATGTGTTCTTGAGATTCAGTCATTTTGCGTACGTATTTGTGAGTGAATCTATCCATAACCAGCAGTGGACATACTTTAAAATAAACACTAGACACGTTCCCGTCTTCTCATTGCTGTTATACGTTGTCTGAGGATTCTTTGGCAACAGATCACATCACATGCGATGGAAACTTTTACACTGCACACGTAACAGCTGCTTTGTTTTTTCTTTAACCTCTTTCGATTAGACTTCTCATCACGTTAAAGCCTAACTGGCATCTTCTTTAGAGAATCGGAGCCTCCGTTTAATATCCTTAATGTCATCAAACAGAAAAATACTAACGGCTTCACCAGTGTTTAACAGCCACCTTGCACAGTTTACTTGACATGGCTTGTGTTATACCATAAACCTTTTTGAAACATGCACTCAAAACAAGGGCTGCTGGGACTTCTGTTTGGATTTCAGTAGAGACTCAATGATGTCTGTTTTGCCTCCAGCGTGCCTTTCCAGTCTGCCTCTGTAAAGTCGCGCAGTATTTATGACTTTTGTTCCCACTTGCCACCCGGAGGCAAACCACAGCAGTAGTTAGCTTCCAAATAGGAAGAGAGTAAAAGAAGTCACTAAATGATAGACAGATGGACAGACTTTTTAGAAATTGTAAAAATTAACAAGTAACTCGCCAGATATTGTAATTTTTTGGATTATTATCGCTACACATTGCTCATATTCTTCATACTTTGTCCTGTGGACCTTTGCACAGTCCATCCTCTTTGTTTTAAACATTGTACAGCCCATTTTTAATATCATATGTTTATGTTTAAAGCTCCTACCTGTACGTGTTTATTCTCTGACTTTATGTCACTTATTTAAAAATGTATATCTGTGTCGATGTTTTACTTCATAGTTTCATAATTTTCTGATGATAGTGTCCATCCAAACATTGTAACTATTTGTTATTGAGCAGAGTGTCATATTTTTTTTTGTTCACGTTGTTGTGTTTTGCTCTGTACCTTGTGCTTTGTGTTGTTCTGTTCGCTGTTTTTTCTGGGGTCTTCTTAAAAACCAGACGATATACATATATGATGCACACATCATGTGTCAGTGCCTTCAAATTAATTTGTGGACATGCTATAAGAAGAACAGAGGAACCAGAACATGGTCTGCTTTCCATTACAGTCTGACTAATGCATCATCTGCCTGTTCATTGCCTGCAGTACAAGGGGTTACCAAAAAAATCAGAAATGTACTGAAATTACATGCACGACACACTTCCTCCAAATATTCATCAGTTTCTGAGAGGGCAGTTTGGTTTGTAATGATTTTTACATTTTTTTCCTCTGGTTTACACTCTGCCGTCCCTCACTCCGTCTCTCTCACTGCTTCCAGGAATCCTCAGCAGACAGCTTGCGAGTGTTTCTAATCATCATTCACTCTCGCCTCTCTCGCTCTCTCTCTCGCAGGTGGTGAAGATGATGATTATCGTAGTGGTGACCTTTGCCCTCTGCTGGCTGCCCTATCATGTCTACTTCATCGTGATTGGGCTCAACAAGAGTCTGAGCAAGTGGAAGTACATCCAGCAGGTTTACCTGTCGGTGCTGTGGCTGGCAATGAGCTCCACCATGTACAACCCCATCATCTACTGCTGCCTCAACAGCAGGTGGGTAACAACGGCGTAGTGTTATCAATCTAAAACAATAAAAGTAACAACTGGACACTGCTGCTAACAAAAGTAGAGTGAGTTTAATTATGTACTATTACTTGTTTTGATAGAAGAGAAAGATTCGGCATGGATTTTTTAATTCTGGATTTTTGGAAGAATAACAGTTTGCAGAATTATCTCCCAATGATGAGACAAAGAGAAAGAAAAAAGCATGTTACATCTGGTCAAATCATCCAGGGTGCATTCAATATCCACTTTTATCAAAGGAAAACTGATTGGTTCAAGATTAGGTGGATGTTTTGTTGTCATGCATCCCATTGAGTTTAATCCAGTGGTTTGCTCTGTGGTATTTCTGTCTAGATTATTAAACAATAAAATGTAGTCGAATGATTTCCCTTTGAAATCATTTGTAAGTAAGTCACATTTTTATGAATTTAATTGAGTTGAGAATGTTATCTTGGGAAATTGGTCTTTTTCAGCGAATAGTGAATCTCTCTACAGAATCAATCAGTCAACTCATAAAAGTAAAGAAAAGAAAATATTGCTTCTTTCTGCCATCTAACACCATTTTTTTTTAATCTATCAATGAATACCGCCTTAGTGCATTCAGAAAAAAGATCCACAGCCAGGATCTGGAGTACTGTTAACGGTTGAATGCTCTCACTGTAAATACTGCACTTCCACACCAATTTACATCATTTTCAGCCCTGCACAAACATTTATACATGAATGGCTAAAAGCGTCTGAGATACCTGAATACAGTCTCTTTTCGTCTCGAAAGCAGTACTGTATGCATGATTCCTATTTGAGAAGAAAACACGCAGGATTTATCAGAAATATAATGTTATTAAGTCTGTGAAGGTTCTCAGTCCAGTCCAGTCCAGGATATCTTCCTTTGAGAAGACTTTGGGGACTCTGTTGTAGGTCCATAAAGAAGTTTTACCTCTCATCCAAGAGGCTTCTTCAGTTCTGATTTGGGGTAATTTGACTAATTTGACTTTGGCTAAGTTGAGGCTTTTGGCTAGGACCTCTTTCTCTGGTTCTTCACCCACCTGAAGAACCCTTATGTATGAGAGGTGAAACATCTTCACAGATTTACAACCAATTCCAGTTCCCCCAGATTTAACCATTCTCAAAGAATGTTATTAAAAGACTGCTAAGTAAAAAACACCAAAAAGACAGATTTACTTGTATTCATTTTCTATGTTATTATCTCTCCACTTTCCAAAATTGCAACTTGTTTGCCAACCCTCCACACATTCATGTGGCACCAGGTTTCGAGCTGGCTTCAAGCGAGCATTTCGTTGGTGCCCATTCATCAAGGTGTCCAGCTACGACGAGTTGGAACTACGCTCTACGCGGCTCCACCCGACACGCCAGAGCAGCATGTACACGCTGTCACGAATGGATACCACCATGGTGGTGGTTTATGACCCTGCCGAAGGCGACGGCGGTGCTGGTGGCGGCTCTGGAAGAAAGCACTCCCTGTCGTCTAGGAAGAAAAGCTACATCACCTCTCGCCATACGGAGATCACAGGATGCAACGGTGGCGGCGTGAAAACGCAAAATGGAGGGGCTCCAAACGCTCAACCTGAGGAGTTCTCTTGAAGGGTGTTCTCACAGACTTACACACAGACATATACATGTAAGAAATGTATTCACATGCATAAAACACTGTACATACAAAGTGCACAAACGTTTGCTTAATTTAGACGTATAAGCATTGTATCAAGTATCAAGGTGGAAGTAGTTACTTAAACGTGCAGAGAATGACTACGAGCGTATAGAGATTAATTCATAGTTTACCTTAATGGATAATATTAATTACGTTTAAATACTCTGGAGCATGGGTGGATTACTGAGCGGGCTTGCTGGGGAAATGTGAATTTTACTAGAAGTTTTCATGAAACATTAGGAATATTGCATGTGTCACAAGTTATTTCCAATGGTTTCCCATAGGTTTCTGTGTATTATAATATATAAAGTTGTGAGGATGTGGATCTGATTTACAAATCCCAAAAAGTGGCAGCATCATAATTTACGAAGAATTGTTGCTTGATTGTTGATTGTTCCTTGCAGACTCGATGTTTGGCATCAACACTGGTGTTTGTTCTAATCAGTGAAACATCTAAAAAAAATTTACTTATGTTGCAAATTTGGTAAAACATCTTTTATGCTTTGGCAAAGGTTCAAACAACCTCTGTTTACCTCTAGCATATAGAAACTATTGAAGTTTTGAGAAAAATATGCTAAATGGCTGCTAGTGGAAATGGGGTAAATGGTACTTTGGTGGGGGGCCCTCTACATGTCTGTGCTCAGTGGCCCATAGTCTCATAATTCATCCATGCTCTAGAGCTGCCTTAACAACATACAGGGTATGGTATGTTAAAGTTTTTCCCCTTATCCAGGATCCCTTTTGCATTAATAATTCTTCCTTCATTCAACTCTGATTGAGATTAGCATATAAATACAGTCAGTGCACTGCTGCTTCGTTAAGGTCTCGGCCTCACAGTTCAAACGACTTATAATGAAATTAAGAAATTCTGCTTGGAGATTTGCTTTTAAAATATACGCTGAAACCATCTCAGAATGGAGATGGAAACACATCATGGTGATTGTAATTATGTAAGTATGGCATACTTTTCATTTCCATCTGTAAGTAAGTGTGAACTTTATGTTCCACAGTTGATGCACTGTGCATCTATTTTGGCCCTGAGGCTGTGAATGAGTATCCGCAGAGTTGCCAATGGAATAGTTGTTGATTGACTGCCGTATGTGGTTTTGAGTTTGGCTCTGAAAGTACTGAAAGTGAGTTTGGCTTTCAGTTATGTAACATGTAAGGAACATGTTTCCTGATAACTGGCAACAAGCCAGAGGCGAAATCCAGTATACATTAGGAGAATGTCAATGAACAGGCTGCTGGTGAATGATGAGTGTGCTAACTAACTAGGCACTAGTGGGCCAGTGTGTCTAATTTTATATTACAAACTAAAAAAAAGAAAGAAAAGAAAGCTGCTCAGTGAAGTGCAGTCAATCTTTGCTTTACTGTTCTATAATGTTCTTTTAGATGCCTTTGTACAACGTGTCATCAGAAAGCAATTTTCGCCTGTTGTTAGTGTTTTGGTAGTTTCTTGCAGCATGCTGTTACTCTGTGTTGCTTCTTAATTTGTGCTTGTGTGCACATGGAGTGTTGAAGCTGCGGCGAGCGTTACGCTAGCTAGCCTGTGCCACGTTGAGTTTACAATACGATAAGTGGAACCATACTGTGACAAGTAGGGTTATATAAACCATAGGAACAGTGTGTACTCTGTGACTCAGTACACAGCAACACACACCGACATGACCACAAATAAGGGTGAGGAAACCGTGGCTGTACGTGATCATGAGTGTCACTGCTGGGAAATAAGCATAATTTTGTTATCATTAGTGTCTTGGTTTGTCTGTTTTGGTTCTTAATAATGTATCCTGTTGTTGCAGTAAAAGCTGTATTGGCTGTATTGTGATGGCGGGTTATTATACATGTTGTTCAACAAATTTTGTCACACGTGAAATAAATTAACGATTAAATCTTCTAGATTCATCAGCAATTGCAACCATAGAGATACATTATAATTGTCCTTAATTATTCTTACCAACAGTTCTGAATGTTCAGACTTCATGAAAGTATTTACTTGAGAATGTGAAGAAAAACATGTTGTGATATATTTTTAAGCTGTTGTCTGATAATTATATTGAATATTTTTATGTGGTCGTATCAAGTTATTTTCATGTTTCTCTGTATAAATGTATGTTTTGTATGAATGTACAGTACAATGTGTGCCTCTATTTCTGTCAAGTGGTGATCATATTTTTTGTTCTTTAAAGGATAATTAGTTCATTTCCACCTGAGTCTCATTTCTTTGTTCTTAACAGCATGGGTCAGTTCTCATGTTGTTACTTTCAACCACTGCTTTCGTCTGCTCATCAGGCGTTCACACTGAGATGCATCACCAGCAAAACCATTGTTTTTCGACCGTGCCTGGCGAGCATTCCTCTTCTCCTTGTAGCGGTTTTTTAGACACACATAAAAGTTCAAATATTATTAATTTTTCAGTCAAATGGAGCAAGAGGCATGCTTTGCCAGTCCTTCCTGTTTGGAGGCGATGCATGTGAAGAGCAGTGATACGATAGCAAATAAAAGATGAGAGGTTGCTATTAGCTCAACCAAAAGTTGGACCGGAAGCGTTCATCAGTTCGTCAGACACAAATAATGGAAAATATGGTGGTGTCAGCGACACACAGCCCCACTCGACAGACGCACCAGTTGTTTTTTCCGATATGGCTTTACGAAGACGTTTTTGAAGCTCCTGTAGCGATGCATCTCTGTGTGATCGGCCCCTTGCTCAAAACCACGACTCAGGTTGAAAATAACTTTTATTATCTTTTAAACAAATACTTCTAATGTTGTTATTCCTGGCAAATGACGATAATTTTTCGGTTATTTGAGATAAGAAATTGTAGAAAATCTTTGATATTGATGATATTAAGTGACTTCTATATGAATTCTATATCATATTTCTTATAGTAAGACCATCAAAACGTTTTGTCATTGCTCTGCTTTGGTACTGATGTATTTGCTTAATGTAGCTTCATTGCAACGCTCTTCTTTACAGTATCATGAGTGTTTACGAGTGACATGTCATGCTTATGAAGTGTAGCTGTGACTTGTTGCAAAAGCAGTCAAATTTTAATGAGGAAAAAAAACAAAAAAACAACAACAGCTGAGCAATAGTGTTTTGTTTCATGTTGTCAATGCCGGCTATTGTAATAATCCGCAACTTTTAAATTTGTCGGTTTATTTCACAGTGTTATATAATACAGCACAGATCCAAACAGACTGCCTTCATGAAAGGAAGAACGTTTTCTTGCAATCATCTCTACCACATTTCATAACTTTATCTTGTTATTGTGATGTTCCTCCATATCGACCTCCACCCAGCTCTTATGTGGGAAACCCTACAGCCATACAGATAGTGGTCTCATTAGCTCTGAGTGTTTAGGTATGAGAGGCGGCATGTCTCTCATACTTAAGGAGAAACAAACACTTTATGAGCAGAAAGGATGAAGGAAAAGGACACGGGTTAAAGATCACATCAAAAATATATTTGATATGTAAAATATGACATGATCACTGTACAGTTTTTCCATTCTGTTGTTTGTAGTCCCTTCATTCAGAGCTTATTTTTTTATTGAGAAGCTGCTGTCAGACCACTGAAATGACCGCTCATCACTAAAGGAGTCACCAAAATTCAGACCAACACAAATGTTGCGGATTATAACATTAGGTTGACCTTTATTAAAGTGTCAATATGTGATGATGTCTCTGTCTTGCTATTGGTTAATAAACCATTCATACTGTAACACTGAGTATGAACATTGGGGTAGAAGGGGTTTATTACCAGGTGCTCGTATATTTTCATGTGTTGTGTCATCATAGTTTTACAGTTACACTCAACAAAAATAACGTTTTCTCCACTCCACTCCACAACTTATGTCAGCAGCATAGACTGTATAAAACATGCATGTCATATGTCATGTTTCTGAAGAAGCTCAGAGTGGTGGCCATCTTGCCAGTTGTCCCTGAGGTGGGTCGAATCAAGTCTGGTTGCTCAAACAAGCCCTCTGTAATTGCACCTACCTGTCAATCAAAGTGGCCACACTCCTAATTATGCATAACTTTAAGTCTTAATATAAACTGAACAGGTGAGTTATATGAAAATTCAGTGTCAGTACAGTTGTCATGAACGGGGAAATTAACTTGACTCGTTCTGTAGCCAGCCTCAAGTGGCCATTTGAGGAACTGCATTTTTTGTTGGTCAGCGGATATATGAGATTCAAAGAAACTACAGACACAATTAATTCCGTGCACAATCACTCAGTTAAGTTGATTTGATGCAATGTGTGCACAGTGGGCTGAAGGCTATACAACCCCGTCTCCTATTATGTTTATATACAACTAATCTGCAACAGCCAGTTTGTTTTGAGGGAAATGTGAGGCCTACAGAATTATGTTTTCTGTGATCATAATGAGCCGGCATCATGATGAACACACCAAGCAATGTTGATGCTCAACGTTATTCAACTTTTTATGGCACTGGCAGAACTTTTATGAAGGTTAGGGACCGGTCATGATCTGTTTTAGATTTTTATTTACCAAAATTACAAACTTTCCCGAACAGAACCGACCTGTCAAAGAGCTTTTGTTGCCCAAGCACGACCTTGCAACTCCAGCTTTGTTACAACCACTCAAAGAAACGTAATCTAGGCAGCGATTATGTTGTTACCACAAGGTAATCATGAAAATCATTTTGTAAAATACAATCATATTTTTTTAGTAGACAGGGGTGAGCCATATGACCAAAGGAAAAATGAAGGCTTGACTTACAGGACAAAAACTCATGATGGCTTATTGAGAGGAGCCCAAGTTTCACAGCGAGACATTGTTTTGTTGCTTTTAGCTGATCTGAGCTGACAAAGTGGTTCCTATTATATCCACCTTTCTTTTCATTTAATAAGCTACACCACATGGATGCAATCTTTAATTTCACTTCTCCCTCAAAACATCATCACAACATGGCTTGCTGAATTTCAGACTCTCTTTGAAAATTGTGCATTTATCAACAACAGATGAGAAAAAAAGGATGAGGTCTGTCGACTTTAGCTTCCAGATGCTTGTTGTTGATCTGTCCTCTGCTGACAGATGTGCGTGTAACCAGGTAACCTGTAACCAGTAGCAATGGCCTCAGACACACGTACAAAACCTCAAAACTGAGTTAATGATATAAAACACAGCAGGCAGCTGATGATATGTCGTTTCTCTGAGCAAATTCATTATCGGTGACATTAGCCCTGTTTGATTAGACATCTTTTTTTTTTTCTCCCTCGTTATCAGAAGATCACAGTTTAATTACCGGGGGTTGTTTGTACAGTAGGCATCCTGGGAAATGTAAGAAGCTACCCACTGAAGCTGAAGCAGATGACGAGGGCTGAGAGAGAGAAAGCTGCTACAACAAAAGATAAATTACAACACGTCACTCATTGGAACAGAAGAAGGGAGAGAAGGAAGATGTCCTGGACACGTTATTGGTTTCACAATTTATTAATATTCTAAAACCCTAAAAATACGTTAAGTTCTATTAATACATTGATGTAAATATAGAAAGTAATAGAATCGGATCTTCAGACGTCGTCCTTTCAGAACCTGCTGGTGAAACTAATAGCGGGTTTCAGCATATAAAGCCAGAATATTAATTTCTCAAGCACATATAACCTCAGGTTGTTCAATTATTCATCACGCTTGTATTAAACTATTATTTTACTCTACAGTGAGCACTGCTAAATAAGGCAATAGGTATGCTGCCGCATGTCTCTGCTACATTTTTGCTTTACAGTCTGCTGGTCTGTGACAATGGAATGCGCTTTTATATTATATATTACGTATTTCAATATACAATTACATGAATGTGTGTCTAAAGAACAAATATATTTTATTATATTATGTAAGTGGCATTTGCTAGTGAAAGAATGCATTCATACTGGACTGTTTTTTCTATTTGATTGATTGATTTCCTGCGTAGAGACCCAATACTGAACAAATACTGAACATGCTTGGTTATGCATATGTTTCTGACACACGTCCCGCAGTTTTTCTAAAGGAGAAGAAATGCTATTTTACTCCACAAAGAAGTGCGAATCTGCACCACTAAATAAGGCAATTGTTACCAAAGCAATCCATGTCTGATGCACATAGCTTAGGAGTGCTGGTCTGCTGGTCTGTGTCAGATCACTTGGCAGGTCAGTCATTTTTAGAACAGCCTCTCACCCACCACAGAGGTGGAGAAGGGAAGTAACATTAAGTCGTCAATTTCCTTTCCACCGACCAAACTATACGCTTTGTGTCTGCCTGTTAAAATGATCCACTAAAGAACTTTTTTATTGTTGTTGTCAGCGACTTTTATGTTACAAGAACATTGAACAGATGCATCTCCGCAGTGGCGAGTGATCTCTGAAAATCCCTCTAATGGGAGCAATAAATAGTCAAAAGCGTCTTTCTCCTTGTGTAGCCTACAGTAAGTTGACAGTGGAGTGTGAAAATGACAGCACTATTTCTCAGATTCTCCTCGCAGACATTTGTAACAATTTACATATGTTATTATCTGCCTCTATTAAATTCACTGCCTCGCAGATGAACGAGCATTTCATCATCTGCATGTCCGTCCAGCAATTCAAAACATTTTATTTAAGCTCCCAGTTTGTTTGCTTCAACAACAGTTTGTGCTCTCTTTAAACCTCTGAATGTGCTGCTACACCTTTAATATCACAGAAAGATAGCAAATCTTCCATATGCTATATAGACCAAAGTAATTTCCTCTGATCTCCATATGTATAAATTGTTCTGCAGTCTTTTTAAAAAAAATTTGCATACCATGTAGTGTGTCTTCATTCAGTAATTAATTAAGTTAGCTTATTTCACGGAAATGTTGGAAGTTCATTTGAGCAGCATTGTGAGGTTTGTCTGTATTTTCTCTTCATTAGAATTGTTACTTCAGGCTTCTTATACCAATGTGTATTTCTGTGATTGATGAAATAGGATTAGAAGCATGAGCTTCATCTAAAATTACCACTTATCATTTAGAAAAAAGTGAGCTCAGACGTCTGTTTGAGCGTGTACAAAACGGACCCGTCGACAGCATCGAGGTGAATGCTTCATAATTGAACTGAACCTGACATTCCTCTCTTGATTTAAATCATTTTCATCTGCAACGTGGTTTGAAAAAAATAATACAAATAATGTCAGAAATCTAACAGGTTAGTTCTGTAAATCCATGTAACAGTCCTACAACTACTGGCATTAAACTTTAGAGAAATAGCACGGTGAAATGGATGGAGATCGAGATTTCTTTTTTTGTGTGTGTGTTTTGAGAATTTTCAGTCAGGGTTCACACCTTGAACACATTGAAAATAGTGCAAATTATACTACACATGGTGCCATGACTCACGGTCGCCTCCAGTTCATTCATCTTTTGCTTGTGTGAAAGCATCATTCTTGCTCCTTTACACATGGTCCATATTGATTAAAAGTCATGCTGTAGATTTCCACTGAATGAAGCCTGAGCTTGACGCTCTAACGATTCCTCTTGTTCGTGTCCGCGAGACCACTCACTCACCAAATATGAACTGTACTTCAGTTAAAGAAAAAAAAAAGATTGTTTATTTCCATTTCTCAAAATTGAACTGTGCGGCTCCGCTCTCTCTCTGCTTGCCTGAATGACTAAATACCTTCGGGTAATAAAGGTAAACTCTCATTATGTGGGATTTTCAAAAGGCAAAACAAAGTGCTGAGCTACTAGGAAGCAACAATCATAGTCACCTATTCCAAAGTATTTCAAATTTTACACATTTTAAATTATATTCACACATCTTAAGCGCAAGGAATCATGCAATTAACTTATTGCATCACTGTAAATATCATCTGTACATCAACCTGGAAATATTCCTTCCAATTACTTAATAAAATCAATGAATTGTGTAGCTTACTGTTGTTATATAAACTTGAATCATTGCATGCTAACCAATCAAACGTCAGCAAATTTCATTATGACTTCTGCACCTGCATTAAGCCATGCAATGCAGCAGATCTGTTACCAAATGACTACAAACAACTAGCTACTTAGTAGCTACGTGCAGTACATAACAAAGCTGTCACCTACAAAGCTGATTATTAGCTACAGACTCAAGTGCAGCCAGGATGCAGCATGGTGTGATGTGTCATTTGGCGTCAGTTGACACCAGTAGGACACGCTGCATGAATCATTCAGAAAGTTGTGATGGTACAGAAGCCAGGAACCTGCCTGCTGTTTTTTCTTCTGGAGAGCTGATGTGCATTACAAATGCAGGGATTTAAGACAGTGGTGTATCCTGACATGCATCAACAAATCCCTGGTGTGCAGACTTAGATGGAAAATAGTGTTTTGACACTTCATACTGCCTTGTGTGTAGCCAGCAGTCAAAACAGCTCAATTTACTGTCATTCACGTGACGATAATTCAGCATCACCTGCGATGGGGTTTTCTTATAAACACAATAAAATATGCACTTTTATTACAAAATAAAAGAATGATTGCAAACAAACTCAATCGCACTTCCATATTAAGATCGACTTAAATCACACTGCCATTACATTATAATGTACTTAGCCAGCACACACTAAGAAACTTGCACTAAACTTTCAGAGTGGCCCAGGTTGCCTGGTTAAATAAAAGTTGGGACTGGGTGGAACATGAGCTTGCTGTGGAAGGCTGACGTTGTATCACATCTGCCTCAGTCCTTAAACCAGTGAGCATCAGTTTAAAGTGAAGAATGAAGTGGCGATCGCAGCCTGTCAGGTAATCTTCCTTTTAAATAAACCTTTATGTTTTAATCTAAAGGACCTCAGTAAACACCAGCATCAAGAGTCAACATTAACTTTATCTTTTGGTACACTAAGTGACTTACTCACAACAGTAGATAACAAACTCATCTCTCACCATCAGCTGAATTATCTTAAGACACTTCGGAGTGAGGCTATTTGCGTCTAACCGTGGCCTGCCTCATACTGTAGGCCATTTTCATGGAAGACATTTCAAATGCTGTTTCATTCTCGTACTTCCATACTTATACTTGCCATTTAAGTGCTCACACTGTCATTTTTGGCAAAATACAGTGTACTGTGAGTACCTGGATGGTGCGCTTATAACGGCGGAAGCTCCCATAAGCTGGAAATGACTCGTCCTTACTCGGCTTCGTAGTGGAATGGGAGGGACCACGCCGGCATGTGTGAAAAATGCGACTGAAGAAACTGCTGGAGCTGAAGCGGTTGTAGTAAATACCACAATGTACAAATGTATTGGTGCTAATGTTTCGCCTGGTTGCACTTCTGCAAAGAAGTAGAAGCAATAAAATGTTGCAAACATCATTTCCGTTAAGTGCACAACGGCTGTACTCCAATTGAAACAACATGACCCTGCTGAAATTAGTGCGCTACGTCAGGAAGTACAAGTGTACAGAGTGTACTACACAGAAGCGTACTAACGGTAGAACTGAGAATCTGAAATGAAAATGTCAGAGTAGGAAAAGCGCAGGTGTAAATAGTAAAATGAATGATGGTCAGATTCCTGTTGTTAAGCATGCTGGCTGATCAGTCATACTGTCATGGCGTAATGGGGCACTCGGATGGAACGGAGCAGTTGTTGGTAACACCTGAGCTTTTCCTGAACTATCCACAAAACACTGAGCTGGTCCAGTGAACCAGGCAGCATGCAAATTAGCTTGTCTCGTTCAGAGGCACGACCTGAAACCTCGACCTCGGTGAGTCAACCTAACCTCCGACTCAAATATTATAGATAAATAACAGCAACACAGGGATGGGTCCCAGGTTGCCAGGCCTGAGATTTGTATTATTCATGAGTGATGTTACAAGCAGGTAGGTCTAGCATTGTTCGTGTGTAACTCTGGACAGTGAAAAGGTTAACTTGATAAATCTGTGAGTGTGTTCTGAGATGTTTACAGTTTCTCGATTTTTCCAAGTACAACCGAACTGTGTGTGGATAAGGCAAATTATGCAACCGACCTTTCTCACAACAGACATTTTGACTTGTCAAACACGGGTGTAATTAATAACATAAATAATGGCTCTATTCCATTTAGGTAACACAGTTCCAGGTCCATGGCAATGCATCTAAAATGAACCGAGCCATCGTGAATGTTATTAGTCAGACGTGTACTTTTTCTTTCTTGCTGCAAGAAAGTCTATTAAAGGAGACTTTCAAGTGTGTACAGTATAGTGACTAAGTGTGTGTGCAGGTCTGAGAGAAAGAGCGAAGTATAAGTTAAACTCTGTCTGTCTTTAAAACACTGTTTGGAAAAAAAGTACTTCAGGAGATGTTCATGAGTTATAGCCCCAAAAAGAATGTTTAACCTCAGCTATATCTTCTTGAGGAGCCTCCTGAACACTTGATTCGAGTGTAGGGAATGTATAGCGCAGACATCAGTGTGTGTTAGATGTTACATGATGTACCAGGAGACTGAAACTGTGGTGATTCCAGAAAGTTTGAAGTAAGTAAGAGTAAGAGTTACAAGGTGATGTACAATGCACCATTAGGAAAAATAAAATGGGAAATAAAAAAATAAAAAACAATAACAACAGTAAAAAAAAAAAAAAGATGTATTATTCAAACAGAGTTTTTAGTTTTTTAAATCCACTGTTCTGTCACCTTTGGTTATAGCCAAGCAGCAACCTCCGTGGCTCTAAAATGAAGCCAACACCAAAGTGCCAAACAACTGCAGTTCCTCAAACGTCCACTTGGGGCTGGCTCCAGAACAAGTCAATCTCCATAAGCCCCTATAATAAAAATGTCCAACTTCACAGCAAAAATAAACACTCTATCACAAATTTCCCCGTACATGACAACTGTATTGAGGCTGAATTTCTATATACATGTAATTCACCTATTAAAATGATATTATAACTTAAAGTTTCGCCGGATTTATTGTGTGGCTGATTTGATTGACAGATGGGTGCCATTACAGGTGGTTTGTTAGAGAAAACAGGCTTCATTCAGCCCACCATCAGCAAATATAATTGTAAAGATAAGCCACTGAGAGGATTTGTCCTTATCTTGTTTAAACATTGTTGAAATGTATCCTCTACTGAATCCTCTGCAGGTTTTCCTCTCTCATTGACATGCATGACGAGCTGCAGCATTCATCATTCACTGGCCAGTGTTAATTATCCTCTGTGAAAGGACAGCTACAACAGATACAATCCAGTGTATTCTTGAACAACATTCAGTCAATAAGCTAATCTTCAGTTTATTCTTGTAGATGTATGAGTAAGCTCTTGACACAAACACTTTTGTATAATATTTATTAAAATCAATGAATAATGGGGGAAAATTACAACAAAAGGCTTCACACATACAAATAGAGTTCCTCTAAACACGACAATAGAGCGGTAACACCCTGGAAATGTCACAACAGAGCTAAACAGTAAGACAGGCTGAATCCAAACGTCCAGATTACCACATTTACAGACTCGCTGGCTAAACTCTAAATTCGACTGGGCATGACTCGTTGCAGCCGTGACACTGTTTTGGTCCATTTTCCATGCAGCATCATACGTCTTCAGAAGCATTTCATTTATGTGTTTGACTTCGGGCCAGCTCGATCTGCTTGACACCGTTGGTCGCAATAACAGTCAAAAAACCTTTGCGGATTCTAACGCATTGTCGGCGCAGTCAGCTCCAGCACCCCAGTGGAATTTAGGTGTTACTACAAAGAGATATTTATACATACCAACATTAGGAGCTAGGCTCCTTGTATAGATAGCCTGGCACAATCTCAAGATGCACATAAAAGACAAGTTCATGCATATGATAGGAGCTTTTTAATTGCTATCTTTGAATACTGACCATGAGCTATGATTGGCTCTTTGGTTTGATCACTGACACAGTCCAAGACAGGCAGTTGTCTTTGAGAACGAGGAGACTGTAGGTGTTGAAAGTGGCCAATCAAAGCGAGGCGAGGTTTCAGCCACTGTCTATTCCATCCCCTCCTCCCACGTCTCAAACGTCAACTTGACAAGCTTGCACTTGTCACGGCCTCGCGCTTACAGAACCCTTGTGACAATACTTTCATGCTCACATATCACGTGTCCACGCATGTTTTTTTTTTTTTTTTATGTGCAAGTTTTGAAACAAATTAAAGGCCCGACCATGCGCTAGAGAAAACGCTCCCCTAGGTACGTACACAAGTTTCAGCGTTACAGATCAATATTTGCCTTCATTATAAATAATGAACCTTGCAGTAAAATACACTGACATGGGTTACAGGATCAAAAACTTTAATTCATATCCATGTAATCAAGTCTGGAGTCCTGTCTCATATGACATTTTACCCCCTGGTGGTCAAGTGCCCTTTCAGATTTGCTGTGATGATGGCGAAGACGTCACAGTACATATAATTAAAGTCAACAAAGGCTCCGTCCAGAGGGTTTAACCAATCCCACACATTCACACTGATGGCTGATTTTGATCAGAGGCCTCAGTCAATCTAACCTGCGTGTGCTGACGTCCATTGTATGTGACGTTCTATTACTGTTGCTATATATACTTTTCAACAGTCCATCTTGCAGGTGGAAAGGTGGTAAACACTCTTAGTGTCAAAGAAATCAGCCTCTATGACATAAAATTGATCTTCAATAAGCTGCTTGAGAAAATTGACTCAATCGTGAGGCAATCATGTTGTGCATTGATGAGGCAGCCGAAATCTGACATCGATATCAAACTCCAGCAAAATCAACCAAAACTGTCTGCATGGTTAGGAATCAAAAGACCTCAGAAAGTCAGTAGGTGTCAGTTTGGTATTGTAGTTGTTGATGTAATTTGACTGAACAGAAACCATTACCAAAACCGTTCAAGTCAAGTGCAGTGTAATTGGTTGCTCTGCTGCTCGAAAGAGCCGGTCTGGTGAGTCGAAAAACAAGTTGAGAAAAAAAAAAGGCAGAGAGTCTTGAGCACAAACATGTGCTGAATATACTGCCAATATTTTAAGAGAGGCTGCGAGGACTCAACATTAGTGAATCCACCAGCTCATCATTAAGAACTGAGACAGGCAAGTCATCAGCACCAGGACCTAGATTAAAATATAAATATAATTCTAAGGTTTGTATGAGGAATTGAGTATTGTATGAAATGTTGAGGTTAGCTAACAGCTGGTTGTTGCCACTGTAAGAATTATTCCAGATGGGAAACAGCTGACATGAACCATCTTTTTTTAAACATATACAGGCGTTAAAGTACAAACGAAAAGGAGATAAAGAGGCTGCAGGAGTTATCCAGGGATAAAACATGAAACTGAGAAATTGCAGGAATAGGCTCAGTTGGGACATAAACACACCGCTTTATCTGTTCATCTTAAAGCCAGCCTCAAAACAAGCCTGAAACATGAAGACCTTACATGCAGCAGGGGATGATAAAGACAAAGAACCAACAGAGCACTCTGCTGGATTCACCTCTCCGAGCTGAGGATTGATGATTTTGTTTGATGCTGGTGGTGACGGCAGCATAAAGAAACCATGTTTGACAGTGGGTGTTTTTTTTCCAAGACAAAGACCTTTACCAATATGAAGAAAATTCTGAACAAATCTATCATGTAATGTGCTCCGTGTTGCTTATTTCACTGCCTCCTATAATGTAGCTGATTCATTATGGAACAGGTTTCCCTGCTGCCTTTATAGGAGACTGGCCCTTATTATTCAAACAGACTATAACAGTTTTTGAGTACAGACTTTTATCTGATGTATGAACCATAGACTGTATAGCATGGACGTGCCTGATGTTTTATTAAACTACACAAACACAACGCTCTGTGTTTAAGAGATGATGTTCCATCTTTATGTGACAGTTAATAAATGTCTGTAAACAAAGAGGGGAAAACTTTATTAACTTTATCATATGTGACATTTAGAATATATTGATATATATAGCATGTCCTTGTGTATATTAATCAGGAGCATGCTTGATTAAATGTAACCATCTCCAATGGCATTTACCCTCTAAGCAATCAAAGTAGTTCTTGAATCCTGTTGCAGTACTTGCAAAGAGAACTGGGTTGTCTTTTGTCCATTTCAGACACCTCATTACGATTGGTCATGTTCACTTTATTAAATTTATCACTCAATTATCTCCACTGCACACACACAAAAGCCCTATATACATGCAAATGTTGCTTCCGGTCCAGTCTTTATGGTTAATAAACCATGAAACAGTGTGAAAAATGAGCCAGTTGTTGTTGAGGTTGCTGGTGGGAAGATTGTTCTAATGACAGATCAATATGTTGAGACTTTAGATTCTTTCCGCTTCTTGGGAACGTTCATCTCCCAGGGCCTCAAGTGGGAGTTAAACATCAGCTGCAGCATGTCATTTGGTCTGCTGAGAAGGTGATTGGCTGCAATCTACCATCTCTTCACAAGCTGTACTCCTCCAGGACCCTGAGGCGTGCGGGTTAGATTGTGATGACCCCACCCAATCCAGACACAAACTTTTTTGTTTGAGACACTTCCCTTTTGGCAGGAGGCTGCAGTCCATCAGGACCAAAACCTCATGCAACAAGAACAGTTTCTTCCTCTGACACTGGCTCTCTCTCTCCATCCAAAACCCTACACCTTACATTAACTCACACCTTCTAATAACCTTTTATCTTTTGGATTACACTCCCTGTGCACATTCCTGCACAAAACAGTACATTTATTTTCATTTCAAAAACATTCTGTACATATATTTATATCTTCTAGTGCTGGATTTCTGTCATCCTTATATTTTTACTGAATGTTTGTTATGCAACAAAACACCGAGACAAATTCCTGATTCTGATTAGGGTGTAAATTTGGGGATTTTTGGTTAGACAAAAGAGGGTCCAAACAAACAAAGCAAATAATAAGAAAACTGGCGCTGATGGACTGACAAAATGATAAAATCTATTAGTGCAAGAACAGACGACACTCACTTCATTACCAGGAGTCAAATAATACACAAGCATTCAGACTCGTTCTTGTAAACGTCTGTCGTGTCTAAGTAAAGCCATAAAAGACATTGACGTACATAATGGTCACCTACAGAGGAAGGGAAATGGAAGGAGCTTTTTCAGGCGCTGCTGGTGATGAAAGTACAGTCCCATTAATTTCCTCCATGTACATCTTTAGGTGACTCATCACTGTATCATTCCCACAGCTTGGTTGAACATGAAGCTTTCATGATGTAATTATCAGGTCAAGTATATCCATTATATTGTTTAATGTGGCAGGTGCATGCATGTGTGTGTATAAAAACATCAGACAAGAAGTAAACATGTATTTCAGTATCAGTATCATGGAACTGAAATTGCTGTTTTATTTTCTGATTTTCTAGAAATTACATTAATTTGCAATTTGCAGTCAAAATTAAAAGCAAACTTAACTTCGGACTCCTATAGTGAGAAACATACACTGCAACTAACAGCTGGAGGATGAAGGCTACACAGAAAATTAATCATACATTGTGCCGCCGTGTTTTGCTCACAACACTGGTAATAATTATAAGATATACAATAACTGTATGTAATATTTTACAATGAAAACATATAAAGCTTTACATTTAAAATCTTTATATAACACTATGATGTCATCCATTATTTCAAGCATCGTGGCTGCTAGTTTAAAGAGCTCCTACATTGGAAATCCAGCTGTGTTATTTCAGCAGAAACCCTAGGAAATTGATTATCTAACAGCTCACACTGCTGTGAAAAACTTGAATGTAAGTGCAGCTGAAGAATTCTCTTCAATGAAGCTATCAGCAGGGTTTCCATAGCAGGACCACACCTCAACCATGCCACTGCCAACATTACTATAAATACCCTGCAAACGCTCGCCTTCTCTTTTGCTTTCTCATATTCTGCACTCCCCCACCACCACCTTCCTTTATCCTATTTCTTCCTCTCCTCTACATACTGTAGGGTCTGTTGTGCCTGGGTGCTACGGCAGATTCCCCACTGAAGTTTCCCCTCAACACTAGAGTTCACACTTCACTCACACATTTTGTTGAAATATTATTTAAATGTATCTTGTTGATGGTGTATGTGTGTGTGTGTGTGTGTGTGTGTGTGTGTGTGTGTGTGTGTGTGTGTGTGTGTGTGTGTGTCAGGAGGATAATGACTCCAAGCACTGACGGAACAAATTACTGCAGAGTAAGTAGCAGTCTGATTCGCACAACAATACTGGGCTGGAGAGAAGCTGGAGGAGGAGGAGAAGACAACTATGGAAGAAGACACAGAGAACATTATGCTCTATTAGAACAGCTCAATGCAATGTGTATTAAGTGAGTATTAGCAGGTGCATTAAGGGTTAAAGGTGTGATTTGGGTAGGGGAAGTGGCCAGTGTTGTAATGAGAGCTATTTTTCTGTCTGTCCCTAATCAAAAAGTAGGGTTAGAGCCAGAGTACCACAGGAGGACAACACTTAGAACATTTATTACTTTGTTATCTTTGTTTAACAGCAGAACATTTGAGGACAGCCTGCTTTTGATTTATGGACTCAACTTTTAGTCCTGGAAAACAACAGTTAAAAGTTTTGATGATTTTACTGGGAATTGGGAGGTTTGAAATGCTTCTGTAATTGCTTCTTATGAACCATCTAAATTGCAGTCTAAACACAAGGTCCTTTCGGAAACAACCTGATAAAGGAGAGCTATTTACTCTCTGCAGCGCTGCTGATGTCTGGCAATTAAACGAGAAGGTGTTATGATGGAGTTGTTTTGCCTCCTCCCTGCACATGCTTCCTGTTGTCTCCCCCTACCTTCTGTTTCTGCCTGTCTTTCTCTGTGTTGTGTGTGTTGCTGAGCATGGTCTCCGGTCTCCCTCTCGCCTGATCACCACACCACCTGCTGCTCATAACCCAATCAACACCTTCTGTATAAAAGATCGGTTCAACCTCCCAAAATCTGCTAGATTGTTCTGTCTCCGCTGTGCAAACAATGCAACAACCAACCTTGTGAAATTCTGTAAACTAGTTTGGAAATCCTGTTTAACCCTACTTTCCCTGTGGTTCAGGAACTCTCATTCTCACTTTTGGTTGCAATGAGATGTTGGAAAGGAGGTTGCAAAGGAGATTTCAGCAAGTGCCCCAGAACAACGTATGACAGAGCCCTTTAGCAACTGTAGGCAACTGTAGTAATTATGAAACGAGCAAAGGAGGGTGTCAGAGGATGCTGTTGCAGAGCGATAAGTCGTTGCAAGGAGGAGGTCATGGTTGATTCTGGTGGATGGATATGTCAACAAAAAACAGCTGTCCAAGCATGACCACCACCATTTTCATGACCACAACCATGGTATTATTGTAACCATGGTGATGAAGCTCACTACACCCTAACAAAGTAGTCATTTTAACCCAATCCCTGATGTTTCCCTAACCTTAGTACTTAGCTCAAACCATGATCTTTCCCTAAAGCTATCTTTACTACCACATCATAAAACTGATTTATTTTCCATCTGTGATTTGTGACTGCTCTAAAAGGAATGGGCAAATGATGTGGCCCTTCTGACAGAGGTGTCAGATCAGAAAATGCATCTATGTGTTGATCCAGAGGGCACGGACAAATTACTTATTTTGCTGTTTAGGTTGGAGGACGTTCAAGTCATTATATGAGTTGTTTGTCAATCCGACCTTCGTACCTTCGAATCCACCCACTCCACCCACAGGCTGATGAGTTCACAATTCTGTCTGATTTCAGGAAATCAATATCTCGCACTTCTTCAGGTCTAAAATTGTAGATGTGAAGTCTTGTAACTGTGATGAAGAACCTGACGTTTTGTACTTGGATTTCCAACACTTTTATTTTTAGGTAATTCTACCAATATGATGCTGTGGAAATTTATTTTCTGTTTGAACTCTAACAGGAACAATTGAGTGACTTTGGGACTGAAATTGTTTACGTAGATCAGCGTTTTGTGAATTCACTGTATGAGGTGTAAAACAGGCATGGTGTAGTGGTTAGCACTGTCGCCTCACAGCAAGAAAGTTCCTGGTTCGGCTGGGATCTTTCTGTGTGGTTTCTCTCCATGTACTCCGGCTTACTCCCATTGTCCAAAGACATAACAGGTTAACTGGTGACTCTAAATTGCCTGTAGGTGTGCGTCCTAAGTTCCTAAGCTCGCACCAGCACTCCCGCAATCCTAATGAGAATAAGTGGTTACAGAAAATGGATGGATGGTTTAAAATGGGTTAAACAGTCGCACATAAACACACAAAGACAAGTTCATGTTATAGCAGTGCCTTTAACAGTGGCATATGCTGAGTCAGTCCAACATTATTCCAAGCGCAGGAGCGTTTTAGTGCTATTGTTCTTTATAACGTGATTCTTACAATCGCTTACAATAACTGTGGACTCAAAGGCAATCCAAATGATAGAAGGTTTCCAATGCCATCAAAAAAGTCAGCACAATTTTTTGGTTGTCTGCAGATAAATGAGACACAGCATGTTTTTTAATAAAAGAGCAAGAGCGGCTCCTCCACTTCTTTTCTTATGCAGTTTTATGAGTTAAGTGAAGGATTTTTTTTTCGCCTTAACAAAGTAAGTAAGTAAAGTTCGGAAACAAGTTTATCTGCGCTTGCGTCTACATTGTTGCCAGGTAGAAGTGAACATTTGTTGACCTTGTTGACTTTATCCGTCTCATCTGACCAGGTAATAGACAGACGTTCTCTCTCTCTCTCTCCTGTCTGTCATCTTCATTACTAGCAGGATAGATTGTGGCACCGGCATGGATGTTTGAGGTCAGAGATGAGGTGGATCGAAGGCCGAGTCGGTGAAAGACAATGAGGGGGGATGAGTTGTCGGAGGAAATGTTGGGTTGAGTAAGTGTTTAGAATAAATTGTAGAAAGAAAAATCTGCTGTCTGCTGGTTAATCTCACTCCAGCTCTTTAGTTTTCTCTGAGAATCCTTGAAGTTTTGAAGAAACCAAACAGGAGTAAGGTCACTGATCCCTGAGCTGCTTATCAATAAGCTTAGATTGTGTTGTTTTGTCTGCCTGTTGCTGCTGAGACTGCTGCTTGGAATATTATGAGAGTGGACTCATCTTTGGGAGTTACGGGTGCTGTCAACCCCTGTGGTCTCCCTAAAAAGGAATGTTATATACTACAAAATAGTTTTTCCTATTACATTTTGGATGAGGCGTATATTGCTTTATCAATTATAGGTAGAATAGATTTAGAATTGAATGATTCTTACGGTCCTTTAAAGATCCGATCTACTGGCAGAAATGGAATATAATAAGCATAACTATGTTTTCATTTGCCTGAAAGAATTATTATGTGTTTGTTACCTTACAATGAGCCTTTTATATCTACAGAGGGAGCGGGTCCTTCTGCCATGTTGAACTGTCATGTTTCTACAAACCAAGAACGGATGGACCAAACATTGGCTCTCGATAGGACCGTTTCACGAGTTTCCACCACTGTTTATCCGTCATGCTTGGAACGGGAGGGTGAGGCAAGCAGTGTTACGTTGGCTGCAATCTGCAATGTCACCACTAGATGCCACTAAATCCTACACGCTGCACCTTTTAAATGTTATGTTCTTGTGTTACACAGAAACCACAGGGAGGTGGCTGGTGTAAATGGGAATAAAAAACTTTAAACGCTGTAGGTTCACAACCCATGTCCTGCATGTGGTTTGGTTTAGGCAACAGTTAATCTTAGAGAAAGACAGTTATCATGTTTCAGTTGAACATGGGTGGATATCATGGGAAAAACAAGTGAAATACAATGTCTGTACATTTTGCAGTAATGGTAAATATGAACATTTGGCAACTTTGCATAAAAACACCTCATTATGATGATAACCCATAATCCAGAAGGTAAAATGTATTTGTCATGTGGAGGCCAGTGTTTTTCCTGTCTTGTTCCTCTCCTTGTGTCTCTGTCTGTCTTTTCTGTCTGTTGAGTGTGTTATTGGGCATGACCTTCAATCTCCCTCTCACCTGCCTGATTGCCTTACCACCTGTCCATTCACAATCAACTTCTGCAGTATCAAAGAGCAGCTCTTCCTACCAGACTCCAGATTGTTTTGTCTCCCTGGTGGTAACAACGCTTCAGGCCAATTCTGTGTTCTTTTGTGACTTTGCTTCTCTGTGATTTCTCCATCTCTCCCAGGAAAGCCTCCTCCTCTGCCAGCCTCCTACTACGTCCAGATCTGTTTGTTTACTACTGAACTCCACACAACTGCCTCTGGATCAGCTGCACATTCTCCCTCGTGTTTAACTGTATTGAACTGATTCAGTCTCTTGGTTCATGTTTGCATCCTGAGTCCGTAATTGTTCAGCTTGACAGATTTGTTGATTAGTTGTACATTAACGGAACTTCCAGATAACAGGGTTGGGCTTTCGACAGCTTAAGTTTATTTCGATACAGGCCCTGAGGTGATCCTCTTGACACATCACCTTAAGACTTTAGGTTTTGCAGAACCACGAGTCCTAAAGCGAAGCCTACTGATTCCTCTGCTGACTGTTGGAAGTTTCCCACCAATGAATCATCACATTTCACTACTAGGTGTCCTTTAATACTGATTCCTGACTGTGACCTAACTCTAGCGAGTGTAGTTTTGACTGAGGGGGATCCTCTCACCTTAGACATCTTAAGGTCATTTTAATTAAGGCACTGCTTCATCCTGAAGCCATTCAAGAATAGCGCTGGTCTAGTTATGAGTGCATCAAATCCACAAACAAAATGGCCTTGATGGTCTCAGTTTGTTTTTACTGTATGTGCTGGGTTTGTAGTCTGTCTCTTCTGGGACAAGGTGTACGTCACACCAACAGCTTTTATTCTGTGTTTTTGTGTGTTGTGTCCCATGGCATTACTTTAAAAGCATCATTTCCTGAGGCAAAAATGCATCCCACTCCCATCTTACCACAAACACTTTCCAAAGCTCAATGGATCCAAATTTGCCTGGGACTCTGTTTGGCAAGGGTGCATGGAGCTAGAGAGAAAGTTAGCCTTAGTTAGAAATCAGTGGCATACAGCATCAATCGACATTTGAATAACTGGCTACATCTTCTTATTGTTAGTCTCCGATTTTATCTGACAAAGAAAGAAAGAAAGGAACCGTGACTTGAAGATCTGTGCCACAAGAACATCATTAATTCTGTGCTAAACATGTCTGGGATAATTATGTTTTAGCATATTTATAAAGTCTGCAACCATATGATACTATAAGAAAAAAATAATGCATCAACTGTGTGTTTTTTAACTTCCCGTGGCTTTGACAAAAAGAGAGTAATTGAAAAAATCTCATTGAGATGCGAGTGCACGTCTTTCAGTATCAGCACTCAGCCGTATCATTCCATCTACATTATTTGGTAGAGGGATGAAATACGCTGTCTGCATACTCTCCCACAGAAATACATATTTTTGAGGGGCTCTGCATGCTTTTTTTTACATTATTAATGTATATCTTGATCATCTGCGTAGACAGGAACGATGCTGCGGTGGAATGAACGGATTTGAAGGATGCAGTTGCTCTGATTTTGCACAGCTTAGCTTACTCTTCTGGAGAGATTGTTATGTAACAGACTCCCTCCTTCTCTGAGACCAAGGTAGTTACAAATGCAATTAATTTAGTGTGATAACCTCTACAGGGATTTCTAAAAACCATTACATGCTCTTGAAACCTCTTTGAATTTGAAGATGTGCTGTTACTCTTTTACCTTTTTTTTGGGTTCAGCCCACAAAGGTCTTGAACTTCTGGCACTCACTGTCAGCAACCAGGTAAATGCATTTTGAATTACATTTTTTCCAAGTGTCATAAAGCCTCTCACAGTCTGTTGCAAACTTCTTTATTGTTTCTACCATCACAAGTCTTTCTCTTCTTGAGAGGGATGAAACTGCAAAAGAGATAAAAAGATATGCTCATACTTCTTCTTTAGCACACTATTCAGAATATGTCCCAAAGTGATTTAAAAAAAAAAAAAAAAAAGAGGTAATCTGCTTTCCAGTATCCATAATCATCACTTTACCTCAGCAATCATCAAACCAGGAGGTCTGACTGCAAGCAGCTCTTGACATGTGACTTATTTTTCAAATGTCAGAAAACCTGTCTTTGTCATGCTCTGAAGAATGAAATGACAGGCTAACAGGCTGACAGGTGCTTCCAAGGCAATCACCATGCTAGTACTCAAAAGCAGCAGCACAAGCGGTGATGTACTGCAGTGTATAGGCAGGTGTAAAGACACATATACTTATTCTTTAGTCGGCTTTTGATATACCTACTTCTAAATCCCCTCGGATCTGCGTCATTAATTATTTTTTTCATGGATGGAGAGGGCATGACATAGCTGTCCATTTTTCATCATGTTTCCTAAGATGTTGATGCCACGGCTTGTTTGTGTATTCTGTTCTTGTCCGCAGGTCAGAGGCTTTGTAGGAATAATTGCCAATGCTGACATGGAAACAGAAGCCACATCTTTATATACCCCACTTAACTGCTCGGTGCTCCTGAGCACTGAGCAGGGTGAGTTGGATGGATACAAGTTAGGCAAGGCACGGTGGTGCAGTGGTTAGCACTGTCACCTCACAGCAAGGATGACCTTTCTGTGTGGAGTTTGCATGTTCTTCCCGTGTCTGCGTGGGTTCTCTCCGGGTACACCAGCTTCCTCCAACAGTCCAAAGTGCAGCAGTAGCTCAGTCTGTAGGGGTTTGGCTTGGGAAACAGAGAGTGGCCCAAAGTATAGAACGTGGACTGGTACCAAGTTCACCTCCTGAGCACTGCCAAGGTGCCCTTGAGGTACATCACAGGTCAAAACCTCTTTTAACTCATGTCTCTGCTTATAAATCGTTTTGTACTTTGGTAAGTATTGCTTGAATAACTCTACAGTTTATTCTAACTACATATCTACATATCAATTATAATAAAACTGGTTTATGTTTTAATTTCAAATGCTTTATGGAGCTCATAGAGTAGATTCAGGCAGGAACATTAAGTCAATTTTGCTCTCCCAGATAAGATTCTAAATTTCCCATAGGTGTTGATGTGAACAGGAATGGCTGTTTGTTTCCCTGTGATGAACTCGTGACCTGTCTTGGGTGTACTCCAACTCTCACCCAACAGGGCCGGCCCTTGGCTTTTAGCGGCCCTAAGCAAGATTTTGTTTGTGGCCCTGAAAAACTCCTAGTGCAATCAACAAATCACACACACCGCTAATAACTGAATGAGCACACACGCACACAGTAGAGATGGACAAGGGCAAGTAGCCTCATGGCCATTGGTCGGAGAGTTGGCAACCCCTAATTTTGTCAGTGCTGAGTAGAACTGTATAGCTGAGTAGCTATAGGGCAATATTCTTGAATATTAAGACATGCATTTCTCCCGACACTGCTGCTAGCTGTGTTGATAGCCTTGTAATGAACTCAAAGATGTGTCAACGTGTTTCTGTTTTTTTTTTCATCGTATGCTCCAAGAATCAAAGGAATGGTCAGTCTGTCATCTCTGCATCACTTCCAAATATAGACTGCTGTTTCTCCCTGGGTGCTGCCTTTAAAGTGTTCTTGTCAAGTTCATTCATGAGCTAGTTAGATTTGAAATAATGCCTGTAGCGTTGTGTTGGCAGTACAAGGTTGTTTCTCTGAGAACAGGCCCATCTGTAGGTGGTAACTGGTGTATTTAAAAAAAAAGAAAGAAATTGTATTTTTCTTAATATGAAAGACGGATATTGATAGAAGTAGTGCATATTTCAGCAGCGCTAAATTGGTTTGTGAATAGTGTAATGTACTGCAGGATGCTGTTCCATAATTGGAATTTTGTGGAACTCATTTCACACACATTTCAATGAGCGATATTTTCTGCTGAACTGGAAATATTTTAAAGGCTTGTAACTACAGGTTTAGTCTGACACTAAAACTCCTGTTGACACTGCAGCTTTTATTTCTCTCTCAATAACATCACAAAACGCAGGTGTAGATGTGCTACTCATCAGGTTCACACTAAATAAAATATACACAGCACATGTATGAACAAAAAAATATACACCTACCATCAAAAAACATGACGACTTCAAGAGGCGAACGCCGAATATTACAAAAAGAAAATAAAAAACAGCTATGTTTCTACAAAACTTTGTCAGTGCATGGAAAAATCACTGTGGAGCAGTGTTCCCTGCATCCATTCCAAAATCTTGTTTTTTTAGGAGGGAAAGGGGGCATTGTGACTGACAGAAAAGAGACACCTAATCGGGGAAGGGCTGTAAATTCTTTACTGCATGCTGATGGACGGAGTGGATACGCTGCTGAACTTAATGCCCTGCAGGAGGTGCGCTCCGGTAGCCGACACCATGGGCCGATCATCAAGACTCAGCGATCTGACGAGCCCACGAGCCGTGATACATAAAAGAACACCCTGCACATGTCAAGATCAATCATGTTACATACATATTATTGACAGAAGATAAACTCGGCTGCACTGACCACAGCACACACATTAAAAATTACAGATTACATTAGATTTTAGTTAGATTTTATGTATTGCGTGTATCATTGACCCAAAAAACTGAAAATTTTATTGATTCTGGGGGAGCTCTGGTCTTTTCTAGGAGAGTTAAGCCCCCAGTAATCCGAACACTGCTTGTTCAGTTAAAAAGGAGAACTGGTCGTTGCTGCTGTCTTGCCATAAATCACTGTTAAAGTTTGCCCCTCAACTTACAGGACAATTAATAATTTATACAAATCTGCTAGACTGCAGGTGTGCAGAGTTTTTAGATAACTGCACCAGTGAAGGCTGAAGATCAGAAAGCCTGACATGAACTCTGAGTTCCCTGTGCACACTTCTTCAGTTCAGCTTTTGATATAGACCCCTGCAGCACATCAGTGTAAGACTCGTCTGATTGGATGTGAGATTGTGTTACCTGCACCATAGTGCAGAATACTTTTACTGAGCATTCCAATTTAACTTGCAGATAAAATCAACACTGAAACAAGTTCATTTTTTTTACCCGATTGTAGATAAAGTGTCCTGTAGCTTCAGAGATGCCCTCCGTGGGTCTGTTTTATGGATAACAGTCATGAAATACTTATAGTGAATGTTCAGGATATTAGGCAGCCTATCTTCCTCCATCACTCTTTGTTTGCCCACGGAAAGGATCAAAGGACTGCTTAGGTTTTCATGCTGCCTGCCATTTGTCCCCCAGCTTTAAAGAAAAGAGATGACAGGGGCTTATTGTCAATCGAATTGACAATAAGCAGCATGAAATAAAAAGCCAAGACCTTCAGTTCAGGAGCTGCATGGGAATTTGCTAAAGAGGGTTGTTTTAAACACTGTCAAATAATGACAAGAACAAAGAGATCACTGTAGGGACTGCAAATATATATATGTATATATATATATATATATATATATATATATATATATATATACAATATAACAAAAAAAAACACATTCTTACTTTTATAGTGTTCCATTATTTATTCTTCTCTTATTGCTTTTTATTCCAGAACTTTTTATCTTGCTGCTTCAGACTTGATAACTGCATCCTCTATTACTTTTAAGATGCAGGACAAATCATTTGCTTCTTCTGTAGCCAGACTGCAATATTGTCCAGTGTTCTTTTCTTTCTCTTTCAGTCAGTTTAAATTAAGTCCACTCTCTACTGGGGAAACTTTACTGCAGCGAAAGCAGGTTTGTGCTCATCACTTAATATTGAGGACAATGTGGACACCTTTAAGTAATATTGCAGCAATATTGCAGGTTGTTTTTGTCCATATATGTAACCCACATGGGGAAATACTGTTTGTTAAAGGCCAAAACAGAAAGTTTTGATACATTTCCTTATCCTTATCTAGTCATATAGAGTGAAACATAATACTGTTGGATAAGGCTATGTCTCAAGGCTGGTGTTTTAGTTATAATGAAGTTTTCCTACCTTTTGAAGTAGAAACTTTCGATTCTGATTGTCTGCAAAGTGGGCATTATCACCGTAACCTATCCAGAGCACGGAGGTCTGTTTGGGCTTAGTTGAGATGTGGTACCTTGCCTCTGGTGGTGGAAACTGGACGCTTGCACTTGATTCCAGAGGATAGATGGTCACCTGTGTGATCATTAGACGTTGGCTTTTTCATAAAATCCTAAAAGAGTGCGTTATGTTTGATGTATTTAAATTAACAGTCTGTACCTCACGTGTTTCGGTCTTATAGCTGTAAAGTCTAAAGAGCGGGGTCCTGTTCATATTTCTGTTCTGCGTTGTTCAACACGCTTGGTGCATTGCTATTATTATGCTCATTGCCTTTGTTTGTTGTGTTTGTAGTGTCTTGTAAGTTCATGTGGGCTTGTTGGTGTATGATACTTGAGAAATAAATTTACAAAATTACCACTGTCCTCCAAATAATACAGCTCTCATGGATTGAAGATGCTGATGTGTTTAAGTTCCTTCTGACCTGTTGAGACTCTGGGAACAAAGAGAGTGGAGTCAGTGCAAAATACAAAACGTAGCCGCCAAAGTCTCCCAGCCATCTGCATCAAATTGTCTGTTGGTCGCTCATTCCCAGATTTTAAACAATCTGAAATATATAAATCATCCACTGGAATCGAAGCTGAACATTTGTCGTCAGCGCTACATCTCTGTTTATTCCCTCTTTTTGTCTGTTGTTTGCTCTCGTATTTTTGGCAGATTACGAGTTCTTGTTCTGGTGCCATGGTGGATTTTGTGACAGAAAAATTCATATTCATTTGGAAGTTGGAAATTTATAACAGGTGGCTTATGATCCTGGAGCTTTATCATAATAACTGTATAGCTATTTGTCTTACGTTTATACAGTTGTGAAAACACAAGCATCGTTTCTATGTGAAAACAGAAATCTTGATTTTTATGCATGGTATAAAGGTTTGTGTTCTTTTTTTAATTGTACTGCGAGATACTTTGCCTGAGAAAATGTGACAGGTAAAGCAAAGAATCCCGACTTCTCACATGTGGAGCTGCACGTGGCATGACGGCAGTATAAATCACAACAGATAAGTGGTTACAATCAGCATGATGAATAGCTGTCTGAGTAGAGCACACAGCCTTCTAGATGTCCTGATGCGAAGTTATATGAATGCTAGTTTGTCATCTCTGAGTCTAAAAAATGAACTGAAGGGAAAAGAAAATAATCCCTGCTGTTTGGGCCATTTCTTATGTTTTTTGTGAGGATGCAGACAAAACTGTTTTTTTAGTTTCACTTCAAATCTACATTTGTCAAACTTGAGTGATTCAAACACAAATATTATCGTTAAACACAATTCAGAAAGTCGAGGCAGCTCCAGACGGCCGACTGTTTTGGCCTCTTCCCCAAAAACTCCAGGAAATGTTGTTGATAGAGATCAAAGCAGCCAGATGGCTCAAGGAGGAAATTTAACTTAAACTTACTGTTGAAAAAGAACATGTGTCGGTTCAAATTCTTATATACTTATATATAAGGGACACAAATTAACCTATTTTTCATTTTCTGTTGTGTGAAAGCTGTTTGCCTCCTTTTCCAGAGTTTTCCTGTTGTTTTGTGTTTCTGTCTGGCATGTCTGTCTCCCTCTATTAATCAACCTCTGCTGCATAAAAGACCGCCTTGGCCTTCCAGATGTGCCCCAGATTGTTCAGTCACTCTCATGGTAATTACACTACAGCTGACTCTAGTGTCTGTTTGGAAAATATCATACTTGTTGAACTCTTGTCGAACCGTGATCTCCTTGTGCTCCAGGAAAACCCTCTCTGCCACTCACCTGCCACGTCTCTGTCAGCTCTGTCACGTCTCCACACCTGCACCCTGGATTACTGCCACCACCAGCTCTGCATCTCCATCTACACTGCACCATTCCCTTTCCGAATAAACTGTTTACACCTGATTCAGTTCTCTGGCACCTTTGAGTCCGTTCTCTATGACATTTTCATTTGCATGCGGATTAAACAAAGGGATTTAACATGTTGGTGATCAAAATTGTGTTTCTCTTTATACTTACCAACCACTGAGAATTCATACAATCACAGGCCTGCTTCACTGACCTCTGGCCTGTCACTGATCCTCTCTCTTCTCTCTCAGTTTTCACAGTACTGGAGCAAATATGAGAATTAGTTTGGCTTTGGCAGTGTGAGAAAATAGCAAACAGACAGGATTATTTATTAAACCTGGTGATCTTTCTGTTTTGGCCAAGTGACATCTCCTAAGAAGCTGGAATCAAAATCAACAGTTCTGACAATCCAAACTGGCAGACACGGTTTGAAATAAGCCCAGTGTAAACAGTAGCTATGTGCCATTTGGGTGGCAATTTTACTATAACAGGAGAAATACAAACAATTCATCTTTACTCAGTGTCGTCATATTTCTGAAAATGATAGAATCCACCTCTGTTAGATTGGAAATTGTTGATGGGATTTTCCAGAGAATCTACTGCAATCAACACCAGTCCTCTGCCCAAGGCTGCTGCTGCTGCTGCTGCTGCTGCTGGATCCCTTGACAAGACACTGAGCCATCAACAATGTTGCCTCTTACATAACCTGTTCCCTCCAAAGCCTTTTAACGGTTGAAGTCATCTGAAATGGAAAGTCTCATGTCTCTATAAGTGAAAAACAGAAATAATAAGAGCTCAAATTATAATATAGAATCTGAAACGCTACAGTAATAACATGGGTGTGTATTTCAGTGTGCACAATATAAAAGTGACTATGATTCTAAAGTGCTAACATAGTATATTAAATTGTGCTGGTGCAGTAGCTTTACACCACGTCTACGCAGGAGGTGTAGTGTGAGCAGCATGTCAGGAGAGCAGCAGCTTCAGTCATCTGTCCGTGTCTATACAGGATGCATTCAGGCACAATACTGAGTGTAGGTCACCAGCATTTTGGCAGCGCTCTTAGCACTAAAGCATTAAATTACAATAGATATGCATGTAAAACATAATATAATAATACATAATTGTGTATCTTTTCCATCCAAGCAGCAAACTGCAGTTCCTCGAATGGCAACTTGAGACTGGCTACATAACCAGTCAGTCTCCATAAGTCCCCATGTTAAAATGTCCAATTTAACAGCAGAAATAACCATGTTTACAGCCTGTTTTGGTCTCTATAGCTAATTTCCCCCGTCATGACAACTGCACGGAGGATGAATTATTTCAAAACTCACCCATTCAAATGATATTCAGGTTTAAAATGTATGCATAATTAACAGCGTGGCTGCTTTGATTGACTGGGTGCCATTACAGGTGGCTTGTTTGAGCACCCAGGCTTCATTCAGCCCACATCAGCTCCACCCACGACCCACATATTGGCCCATTTTTAGAGTAACCAGGAGGCGGCGGCAGTGGCAGGACTGCCAAGATTGCAGCGGCCAGAGCCACCCCACACTGAGCTTCACAACGGCTCTCCAGAAACCTGTGAGACAGGCAGCCAAAACACCTCGTGGACAGAGGCCATTAAATCTGTTGTAATCAATGTTTTTGTGTTAACAGTTAGGTGACAATGTGGAACATAAATTGGGTTTACAGACAACTTTCCTGTTTTGATTTAGTCTTAACACTCTAACTGGTGAACATAGTGGAGCATGCAGGCATGCAAGAGCCAGATAGCTCTAACAGGAATTGGTGGAAAATCCAGTGGTGAGAAACACAACTCCAAATGAATGCTATAGCTGCTCCTGGTCTGCTGAATTGTGAAATAAGCAAGTCCTACATTACTCATGTTCATCTACGTGTGAAATTTTAATAACTGAAAGGCATCAGTATCAAAAAGCTCCAGCGACCTTTTCATCCCCCTGCCTGACATCAGATAAAAGCCCCTATGCATCAGTAATAACTCTACTACTGTGTTTAAAGTCAATACAGATTTAACCAGACATTATAGATTCTCATGTGGTTTGGAGCCTAAGCCTCACGTTATTAATTCTCGTGTGGTTTGGAGCCTCGGTCCTGCCGTGTAAAGCTTGTTTCTGTGTTTCATGAAGTATTAAAACGTGAGGAAGCCTCATGTAATATTATTTCTGTCTTTGTTTTTTCCTGTTGGAATACTGATGCTGTTGACGTCTCTAATTCTTTTTCAAGAAGATATTTTCACACCGTATTTGCTAAACATCATATTGCCCATAGACTCATTACTCATTCTCATTCAAATTTAATTGTTGTTGTAATTTTACTGCAAGGAAATGTGTGTGCATGTGTGATAAATTGTTTTTCTTCTTCTATGGGGGCCTGACAGGTGTTATCTATCAGATATAGCATCTGTATAACACCGTCAGTGATCAAACTGTGAAATAAGAATAAATGTTGCATGATGCAGTGGCGTGACCCTGAACTCTCCCTGATCTCCAATCAGAGACAAGAGACTGCGTTAAATAGTTCTTCTGATTATTATTAATTTATTTTAAGTCTTCATTACCAGCCTCCTTTTCACTTTGTGTAATATACTCTGATGTAACATACATAAGGTACTGTAATGCCAAAGACACTTATTACTCATTATCTTCCTTTAGTCTTAATTAGCTTTTAGCTTTGAGTTGAGTTGAGTTTTTTTGGTCTTTACTGACAGACAATGAGGTACTTTTGTCACGTGACTTGATCGTATTAAGATGTGTTCAGGCTCTTGGAAGAAAATTACAATTCACAAGGACATTTCACAGCATGAAACACGTGAGAGCTAGATTTCTGTGGAGCCTCTTCATTTTACATAATGTGTATTTTGCAAAAACAACAACAACAACAACAACAAAAAACCCCCTTAAAGACAGAAATATTCATGTTTTCCACAAGTCGTATTATAATTTGTGGATTGAATCTATTTCATCGTGTATAAAACTTTTAATTGGCATATATTTATGTCTAAGTATTTAAGTATATTTATTTTATATTTGATAATTTTCATGATTTCATTTTTATTTCCCTTTTATGTTGTTACAGAAAGTTTAGATACTCTCTGCATGAACTCTAACTGCTTACTGAAGCCATTTACAGGACTCAGCATTAACTTTAATTGCATGACTGCTTACTTTGGGAATTGGAACAGCCTTCCAACATAATATTGTTTAAGTGTCTCCAGAAATATCAATACAGTTACTTAGCAGAAGCCAGTCTGGACTCCTTCCCAGTCACTGTGAAAACTGTCACTGTGCCATGGCTGGATTGGCCATGTTGAATGGTTTGTTATTGCTGTAGCTCCTACCAGGCACAGCAATAATGTATTCTTCCAAGTCCAAAGATTTCTAGATTTACATTTGATATCTTATCTGATCTGGGTCTATCACTTTATTAACATCCACTCGAAGATAGGTTGATTAAAGATACATATCATATCCTCTTACCCACTGCTCTTTATTAATAATTGTGCATAAGTATCTGCATTAACAGGGATACTATGCTGTATTTTATTGCAAGAAATCCTGATCCAGAATAGTTTCCCCATAAGAAGAACTCTTTGGTCGGACTTGTTCCACTGATGGCATGATGATGGCAGGTTGCACCACCTACAGGAAAGAAGAGTAACAGCAGGAGGTCAGAGCTTCAGGTGTAGGCGTGTCGTTACATCCAGAAATCTTGTGACTCTGTCACTGTACTTTATATTTATGATTGAGGTCATAGTGGGTGGTGCATTTTATATCTTAACTGGGTGGCCAATATATTAGAAGCACCTCTGAATAAAATGCAGTCCACTGCAAAAAACAACCTCAATAGTTCAATAGTTAAATTAAGAGTTAAATCTCTCTGTCGGTGTCAATAAAAGCTGATGCTGGTGGACTGGATAACACTAGATTATACAGCTGTACCTAATGAAGTGGCTGGTGAATGTAATTTATACAAACCGTCTTCCTCACTTTTTATTTGCAGGATCATGTGGATACCAAATCACCTTCGATCAATCGTTTAGATATATTTGCTGAAGATCTCCCTTGAGGCAGAGACTGTCTCAGTTTATGTGCTGTAATGCCAACATCTTGACAGATTGTTTTGTATTAAATTGATATACAGCCTAAAGGATGAAACCACGCCCCCCCCCCAACTTGATCAATAAGTCATTAAAGGTTCGCTACAAGTCACTTCTGATGCAGATTCTGCACAAATGCATTGATTTTTAAAGGGAACTCGAGTGATTTAGCTTTGCTTTCTATAAGAGATGCAAAGAACAGTCAAAATCAATGCAACAGAGTATTATGGCTCAAACCCCAAAAAATCCCAGATCCTACAGTGTCTCCACTCCATTCCAAGTCTACATTTCATATAAAAGCAGCCAAAAAGTTCCACTTGCTGGCTTTTCTCATAATTACTAACTGCATCTCATGACAGTTATCAGTGGATAGAGGTTGAAAACTGTGACAGATAGTAGAAAGCTCTGGAAAAGCTAGTACATGAACCAGGAGTCAAGATTTTAATAGCATCTTTTGGTGATGCCATCAATGCCTGGTAAAAGCTGTTAACATTGTCATGCAGCAATTTGTCAAGTCTGAGGCGGTGTGGTGAAAAAAGTACAGACACAGGACTGTGAACAGTCGACAGTTAAAGTGAATCAAAGACCATAAATGACTTTGAGTCCAAAAAAGTGACTGTTCCAAATTGTGTCCCCATTTTAACACATTTCATCTCTCTCTTCTTTATGAAAGCAGGCTTTTGTTTTACCTTAAGTGAGGCCATTAAGAGCACTGTTGACATTAATTGTGGTTTTCTCTCATTAACAAAACTCCTCCAGAGTCACAGAATACAAAATTATATAAAGAATTCATCATAAAAATACAAATTATGAGCAAATATACTATACATACATTTTATAACTGTCAATGTAAGTCAGCAGATCAAGTGTCAGATGTGATGGAATGTTACCACCCCAGGGTGTCACTTATCAACACTATAGACGTGGGTTATTAGCGCTTTACTCCACCTCCTAATCAGCTTAGTAGGCCGTTTTCATAACTATGGCAGTGATAATGTGAGGCCAGTAATAATACTTTGCTTTGAAGAAATGTATGACATTTTCAAAAGGCCTGGGAGACCTGGTTGGATAACTCGAACAGAAAGACAAAGACTCCAAAGTCAAAATGATCTTCTAAGTACTTTGTTAGGGGAAACTGTGGACTATATATATATATAACTTTATTTATTGGTTTAATTCATTTTAAAAAATGAATAGAAACATTTTAAACAGTCTTCATCACCTCCTCACTTGCTGCTTGTGAAATTAATACTGATGAGAAAATACATCCCTTATAAACTCATGACATACACATTATATTACTCAGATGAAATACTTGCATTTATATTATCAGCGGTGGAAGAAATATTCAGATCCTTTACTTAAGGTGTAAAAGCACTAATACCACACATTGAAAATACTCCACTACTAATAGAAGTCAAATCAAAATCTTACTTACCAGTACTGTATATAGTATTTAAAGTATTAAATTATACAAAATTATAATTATTAAAAGTAATATAAGCAAAATCTTTAGGAGCAAATGTAGCCATTCAGAGGAGAAATGATTCCTGACATCATGAGAATCATTAACAGGTGACCAGTGTCCACTGACTTAAGTGTAACCCCTGGATGTGTAACAGCTCCGACTCCACTTATCTGCAGTGATGAAGAAAATGACTTCCCCTCGGTCTCCCGTAACCTTTGGCAAATGGAAAATTGTTCATACAGTATTTTGTACTCCGACTGACTCATTCAGTCTTTCAACAGGTTGATTATTTCACGTTGTTGATCATTACTGTGACCAGAAACTGCCATGTCAAGAGAGGGTAGTCTGTGTTTCTGGTCGACCGCGGGGTCATTTTTATTGAGAATGCAAAACTGAACTGTTCGTATTTGAAGGACAGCTGTGGAAAATAATTGGCACTGAGATTTAAAAATAGCGGAGGACACTGTGAGTCACTGAAAACCAATGAAATGTTCTTGGAGTGAAGAAAGACAGAGTCAACAGGTTTTTTCCTGAAATAACAGTAGCAAACAAAAGCTCATCTCAGGGTCCACTGAGTAGTTGTTCTGAAACTTTTAGGATCTGATCTTTGTTAGCAGAAATGTAGATTTTCAGCACTTCCTGTCCACGTCGGCTTAAAAGTTTGAAATATTGTAAATCAAACTTAATGTATCATTGATAGCTGGTCAAACACAGACAGATTTTATGATGAGAACTGTTCTTTATCGAGCTTCTTCTGCCTGGAAAAACAGATTTTCTGTTAGATTATTGTTGTTTGATTCGTATAGTCATTTCACTTTATATTTGGAGTTTCTTGTCTTATTGATATTGTGTGATTTTCAAATTGTTGTCTTATCATTGTTGCTGTTCTTGTGTGGACCACAGGAAGACTAGCAACCACTTCTGAGGAAGCCGGCGGGGGATCACCGCTGAGATCATGTGCAGATCATGTGATGAGATTAAACAACTATAAGTCAAAGTGTATGCACATTTCAGATGTGCACTGGGGTTTCTTCATTCATCTTTGACTGTGCAATTGGTTGATGAGTGTCTGACTTAGATTTAGAAGGATAATTTAAACCAGCAGACAATTATTAACCTCTGTTTTAATAAACCTTTTTATGAAACATTAATTCATGGAGGTGAAGAACTTTGTGCAGATCTCAAAGGTCAATTACTCTCAAGACAGCTCACAGCTATGAGGGGAAAAAAAGAGTCAAGGTGTGCAGAATTTTAACAGCTCTTTGTAAAACACACACACGCATTTGAAGAGCTATCTAAAAACTTATGAATAGTTGAACACATGTGTCCTCTTGCAAGAAATATAAACAACCTAACGAGTCTCTGCTGCGCAGAAAACACTTTGCACCTCCTTTGCTTTCAGTTTCATCTCCTCAAATTACAAACTCCAGTCACGCCACTTTCCGGTCTGCAGCCAATAGCATTACATTAGAGGAGGTCACATGAGGCTCATCTGATCTTTGAGGTTTAGTGTGTTGGACCTGAGCAAAGGGTGAGTTTCCAGAACGAGTTTTTCTGAGCTTGTACTTGACTTTGCAACATATAAATAGTAAATATGTAAATTCCACACTGCAGGTGGACACAGTTTGTTTAGCTGTAATGAAGCTGCTTGTGCAGAGTCGGTGGAGAAACGTGTTATGTACCACCGAGCGCAGTCCTCAGATTTAACGTTGCATGCATGCGCCTATCATTCGTGCACACTTGAACAAAGGCAGGTGTTTGTGCCGAAGAAGTAAACTCAGCAACAACAGCAGCTTTATGCAACTGTTGAAGATACGTGGCGACCACAACAGTCCCTATCAAAATATAAGTGTGCGCACTTATTCTGAATTTTACGGTTATAGCAATGGATACAACAGAATCAGTGGACAGAATAACCTTATCTTTAAACTCTAACTTTATTTACTTACTTTTAATAGGGCAGAATAGACTTTATTGATCCCACACCAGGGCCAATTCACAGTGGATAAAAAAAAAAATACTCCTAATGCTAAATAAAAAAAACAAAAACAAACTCTAATATATACTTAATAGAAAAATAAATAAAATACCAATACCACACTGTGAAAATACTCCACTGCAAGTAAAAGTACTGCATTTAAAACCTTACTTAAGCTAAATCCGCTAGATTTTCACAAATAAATGCACTCTTACTGTATTTTGCTGTCATATATGATATTTTTTGATTAATATTACTGCTGAATTATGTGTATGTTGCATTTAACTGCTGTAGATGTTTGAGCTTGAGCTAATTTTAACTACTTTAAATACTGTCGGATGGTTTAATCAACAGCTATACATCATATTTTATAAGAGCATCATATGTTTGTATCGTTGCTATAGTATGAGAGCCAGATATAAATTAAAAATGAAATAAAATAAGAGTTATATACACTATATCAACTTTTCAAGTATATAATGGTACCAGTTTGCCAAAATGATGCCACAGTGTTTTAAAAAAAAAAAAAGTAACTGGCCTGGACAAGTTAGTTCAAACATAAGCTCAAATGTCTTCAGGATTTCAAAATAAAGCTCCACATTATGGATTAACGCCTTCACCTGTCACTGGCGCTGTCACTGTAACATTACAGTGCAGGTGATTACAGCTGTCCGTCATATCAACATCATACATCTGCACTGGTTACTGTGTGCTGTTCTTAGCTGCATTTGAACACGCCCCAAACAATATAACTGATAGCTGAGCAGGCATGAAAAGCTGTTTTAATACATTATTACAATATTAACAACATAGGCTGTGTTTTTACTCAGAAGAAAATCGCAGAGAAACGAAAAAAAAACACTGTGTGTTAACCAACTAAACAAGCTCCATGCCAGGAATACAAATTAAAGAATATGTCTGAAGAAAAAAGGCTGAAAGAGACTGAAAAGTTTGGCTTATTGTTTGTTTTGCTTCACTTTGTGCTGCTGCCGTCTTTTGCTTGTTAAAGTAGAAATGAAAAAGCACTAAGTGGGTGAATTCAAACCTGAAGGGCTGAATAGAACAAACTGCAGAATGTACACACACACACACACACACACACACACACACACACACACAGCCCTATGGTCCAAGACACTTGTTTGTTGTTTGGTGCTGTAGCTTCACCAAGGCTGGGAACATTTGAGATGGTGCACCTCTGGTCCACCTGTGGTGATAAATGCATAAGTGCTTTGTAATAATTTTTAGCGGTTGTTCACTGTAACATTGATTCGATAAAAGAATAATGGAGCACTCTAACTTTAAGAGTGCCTCATTGAAAGGACTTTTGGCTAAATATTAAAGAAGAGTAGGATGAATCAGTGATCAGCCTGTCCTTGAAGATTCAACATGAAACACGTCCTCACGAGGCCTTTTGTGAGTGATATTGTATTCAAATTAGCATGCATATTCATAGCCTGGGACCTGTAACTATCCATCACACAGTAGTGATGGACAGCTGCCCATTCGATTCAGAATCATAAGCATGTAACCTGTGTTATAGGTTTTAAATGCTCAGTAATGTAAGGGAATGGATTTTTTCCGTCGTCAGATGCAACCGCCTACTGTTAAACCACTTAGCACATTTCAGGTGTCTCCGCTCAGAAACGTGTTGAGAAATAGCCTGTCAATCATTACGTCTTATCATGTCCGAGATTGTTCTGTGATTGATTAATGCAGCTGGGCGCAAAACTCAAGTGGAAAACCTGATAAAGAGCTCACTCCCGAAGGATCACCGCACGAGTCGGTGTGTTTCGGCGTTCTCACATCATTTTCGGTGGATTATTTTCCTGGTAACATTTCAGTTGGTGCCTTTTTCCTTTTATCTTCAACCACGGTGCCTTTAGCAGCTCATACACATGCAGCGCTATGTAATACTGCAAATGACCAGTTCCTGTAATTATTCCAAACAAATGTGTTGTGATTGTTTTTCATTTTTTGCTCTAATAATCATTTAGAAACACATTTGTACATACCTAATGAACTCCCAGAAGGAATTCTTAGGAAAAAAAAAAACATCAGTCATTGAAATGGACTGGTTGTTACCATTCAATTCTGTTTTTTGTTTCCTTGTTTTGATCACAGCAGCAGTGAAAGGTGCACTATGGGCCGCCTGGACGGGAAAGTGATTGTGTTGTCGGCTGCCGCGCAGGGGATTGGACGTGCTGCCGCAATAGTAATGAGCTTTAATAAGAACTTTTCACGAGCAAATCACAAAGGGAAATTGTTTATTTAATAACCTGTGGTGTGCAGACTCAAAGCAAGTGTATATTTTCATTGAATGACATATTTCAGACAGTTTTTGTGTCATAAAAAACAAACAGCAGATTTGAATGTTGCAATCACCCCGTGATATGTTCAGCAACAGCAACAATATCAATGATCCGAAACAAAACATACACTATGTGATCATTGTTTTATAGGAGCAACCATTTTCACGTTGCACGAAGATGCTACCCCCTCTACATTCTGCAAATAACGCTGCTGTAATAGTGATTCTTGAGATGATGCAAGCACAGGTTCAGGACAGTCCTCATGCACAATCCCCTCCCCTCTCCCCCGGTGACATCTTCGCAAAAAGAGATGGAAAATCTCACACATGTCCTCGTAAAAAGATGGGGGTCTTCGTCGCATCCATTTACTTCAAGTGATGCCTGTTGCAGGGAGGTGTGTAGCGCGGAGGAACTGAATTGAAGCACAGAGACGTCTGTTTATGTCTTGGATCATTAGCTTCAAATCACATAGTATTAAAGGTGGAATATGGTGTGAAGGGTCTATTGAGCATTTTCTATTTAGTCCTTAAAAGGTGTGCTTTGCTGATGTGGTTTGTGGTTAATGATGCGGTCACTCCACCAGCTATCACCTGATCGGGAGGTACAGTACCAGTCATTCACGACTGCTGCCCACAAGCCTGTGTGTTGAAGGGATTTAAAATTGAGGGTTGGGGGATTAGAGTTAGAAATTGTCATTTTATGTCTAAGGATGTGTGGTAATGAGATCTCGGTGTCACACTATGACCTGAAAAACTGCCGCTCACTGTCCCCCAGCTGTCAGTGTTTTCATAATCCAAAGCCTATTTAACACAACAGCTTTAATGAGTCTTGGAATATGACAGATTCATAACTGAATCTTCCTTCTCTAAAAAGGCATTCGCGAAGGAGGGAGCTCGAGTCACAGCGACAGACATCAATGGAGAGAAGCTCAAAGAGTTGGACAGCGTTCCAGGTAGGATTCAATTCTGTTGATGTGAGGCTGCCATCTGCTGGGTAACCACGGCGATGCAGCCAGGATGGCCAAGACAGGTTTCCCACCCTCCACTTGGTAGCTTATAATAATAGATTTTTAATATATTTACATAGTTTATCCTAACAAGGCACTAATGACTGCAACTAATGATTATTTTCTGTGTCGATCAGTCTTATGGTCACAGTTTCCCACATCCTAATACGTTCTTCAAACATCTTGTTCTAACAGTCGTACAAATATCTAACAGTTTAACAGTTTTATTATTATAGTATTATAGAGGATTTGATCAAATATTACATCTGAGAAGCCGGACTTCTTGACATTTTTGATCCAAAAATAGCTCAGATCCATTTATTAGATATTAAAATAGTTTGTTTATTTTCTGGCGGTCAATTGACTAATCATTTTAGCTCTAAACTTTTTAATCCAAGCCTTCAAATAGCTTTCTTATGACAGTATTACTAAAGATGATATATGATATATGGTGATATATTTTAAATGCACGGTCTGTAAAGTGTTGTAAACATTATACAAGGGAATTACTGCTAACTGATCTCCACAATACATTGATACTATCCTAATTTTCTACATATAGTCAGTGAACAGCAGACTGATCACTACTAAAGCATGCTATCATAACCAATACATCATATAATAATTTACACATTGCATGCAATGACTTGTTCTTTATTTTATTTTATTATCTCTCATCTATATTCTTTAAAATACCTTTGTGTTGCCTTTCATCCTGTCATGGTAGACAAAGACACAGTCACAATATTTCAAATGCTGCATTTGTAACCAGTCAGCAGTACATCTGAGAAACAGGCCTGTTGTGGAAAATTGCCCCTGCTGGACCGGGTTTCAATAAATAGGAGGTGATCAACACTCTTCCCTCTCTCAGCACCTTCTTTCAGGAAGCTCACAAAGCAAAGCACTTCACCCCTAAATGCTTTCTGTGGAGCTGTTGAGCGGTCCGCAGGAAAAGGCAGAAAGCTAGATAGAAGGATTGTGAGTGTGTTCAGGGCAGCAGGCAGGTGTGAATGTGTGTACTGTAACAGTGCAGCTGTGAAGCAGAGTGTTGTCAGACAAGAGGAGTATTTTGTCGATAGTAGGCGCTTGATAAATCCTAGGTGACTGACTGCGTCATCATAAACTAGTATCTCCCTCAATAAAATGTCAAATAATAAAGATAATTTGGTTTTTAATGTTCTGTGCAGTTGTTATTAATATAATTTGGACGTTTCCTTCAGAACCAATGCTCTGTTTTTGTCTATACCAACAGGGATCAAGACAAAGGTCGTGGATGTGACCAAGAAGGACCAAGTTGAAGCCCTGGCCAAGGAGCATGAGCACGTAGATGTGCTGTTCAATGTCGCAGGGTATGTTTCTCCTCTTTACTATATCATTCGATCACACACACAGCTGAATATAGAAAATAACGTAAATAAAGTGAAACAAGACACATCTGAAGCATGTTTTCAGTAGAACAAAAAGTATTACGAGAAAGGTGGTTTAGTTTTGTTGACAATAATACACAATAATACACATTATATTGTCATCCTTATTCTTTAACTCAGTGCACAGCAGTTCTGCTTATATTGTCAAAATGCTGTCACCATATGCATGTTCATCCATCTCCTGCTTAATTTCAAAAATCCCCATACCTTAAGGTTTAACCTCGACCTGACCTTTTTGTCAATCTCCTTAACAAAGGTCTCTGAACTGGCATCTTTAGAGCTCAGTAAAACACAAACGGGGGTTAACGCAGCATTTCCACTCACAGTGTTGGGGAAGCTACTTCGCACAGGAAGGCGACGTAGTACAGCGAAGTTATCCTCAGGAGAAGTCTAGTTTGAGTGATACAAAAGTCACAAAAAAATGCCACTCTGTTGAGTTTAGTGCAAAAGTGCCAACTTGTTCACAGGTGAGGGTATTGTACCAGGCAGCAGAAAACTTCTCAGAGTTATATTTGTTATAGTTATGCCTTGACACACTGATATATATTCAATTTTAGCTTTACAAATTCAGATTCATTAAAAACTATAGCCAAATATCTTTCACAGGTGAGCTGACAGTCCATTTTGGAGAAGTCGTTGGCAAAAATTAAAATAATAAATCAATCCTTTCTTATTATGGGTCAAAATTTCTATTTAAATATTTATATATTTAAATATTTGTAGTTTTAATTTCATCTTGAAAAGTGTCAAAAAAGTAATTTCTTTAATCACTGTGCAGTTATGAAAATGTTTAATTACCAGCAAGCCACTAAGTAGTTTTGTTTAATTTATATAATTAATAATCATTTGATCATTTTGATTTGATTCTGACTGACATATTTTATCTTAGCTGAAGCGATATGTATTACATCTAATACCCTGTGACTACTTTAGCTACTTTTCAAGTTTCCGCGTCCTCTCCCCGTCTGCAGGTTCGTGCACCACGGCTCCATCTTGGACTGCGAAGAGGCCGACTGGGACTTCACGATGAACGTGAACATCCGGAGCATGTACCTCATGTGCAAGGCTTTCCTGCCTAAGGTGCCCACTTCACCTAATTCTTAACACCGCTGATCCCGTTGTTGACTAAATTAAACGAGGTGCTGCTGTAAATTGAGTGACATATGCTTTTATTTTTGTTCTCATCCTTTTGTCCGCTGGGATTAACTGCATTACTCTGAGCCTGTGGCATGATGGGCGGCAACTGCCCAATCACTAATCCAGCTTTAGCCGCAAACTTACCAAACTGTCTCAACGAGGAGTTTTAGCTTCGATCTCAGCACATTTGTTACATAAAAATTAAGACTGTTGCATAATTTTGCTCCTAATTTCTACCAATTATATCAAGTTTATATTCCATCTTTCTATTTTTTTTGTCATTCTAGATGTTGGCACAGAAGTCAGGAAACATAATCAACATGGCATCTGTTGCATCAAGCATAAAAGGTAAATGATCTTCCACAGATCTTCTCACCCTAGATGATAGCAGAACAAATATTACGCCCAATTAAAGGGACATTAAGCCACTGAAGTATGACCAGGTTCATTGTAATCCTCTTATCTCAGATAATTACTTTGCACGAGTGCGTGTGTGTCTATGTGTGTGTGACATATGTGTTTCTTCGACACAGGTGTTGTGAACCGGTGTGTCTACAGTACCTCCAAGGCCGCAGTGATCGGGCTCACCAAATCTATAGCGGCTGATTTCATTGAAAAAGGCATTCGCTGTAACTGTGTTTGTCCTGGTGAGTTTAGAACGCCCTACACAATAAAAGCACGTCGCTTCCAGTTTTAGTCAGGGTTACTGGCATTTTTATAGATAAATGTAGACATCCTTGAAAATGAATCAACTAGATGTTTGAGGAGCTTTTGATATTTGATTTATTTTGTATTTCAAAGAAATACAAACCTTGAGTTTGTCCCTACAAAGCCTGTCTAAATAACTGCTGTGCAAAACTCACCAGGCTTTTATTTGAGCAGCTGACCTGAACTGAATCCAATCATACCAATTTGATAATGTTGAAATTCAAGGACGTCCTCTTATATTTTCTCAGGTACCGTTGATACTCCGTCACTGAGGGGCAGGATCCAGGCCCAACCTGACCCAGAACAGGTACGCTCCATTCTGCTCTGTCATCTTCTTCATTCCTTAATCTGACAGTAATGCCTGCATGAGTCATTAAACAGGTACATCTTAGATAATGCATGCTACAACTGCAACTCCTCTCTTCTCTAACTCCACAGGCTTATAAGGATTTCATGGCAAGACAGAAAACTGGCAGAATGTGCACAGCTGAAGAGGTGGCGCACCTGTGTGTTTACCTGGCCTCAGATGAGGTGAGCGCTTGTAGATAATGGATCTGTGTCATGCATGTGTGCGGCACAGTATATCAAAGGTCAGGCAGCATTTGCAGGGCAGTAGCTACCAATGAGGACCTGTAGGTCCTGCCATGATGTATTTGTTCTAGAAATTTGCTTTGCAACCTAGTGGGAGTTAATATTAAAAGTTTCACACTGATGGATATTTTTAAGGCTGATTCTAGTATTTTTTAGACTCAGTGTACTCACATTTAACTGCTTTTTGGCCAGTAAATGAAAAATAAATAACCAGAAATGTATTCTGGCTTTAGATCCTCATGTGGGAAATTTATTTTACAATATATTTATATCATTTTACAGACTTTAGTTTTGGCGTTTTTTTAGAGGGAGAGCTCTAATTTTAAAACCCTGGCTACACCTTCTATAGTTTATGAATGCAGACAAAGTTGTTGTTTATGGATAGCAGTGATATTATTTCCTTCTTCACAGTCAGCCTATGTGACCGGGACGGAGCAAATCATCGATGGAGGATGGAGACTCTGAGAAAAGACAGCAGTGGAGACAGTTGCTTCTATTCTCGTTTGAACCTCGAATAAAAGTGCATAAAATTTAATCAGTTTTTGATTCTGCGTATTATGTTTACTGACTCAAATCAATGCTGCAAATGTGTGCAATGCCAAAAATATGAATTTGTTGACCGACTAATAAATGGACTATAATATAGTACTAGTAGTATAGCACTAGTAATATAGTACTATAGTACTGGTGTTATCAACTTATAATAAATTCATCCTCATGTCTTCACCAATAAGTGAGTGACTTCTCCAGTTAACCTAACTTCCCCCCTCCTCCTCTTACCAAGCACTCACTGTGCGCGGTTCATACTTGCTTGGCCATCACTAATCCGCCTGATTCCCATTTCCCAGCTGGTCTATCTGCCACAGGAGTGCCAGAAACGCTGCCAGTGACAGGCGATGACAATGTTTACGATATGAGGTGAGCTATTTTTTGCTTTAATTGTTTATATATTTAGAGGAAACCCCCCCTCCCCCTCCCTTCCGATAGACCGGGGGTCTAGCACGCTTGTACAGTGCTGAGTTCACTGACAGCTGTGTGTGTGTGTGGGGGGGTAGGACGCACACAGGCTGCTGCTACTGGCAGTGAATCCAATATCGGACAAGGCGAAATTTTGACGACTATACTCAAAACGTGTGAGAGTAGAAAGCGATATCGAGCTCTGCTGTGTTTACCCAAAGCAGACGGGAGTAGGTGACCGGGTTAACTTAACGCTGATGGCGGTTGAGTTTAACGTCAACGTTAGCTCGGCACGTTAACGCACGTACGTTGATATTTAAGGCGGTTCCCGGCTCAACGACGAGCTAATATTTTAGCAACGCTCCCAAGCGAGCGTGCCCTCTTGTTGTCCGATAATAGGTGCAGTGACAGGGCTATATCGCGAGGCGTGGATTTACCTACTTCAGTAGCTAATTACCGAAGCTATACTTCCACTTGTCCCCGTCCAACCCTGTGTGTGTACACTGAACCAAACCAAACGCCCCCGAGTGAACCTCAAACATTTGCTTTGCAAACAGTAGCCGGCTCGGAGGTGGCTGCTTGGGCTGCTATGTTGCCGGTATGCTGCTAGTTAACTCTAACCTACTTGCCTTTAACGTACTTGAGCTAACGCTAAAGCTAAAAGGTGCCATATGGTTGAGCTGTAAGCATTGATTAGTGTGGTCTGTTCCGCAAGTGGATTAACCAACGTCTGTTGCCACAAGCAACTGTCAAAACATTGTAGTAGCGTTAGTTTAAAGTAAGTTGCATGTCAAGGTGTGTGTGTGTGACATAGCTTGAACCACCAGGGCCGTTTCTAGTTGTTTGGGGGGCCTTATGCAAGATGCTATTTGGGGGGCCCCCCTATTTTGTCAATCTATGAGGGAGAGGTTCCTAACCTTTTCAGATGATCTGTGGCGATGCAGCAGTCTGTTACATTTGAATACTGATGTTTCAGGTAGTAAGAAACATTCACACGTAACGCTGCAACCCCTGATTGTGGTGTGTGCAACCACAAGTCTGCAGAAAGACAACAGAAATCAGCAAAGGCTATCTGTCACCTTGAATAAAAATACATGAAAACAAACAAACCAACAATAAGAATAATAGTTATGTTGTAGTTTAAAAGGAACAATACGTAACTGAGCAACATGATTGCGCGACTTTGTGTTCATGATCTGTATGATCACAGCCTTACTTTTCCATTATCCCCCGTCTACAAATAAACACAGGTACTTTAATATTCTCCCAAAATTCATTGAGGCTGAACTTGCAGCTTGGGGGGGCATCCGCATAGTCCGCATATAGCAAGAAATGGCTCTGGCTTGAACTAAAGCTATTAAAAGTGGAGCACAGAGTAGAGTAGTATTTGCCCTTTGTAATTAAATTACTTAAGTGGTCAGTGCGCCCTGTTGACATGTTGGCAGCAAACAGTAGCCGGCATCTAGCTGCTTATTAGCCTCATAGATCATCGTGCCGACGGGAGTCATGTGGCTCGAAGCCTGGTCGGTTCTCCCGTTTGTACAGTATCAGTCCAGTATCTGTTAAATTAAACAGAACAGGCCTATGCATGTGAGATTAAACATTTCATTCCATGCCAATTTCCACACCTGTAACAACACCACTGTTCTCTGTTATTAAGTAAATAATAATTCGTTTCCCAATCTGATAAAAGCGTGTTTTGTGAATAGGAGCCTGTGGTCGGAGGTGGACATACAGAAGCAGAAGTGAAGGCACTGCCCCATCAATGGCCAACCCCACCCTTCAGCTTGATGTACTGTGATAGAGAAGTTTGTGGACCAGAAACATTGTAGCCATGGAGGACACCCAGCCCAAAATCATTACCCCGGAGCCAAGCCCTGCGCCCAGCCCGGCACCTAGTCCGTCACCGAGCCCGATGCTTGAAAGGACTGCTTTGCCTGCTGCAAACCATGTGGAGGTATTGTGTTTTACTATCTCTTGGTGTGACCTAGTTATATTAAGTTTTTACAGCCTTGATAAAGCTGAAAGTGTTTCTGTGAGCCTGAAAACAATTATTACATCTATGCAGGAAAAAGTTCTCTTTTGTGTTTTTTATATTCACTTAATAAGACATTTTTAACTACATGAATGATGTAGTTGCTGCCACTGATGTGGTTCTGCTTCATGTGTCCACTGTGTTTTAACATACCGTTCTCCAAACTTGTAAAATTAATTGTTCACCTTAAATAATTTGTTCGTCGTTTGTTGCTGTAATTTCAGTGTGAGAATTAATTAATATGCAGCCAGAGGCAAAGTCAGAACTTTGAGCCGATGTACCCGCCTGAGCAATATCACAAAGAGGGTGTTCAGGGAGTCACAGTTATCAGCTTCCAGGCCGAGTTCATATCTTCACTCACATTATTTGCGAAGAAACTGTAGGCTAATCTGCTGGTATGACGTACCTCTGTGTCAACAATACTGATAGGGCGCAACACTTTTGTCCCAGTAGCCTCTTTTAATTGGAGTCTACCAGTTTTGTAATCTTTACATGAGCAGCGTGTTCATATTTGTGTCAGTGTGGCACCTTAGATCCAGTCTTATGTGTAAGGTGTCACATTTATGTTGATTGCTCAGGTACTTTTAATTCAATTTAATTTCATCAAAGTAAATATATATTGCTGTCATTTTTAAGGCATCACAAACTAGATTTTTTACACTTACATCTGCCTCTGGTGTTAAAGCAACTAACAAGACACCAGACAAATGTGATGACTGACCTTTTCTTGTGCACATTCTGATCCTCCTTCCCCAGCACCTAAATGTGAACCAGATCCAGGTGGTTGTACGACGATGCTCCACTCCAAATGTCACAGAGGAGACCACCTATTTTATTCCTCGAAACCCCGTGGTGGATGCTGGCACCAACACGGACCCGCCTGTGGTCTGCTGCCCCCTGCTCCGCCGATTTTGTCCGTGTCCGCCGAGAGGCCTTTTGGCCTCTCTCATCACTAAACGTAAGCAATGCGGGAACTCTAGTCGGGTCAGTGAGTTCCTACCCGGGAACTGTCAACTGCAGATGACAGATGTATCTTGTATACCTGGAACAATCAGAGAAATTCTGCAGTTGTGTAAATAAATGAATAGATACTGTACATACAGTGTATACACAGTAATGATCTGTTCATTAATTTGTAACACCCATAAAACCATGAGCACATTATTGCTGTCAGTGACATAATCATCTAATATCCATCTCCTGTGCCCTCTCCAGTCCTTTTGGCAGCTGTGCTCTTTGGAGTGGTGTGGTCCATCACGGAGGATGAATGTCTTCCAGGGGGAAACCTGTTTGGCATCACGATCCTCTTCATCTGTGCACTGATCGGTGGCAAACTGGTGGCTCTCATCCGTCTGCCCAAACTTCCACCGTTCCCCCCGCTCCTCGGTAAGGCTGAGGATTTAGTGGTTATGCTTAACGTGCAGGTGTGTTTGCACAAGCCTTTATTTCATATTCAGATACACAGACGCCGACAAGAGCCGGCAAGGGAAATGCCAGTATTCAGAACGATTCAGCGGATTACATAAAGACTCATCTATCAAATCATAACTTACAGTTTCTGCAGTTGGAGCAGATTGATAAAAGCCCACATTATTAATCTGCGTGTACAGTACAAAGAATTGTATTTGCTTCAGCTTATACATGTCTCTATTAGAGCATGCTCCATTAAATGCACTTAAAATAATCTAAAATTAAACATTAACAGAAATGCAGCTAAATATTTTCCAGCAGCTTCTTATAGTTAATATTACAAGTCTTTAAGCTATGGATGTTTTTAGTTATGTGACGTATAACAAAGAAATCTACTGACTGATTCATTTCACCTTTGTCATTGATATAAAAAAAGGACATGAGGTTACAAAAGAGTTCTTGATTAACTGCACAATCACATTACTCACTTGTTCTGTACACATTAGCTGCTGACGCACCAGATTCTGTTGATATTTTGTAATATTTTGTCAGTTTTGTTATTTTGTCCTTTGTTTCTATTTGTTGTATGATATATGATAATGACCCTGTTAGCTTAAAGTTATTCTACTATTTATCAAAAGATGTTGTGGAGGGAAGGACAGTTTTATTCCAGACATATGTTGGCACTAATTATGAAATATAAGAGATGTGAGTCTTGGTTAAGTAAGCCCTGTTTACCCAAGTGTGATGGAACGCTTTCTAATGTGTTATTTTATCATTTTTATCATCGTTGATGCTGCATAAAATAATAAATTGCAGCATTTATCAGAAGATGGCATGCATTTTTAGCAATTGGCAGTGGTTTAAATACAATACAGTGTGAACTTCTGCTGTTATGAATCTGAAAATGGATGTCAAAAGCCACCAGCTGCACCCCGAACAAGATAAAAATCAAGGAAGCCGGAGCCACTCCTTGTTTGCAAATATCAAAATGTAGATTGAAGTTAGCAACTAAGATTTATCTTGGAGTTTGTTCCTCTCTAAACTTTATGGTATTTTCAAGTATTTTTTTGACACCAACTGCCAAGAGGATTCCTCTATGATAATATAACGGTATAATAACAGTCTGCAGCTTGTTGCAGTTCATCACAGTATATCTATGTAATATTCTCAGTCATGTTACATGTTTTGAACATGAGAAGTGGCAGATGTCTTGTGAATTTGTAGGCGAGGTTTGGATCTTGTTGAAGCTTGAATTACTAGTGCTTTAAAACAGTGATCACCAGTGTTGTAGTACTCGAGATCGGCCTTGGTCTCAAGACCACTTTTTGAAGGTCTCGTACCGGAATCGACTGCATTTTTACTCATTTTCGTCTCGGTCTCAAAGCGTGACAAAGGGGGACTCTGGTTTTTATTTCAAGACCGGTCAAGACCACAACTGTGGGGATATCACCAGTGTTTCCCATTAATCACCTAATAATGTCTAACTTGTCCCGCCACACTTTCATGATTAGCAGAAAGTACTTTTACACTTCAAGCAGAAGTAAAAGTGAAACAAATGACGTGTGTGTCGCATCGACTGAGAAAACAGTTCAAAAAGTTTTTCTCCAGTTGTAGTTATAGAGCAAACACCTGTGTGACAGGAGAGGTCAGGTCAAGGTTTAACCACGTGACCATGAGCAAACAGCTGCAAAGTTCTTTCAACATATCAAATCAAAATGTACAACATTTTCTTTGAGGGGAGCAAGCCCCTCGGTCTCGATACACTCTGGTCTTGGTCTTGACCTGGTTTGGGTTTAGGTCCAACACTGGTGATCACAGTGGGTCTCAGTGTCTCAGGTGTCCAACATGAGCACTGTAAGTTCAAAAAGCAACAGGTGATCTTTGTTCTTGCTCTTCTATCCGTGTGAGAGTCGGTCCTAATGGATCATTTTTCCTCTCTCACACCCTCTGCTGTGTTGCAGGTATGCTGCTGATGGGGTTCCTGCTGAGAAACATCCCAGTTATAACGGATGGGGTGTACATCGACTATAGATGGTCTGCGTCACTGAGGAACATTGCTCTGGCTGTCATTCTGGCCAGAGCAGGTCTGGGGTTGGATCCCTCGGTATGCCACATGCTCCAGTATTTTATCTGCTTAGTATGTACATAAACAAAAGTCAATTAACTGCTGTAACAAACTCATTATGTATGTGTCTGTGTTGGCAGGCTCTGAAGAAACTGAAATCAGTATGTATACGTGTGGCAGCTGGGCCCTGCATCATAGAAGCTTGCACAACAGCTCTGATTTCTCACTTCCTCATGGGCTTGCCCTGGGTGTGGGGCTTCATCCTTGGGTAAATACTACACTACTTCAACCGAAACTCCACCGGGCACGGCTTACGCCGCGGCCACCGGAGCTGATTGCACCAGTTCTAGACAGTGATTATGATTCTGCTCTGCTCCACGAAGAATACACTGCTGTTGAGCTGACTGGAAGTCAGACAGAAACGGCATAGAGAATCTGGTCAATTTTCAAAATAAAACACCCTGTGCAGACTGCCGATCGTAAAGACGGACAAAAGGGAATCAATTTAACTATCTAGCCCACTTACCCATGATAGAAGCACAAAAAACAAGTAACTAGTAACAAATCTGAGCAAATTAACAAAGTCTGGCAGACAAAATGCTCTGATTTTATTGGAGTATAAAGCCGCATGGAAACGGCTGAAAAAAGCATCACAGAGCCGTGCCCGGTGGAATTTAGGGGTTACTCTCCCTCTCTGTCTTCACTCTCCATTTCCTACTTAATAACAAGCTCTGTATTACCCTCACAGTAGGTAGGTAGGTAGTAGGTAAATAGTACAGACAAACAGACAGACACAGTACCTCTGAGAAACCTATTTCAATTTTTACTCATAGACAGAACAAGGAGACAGGTGATATGTTGTATTACAAGCCTTGATTAGACTAACACTGTACAACACAAGGAACGTGTTCCCATGAAGCAGAGGGTGAAAAACATGCTGTTTCCTCAGGCGTCTGTAGATCACATTACAACCTCTTGCCTGAGGTCAGTAGGGTTTGTCAAGATGAATCTACGGTCCGTGATGCATGTCCTCCACTTTGCAGCTTCGTGCTGGGCGCCGTGTCTCCAGCAGTGGTGGTTCCCTCCATGCTGCTGCTGCAGAAGGACGGTTACGGCGTGGAGCAGGGCATCCCCACCCTGCTGATGGCTGCGGGCAGCTTCGACGACATTCTTGCCATCACGGGGTTCACCACGTGCTTGGGCATGGCATTCGCCACAGGTAACCTTCAGACACGTGTGTGTTTTCACCTGAAGGAAAGTGTTGAAACATATTCTTAAATACAAAACCACCTTGATCTACGGGGGAGTGGCAGCGAGTTCAGTGTACCGCGGTGAAGGTCAACAGTGAGAGGCACACGAATTAAGAGACTTGTACCTGTAGTTAGTCAGGAGCTCAGCAGAGGGTGTGAGAGTGCTGTTTATTCTTGTTTAAAACAGGGAGGGCTTTTTATGCCAAGTCACAGTGCAGTGTATGTTCATGACTACAGTAAAAACTCTCTGTATAGCTTTACTAAAATGCATCTGAAGCACAGCTTCTGTCTTAAATCCTCATTATTTCCACATTTTTAGGACAATTAGTGTTATTCTATTAATCGTATATTTCCTCTTCTCATCCTTCCAGGCTCCACCTGGTACAACCTCCTGAGAGGTGTACTGGAGGTGGGTGGCGGGATGGTTGCTGGGATTCTCCTCGGCTTCATCATCCAGTACTTCCCTAGCGTCGACCAGGTGAGCAGCATGCTCTTACAGCCTGAGAATGACAGAAGCCGCTTTTTTACTATTGCTTAGTCATCCTTGCACCACTCGACACCACAGCCTGTGGATGACACAACTTGGGCTAAGCCGACAAATGCTCGTGAGAAAGGAAAAGAACAGTGAGAAATGTTCCACTTGTGATGTTAAAGATGATAAACTCTGAGAACTTTTGATGATAGAGGAATGTAATGAAAGCGACATCTTTGTGGGGCGAAGCTTCCTTTCATAACTGGTATGACTGCCCTGCATAAATGTTCTTTCATAGCCTCGAGAGTTGTCAAGAAATCCCTAAAACACAAGCGAGATTAACCACCACTATATATAAAATGTCAGCTACCTTATGTCTAAAACATATCTAGTAAGTCTTGCATTTATAGTTTTCATTATATTCAAATATTCATCATCATCATCATCAATCATCTTTTTCTCCTAGAAACATATAGTCATGAAGCGATCCTTCCTGGTGCTGGGGCTGTCCGTCTTTGCCGTGTTCGGCAGTGGTGTCGCTGGGTTCCCCGGCTCCGGAGGCCTCTGCACCCTGGTGTTGGCATTCCTGGCTGGTCTCGGCTGGGGAACAGAGAAGGTACATAACATACGCATGCCATATCTGTAGCGCATACAGCATGTTTTTCAGTTCTCTATTCACAATGATTTGATTTTGGCAATGTTAAATGAACCAAAAAAACTTACTTAAGCATACTATTTACCTACAAGGTTGCACAGTAAGATGTTCATCTCATTAGTACACTGCTGCATGTCAAAGATAAATATTTCTGTGTGTTTGTCTTCAGGCACGCGTGGAAGAAGTGGTGGGGTGGGCGTGGGACGTGTTTCAGCCTCTGCTCTTCGGACTCATAGGGGCCGAGATACGAGTCTCCGAGTTGGAGGGACACACAGTTGGTGAGACAACTGCACACAAATGCACACTCACACACACACACACACGCTTTAAAATAAAACAGTGAGGCCACTGTTATTCCCACGAGAGATTCAAATGTCACTGTATGGATGTAAATATATTTGCATAGCCAAAAAAAGCCCCTGAAGAACTTTATCTCTCTGTCTGTGTTCAGTAAATATTAAAAACCCGAGTCTGTGTTCGCACAAATATACTGGACTCCCATGTGAGAGTTCCTTAGGATTAAATTGCCCCCCAAAAATAATCTTATTTGTGCCGTAACAAACGGCACAAACAAATAATTTTAGATCATTTTGGTGTCCTGAAGGAAGCTTTAATTGCAGCACAACTCTCATAACATATTTTTCTTGTAAAATAGTTGTTTAATATTATAAATTTAACTCCCAGAAGTCTTTACTACCCAGAATTAACTGTGACATAAATTCAGAGCATCATCTCTGTTGATATACTGTACATATTTGCCAAGGCAGTACAGTATATTTTGTTAAAAATCCACCTGAACTCTCCCCTTGGTCCAATAAAAAATGTGTTTTTTAAAAGAGATGAGAGGAGCAGATGTGTTGGGCGTTATTAAAACATTAACTCTACCTACTTAGGCTGCACTGTTTGTGTTTGTCCTTTTAAAACAAAATGTCCCTCCAGTCCATTTTCCAGATGGCTGGCTAGCGTAGCAGATGCGCTTGTGGTCAAAAAAAAAGTTGCAGAAATTACAAGAGCACAATTTTAAGACCCTTAAAAGTTGTTCTACCGTCCACTTTATGCAATAAACTCTTAGTATTCTGACATAAAATATGATAAATGTCCGCACTGAAAAAGTGTGTTTCATTACTGCGTTTCATTCATGAAATATATTGGGTTTTTTTATTACGGACAGCTACTTTTAAGGGCAGATTTTTTTTCTTTACAACTAAAATGCCACATAAAAAGTATATGATCGTCCTCCACACTTAGTTTTATTTCCTCATGTTTTATACTCCGAGGTGTAAGAGAAAGTATGATACAGGCATGAGCAACACTGCCTGTGATCTTCTGTTTTTCACCACCACTCTACTGTACTGCACTGTCTTGTCTGTTTAGGTTTGGGCATAGCCTCTCTGCTCATCGCCCTCACGGTTCGAATCCTGTTCACCTTCGTCTGTGTGTTGTGTGCGGGCTTTAACATGAGGGAAAAGGTGTTCATCGCCCTAGCGTGGATGCCCAAAGCCACAGTGCAGGTATGTGAGAGTGTTTTTTTTTTGTGGTAAATATCTGCAAATGTTTCTGGTAAATGTCATTTCGGAGTGAGAACAAACAAGAAACGTGTGTCCTTGTCTTCATCAGGCAGCTATTGGCTCCACAGCTTTAGACATGGCCAGAACAAAGGACGACAAGCAGCTGCAGAAGTACGGCATGGATGTGCTGACCGTGGCTGTCCTAGCCATCCTTCTCACAGCTCCTGTAGGAGCTCTTATCATAGGGCTCGCTGGACCTCGCCTTCTCCAAAAACCAAAGAGCTCAGCCTGTGGTGAGCGGGTGAAACCCACTTTATCATCTTTTTTCTTGGGTATGTACGTAAAATCAAAATTCAAACCCAGCCCAGCACCCTTGTTGAACCTGGCCTCGCGGTAGTGTGAGTAGTGAATATCCTCCCCTGCAGAGCTTTTCCCTATTTCGCTTTTGTGATAGATAGACGAGGATTTGCATAGCTTTAGAGTGCTCCTGTTTACCCTGCCATCCATGCCTTCATGTCTTTTACATCCACACAACAGTGGCATTGTGGCTGATAACCACAGTGCAAAAGTTCTGCTTTTGTTTTGTTTGCATGTGAATCTAAATAGCGTGTATTCAGTCTTTTTTTTTTTTTCCCTCCCTCCGTCTTCCTCTCCATCTACCCCAGGCACGGCAGCGGCGGGCGAAGACGACGACGAAACTCCCGTCACCTACGAGAGCACGCTCTGACACCGTATGTCTTCGTCAAGTGAGCGAGGACATTTTAAGAAGGTGCTTTCACACCTCTGACATTTGAGCTCTCTTTCAGCCACATGAGCGACTCTCTTTGTCTCTCTATCTGCCGGTCGGCTCCTGGTGCTCGCCATGCTGCAGGAACACATGAATCACTCTGTATTTATAGCCTCTAGGGGTTTCCAGGCCTCGGGCTCCAAACGAACGACCTCCACCTCAACGTCTGCACTGTCGAGCTGTGTGAACATTATACATGCAGTGGTTTTGTTTTTGATCCTAAATGAATGTTTTATCAGAGATATCAGTGTGAGGTATGGATATGGTTTATATTTTTGTAAAGGTGGATATCGTTTCTGCCTGTCAGATTTACTAAATCCACTGTTTGTCCATTTTTTATGACGACATTTACATACATGTATCTAGACTTGAAAAGGTGGGAATTCTGTACTTTATTATGAGTTTCCTTTCCTTTAGAGGATGGCACACGCTGATGTCTGTAGGTGCTCTGCAGTCAGTACAATACTTTTATCGCTTTGTGTTTGTGTATTTTTGTGTATGCTTTAATAAAATGTGTATTAGCTTGGTGATGAGAAGGGTTTATGTAGTCTACAGTGACTCAGGAGATCAGAGCTTTCTATCGATTTATATCACAATGCTGCTAAAACTACTACACTCACTATGTCCGCTTCCATTACCATCGACGCTCGACAATTATCATGTCCGCATTCAAGACATCTACGTAAACCCACCTTTCAAAGTTTTATTGTAAAGTAGGTTTTTCACGTTTGTTATATATTTGATTTTTTTTTTTTTATTATTACAAAAGTATGCAGTGTAACTGAAGAACGTTTTAATTTGTCTGAGTTTATTTAAATTTAAAAAGTTCTTGTGTATTATTAGTAATTTATGGAAGATTTACATGATTGAACATTAGTTTTTTACTGAATATTCTTTGAGCAATAAATGATAGAACATACCAAGAATTGTTCGTCTCTTTGGTGGAATCATACAACGACAGCTTGAACACAGTTTGTTTATATAATTTGACTTAATTTATGTTTTATAATATCTTTAATTCAGGTCACTGTACATTTAAAGTTTTGGTTTCTGAACAGTTTGGTTTTTAGCCACACTAGAATCACGACTCGTGTGGGTCAATCAGTCTGCCATTTTGGTCCCTTGAATGTACTGTCACTGGCATAGAACCCTCAGCAGACCTAAGTTTTCACTTATCTAGTGAAGTCTGGATGGACTGGCACAGTTTTGTAGACATTCATGGCTCTCAGAGGACGTATCCTGCCGACCTGTCCTTTAGCGCACCATTAGCTTCACATATGTGGTTAAAATTGTCTCAGAAAGTCGTGTCCACCTCAGCATAATTTGTAACAACGAAGGTGATCCTCTGACTTTTCCTCTAGCGCCATCATTAGGTCAAACATTTTATCTGTTTATAACCAAATACGTGAAAAACTTATATCAATCCCATCTGCCTCAGCTGTATACTGTGTATTAGCAAATGTTAGCATTTGCTAATACACAGACCTGCTAGCGACTAGAGTCTTCTGCAAATTAGCGCTTTCAATTCACAAAACACACGAGACAGAAGTGCCTAAAACAATGCACTATTGTAGAAATATGAACCTTAATTCAAGTTTTACGTGGCTCAAGCTTACATGAAGTGATTCCCAATCATAGCGGTGAAAGAAAGGAATGAAGCACAGTCATTCATAAAAATACAGATCTGACAATAAAGGTCATTTATGTATAAAACATTGCTGATGAATTTAAAAGAAAAAAAACTGGAAATCAACTATATACAGCTATTATGACAATACAGAGGCTAGAAAAATGAACGGTACAGAGCAAAAAAAAAATGCAGAAGTTAAGTTCTGAAACCTCAACAGAGCCGTGAGGTGGATATTATTCAACGGTGCAGCGGTTTGAAATGTTAGTAGGCAACAGAGTTGAAGACAAAGTGTCAAACTCAAATGTTTAAAGGCTATGAACAAAACACATCTGAAGAAGAACGAGTAGCCTCCCATACACACAATAACTTAGAAAGGGAATATTTCACATCCAAAGTGCGGACATGGTAATATTTGACATGCAGACGATCTGAAACAGGAGAAAGAACGCTGACAAAGGCTGGCTGTTAAATAATACCAAAGAATTGTCCAAGATGAAGACATGCGTTACAGAATGTTGATACAGGTTGGACTAGTATCTCATTTAAAACAGCCATATAAACAGGGAAAAACATACATTGTTAAATCATAAAGTCACTGCAGTTGTGTTTCAAGTTTTCCCCTCAGAAAGTGGTCCCAATGGTGAAGTGTAGATTTGAAAAAGACGGAGACGTGACTAAAGTTTTACAGTCGTATAAAAAGGGCTGCTTCTTTTAACCAACAAAAGTGAACAGTGAAGAATGTGCCAGAAAAAAAAACAACAAGCAAAACTTTAACTGCACAACCTAAAATACAGTTTTCACACATTTAGACTGTGGACGTTTGTATTTTAGGTGCATTAGGACCACTTCAAATAAAGACTCCCTGACCAACATTAACGCCACAGAGAAATAAAAAGAAGAACTACAGCTGAGAAATGAAAACTGAAGGCTGGGTAGGTGAAAGGAAGACTCCCATCAGTGGTCGATTACAGTATCTTCTTTTTGAGTATGAGCGGTCCCACGTTGTCGCCAGTTAGCTCATTATGCTTTAAGTGTGACTTGTCACAGACAGGAAACTGAAACAGGAAACAACATAATATTAGCTGATCAGCAAGATAAATGGAACATTAAACTTCTGAACTTCCTGAAGTAAAAAAAAAAAAAAGATACAAAAATAGATAAATTGCTGGCTTCGGTAAAAATAAAAGTATAACTTGTAAGTGAGTAAACCTTATTTGGCAGCAAGTGCGACAAATAAAAATAACTCAGTATGTGTCTCCATACAGAGGAGGTCAGTCCGACTTACCGTTTTGGAGCGCCAGCAGCGACAGTAACACACATTTGCGCTGTTCAGGTCCTCGATGTCTATCTCGTTCACCACTTTTGGGTTCTCTTTCTGGATCTTCAGGTTGATCAGGCTGTCCCTCTGTTTCTTCTTCTTGGGCAGGAATGGACGAATGGTCAGATAGCCCAGCAGAGCCAGGATACCCAGGAGGGGCAGCAACCGGAGCCACTCGGACACTGCAGACACATTACAAGCGCAAGAGAATCACTAAAAACGCTGACATACTTTGTTGAACTAGAAGGGTGTTCAGATTTCATTGTGTATTACTGGAAGCTCTAAAATGTCACACTTCAGTTCAGAGGTCTATGTGCTGACAGGAGGTGCTGCATTTGTTTGTCTGGTGTGACACGACTAATACAGCTGGAGCTGCATTTCTACTCTATTACTGCACTTGACCATTGCAACATCTCACATGAGCAGCTATCGGGGGGGGGGGGATGCCCTGCACTGAGTCCAGAAAAGTGCTGTGGGAAAACCCATCACTCAGTCCACCATACATGGAGAGGACAGACAAGTGGAGCACACGGAGGATTAACCACAGTTATGTAATTTACTGATAGTGAAAGAAGTTATACTCTGGAACTTTTCATAATGCTCTTACAGCAATTAAAATACTTCCAATAGAGGGATTTTGGTGTCTAATGAAACATTGCTAATCCTTAATCTCTTTTAGGAATTATATTTCATGTGTAGGAACACTTCTACATCTTCTAATCTGCACCGACTGATCGGAAACGGGTTTTGACTTCGGTCAACATCTGGAAACATCTAACTAAATTAAAAGCCAACTGAGCTTTTTCACAGCGGCCATTCCGACGTGAAATAGTCGGGTTAACGCAGGTGTTTCCAATGAACGCTGCTGCGGTGCATGTTGGATCACCGGAAAGGGTGCCACTGCAATAAACGGAACTGAACCTTAATCGTGTTTACCCTGCTATCTAGTGTCAAAATGTCTGTTGTGAAAAGGGTCTATTATATGAAGACTTTCACAAGCCTTATCAATGACACCACAGTCACTAAAGTCTCCGCTTTAGGTTTCAAAGAGGAACTTAATCAGATAAAGTTTCTCTCATGACAACTGTCACAAAAGCATTTCAGTAATGCAGGTTTAGCTCTGCTTTGTTTGACTTTTTTGGGGCTATTTTTGGGCTACATTTGACACTTTCTACAGATCTGTGTTGTGTCATGAGCATAAAGGCAAGTTGAAGTGGACTTTTCTAAACCACTGCTGCACTTACTTTACTTCAACTGTGCACTTGCACTGAACTGGAAGCTCTGTGGACTGTTGATCAGTTAGAATAGAATAGTCTTTTATTGACATTGTACAGTGGGGGGTACAACGAAATTGAGGGTGCTCCCACAGAGCCACCGTGCACCACATAGAGAAAAAAAAAAGATGTGACATACTGACAATCACAATGACAAGCAAGAAAGAAAAATTAGAAAAAGAAAAATTATTATAATATATACATCTGAAAAATATACCACAAAAAGTAAACTGTAAAAAACTCTGGAGGTCGTGCAAGGTAGTGCAAAAGAATATATATACATTTATATATATTTATATATTTTTTAGTCAGTGAATGGTTGAGTCCCGTTGTTACGAATTGCAAATAAGCTAATGAATCAGCTTCTGTGTTCTCGAGTCAACAGGTTTCCACAGATGCCATGTGTTGATAAAACATGAACCAGGTGATCTAAGATGAGATAGACCTTTAGTTTACCTGAGGGGAGAATGTTGCAACTGCTGCAAAATGTGCATTTTTCATCATGGCACCTCGCTCACATGGCAGCTAAGAGTCTTTGTTGTTATTTGACGACCACTAATAAATTAAACAATTTGTATTCAACATTTCTGATAGCAAAGACATTTAATGGTGGATTGTGGCTGATATGCAATCCACTCAATAAGGTCAGTGTCGTCGCAGAAACCAGCCTGAGAAACTTATGTATTGATATTTGTTTAATGTATTCAAAATACTGCTGCTGGAGTCCCCCCCCACTGATATCAACACAACAACTAGCAATTTTATTATCTATGAATCTGCCGATTAATCATTTGGCCTGTAAAAACACCAGAAAACAGTGAAAAATATCCATCATAATTTCCTACAGGCCAAAGTGACAAGTTGAAATTGAATTCCATATTCAATACCACCTTTTATAAGCTGTTATAAACTGTTTGACATTTTGGGACTGGACAAAGTTGTCAAACACTGAAGTTATGTGTTTGTGTGTGACTGACTGACATGACTGTGCATCATTTTGCTGGTATGACAGACTGAGCTGCTAAAAGACAAACACAGCGTCACGTTTCCAGCTGTAAAGGAATTAACAAGGTGTCACTTCCACAGCACAACTTCTGCAGACACTTTATGGTTAAGGTCAAAACGCTTGCTTTATAACAGGAACTACTTTAAGGATGAGGACTGAGCTGATGTGTCTCAACAAAACTCAACTAGGACACCTCCATCCACACAGTATGAGGTCTCGTTTGAAGGCCAGCTAAAGGCAGAGAGCTAACTTATTGTGCTGTGAAGTTCACGAATCATCTTCACACAGGACAGTCAGAACAGTGCAACAACACAGCTGCAGTTGATTACCTGTCAACCTTGCAAATCCGCCGATTGTTTCCGGTAGCGGGAGCTTCTTGAGGTAGGCTGGAAGCTGGACTTTAATTATCCTTGAAATACTTTCTAAAACCATCTTGAATCGCTCAATGTAGCAGGTTTTGTGTTTGACTTGAAGAGTTCCTGTGGTTCGTTCATGTCATTGCGTTCGTTTCTTAGCGCAGGGGCTGTCCGCCGCCCGGTGCGTGAGCTCCTATCACCGTGAACAAGACGGAGAAGCTGCGTTAACCGCGTTCGTGAATACGCTTAGCAAACCGGGCTGTGACGGTTTAGTGCGTGGCCAATCAGCGTCGGAGGAGCTGGTGGCTCCTGATTGGACAGCTCGAATTCGGTGGTTTCTGGCTGCTTTTAATGTTCCTCGTAAATTCCGGCTTTTAAAGACGTAAATAAGGTAAAATCAACAAATACTGCCTGTTATGCCCAATTAAAAAAGGCACTTAGTGACACTGAGTGTTAATAGGGTGAATATACACTCATGTACATGTATTTTACGTTTTTATAACGTCCATTGAGAAAATGAGACGAATAATATGTTGCTACCATTGGTTGCTACAGCACAATTTGGTCCTTTGGACCTTGAACTCATCATCTTCATCATCTAAATTAACCTCTCTTTAATCTTTGATCACTGTTTCATATTAACAGTCATGGTTTCACTTTACAGGCTTCAGGTCTCATCTAGTTACAGTTAATAAAGGGGGGTACCCAAAGGCAGCACAGAGTGCTCTGCTCATACCGCTGGAGCTCTCTTATTAATAAAACTGGTTATATGAGGCCATTGTGGGCAGCCTTGCTGCTTGATTTGCACATTGATTTGTCAGTTGTCATTTGCTGTAGTAGACAACAACAGACATTCACGTCTGGGTTGTTTATCCATCATTTCCTTATCAGATTTTCCAGAGATGATGCATCAATATACTGTTAAATTGGCATAAACCATAATAGGACTCTATCCATGTCACCCACTTTTAATAGGAAGAATAATAAACCGGAGGGATCTGTCAACTGGTTTATTACATAGTTGTGTGCAGTGAAGAGCAACAGAGAAACATAATCAAGAGTGTGTAAGCATGTAGTGAGTGGTTCTGTCTAGGATAATGTGACAAAAAATGACTGTAAAAAGATATATCTTTATATATGTCATCAGTAACAAGACACAGTGAACATTTTAGGACACTAATCCATCATCTGGATACCCCACAGACTAAATATGTCCTCAAGTTTCTTCTGTACAATTGCACTTTGCTGCAATTATAATTTAAGACTTAGAAGTCCTGTTCTTAAAATAGCATTCAAAGCTCTGCATTTTTTTTTATACAGGCCTACTAATTATATGTAATTATGTAAGGTGGTTGTTGGTGGGTGCTGTCACCCATACAACACAACACAACACAACACAACACAACACAACACAACACAACACAACACAACACAACATAACAAATGTATCTTTGCCTCAGATAAAACAGGAAAATATACTTTATGTGTATTTCCACTGCCTCTGGGAACAAACTGCCAGCAAATGAATGCTAATCCAGGCTCAAGCCAAGGATCAAGGGCCAGGACCTGGAACACCTTGAATTTAATTGACTTCAAGTAAAACAGATTAACCATTTATCTTCCCAGATTCTTCATAAACTTGCAAAATCCTTACAGAAAAATACTCTTAACGCAACACGTGTCATATTTTTATTAAAGTATGGTCTTATTGAACAAATATGTCTTGGCATAATGTAGCTTGATCCATTTAACAGTATGATATTTTGATTTTATGATTATGATTTTAATACCTTACAGTATTTTCATGTTTCATGTGGTCCAGTTAGTGTCTGACTACATCAATGTATGTAAGTTACTGTCTGATATTAAAGCTACAATATTTTCCTGTGAAATGTAAATATTCAGGAGAAACCCTCAGTACCTAAAATAAAGTAAATACAGTGTGAGTAAATGCTATGAAGCACTGACTCTCATATTATAATTGTAAATTATACATTCAACATACAGGGCCAACTAAATTCCTGGCAAACTCCAGAGAATCCTGTTCTCTTGTACAATCGCCACAAGTCATAACTTGCTCACGAGAGGAAGTCACATAAAACGAGAACGACTCTTCAGTTAATATGACCCACTGCTCAAATACCAAAGATCCAATCATTCATGCAGATTAATGTATCCAAATAAGATTCCCCTAATGTTTCATTGCACTTTTAAGGTAACAAAAAAAAGCACATTTGTTTTTCCTATGAGAACTTTGTGGTCAACAAAATATATATTATGGTTTATGACAACTATTGTCTACTTAAATCATTCTTTCAACCACTCATGGTTCGCTTCTGCGAGTATTCATTTTTAAAAAGCCTATCTTAAAATGAATAGAAAGAGACAACTGACTAAATGTATTTAATTAAAATATACAATATTCACTTGAAAGCTCTAGAAATCCTAATAGGTGGACCTTAAAATTAAAATGAATTTATTCTTAATTACTGTTTCCAAGGTTAAAAAAAATGAACTCTCAAGGTGGGGGGGGGGGCATTTACTGAAATTATCTATGTGGTTGACGCGTCCTCTAGTGTTGGCACGCGGCGTCTTTCACTCACCCTATTAGAGAAACTACACTACCCAGAATTCATCGTGAATTGAGGCAGCTTACTATTTCGCCTGGAATCATATTAATTGCCCTTCTCTCTGTTTATTGTATTGTATTCATAGCGCACGAATAAAACACGGGCAGTCAACTGTAAATAAAAACGAAAAGCATGGAGTGTATTACAAAACATGACTCAACATAAAAGTCCAGTTTCCACGGGGGACATTTGTAGTCAGCTAAGCTACGTGTGTCAGGTCCTCAGCCTCCGGTGTCATTGGTGAATGACCGAAGATGTCTCACACCAGGTTGTTTGCCAGGCTGCTCTGTAAGTATTTCAGTAAATTATCATTTTAAACACTTGAAATGTCTGACAGTCAAGTGTCTGCAACAGAGATACACTCACTGGCTTTGTGCGGTGCATTAGCTTAGCTTTACAGGCTGCTACACTGGCTAGCAGAGCTCTCCTTGGGTTGGTTGGTTGACTGTCAGTTAGCTCCCAGGCTAGGCTAGTTAGCCACATTAGCCCTAGCTGACCGTCTGTGTTGTTATAGCTCAATGACAGTTAGCCAGCCAGCTAACTAACGTTCAGCTGAAATCTAACTTTAACCCCCCTGCAGAGTGCACCCAAGCCCGGAGCAAGTGTTGATCTCTGACCTTGTGTGTCCTCTTCACTATATGCAGTGTCTACTCAAGTTATTTAAAAGAGAAGCTCATGTTTGTTTGCAGCTAAATGAGCTGTTCAGGTTGCAGCCTGCATGCTTGAAGCTCTGAGCATTTTAGAGATCTGACATCAAAGCTTTTCTTTAGACGATGCATTGGCAAGACTACAAGTGGTGTGTTATACAGCTGTAAGATATAACTGCAGTTTAGTAGCTGTCAGTTTCTTAGGGCATGCTCAAGTGAAGCAACTGAACTTTGTACATTGTCATTGAGAAATTAGAGACACTGACAGAAGACCAAAGTTCAGTGAAGGTGAAGAGTATGTTAGTTTAGTCAGAGGCCTTTGTTTCGATTACTGTGTGCAGTATGTGTGATTTTTGTCTGAAGTACTTTTAAGATCATACAAAGAGTGTTTTCCTCTTTATTCTGTTACTAGCAGGGAGCCGCTGTTTGTTGCCTTTTTCTTGCATGGTTAAACAAACTCTTGTTTGACAGCGGGATAACACTTGATTAAGTTAAGATTATCAGCTTCAGGTTTCAGGGCATCTGTGTCAAAGTAGGGGTCTGCAGAGTGCTGGCAATCAGTGTAGCATGCGGTGTGTGCTTTGATTCATTGAGGTCACGGTGTCATCTGTTTATGGCGCAAGAAGTCTTGTTTAGTGCATCTAAGGCTGCAGCTTCATTGACAGGGTGTAAAATTAACATGTTTGTCACTAGCCAAGTGGCTACTGAATGTTCAAATATTACCAGCCACTTATCAGAATCAGAATCGCTTTATTGGCCAGGTGTGTGTACACATACAAGGAATTTGACTCCGGTTCACTATGCTCTCAATTGTACATACATATAAAAGACAAGGGATATGATAGGTAGACGCAAAAAACATAACATAAAAACATGAAACATAGACATAAAAAATAAGTATATACATATTTAAAAGGTATATATATTTGCATAAATATAGATATATATGGACATGTGTATCTATCTATAGACATTTGTAAACTGGGTAAAGGACTGATGAGTGCAATTGTTTTCTGTACATGAGGTAGGTGGATATGACAGTACATACATATCTATGTACAACAGACTAAATGTAAAACAGTGGCTAAATAAATAAATTAGAATGCACAGGTATTGCACAGGTTTACAGGTTGTTGCACAGATTTGCAGAGTAATATGACCGATGGCTTCACATGTTTGGACTTTGGCCTTTATAGGCACATTTTTCTGTTCCTGTTGGAATGTGAAAAGTAAAATATGCACACAAATACAACAGAATTTCTCCCAGTTAAAACACTGCCAACCTGCCTAACCACATATTATGTCTGTGTCTATGTGCGTTGTGCAGCGCGTTGCTAGTTTTACCTGTACAGTTGTTAAATATAACACATGCAGCATTTGTCTTATCAGCTCTCTCACAGTAGCCTCTTCATTTACACTTTGACCCGAATGTGTCTTGCTGCTTAGTACGGCATGTCTAAGCCTGGGCTTTGGAAACAGCTGCCTGCAGCTACTGGAGACAGAGTTGATGAGATCTGTGGAACTGAACTGAAGAACACATTAATCGTGGACTAGAAGAGAAACACACTGAGCTAAAAGAGTCAAAAAATTGCAAAGGCTGGTTGACAGCTCTCTGTGGGTTCATACCTACAGCTAGTCATCTTATATAATACACTCATAATGTGTGTTTCATACTCAGGAAGTCTGGTATATTATGCTACATCACTTTGTTTGTTTGTTCTCTCGGTGTTACATTTCTTTCAGTGGTTGACATCATCACCGTCTCTGATTTGAAATATAATACATCTTTGAAAAGTAAGAATGCTCGTGGTCACAGGTGCAGTAAAGGTCAGCTGTCAAGTCTGAAGAAAAGGTGAAATTGTTGCCGAGCAACAATAGGAGATGATTGCAGAAGCAGTTACAGCTAACACGCTGTGCGTTCTTGAAAGAAAAAAAGCATACACAGTTGTTATTTTAAGCTCTTACTAATCACTGTGAGAAAAAACAACAAACCATTTTCAAAGACGGCATATCTTCTTGTATTTTCACACCTTAATTAACACACACACGGAACAGTACACTTGAACTCACTTTGATGATTTAACACTGACAATGTGTTGATATCTGTCACCAGCGTACGTTGCACGTTCCTTTCTCTTGTTTCCTTCAGTGCAGCAGAGTGGAGTCAGGCACTGTTATACGGGAACAAGACAGAACCTCTACATCAACAAGAACTCGAAGGTCATCTGCCAAGGTTTCACAGGGAAACAGGTTTGTACTGACTACTTGTTACACAGTTCTTTTTATTGTTACTTCACACCAGATTCGATTGCAGTATGAAGTAATGAATACACACATGCACAAGTCCTCATTCTTTGTGTGTCTAAAGTCTTTCTGTATGAGGAAGATCATCAGAGAGACTATAAAAGTGTATTATTTGGTATCACTTGTTAATATTCTTACAATTTCTTTCCATCTTGGTGTAGCTGTGATTCAGGCTATAGTTCTTTTTATATATAAAGCCCAAAATCACAAATTCGTCTCCTTCAAAAACGGATAAGGAAAAACTGCTGTTATCCCACGAAGAGCAACAAAAAGTCCTGCAGGACTCCCTCTCAACTGAAACATATTCTTGAAGGACTTTTTTGTCCCCGTCTCAGGACAGACAGACATGTAATGGCTGTATAGACAGAGCATTCCTAGAATTATTACAGAGGATCAGTTGACACTGTTGTAATTTAGTTTAGTATTGAGAATTGTTTCCTTTCTTTAAAGGCCTTTAAATTAGGTTTGTTCCTGTTTTTATTTCTAGTTTTGGAGAATTTCATTTTCACTTTGACAGTTTTTTTCCCCTCGACTACCCTTTAGTCATTGTTTCAGTCAATAATAATAAGTTTGCGTGGTGGCGCCTTGTTGATCCTTCCAGTTATTTTTTTTAAAAGAGCATGAAAAAGCTCAGGTTATTCACTTTGAACCGTGTCCAGTCCGGGGGGGATAAAAATCTTGGCAAGTGCGTTCAACAAGCCAGAAACGTGGACTTTACAGATTTATATCGCCCCTCTGTCCTTACATACATTACATTTTTCATCCTCCATTTTCTCTTCAACATAATAAAAGGTTGTTAAATATAGTTCCAGTGAACACTCCGGGCAATTAGAAAAGGATGAGAAATGAAGCAAGTGCTATTGAGTGCACATCGTGGTGTCTTTCTGGCTTGATAAGCAAGCAATTTTTCACATTTATTGTCCCAGCATTTGCGATAATAATGACTGGCAAAAACAGCAAAGTTAGCAGGGTGAAGGAGTACATTACTGTTCGAGGGGGGGAAAAATGCTGATTCATGGCTTCTAATTCCTCTTAATAGGCTAGTTATAATTTTTACATGAAGGTCATTTATTTGCACTTGTAGTTATGACCCTTGGCTACTTTATCTACATTGTTTCAGTATCTTCAGTAATGATTAACTGACTACATACTGATAGGATTTGTTCAGCAGAAAATCAATTTACACTGCAGCGATGCACTACTTTTCTTGGAAAGTACAACTGAGATTCACAAGACTTTACCTCCCTTTAGTGTTATTGCTGCTCTATCTTGTTTTTCATTTCAAACGGAGCCTGGTGGTGATATTTGTACCGAACACAGAACACAGTGAACAGCAAGTAATAACAGAGACTACTTACAGCAGTATCTCTCTCTTCACCTACATGTATTCACCTCTTTTCAGCTACCAGCTCTTTCCCCTTAAGTAGCTTTAAGGTTGGAAAAATCATCTTACTTTAAATACTCAATCTTAAACTGCGTTTTAGTCAAGAATTGTTCAAATTTGAGGTTGAAAGCAAAAGTTAAAGCTCAGTCTAGAGTCAGTTTTGTTTTATGGCTGCAACTTTCCATCAAATTAAAATACACATCTAAACATCTTGTGTGTGTTTATACACATATCCTCATATGTCATATGACATATTTGGTATCTGTGGGTTTGAACAAAGCTTTGTAGTGATTTTGGGTTTGTGGGTCAAAAGAGGTTAACAGTACAATGCACTGTATAGTACTCTGGTATACTCAGCTAGGCCTGTATTAGGTTATTGCAGGTAAATTGGCATCAGCTCGTCCAGTAAGTAACAAGAAATTGCAGACAGAAACATCAAAATGTTTATAGATTAATACTTTATAACAATTCTTTAGCAATTCTTTTCAAGAGATGTTTTTCAGAAGAGTTTATTTTTTGACTGATATGCCCCCAAAAATCCAGTGTAGTGTAGTAAAGAGAAATCTGTAAACTGTACTGCATCTGTTTCCAAGCATAGGCACAGTCATATGTGTCTATGTAATTGATCATTTCTTTACTGCAACACCAGATTTTTAAGGTGTTTACCTCCTTAAACCTACAGCAACCAGATACATGTTAGAAACAAAGAGTAATAACAATTAAATCATTATTATTATTCACTTTTTCTGTGTGGAACTTCTGAGGTTTAGATGATAAGCAGAACTTCTGAAAAGTCAAATTATGAATTGGAAGTGTTTCTGTCGGGGTTGAGGTGAACAAACTTCATGAATAAAATCTTTCAGCCGCGACAGGTTCCCTATAACCTACATGAGAGTGACAGTATGTGAAATATTTTTTGTAAACTATCTTTCCTGGGAGATATTTTACAGGCATGGAGTTGGAGAATATCCAAAAGCTGCTTTTGATTTGTTTTTCAAATGTTCTGCGAGCAGATTAAACTTAGCTTACATCATTATTTATCTGTCAAGAACATTTTCGATTTCTCCTCATTGGCTGTATTTACCAGTAGCTGCATCCCCCCTAGAAGAACCCTGCCTCACTTCTGTACCCATCCCTTTACTCTGCAGCACAGGTGATTAATCCTGGATGGCAGCATATTTCCTCCTTGCTCTCTGTCTGTAATGATATCTCAAGGTTGACGCTACAGAAGTGGCTGTACCCCACTTCATTACACACTCATATACACACTGACTCCTCTTTCCTTGCAGGGAACATTTCACAGTCAGCAATCTATTGACTACGGCTCCCAGTTAGTTGGAGGTGTTTCCCCCGGCAAGGGTGGTAAGACACACCTCGGCCTGCCTGTCTTCAATTCAGTCAAGGAGGTACGTGTGACCCTTTAAAATCTTCTGTGAATATATTAAAACTAAAGCTTGAATATGTGGTGTGGATCTGACTAATATCCTGTGAAGGACTGTGAAGCTTTGCAAATGTTTTTTTTTAAAAAGGAACATTAGGTGGCACTGTTTCATAACTTTAAAATCTCCATATTTAATCCACCACCTATACCTTTTTATTCCTCGCCTTAGGCAAAGGAGGGCACAGGGGCAGATGCCACTGTGATTTATGTACCACCCCCGTTTGCGGCGGCGGCCATCATAGAGGCCATCGACGCGGAGATCCCTCTGGTGGTTTGCATCACCGAGGGCATCCCCCAGCAGGACATGGTGAGAGTCAAACATAAGCTCCTGCGCCAGGGCGCCACCCGCCTCATAGGCCCCAACTGCCCAGGAGTCATCAATGTAAGCTCGCACACACACAAACACACACATTTATATACATAATGACATAATGTGAGGAGTTTTTTGTTTCTAGGAGAGAGAAAGAGAGAGCTGAAATCCCTCAGAAGGATCCAGGCGTAATTCAGATGATGAAAATAATGCATTAATATTCTCGTACTAAGGCTGTAGCAATGAAGGAATTTCCCTTGCGGTGATTTTGGGTGACTCAACAGCGTGGTGTGCAGTATTAGCGGCATTGTTTTTGTTTTTGCAAATTACTTTGTAAGGAGTACAGCAGTATAATGTTTCATCTCAGTACCTGCTTGTACTAATCACCCGAACGCCGTCTCCTCCTGCCTCCCGGGGTCTGCTGATGTTTCAGTTTAATAAGTTAACTGTTCACTGGCGACTTTCAGACGAATAACAACGTCACGGCAAACTTGGTGCACATTTGGCCAAGTCTCCAGTTAACCTGTTAAATCGAACACAGACGAGTGACAGGATGCTTACTGGCATACTGGGATAATTGGCAGACCAGTCTGCGTTTTAGACGTAAGACTGCTGGTTTTTCCGTTTGGGGACTCCGCAGTGAGTGATGAAGAGGCTACGTGACTCCTGCGTGTGTGGTGTAATCCTAGACAAAATTCAGATCTGATCTTGCGACGGTTTCTGATGCTGTAAATGGACTGGTTGCACAGCAGACAATTTGACATATCATAGCAGGAAACTCACTGCTCCATTAGTGATAGCTGGATTCTACGCAGGGGAGGTCCTGCTGGGACACCGGCGACTGTTACTGGGGCATTTAATGGAACCGAGTCGTCATTACCGGCTTTGACAAGTCGAAATGTGTGATGTGCAATCAGTCCACTGAGGGGACAGTGAGCAGCAGAGAGCTCTGGGATACTTTTCCGTCTCGCAAACAAATACTGAACATGACGTGATGTGGCGGTGGTGTGCCATCCCCTGCGGTCGCCTTGTCAGTAGCGACAGCCTTTTTAAACAGTGAATGCACGACAGCTAAAACCTTTTAAAGAATCGTTTACAAAAATAACTCAACTTTATCGTTTAATAAATAATGTCAGTTATTTTGGTTGAATATCTGAGTTTTTTGGGGGGGTATTTCAAGAAATTATCCTCAATCATGGGAATTTGTGCAGTGAATAATCAATGAATTCGTTCTGGTTTATTCAAATTGAGCATAAAAAGAAGCTAAATAATAAATTACTCTGTAATACTCTTAAAGTGGAGTTCAGAAGTTTGGGAACCAGTTGCAGTATGTTACATTTTTCAGTTATATCGAGCAGAAGTAGTGAAGTTAAAATACACAAAATATGTGTACACGTCATAGTAAATGTATCTTTTCTTTTTGCAGCCTGGAGAATGCAAGATTGGGATCATGCCAGGCCACATTCACAAGAAAGGAAGAATTGGTGAGATTTCCTGATTTGTCTGTGAAATTCATGAGCTCACACACTTTGAATTATGGATTTGGATCTTTTTAAGTATTTAATTTCTACAGTTTCTACATTAAAACATGTATTTTTTAAATTCTAACAGTGGACAGCTTACATGTTTTCTGCACATAAACATAGATTCACCTGCTGACTGACAGGTGTGGTGTGATTCATACTATTACTATTCCTTTCATCTCAAATTAAACTTTCTTTTGCAGCATTGTTGTGAAATCCGAGATCGAGCTTCAGCTGTTGACAGCTTCATAAGCGGTGTGTGCCGCTGTTGACCAGTGAACCTTCACAAGAAGGCTGTTTTTATAGTAATTCAACTGCCTTATTCCCAAAGCATAGACAGAACAGCTGTTACAGAGCTGTTCTGTTATAGTGATCTCATTTGATGCTGCTGTCACGATGAAACAATTCAGCCAAAGTTGGACAGAAAATGACAGCTGTATTTTATATCGTCTTATCGCCCGCGATTGGAGCGGTCTTCTTGTGATTTTGCAAAAAAAATTGTGTTTTTTTTTCTCAGGCATTGTGTCTCGATCGGGTACCTTGACATACGAAGCTGTGCACCAAACTACACAAGTGGGCCTGGGCCAGTCACTCTGCATTGGTAAGTTACCAATGACCTGTGGCATATTGAATTTAAATTTAGCACACAGCTTTTAGTTTGGTATCCAGATAATATTAAACAAGCAGCTGGGATTAAAAGAACGAATTGATCTTGATGGTCCCGCATTGCTTCATGCGTCACCGACACCGAAGACATTTTACAGAGGATAAAACAGAGATCACGTCGGACCAAACATTCTGCTGCTGTAATGTTTCTTTCATCTTCGACAATTACACTCGAGGAGGTGAAGGTGATCCAAGTTCACTTTGCAGATGCGGTGAATAGCACAGACACTTTGTATTGAGAAAGCACTCGTCCACTTTCTGATCATTGCTTAGTCTGTTCCTCTCTGATCCGAGCACTGGTGTTGTTGCTGCTGTCTTTGAAGAGCGCTAGTCAGATTGAATAGACCGATCGAGTGGCTCAGATGCAAACCAAAAGTTACTTTCAAGTTTCTTTGTCCTTAATCTTAAAGAGAGTGCGTTTCATCTCCAATCCACTGCCGGGGAAAAGTTCTGTTTTATGCACAAAGTGTCATAAGTAAAACTTGTGGTTCTATCTCACAAACAGAGATTCTAAATGGAGAGACCTTGTTATAAAGTATTCTATGAATATCCTTAACAGGCCATTCATTTATAATGCATTTTAGCTGCCTCTTGTCTTTCATTTCATGTTCCTTTTTGAGTACATTGAATTTCCTTAAGCAGTTTATACCGTACTCATCAATGTTGCAACTGCTAACAAGGCCATGCTAAGGAGTAGAGCTTACTTTTTCGCAGATACGTAGCATGTTCTTCATGAATCACAAGTAACACAGTCATTTCTGCAAGTACAGACACAGAGCTTCGCATAATCCGCCCATCCTGTCGCATTTCACACAATTTTCCACAGCTTTGTTCCTGTAATTTACTGATTTCTGCTGTGGATTAGCAACATGTGCATGCTCTTTATAGCTCAAACTGAAGATAGGACATATATGGAAGAGTGTTTTTTTTACAGTCTTCAAAGATGTATCTCATTAACTTGCTTTGTTATTCATCAACGATCATTTGAGAGCCGCTATATGTCTGTTCTCTTGATGCAGCTATACATACTGGGAACATCAACATTTTTTAATTTCACCACATCATCTAGACATACAGTAATGACCATTATACTCAGCTCTATTACTTCTTGGCAACGCAGCAAAAAAAAAAAAGATTAACTATTTTACAAAAACAAATTCCTTTGGCCGACTCATCTGCCACCAGAAAATCCATATTAAAGGCATGATTGGACACCCGAATTTACTGAAAAACAACTCAGCTTCATTATTATTTAGACATTTTAATTATGGAGTGTCCTCTAGCCAGACTTCATAAAGCTACTGCCGCAACAGTATTAAATATTGTAGAGTTCATTAAGAAGGTTTATTAGTGGCTCTGCTAGCGACTTCTTAAGTCTGAGTATGACCTAGGGGCTACAGCAAATTACAGTTAATACAATATTTAAAATCACTGTCATCTTTGTTGCTGGTAATACGCTTCTCTTTGATTATTATTCATGTGATGTTTTTTTTTCTTGGTGTTGCCATTTTTTTTTTTTTTTTTTAATGGTATGAATATGAATTTAGGTGACGTTTTGTCTGTGAAGATTTGTCTTGTGGTGGTTTGCCTGTGATTTTATGTGGAAATTATTCTAAAAAATTATTATTGGTCCCTTGTGATTTGAAAAAAGCCTCGTAAGTCATGTTCTTCGGATATGAAAGGAAAGGCCACGCAGAGATAACGGTGGACCAGAGCAGTTATATCATTAAACAAACTTGACACAAACAGTGACTTTGAATAAAAAATAGAGAAATGCTGTTCCTGCTGCAGAACCTGAACAGACCCCCTCACCTTTTGCACACTTTAATGTGCTTGAGATAGCTGATAAAGCAGCTATAATAAATATTTCCATATAAACACGGATCACATGCATGACTGCTTGCGTAAGGAGTTACTTGTAGCGTCAAACTTACTCAGAATTATCACCTGATTCTGCAGTTCCTCTCTGCGTTTTAGCAGCTTTCAGCTCATTGTTTTGATTTCATGTCGAATTTACTGCTGTGGTTCACTATTCTCATGAAGTGACAGTGTCGGTTTAAATGGATTAAAGTTACTTTTTTTGCAATAAATTCTACCTTTTTATGACATGGTTGCAAAAAGTTCAGACCAACTCAATGCATGTTGCAGATAATGTTCGAATCCATCAGTAAAAGGAGCAAAAGTTAATATATGGAAAACCCTAAAATCGAGCTGGAGCTAAATCAATCCAGTAAAATTTTATGTGATCTTGTCAGATGATTCAGGCAGTGCAGAATAGCTTCAGGCAACTCCAATGAAGAACTATGAAATTATTCAGTACTGTTATGATGACCAGAGTACAGCATAAAACTGCTCCCCAGTCTCCCTCAGCATCCTGTGATCCTCATATATGAGGAGTTATCCCTCGAGAGTCTTGAGTATACAATTAGTGTTTGCTTTGTCTCCTGCAAGGTATTGGCGGGGATCCGTTCAACGGGACAAACTTCATAGACTGTCTGGAGGTGTTCCTGCAGGATCCCAAGACAGAGGGCATCATCCTTATTGGAGAAATCGGAGGCGATGCTGAGGAGAATGCAGCAGACTACCTCAAACAGCACAACTCCGTAAGGAAATCAGCCTCTACACCCATTATTTTTTACTTCACTCTCCTTGTAATATCTCTGCTACAGTGCTTCACCTCTGCAGATATATCTGTTCTATAAAAAATTCATCCTTTACTGAATTAGCTCTTTGTCATGCACTTTCAAATCTATCACCTGTAGTGAACACTGGAAACCATCATGAGTCTAGAACAAAGTGGAACTATATGAAAGTGTCCTTTCTTTCTGGGCACAGCTTCAGGCTCTCTCTCTGTTTTTTTTAAATCTGTGTCTGTATGGTAAAGACAAAGAGTGGCAGATGGGAAGGAGGACTAATTCACAAGGCATGTTCTAAAAATGCAGCGATGATGAGCAGTGAAACTTTTGTGATGCTCACATGGGATAAAGAGCAGCGGGGTGATGACTAGTTTCTGTAGCCAAGTGTCAGAACTTGTAATTGACATTTTTAACTTCAGCAGGCCCGCACTTGGCATTTTGCTCCTCGCAGATGACTTTTAATCTGTTACATTTTCAGTGTGCGCGTGTTTGTTTCCCGCGTATGCGCGCGTGCTTATGACTCTCTCGAGCTGAGAAATGGACTTGATTTGCCCTCGGCTGCTCTAATGCATGCAAATCTCCCGCTGGCGTCTCAGGAGAATAACTTCTCTCACTCAACAAATAAAGTACAAACACCACCACCACCACCCAATCACCCAGAGTGTTGACAGCGAGGGACAGTTCAGATGAAACACATGCATGAAAAAGCCAGGCAGAGCACAGGAGTAAGCTGCAGATCTTCTGTCGGTTGCGGCGAACATCGGACATGAAACGGTGTATTTGGACTTTATTTTAATAGCAAAGAAGAAGTCTGGAGACAATGTTTTTTTTTTACTTTGGAGCAAACTTAACTGAACTCAATTTGAATACATTTGAATTCACATCACCAATACACTAACCTGGGGCAGCTCCCATATGTGAATTTAGTATTAATGTGAAGCACGGTCTTGCTGGAAAGGAGCAGCAGGTGAGCTCAGGCAAAATAAATAAATGCAGCATAGTGAAGACTTAAACTTTAGAACAGGTTCTCTCTGCTCTCTGATCACGAAGATTTATCCAATTATGAGCATCTTGATCTTTCGCACATTGTATGTCACCTGTGGTATGAATTTGTAGCCTTGAACTGGAAAGCATGTTGCTTATTCAAGCTTGGTGGAAAACTTTCTCTTAGAGGAGAAATATACTGTAGAAAGGAAAAATTCTGGGCTGTTGCAATAATAAGATTTTCTTTTACTGTGGGGGAAAAACAACGTTCTTTGGTATAATTTCTCAGGAGTCTAACACTCAAACGTCAGGTAAACCACCGCTTCAAGACTGTGTAGATGTGGTTTGATTACATTTGATTGACAGTGGCCCACCGACTAGTTTGTTCCAGACATCTGAATCACCACCCACATCTCAGGTTTTTAAATAAGTCTGGTGCTGTGCTCATCGAAAGCCATTTCCACCAGTAGTAGAAATAACCGACCAATCAGAGCTTTGCGGGTGGGATTTAAAAAATTGCCACGCCATCTTCCTGAATAGCTAGCTGACCACTTGGCTACAACCATAAATGTTCAAGTCAACTCATAGAAATAACTTTAAGTTGTAGTTTATTTATTTATTTTGTTTGATCTTCATAAAAAATGTTAACAGCTTCCATCACTCGCTACAGATTGGTTTGGACAGAGAAACACAAGTGAACGAAGAACTAAAATGAGAATTCCAGTCGATAAGAAGAGCTCAGACACTGGGCAGAAATACGACACGTGAATCCAGGCTTGGCAGAAAACACTAAAGACGCTGCGGCTGCATTTCACGTTATCTTGACAAATTCTTCCACGGCGGACACATTAAGTACAGACTGCTCAGTGGTATTAAACGTCCAGTGTCGTGATTGATTCATGTCATGCAACATTGAATATATTGAACTCCTGTTTGACACAATATACCAAAAGGTTAGGGAAGTATCGATTTCAGTATCCGTCAGTGTTACAGTTGACTTGCCGCGGCCTGTTTATCCACTGACGCCTTAATTCTGTAAAATTGAAGAAAAAAAAAAAACAACCTTTCACTTCCCGCTCAGCTCCGCTGACAGATTTTATGATGCAGGGCATATTTCAAGGTTCAATCTTCATGAGTGTCTGCCAACATAATACGGTCTTAAAAGTCACCTGTATCAAAGGTCTGCCTATCATCACCAGAGTTTCACAGGCTGTCTGAAGTCAGGAAGAGGTTTTTTTTTTTACACAGAATAACCATATTCCAATTTGCTTCATGCATATCAAGTAGGTCAGAGTATTTGGCACCTAAGCTACCGTAGAGGTTTACTGATTTATTTATTTATTATTTCACACAAGCCTTTCTGCACTGAGCTTAGCTAAACCCCTTGTAATTCTCTGGAAACAACACTAAACAACACAGGTTGCAGTCAGACTAAGACCGAGGTTAGAGGAGGGCCGGTGAGCTCCACGTGCACACGCCGGTATTTTTCATGCCTACTTGTCTTGTTTATGGGGGCATATAAGTATCTCAGTTTGGCTTTTTAAGCTTGCGAATACAATTCCTCACCTTGGAGCAGCCTGCTTTTGTGTTCATAGAACAAAGCCCCCCTCTAGTCAGGTTGGCACACAGAGGTAAGGGAACTACCCTATTGGTCTCATAATTAAGGTAATATATCTGAACTGCTAACAGCGGAAGACAAAAGATGGGTGAAGTGAATGATAGTATGACTCCTCTCCCTGTATGCATTGTTAGTACTCGGTATCCAGGGAGGCAGGGATTAATAGAGTAATTAAACCCCTTTCGTTTGAGGTAGATTTAAGACTTGATTCACATGAGGGTGGTTTGTTTATCTAGGACGTGATTTGACTTCTGAATGCTGAGTGGGATCTGGCACTAATTTGTTTTGTGCTTACATTTTCCGACACCTAGAACAGATGCTCGCAACATATTTAGAGCACTTAAAAGTAATATTCCCTCTCTCTTCATTTCCCTGCTAACTGTGCAAGTGTTAATGTCTCATTAGCGGGCGCATTTCTAGCCAAGGTCCTCAACATTTCCCTGGCTGATATACGTCCTGCAAGTCTTTAATTATTGAAAGTCATCACCAGTTTATATTAGTGACTGCCGTCTTGTTCCTGCCAGTGTCAGGTCTGAGTTCGGAGCTGAAACGGCAGTAGAAGTGGGTGTCTTTGAAGGACCTCGCTTTGGCTGTTGAACATGTCACATTCACTCTCTGAAAGCAGTCTGCCAGATGAGCCACAGCCTTTTGTTGAAAGCACAGGACTAAAAGTGCGTGTGTGTGTGTGTGTGTGTGTGTGTGTGTGTGTATATGTGTGCGCGCACAAAGCCGTCCTCTACAATTATGTTGTTATTCCTAAGTATGAAATATTAGCCTCACACACACACACACGCACACACACTCACACTCCGTCCCTCTTGCTGGTTATGATGTTATTGCTGAAGATGAAATATTAGCTCTCTTCACCTTGGAAATGATCTTAACTGTTGAACGTAACATCCATCAATGAGCAAGCAGCATAGACAGGCGCTGAGCTAATCAGTGCCTGCATGACTAATTACCATCTCAGAAATGAGATGATATGAAATGGCAGGAGCCTGAGCCCCTATCTGGTCATACACCAACCCATGCAATTAAATGGCTTGATTGACCCTTTGTTTTAATAATGCAGGCTGAGACGGAGATGGCTGGTTAGACAAGCCTGTTACCATGGTGGCTCTGTAAATGGGAGGACATGGGGTGTTCAATTTCTAATGAATGAATAAAATGCAGGTGCAGAAAACAAATCCTCTATTTCAGTGCCCCCCGCCCTTGTTTTGCTCTCCTTTCCTTCCTGTTCCTTATCCACTTTGTTCCTCTGGTAACTGCGCTCACATCCTCACACCTTCCCTCGAGCTTAGTCTCCCTCTTTGTCCACATTTTCACCACATGTTTTTCTTTTCTCTCCCTCGTCTCCGTCCAGGGTGCTAATTCTAAACCCGTGGTGTCCTTCATCGCGGGGCTAACTGCTCCTCCCGGCCGTAGGATGGGCCACGCCGGCGCCATCATCGCCGGTGGAAAGGGCGGAGCCAAAGAGAAGATTGCAGCCCTCCAGTCAGCTGGAGTTGTAGTCAGCATGTCCCCTGCCCAGCTGGGCAGCACTATTTTCAAGGTGAGTCCTTTGTTCCAGCAAGATATTATTCTACATAATAAAATAACACTTTGAGAGCGGCAATTCTGCCTAATGACTACATTTACTTTTGATACTTAAATTAGGATTTGATGATTATGTTAATAAACTTTAACTCAGCACTTTTACCTGGAATGGAGTATCTTTGTTCTACGAATGTTAAAGATGTGAGTACTTGTTCTGTTTCGGAGGACAGGACAGCATATTCAAAAGGTCTCTGAGATTTACCAAGGAATTAAATCATTAGTGGTAAAAATGCAATTTAGTATCACCAAATGTATCATGAACCATATTACATAAATGTGATTTTACATGTTGGTCCCATGTCTGGATAAGTCACTTACTACGCCGGATATAGTAACATAATACTTCATCTTCCTTCCTCTAATGGGCCAGTAATATCTGAATAAAAGCCTCAGACTTCTATCTATGTCAGAACAATAACATTCCATAATTTAACCTTACTAACAGATAAAGTCACTGTTACATATCACTGCTGTCTGATGAAAATCAGGCCATATGTCCAAAATGTATAATTTCAGGAGGATTATCAGGAGGAAACTAGCTCTCAAAGTAAAACTTAAACACTCTGATGAGACACATTTAGCACCAGAAATGAAAACCTCGTTTTACACAGTCATCAGTGGACCGATTAATATTTAAAAAATAGATATTTGCGATGTGCGAGTGGTTCCGAGCCTCAGCTCTCCTGTTTATGTCCAACTCAGCTGGTAAACTATCAATAGCAAGGCTGTGCTACATGTTTCCACAGAGCACACTGGCCTAATCAAAGCTGTTTTACTATTTCAGATTGAAATCAGCATAATCGTTAGTAATGGCCATCTGACCCTGACATGCGTGCGCCAGTCTAGCTCAGTTCAGAGAGTTCACAGAGCTCGTCGTCTATCCTTGAATCAAAACTTAAAACATTATTTATCCAAAGCCATCCTCCTTCTGTCTATCCTACATACATGATGTAACAAAACATCTTTTCATTGAGACTTGAACAAATTCGAATGTCACATTTTGTTTTGTGCGCACACTTTAGTCAGATGGTAACATTCTCCCAATAAAGTTTTACTCATTAAATCATAATCCCTCATATATTAGGATTAGATGCCCCCCCGTGGTTGCGTCTCATCTCTTCGCACCTCTTTTCTCTTTCCCTGCTTTCAGTCTTTATCTCCCGTTTCTGTCTGTAATTTTGCTGCCAAATTTAAATGTAACACAATGTTGTCTTCAGAAATCTAAAAACATATAAGAAAATATTTCACCCAGTAACGGCCAACAATCCTGTGCTCCGTTGTTTCAGTCACAGCTGCTGAAATTGATACAAATAGCTATCAACAAATAAGCTAAACAAATACTAAGGTCACATTTTCATTATACAGACGAATAAGCAAGCTAATTAGAACTGGCATCCAGCATAACTAATTAGGAAGTTATATCATATTGAAACACAACACTGTGACAATACTTCTCTTCTGGCTTCTGAACAAACTGTCTTGTGATGTTGGTCACTTGTAGCATGTTTCATCACCGAGCACTCACAAGGTTTACTGGGACACGGCAGAGATTAATAAATGCGTGTTGACGGTGGCTGAGCTGACGCCACTGCCCCTTTATTTCAATTTATCTCCAGGGAAGCACTGTTAACAAGATGTATAAAAAGTGAAAGCATGTATTACACCCATTCATCATCTTATACTTTCATTACCTCTGCTGGCACATAGCGCGTGCGGATATAGATTCACGCACCTTTTTTTTTCTTTAGCCCACCCCCCCCAAAAGTTAAATTCATAATCATTGTGTGTAATGATGAAAAACATGCGACGTGGTTGCTCATTTTGCCGCACGATGTGTTCATACATCTCTGTTAATTTCATTGACCACCGTAATTGAAGTAAAAGTGGACATAATGGTTTGGGTGGGTGGAGGTGCAGAAACAATCACGACCCCAGTCTCGGACATTTCTGGGTGGTGGAGGGAATCTCTCCTGTCGCTGACCTGCATCGGCAAAAAAAAAAGACATACATGCGTCATCATATTCAATTTGAGGTTTATGGATTAACATCCAGCTACAGTTGGATGTTTTTCAGTCATAACCTGAATAAAATGATCTCCACGTCTACATTGTACATTCATTTCACCATGTTCCAAGTGGCTGTTTGTTTTATTCATCCTTAATAAGAACTTAAAAATAGCAAGTTCATGCGTCATCAAGTGGATACTAAGAATAATTTATAGTGGTATTTTGTATATGAGAAGTTTTCATCTGACGCTGGACAGTAATAAGGCTCTTACTTTGGAGTGGTACATCATCGAATTGAACAAACAGGGTACATCTGAAAAACATCAATCTTTCAAAAGACTGGTTGAGGTTATAAGAAATGCTATCAACTAGAAACCTTTAGAGAGGGAGAGGAAGTTTCATGTCTCACATCTAAACCAGAAATCTCTTTAGAACCTTAAAGGACCGATGTGTAGAAGTTACACTCCCGTTTTGAGCATGAAGGAGAAACTACGATAACTGCGAAACGTGACCAAAAACACGAAACAACCTGTTTGGTTTGTCCGTTCTGGACCCCTGTAGAAACATGGTGGTTTAACATGAGGGGACTCCATTGAAGTGGACCCACAGTGTCCGTAGATGTAAACGGCTCATTCTGAGGTCACAAAACATGATGAGTCTTATTTTTTTGATGATTATACACTAATGACCACATAGTAATAAATCTTATATTCCCGTCCTGCCATATGCTGTAAATAGAGCTGCCTAAATCTTACACAATGGACCTTTAAAAATGTTCAAAGATTCATTTATATCTCATGGAGCTTCTCATTTTTTAGTATTCTAAATATGCCTTTATCACTTCATGATGTTGTAATTGTTGCCATCTGTGGCTGTAGTATAAAATTACTGATGTTTGAATGTCCATAACTTAATGTTATTGGTCCACCTTTTTATTTCCATTTCAAACAAACAAGTTTCAGGTATTTCTTAAAGGCTCTTGTTCAATTAAAGCCCCCGAAAAGTTGGTTTGAAATATTTTAATATTTATGACTAATTAAACAACAGTCGAAGTTAAAGTTCAGAAAGACTTTGATCATTTCTGATTGATAGCACTGGCTCGGATTCTGATTCAAATGTTGCCAATCTCTGATTTGTGCAAAAATTGATATATTTTTTTCTATTAGGTTTCGAGCACTTCAAACCAGCGAGAAAATCAACAATAAAAAGACAAATACATAAATTTTGTTCATGTAGGACTCATACATCAGTCACAGTATGGCTGTGGGGCTTTAACGATTTTAAAATAATACATTATGTTAAAACCAAATTAAATATGCATAGCTTGTAATGATATCCAAAAGAATTTTCAGTACCACTGGTGCAAGGACAAGATATCTGAAAACTTGTTTATCAGAGAAGGACTTAATTCATATGCACGATAGAATAATTATGACCTTTTAACTTGTTGACAGAATATCTGAAACTCACATCATAAACAGCAGATAGTCTTCATAACCTGCTCAGTATTCACAGTGAAGCCTGCATGCACACGTATACAGATGTGTGCGCAGACGCACAGAAGCAAACACAGGTTTTTGTTTGTGTAATAAAACTCCAAAGTTTAACGCGGCGCAGAGACTGTATTAAGAACGCCTCGCTCCTCGCACACCTGTCCCCAGGTGTGTCAGAGCTCTTGTCACAGCCAGCTTGTGAAATGCTTTTTCTTACACGTCATGTTTTCCAGCGCTCTCCTCAGTTTTCAATCCAGATGTATTTTCTCTCGTCGTTCTTGAGTGGCAACCTCTACTTTCCTCATTTTACCCCCCCCCCCCCCCGACTCGTCTTGTCAAGCATCTGAGTCTGTCTCACACAAAAACTGTTCTTTTTTTTCCGTTTTCTGTCACAAACAATTCTGCTTTTACCTTTTTTTTTGTGCTATGATTCCCGTCTTGTACCCTTGAGTTACTGTCTACTGCCTTGGGCCAACAAAGCATCTGTCTGCTTATTGCTCAGAATATACCCCCCTCCTCCTTTTTGCTTTGTCACTCTTTCCATTCCATTACCTTTTTTTTACTGTTATCGTCCTCTCACTTCCTCCACAGCTTTGTCCCTAATCACTGAACCCTGTGCCACTCCTTCTTCACCTGTGAAGCAAAAAAATCTAGTGAATAATGCCAGGACTCTCCAATCTAGCCCGATTTGTCCTCATTCACTTCACCTTTTTACGGAAGTCGAGGTTAGATAGGCTGAGGTTGCTTCTCAAAACTTATTTCCTCCTCAAGGTGGCAGTAGACCTTCAGGTATCCACAAGCCACAGAGGAATGGGCCAACATGTGCATGAGTACTTGTGTGTTCTGCAGACCTGATAAATGACATTTGCATTAAGTTACTTTTCCCCCGTGGAATGGAAAATTCTCGGGGAACGACGCATTCTATCATCCTACGGTTTGTGTGATATTTCCCAAATTGAATATGTAAATAGCTACATCCTTTTTAATGGCTATCATAATGCTCTCTCATTTGTAGTCACATGGTTGGACTGTGCTGATAAACACAGCGACTATCACCTCACATAAATCAGATTTTTTTTTTTTTTTTTTTTTTTTTTGGCACGTGTGTAGCCTCTATCAATCACAGGAAGTGAGTTGTTTTAATGTTGACAACTGGAACTTAGTGACACGTACAGCGCGATATGATTTGCACAAAAAAACAACAGTCTCTCTGGGCTCCAGCCGCCTCTGTTTCCCTGTCTCAACAGCAGATCTGATGCACAGGATCAAAACAGAGCCGTGTGAATTCTGCATGAATAAATCATTCACTTCTGTCTATTTCACTTCATTTCACGTTGTTTCTTCTCTTCTTCCTCTCTGTTGTCCATCTCCATAGGAGTTCGAGAAGAGGAAGATGTTGTAAATTGTGCGAGAAGGCATCCGACCTTTTACCCCCTGCCCCTGAAATTGAGATGAGCAGCCTGATTCTGGAGGTGGATATGCCCTACAGTACCTGTAAACCCTGATTATTTCAACGACGAAGCACACAGCCAGTGTTTATATTGTAATTTCTGCCAACTTGTACCTTGCACATAACGAAGAAATAAAACATAGTGTCTTCATGGTATCCTAAAGAGCTCATTGTACACAATGTAAAAGCTTCATAGATGTGTTTTTTCTTTTCTTATTCCTCCGCACAATGTCGACAGCTGAAGGAAAGGATGCCATGGTAACCTTGGTGATCTGTTTCGTTCTGTTGTACACCTGCTGTAATGCGTATTCCATCACTCATCTCACTGGCTGTCCATCTGAATAAGAAATATTTCTCATATCATTTTCCTGCTGTGTTCTTTCTTATACTTTCACGCGGCACGTTCACCAAACAGATGTGGTCTCATTATTGGATGAGCTCGTCTGTCTCCGGGTTTCTGCCTTTTTGAAGCACAACCTGTTTACAGGCACAACCTCTGCCTGCTGCATATGGTATTTACAGAATCGGCCAGGAGAAGAATTAAAATTTCAAGTGGAGAATTCAATTGGTTGACATATAAAATCATGTGGTTTTAGTCATGCCTCTGTACTGTTAAAAGACTGTTGAGGACGAGCAAAAAGACTTAATGGATCAAAAGATTAAGTGGCAACAGCAATCGTTTTAAAGCCGACATTTAAAATGGCGACATTTTGCAGATTTTATTGAAATGAATTCAGTATTTTGGTGACTTCTGACATGCAAGTTCACGGCGTTAACCAGTAGCAAGCCATTTTCTAAGGGCTGAACTTTGAGTTCAAAATGCAGAATGCTATTGTAGCTTATTAGCTGTGTTACACACAGTCAGTTTTAATTAATGTACTTGGTCAGAGCTCCACAAAAAAAGAAGGGTATGCGACAGGAGTTGATGAACTTTTAACTCCTTAAGCTTATTCGCCTTAATCCCCGTCCTGATGTCTCTTTATTGAATGAAATAATGTACAATGACCAGAAGAAAATGCAAGGAAACTAACTTTTGCCAACATTCCAGTGGTTAACTCACCAGCTGCCATCACCAAGCTTCAATAACTACATATTTACATTACATAAAAAAAAAACATTTACTGGTGTGACCTTTCAGTTCTTCTACCGGTGTCAGTTTCTCAAATGTGAAGAAGATTTACGATCTGCCTTTTTCATATGTGATTGGGAACTAGTTATAGGTTTACCACAAGTTCCTAGGCCAGTCTGCAGAGTGTCTTATTTTGTCTCGTGCCCACAAACTTAAGTCAGCCTTCTTATGAAAACCCAAAGTAATCACGATGCAACGAGACAGGGAAACTATTTATTTATTATTAGGTGATCCAAAATTTGTCAGAAATCTCAACCCGGCCCGTTACTGACTTGATGCTCTACTTCAAAAACTATCACCATGCTTGTCCACACTGTTTTCTGTGCACTCGGCATTACCAAATCTCTTGTAAAAACAGAGCATCAGCAACTAGAAACAAAACTCTAGCTTTATCTACTATTCAATATATACTGTACACCGGCTTTACACGTAAATAATATCAGAGCATAAATAACATGACAAAATAAGCTAATAAAGGTTAATTAATGTGGATTTGTGCTCTGAGAAACTGATAAACCTTTTTCAATATTTTCTGACATTTTAGAAGCTAGTCAAGAAACAATTTGGTGATAATAATAGAAATCAGTTTTATAATGTATTATTTGTAATTACTCTTTTTGTGTATTTTCTAAAGCTTCACAGCACAGCTAACCTTTCAGGTAAAGTCTGCGTATTGTTTTTCACACTGTCTTACTTAAAGTTTCACGTGTTGAAGAAGTAACTGCAAATTGGAAACTAAAATGTCAAATTGCTGCTGGAATCTCAGGTTGTAAACATTAAGCCTGCGTGGAGATTCAAGTTAGCCTCTAATTAAGACAAACCTCCAAGTTCCACGTAAAAGCTATAGGTTAAATTAACACCTCATTACTGCACACAAGGTGAAACTCGTCCGAGTGGAGGAAAATTAAAGTGGGAGATAAGGTTACAGCCGCTTCTTGTGCTGCTGAATCTTTTTAAATAAACACACGAGGAACAAAAGTGTGTAATGAAGCATATAATGCCCTACACCGGACATCTCTACAGCCTATTCTTATCTGCTCCACAGCAGTCGGCAAAGGCAGATTATTCCGTGTACACATTGTTAACAATTACTTTTTAATCTGCATTAGCGAATTAACATAATGACTGACAGTGGAACAGAAAGCTTATTTGTTTGGAGGCTCAGAAGTTCCTTCTCGTACTGAAGTTGCCAAGCTGTATTCTGCTTTGCTTTGACTCGTATGTGAGATGTAAAAGAGGGCAAAGTTTGCCTTCTGGTGCTGTTTTCTTTCCTCTTTATACAACTTTAATATAATTAATTGCAGGTTCAATAAGAAACTAACCGTGTCACCAAACTCACAATTTAAAAGCTGGAACAGTTTCCATTGGTTGTGATGGCGAAAGCTGCGTGAAAAGTGAATAACTCAGTGAGAAAATACATTTAAACTGTGGATCATCAAGTTATTGTTGATCAGATCACTGGCTTTCTGCCAAAAACATCTATAAGGCAACACTTCATGCATCAAGTTTAGAAATATCCTACAGTATATAAACAAGAAGATAGCGTCCCGTTCGAACTTTAGAATCAGAATCACTTGGAATTGGTTAGACTTTGCTCTCAATGTGCATACAGATATAGACATACGAACAGCTAAAAACAAAGAACTTTACAGGTAAACAACGATAACATTTACACACTGAATAAAGTACTGGTGATAGTGCAATGGAGCAGAGTGCGAAGGATGATGAAATAAATATGGGTCTGTACAGCAGGTTGTATTACGTATATAGTAGAGAGTATGCACAGTATGAGTAGATTGAATATGAGTGGTGATATTTACATATTAAAAAGGACAGAAACTAAATGCAAACAGTGCAGATAAATAATTTATAATTTACAGTTATTATAAGTAATGTTACTGACATTTTGTTCAGTTTAAGTGTCCATCACAGTGATGGCCTGTGGGGGAGGAGTTTAAACAGGTTGTATCCAGGGTGTGATGGACCTGCAGAGATGTTTCCTGCCCGTTTTCCGGACTCTGGACAGGTCCTGAATGGATGGGCAGGCTGGCACCGCTAATTTTCTCTGCAGTCCTGACTGTCCGTTGAAGTCTATCATTAAGCAATCAACAAGTATATATATATTTTTTTAGTCTGTGTGTTCCAAATCTGCCTGATGCAACATGGTTGTCCCACAATACAATGCCAAAAGCTAACAGGACTGCTACATTAGATCAACGTGTGGATGATAGTAAAATATCTTCAGGAACATCGGGACCTTTTTCACAGCAGCCATTTTGACATGAAATAGTCAACACAGGTGGCACCAGCAATACTAATTATGGTTGCATTCTGTTTATCGCAGCAGAGGCTTACCTCTGTACCAACGTGCACCACAGGAGCACATTGACTCTGTTTGACCTGAACGGAATGGAACCTTATGTAGTGTCATTGGTAACACCTGTGTTTACTCCACTAGTTCATGTCAAAATGGCTGCTGTGAAAAAGGTCTATCGACATGAAAAAACATCTTGACCTGTAAGTACAAAATGGAAAAGTTTGACTTCTTGTATATTAACTGCAATGAAATGGAATGGGAAAGATACGTTTATGACGTAATAGTGCGTCACAGGTGTATCTGGTAAATAGGAGCATATCCAAGCTAGAAAAATCCAAGTATCCACCAGAAATGAGTAATTGTAGTACCTCAGTTATGATAGGAATGTGGCAACAGGGCCAACTGGATTATTCAAAAAACTTGAATTAGGTTAGGCAAAGTGTGACAACAACTAAGTTGCTGCATGTTTCAGAAAATACATTGTTTTTTTGTTTTTTTTGCGCTGTGTGGAAGAACAAAAGAAAAAGATCCTTTAAAGGGATTTGCATCTGCCACTAAATACTTTAGGGTGATGAATGTATAACATCTCTGTTTGTTTACACTGAGTTATGAATGAATGTTGTTGTTTTTTTTATTCAAAATTCTCATTAGGACTTACCGCAGGTGCGTTCAGTTTTAATGTCATTCTTTTGTCTAAACCAACTGGAGACTTTGAGCTTAGAATTTACTCTTTGAGAAGTGAAGTGTTAACGTTATTCATAAACCTATGAATGGCTGATTGAGACCCACCCACAGACCCAGCAGAAAAAAAGGCCGCATTAACAAGAGAGCGCGCACTCCAGCCCAGTCAATCGTCTGAGTCGAAGAAACAAGAATATTCCTCAGAGTAGACGCCAGTCCTAATGAACTCAACAGGGTACTCTGCAAGTACCCTTGCACGCACAGCAACACCTTATGACTAATGTATGCGAGGAGAAGTTAAAGAGTGCCAAAGTGGCCAGCATGTAAATCAGTCATTTAATTAAATGGTTTTTAATGAAAGAGACAAGATAAATCTAATGTTAAGAGTTTTTTTTTTCTAAATTCCCACACTGGGTTTGGAGATATCTAGTATGAGTTAACATGCTGTGTGCAGCAGGTCATTAACATTTCCACTGAAACTGTAACAATAGCACATTGTTACCTGCCAATTAAGATAAATTAGGTTGCTGTTTTAAAAAAAGTTGTGCGATCCAGAAGCTGTACAGGTGCAGGTTAGATTTGTGATTACCTGATTTATTGGCAGCAGCCTTAAATGAAGTGCTCGTACATTCCAATGTTGCGTGTTCTTTTTAGCCTCGAAGTGCTGCCGCTCATTGTCAGATTGTTTCATTGATACCATTGATCCTACCTGATGCTGCGATGCGTCTGGTTGGCACAGTCTCCATTAAAGCATTGGGGAGCAGAGGTAAGGATGAGAAATAAAACCAAGGGGCTTGACAGTAGCAATTTGCATGAGGCAGTATTGTTTTAATAGAACCGCTGACTTGAGATTGCTTTGGGAATTGAGGGCAAGGATGAGGACAGAGGAGCGGATGTATAGGGATCTTGGAATAGAGCCCCATTCTTTTTTCGAGTCAGCTGTGGATTGGTTTCTTCTTCAGAAAGGAAAGGTTTTATTTGTCTGGCTTATGATGACAGAAAAACACAAGACAGTGCCTCATACAGAGAGTGAGCTGTTCTTTTTTACAATGACATTTTGATAAATTCATTCATATTGAGAGTAGATCAACTTTGTGCTTAAGGGTTAATAAACCAGTGACTGGTGCTTTATAGATCTCTTTCAAGCCATTAACAAAACTTCTCGTAGAGATTTGGTTGAGAAGGTCAATGCCACTGTCATATTTCTATGTTAAATATAAGCTTAGCTTAGCACAAAGATTGAAAACAGCAAGCTTGGTTCTAAAAAAAGAATCGGACTATCAGCACCTCTAAAGGTTAACTCGATATATCTTGTTTGTTTAAAAGCAAATATGTGTATGTTGAACTAATAAACTTTGGTTTATTACAGCCGGGGTTTTATTTTCATGGCTTGGTCACTAAAGTAATTTCTGAGATCTGAGAGTACTGCAACTTTGTGAAAAATAATTACAAGGACAAAAAAACATGAGTTATCGAACAGTCAAACAGGATGTAAACAAGCCAAACATTTTGACAGATTAGCCACTTTTTTTGCATGTGTCTTTGCTCAGGAAAATTGAACAAGTAAGTCAGTCTGTAAACTATCAATATTACGGGTGTAATTCAATTTTAATTTTGAATAAATTGCCAACAGTGTCACCAGCAAAGCAACACCCACAACATCACACCTCCTCTTCCGTGCTTCATGGTGGGAACCACACATGTGGATAACATCCATTCACCTTCTGTGGGTCTCACAAAGACACGGCGATTGGGATCAATAATAATGTCAAACTCATCGGACCAAAGTGCACCTGTCCAATGTTCATGCCTTGTATTTCTTGACCCAAGTTATTCTCCTCTTTCTTGTTGGTCTCCCTCAGTAGTGGTTTCTTTGCGGCCATTCAACCATGAAGGCCTGATTCACACAGTCTCCTCTGAACAGTTGATGTTGAGATGTGTCTGCTGCTCGAACTCTGTGAAGCATTTATGTGGGTTCTAATCTGGGGTGCTGTTAATTGGCGATTTCTGAGCCTAGTAACTGTAATGAACTTATTCTCTGCAGCAGAGGTAACTCCTGATCTTCCTTTCCTTCTCATGAGAGCCAGTTTTATCATAGTGTTTGATGGTTTTTGCGACTGCACTTGATGACAAGGTTCATGAATTTCTCTGGATTGACTGACCTTCATGTCTTCAAGTAATGATGGACTGTCGGTTATCTTTTTTGGGGGGCTTTTGAAACTTAATTTGATAGGAGAAGCTGAAGAGTGACAGGAAAGTTGGGAGAGAGAGAAAGGGGATGACATGTATCTCTCGTTATCTTTACTTAGCTGTGCAGTTTTCGGATTACAACAGCAGTTAAATATGTCTATTTACTGTATACCAACACTACCTCTGATGGTCTCAAACATTTTAAGAAGGCAAGACACTGTAAAGTAAATACAGAATAAATTACAGTAAGTTTTGACACCTGCCAGTAGTTCCTCACAGGACACTGATTGGTCTGAACAACTGTGGGTCGGACACAAGCACGTAGCTTAAAGCCTGGCAGGTTCTCACGTGATCTTGTAATTTTGTGACCTGCACAGAGTCTTTAACATGTGGAAAAAGGCTGTAAAAATGCTTAAGGTTGTGTAAAGAACTTCAAATCACCTTGTTAAAAGTGCCATGCAAATAAACTAATGGCTAATGACTCATGTACAAAGTAATAAAAGGGGTAAAGGCGTTAGGTACAACTAGAAACCCTTCGTACAGTGTCTTGTGGCACTTTGTTTCTACCGTGGCATAGAGAACAGGTGTGGACTTGGAAAAGCGAGGAATGACTTTACATGCATCTCTGTTGGTGGCCATATAATGACTGTAATGGTGAGCTCACATGCTGGGTTATCACATCTGACCAGTCGGTGCTGTGGTTCCTCATCAGGATTCCTCCCAGTGGGAAGGACAGCAGTGTGGACTAATCCCAAGGAGAGATGGGTTTTGATGTGCAGGGGTATATTTTGTGATATGAACATGGGTGGCCTTTAGTTCCCTTGTCAGCCACAAATGGTGTTTACAAAAATAGGAACAGGACTGACAAGAACATAAAATCGAAAAAGCACAACTAGGCCTTGACAGGTTCATTCCTGGTCCTATCATGTGTGCCTCGGTATCATTTCATGACAACAATCTGCCTCCAACATTACGGTGTCCCATCATCTTTATTCATGCCAGCATTTATTTATTTTTTCCTACAATTGTGCAAAAAACACAGAAGCATGAGACCGGTTACACAGGGTTGCTCATACTGTTCATGTTTTAGAGATAGTCTGCAGAAGCGTACATGCATTCAACAGAGGTTACAAAGGGATGTATGATAAAATTCTTCTGATCCGTTCATGCTTATTTAAATTTCAGTTTACTCACGTTTTTTTGTCTGCAGCTGGAGGATGGACGTATGTCCTTTTAGCTGTCATGATTAGCAGCTCCGGGCGATGCCCTAGGACTTTAGATACTGTATAAAATGAGTCACATCATAAAGTGCATTAATTCTTCAACTTTAAAGAGATCAGATCTAATACCCCAACCCACAAGAGGATCTATGGAACTTAAGCAGAAATGTTTTTTGACTGTGTAATGGTTTTATTGATCTACTTGTTGCTGTTTTGCGGACATTTACAGCTGAGCTCTGCCCTTTCACTCGCTTGTCCTCTTCAGAGCTCCGATGGGAGCTCATAAACGCAGTCCCACTGATGATAAAGATATTGTAACTTCTATTTCACTAAAGGACGAGTGAAGTGGATGATAGCTGCATCAAGCCAGGGAACTCTCTTGATTGATGTATTGATCTCAGCCGTGGAGTACCTTTACTGCACAGAGGTAAGCTTACCTGTGCTTTTGATAAGAGGGAGATTGAGAAACATCGCATTTTGTAGCATAATGGCTTCCTAACTGCACAGAGTCTCATCAGAAAGGCAGTGATCTCCTCCTGCAGCTCATTCAGTCCCTTATAGCAGACTACTGTGGAGTATCTCCTCAACACTGCCTATCCATCACACCCCGAGTGAACACAACAGATCCAGTAATGTTAGACGTAACACAATTTAAGCCTTTCTCTATGTTGTGCCTTTATTAAATTTAGTGTCAGTGCTGGTACGGCATGGAGTCTCTATGGGCAGGTTGATAGGTAGACAAAAATCCAAGGAGAAAACAGCTCCTGTATAACAACACTTTGGAAAAAGGCTGAGGAAGAATCTCCTGTGATTTAAAGGTCACAGGTTTGATGCCAACAAAAGGAAGAAAATGGGAGAATTTCATTGGCTTTAAAACCTACAGGGAGTCTTATAACACCCAAGGTTCTCGGGGAGGTATACCTGAGCAATAACTGACGCAGCAGCCTGGACTCTGGTAAAATGTGGTTTGCTTGTAAATGTTGTGTGTGTGTGTGTGTGTGTGTGTGTGTGTGTGTGTCAGGGTAAAATGAAAAAAGAAAAATGCATCTATACTGTATATTGCGGTTTGTTGCTCCTAAAATTCAAATAATTAGATAAAGTAGAGTTCATTCGAGTCTCTCACTTTCTTTCGGTTGTGCTGTAACCAATGCCGGATAACCAAATGAGAAAAGCAGGCAACTGACCTGAGGCCCCAAGTGGTCTCCAGAACACCCAGATTTACTGTGTGGCAATTGGTTTGTGGTAATTGGATTAACTGTAACTTTGTTTGGGTGTATGGGAATTCACTCTACAGCAGCACAATAGCAGCTGGAGACGTGTCCTGCTATTTTCCCATAGTCTTGAAGGTCTGTGTTACAATCTAGTTTTAATGAAATAGCTTATTTGCTTTCTTGCAGAGAATTAAATGAGAAGATTGATATCACTCTAACGTCTGAATGATAAGTACGAAGGGAATGAGGTCACTGGTTTAGCGAGCCCGCAATACTGGAGGCAGAAGCAGAATCAACTTGATAATCCGAGTATGTTCACACATACAAGGTATTTGATTCTGGTTTCTAGTGGCTCTCAGTCTTGACTGTGGCACCAATGTGGAGGTGCCAAAAACCGCAGTTCCTCAAACGGCCACTTGAGGCTGGCTACACAACTAGTCAATCTCCATGAGCCCCCATGTTAAAATGTCCAACTTCACAGCAGAAATAAACATGTTTACAGCCTGGTACAAAAAACTGTTTTGGTCTCTATAGCTCATTCATGTCTGTTCATGACTTCACTGAGGGTTCAAATGATATTAAGGCTTAGCATAACTACTTTAAATGACATGTGGGTACCATTACAGGCAGCTTGTTTGAGCACCCAGGCGTCATTTAGACCGCCTCAGCTCCACCAACAATTTTGCCAAGATGGCGGCAGCCAGAGCCACCACACTCTGAGCTTCACAACAACTCTTCAGAAACCTGTGGGTGGGGTGTTGGTTAGCTGGTTGGTTGGTAGAGCATCCGCCCCATGTACGAAGGCTCATTCCCCATTTCTCCCCACATTCCTGTCACTTCTTCAGCTTGAAAAAGGCCAAAAAAGAAACGGGTGGCGGCACAGATACGACGTCCATATTTTATACTGTCTATGCTTACACACAGTTCCAAAGACGATGTCTTGTACAGCCAAAACAAGGACAACAAAACTGAACAAAACAACAAAGACATAATTATTGTTCAAACAAGATGCTGAAAGAATAGATGCGCATTTATGTTAATTAGTGAATTAACACATATTTCTACTTAATCAGTGAGTGTTGTTAGAGTGAGGTCGCCAGGCAATCAGCAGGAACAATGCACAGAAATTACTGGATGAATTAATAAACTTGTTTATGAACTTGTTTTTTTCTTTTTTCTATATTACTGTTTGGAGAAAATGTTATGGTTGGTAACAATATTCTCAGACTTTGCAAAGAGCTATGCTAGCTGCTTCTCTCTGATTCCAGTCTTTATGCTAAGCTAAGCTAACTGCCTCCATACATACAAACAGATGTAAAGTAATAGCAATCTTCTCATGAAACTTTCAGATGAAAAATAAATGAGCATCGTTTCGAAAGGTAGTTAAACTATTCCTTCTACACCTTTATTATTCCAGCTTGTATGAATTCATTTGTGCCAGGACTATAAGACAGATGATAACTTACTTGTATAAAGCTCCTTGCTGCAGTCACATAAGACTTTTTAAATTCATAAACCTCTTTGAATTCCTCCATAGCTGCTGTATGTGTTCTTTATAAATGGTGTCCAGTAAGCCTCAGCACCAGACAGAGGTGACTTTGCTCTTTGTTTGAAAAATTCTGATTTCAGCAGCTTTAGTCAATGCTTTTGGTTTCTTTGTTTTTTTTGCTTTTATCTGTCCTATGACAACTTTCTCTTTGTATTTGGTCTGGGTTTGTCAGTCTTAACCTTTGACCCACAGCTCAATGTGCTAAAAATGACATATTTCTAATATCCTACACTCCGTCTTCCCTACTTATCATGAGAAACTCAGCTGAGCATACTTGCTCTTCTTCTTTTTTTTTTTTTTTTTTAGCCATGCCCTGCTTAACATTCATGGTACAGTTGCACACATTCACGCCTGGGAGCAGCTTAGAACAGCCGCAGTCTTCAGCTGTTTGACCACCGAGCGGCTCCAGTGAAGCGGCCAAGCTAAGTGTCTTACTCAAGGGCACCTGGACAAAAGTGGTAACAAGCGCTCCAAGGACTGACATGACCTTCGCCTGGTTGCTTTTATTTGATGTAGCTTCTTGTAAAATGAGTATACATAAATACTTGAGGGCAGGAGAGTGCATCTCGAAATTCGTGTTCTCTAAATTAAAAGTAGAATTAATATTAATATAATTTTTAATTCTTGTCGTTGCATTCTTGACCTGATGAAACCTCCACATAGTCTCTCTCATGCGTGTCTGTTTATTTATCTGGTTTTCTTTGCTCTGCATATCTCGTACTGTCCCTGAGGTTTTGAGCCAAATTTTCTTTCACAACTGCAATAATCGTCTCTATGGTAACTCACTGAAAATGCTTTGCTGCAATCGAAGCGGAGAGGACAACAAGCGAGAGAGGGAGGGGAAGGAGGGAGGAGACAAGCTCGGAGCTTTTCTTTTCATTTTCAGCTGTTTTCCAGCCATCAGTTATTCATCCATGTTTTAAGTCCATCACTCACACTCACTTAAGGATCCCCCAGATCACATCAAAAATGGAATTGGGGTGAATGTTATTTTTCCTGCCAATCCTGCTCTGCGAATAAAAAAAATAAATAAAAAAAAGTTATGCTGTCAAATTTAATTCATTCCAATAACATGTCCGACTTCTCTGCGTCTAAAAGGACGGGCAGCGCGGCTTGTCTTCCATGCCACTCTGTGTTTATCAATCGCAGTTAGAGAAAAAAAAATATAATACTACATGTTCTGTTTTGAAGTAGATGTGCCATCAAGTTTTAGGACAGTGCATTCGCCTCATAAATATCTCACGCACACCATCAATCAGCGAGCTAGTTGTAGTCAGTTTTACATTCTGGCCTGTTGTTGAGATATAGGGCTGTAAGTGGTTGTGCTCGAGTCACAGATGAATAATCTATGTGTTCACTAAATTCTGCTTTCATCCAGCTGGGAAATGAATACCAAACCAGCAGTGCTCAGCGAGGTGTAGGACTCAAATCCCCGGCTCTTTACTTTTATCTTTTAGTGCAAATATTTGTCTCATGAATTTCTCTTCCAACTGTTCCCAGAGATATTATATCCCCAAGATGGAGCATAGGTTCTCCTCGACATTTATTTAAATCTTTATTATCAGTTCAACCTCTCCTTAAAGCTCTTAGCTGAAGGAGTATTGCTTTCATGCATTTACTGTAAGAATATGTACATAGGGTTTCATTGCTTTCTCCTGGTGAGAGATGTGTTCGCCCCCTACGAGGGCTGCCTTCATTACGTGTTGGTTCAACCTCTGAATGTATCACTTTGCTAAGATTAATTAGTGCTGCAGGTCTGACTTAAAGGTCGCAGCCTGGGGATCAGTCAATAGGGCCATAGCAGCCTTGGGACATCTCTGGACAAATTAAATTAAAATGTAAGGATCAAGCAGGGTAGTGTGAATCATCCAGGTGCTCGAAATGTGTGTGTGTTAAAGTGAGTGAGGTTAGATAATGCCTGCTAAGGTGAGGTTTTTCTCTCTGTTATTATTTCAAAATCGATGGAAAACTGCCAGGAAGAAAGAATTATACGAATTACTAAATTATGATACGGTAAATCAAGGATTTGACTTCTATAATCTTATAGTTTTGACTTTGAAAGTCACAGTTTTAACTAACCGTCTCATCGTTTTGAATTAGTATCTCATAATTTTGATTTAGTAAGCCATGACTGATCGTTTGCTATACCAGTACACCGAACAGCAATTCATACAGCGATCATAGCTTTCACGAGAGCTGTCAAGGTTTGGATTTCTACAAATGTCAAAATGCTATGCCTACTGTAGTATGATCAATACTCACTACACATTTAAATACTTTAAAATAATAGCAAAACAGTTTTTGTCTGTCCAACTCACAGAATTAGCCTTAATTAGCTTGCTAGCGAAGTCGTGAATGCAAATTACCATATTTTGCCCAAAATGTATAAATTGAAATGAAATTGACGTGAGTTTGACGTGTAACCTTACATCCTGACATGCAGCACTTTATAACATGTAGATGCAGTGATTCATTTAATATTAATTCATCAAAAAAGAAAATCTAAATTGAACAATAACATTATTTTAACATGCATGCAGAAACAGAGAAACTTGAGCTCTAACTTATCAATGTGGTGATCCAAACTTTGGTTACTAGCTGATCAAATCTGCTAGCAACAGTTGTGATTTCATTTGGTAACCAAGAAGAAATGATCAGTCTGCTTTTGTCTGAAATCAAAGGACCTGTAGTTTCAAAATTGTTATGAATTTTGAGGAGGATGTGGCCCATGGTCAATTTTTGCAATTTGCATTTTTACAATGAATATTTTTATTTTCATCATGCTGAGCGTTTCATGCCTTTTTTTTGCTCGTTTGTTTTCTTGGCTCCTAAACTGCAAAACATTTTGCACTCATGGTGAAATGTTATTTTAGTATATTCTGTATATGACATGTTTTTTTTTCAGCTTCTACTCTGCCCATCACTTGGCACTTCTAATATCATAATGATGTTGAAGAAAATATTTAGCTGCTCCCAACTCCCAAAGTGGATTATTATTCCTGCACCTCTTAACACCGACATCAAAAGACGACTCCCGTTCCCCCGAGTTTCATCTCTTGGTCTTTTCGTGTGTTTTTCCACCATTTCATGAGAGACAACAAACTTCTCTCCTGTGGAACAACAGTGTTGACCTACCAGGTGTTGAATTTTCCTTGAATACTGTTCCCGTCTGAAATTTTGCATTTGCACCACAAAAGCAAAATGAAGCATCATTTCCAGGCATGTTAAACAAAACGGGCTAATTAGGATGGCTGGCTACCACTCCTACCGCGTTTTAATTTGCTTCTCACAGTGCGGAGATTCTGTTTCACTTTACAGTTTGTTGACTGCCAATGTGTGGGAACAGACTAAAATGCTGACATCGGATAGGGACATTAATAAGGATATCACTTCTGCTACCCTGGGCGCCCGCATCTAAATAATGGCATTCAAATTGTACATACTGTGTTCTGCACGACACTCAGCTGGAGACTAAAGCAATTTGAAGGCAATCAGACAGTGACTAGAGAGCAATACTCTGATTAGATAACTACTACCATTATGCAAGATTGGCTGTGCAATGCTGGACTCTATCTCAACATTTGTGCCACCCTCCCTACTGTAATGTGTGTTAGAAGAGCTAGCAACACACTGTTTTTTTCCCCCCCTCTTGTTCCCATAAAAGAGATGATAACAAGACTAGAAGAAGAATGTTGTGCAAAAAGCACACAAAATGTCTTCTGCTGAATAAATGACAGCCTGCCCTGAGAGTGACATGGAGCCTCACACATACCAGGAAGCACAAACCATTAGCGGAGTGCAAACTGGAATGATGAAGACATATTTTGTGTTGTGGGACTCAAAATTACAGTTTGGGGGAGCAGGGGAAGAAAAAGGAAAAAGGGGAGGAAGTGGAGTTTTTTTTTTTTTTTTTGGTGTGTGGGTGTATGAGCAATGAGCATGAATTGTGAATGAGCAAGTGTCTGAGATGAACACTTGCATAACAAGTTAGCTGAGAGAGAGAAATCCGGCTCGCTGAAACTGAAAGTGAAGCACTGGGTTTTCTTTTTCAAGACATCTTGTCGTGTTGCTCACATTAAAGGATGAGAACTTGTCACCACGGTTATGGTTGACACTTTAAGATTATTCATAAATTATTGGATGCTGTTTTGGGCACCATCCTTTGGAACGTCTCTGATATTATATTCTTTTTTTTTTTTGTCTCCAGATCTTTATGAGGCTAATTAGCCAAACGGATTTAGTAGATTACCTGTTCTCAGCAGCAGCCTGGGGAGATGTGAAGTGATCCCGGAGAACTGCTGAGTGAAGTGTCACTTCATACGGACTTTATCATCCTGCTAATTAACCATTAAACTATTGTGACTGTTCCCATTACTGTTATTTCTTGGTTGTAAAAGAAAACAGAGCTTAAACAGAGATCTCTTTATTTCTATCTGTTCTTTTGATACAAGTACAACTGCAGTAATTGTGGTAGAAAAAACGTACAGTGCACTGTGATAGTCAGCAGTCTGTGTTTGTCTCTGCAAGCGAATGTCAGTGCATATTTAAAAACAACAAGAGCCAATGACTTCTTTTCACGACTAAATGAAATACATCTTCTGACTGATTGCCAATTCGTTACCAGCAGTAAGAGATTTGAGGGGTGGGATCAGAGGGGGGTGCCGTCCCCCTTGTTAACCTGCCGTGTCACCCTCTCCATCCCCCTGGTAGCTAAGAGAGTGCAGGGGGTTGCTTTTGATCCTTTATCTCACTGAAGTTTGAAGTTTGAATCTATGGCCACTGAAATATCAGCAGAAATCCATGCAGCTGTCCGTGATGCTGAAGTAACAGAATCTGTCAGTTTCATCTTATCATAATATAATAAAAATATATACTATAAATACTCAATTCAACACTATGTTGTAGCCAGTGCAGGTATATTTTACCATAGACTGTATAAAACATGGACGATATTCGAAGCTCAGAGTGTGGTGGCTTTGGCGGCCACAATCTTGCTGCCTCACGCCTAATCTAACAATCGGCAAAGACGCTGCCTGTCAGTGGACCTGAAGTGGGCTGAATGAAGCTCGATTAAGCCATTGGTAACAGCACTCACCTGCCATTCAAAGCCATCACGCTGTTAATTATGCGTCTCTAAGCCTTAATATAAATTAGGACTTGAAGACTTGTTCTGTAACCAGCCTCAAGTGGTCATTCGAGGAACTGCATTTGCTTCATTTCACAGCCACTGAGGTTGCCGCTTGGTTTTTATGGTTAGGGCTGTACTTTATGTTACAAATTAACAAGTTACAGACTGATTACCGCATTTAGACTCTTCAGCTCTCATTAACTTTGATAAGAATTACGCTGTGTGCTCAGAAGCCGAGGTGCCTTCAGTTTGGTTTAGTCTCTTTGCTAATGTGGCTCTTGACAGTTTCCAAAATTCTACATGTATCAGAGAGGCTGACGTCCACAACATCATAGCACTGTGGGTTTGTTTGAGAAAGTGTTCGTAATAATCCATTTAGATTCATGATAGTTCAGCCAGGAAGGAAATTGGAAACATTTTCTGAAGTTGTTTTAGTGTGGGAACTCAGTGTTCTTACAGGGATACTCCAGTGATTTGGTAAAGCTGGGGAACTGATTTGAAACATATTTTATTTTTTTAAAGAGTGGTCAAAATCAAAGACGCAGAGGAGGAGTTATCCTGACATTTAGTCTCTGGTGTGGGGGGAAGCTCCAAATACTTGATATGTGGCTCTTTCATTAGACTTTCCCTGCCTGAGAAATGCCCACATCTTTTAAGTTTCAGCAGCTTTCTGTTATGAGTTTGTTGTCTTTGATAATCAGGGTTGTCAGACTTGACGGAGCTTCTCCAGAGCCAAAGAAGATGAGTAGTACTCCTCGTGTCCTCCACTGATCTTCATGTGTAAAGTCTGTAGCGTGCTCCTTTAATTTTCCTTTAGTTTTACCTGTGAGTGTATGTATATATGAACCGCTCCCTTTATTTCCAGCTTAGTCTGATCTTGTTAAGTGTTTGTCGTCTTGTTGGATTTTGTTGATCATGTAAAGTGTGTTTTGACACGATGCCAGTTTTCCATTCAAAATGAACTGTGAGGCATCGACTGTGGGAGGCAGCAGTGGAGCAGAGCTGTGGATGTTGATGACTTGCAACTTGACGTGACAGAAAATAAATGACTTCAGACTCCAAACTTGGAGTTGGAATTTAAACACTTGACAATTAGTTTATGATTAAGAGTAAATAGTTTGTTTGGTTCAAGAAGTAGGAGAATCTTCTCAACCGAAAATAAAGGTATAAAGCTAGATCAAATGGATTTACTCAAGTGAAGTGCAAATACCTTGAATTTGTTCTTAAAGGTCCAATCTGTTGGATTTAGTGACATCTAGTGGTGTAGTTGCTGATTACAATATTATTATGTCCAGGTGATTATACATTAATTAAAAACATAGGCATGTGTTCTTCCATTTATGTAAATAGAACCCATTAAATATTACCTATTAGACCTCTGAATACAATACTTGAGTAAATACTGGTTAAAGCACAGTCTACAACATGATATTGTGATGTAAAATCAGATATATAACCAATCAATATATCAATCCATTAACCTGTTGGTCAGTCCATCAGTTGACCAGTTGGTATTATTATTAATGTAAGTCAAATAACCTCTCGCAGGTACCTTTAATGAACTTAAATACATGAGCTGTATTGCATTAATATGACATATGACATATCACAGACAAAAAAAATACCTCCATCTTCCATTAAAAAACATGAAGCACAACACACGTCAGGTCAACAACAAGTGTTCCAGGTGAGACAGGAAGCACATGTTTACCTGGCAGGCCAGTTTAAATCACTTGGACACAAAAAAACCTGCCAGACACGAAACTACTCACCTGAAACAAAGGAACGAAAGAATTATGAAATAAATAATTCAGCCGGCTGCAACACAACTCATGCATGTAGAACGGCTGCTGATGTGTCTTTGTGTGTCCCCAAGTGTCAAGTAATCAGTTTAAGTTCCTTCGCCTTCACAGGAAGAGAAACTTAAAATTCTTTGCAACGTTCAATATGTATTTTGCATTGATTTTACATCCCCTGCTTCTGAATGCAGCACAGTCATTTTTATTTCAGTCATTCAGCCTAAAGCAGCCTCTTTTCATAAAAACATATTTATTATAATGTTGAGCTAATACTCAATAATTTAACTAGGGGGGTCAAACTAAAGATTATCTGACAGAGTTTAGTAGCAAACCATGACTTAGTGTTTGATTCCAGCGGGGTTATTTAAGTTTGCCATGAAGCTTTAAATGGCTCTTTGAGACAGTCTGATGATCTACAGCATAAATTTGTATTCTGTTTCTGTTTTGCAGTTGGTGGAGCGTGTCCTCTTTTTTTTTCTTCTTCGCAAATATACATAAACTTAGTTTCTTCTTTACAAGCTTTGCCCTTTGGCTGGTACATAAGTGCTCCTGGAGAAATGCTTACTCTTAAATCATTTAGCACGTTTTTTGGATCAATGACCCCCCCCCCCAAACTTTGGAGAAACGATGCCTATTGGATTGATGTTTCCCAGAGCAACACTCTGAGTAAATATATCTGCATTCATTGAGCTGCCCTGCTCAATCACACTGCTTTGGCTGCAGCACTACAAGATAGCTTGCACCCAGAGGGAGATACTGGCAGACTCTGTAAGGCGCCTTGCTGACTGCTCAAGTGCCTTTATCTGTGCATTTCCTAATGGCATAGTGCTCGCGCAGACTTTTATGTTAAAAAAAGAGATAATGTTCAAAGTGATTTTCTTTCCCTCATGACTTAATTAGTGATAATTACGCCACAGAAGTGAATGTTTGCAAACTTGTCCTGACTCCTCAGTTATTCTTTTAGGTTTGCTGTGACTGAAAACTTCATAAAATTGATTGCAGTTCTGTGAAGCTGCTTTGTTTTTGAAATTTTTGGCATCCAGCTCCATCATTAGTAGGTAGTCTTTGAATCGTGTACTGTAGGTTTCGTTTGATTTTGATACACCTGCCAATTAGTCCAAATATGAACACGATATGAAGTGTTTTGACTGATGCCATTTGAAAAGAAAAAATCCAAGTGTAGTAATCGTTCGCTCTGTAAATTTCCCGGGAAAGATGACCTGATCAGCTTTGTCAGAATAGATGACCTCCAGACATCTACTGTACACCCTCTGCTGTCATTTGACAAGTAATCAATGGGTCCCTGTGAGGACAAAAACAATCCCAGTAGACCATTATAATGTATACATACTTTCACTTGTTTAATGGCTCGACTTCCAAGGTCCCTGCCAAAAAGGGGTGATGCCATCTGTTTTAAATTAGCACTGGCCAGGAAGGAAATGTTTGACAGTGTTGTTTAAATCAATCAGAAAGGAGATGGAAGGGATCTCATTATGGTTATGCTGATCCTGAGAATCAATCATGACCCAGCAGATGTTTCCAAAAAAAATGTTTTAGTCTTCATTTTGGCCCCCGACTTCCTCATCATCCGTCAGGTTTCCAACATCAGCTGAATAATATGAATAATAAGGAATTCATCTTAATAAGTGTAGAGCTAAAGCAGCACTGAACACTTTGTACAGGACAGCTTGTTCTCTCTTTATATTCCCCTCTGATCTTGGAAACTACATCAAAGTCTCTCAAAAGCGAATGACTTTAAACCTGCTCCTTTGCTGTTAAACAACATTTCAAATATGTTCTTTTTGTAAATACCTCAATGAGACACTCTCTGTGAACCCTTCAGTGCACATATACCGCATAGCATCGACTGTCTACAACTTGAGCTGTCAAAAAATGAAATTAGTTGTACGGTGGCAAGACAAAGTTTAGAGCCCATGTTGTTGTTTACAGTATATAGCCATATGGCGTGCGTGTGTGAGTGTGTGTTTGTGTGGTACGAGCACCCATGCATATGGATTTATCTTTGCTCATGGTGACAAAGCTCCAGTGGCTGACTGTCTTTCTAAAAGTACAGGGAATGAGAACTTTATAATTCCTGTTGTGCAGTCAGAAACCTGCAGAACAGCCCGGGGGAGGACAAAATAACCGAAACACTTCACCATGAAATTCAATCCAAAAGCAACAACAGCAAAAAATAATGACCTTAAAGAAAGAGGCTACAGATACGCATCAACAAAAGTAATAACACAGAAATACATATGTTTAAAATGAGGTGATTTTTTTGGTGTCTAACAGCGTCTCAAACCTTCTCCGTCAACATTTTTCTGATGTTGGAAACTGACAAACAAGCACGGCCACTTCACACAGAGCTTGGTCAAGTGTGGAGAGGTCTGAGGTATGATTCATTGCCTCTCACCCCTCTCTATGACGGCAGGTGTAAACACTTTTGCAGTTACATGTGGTCAAATGACCTGTTAGACCACAACTCATACAAAAAAAAAAGGGGCTGTGACTTTCTTAAATAAGTTTGAGTGAATTCAAATGCAGCCCACGTAGCCGATCCTGAAGTACATTGTAGAATTAATGTTGCGTTCATTCGTATTGCCTCCGCTGCCTCACTTGAGTGACAAGCTAAGTCACCGTACAGTAACGCAGCTGCATTTTTACAAAGTCAGCAAACAGCCTTACCTCTGTACATAGACCTCTTTCTTTCCACGGCGTTGAATTCAAAATGCTTCCACACATTATTTTTCAGATGGTTTGGTGTCATGATTACCTGGTTACCATGGCTCGTTAGTTTTCTCCATTTTGTGCTACCAAAGAGAACAACAACAGCCGATAGGGCCCACGGAGACCTATTGCGAGCCACGCTGGAGACAAGGCACACCCTGGTTGGCATGGAGACTTTTTAATTTTAACAGACCATATAAGATTGAATATTTCATTTTTTAAATTTAATTTGAATTTTAGAGGAAGCTGATTAGCTGAGTTTAGCACGAGTACTGGAAGCAGGGGGGAACAGCTCCAAGAGGATACTGAAATAATTAGTCTGGCAGCTCCCTGAAAAATTGTCTTTTGTACACAAATGAGATATACCGATTGGCAATATAAAATTGTTGTTGTGAAGCTCAGGGTGTGGTTGGTCTGGCCAACGCCATCTTGGCAGTCCTGCCTCTGCCGCCTCCTGGCGAATCTAAAAACGGTCAAAGACGTGGAGCTGATTGCTCAAACAAGCCACCTGTAATGGCAGCCACCAGTCAATCAAAGCGTCCGCGCTGTTAATTATGCATAATTTTAAGCCTTAATATAATTTCAACAGGTGAGTGTCATGAATGGAAACTGTTACCAGGCTGTAAACATGTTTATTTCTTCTGTGAGGTTGTACATTTTAATATGGAGGCTTATGGAGATTGACATGTTCTGGAGCCAGCTTCAAGTGGACATTTGAGGAACTGCAGCTTTTGGCATTTCCACATTGGCTTCATTTCAACCACTTTGATAAAACATGTTGATGAGTGACCTTTAGAGTTGCTGGGAGGGGATTTTTATAAAAATTTTTATCTTTGGACAGACTAGCTGCTTCGGCCATTTCCAGTTTTTATGCAAAGCCAAGCTTACTGTCTGCTGACTGTAGTGTCATATTTCAGGGGCCAGATGTGCGAGTGGTATCCTCTCATCTAAAGCCAAAATGTAAAACTATTTCTTTTACGATTCACACATGTGGTATCATTTCGAGGGTACCACACATTGCTTACATCCTAATCTCAGCTGTCCCTGTTATTTTGTCCACCCCTTTGTTCATTCACACAAAGGTAGATTCAATGTGAAAACAACACAATGTAAAATGCATGACACAAGATTAAACCACCCTCCTCCCAGCTGCTAAAACACACACACACACAAACACACACACACACACACACGCACGCACACACACACACACAGACACTCCACGCACACTTGGACAAGGGCTTTTGATAAAAACTAATAAAAAGCCTGGCAGAAGAAGAATGTTTTGAGCCTACTCTTTAAATTGATAAGATTAGGGGCACATCTCAGGTCATCTGGCAGGCCCGCTCCATGGTTTTCAGGGCCCAGTGACTAAAAGCAGCTTCACCAGATTTTGATTCTATTCTTGGAACAACGAAAATTCCCCGACCGGATGATCAGAGAGGTCTGCGGCTGATAAACAGTGAGCAAGTGAGAAATGTATTGTGGGGCCAGGTCCTTCGGTGCTTTATAAACCAGAAGTGCAATCTTAAAGTAAATTCAGGAGGCTTTAAAGCGAGCCAATGTAAAGGTCTAAACACAGGAGTGATGCGCTCAGCGATTTATGTTGTAGTCTACTGGGTAAGACAACAGAGACACGCATTTCAATAATCTAATACGCTGGATACCAATGCATGGATATAAATAAAATGAACACATTGAGCCGCAGAAAGTTTTTGGACTTTGGACTTATTGCCATCATTGCAGTCAGTCAGCGTTTTCACTGCTGCAACACTATTGTTCTGACATTATACACCAGGGGGGCTTTCATATTCAGAGCCCTCAACAATTCCTCAGGATTAGACTCAAGGATGTCATCGTGCGATACACTAACTGTATCAGACTGTAGCATCCTCAGGGGAAAGGTAAACTTCCCTGGTTAGAATATGTGATCTACACGTCTGATGATTTACTATGACAGGTGTTCTATGGTCAATTCTTCGCTGTTATACTCTCAGAAAAATACATCAAAAGTTCTTCTCACGCTCCATAGGCTTAGCAACCTTTGATTGAAGTTGAAGGGTGAAAGACCACTCCTCTCTTTAGGTGCCTTGAGGTATTTTTCGGCTCTGGGAGAGTGATGGAGCGCTGAAGAAGACAGGTTTATAAGGCTACAATTAAGATGTAGCCAAAGGAAGATGAGTGAAGCGGTACGTTTGGATGTAGTTTTTGACAGCTACAAGAATTTTGTGCCTTATCTTTGTAGCCAACTTTTACTTTCATCATTACTTCTCAGCTTGTGCAGACGAAAATTTGTATTTTTATATTATCAATGGATTAAATAATCAAAAAGTTTAGCTCATGGTGACGAAACAATATAGATTTATTATCTAACTCAGTTCCCCTCACCTCTATGGAGCATTTTAGCCTCTTTCAGCTCATTGTTTTGGTTTTACGGCCAACAACTGTTTTGGTTCATTTGCAGCACTCACGTCAGCCTTGTTTCCTGCCCAGCACCAAACTAAAAACGCTGAACAGTGTGGAGCTAAAGAGCAAGGCATTAGAGCTAAAAGGAAACTACTGGACTACATTTGTAGGGTACCAGAAACACAACTATAATTAAATGTCAGTGTCAGTAGGTGAGTGTCCATCTACTTGGGTTTAAGGCACATTTTCAATATGCACATGAAAAGTGAGAAATAATAATATATATAGATATAAAAAATAGTAACAGACGCCCTATTATGTAAAGGAAAATTAGCACCTAATATTACCCTAATAATCGCATAATGCTAGTTGGAAAAACACCCATTGATTCCAGCCTGCTCTCACCCCATGCCATCAAATATGGCAGCTTGGTTATTGGCCCTAAGCTTCATAGTAGGACGCTGGTACCCCTCTCATTTCTGAATACGCCAGTCATTTGGTCTGATGAGTCAAAAGTTGAAATTCTGTTTGGAAATCATGGACACTGCGTCCTCCGGGCTAAAAAGGAGAGGGATCATCCGGAGCAACATATGGTGCCAATTAGATGACGTCTTTTTCAGGGATGTGCAGACTTGCCTACATCAGGCAAGAATGGGAAAACCTTCCACTTTCAAGATTACAGCAAAGTCAGTTCCCAGACTCATACAGTGTTGTTAACAGAAAAAGTGATGCAACAGAGTGGTGTACATGACCCTGTCCCAATGTTTTTGTGGCGGGATGTGGCTCAAGAGGTAGAGCGGGTCATCCACTAAACAGAAGAAGATCTGTGGTTTGATCTCCAGCTCCTCCAGTCTGCATGCATCCTTGGGCAAGGTACTGAACCCCAAATTGCTCCTGAAGGTGCAGGGAGATCATTATACTGTATAGACATGTCTCTGTGTACCTCTCATCACTGCTCAGCCTTTCTCGCCCTCCTCATCAGTGCATCTATTGTGACTCATCCAAGGCTGACACCAACAAAGTATGGCTGATAATATCTTCATCCGTTACATTTTTTTTTTGGAAAAAGATTTCCTCTCTGCAGTCAGACAAAATGTGTAATATGCTTGTGTGGCTTCAGCAATGACCAGTGAGTTAGAGTGTACCACCAACAATGAGCTGACAGTTAATAACCGCGGTTAAATAATTTCGGTGAAGCCTGAAATCCGAACAGCAAAACAAAGAAATGGTGATGCAGATTTGATTAAATGTACTTTCATGCCTTTCATTAGCTTGTTATTTAAAGCTTGCACCATCCATCCTATTTAACACGTGAGGATGAAGTTAAACTGACTGCACATGGCCTCGCATGAACTCTTCACTCACATACAAAGTTCTCTTTTACGTATGTGAGTGATAAGATGACCTTAATGACAAAAATGTGAGTCATTTGTGAGTTGACACTGATGCCCCCAAATCATCAACATGTTCACTCCAGCGTTGTCCCATTTATTTTATTTTGTTGTTGATATATTCCAAGTTGCTCTCAGCATTTAATCTCCATTTACCCCCTCTCTATGCCCGCTCTACGCCTGACTGTCCTGGAAGATGGTTCCCTCTCTGTCAGACACTTTCTGCAGTTTCTTCCATGTTTGTTTCCTAATGAGTTTTTTTTTTCTTGCGCTTTTTTTTAAATAATATAATATTGATGGTTTGTTGTCTTCATTTATCAATTCAAATTACTGGCATCGTGAAGACCTTTGGCGGTGTGTTGAAGGGCTACTTAAACTTGATTTGATTTGACTTGACTTGCTGCAAACTAAACTGGTGATTTATTCATGATGTTGACCAGCTTCAACTTTGGTGACTATATTGTTGACCACTTTATCCTTCTGCATCCTGTCTTCACTGTCGCTGTTCGGTTTGCCCCGGGAGGTGACAGGGGACACAGGTCTCAAGCCGAACATGGTTGGTCAACAACAGGAAAAACAACATTGTGTTAGGTCTGCTCTCCAAGGTGTTTTGGAAAGTTACCACACAAATAGAGTGTTTCATTCTTCTGATACTGAGCTGTCCGGCCCCTCATGATTGTCAACAACTCCTATGAAAAGACCAAAATAACACAGCTTACTTTCTGAGCAACATTAAATCATACCGATAACATCCATCCATCCATTTTCTGTAACCAATTATCCATATCAGGGTCGTGGGGGCGATCCCAGCTAGCATTGGGCAAGAGGCACTGACACCCTGGACAAATCACCAGTTTATCACAGGGCATGCCTACACACCTCTGGGCAATTTAGAGTGACCAATTAACCTTTTAACTGCCTGATAAAACCCACGCAGACACGAGGACAACATGCACCGTACTGCCCTCTAATGATATTATACAGTAAATATAAAAAAAACAGGTCACAATTGTATTTTTTAAAAAGGCTCAGTAATTCAGTAAATGATCTGGGCACTGCAGTTTTTGGCAGACGTTACTCAAACTGGAGGAAATAGTGCATTTGTTGGGTACTATTTTCATCCGTGGATTGATTTGGACCAATTTGGTGCCCAGGACAGTATTTGTGGGATTGAGTCAAAACAGCACTCATATTCATCATAATGAAGGAACACAACACCCTGTACAACAACGCACAGATGTGTTTTTAATGGTTTTTGGACACAGAAGGCTTCTTGTTTGGCCACACAGACAATACTTGTCATTAGGATTACTGCCGTGCAAGTTTTGATTTTCTTGGGGGGGATTTTGCTGAATTATCCTTTAAGGACACAATTAAACTGAAGAGTATTTACCTGTTGCGTCACTTTATCTTTCATTACTAAATGTGCAACAGGAGAGAACATTCTGTTTATGAATAGATGTTTTTTTACTGTAAATCATTTGTGTTCACACGTTTTAAAAAGAAAACACTACCACTAACTAATCACATCAAATAAATTGCTGCGAGTCAGATCGACATTCGGCTGTTAAGTTGATTAGAGGTTAATTACATTTTTAATTTTTTTAATTCAGGCACATGCAGAGCAGTGATCAGCACTGAAAGCCACAGAATAAGGGGGGAAAAAAACAGCATTTTTTTTTTTAGAGAAGAGCTTCATCTGTGGTGGTAGTGGGTGGACAGCTGATATGGGTTTGCTCAACATGACCTGTTGTGACAGTGAAATGAGTAGAGTGGTGGAAATGTGCTATCAATTTGCAAAGGGGTAAACATAATTAATCACAAATTCACAGCACCTCCAAACCAAACGCGACAGCGTGATAAACAGAAATAAAACAAATATAATGAAGCCAAAATAACTACAGATTTAGACAATTAATTATTTGTAGCACTACAGCATTGTGTGTGCATGAGTGTGGTATTTTCACAACAGAAACAAATCAGACTTTGGTAGTAAAACTGTACCCTTGTCTCTGAAATTTACCCCTGACTGTCACCAGTCTTACTTTTCTTGGACAGAAAGAGAATGAGAGAGGCAGTCGTGACTGAAATTCAACTCTGTTGAAATAGTCTGTGTGACATGGTGGTTTGTTATGTAACATTTGTCCAGACATCTCATAACACTGTGCCGAGAAATAGTGTGCATGTACAGTACTGCAGTTACAGCGAAGGAAGGTGCACAGGTGGCAATATCTTCCACAACCCTGGAATGTTATTTCTCCTTCCTCTCCATTTATTTTTATTCTCTCGCACTTGACAATCATTTTGTTGTGTTGCAGCACTGTGAGAGACTTTACCTACTCATTAAATTTCAAGACGCCGGGCACGTATAAAGAGAGGAGTTCTTCAATTTGTGTGCATGTGTGTGCTGTGCATTAATGTTTTTCACATCAAGTATGCAGCGTAAAGTAAATCCGGGGAGTGAGTGTGATGTCGGAGGAAGTAATGTACTGTGCTGTACATTTAAAAGATCAGAAATACGGGCATGTAAAAGCAGTCGTGCTACTCTATCATATTTTGCGCAACTAATGTCACTGTTGATGCCAAAATAACATTATTAATGAACAGTTAATGGAACTATTTATTCGAGCAAGCGGAGAATATAAAACAGTTGACTCTTGATCCGTGACTAACAAATAAGAGATACACTGTATGATTTATTCTGGTCAGCTTTTGATATGATGCTGACAGAATCTTAAGTGCACATTACCAGTATGCACATTTCATCTCGCACACTTTTTAAATTAAAGAGATGTCCGTTAAAATGGCTTCAACAGCTCGATAAGACTTCAGATTTTCCAATAAAAGCAAAAAAAAAGTCTGCATGTTTGGAGGTTTTGTGAAGATCCATCAAAATATACATATTCATATGTAGAATATACATGCATTTGAGAGTATAAAGCTGTTGAGTTACCTGATAACTTCTCTCTATACTAGTCAGTTCTCTTGTGTAAATGATCTGTTCCATATTAATGGGAGTCTTTTCTTGCCTGAGTCACTTCCTGCCAGCTGCCACTCTCTTTAGCAATTAATTTGATTCCATTTGTGCTGAAGAAGTGTTTGGGCAGGAGACTGGAGACACAACAGTAGGGAGAGGCGACGTCTTCCGACAACAGGGCCTTTGAAGTTGCCGGTGCCCTTTAAAATAATTATGAAAAGACAGGAATGAAAACACTGAAGAACATGCTGCTACATCACAAAGACAATGCGGGGTGAACCTGATTCGCCGTTTACTGGAGGGTTATCCGGGTTCCTTCGATGATTTTTAATGTTATTTCAATCAAATAAAATCTCTGTAGTTGCATTGGAATCATACAGTCAATGCTTGTACTTTTGTATCTTCACTCTGAAAAGTCAGTTTGCAAGTAAGATCACTAAAGAGCGCCTGCTGTGATAAAAACACTGCAAGGTTGTAGTTATCATCATAGATCACGGTGTAGTCAGTAGTCGCCTTATTTGCATGCGTTCTACATCCTGGTTATTAGTACTTGGTGGAGTGAGCAGAGCTGAACAGGTGGAATATGGCACCACTAGATGTACTGTGAGTATTTAAGATTGTTTGTCACAATTCTGAGGAAGGTCCTCGTCCTTGAAATGTCAACTGCTTGCTGATACATAGCTGTGTGATTATGCAAATTTATTTTCATTGCACCTGCAGCCATGCCCAACAGTGATGTCACAGTGTACTGACACACCTTTACATTAGTTTAACCAGTGGTGGTCAGTAAAAACGAGACAACAAAGATTTTCTGTGAGAGTTTTTGACAGCTGGTTTCATGATTTTTCAAACAATCATCAACTGGCAGCAGTGACGGACTCAGAAAACAGAAATACATCAACAAAGGCTGTGAGGAAGAGGACTGCTAGCAAGTGAGCATGTACGCAAACAATGAATGATTGAATCGCAGCTTTGCAAATGTTCTTTTGTGGAGAGAAATGCACTCAACATATTTTGTTTTGGTGATTGAATTGATATAAATTGATGTTCCTGTGACATGCATATCTTGTCAATCTAAAAGAAACACGTGTTCCTGCAAATCAACAGGCTATGCAGTCTTTCTTTTACACTGCTTGAAATGGCCTCACTCTAATGGAGATAGATTAGGTTAAGTTGTTTACAGTTTTAGTAATCAGTATATTGCAACGTTACGTTTCTCTCTGATTATTATAATTACATCATGTTTAAGCTCATCATGTAAATGTAGTCGGTGTAGTTTCAGTATAATAACACAGCATGGATTAAAATACTGTTACGTAACTTAACATTTAATCTAATTATGTTTTTAGTTTATCCAATTATTTGAGGCAGATAATTTTTCACCTCCGCAAAAAGAATCAATGGCTTGAGAAAACAGTTTCTAAAAGTGGCCGAAAACATCCTATTTAGCAAAATTAAGGTAAAGCAAACAAATAATAAGATCCTGAACGCTGCTTTAAGGAGGAATCAAGGGAAGCTAATAGAGAAAAGCAATTTATTTAGCCGATTTAAAGTTTCATAGTGAATTTAATTACCACTCAGTGTATAATTTCCTCAAGTTTTTCTCATTTCACACAACCGGGACCATAATTCTCAAAGTTAAACACAGCGTCATAGATTTTTTTTATATCCCTAACAAAGCTCATTATCCACTGCTTTCTCCTCCTCCTCCTCCTCTTTCCCCCCCTCCTCTCTTCTCCTCCATCCTCTGGCTTACTTTACTTTTCCGCTCCACGGCTCATCTTGTTCACGGCAGCCAATTTAAAAGCAGCTTAATCCTGAAGAGAATACTGTTGTTGCATCCAGTCGAACTCCCGTGATTGATGTCTGGTAAGATTTAATCTAATGTGCGATGTTTGTGTGATTGACATCACACAGGTGTGCTCCTACAAATGCTGGTGGATGCAGAAAGCACAAAGGGGGTTTACTTTGTGCTCGCGGCCTGCTTGAAGATTAGAGGACCACATGTCAAGGCTGCAAAACCTAGCAAGTGCTTCCTGATTGCTCTTGAAATCAACTTGTAAATCAGGGATTCTCGAGTTGTCCTCTACTTTCTGGTATTTTTGTTTTGTTTGTTTTTGTATGGCAGCATTGTGACAGCCTTGATTGATCAAGGGGTTGGAATTGTGATACGACATCTGAAAAAAAGTTGTGAAAAAGCCAAGCCGAAGACAGCTCCTCTACAAAAAAAATATGGCATTAAGTTTGACTGATGTAGCCTAAGGGTATCATTTTATAAGTTAACCTAGTAGGATTTGAAACACGGATGCGTACAACAAACCACATAACTTTCACTCAAAATAAACCCCGCGTGACCAGCAAAGTATCGATGTTTAGTCCTGTCATGTAGCTTTCAAAGACATACAGACGACATTTCAAAAAAGTAAAAGTCCAAATGAAATGTAAAACCAGATGCATGGATTGACATAACAAATAGGGAGACATCCTTATTTTACCTTAATCTGATCTTTTCAGATACTTTATGTGGATTCCTTATACCCTCACTACTACCTGTTTTATGGTCTTCTCAATGCGGTTTGCAGTGCGCTCGCCTCTGGCCAAAGTTCAAACTGTTAGAAAACCGGCATTGCACTTTGCTGTGCGCCACTCATTGCTTTGTTGTAGCAACACACAAGCCATTGAAAATAATGGGCCATTACACCACCAGCTAGTCCTCCATCTGTTTCTCATGTACAAAGTGCAGCAATCTTCCCAGGCGGCATAACCAAACTCTCTCTCAACCACATTAGTTTTAGTTCGTCCTAAGTTTTAGGTTTTTGCTTACCACCTGGGGCATTCTGGCTCCCCACCCCATGTCAGTGGGATTTATTGTGGGACTCAAACATTGTTCAGAAAACAGCAATCAACAACCAAGGCTCTCCTCGATCCAGGCCTAACTTCAGAGATGTACCCTGGTTGAAGGCCCCTGCGACCTCACCGTGCACTTGCGCAAGGTATTAGTGACAGGTTGACAATCACTGCAATCAAACTATCCGTCATCTACCTCCCAGGGTCGAGTCCTTCGGGCTGACACCCCAATTTGTGCATCACTAAGTGGGTCAGCACCTTTGCTGTGCATTGGGTGCATCCAATATTCCACACATTTAACATTAACATAGTCAGGACGAGTTCTGGGTCTGTTTCCTCTAGACTCTCACCTCTCTCCCAGCTCGTGAATGCACAGCCAGTCAACGGGGTCAAACCTCTTATAGGGGCTCACCTTCAAGGGATGGTAGGTACGGACCTGTGGATGAGCCCTCGGTTCTTGACAGAAGGTTACTGACTAACGTGGTACAACCGTAAATATTAATCACTGATAAATATTGATAAATATAGATTATTAATTCATTTTTCTGTCAGCTAAACTGCTAGTGGTGTTTTCTGTGTGTATGGCAGCCATAGAAAAACCCTTAACTGATGCGTAGCTGCTTACCTTACTTATTTAAAATGACAATGTATGTAACTGCTGTGGCAGAGAAAATGCACCTCAAGCCTGCCTGCGCGAGGACACAACAGAGAGAGACTGCAGTAGAAACACGTGGCTGCACTGATAACAACCCAAAGGTGCTGGTGGGGTTCACAGGAACTTCCACAATAGACGCCTTGAGAGGATTTTACTGGACTATCTGCACACAATAGTTAAAACGTAGTTTTCTGTCTGTATTGGCTCCATTCTGATGCTTTCTTCCTCTATTCGTACTGTAAACATCCTTTTCTTGTTTTCCCCTCGAAATTGCTTTTATAACTGGAAAATAAAATGTGGTTTAGTAAATCGACAAAACTTTTTCAGTCATACGAAAAAAAAAAAAAAAAAAAACAGTGGCCATACTGCGTAATCGAAAGTTCCACTTCTGTATTGAACTCCCCAACAGATGTCTTCTTTAACAAGTTATAGATTGAACATTTCAAGCAACAATATGCATTTTTCTACTGTGCGGTTCTTCTTATTCTTCTCTTCTATCCCCCAAAGCTTGCGAGGCATCAGTACATTGTCACTCATCGTGATAAGTTGCCTTGAAACAGCATCTAGCCTGGGGCTGAGGTAACCAGCATCTGTAAAGACCACAACAGATGTTAAAGAAAAGCCTAATCCATTTTTCATGCCAGTATTTTCTCATGTTTTTGTTGAGGTTTTATCTGCATCTTTCACTCTTGCTGATAATCTTCTCACTATTCAACATCAAATATGTGTGTATTCATTGTAGACAGTCGGAGCATTTTAAGCATCGACTGCTTCAAAATGGATGTAGTTCATAAAAAGTAATGAGTGTTTCACTTGAAAGTACATCCTTGACATAACATTTTTTTTTGTATGTCACCCTGCTACGCATACTGTTTTAATCAGGAAGTATATGTGAATTAACCTGACGTAATGGGAGCTCAGGGCAAAGTTTAGAGTCTTAGGCCATGATTTTAAAGTTGGCTTGACTTGGACAGAAACATTCTTTGTCATGTATGCTCTCTACTTGCTGTATTATCAATGTAAATCCTGTTAAGTGAATGTGCATTCAGAGTCCCAAATGATGATTTAATCTTACAGTAAGTGTTCCTGGATGATGCTGTGAGTCCAAGTGTGAATGTTAAATTAAGTCTCAACGCTATCTTGAATCAGGCTCCATGCCAAGCATCTAGTGGCTGGACAGTTTTTCTATGCACTCACCAGAAAATGTGTATTTGGGCAGAGGCTGCGAATGTGTGCATGAATAATACACAGCATTTCTAATGACTTCTGTGCTCTTGGCTGAAGAGCTGTTTGTGCTGCAGTGGGCGGTCTTCTGTCAACCAGACTGACATGAGAATCATACTGAATTCTCATCTGCACTATAAAAGCTTTGCAATATTGTCTAACTGCAAGAACAAAAAAAAAAAAATCTGAGCCTGTAGGATTGATGTATGCACTTGTAGGAGAATACTGTAGCTACCTCAGGCTGCCTGGGTGAAGTTAATCTTTCAAAGTAAAGATGAACTTTTCTTCAACCTTCAATAAGTAATTTCTTTCGGCCACTTGTGAGCAGCGCAAACAAGCTGTGAACACAACATTGACGTATCATCACCTCTGAAGTTGATCTGGCAAACTTAGAACTTGTTTACACATCCAGCAGTCATACAGCGCAACATATGGAGTCATTTGGAGTCCAACATTCACTCTATTTTAGCATTTTTTAGATCATCACCAACTTCTGAGTGAAATATCTGTCTCTTTAGCTGCTAAATGCTCTATTATGTTCACTTACTAAGTGTGTACAGTGAGCCTTTAGCACTCTTTAGCCACAAAGAGCTGTCTGTCATGGCCATAAAACACTTAGAGAGTTGTGAGAGTGAACCAAAAAACAAAACAAAATGAGCTGATCTCGACATGAAAGTGATGTGGCAAACTTATAACTTCTTTGCATATCCAGCAGTTGTTGAGAGCAACATATGGGGTCCAATATTCACTTCGGAGTGAACTATCTGTCGCTTTAGCTACTAAATACTCCGTTATCTTCACCAACTAGTTACTAACTGTGTCTGTCTGCCGTTTGGTGCTGACCAGATGTATGTAGTGAACTTTTAGCGGTCTTTTGCGATAAAGAGCTGCCTGCCATGGCCAAAAAACACATTTAGTGTCCAAAAATGACTCTTTTGTACCTCTGTTTTTCATCTCTACCAACTGCTGAGCAAAATAACCAGCTCCATTATTTTCACCAACTAGTCATTATGTCTTTTTCAGTCTTTTGTTGCTGGGCAGGTAGTGTACAGTGAGCTGTTTACAGGAAAAGCAGTCTTTTCCTGTAAACAGCTGCCTGCCATGCCCAGAAATGACGCTAAGAGAGTTGTGAAGGTGAACCAAAAAAGTTGGAGAATTAAGCAATGAGCTGAACTCCATTTGAAGCTCTGCAAAGCCTGACAGGAGCTCCACACTGGGGTGATCATTCTCTGTATGTTGACTCTTGTCACATTGTTTTCTCATTTGATACATTGTAATTATAAAAATATTGATTATAGCTTCTTTAAATAATCTGCCATCCACACATATAATCACCTCCCACAGCTTGTTAAAAGTACACAAATATTTATATTCTAAATACACGCCTACGGCAGCTTTCCAGTTCTTGAAGAATGACATCTAGACACACTGTGTACGAGAACAGCTTTGTTGTTTTGTTTAGTGAGTTTTTACTTCAGACCCGAGAAACCTTTGAAAACAGAAACATCAGATAAGACATAATGTCAGTATTCTAATGACATTTTGAAGACAACATTTGTAGCCAAGAATATTAACATCAATGAGAGCAGTGGGGAATGCTGCAACATTAACATTCATATCTTTCAATATCTGGCATGACATTGATGAGCTTTCACAAAAAAATAAAAAAAGCAAGCTTCATTTTGTAGTTGTTTGTGTTTCATTTCCTTATTATGCAGTTTTTTATTGCTTGTCTCAAAGCAACTAAGACTGTGCTCTGCTGCTTTGAGACTCACTAAATCCCACCAGGTTTCTTTAGACAACCGATCGCAAAATCCTGCTTTTGTGCTTTTACTGGGTACGACTGCTATCCGGCTACTACAACAGTCTCAAAACACAGCATCCAGTAGCAGGGGGGAAATATGGTACTCGTAAATTGGTGTGATAGAACAACACAGCATTCATCTGCTTTCTGTTTAGAGGAAAGTGTTTTTGCATGTGTTGGCAGATTCAATTATGATCGCTGCTTTTTATAAATGGATGCCAGGAAGACTAATGTCTTGCGCTGATTTATTCCACGTGGTTAAGATGAAAACGGGATGAGCTCGGCATAAGACTCAGGTGCAGCGTTTGCCCATTTCTTCATCTCCCCCACTGTAAATGAGTAGTGTATTGCCTCATTATAATTTACATGTGAATTTTTATGATTTCTTGAGGTGGGTCGTCAATTACATTATCTGCTGCGTTTCTGAATTCCCGTGGAGGGATGAGTACTTTCTAAAATGTCTAGAGTTCCCTGTGAAGAGTATTTAACAGCTGTGGTCCATCATATCTGCCATGTTCATAGGTTAATGGGAAATTTGGAGAAGCAGGTTTACAGAAACTCAAATGAATGGACCAAAGGATCCCCATGACAGATTCAAACCCTGGACCTAACTTGAGAGTGTTGGAAGTATCCACATCCTTTAAAGTTCTAACAATATAAAATTCTTTTTTATTTTTAAGTCCCAACTTATTGCCGCATTGTGTTTTTTTTACTCCAGATTTTACAGATTTTAAATAATTTGGACGCCTGTTCTTGCGCAATATAACTTTATGGTCCGGGTATGTTTACCCACGAGAAGTACGTAACGCTTCACTGCACACACCACCAACTATTTAACTTATTTTGGTGAAACTGGATCATATTTTATGGAGAAAAATGTTCTTCGGCTACTCTGGCTCAACTCTGCAATTTAGAGTTTCCTGATGGACAGTAAGTTGCAGCAAACTATAGCTGCTGTTAGATTATGTTAGCTCAGTTCGTTAGCGGAGCTGCCCAGAGTGTGAGAACTTCAATATCTCACATTGTTACAGTGAGCAACTCAAACCAGATGAAACTATTACTTCTCTAAACAGCCCTTATGGAGGTGTTGTATCTCCTTCTTACAGAGGTTGGAAGTGGTTCATTGCTGACCTTCCCCATTTTGTTGCCTCTGCAGTAGATGAAAAAGAAATCCAGCAATATGAACATTAGTCTTTATGATGGCATCATTTTCATGAGAAACATTACGCTACGGTAGATACAGCTGGCTAACTGCATCACAGTTGATTAGGGCAAGAGCCAACAATAACATAAGTTCAGATAGCTGTTGCTTATCTTGTTATAGTCCTGTTATTAGTTCGATCACAGACTGTGTCCACAGACACAAAGGTAACAGGATGAAAATGTTCTTGCTTTTCATAACTGTTCATCACTTATGGTTTTGTTGAAACATGCAGCTCATTTGTCATTCAAATACAATAATTAATTTTAGAAGGGTGCAATTTCTTACAGTAGAGGGGCAAAAACTTTGAAAATACACTAGCCTTCTACAAGCATCTTTTTGTTTAGATTTCGAGGTCAAGTCTCAGATGAAGTTAAAGAATATTAATTGATAAAAAATCATTTTTGTCTATATCTAGGCCTATAACATAAAATGTATACAGAGTGATGTGGTTACAAGTTAACGTTTGGATTTTAATGTTCTATCTAAGACAGTGGTTAAATGGTTTTGATGCATTAATTAAACAATATTACATGAGAAGGTATGCTTTACTGTCATTATTGGCACAACAGTGATGTGGTCTCGGATGTAATTTTGCAAATATACAACAATTACCAACGAAATAAAACATTTTGGGGCAATTTACTCTCAAACATGTTTTGCTCATGTTATCTCTGTTTCCATGGGTATACATATGACTAATACCTGGAAAACAATCAGTCACAGCAGTGGACTCCTCTATATGATGGAACACACGTTTACTACTTCAGCAAGTAGTCCGACCCTTAGTAACGCTCTAGCAACATAGACAAGTTTTAGTCTTTGCCAACTTGTGGAATTTTCCAAACTTAATAAATACCACACATAATAATTTTTCCATGGACAGGTTTAGCTACTTAGTTCATGAACTGTATGAACATGTATTTTTAAGCAAGTAGGGCTGTCAGTGACTCACCGTACAGCTGATGGAGGATGTGATCCAAACATTAGATTTTCAAAATTCACAACATGTTTTTTTTTTTTTTTATTGAATGAACTGTTCTGCATCAATCCATATTAATTGGCCTTTAGACTTTTAAAAACAACATTTTCTCTGCGGTCACTAAACTGTTTGATCTCTAATGTAGCACCTGTATTAAGGGGGTTGATCTAACAGCACTGTAAAATTAAAGAAAAAAAAGGAGGTCATAGTCTAAATAGGCCCACTGTGGTTGAAGGTTTATTTTTATGCATAAAAACATTTCAAAAACACCCTCCTCTGATTTCACAGTGTGTATAACAATGCATATTATTATATTTTCATCAGCATTTACTGGATAATTTGCTAGTTTAGGCAAGAGCCAACAGCAACTAGACATTATAAGCAATCCCCTGGATAGACTGACTTTTCAAAGAGGAAAATAAGAACATGACATAACATGAGGAGGTAAGATTTTTGTTGCTGTTATTCACTTGCTATTGTTTGCTGCTTTTATTTTATTGAGTTGCTGCTGAGTTTGTAAGACTTAGGAGCGTTGTTTAGAACTATTATAAGTTAAGGTGGTGTCGTTGTTGTTGTTGCCTGTAGCTGGTTTGAGAGCAAGTTGTCAGCTTGCACAGTTAATGCAAATCCAATTTCTGTTGCATAGTTGCATATCAGTTTGTCAGCTGCAGCAGGGTGTAAACTACAGGGGAGCCTGGGGCATCTTGACTCCTCTTAATAAGACATGAGCCCCCTGAAAACATGATTTGTGAATGTTTTTTTTTTTTTGAGGGGGTGTGGGTCTCTAAAATATTGACAATATGCTAATGTTCCCATACATTTCTCCACTTCTCTTTTTCTGTATCTTCATCATCATGGATCATGTGTAAACTGAAGCTGTTATTGATGTATGATTCAAGTATGGGAGTGATTCATCACTGCTTTAATAAACATAAATGCTATTCTTACAGACTTTACCATCAAAGTGCGGCAGCACAGTATCATAAACTTTACTCACTTAAACTCAGTGGGTTAGGTAAGTTAGTTTTGATATGGGACATTACTATTTGTTGTCTTAATTTCACAGAGAAATTATTATTCTCATCTGTATGTGACCGCTAACTTTAACCGTTGTTTAATCGACCCCTTGTAGGCAACATGGAGTGCTTTAATTGTGATATAATGCTCATACTTTTGTGTGCTTATAGGCTGTTTTGCTATTTCACCTATTCATGTCTTATTTGTGCAGATGAACTATAAGATATAGCATGCAAACATCACTCTGCAGAACATGCTGTGCCATGCTTTAGTCGATATCACACTGTGATATTTGGTTTTTTTTTATTACCTGTGTGGAGGTTTGTTGTACACATTTACAGTCACAGAGTGTTTGATCTTTGGTCTTTTCACAAAAATCACAATTTTGAACAATATTTGAAAAGTCAAGGAGCTTTTTGTGTTACCAAATGTGCCAAAATTGCATTTCTTAGTCGTGAATTTCAGCTGCTCATCTGCTAGATAACTATCCAACTCAAATCTCTTGCTCTAAACCAAGAAGGACTTATTTCCATGTATCCAGATTGGTAGATTAGGTGAGCTACATTAACAGTTTATTCCACACGTCGCATGGGTAGAAAAAAACAAAACAAAAAACTTGTTAATGCCTGCTATTATCTGACTCTATTTACATATTATCAGTTTAAATTCACCCCTAGTGACATGTTCTTTTAATGACATTACTAGCAGAGGTAGCTGGGTGAGGAGGGTGAGAGTGTTTGCTTAAATACAGACATCATCACATGTTGTTCCTCCTGGCTCCGTGTGCAGAACATTAACTGTGAACTGTGGAGAACAGCCAACTTTATTATCTATCCTGATGCACCGTTTTATCCACCTTCATTTACAGACATGAGAGGGACTACTAACATCTCAGCATTATTATGCAATCCAACACTACCATTAACTTATTATGATAGTCTGGAATCAGTCTCTGAGACAAAACACACTGAACTTCATGTGTTTCACATTCGTAGTATCTGTTGCAATGCAATGAGTAGACGTGCATCTAACAAAAGCATGTATGTCTCGTATAGGATGAGCTTGGTTGATCCAGATTTTTGTATTCTTAATGTCTTAATGTTGCTCTCGCGACGCAACTTTGCACAACCACTTCAGGAGTTTATTGCTCTCTCGCAAACATTTGCTTGATGTTTTGCTATTTTCTTTTTTTTAAGTTATATCATTTTTGGTGTATTATCTTCTTTAGACTGCAAATTAAATTGGTAATATAATCTCACCCGTAGTTCTAAACAGGGACTGAGAGATTAATGGGTCAAGATTAGAAAACAAAACAAAATGGTGCGTTCAAAGGAAAATATAGTTGAAGATAATCGCATTAAATATTTGAAAAATCATCAAAAAACATCCCTAGTTTATTCCTATCTTTCAAGTAAAATTGATAGGCATGCACTATCTATGTCTGACAATTATTTGATACCAGTTACCTGTCTAATAATAATAATGATCATAATACTGATAATAACAATGATCTGTTCTTAAATAGTAAAGGATAAGATATGTACCTTATTATAGATGAGAATAAAGAGACGGTTAGATCTAATTCATTAATCGGTGACCTCACATTGATAAAATATCTTCAGTGTTGAAGCATAAATCGTGATTTGAAGTCAGTTGTTCTACTGGAATCAGGTTTTCCTAAATTCTCTATCCTTTGTTGGTCTTGTCCAAAACAGCTTCCCTACAAATCTATTTTCTTTCACTGACCGACCCTTTTGACAATACGTTTGTTTTTTCTGACCATTTACTCTCAATTTCTGTTGCTAGGCACCCAGTTGGTTATGTTTGCGGGTGTATTTTTTTTCCTGAGAAAGACTTGTTTTCCAGTCTGACAGCATGTGTCAAAAGCCTGCATATAATAGAGAGACTGCGTTCGCATCCACCCTGTAACTGAGAGTTTGAGATAGAGACGAGCCCGAGGAAAGGTGTCGGGATGTGCGGTGACTGCGTCACAGTCGTACTCAGACGTCCTCGATACCATTTAACATTTATTAGAAAGTGAAAGACTGCAAAACATTCAACAGTTACTCTGAATGATCTTGTTTGAAACCATATGATTAAAAACTACCAGCAGCCTTCAGATAGATTTTAAATTATTTATTATGTTTGTATGAAAAGTAACATATTTTGCCACGACAACATTTCTTTTCTGCAGCAAATGAAGTTGTGCGAGAGGAGCGACCTGCAAGTGTTACCCGTTACAACTTTATAAGCTAAATGCTACTTGCTTAGTTCTTCTTCTTTTTCCTCCCTGCTACTTGTTACAAAATTGCATTTTCTTGCATCAAATTGGTTTTAAGTAATTTTATGGCAGACAAATCTTGCTTCTTTCATTGAACAGTAAAATTACAACATTCTCAAGTTAATGGAGAATCACTCTCTGCCTTTACACTTCTCACAAATGATTACTGTATGCAAAAAAAATATTGCAAAGCAAAATGTCACCATATAGTGTAGCCATTGGCTTTACCTACTATTAATTTTGTCCCTTCTCATCTCCTGTTTTATTTTATATGTCTAATTTGCATGCAAGCAGTCGAGCAAACAAAACAAAAAAGTGGAGAAAAAAAAACAAAAGAGAGCTCACCTGCAATGTGCACTGTTTTATTTATGAAGGCTCTGCCAGGCACGATGGAGACAAATTACCTTTTAACAATGTGAAATAGAATTTTGTTTACAAGGCTACGCTTCCCCTTGCTTTTTCAAATGAGATTTTTCACAGCTTCCTCATTTGTATCTCACAGCATTATCGTCTCAATCTTTCAAAACCAATCAGTCTCAAGAAAAGAACAGAAAAAAAAAAGAAGAAGAATGAATCACTGCTGTTCATAAAACAAGCCATTAGGTATATTTATGAATGCACACCGCATCAGCCACCAGCTTCAGACACCCACCCCCCTCCTGCGCTCTCTCTCCAAACCACCCATCAGTTCACTCAGTTCAGTGACATACCCTCCACAATTTTATTTAAAGGCCAATACAGTCTGTAGCATCTTAGAGTGCCCTCTGTGAAAGGCTGGACTTGGGTGTGATTTGGGAAATGTTTACACAATCTGAGCAGAGACGAAAGGCAATAAGAGGACAGAGTGGAAACACGCTCAGCTAAAACACGGGCCGTATCACTGCATCACAGAGCTGCCGCGAACAACCGCCGCTAAGCCTGGAATCCATTTCAAAGATTATCAGTGTTTGATACTGAGGTTAACCAAGCAGAGCATATAGTCTTTGTTTGCAAAATACAGCAAGGGATTTTGACAGGAAAAAGTCAACATCTGTTAAATCCTCTCTCTTAGCTCACTTTGCTACATTGCATTTGTGTACTTTGATTTTTTTCTTTAATATTGTTTTTGTTTAGTTGTTCTTTCTGTACCTGTGATTTTCTGCAGGATGTTTTTCTTTGCCTTTTGTCTCATCGCTTTATCTTGTTTAATGAAGAAAATACTTTAAGAATTTCTTCAAAACCACACAATATCACAGATAGAATTACAAATAATGTTATAAGGCATAAAGCCCCTAAACCAAAGTGTAGCGCTTGTGATTTTTTTATCAAGAAGTATATCAACGATTATGGCATTATTAATTTGATCATACAGCAAGAAAATGTGTGGAAATTTAAATTTAATTTGAACAAAACAACACTATATCATAAACATATAGGAAATTGATATTTACATATAATAAAAAACTTAAAAATCTTAAAAAAAGAGCACCTTCTTGGCTGTATTGGTGAAATTGACAGTGACGAATTGATTCAAAATTAAAAATGACAAATCGAGTTGTCATTCTCAATTTGCATGAATCAGTGTACACAAATTGATTTAAGTTTCTTTCATGCATGGGAAGAGAGACTCCAAAGAGATTCTGCCGGTACTGAGCCCAGCAGATGTCTCTAACATGCATATTTTCTTATCTTAAGAATGCAAAAAGTAAAGACTTATGAGATGTCTGACCTTTTTTAAAGGTTGCGCCACTTCTCATTGATCACCTGGAGGGACAAGGAAGGCTAGTAGAATACAAGTCCTAGTCCTGCATGAAAGTAGATATGGTATTCTCCTTGATATGGGTTGCATTTGGTCGGTATGTGAAATGGGACAATGGAGATTTTGACAAAAGTATGAATTTCATGTGAAATCTTTCACTTAGAAAAATCATCCAAAGCAAGAACCTTTCAGTTTACAGTGTGATAACTGTACTGACGTTACATTTTAATACTAATGTTTTACCTACTTTAGGTTAATCTACACAGACGGTTCTGACATGCATTTAAAATGGGCTTTAGAGGGCAGTCCATCTCCTGTTCTAACCCCTCTAGGATAAAAAACAGTGACAGTATAAACAGCATAAAGTTTTGAAGCCGAAAATATGTGCCATGTTGGATGTACGTCTCTTAATGCCTCCTGTCTACTCTATATATTGGCAAAGACGTGGATCATTGGCGGACCTGAGGCGGGTCAAACTGTCAATCAAGTGGTCACACTGTTAATTATGAGCAACTTTAAGCCTTAATATCATCTGAACGGGTGAGTTAAAAAAAAAAAATTGACCGCCCTCACGGTTGTCATGAACGGGGAAATTAGCTACAGAGTCCAAAACTGTTGTCTGAACCAGGCTGTAAACATGTTCAGTCTTGCTGTGAAGTTGGGCATTTTAATATGGCTGCTTTTGGAGATTGACTCACTTCTGCAGCCTGTCTCAAGTGGCCGCTCAAGAAATTACAGTTTTTAGCATTTCCGCATTGTCTTTATTTCCCAGCAAAGGAGGTTGCCGCTTCGAGTAGTTTATGTGACTAGTATCTCTAAAACGTGAAGTTCTGCATTCGCTACGGTGCTATAAGTTAGGTTAGATACTCCGTTTACAGCCTAATACAGAGTTCGATGGTCGTGCATTGTGTTTCCTGCTGCAGAGGCAGTTAAGTTCCTATTATGAATGCCACAAAAACATTTGAAAATCACCATGAAGTATTCAAAGAAAGTCTCAGAACCTTATTGAGGGACCCATTGCACAGCATGTTGCACCGTGTCTCTGGGATGTGTGATGATCTTCTTTTGAGGCACACCCTCACCTGATAAATGGCACATACCAACAAATTCGGGGGCTTCAAGGACCCTGGCAGTCTGGGGCCTCCAGACAGCTGCCTTCTTTGTCTGATCAATAATCTTTTCCATGATTACAGTGGTTTCAACAACCTGCAATTTATTAAGTGAGCCTTGTAGTTCTTAATCTAAAATATTTATCGTCTTGCCTGCTCTGACAGGAGCTCATAATGTTTGATATCTGAGCATGTATGACTAGAATGGCTAATGCAGTTCTGGTAATGTTTTTTTTTTTTTTTACCAATCAACCCTTTGGCTCTTTCAGTAACTCTATGTTATTAGAAATAAGGGACCTCAACATTGCTATAAACTCAACACTGCTGTAAAAAAAAAATGACAAAAGAAAATTGATATTTGCCGCTGCACAGCATCCTTGTCAAGAGGGCAGGTATAACTACACCATAGCTATCACCAGTCCGGCTCCTCTTATTGCGGTGATCTTTGTAGGAGGAATGAGTGCTGTTCAAATTTTACAACCCAGAGATGGTGCAATGTGTTGTACATTTTTTATAATCTAACAAAAAGCTTCTTGATGATAGGTGTCCAGTAAAAATGGGCCAACACATATTCCACTGCTCTCCCTCCCGCTCTCTCTCTCTCTCTCTCTCTCTCTCTCTGCTCTCTCTAACTGTCAGCAAAGAGGAGATAACATGTGGTTTCTTAACAACCATGCGCTAATGTGCTCACTGTAGTGCTGCCAAACCTGCTGTGCTGGATAGAACATCAAGATGGAAGAGGTAGCCGTAAACAGGACCCCCACCCCCTCTCCCTCCACCGCCCCCCGTGCAATAGAATAGTGCTGATGGACAAAATGAAAACCTGAAAACATGGCTTTCTTTTCAGCCTCGTTCGAGTCAGCAGGGACAAGAGGTGACGGAGGTAAATTGGGGTCATCAAGCAAAAGACAGAATATAACACTTTGCTCCGTTACTCGCGCACGCGGGGCTGAGTGATTGATATGTTGTCGACCACGTGATCTCTTTGAAATTCTCTCACTATCACGCTTTCTTTCCCACCATCCTGATTCAACTGATATCAGATCAATAACGCCCGACGATATTAATGAAATCTGACTATTGTAGCAGCAGATATATTTGTAGGCACCATCTGGAGCAGATACATTAGAGCATTTGTTTACATTAAACAGTGCCGGTAAACATGGCCGCTCATTAAGTTAATAGAGTATAACAGTTTGAAGTTTAGTAACTTTGTGGCATTTCTGCCACGAGTAGAGAGAGAGTGTGTGAATGGAAAGAGTCACTGCTGTCACTTTGACATATACTGTACAGGTGTGTTAAGGTGAAGTGTGGATCTCCCTGGATATATAATTATGGTGTTTATGTACAGATGGTTTGTGGCTTCAGCATAAGACTGTGCCTAAGCATAGTGTAGTCATTACATCATTGCTCCCACCAGCTTGCTCGACACCACACCTGCAGTAGTTCTGGGTATTAAATACAGCAACAACTAATGATGATTACGCTGATTATTATCTCAGTTAATTGATTTGTATATAAATTGCCAGAAATCAACATGGCTGTATTTAGAAAAACGGGTTGCTATGTTCTACGGGCTTTGAATAATTTCCTCTGAATGAGCCAGTGAATTTCCTGCACACATGAATGGCAAAAAATAATTTAATTAGGTGGCTCTTTTGTTTTGTAATAGTTGTGTACAAGGATGAAAATCTTTCCGGGCTGTTTTATGATCCTGTTTTAGTGAGCACTATGCCAAAATCCCTTCACACCTCTGTTGCTGAGGGCTTTGAAAATAATACAGGATGGTCATCACAGACCGGAAAGTGACTTATTCAAACTCTGTTTTAAAAGAAAAAGCAGCATCCTTGAAATTGAGAAGCTAGAGCCAGCAAATAAAAAAAATAAAAAATAAATACTGAGTTTGTAACATCAAAATCCTAAAACCTTTTTATATCGCCTGAATTGCTCAAAAAATTTGGCATCTAGTGTCTGTTCAGTGTTTAATTATGTTGTTTACTTATTCTTTTATCTGATCGGTCTTTATTAAAAATGTGATTTTGCCTGTTTTCGCCTGTTTATTGGGGCTAATTTCTTGTAGGGCAGCTTGTGTTTGGCTGTTTTTGTCAAATAAAAATAGTTTTTTTATAAAACACATGAAAGTAAGCTATCAAATAATTATACCTTTACTACTGAAGCCACCAGGTTTGGCCTTGAAAAAGTTCTGGTCTTGACCTGGTTTGATGATGGGTTGGCCACTGCTGTGTTGAACATACGTTTCTATTTGGCATATACAAAGTACAAAAAACTATTATGAAGTACTATATAAACTGAACTATTATCTGAAACTGACTTGACCTGAGGTGAACTCACTCTGTATCACTCTGTGTCACTCTGTGGTTTAGCAGCAACCAGGGATTATGGAAGGGTCCAACTCGGGTTGAATACGTATTCAGCGGAGCATGTTATACACGGGTTTCCTGTACGGAAGTAGTATAAGAAAAGCCTTTAAATACTTTAATAATCTTTTGACAGCTCAGAGATTTCGCTGTGCTGTGACTGGATTTTGCCACTGTTGCTATGGAAATACTGTCTACTGCTTTGCTTTTTAAACTGACAGACATTGTTAGAGTTAAATTTTCACTGGGGTTCAAATAATCCTCCTTTAAGGAGAGGGCATATGTGATGAATGACTGCCTCTTGTCATGTAATGTCATTTCCCTCAAGGACTTTTATAGGATGGCTGACATGAAAGGAAGTGAAGCTCTTAAACATGTTAGTTGTGCAGCTGGCGGGGAGGGGTTACTGTCAGTCATTGTAATGTCCACTGTCACTGTATATATGAAGATCATCTGCAGTTCCTCTGAATACATAGAGTTTGATAGTGTTGTTTTAGTCATTGCAGAAGTATCTTGTCTCACACACATATACAGACATATATACAGGTGATATTTCGCTCCAGCATGGTCGCGGTCTGCTCTGCTCTTCGACCTCTCGGTGCTCCTTTGCCCTCTGCTTTGTGCTGCAGTGTGGTCACACACAGAATGGGAATGGAAACAAGACCCACCTCCCTCCCTCAACATTGCCAGAGAGCGCACAGTGTTTTTAGTCTGACTTGCCTCCACCTAAAAAGTTTGAACATCTCCATTTTCCCTTCCAGTATGGTACTAACCGCAGAAGCAGATTAATAGCAATATAAGAAATAAATTCTGGAAATATAATTCTCAAAGACTGCTGCCCACGGGGTGGAAAAACAAAGAATAAAACACTTAAATCTTTATATTTTTGCAATCCATAACATGCAATATTGATGTTGTCTGTCAGTGCAGTTCACTGTTGGGAAGAGAAAGAACACTCTCTACTACCACCGTAGTAAGACTGAATCAAGATATTCGAGTCAGTCTGTGCAGTCTAAAGACTTGAATCCGTCACATAACTCCATTCTGAGTTATTTTTCAGAGTTGTAATGCTCTCCGCTCTCTGTTTAAACAAAATTATTATTATTTTTTTGTTATATTCAGACTTTTATTATGCCCGGGAGCACTTTGTAAACTAGGTGAAACTTGCATTGCGTGTTGTTTCCCCCCCTACTTTTTTGTTGCCAACAAAAACATCACAGTCGTCGCTCAACTGGATTAATTAGAGATCTGCCGGTTTGTGTGCACGTTGTACAACTCTTTGTTAGATAAGTTAGTTAAATCAGCCAACTTCTTCTCCATTGTTCAGGTGCATTGTTGGAGACAATGGGCTCAAGTTTTGAGAATAGATGACACAAACACCAAAGCTGTGTTCCACAAAAAGCAGCACTGTGTTATCAAAACTCTTCTTACAATCAGCAAAATCACACAGAAAATGAAGATGAAGGCTGTGACCTGGACCTGAGATTTGTGTCTGTAGACTTTAAACCAATATTGGCAGCAATGCAATGAAGAAAAAACTGTGATATAAGGTTTATTTGGCAACAACAAATCACTACACGGCAGGGTTAGCGTTGGGCTTTTCACTTAAAGCGATTCTCTGAAGATATTTTCCTGTGAGCAGTTATTCATTACACCACTTTACATCGCTTTCTTACATTTCCACCTTTCAAAACTGCCAATTGCTCCTTCACTTTCCTTCAAAAATCAAACTCAGGGCAGTCGCCTTGCCCATGTGCTTCTCAGTGAGTGGTCAGCGTAATCATACATCGCTGATGTTGAACGTTCTTGTCATCTCTTCACTTGTCAAAATCAAAGCCCTCGGAATACTTGTAGCCAGTAAAAGAAGTGGTAACCACGATATTATTACTGTTGTTAAAATGATGCATGGCACTAATCTTTGCAGAGAAAACTAATTGGGTGTGAGGAAAGTATTATTCTCATCTAAACATAATGAATGCATAGTTTAAAGCAGTTTAAAATTTAAAAAGCATTCTCAAACCAAGAGGGAATAATTCTCCGAACGTATGCTTTATAATATACAAACTTATACAGTACTTTATGTAACAAACAACCTTTTCTCCTTTCCTCCCACAACATGCTTTGAGCTTCACCGTTCTTTCACTGCTTCGACACAGCAATTAGGCCTCTCACCATCTCTCATAGTTCATCGTGGCTGATACATGGTCTAACCTCCTTTTTGATCAAAGTCCAATCATTCCTTTAATTAGCCCCATAGGTGCAAACTGATCGTAGATGAGGAGAGATTTGTTAAATGCGTAACCCCCCCTCCCCCCTCTACACACACCACTTGCACTCGTACACACCCACACAAACTGCCATGTTGCTGCCTGTTCTTTTGAAATTAGCGGTTGCATTGAATTCCTTTGCTGGAGAGCTCGCTAACGATCGCAGTCATGCCGCATTACTGCGAAGTCGATATGACACTGAATTTGCTTTTCCTGTATCTTCCACTGGCCAATTGTGCTATATCGATGGTCGTATTGATCTCTGATCTATGCTGGGGTAGAGTTAATGTTATAATTTGTCATGGAATTAAAGGACGTAGCGCGCATAAGATGATGTGCAAGTCAAATTCCATCAAATTCGAATATAGCTTATGCGGCTCATGTACATTACTTTTTGAAGCTCAAACTGTATTTCTAAATCAATAAGTTCAACGCAAGTAGGTGGCATGTAACCTTGAAATGTAATGTTAGCTCTGAGGAGAGAGATCAATTAAAGGACTCCTCATTGTCACAGGCTCCTGGCCTTCTTACAAGACTGAGAATAAAATGATAAAGCCAGTGGAAACATAATGAGGCAGAGGAAGGCTTATCATATAGTTTGTGGCATTTTACAGTGATAGACCTTCAGCCTCATAATTAGGCTGGATTGACATTTCATTTTGACGTCATTCTGATCTGATTTTCATCATAACTTTTGAGAACCAATAAAAGGCAACCTGTTTTTCAGGAGTAAAAGCGATTTATAATAAGTCAAGTGCAGTGACAAATCCCCCAGTGTGTCCATATCCTGTAGTTGTATTGCAGACTGAATGCATCAGCGTACAACCACCCACATCCACATCAACACTGAGCGGCCAAACTAACCAACAGGTGTCTGCTACAAATGAGTACAGCTGTCATCCAGCGAGGAAACAGACACATACAGTATCTTGAAAAGTAAAGGCCATGTGGATCGATAACAATCTGCGTGACGTGCGGGACAGTCAGCGATATGTGGATGTTGAAATGTGGCCAGAAAAAGAGAGAGTCCTAAACATTCAAGCCGCTTGACATCACACTATAACTGTTTTAAAGCCGGATTTGACAGTTGTATCAAAATCCCACAAATATTTTAGCTGCCTGTTGACAGGTTTGTAAAAATATTCTTTTTTTTTTTCTGGTGGAATAGTTACAAATAGACACAAATAAGACATGCAAGACAGACGTGCAAATATGAGCATGTGAGTTTGTTGGGATGTGGGATAAAGAACATTGCTTGTGTAGCAGAGAGAAAGAAAAGGATATAGCGTCAATGTTGATGGTGTAAAAATATTCAGATTTCATTGTTGTAGTGCTTATTTAGTTTACATTACATAGCCTCTTGTATTGCTTCATGTTGCTTTGATTCTCTTTGGCCTGATTTAATAGCAGTTGAACTTAAAACCGTCCCCCGAACATCAACTGTCCAACCATAGCTTAGTTCAGGAACTGTAACTAGTCGTGTCAGCAGGCCTTTCAAGCTTTACATTTCCTCTGCATGTTGAAACAGTGTGCATGAAGCTATAAGAAAAGTGATACTTGGTATCTCACGAGTTTGGATTGTAGCATCTTTTTAGTATTCTTTTAAAAACCTAAAAAAGGAGGGTGGGGCTTGGGGGGCAGGGTAGGATTCTGCAACTTTGGGATTAGGTGACATCAAGTGCATGCTCCGTTGGCCTTTTAACATTTTGTTCAGAGATAACTAAACTTTAATTCAAGCACAATTTGTACACCATCAGTAGTAGAATACACAATTGGAGCTTCGTTCACTGCCTCTCCAATGTCCTACACAAAATATAAAATGCCTCACTAGCAGCACTCCTGCTTAGCTCTCTACCAACATCATCACATGAATATGTGTTCAATTTAAAGGTTTTGTAATCCAAGACAAGTGCTGCACTTTTGTAGATGCGACACACCGTGGGGCGTCAGACATTCCCGACCTGCCCTTGTTCAGATCCAGATAATTAAAAAAAACCAAAAAAAACAGCTTTGAAGAAGTCTCAAGACTTCCTTTACAAACCTATCGAGTAATGTCATTGGGGAATATAAAAAGAATGTACTGTGTTTCATTACTGATTGTCAAAACAAGTGATACCTCAGGTTCTGTGCCAACTCACAGACGTTTCTCAGAAAGATTTACCTTTGTTCAGTGCAGCTGATTTTCAAGGCTTTCCACTTGTATGTAGGCATGTCTGAGAAAAGTTATTGTCTTTGAATAAGAATTCACTACATTCCAGCAGTTACGGTCCAATCCAACACAGCTATTGTAAGGATGTTTTGTCAATAAATTCTCTTACACATGCTGCTTTGCCTTGAGCAATGAACGTAAGTCTTGTAAGAGGATAATACGAGCAGGGTCAACTCTCCAGAGTATGCAAAGTTAAATAAACTTCCCTTCCAAACAAGTGTTTTTTTCATTTTCTTGGATGAATGTAAAATGAAATAAGATTCCTAATGAGTACACCTGCCAAGAACCAAAAAGAAATGGGGATTAGCTCTGAGACATGCAGCTATTTAAATTTCATTAGAGACCAAGGGACCTCACTGTGCAACTCATGCTGTAACAATGCATATAGCCTCAGGAATAATGTCCTTACTACAGTAAACAATCAAGCACTTTCTTTCCCAACGAGTTTCAGGCTGATTACACACAGACAGACGTGCCTAACAACAAGGAAATCTTTAAATAATCTTTGGCACCAGTCTCCCCATCTTGTACTACCGCTTTTGCCAATTCATTTGATAGTTTTGTACTTTATCTTTGTCCCACTTAAAGACGATTATCAAATGATCGAATTAGATAGATCAGATTATCAAATCTTTAGGTCAGTTATCAAAAAAAAAAAAAAAGACAGACGTTCTTTAGAGTTGCTGCTTTTTTTTTTTATATCCCAAATTCATTCATTCATCATTTTCCATAACTGCTTGTCTTTATCAGGGTTTCAGGGTGCTGGAGCTTATCCCAGCTGGCATTGGGCGAGAGGCGGGGTACACCCTGGACAAGTTGCCAGTTCATCACAGTGCTGACACATAAAGACATCCAACCATTCACACTCACATTCACACCTATGGGCAATCTATTAGTCACCAATTAACCTGCATGTCATTGGACTGTGGGAGGAAGCCGGAGTACCCGGACAGAGCCCCACAGAGACACGTTGATCTGTTATTTTATTTATTCATAGAGTATATGTTTTTTCTTCTCTTTTTTGTCTTAATTTCTCATTTTTTTTTCATTTTGAAAAGAAATATGTTTAATAATCATTATTTTTCAGCAGATTGACTAAAAGATTAACCAACTTGTTTCAGCTCGGAACCTATCATTTGATTAAATCGAGAATCAAAGTAATGGTTAGTTGCAGCGCTTGTGCCAGTGCTTTCAACTTATCTCTGCATTTCATGTTTCCAGTATGTAACTAACCGTATGTCACTGTGGTTAATCGCAATTACATCTGTTTCATCTGAAACCTGATGCTTCTGGCTGTTATCTCTCTTAGACATACAGTAGTGTATATATTTTGCCTCAGGGACCTGTCACTAGGTGGAGACATTAATCTAAAAGACACACATATCTAGACACAAGGTCTTATATGCTCTGAAATATGGAGTATGAATTATGTTGTCCGGCGATATCTCATTTAGAATTACAAGCATCCTCAATCCAACTCGAATCACAGGCACTGATTTTTTGTCTATAGCATTGTCAGGCATTTGAAGTTGAGTCTTTTGTATCCTCATTAACTGCACAGCTCTGTATTCCTTGGCAGGGTAGTTAGGCTGTGCCTGTTGCTTAGCAACAGAAGAAAATCCCCCCCCACACACAACCCGCCCCCCTCCTTCTGGAGTGCTCGGCGATGTTAAGGTATTCCAAAGAGGAGCAAAACGGTAAACAATTAAGTTAACTTTTGAAGGCCAAAACACAGATCAAAGAGGAGAGGAGACCGTATGTTGGACCCGGTGTGAATATTGCTCTTGGTGTGTGTAGATGTGTGTGTATGCGGGTGTTTTCAAAGACTCTCGGATAGCCTAGATAGAGAGCATCTTTCAGCAATCAGGATATTAATGTCTCTGAACATAAGCATCTAATACAGCACGTAGCACATCTTGTCTTTGTAATTGCGTCCCCTTCTTTTTCAGCATTGACTAATAGAGGAGCGATATTCACAATATGGAGTTAGACAAATTGTAATCTATTATTAATAAAGCGTGTAGTATCACAGGCTATGGTGTCGACCACCAAGAAAAGAAGGGCAGAGAAAAGCCAGTTTTCTGCTCTCCAGTCTCTTTGCCTATCTATCTGTCTGACTGTCAGCTCTGTCTCTCGCTCCCTCTCTCTCTCTATCTATGAATCTATCTCGCTCTCTCCTTCTCTGCCAGAGCTGACACCTGCTGGCTGAGTACCAGTGATACTGACTAATAAATCCTGACAGCTTCTCGCCGGAGCCAATATTAATGCCCGGCTACCTGGCAGGCCAACCTGTGAGAGTGTTTCAATAAAGCAGTCTACCCAGGGCTCCTTATTTACCGACCGCAGACAAGCAGATTAAAGGCTGGCAGGATTTTTGTCCTCTTTTCGCCACAGCTTTGAGGTTAATTACCAGTCCTTGCCGACCGCAACCAAAATGACTTTCGCCTACCTGAGTTGTTGTGTTAGATGGCTCACTGATGGACTTGTAGCAGCGTTACAATTTTCATGTCTCATCTGTTTAGTGGCTTTTGTCAACAGAGGTTAAGATGAGGTTAAACCTGCCCTGATGAAACTTCCAATCTCCTCCTCATCCCTTGCTTGGGCCGAACCCCTCCCTCCCTCCCTCCCTGAGCACTTGTGTTTGCTTTTGATAAGATCTCATTGAGGTAACTCTTCATCTCATTTTACATTCCTATCACTGTGTGCTGCTGCAGGCCTCCTGGGTTTGCTGTTCCTCTGAGTCTCTGCCATCACAGGCAGCTCTTGAATCGCTCTGCACCTTCTCTCCACCCGTCTCTTTCGTTTCTTTTCTTTTCTTTTCTTTTTTTTTTTTTTTTGTTGGTGGGAATTGAGTTTCAGAAGTTGGCCGATGAGCAGGAAAAGGAGCATCAATTATTTAGAACAGGCCTTGGTGTGTATTGCATGTTATGTTGGCCACCCTTGCTGAAGTCTGACTTCTACTCCTTGTTTTGTTCCACAAATCCATGCTCTATTTTTAGAAAACCTCTGATGTTGAACATTGTATTTCCCATAAATGGAAAAGGTTCAAAGACAAAGTCCTGTATAAGGTAGGAAGGTTATAATTATTGGGTTTATCTTACAGATATTATGTAAATTAATCAGTTAATTCTTTTCATCTAAAAAACGCGAGTGTAAAATGACATAACGTCCTGATTTCCCGGGCTATTTAAATAACTTGTCTTGTCTGGCGAACAGTTCAAGCATATTGAGTTCCTGTTATGAAAGAAAAATCAAATTATCGTGTTTGAAGAAGATGGTTTGACATTTTTTGGTTTGAAAAATGACTTAAGGGGACCTGTGGAGTTTTCTTGTTAGCATAGTTTGAATTCAGTGTTTTTCACCAAAACACAGTACAGAGAATTTTTGACAGCTGACAAACATTTCGTCCTCATAAAACATTCATAAGCTGAGTTTTTGAATAATTTGAAACCTTTATTACATCTTTTACTCTCTAGCTGTCTCCTTCTTCTTCACCTCAGTTGTTGCATTTCTTGGTGTTGATTAGCGCAATGTGTTTATCACGTATCACTCGTAAAAACATTGCTGCATAGCTCCACTAGTGGTCAGACACTCCACGGGATACTTTTAAAAGAATGATTAATAAAAAATAGCTTCTGATTACGTCTCTGTTGGATGACTAATATATTAATCAATCAGTTCTACAGAACTGTGAGGGATATTAGAAGATACTCTTTCTGTTTGCAGTGCTGGATGTGCTCCCACTGAGCCATCCACCCTGGCACAAGATCAGCTGCTGACCTGCAGCTCATGCTCCGCTGACCTCCTAAATGAGCACGCGCCGATGCACTTAGTGTGCAGCTGCATCCGTCAGTTTTTCTGCCTTTGCCTCTCATCACTGCGTGCCATTTGTAATTGTCATTCAACGTGTCATTAGTGACGGCACGGTGATGGCATCACCGTAGATTATTGCCGGGTTTGCTTTGATTTTGTTTGAGACATTTTGATGGAAGATTACCCGTGATTACAGGAAGTGGCATTTGAATATGAGGAAAGGCAAACATCCCTCTCACACTGCTGTATTCACAGTCTGTGTTCACAGTCGGTTCCAGTTACACTTTCACATGTGTAGGCAGATCACACACACACACACACACACACACACACACACACACACAAACAAGCTTACCACCACCTTTGTCAGCAGTATTGGCTAACTCCCCTCACCGCATCCCCCGCCCTCATGCTGTGTCTGCCTTAAACCACTGCAGCATGCTCCAAAGCTCTTTGGGGTGCTCAAGTAAATTCCACTGTCAAAGCTTCAGGACCCATAAAATGCCCACTGTAAAACTGTGAATTGTTTATCCGGTGCTTTTAAGCATGTGCAGCAGAGACAGTCACCCACAGTCGAGCAGCGCTGGATCACTTTGTGTTATTTTTGTGGCATATTTACCAAAACATGACCTGTGAAGTTTAAGCTTAAACCGAGCGCTGCGTCTCATTCCAATGAGACACAAATGAATATTTAAATATATCTTTAAGCTTGTGAAATATTTCTTTTGTTCCTGATTAAATGCCACACAGCGGGGAGTGATACACATTCAGTGGAAAGGTCAGGATATCGTGTTATGCCTTTTTTTTTTTTTTTTTTGCTTTTTCAAATCTGTCTGCACTTAAACAATACCTGCCAGAGCTCGCTTTAAAGTCTTATTCCCACAACAAGCGTATTAGTTACACTCTGAAGTAGAATGTGTCATACTGTAGCTTGGCAAATGATTGGAAGTGAGGTCCACTTGGCATCTTACACTCGACCAGTATCAAGCTCTGACTGCTTGAGCCGAAAAAAGAAAAGATCAAACTCCCTTTTTGCTGATTAGCTTGCTGACATTTTGAGATGTTTGTTTCTTCTTTTAGATATTTAAAGCACTTCTCTCAAGGGTGGCAACAAAAACCGACTGCTTATCCTATATGAATATGCTTTTATGTTTATAGTATGCCTTTGATCTGTGTGTGCACTGTAAGTTAAAGTTGCCAATAGTGCAGTGCAAAAAAGCACGTATCTCTACTTGCGGCATCTAGACATGGAGATTAGAAATAATAGGCAGGGTACCAACAGTCAGGGTTGCATAAATTTCTACACAGAGACCTCAAGCTTTTGCTGAGATCTCTGCAGCAATTATAAAGGGAGGGAGGGCCCCTGTTTCGTTTTATGTTGCCGCAGCAAGGGCTTGGAGAGCACCCACTGTCTCCTGGCATGCCGCTCCTCATCAGCACTGCAATAAATCAATTTTCATCCTCACACCAGCCCCACCGACACCCTCTCCACCTTCTGCTCCTTTTCCTCTCCACTTCTGTACTCGCATTTGCTGCGATGGTTCTCAGCTCTGAATAGGGGCAAGGGGAGGCTGAAGTCATCACAAACCTCCTCCCTGGCTTCCACATTCATCTCTTGACTCAAATGAAACCGGTGGGTGTTTTCGCGAATGTCTGAAATGTCACCCCAATTGACCCGAAGACGACATGTGTACATACGCAGTCTCAGAGCGACTCATGAATATGCTCTCTCTGTACATACATGTTTTAGCAACCTCTATGACCTGTGACATGACCGAAAAAAAGCAAAGTGCTCCGACATGAAACCGTGTGAGATCTAGTCTGAGAGTTGTGTCTGTCAAGTGGAGTCCTGCAGATCTATGAAAAGAGAGAAGAAACAGCAATCTAAGTCCTCCCTTTTAAATGTCAGCTGAGCTCCAGCCTAAGGACAGGTGCTGAAGGAGAGCCATTCTCGGTGGCCTCTGTGTGTGAATGGCTCTGGGTCAGCTTTGATCTCATCTTCATATCAACCTGAGGGCACTTCTTGATATTTGGAACAGGCGCACACAAAGGAGCTCACGGCTCCTGAAGCATCGTGTTCACAAAGAGCTTCTGTTTGTCTCAGGAAACACACGAGCGGGAATTGTTGATATGAGTTCAGTGGAAAAACACATAGCTGATCTCTGATGAAAAAATGATTTTATGCATCGGTTCTTGCACGAAAAGCTTCTTCATTTGTCCACAGTAGGTGAATTTGGACTCGTGACACAGTCACTATTAATAAACTAAACCAAAACAGCGTGCATCAGCAGGGGTGAGGTTTCAGGGCTCTTGATACTTTGGGAATGGTCCTTTAGATATTATTTATTCTACTATATATCCATAAAAAGGGAAAACTAGTGAATAACACCCTTGTGAAGTACCTATTTGTTTTTTGTTCTGTCTACCCAGTGGCAACACAACAGCGTCTCACTGGCAAATTGAGCTTTAGGCTTTGATATAGTGGCGTGCTAACTTTCTCTTCTACCAATCCAGCTAATCTGAAGTGAAATACATCTGTCATATAAATCCTTACATATCTCTATGAATAAGAATTTGGCAGTGTTATCTCTCCAAGCTACTGGCAAGCACCTTTGCTAAACACTTACCAAGGACTGATCACAAATCTTCTTTAACTGAGGCCCCCGCTAAGATTGCTTTGCCATTCTCACTCAGCTGCCAGTCTCACTCCCTCTTTATAAACTACATCGTACTGAGTATAGTTACACCGCCTTTTCTCTGAAGTGCCTTGTCTACTTTAACTTCCTTCCTTTAAAAAAAAAAGCTTTAAAAGGAAGTAGTTCCACATATTTTTGAACAGATTTTATTTTGATGACACCTGCCAGGAGAAAATCGGGCTCCAACAACAGAAGCAGAGATGCAACCGCAAAAAATAGTCTAGGGATACTAAAGCATGGCCCATAACCAGACACGTATTATATTTTATATTTGTTATAATTTTAGAGTGTGCGGCATACATTCATCCCGTACTTACACAACCTGCCAAACAGCTCACCGAGTAAAATATCCCTATGGCCCATTTAAAACAACAAGGGCTATATTGTACACAGTAAACAGTGCCTACACTGCCTGTCTCATTCTGAATTTCCTCCACTAATGAACCGATTGCGAAGAAGGTAAACAAACTAACAGGAACACCTGCATACTCTGATGATATCCAACAACATGACTTTGCAGTAAACACTTCCATTGTTATACGTAGTTGTGCTTTTCGTTGACACTGAATCATGCCTGGGAAAGGACTTAGCCAGATGTTTCTCAGTGCACATTTAACGATATAAATATAGGACAAGAATGTGCTGACAAAATATGTTTTGCAGTTTGCCATTACAGTGTTTCCACACACACATAGACTTTATATTAATACTATATACTAATACCAAAGTATGTTTGATGACCTATTTTCTCAACTTTTCCACCTGCTCTATCCATCCCATACAGTTTTTCACCAGTTTTCAGTCCAGGATTTTTTGGGCGGTCCTAAAGGGTGGCTCGATGACACACTGAGGCCACCTGAACCAGCACCTTCAGAGTTAGTCATGTCGCTTTCTGAACTCATCTGACATTGAAATCTGAAATTGCTGCTTGACTGCTCCCACAGTCTAGGTGCTGAGAATACTGCTCAATTTTACCCGATTTTGACACCTAATTTCATAAACTTATATTTTTAATCATTCAAATTTGGCTGGGTGATTAATAACACTTTCTTCTTTGGTCTGACAAACCCAGAACACATATTTATTCTTACTTTACACGGACTTTAAGATATATGAGCCGCTAACTCTACTGACAGATTTGTTTGCAACGTAACGTTAAAGTGTGCGATCAAAACACTACATTATCATTTTTTTGTGCTGCCATTTTAAGTGTTGTTGTGCTAAAGTTGAAGGTCTGATATGATAAAACGTAATATGACATGATGTATCGCGAACATATTGTGGCAGATAGAATTTCCTTTCTCATAGCTTTCTGCCATGTACCTCACAATAAACCTGGACCCGTGCTATGGCGGAGGCAGGGGTTGGGGACTGTCATAAAAGAGATAAATGTTCTAAGCCCTGTGTTAGATGGCGAGGCCATATCAGACTACAGTTTAACCTGTATGCCTGTGTGACATATCCAGCTTCTATCTCTGCCACAGGAGGCACTAACATTTTGACAGGAGTTGTTTGTCAGTCCCAACCTAATGAGATTGAATCTGTCCACTGGTTGACTCGACTGTCAGCGAGGCACACTGGTAAAGGACTGTAAATGTCTGTCATCTGCTCTTAGTTTGGGGAGCGGCATTGTTTACTGTACAGAGGAAAAAGTTGAAAAGAGCGATGCTGTGTTTTACAAACAGGAGAAAAATTATCTGCTTTCATACATGACCCCAATTTTGTTTCCTTTGATACAAAAGGTAGACCACCTGAAATAGTCGCACTCTTCAAATTTGTGAGTAAAATAAAGTCACTGTGATTCTCGGAAATTACCAATTTTCTGCCATTTGCTGTCATTTTGCAGTGTTGTGTTCATCTATCCATGAAAGAGCAAGATAATATACCTCTATGTTTTGTCTGGCAATATTTGAAATTTTTTTTATTAGCAACAAATCCCATGAAATGACCAAAACCAATGAGAAATGTATTCAAAAAGCTAGATATAAATAGTCCACCTACATCGTCCCAGTGCTGCTAAAAAGTGTATTATGTGCAGCTGAAAATACCAAATTTACTCCTGTTTGAGTAAAGTTTGCTCAAAACTACCACTGTGTTATATTTAAAGATGTATGTCTTCAGTAGAAACAAATGGGCTGAGGCAGCTCAGCTGTTGGAAACATGGAAAATAATACCAGCATTATCCTTTAATTTCTTCAGCAGCAGCTCACCCACAAGTTTTGCATTGATTAAAAGACCTTTTGCCACAGATAACCACAGAGCATCAGCTGCGCTGCCCTTTAGTTTAGCTTGTTAGAAAAATCCGAAGGGAGATTCTGTTCAGACTTGAGCAACAGAGGTCTTAAGAAATACAGATTTACTTGCACTGCCCACACCAACGAAGAACAACTGGAAGCAACAGCAAGACAGCAAAACAAGTTGAGCTCTCTCCCCTCCCAGAGCTCCTTAACAGTGTCAGGAACCCTACTGGATTTATCAGGTGTCATGCTGCTTTTTCACTATGTCCCACCGGCTCGTGTGCAGCGCCGAAATTCCTTTCCCTAACCATTAATCTCACTGTAAAGACGATGAGAATGCCTTAGCCTTCCCCTCTCTCTTTTTCCTCTCTCTCTCTCTCCGTGTCCGTCTTTCTGTCTCATATATTCTTCCATGACCGCTGCCCTCCTTCCCCTCCTGCACTTTGCAGCCCTTTACACAGAGGACACTGGAGATAAAGTCTAAATATCTGACGCCATTTTTATTTTTCATCTTCCCCTGAGGGCTCTTTGTCAGCTTCTTATCAGAATGTCAGGCCTCTGCTTGAGTAAGTAAACAAACAAGCAGCAGCAGAAATGATGTATCAGAGAACTGCCACCGGTTGGGGATGAGCTGTCAGTCGCTCTGTTGAGCTAATGATTACTGTTGGATGCTGTGGGAATTGAAGGTCTCTAATTCAGGCCACATTTTTTTTTTCTTCTGTTCCTGCTATGGTCTCACTCATGCATGTGCTGTTGGATTCTTGATGTCTAGATTCTTAATTTTATGTCCGTTGGTCAAAATCCCTGTAGTGTTGTGGTTTGTGAGGTTAATAAGCCTGACCTGCAATCGATGGAGGACAAAGTTGATCACCACAAAAGCCTGTGAGATTCTATGAACATGACTGTAAATGAGTTTTGCAACAGATGATTATCTTTTTTTTTTTCAACAATCAATATCATCATAAAATTGCAGCCCTGTGTCCTTGAAAACAGATTTCATTTTCACCAGAGTTATTTACAATCGTAATATCTTTGTTAGTCATTAAATTTTATGTTCTTACACCATACATGACTGTATGTTTGGATTCCTGAGTCCTGCATGTGGTTAAATTTAGGCTACTAAAATAATTTTGGTATGGAAAAATAATGTATTTTGGGTCACATGTTGAAAAGGCATGTCCAATCTCAAGTCACTTTTGACTTTTTTAATATTTAACCAAGAGTTTAATTTTTCCTAACCTGTATGTATGTAGGGAAGTGAAATACATCATCAGTGACATTTACATAGCCTATATGTTTATTAAAAACACATCCTTGATATGTTGTTGAAAAACGTAATTTAGATGGCATTATGTTTGTCTCAAAACGTATTAGCAGTTGCATGTTTTGTCTGATGAATAATGCAAAGATATTCAATTTCTAATGATACAAAACAGACCAGAGCTGTAAATCATCAGCATCCTCGTTTTACTTGTCTAAAATGATTTATCAAATCTTTAAAAAGTCTGTGGGTTTTTGGGTTTTATGTGTCAGTTGTACATTCAGTTGTTCATAGGACCACAAATTATTCTGTCAACCAGGTGTTACCAAAAGAAAATCCTAATTGAATTCATTGTATAGTTGAGATGATTGCAGTATTAAATCAATCTTTTTGTCACTGTGACCTAAGGCTGCAGAAACTCATTGCATGACCAAGTCACATACTGTATATCAGGTGTTTGAGTGGTCATCGGTCACAGGTAAATACATCACATAAACTAGACCAGTAAAAATGTCCCGCATGACGTAAATGATGGAAGTCAGGTAAAAATGTCACAGTTTGTCAAGAGCCAGGACAGGTGTTGTTAATCACCACATCTGTGCTTGTAAAAGTCATTTACACAGCGTATGATAAGTGAAAGTTGCATGGATATACAGTGTATATATTAATCTATTACATTTGCCAGTTCACCATGCGTTGAAGTGATGAGTTCCAACTCATAAACCCTAGTATTGCTGAACTTGCCCAAGATTACCACCATATGTTTGCTGTTTAATTGCAACTTCCTGGTAGTAAACTCCAAACATTTCCAACAGCCTGATTTGTCTCATTTAACAGATGTTGGCCATTAATAATAATCATCCAATTGGCTCCAGTAGGTTTTTGCTGTTTCCATCCCCTTTGGCTTTCAAAGCCCCCCCTCATAACACATTATAACCAGAGAGGAGCCGGCCGTCCATTAAGCAGCAGAATGCTACTGCGTTAATAATGAAAAACTGCATGGAGTCTTTTTGAGCCCTCTTCACGGTCTGTCCAAATCATTCACCTGTTAACATGAAACTGCACTACCTTAGAATGACACATTCGCTGAATCATAGGCTCAGCACTGTCACCGATGATGGTGATTGATTGAACCTTTATCTGGTCCTTTACACTTTTCTTTCTGCAGCATAAGCAAAGAATGGAGAATGATTTTGTTAATAAAGACCTCGTGTGACATTTAGCTGAATACTACACAAATCTGAACATTTAATACTGTCTCCATAATACTAATATTTAGGTGGTAAGGGCAAATGTGAGGCCAAGATCCTGGATGAGGTGAAAGGGACAAGTTCATGCCAGTGCTGTAAAGAGGAAACAAGGAAGTTTGTTATTGTTGGATGGCCCATTGAGGCACAGAGCTCATGGAAGCAAATAAGCTACTTTTAAAGCCTGATTACAGCAATTTCCGTCAATAATAGTACTCCTGATGCAAGTCATATTTCAGTTGAATCTGAACACTTAAACACATTATTTTATATTCAGTATGACTTATACATCTCAAGGATATCATTAACTCTGATGTCCATCTCATGTCTATAAGTCCCTTTAGAAATGTTAGGAAAAAGGAATCCAGAGAAAGTTTTTTCTTCACTATCTAAGTGGTAGCTATTTGTACATCCAACATGAACTGGCAATAACTAAACTGGCATATTTTTCATGGTGCCAGTTTGCCAAATTATAAACAACTACAGGCTAAAACAATGTGGCTTGTTGGGAGTGAGTTACCAAGCGAAGAAGTTAAAGTATCTTGGGTTCTTGTTCACGAGTGACGAGAAAAATGGAGCATGGGATGGACCGGCGGATTAATGCAGCTGTATTGCAGACGTTGCACCAGACGATTGTGGGAAAGAGGGAGCTAACCCGGAAGGCAAAGCTCTTGATTTTTTGGTGTTGCAACACTCACCTCATGAGGTCACGAGCTTTGGGTAGTGACCAAAAGAAAGAGATCGCGGATGCATGCGGCCGAAATGAACTTCCTCCGTAGGGTGTCTGGGTTCGCCCTTAGGGATCAGGTGAGGAGCCATAGTCTTGTTGTATAGTAGTATTAACAGACTTATCAGAATTATAAGCACTACATGGACCCATGTTGAGAAATTCTTTGGCTTACCATGCAGCACATTGCGGAATCTTCTTTGTTGATCTTGTACAAAGTTGTGATTGATTATGGGCATTAATAATAGAGTGGATGTCATAAACAGCACAAAAAGTTACATTCAATAAGTTGCAAAACCTGCCAAACACATTCTGTTCACAACTGTTTAATTGATCAGGGAAGTCCCTGCAGTCATGTACTAATGTGCATATGTGTTAGCATGATTCCCAGATGATCTCAGAAGATTGCTCTATTGTCAGTTGACCACCATTGGATGGGGTTTAGCTTTTAAATTCACACTTAAAGGCAACCCACACCCACAGGAAACATTTTTGATGTACTTGTCCGTCTCACTGAACAGATAAGCTTCCAATTTATCAAATGCAACAATCCACACAGACGTCACCAGAGGACCACTACAAGGCTTTTTCTTCTGCCTTTTTTAGTGAAGGGTAATCTCCACAGACAGCTGTTCAAATCACACAACTCTCCCGCTGTTTAGATGTTGTGAATGGTATCTATATTGATTGATTGAACAAGGCCCCCAGTGTTGCTATGAGCTTTCTGTTTTCATAGTAGTCAGATTTCCCCAGCTCGCAACGATGGGCAGGGAAACAGAATCAATGAATCAATAAATAAAAACAATGCTGTTCTCTTCCTGTTTGGAAACATTACTGTCCACTACATTTCTGCTGTCAAGTCGGCCTGCTGAAGATAGTTTGTCCTCCCGCTGTCCTTCCAGCTCCTCAGGAACTGATGCCGACAGGACAGCTGGTTCTGAGGACACCGATGAGCGAATGGAGGTCAGAGCTAAGCAAAGCTGGTATCTAGCTTTTGATGGGGTTTCCCAGAAAGAACACACATCCACTATCACACAGTCCTGTGCTTGAACTGCTGTGCTTTCACACCATGAATGAACCGCTCCAGCTTTTCAGGCGGTCTTGTTGTTTAGCCCAATGACCAATAAGCAAAACATGCTGTAATCAATCAGAAGTATATCATAGCAAAGTGGTGGTGATAGTTGCTCATCAGTTGATTATTTCTGTGGAATAATGTACTGTACACCCTAAAACCTGCCTCCTATTTTGCACAGTTTTGATGGAGGCAGATTAAATTTGCAGTCCCCGTCCTCCAAAGATGCATTCAATCACAGAAATGTCAAAGGAACATGCCAGATCTGCTTAAGTCTCTTCTGTATCTTGTATCTTAAGCTGTACTGGCTGTCTGTAATCACAGGCAAGTCCATGAGTCCATAGTTATGCCGGTTTCAGGCAGCAATCCTTCACCCATTGTAATATCTGTCAAAGAGAAAGAGAGAGGAGGGAGCTGAGTGGTTTAAATAGGGAATAGCTCCCTCATGCATATGTATGAAACCTTTGTACCCACCTCACATGGTCACTTATTTCTAACTTGGAGAACATGTAAAATTTTCTGGAATATTATTCAAATTGCAGAGCTCTGTGAAACTGACACGTTTGAATGAATTACTGAAAAGTGGACTGGGGGGGGGGGGGTGGAAGTGTCTGTATATTTCTCTCACTGTTTTTCAGTGTAATTTATAAGGAGTAATCTTTTTGATTCTGTGCCAGCGACTTGATACGAAAAACATGCACACGCTCAGGCTTGATCTCAATGTTTGACAGCAATTCATCAGAGTTTTCTCATTTTCCATTACAAAAAGAAGAACATGTACAATATATCTGATATTTAAAGGGACAAAGGCCATTGATCAACAGGGAAAAGCAATATCCTTTCTGCCTTATGATAGCCGTGTAGTATGAAATAAAAAACACACCACATAGAACTATTACGTATACCTGATGGTGTCAGTAAAGACCAATTCACATGATTGAGATGGACCTTTTTGAATGTTTTGCCATTCATCTCTTTTAATGCCTCCAAGCGTCACAAATTTGATTTGTTGCACTAATGACTATAATAAAAAAGAATGTGAGCCACATTATAAATAAAATATTCAGTTTATTTTCACCTGTTAACCAGCATGTCCACCAGCCAGTCGCCAACTTTTATTTGTTGTTTGATGCTCAGCAGGTCGCGTACAATCAGTTCATGAGCTTTTTTTTGCAGCCGCCTGCTGTGGATGAAAACAAGGTCGATGTGAACAGATTTCACAGTCTGGATAAACAAAATAACAAGCTGTAACACCCCCAAAAGCTCAGTAGATCTGAGGGGAACTGCAAAGTTTGGTGATCAGTCTCTGTTAGTTGTTCACCCCTAGCGACACCTTTCGCATTACACATTTATCAGTGCTAAGTCAAGGGCAACCGGAGTTGCTCTAGTTTATTTTTTTGAAGATGTTTTGCATCTCATCCATAAAACAAGTTTGGCAATAGTGCTATGAATGGGATTCTGTCTGAAAGGGATCTTAAGAACTGTGTAAACTGAACACAGTAAGTCATCCCAAAAGCGCTGAAACACCTGTTGATAGGTCAACACAAATCCATCAGTGTGTGAGAAAGAGTTTTGTGGATTGTTGTGGTCACTACACTGACATCCTTGGCCTGTTCTCACTGCCTGTGTCCTCATTACTAGTCTACTGTTATAGTTTATATTAAGAATTGAAAGCTGCTGACCCAGTTCATGCCCCTGCCAGACCAACGAAGTGCAGCGCGTCGCATACTCAGACTCGATTATTTAGCACACCGCAGGAACTATTAAGCATAACTTTAGCACTAGCGATGCATTAATTTGCATGTCCAGTCTTCTCGTTTCAATTTGATTATTCTTTCCCGCAGAAAAAAAAGCAACACATGTTCCTCCCTCTTCTGATAATTACAGCCTATAGAAAAATGTCAAATGCTTGGCAAGTCATGTTGTCGAGGCACCTGTTCTCAGTTTTTTGAAGGAACAATTTATCTAAGACAAGAGGCGTGCCACAGGCATGAACTGAGGAGAAGCTTGAAGCAGTTTTATGCAGCTGTTATCATCGCTACGAATTATTTTGTCGCAAACACATCAGGGAGAAATGACAGCAGACACCTGGTCTAGCTTGATCCCCATCTGACTATTGTGACTGTATTTTTGGGATGAGTCACGTATCATGAGCGTATCATTTCATATTCTATATGCGCTTAATCCTTTTCATGACTGCAGCGGACTAGTTTTCTTTTAACTCTCTGCTCGCATTTGTTGATTCTCACCTGTTTAGTACGATTGTCTGCATATATTTACACAGTTAAGATGCTCTAATATATGTTTATGCACAGTTTTACATAATTAAGAAGTAAGCAAACACATTTACTCCCACTTTGGGAGATAATTGGTAATTAGGCTACGACAAATACAGTAAGATCCAACTGTGCATGTGCACCTCAGATGTAAAGTAATTTTTTTTTTTTTTTTTTTTGACAGACATGATGATATAGCCAAAGTGGTTCCCATTATCACAAGTACTCTAAGTGCCGTATATTACATGATTCAAAGACATCTGACAATGATTCACTTTATGAAAATGTTTCGTTCTTCCACCCTATAGATTTGAAGACTTTCTGATTCACAATTTAACAACAGAGCACAAAAGAAATGGACTGCAATTTAAGACAGCACCCCTACCATCTTGTATTAAAGGTTGTAATTATGTACCATGACAACAAATACACCACTTGGAACGTGAATATAGCTGTAAATTACTAGAATGCATTACTTTTTTTGGATATTTATTTCATCATCTTAAAATCTAAAAAAAAAAAAAGGCCCCTCAAGATGACGTTTAAGGCTATAATTAGCTGCTCCCATAATGGCATCAGCTGCTAAATAACATGGGATTACCCGAGTAAGAAATAACCAAGGTTGGCAATGGTGTATTATGTGTGAAAATGTTGTGACATTTAAGTGTTTTATTTTTGTGTTTTCAAGGGACAGATACCCAGAATTTTGGACAGATGTTGAGTGGGTCAGGAAACAAGTTAAGTGTTATTCAGAGCCTTTCTTCTGAAGCAAAACTCAAGTATGTCAAACTAATAAAGCAGCATCATGCTGCTTTTCCATCCTTTAGTTAGACAAGCCTTTTTCCATCCCCCAAACGACAAAAGGAAATGTCAGCAAAGGTAAGGAAACCATGTATGAGTGATTTTACTTTCATGCATCTGTTTTAATCGCTTGCATCTGTCTCACTTTAGCTTGAAGCCAGAAACAGTACTTTCAGTAGCGTTGCCAGCAGTGTTCGTTAAGCACTCCTTGGTGTTTGTGATCACAGCTGCTTGTCATCCTTCTGTGATATTTGATTTTTTTTTTTTTTTACTTTTTTCATACAGCACCATACATCCACTTGCATAGTAATGAAACAAGTAAGTAAATCAGTGTCATCGTGTATTTAAAACGACTACAAGGCTTATTGACTTCACCATTTCTCTTTCATGCAGTGCTACTTGTTTTATCTAAGGCTGCAACTAACAATTATTTTCATCATCGATTAATCTGTCAATCTTGTTTTATATAAAATATTAGGAAACGGTGAAAATTGTCATGTATAATTTCCAACTACTCAAGGTGGTATCTTCAAATGTCTTGTTCTGTCTGACCAACAGACAAAAACCAAAGATGGTCTATCTTTTATCATGTATGACAAATCGACTATCGTTGCAGCTTTGTGTATCTTTCTTAAGTATGGCACAGACTGTAATTCTTTAAAGGTTTATTTTTTTCATTATTTAATAACCGCATCGATAGATAACACTGTCATTTTATCACAACTCTGAATCAGCGCTACACAATACGCCAATTAATAGAAACAACTGGACAGTATTTAAAAAGTTATTTAAAAAGTTGGCTTTGCTTGGAACAATAGTGAGCAAAGAACATTCTCATTTAGACTTAGTCTGTTTCGTTATCTCGTAATGTTGGTCCAAGTTTAAGAGCGCAATACCAGAATATGATTTAAAGAAGTCAAAAGGCTGAATCCATATTTGTTGTTTTGAAATTTAAAAGAACAATTGCACTTTCACACAAAATGAAAGATGTGTGTGAAATTAATTATAAACCTTGAATCACTCTTCAAATACTCTTGAGATTTTGTTAAACAAACAACAGGGTCATCAATTTTTTTCATTTTTCATTTGCAGCAGAGGGACCAAAAAAAAAAAATCTATTTCCCCTTCGAGTACCTGAATAGAAAATTCAGAGTAGCCCATTTGGAAGTCAGTAATGTCTGTTCAGTAGAATTATGTTATGATATATGGAATGTTTTGCACTAAGACACCAACATTAATGTTTAATTTAATTAAACAAACCTTGTTTACATAGGAGGCTGTTAGGGGAAGTATAAGGATGGTAAAGATTCCTAATAATTCTGCATAATTGATAAAGCACATTAAGATAAAGGTAGACTACCTCCCACAATATGCAAATGTTAACTCTTACTGTCCATTATACGCCAACTGGAATAATTAGTTGCCTTATCTCATTGCATTGAGATAACAGAAGACATTTTTTCTGCCTCACTTTATTAGCATGGATTATAATGGAAAAAAAAACAAAACTGCACAGCTGCTTTTGTGACGCGCCATATGACACATACGTTCCCTTTGGAGACTTTGTTTACAATACTTTATTACTTTAGTGAAATGTCTTTCTCTCTTAACACAATAATAATTTGATATCTAAAAAAGTAATAAGAAGAACTGGATACCATATTTGTTTTCAGTAATGTTATTATGCATCAGGGTTTGAACACTTGTCATATTATGACATGCATGATAAGCACTCAAAAATTAAATCTGTCTCGACATACCAATGTAGTAATTGGACCACTGGGTGTGTCAAAGATAACAGTTGAATTTAATTAGTTTTCCTATTGGCATCGATGCCTAAGTGTAGTTTAAAACTCAACACTATATCTGTCGCATTTAAAAGCCCTACTGCCTATGAAAAACAGCTTGCTCCACTGACAAATCTTTTCTTTTAAATATCACAGTTATACCATTTTTATTTGACTCTCAAGGGTAGGATATGCATGGTCATAGTTGTCTTATGGTTGCATAACATTAACGTTGCATTTGATTCAAATCTCTGCAGAAAACTGGATAAATGCATGATGTTTTGCTGTTATGGAATATGGTAGCATTTACACTGTGGCATAACTGTGAAATATAAACACAAACATACAAATAAACATGTCATGTTTAAATGCAGCACGTCATCTTGACTACCCACGGCCAGCAGGGGATTCATTTGGCTAACACAACCAGTAAGATCAACTCGACACAGTCGTGTTAATATGACGTGTGTGTGCGTGTGCGTGGCTGCACTGCACTGCAGTGTGTCTGTATGTGTGTTCAGAGCTCCTCTGCTCATCATCAGTATCATTGCACAGCCTTTCTATGACACACTGAGAGCCACAGACCTCCCCTCTTATTATGGCAAAAAGAATGAAACTCATTAACCACTGGGTGGAGCTGTCACACTCTCTCCATTTCTTCTACTGTCTCTCTCCCTCTCTCTCTCTGACTTCATTCTGTATCTTGCCCCTCTTGCCTTTTTTGTTTTCCTGCCTCCTGGTTAGGATTGCACATAGCAATGAGGCTTTTTGCTCGCTCACCCTGTGAATTGTTTTTCATTTTCTTAGAATGACCTGACCCCTTTCCTTCCGCCTCAACCACTGTTACCTCCACAACGTTATATATCACTAAAGTTATAATGATGTTTATGTAATAAAGTTGATTTCATTGTTAACAAGCACCAAAGCATTTAGGAACTAAATTTATCCATGTAAAGCTCCTTTAGGTTGAATATATAACACAATGTCTGATTCACAAATTCATGTGGATAATAGAAGAATGTCTCAGGAGAAATTAACCTGGTGGGTTTTTGTTTTATATCTCCGTTTTCAGTGTACTTTTCCAGGATATAGATCACACACATCAAAACCCCAAGATGAAACAGACAGATGACTCACTTTTAATATTTTATTTCCTCATGAGAGATACACAGTAAAGGCTACAGATGTTATATTGTTCTATGGTACCTAGCTAGGTGTACAGCATGATCTGTTGCGGCAGCTTATTACATATAAAGAGGTGAGTATAATCAAAATCATATAATAATTAGAATAACCATGTGAAAGAAATTTTTTCTAATAGGAATGGAGGGAAATTGATTCACATAAGAATGACAAATTTTCTTGAATCAACTGGCCAACAAATGGCCAAAATTTTATTTTCGTCTGCTGCTATCTTGTAGTTTTTATGGTTTTGTTGTTTTTTTAAAGTGTCTTAGTGCATTTTGAATTCAAAAATGTATTTTCCAAGATGAAGGTGAAGTATTCCATCATCCATTATCAAGACTAACATTAGCAAATTGGAGCACCGAGCTCCAGCACTGACAAACAAACGGACCAACCAACACTGTAACAAACCAAACTTGGGTTGGCTTTATTCAACCTCTTACTGTAGGTTCAGCCCCGGTTATGTCAACCACTCTTAACAGCAAAGACAGCTGGCACTACTTACCTGACCAGCTTCCAATCTTGTAGCGTAGGTACTGTTTTTAACTGGACATTGGACTGAACTTTTTGGATTTACTGTTACAGTACCAATAGTCATGCGGGAGTATTCAGAACATGTGGCAAACTTTTCATATCAGGGCTGCAAGTGTGACAATCTTTTTGTCTTTACTGATTCATAAGCAATGGGCATATGAAATGTCCAAAAAAATGTCACCAAATAAAAAAAAAATTAGAAGCTAGACGTAAATGGGAATGTTTTGCAGTTCATCAGTTATCAAAATAGTCATGACTAATTGAAAAATTGTTTCATTGTTTCAGCTCTACTTCACACCTCGCCAATGTGGATTGTCTAACCAGAAACCAACAGTGTCTGGCTTTTGTGCACAATGCAAGGCAGATTTTTAAGTGTAATTAGTCAAGGCATCACTATTTTCCACTCTGAGGTCAGAGTTCACCTCTCACTTTTTCCCATGGTGCTGCTGTTTTCGCTTAATGCTTCAGGCAATTCTGGTGTACTGCGTGCAATCAGTTCTCTCTCGTGGACCTACGTGCCTTCAACCTGGACCTCGCCAGAATATAATGAAAGATGTGAAATTTGTAAACTGGCTTTGTGAGATTGTTCTGCACATAAACAAGAGAGTTTTTGTAGAAAGATGTGAATTGTAAGTATTCTGTAGCAGTATGTAATGACATTATGTACAAAATCATGTGCAGGGCATCCTGGTTGTTGGAAATGGAAATCATTACATGACTGGGAGGTTTCATGTTTGATCATGACAATAAATTTCACCTCTGTCCATCAATGTCAGGTTCATTAAGACAGCACAGAAGCATTTCCTGCATTTTTATAGGCACTTTTAAATGAAGTAATTACTCATTACTGTGTCAAATGTTTCAAATGTTTCTTGTACTTGTGCTTTTCCTCAAAATTCCTTTTTGTGCTCGTGTAAAAAGAGAAACGCACATCATGTTATACCAAAAGGAAATGATACAAGCATCGATCAGCTTAGTGGGAGGACACATGGCTGTCTTAAATTGATGCCATGATAAATCACACCATCACTCACTGTCTTTGAATTCACTTACATGTGACGCATCTGCCCTTTACTTGTCTATTACTTAGTACTTATCTCAGAGTGAAGGAAAAGTTCATTCCTTCCTTCCATGGCACATACCTTTGGTTTTCTTACATTAGGTTTTTATGGGTTGGTATTATCTACAGCGAAGTCAGTATTTTCCCTGTTTCCTTTCATCTCGCTCAACAGATTAAATGGACTTGATGCTGCTACATGCATTTGTAATGCTCTTTCACCGCTCGCTCGACACAATCAACTCGGAGGCTGTGGCAACACCAGCTTAATTTCCACGCCACTGCTTGATGTACTCTCTCAAACAGTTTTCATGCACATGGTTTAATTTTGTGGTGATAAAATATTGTCTTTCTTGACATCTCTAGCGTCTTCTGTCTCTGCAGAGCCTGTAGATACAGAAATTGCAATTTGCTTGAAATCAAGCTATGTCAAAATTATGACTAAAGACATATTTTGAAGTATTACTGTAAAGTTGTAGTTTGAAAATGAAAAAAAATATCTCTGTGTGGAGCTAGACACATTTCAGCTTCACATCTCTGTCTACAGTCTGTCCACCATGAGTCCAACAATCTAATAGATAAGAGTTTAATACTTAATTGGTGGACTCTTTTAACTCGATACATGGATCCTCATGCATACATAAAATCCATATTATACAAATGAAACAGCCAAATCTATATTATAATCTGTTTCATATCTCTGCAAGTATGCTCTTTTCTATCAGCTATAGTTCCCAAGTCTACTCTCGCAAGTTTTCACTAGAGCTGCAAGAAAAATGGTCAATTCTTTGCTCTTCTCGAATGTGAATATTTTCTGATTTCTTTCTATGACAGTAAACTGAAAATCTTTAGGTTGACATTTCAGAGCATCATCTTGGACTTAGGGAAACGGTGATCGACATTTTTCAGCATTTGCTGACATTTTTATAGATGGATTTTATGGATGGATGGACGTTTTATGGACACGACTTATTGATTAATCAAGCAAATAATAGACAGATAATTGATAATAAAATATGCGTTAGTGGCCGCCCTACTTTACAATGAAGAACTAGCCTTGTTTCTACTTAGAACACGGAACGTTTTAGTTGTAAAATGCAAATGAGCTGTAAAAAAAAGCATAATATTTATTACAACCACTGGCATAGCAGACTCCCACTATTTATTTTAGTGTTTTTTAAAAAGAGACATATTTGAAACCTTGGTGGCTACATAGAGAGGTACTAAACAAAGTGGCCTTGGACAGAAAAGTGCTTACAGATCCCTCTGTCTTAAAGCACCTGTTATGACCCAAGCTAGTGCAAATTCATAACTGCAGGGCAGCCGTGGCATTTCATTTATAACTGTGAATGAAATCCTGTCAGTTCAATGTGCAGAATGTGGTGCGATACATGCAGAGACAGAATACTTCAAATAACAAGTGGGCAGCTATTGCACACCTGGGAGGGCAGGCTTTGCAACAGGTGCAAAGGACAAAAGATAGCAGTTACCTTTAATAGCAGTTTAACACCAACCTGATCATTCTGGGGGGTCGATACTGCAACTTGGAGTATCTGCCGATACCGATATCAATCCGATACCTTCTTTTCTCCTCTGTTAAGTTGTTAATAATACATATAGTTTGTATAGATGTACTTTGCTTAATACGGACATCTAAAAACACCATGTTCGAACTGTGCAACAAATATTCTGCTCCCCTAAAGGAAGTAATAAAATAGCCCACGATGTGCCTCAAGCCATAAGCTCTTTATTTAAACTTCAAATCAGTGCAAACTGCAGACTTGAATGTTTCTTCTTTCACATGTAACCTCTGGGGTTGAACTGTATGTAAAACACCCATATCCAACTAGATATAGAATGGACTCAATTCCAATGTTTCATTGAAGACTATAGGACATATAGCTGCTTTAAGTAACTGCTAACTTTAAATAACTGTCACAGACACTTGCTTTTACATTCCTTTCTGACATTCATTGGGTCACTTCAACATGAGGGGCAGATTCTCTTTCAGAAATATTTACATTTCAGCCTTTTCAGCTGTCAGTCTGCTCCTTCTTTTATCGATAATAACGGAGCACTCCATTATTATCCACTAGCTGACATGATAAGAGCGCTAGGCTAATTCACTGTCACACCGTTCTGTTTACACACGTTGCAGCAGCTGCTCTCTGTTTACGGCATGTTGTGCAACAGCATGCTGCCGGCTGCCGTTGCTGAGGCGATAGTGTCTCTGTTTACAGCATGTCGCGCAAAGTTAAGTTGAGCATTTGGGCTTAGGTATCGGATCGGACGGGCTATAGTTGTTTTTTTCGATGTTCGATCCTGAAATTTTGACCAATATCGGACCGATAGCGATCCTGAGTATCAGATTGAGCCATCCCTAGTCAAAAAGTCAACTATAGCTGTGCGCTGGGGCAGTGCTCTGCACTGGGGTCTGCTGTGTAGGGGATCGGAGGGGATCTTGATGAACAGTATTCATCTTCTGAATCACTTCTGTTTTGGTAAATGCTCAGTGTACCGGATATGTCTTAGCTTAAGCCATACACAGTTGTTCAACGTTATTTTACCTGAAGACTCTTCAAATAGAGGCTTTGTTATGGTTGTAACAATGGATCAAGTATCTGATACGCAGAACACCCAATAAAACCTCTATACAGTCCGCAATCTCTTAAGAGAGTCTTTTAATATAACCATTTCGTAAAAGCTTTTCCAAGAACAAAATTATTGGTATCTCATGAAGTTGTATGTGTTGTATGTACTTGTGACAGTACAAGGAAAAGTTTTCAGCTTCTCAGAATCTGTCATTTTACAGCTTCACTTTCTTTAAACCTGAAGGCAGTGCCCTCGTTGTTTACCAATCAAAGTTACATTATCACAGCCAAAACCCGATCATCCAGGCTCAATCGGTCACACACCTATGACTACACTGTCTCTCGCCTTTGGTGGCAGCCTTTAGAAAAATGACAGTTGTCAGTTCTGAGGTACAACAAAGTGCACATCTCCGTGTTACACTGAACATTTTGACTTCATGTAACGTCAATACCATTTTTCTCATCATCGCATTTAAGATTTACGTTTAAATTTATCAGACACAGAGCCTTTACCTCTGAAACAGAAAATATATTGTGGTTTGAACTCAAGAGATTTTATTTACTGACCCTGCTCTAAAAACTTTGAACCAATTTAACTTGCTTTGTGTCTGGAGGTGTTACTATGCATTAAACTAGCTGTGTTTCCAGAAAACACTTTACCTAAATGTACCTAAACCCTAGATGTGTGTTGTTTTTCAACCACAGATAGTACTGTTAAATGTAAATGTGGTTGCCATTTCACTTTTAGGAGGCTCAGCCACAATAAATACGCCATTGTAGGAGTTTGAAGATCATGCATTCAAATTGACAAAATTGATAAAATGTGTTAGTTGTCTGTAGCTTATGTGCAGCCATACCATAACCCCACAACCATCCTGGGGCACTCACAACATTGACATTAGCAAACCCCTACCCTTTACAATGCTGTCATACCTCTGCCCAGTGCAGTGTAAACTGGCATTTATCCATGGAGAGAACACTTCTACAAAGTGCAAGACACCATCGAAGGTGAGCATTTGCCCACACAAGTCGGTTACGACGACAAACTCCAGTCAGGTCAGAACCCTGGTGAGGATGACAAGCACACAGATCAACAACAAAGATTAAACTGTTTGAAACAGGCTGTGCAGAATTTCTTTAGCTGTGCAAACCAACTGTTGCATCAGCTGTCCAGGTGGCTGGTCTCAGATGATCTTGCAGGTGAGGGCAGTTACTGCCAATTTCTTGGAAACGACTTGGAAAGAATGAAACAGCTCATGGCAATTCATGGACATCTGTTCTGGTTGACCCACCTGCAGTTATCATCATTGCATGTTCCCTCAAAACTTGTGACATCTGTGGCATTTTGTTGTGTGATTAAAACTAGGGACAATTAGGGATGCTCAGATCGATTGACCACTGATCATTGCTGAATGATATAAAATAAAAAATATCAAATATCATCAATAAAGATATGTGATTAGGAGACTGAGATTGATGTGCTCTGGTTGCTGATCATGAAAACCAATTGACTGATGGCAATTCTTTACTAGGGAATCTCGACCTGTCTAATATGGCGTCTGCACAGACAGCTCATGGCTCATAAATGAACTATAATTGTAATGTGCGGCAACAAATTTGCACACAAAATTTAAATGAGATGAATATTTTGTGTGCCCAGAAAAAGTATTTTATTTCAACCAGTGAAAAATGGGAGCCAAAACAAAAGTGTTATATATTATATTTTTGTTCAGTGTAGTATCTCCAGTTTCCTATCTCCAATTCTCTATCTCCAAGAATAAACTTAAGTGGGAGTCATGGGATCTTCCTTTTGAACTTTCAAAAGCTTTATAGTGGTAGAGGATGTAGTCAACAATTAGAGCTCTGAGGCAGGATCATCATTTCATGCAAAGACAGCATGTCTGCTAGTGGTGAGGTTGTGAATAACCTTTGTTCAGAGTTTTCTAGTACCTGAAATAACCATGTAAATCTGCAATGTGTGGCTCCTTGAGATTGTGAAAAAGTTGTCACCACTTATTTCACAGTGCATTTACGTGCACATAAATAGCCGAGCTATTTACGGCGTTCTGCAGTAACCTGATTTCTTAAATGTTAAGTAAACAAGGAACACAATTTCCTGGTTAACAGAACTAGATTATTGAGGGAGACGGCCGTTTTCGTGTTGCTTGAATTGGGATTGTTATCTGGAGCATATCACAATGAAAGCTAAGGAATAGCTATGGTCTCATTAAAGCTGCAATAAATGTTAAATATGTCAATGGTAATGGCTCAACAGAAGATTGTTTGAGAAATTTAGACACACAGGCACAATAAAGGAAAAACTGTGTTCTCTCTTAATACAGAGCTTGTTCTCTGCTCAGTCACAATCACACTGGCTGCAGCATTGTATCATAATCCATTAAATGTAAAATATGCCAGCCTTGGTTCTAAAATAAGATGAAGGCTAGTAGAGAAATCTCATTACTGGCCATCAGCATGGAAACATAAGTTTCACAGTAAACAAGGTTCTTGTAATGCATGTATTTTCTTGTTCCTTTTTTCCCACCTTAACCTGGTTTCCTCCTATGACACAATGCATGCAAATGTAGTGTTGCCAACACAGTCACACACACCTCATACCCAATACTGCTGCTGCAGTCTGCAGACTGGAGGTGAGAGACAGGTCTGACGCACTGCAATAAGAGGCCATGTGTCTTCCTCTTTGGCAACCGCAGCAGCCTCTTCCCATCTACCTCTTCATGTGTTTTCGCATCACTGATCTTCACACATGGCATCATCTTCAAGGCTGACCTACACTAAAGCTCCTTCCAATATCTTCTCTGTTTCAGTCTTCCTAGACACAGTTCAGGCACTCCCACACAAAGTGCAGCAGTAGGTTAGTGACAGTCGATATACTCCTCTGGAATTCTCCCTGACAGAGGAACAATCGACTTGACAGCAAAGAGAGGCTGAAGAGAACTGTATCACAGCAAATTAAAGTCCCACAATCGTACAAATCTCTAAAAATCAGTACATTAAAAGAAAATAATCATAATTTCCAGTATTATTTTCATTTTTAGTGACATGTCTTTTAAGTGCTGCAGGGTGATGATAACGCCTCATGCATTTTACAATCATTCACCAGTGTATGACCCCAAAATTACAATCGGTGGATCGAGGAGAAAGGTCAATAATAAAAAAACAAAACAAACAAAAAAAACAATCAATAATTCACTATATATATAAATGGCCAGAATACACAACATACATCACACCACTTCTTCTCAGGATAGAAACTCTGAAAGTGAATCATACAGATACTATACACATAGACACTCTGAGCTCTTTCTTTTCTTTTGTGTGAAGAAAGCATATCCAGTGTCCATTGAGGATAGATTTCCATAAATATGTTAAGAAATATATATACATATTTGATTTTTGTTTTTGTTTTTATTGAACCCCATGGAAGTACATTGATGACAAAAGATTTGAGAGAGCACAACACCCTTTTGTGTGCTACTCAGTCAACATTTGGCCTCTGTGTTTCAAATCTAAAAGTAGTTACTAGTTATATGATCTTAATAAGATATTTGCATATAAATGCAGAATCGGTAGCAGAGGGACCAGGATTTTGACACCGCAATCATTCTGGTTTCCGCTTTTAGTCTGAGTAGTATTCACATAGCAGTAAAAACATTTGTGTGGGCTTCGGTTACAACCGTCCGTGTGGAGAGCAAATGACAAACGTCACACTCTGGCCCAACTTTTTTTTAGAACGTGTTGCTTTTTTGGAATCGGGGTTGTATTATGAAGTACTACCTACAGTGCACAGCCACCCTGACTAACCCTCATGAGGGAGACACGAGACACAGGACAATTACTAACTGGGAAAATATATGAAGAGCGCAAATCAAATAGCATCCAGTTTTATTTTTAGCCTTTATAGTCTGCTTCCAGCTTATTTTAAACAGTGTCCCAGAGGAAAGGCGCTCTTCATCCACTTCCAGTCAAGTTAACTTCCCTCTCCCAGTGTCTATCAGCAGATCAGACGTCCAAGGACAAACAATAGCAAAAAACTATTTGGGGGAAGAAACAAAGAGCATACAAATAAACAACGTCTCTCTCTCTCTCATCTCTTTGTATTTGACAGGTAGACATGGAGCTCAGATAAACCTCACCCACCTCTCCTTTTGAGTTAAGTGTGAAAAGCCCGTCAAGTTATTTTCAGTTGAGTGTGTTTTCTTCATGATTACAGCGATACTATCTTTGCATTCAAATGCAGCAAAAAAAAAATGAAAGTAGAAGATATTTCAAACACATTATTTTTGCTTTTCCAAATATAATATGCAGATTTGGGAACTTCCCTAGCTCAAACAGAGTTCTCCTCTCACATTCCTCCTCTGCCTGATTGAAGCTGCTGACCTCTTTTCAGAAGGTTCATGATTATCATTTATTATTGCTGCGATTGATAATCATTTTAATTACTGACGGTCATTTATTAGATAAATTGATAAGTTGTTCGGTCAGAAAATGCAGGAAATCTCAGGAATTTCAGGGGTTTGTCTAAGCCCAAGGTGACACACTCAAACAACAACTCAAAGATATTCGGTTTATAATCATAGCAGACAAAAGAAACAAAGAAATATTCACTTTTAAAAAGCTGAAATCAGAATTTTGATATTTTTTTCTTAAATGTCTCAAAATGATCCATGGATTATCAAAGTAGTTGGCACTTAATTTAATATGTGACATCTAATCGACTGCAGCTCTGGTTTGTGTCCCTATAGTTCACTTTAAAATCGAAGAGATGTAAAACTGGATATGAACTATTGATTTGAGCTTGTGCATGTTTAATACAGTGAATCCTCTTCAGTGGATAAAATTATAATAGGGATAACTGGATCCCAACAGGATGTAGCAAAATGTGACACCTGTCCATATGCTGGCAAGACTTTACTTTATATTATGTTGTACTTAGCTTAAGTCTGTATGTGCTTGCTGCTAATGTCCAACAACATGGGAAGAACTATTACATTCTGTGATAAAACAAGTCCCAAGAATTCAGTTTAATGTTTAAGAAAGAAAGAACAAGAAAAGCTAAGGACTTGTTTCCAATATCAAAGCCTTACAGCAAACCATCCTTGAGATACATTATTGTCGTCAGACAAGCACTATCTATGCGATCGAAATGTGCCCAAAGCCCAAGTTATGCCATGGTAATTCAATCTGTTTAATTTCACACTTCCTTGGGCTGAATGCGATCATTGGCAGCCTTAAGAACTCCATAAAGGCCGTCAAATGCTGCCTATGCTCTTGACAGCTGTTCCCTGAAGATGAGGGTGTCATCTGTGTAGACACTAACTGGAATTAATTTGAAATCAAGTGTAAAACATGTATGATGAAGAGGGGGGGGAAAAATGAGAGGAAAGGACTCGTGAGGGGTGAAGAGCTCAAACAAAAGAGTAGGACCACTGCTCTTTCACGTGGAAAGGAGTCAGCTGAGGTGGTCCGGTCATCTGATAATGATGCCTCTTTGTGGATGTGTTCTGATTTCATCTAACTGTGAGGCAATCCAAAATACACTGGAGGAATGACTGATCCCATCTGGCCTGGGAATGCCTCGGGATAGAAAGAAAAGAAAGAGCTGGAGGATGTATCAAGGGAGAAGGCTGTATGGGCTACCTTGTTTAGCCTGCTGGTACTGCAACCTGGACCATGACAAGTGGCGGACAACGGACAGATGGTGTTTGGTGACTAAGAATTTGTCAGTTTAGGATTGTTGAACTGCATTAGGTAAATGCAGTTGTTGCCCATTTGACTCAGCAATTAATCACTCTGCAAATTGAGACCTTTAAAAGCATTTGAAACAGAGAAAAATCCATTCTTGTAGTGAAGTTCTGTAGAGCAGGGATCTTTAACTTTAACTAATCCTTTAGACCAAGGACCCTGCTGATAGAAAGACAGAGCAGAAATGCCTATTATATACTGCATAGTGTATAAAATTGTGATCTTACGATCATCAATGTTGTCTAAATTATTATTTATACATAAAAATAGGCCAATTTATTCTTATAGTTAACAAGTTATAATTCTTAAAGTTAAAAATATATTAAATAATACTTTGTCTGCCCCCAAGCAGTAACTTTGACAGTTCCCTAGAGGTCATGAACCGCAGACTCTCGACTACAAATACATCCAGACATACATCCAAATACGTAAGTACGAGATTGGATAGAAGTCTTACAGGTTTTTTTTTTATGAATATGGGCCTATCTTTGGGGGTCAGGATTAAACATTTGCATTGTAACATGTAGCATTTTAAGAAAGGATGGAGCCATAGTAAACTGTTGAATGTAGAATTAAGGTAACAGGTCCTTAGCGACACCTTTTACCATACCATAACTATGTAAAACTCTTTGTGCTGTGTCTACATCACAAGACTTTGATCACGATTGTTTAGCGCAGTTATTAAAACCCCCTGAAAACTGTGCATGAATGCAGATGACCCAACTCCCGCACAGATTGTAAGGTTGTAGAGTATATTGTTTTTTAATCACAATTCTTCTTTTTCTTTTATGATTATTAGACAGTACAGCCGACAGAGACAAGAAAGGCAACACAGTGAGAGGAAAATGACATGCAGTAAAGGGCCAAGGCCAGACTGGAACTCGAGCTGCTGCAGTGAAGACTCTGCATTGATATGAGCTCCAGCAGGTGAGCTACCTGGGCACCCTGATGAGAATTGTTAATGGTGATTGATCAAATGTCAATTATTTATTGACATCTCCTCAAAGGACATTGCTGATCGTCTGCCTTCAGGATGGCAGCAAGGTCATGGCAACATCTTTGTAGGGTAAGATGGAAATGACACTTATCCGAGCCTGTAGGAGAGAAGATGGAATCTATTAGTAAACCGCTCAGGACAGCTCTATCCTCTATGCACCTATTCAGACCTATTTGTGGGGTGCCTAGTGATGCTATTATACAGCAAGCTGGCTCTCATGCAGGTGGGCGGGTTATTTTTGGACTTCCCACAGCAAAGATTGGTGTCCCTGTGCTGTGTTAAGTTTTTACATTATGCACCGTTTTGGTTGAGTTCCTGCTCTCTCTCACTGTGTGGTAAAACATGGAGTGTTACACCACGGTGTAGGGGTATGAGAGCACGATATAAGGACAAAAAGCAGAGAGCGAAAATGAATGCAAAAGTGAGCAATTTATTGCTACACACAGTGAGCGTTATTTGCAGTCAGTGAAGCTGGAATTCAGGGTGAACCAAAGGCCAAAACAATATAAAATAAAATAAAAATACAAGCTATCCTCCAGACAAGAGTTCTGCCTAATCCCTGAGTGAACAAAAGAAACAAACAGAAAGACAGTCACTAACCCTAACTCCCTGAGCTAAACAAAACACGAGAAAACCCTGTCCAAAACAAAAAAGTTCACCCAGACAGCTTTGTGTCTGAGCTATTTACAAGATGGCATGAAGAAAATATTAACTGAACTAACAATAAGTACTAACGCAAACAAAAGTTAAGTCGAGTCTAAGCTCACAAACCGTCTGAGTCATCTGCGAGAACCCGGAAGTTAAATAGGTCGGCCTCTGAATCGGCCAAACCGCACTGGAACCGACAGCTCACAGCTAACACACAGATTCTCATAAAGAAAGGAGATCTATCACTCTGCACCAAAAGCAGATTTATATAACACAATAAAATATAATGTATATATGGCTGGGGCCATAACATGGAGTTACACAGATTATGTTAGCGTGCATTGGCTTGGAGGTAGAGCGGGTCGTCCACTAATCAGATGATCGGTGGTTCGATCCCCTCCAGTCTGCATGTCGAAGTGTCCTTGGGCAAGATACTGAACCCCAAATCGCTCCCGAAGGCTGCGCCATCAGTGTGTGAATGTTTATGAATGGTTAGCTCCTCAAACTATTTTGCAGCGTAAATTGCAAGTCAGGCATGAAATAAACAAAGCCAGAACACAACGGGTAGGGTCAGAGATTAGTATATGATTAGTATATGAAGCCACCTTGAAAGTCTCAGTTTCAGTGACTGACTGTGGAGGGTTTACCCGATCCGAGCATCTGATTGGTGGTCGGATTTTCCAAAAGGTGGATCTGGCTCAACTTCTCCGCTACATGATGTAACATTTTCTTGCGGATACCCCTGCAGCACGGACCACTGGAGCCAAAATGGATGAACTCTACTCATAAGAATGGAAAAACCTCCATTTTGGAAGGCCATGCGGCCTTAATCAGCTGGCTACAGCACTCCTGGCTGGCTCTCTCTCCCCCGCCTTTCTGCCTGAAATAAAAGCTTTAATTTTGTCACACAGTAAATCACTGTATAATGTTTCATAATGTGTTTAACATTGACCAAGACCGTCCACATCATATGGTCACAACATACATACTATGCATGGTATTAATTATGTTTGATGTCATTTTCCACATCACTGGCCGACACTGCCGAGCTGGCCTCCCTCCATTTTCTCCCAGAATTGTGTTGCGTCCTCTGTTGTGTTGAAGCTTTGATCTTCCTTGGCCTCCAGTATCACATTTTAACTACAGGTGTGTCATTATATGCCAAGTGTCAGATGCTTTTGAGTCTGAATATGACACTCCGTCTTTTGAACTTGCTGAGGCCAGAAGCGCAGTGTTCAGAACTCATTTTCTGGTCCGTGAAAAAAGCGTCCCATCATCAAACTATTCTAATTTACAAACCTGATGAAAATCCCACAGTTTGCACAAGGGGGTCTGTTCAAACAAACACTATTCTTTCAAATGAGGACTGATGTTTGACACAGGTTGCATTTGAGCTTTTTGCAAAGAACTAAACATCTACTACTCAGCTTTTAAGCAATGGAGGGCTGCTTCACGATAAAATACGTTCAATACACGTAGAGCAGAGTCCAATATACCAAAATAAATAAACACAAGCCCATGGATTTATATATCGCCTGTTGTTTGAGTGTGTCTTTTTTTCCACATGAAAAGTTTAAAAAATCAGAGCAAATCTGCTGATCTGAGCTGACGGCATTTCTCCGTGTGTGTTTGTTTGTGTGTGTGGTTTCTTTCCATCAGTTCAAATCCCTCTTTGCCTCTTTGTACTGGACAGTGTCAGTGATGAAGGGAGCAGCCATTATTCCCCTTGGGTTGTTAGGCAGAAGTGGCCTGGCTGAGATGACAGGTAGTGGACAGAGCTATAGCTCAGTGCTGACTGGCTACGCCAGTTGACTGATTAAAAAAATGTGCTGAGTTCATGGTTTGGAGGTGAAAAAGGCCAGCGTACTCAGGGGATCTGACAGCAACTGAATCTGACTAACCAGACCAAACTGATGAAGTGTTTGTTTTACCAGCTTTGTACTCTGTTATTGTTTTTCTATAACTTTTTCTCCCATGTACACTCCCCCTAGTAACCACACACTCTGTGCCTTTGTCCAGGTACAGACTAAATCAAAAGGGAACAAACAATATATGTACTACACCAAACAGAATATGTTCATGTTACTCTTTGATTCTGTTTACGCCATTAAATGTTAACATGACAAGAGAGAAGTCATTTCCAATCCAGCTACATGTGACCTACCTGGGTCACCGAAACATCACTCCACACATTTTTATGATTTAAAAAGAAAAACATCAGAGAGATGCTTTTGCATCCTTAAACAATATGAATAATGCATTTCACAGTGGTGGATTTTCTAACAGGACCAAGGACGGAAAACATGTTAGCCTATATATGAATAACACATAGATGGATTTAACAGGCGTCTTAACCAACACTTCTTGCATTTGGCTCACATTTTACAGATACTATGTGTGAGGATATTATTCATTTTTTACACCCATGCTTCCCCTAAATCTTGCTTTATGGTTTATGACTATTTCTTATTTAATATTGTTTGTTTTTCACTAAAAAAGCTGTCCAACACTAAAAAAAAAAAAAAAAAAAAAATACTATCTGTTATACAATAAAAATATTTGTTTCTTAATAGTGCTATTTAGGGATAATTGTATGAATTCCGTAATGATACCGTAAATCATGAGGCAGTGTCACGTGGCTTCTCGTAACTTATGGCCCTTAACATATCTACAATGGGAAATGAAGTACACAAAGATACAAAAACATATCGAGTCCAGTTGTACCATGCAGTGGAAATACGGCTTTTCCCATCTCAGCTGCCTGTTCCACCAGTAGACTGACCTCTGGTGATGCGTGTTGTGCACTAGTCTACAATATGTCACCTCAATACGGCATCTTTGTGTCACTAGAAAGAGGAAATCTATATTTTTTGTTGAAAATCATACCATCTGGATTTCCAGTGATTGTACCCTTACTGAGTTACTTAGTTACTTAGTTCAGCACATTATATTCTATTTCTGCCGTATTCTGTATTCTGCCCTAAATCATCAGCCATTTAAAACAAGTCAGAACATTTAAAAAAGATTGTAAGAAGAGATAGTAGTAAAAGTAGTGACAGTAAAACCTCTAAAGGTTATGGCTGTATACGGAAATCTTGCCCTCTAACTTAAAGAATGACAAAATGTAAGCAAGACACTGGAAGCATAAGTTTAAGTTGGACTTCCACAGAGAGGAACATTTTAGAAAATGTCGTGATCTCTGTCTGTCATACCAGCTTGATCATCACTGAAAATGTCCTGGAAAATAATCTCGAGAAAATAGTGGGAACTTTGAGTTACCATAGAAATAAATGTTTAAAAATGTTTCAGAAAGAGCCATGAGAGGAATATGGAATATAGCAAAGTCGTCATTTTAAACCAAACCACGATCTTTCCGTCAACTGAACCACGTTACTTTAGTGCCTAGACCTAATCAAACCTCAACCATAGTGCTATCACACCACAAAACAGATTTATTTTTTTAAAGTGATTTGTGAATGTTTTGGAAGGCACAGAGAAATGATGCCGTCCTGCTGAGATAGTGTCGTCAGATCAGAAAACTCTATTGTGTTTTTTTTGTTGTTCAAGTCAGAGTTTGTTGACCTAGAAGCAAAATATGTCTGTGGGGGAGCGCTGGGATGAGCTGATCTTCCTGGTTGAACCTACTCTGTAACTTCATAACTACCTTGAGAAAAGAAAGTTCAGCTGTTTTATACATTTATTTTGAGGTGAGCGGGTCTGTCAGCAGCAAAGAAAAGCAAACATATCTATCTTAGCAAAGCAGCAAATTGGATAGGACCATGCCAAGTCTGTCTAGGGCAGTGTGCCAACAGAGCAGAGGCTGGGCTTTGGGGCTGTAGCAATAAAAATAAATGATGACAGCATTGGAAAACATGGCTTAATATAAACATTCAAATGATATTTTCAAGTGAACGCTGCAGTGGAAAAGATTGGTACAGTACATACTAAAAAACAGACACATGAAGCCCTAAATATATTCAACCTAAATATATATTTTTGCATGTCTTTAAACTTCAAAATGACATCCCTAAGAAGTCTAACAGCATTGATTTGGTGCATCTACATTGTTTTGTACGTACATCTCAGTGTGGTCTCAATGTTCTTGTTCCTTTCTCTCTGAATTCTATCTGTTTCACACACTGACACACACACACACACATACACACAACGTATTTTGGGAAGACGTCCAACTGCCGCGGTGAAAGAGACTAATGACCCCTTTCACAGCACAAACACCACATAATCAGAGATGCTGAGGATCTGTGTCTGCCCGCTGTCCTGTCTGAGTAATTACGCCAGGGACTCAATTAATCTACTACCCAACAATCAACAAAGCTGTACATACTTGCCCATCGCAGTGACCCAGTATTCCGGATGAGTGTGTTACATTTTTGGTTGTAATCCTGTGCCTTTTATTATTATTATTATTATTATTATTATTATTATTATGCAGAGTCATCAGATCGCCGATAAAACAGCGACCCACTGCTCGTGAACAAACACCGATGGAGCTTACGCGTATGGGCGTTTGGCTGAACACCTCATAAAATGTCAATGAAAATTCAGATCTACTCTTAAGAGTGAACAGGTGAACAAACTTTTCTTACAGCAGTGCAGTTAAATGGATTTGGCTCCAGATTGTTACGAGAGCATTTGTTCATGCTTTAGAGGGAGATTCATGATGGGCACTTTGGGAGGCAATAAAATTTTGCAGAGAAAGCAAACAAAAGTGTGTTATGGACATGTAGTATCTTACCTCAGCAATATTTTCCCCCAGTGAATTTATTTTCTCAACTCATTTATGTTAATTTGTTGCTTATTATTTATTATTCAATTAGAGCAATTTATTACTTTATGCTATCTAGTTTTCCTCCTTCTACTTGATTTCATTCCCCCAGTTCAATATAGCTCAGAGAAGAGTCCAGATGAACAATAGCCTCCATTTGTGCCTCCACAAACCTACAATTGTGTTTTTACAGGCCCTGAATCAAAGTTATTTGAATATATATTAAGTCAGTGAATAAAAATAAAGTTGAACACATGGTCAAAAACACCCCGCAGGTGAATATTATTCATTTTATTTATTTACTCTTAAAATGAGAAATAATTGTGAGCACGGCACTTCACTTGAACTTCAGGAGGAGTACATGAATGGTTCACTTATTTGCTTTTGAAGCTATAATCGAGGGCCGCCTCCAACAATATTGATTTAATAAATGTCTTTGTTTTCTGGGTATATTTGTTTGATGATTATTTTTTTGATTGCTCAACTAATCAGTTGATTAATTAAATGTTTTAGCTCTACTTTCAGCTGCATCTCATGTCCTTTATTTAGCGAATAGAGATGTTAGAGAATAGAGAAGTTTCATAACAAACATCATGTGACTTAAAGCATTTTTTTTTGTAATATCAAATAAATTAATTTGTAAAATAATTTTTAATGCTAGAATCATTGCTGTGCATGCAATGGCTAAGTAATAGAGCTTACTAATACATTTTCTGGGCTATCTGCTGATATTAGTTTATCACAGATATCTGTATTGGCATATCATATACTGTACCATATGTTGGTAGAACTGCAGTACACAAATATGTATTAAGGTAGTTTAAAAACAGGGAAGTTAAATAGGGATGTTAATTTTAAATAATATCAGCACATATCTTTGTATCATATCAAATGTTTATCTGCTTATGCAAATATGCATTTATTATGAAATAAAATACAGCACACTGGTGAAATGTGGTCCAAATAAGTGTAAAAGAAGGATAAAACATGAAATGCCACAGTTATAGTCATTCTTTAGATACACTGATTTATTCATAGTCTAAATAGAATGTATAATTTGAATTATTAATTTAATGAGCACTTTTGTTCAGTAATAGTTTAATTTGATAATGAGCTCTCATTAGCTGGATTCTCATTTGATGCGGATTTCTCTTCCAGAAGGTAACATTAACACGTTGTTATTTGACGCTGTCATTGTGTGTTTAAAAAGACTCTGTTGCAGTGCTGTCACAGTGCAGACATGCTTTTCATCTTGTGACACACCATCACAGCAAATAAATTCCAATTACTACAATTATCACCTCCCCTTAAAGATGTGTTTTGAGACGGGGGTATCATTTGTTTTATAATTAATTAATCAAACAAACAACTTGATCTCAGAGTGTACCAAGAGGGCCTATTCTGAAGTCCCATGAATCAATTTGGAGTATAATTCAGGGTCTGTGGTTTAGACAATCATGGAGCAAAAGCCCATTTTCCAGCGATCATTCATATTTTATAGTCGATAACATGGATTACAACTCCATTTACACCTGGCTCTTCATGGGACAGGTATTTATGCAGATTGTATCCAGATGTGGTTGATATACATTATTACATTTATTATGAAGAATTTTTCTTCGGCGGCCAAATGGTAATCCAATCACCCGCCTTTCCAATATGCAGATTGCCTTGGCCTGGACAGCACTGGCTATCAATGAATCTCATTCAGAAAAGTAAATTATGCTACCACACTCGCCCAAGGAGAATTATTAAGCCTATGAGTTCAGAATATGGAGGAGTACTGTGGCTCATTTAGCCAGTGGTGATTAAAAAATTATATGAAAGAGCAATATTGAGACAATGCGTTTTCAGGGACTGCTAAAATGCTTCTCTGTCTAAAAGTATATATATATAAAAAAAAGATATTTTCCCTTTGAAATTTGTGCTTGAAGCCAATGGTACTTAGTGCCTGTGTTATGTTATGCTAAGTTCAATAAAACACAAAAAATGAAGTTACATGTAAAAATTAGAAAAAAATATGCCCACTGGGACTTCCCAATCAAAATTAAAATTTTACAAATTTACAAACTGTCTTGTCTGAAAATGAATTTGAAAACTCAATCAATAAACTTCAACAGTATGAGCTAGAGAAAAGCTTGGGCTGTGTATCTACTTTGTTGTCAGTCATACTGCAGATTCATGACAGAGAGAAACTTTAAATGTTAGACTGTTGGACTGCTAGCATTACCATAGCTTTGTTACTTAATATAGTGGCTGGAATACCCAGAGACTTGCTTCAAATGAGGCCCAGAGTTTGAACACACGAATGTGTAGTCAACATGATGTTTAATGTAAAAGTCTATGACAAGCCCAGGGCAGAGTAAAGGGCAGGGCATATTACCTGTGCCTGTGCTCCAGTAAATGAATTCCCCTTGTGACTTGCTGTCAATCTCTTCACCAAACTTACGAGGATAGTGTCACGACTGTATATTTGTCTGGGTTCCCTCGCTGCTTTGACTTTTTACCTTTACTCTTTTTAACCTTTCTAATGGATTGCATTATGACAATTTATTTGAGCAACAGCGAACGTAGACGAGAAATAGCTGAAAAGCTTGTCTCAAGCATGAAACATGTAACAGAAAAAGTTACTGTGAGACTATGTATGTGTGTGTGTGTGTGTGTGTGTGTGTCATAACTTTTTAATCAGTTTAGTTTTACAGGTCAGGTCACATTTGAACCAGAACATAATAGAAAGATCAAAATGACCCCCACAGACTGACTTTTGGTCATATAAGTGTGTTTGTGTTTCACAGAACGAGAAAAAAAAAGAAGTTATTTTTAGACAGATTTGGTTGTTTGAGCCTTTGTGTTGGAGAGCTCATTCTGTATTGTTGAGAGGTGCAGATTGGCTGGTGGCAGGTGAGGAGGTGAACAGTGGAGGGATTAACGACTTCCGAGCACTTGGTGCTGCTTTGGCACTTCACCAGCTGGTGAATAGAAGTTGTTAGAGGTCTCTTACAATCATCACCTATTGTGCTTGATTGTTGCTACACTCTGGGAATAGCCTCTGGACCAGGAGGACCAGCTTCCCGACATGACCCTGGGCAAGCTCTGTCTCTTCATTCTATTGCATGTTGTTTGGCATGATGGCTGTAGCCTTCAGCGCTGAGGAATATCATCCCCCCACAAAGACACGTGGAAGTGGTTCAAGGTCTGCGGCAGCAGGGAGAGGCGTGTCTTCTGGGAGATGCTGTTAGCCTGTCTGAAGAGCCCTTCCAGATGGTGAAGCTGTGAGTGTACCTCAATCACTGTTCCTCCCAGAAGCACTGAGCTAGAAGAGGTATTTGGCATCCTTGGCAGCCTGGCGGGTCAATGAATACCACTCAAGAACTGGAGGCACAGATAAAACACATTTAGATCTGTTCAATGTGTAACAGTGCTTAGGTACAGGTGTCTCGATCACATATTGAATATCTGCAGAAGCTGAGTCCCAATTCAATATTTATGCGTTTCCTAGAAATCCCTTTTTTTAATTCTTAATTTTCTTAATTAATGTACCTGGCAAGTGTCGCCAAAATATCAGATCCTTTAATCTGTATTTGAACAATTTCCCTTTATCCATGAACCGGAAGGTCAAAAGCAGATTTACGCTAACAGCAGCTCTTTAGAGATGTGGTGCACCTACAAAATGTCACAGAAATACAACAGTTCATTGAAAATAGCATATGATAAAAAAATATATATATATTATTTACATGTAGTACATTCTGTTCCTTATATAGAGTGCTCGCCCTTATGTTAAATTTACTTGACATCAGGGGTTGACAGGAGAAGGTTTTGATTAATAGTTCAGTGTTGGTTTTCTCCCATTATTAACACTCCCACAACACTAGTACATGATCTGGCTGCATCATGCCTTAATTATATTCCCTATACAGTAACTGTAGTGTTCTTTCATTCGGTGTGATGGAGAGATCATAGTGAGCACAAGGTCTGCAGTGGAGTGTTGGTGTAAATGAGAAGATTACAGCGTTTTTTCAGCTGGTAGGGAGTTGGTCGGGGTGGACGGTGGGTGCACAAACCACGAGATTAAGACACTGGAGACCAGAGTTTGCATCTTGAGTCCTTTGTGCAGTGTAAGTGAAGGATAAATATAATATGCATAACTATGTTTTCATCAGTGTATGATCAACTGCTACCTTAGATCAACCTTTTTATACATGTACCTACAGATGCTGCAGGTTCTCTTCCACAAAGACTTCCATGTTGATCCGCCATATTTCTACAGAATGGACAAACAGAACACTGGCTCTAGACAGGGCCTTGCATGTGCACGCTAAACCCTACACACTGGTCCATTATAGTTCATAAAAGATAGTGTTTTCTCTGCACTTTACTGCTTTTTGCACTTGTGTTTGGATGTTAAACTGCATTTTGTTGTCTTAGTACTTTGTGCAACGGCAATAAAGGTAAATCTAATCGAATGTATTCTAATCAAGTCTAATCTAAATGTTAATAAAGTAAACATCGAGTCACTGCAGACTTTGCTCTGTATAAAAAACAAGACGACACTCAATCGCTAACCTTAACTAAGAGCTGTGAGTGCCTAAATACAACCACAATATGTTTAATAATGCTGTAGCTTCCACAAGCTGATATTGTATCACAATATCTGATATTTTGGCGAAAAACAAATGAAAGGTGTCACCTGTAAACCTGTAAACATAATTCCTTGGAGACAGTTGTTGTAAACGTATACACCAAAGTCACCTATTTCATCTTGTGACTGCAAAATATGAATTAACCAACTTAAATTTGCACTTGAACACCTTCAACAACAAAGATCTAGGATGGTGAAAAGGCTTCTTCTGATGCTCCATCATAAAACAAAGCAGAATTTCTGTGTGGGTGTGTGTATGTGTGTGTGTGTGTGTGTGTGTGTCTTAAGACAGGACTGTACCATGTACTGATTTGTACTTCCTGTGATTAGTAGAGTTGAGGGAATTTTTCATTCGCCCCTAAGTACTTATGATTTCTGTATTCAGTCAAGACAGGAAATCATGAGTCAGATGTGCACTAAACTAATCAGTTGAGTGAAAAGGGAGGGGTATTTGAAGAAATAAAAAAGAATCAATGTTGTCCTAGAAAATGAGATTCTTCTGAAAGCTTGGGAGAGTTGGGCTTAACCCAAATCATGAATCACTAGTTAATTAAGCTCTCATTGAATGAATTTATTTGCACAAAAATAAATCATTTCCTGTATTGAGATGAAGATGGCCAGATGAAAAAGCAGTCTCTTGTATTTCAATGCATTTTGAATTTGCATGCCGGGGCCCTAAATTGGTATTCATTTCAGATTTAAGTGAGGAACGAAAACAGACTGCAGTTGTGCACTTTTGTCACTGTCTAATTAGTGAGTCATTTATCATTCCTCTGAAACTTGCAACTTAAAATTACATCATATCAGCCCAAGACGAGGTTCATTTGCAAATATGGGATACGTGTTCTCAGAATTCAAAGTCACTGATTTATTTTATTTCTAAAATATCAGTAAAATCATGTAAGTTTGCTTAAAATGTGATGGTAACAAAAGTTCTGTACTTTATATTGGTCTTCTGCTGAACTGTTTCCTGTACACTAATTCCCCTTTATTATACTGCATTGTTGTTAACTTCACGTAAAGAGAAATTCAAAGAATAGTACTTCCATTTATACAATTTAAAGTGTTTTTCAGACGTCAACCGAGGCTGCTTCCTGCTGATTGCATTGATGTAAGCGCTGCATATCAACACGTAACATAGGGATGTTAATGACAGCATGTTAAATTGACTCATGAAAAAGAACCCAGAGTCTTCCACTCACAATAAGAAATGGTCATCGTGCTGCTATGGAGACTGCTGTGTCTTTTAGAGAAATAGCAAGTTACTGTTCATCTTTTGATTTCATTTAACTGCCTTCATCAGTTTAAAGGCTCCTTGGGTAGTTGTTAAAGTCAATTCAGTTTTAGCGTCAAATCATAGCCCTTTGTTCGGTGCTATGGATGTGTGGGTGAGGGTGCTTATCAACATCTGGGGTGGGGATGGCGAAGTTTCAGCTGAGTGCTTCTGGTTGTTCCAGTCGAGCGACAACAACATCAGGCCAGCAAATAATTTTCAAATTTAAACTACAGAATAAAATAATTTAGATGTAAGTTAGAAATCAAGTGACCCACCTAGGATGTGGGCTTGAGTGGGTATTTGGGGATTTATAATAATGATGTTCTTGACAAATAAATTTGCTATTGTTTAAACAGTAATTTTAATTTAGACTAGCTGACTAGTCTAAAAGTAAGAAAATGCTTTAAAAATGTCAACATCCAGCAAAATTTAAACACACAAACCACAGATGAACAGCAAGACTTCAAAAGTTACATATTCCCGTATACACATGCATTTATTACATACAAACAGTTTGTTACAATATCTACATTTAGATGTCAGTAAATATGTTGGCATACTACAGAAACAGGAAACATATGGACAATATCATCCTGCCGACATGAATAATTATATTCATGCCAGCATATCTATAAAAGAAAATGCTGTCCATGTTGTTAGACAGAGAGAGAGAACTCACTCTCAAGCCTGCTGGATTATTATGGGATAACATGATGCACGATGTGTTTTGAGTTATAATTTTTCCCACCATTGCCTGAAAAGACTTTACGATGTAAAGTTACAGAGTATAATGTTTCAGAAAGCTAACGCTATGTTGTCTAACTACGCATCAGTGTCAGTCAGTATATACAGTAAGGCTGAAAGGTACTTTATAACACAACTCTTAGTTTCTCACTTACCGTACTCTGGGAATTTTCTTTTCCACACGGGTTCCATCATCCATTTCCCCGTGGATACTATCATCTCAAACTGATTTGTTGTGTGAGGTTGGAGAATAGGGAATGAAATCGGCAGAATCCCAAAGCAGACTGCAGTAACGAAACATTATGACTAGAACTTCTAAAGCAAGAGAAAGATGACGTCTCATACAATCTGAACATGGAGTGTGGGCTGCCGCCTGATGCTGCTTCTGCAGCCTAGCTGAGACGGTTGCATAGCATCTTAGACACAATATCAATAAAATATTAATAATTAGTTTAACAGACTAATATTTCTGGTGTTGACTAGGGATGGCAGTGATGTTTAATCGACTAGTTGACTACTTGTACAAACAGACAAACAGACATTCCTCTTTCTATTAAACTGATATGGAGATGCTGTAATGAGGTGATGTATTGTACTGTAGTGTAAGCTCTCACTGTAGGCAGGAGATGCTGTGTGAAACTGCCTGACATCATCTTCAATTTTACAAAACAATAACCACCTTCACTTTACCAGCAAATGCACAACACACACACACACACACACACACACACACACACACACACAGGAGCTTTACTTTGGTATTGAGAAGCTGCTGCAGCCTTGAATCACTGTATAGGTTACAGTTTGTCAGTAACTACTAAACCGACAACTTGATTGCTCACCTTTTCTTTTATTCTGCTGCATTCAATGTCACTCTTTGCCACTCACTCTCACACTCTCCACGCACACAAAACAGAGCTACTTGATGGTGACCAACGTTACAGGACTAGTAAAAAAAGAAAAAGTCCCTGTTTGGGAGTAATAGTGTAGTGCTTATGATAAAGGTGAGTCAACACAGACGAAGCTGTCATCTCTGTTCAAGCTATTGATTGATTGATTGATATTGATTGATAGTGTTTGTATCCGCTATGGTATGGTAAGAATCTATGGAAGAACGGTGCTTATTTCATATCTACTCATTTATCTATGGACCATAAGTAATTTTAACCCAGCAAGACTTGTCTAAGTAGGCTAATCGCATATTAGACCCACAGCATTGTAGGCCAGACAATGTCATACACGCTACAATGACTCTCCAGCAGCTCAGCCTTTTTTTTTTTCTTCCTTTTTTACACAAATGCCATCATGTACCATACACCCAGTAAAATGTCATGACTGTCGATCACTGAAGGATAACTGTAAAACTCACGGAAATGTTCCAAACGTCCAAATTATATCTTTATATGCTGACTGCTGTTATCTGTGTAGTCATGGACATGTGCCATGTGTCCTGTCCCTGTTTACCCTGACTGTCTCTCCTGTGTCATGTCCTGTATAGGACTCTGCCAACTTTGTTCTGCCCTCTGTCTGATGCTCGCTCAGCTCTTTTATGGTCTGTCCTGTGGCAACCTGTTCTTACCCAGGCAGGCAGGATAACCCACAGAGTGATAACCAAATAACTATGTAAGAGAATAAACTAAAGATTTATTTTTTATGAGTAAAATTTTAAGGAAAACTGTTTGGAAAACTGTTTGGCCAATATTTGGACGTGAACAGTTCAGTTATTTGTCGGTTAACACTACAACTCTTGCTTACTTGCCACCTGCCAATTAAAAAATTATCAGTAAAGTCAGGCTGACATTCTACACTGCAGAGGGCATGACTAAAAAAAACAAACAACTTTACATGGGGAGTGTGTTCTACCAGTTGTCCCCCATAGTAAAGAATAATACAAAGGTTGTGTGCAAGAAAACCAGGGGGCTATTAAACTAAATGTGCAGTACTCATGGTTTGAAACATTCTTGTTAGACAGCTCAGAGACTTTTTCATTAGAGTGCAACAATACCCAACTGCTCATCAGGTGGTCAGACTCATGAAGCTACCTTTTCTAATCAGCTCCAGCACATAGTGTCTTCTCCAAAGAAACAGAAGGCAATTAGTTTAAAAAGCATTACTTGACATTTAACTCTGCACTCCCCAACCCTTTCCATGAGCCAGTGAATTGCTGACATTTGAAGCAGACTCAGGTGGCTGAAGACTGTAATTTTTACTCTCGCATCAAACGCCCAAACCTAGGGTGCCAATTCGTGCTACACTTTCTGCAGAGCAAGTGATGTGAGGGGTCAGAGGTCAGATTGGTTCCAAATGCAATTACTGTGCTGAACTGAGTTAAAAGTCCAACCATCAAAATAAATGAGACAAAGCCCTTCCACTAGGAAGGTGCACAGCCTTCGTGTATGGCTCTGTTCTGTGAGGCCTGGGGGCTGGGTAGCTGTTATGATATGCATTTCATCTGAATCTCACAGTTGGGAATAACCACACTGACCTGCATGATTATGGTCCTGTCTGGAAATGGTGTCTACCCTCAACTGAGTTGTGTCGTCATTGTTAAATATTTCAGTCAGCATACAGAATCTAAGTGAAGTTAACTAAACAAGATACAGATGTATAAGACATATTGACTCGACATGTATTACACCAGTGTTTAACCCAACTCTACCAGCATATATCGTATATATACAGTTAGTTGCCAGTTTATTAGGTACAGCTAGATAAAGCTAATACAGTCTAATATTGGGTTGTCAAAAACATGTTATGTGGATAGTTACATTTGATACATTTTATAGTATCCAAAGCACCAAAGTAAGCTCTCTAGCTTCATCAAGTTAACTTTTGCCGATTCTCATCCAGATCTGGACTATCCACTGAGTTATACTCCCTTCATATCGGAGCCACCTCCACTGCTTCCAAGCAGCGAATTCATGACAACATAATTAAAGTTTTCAACCGCTGTTCTTATCCAGCATACTTAACATACATATGTAAAGATCTGAACAACATCAGGAAACACCCACGTGCATCTCTCAATCAGAGTTGTTTTGGGGGCTCTAATCTTACAGAACAAAGACACCGCTCCGCCCACTTAAAGTCTCAACTTCCTCCTTGTTCCCTCCCATCTTCCCACCACCAGCCGTCAGCAGTCCATCTTCAAACTCCACCGCACATCCATGTCCCTGATTTCTCCCCTCATCCCTTCATCCCTCATTCTTCAATCCCCACCATCACTCCGTCCCTATACCGCTTACATAGCACAGGAAAAGGGTCATAGTTATATAGTGATACTAATTACATAGATATATCTTTACCTTCCTTGTGAATTAATGTTATGACTGTTCACTTCCAGGTTTGGACCCAAATTGCCTTTTCTAATGACAAATGGTAAATAATATAATGTCCTTGGGGCTCTTGAAAATGTATGCAAATGTAAGTTATTTATTATATTAGTACATACATATACTTAAGTCTCATTGAGTATACTCTAACAGTTTAGAAATGTACAACTTATGTTAGTTTTCTAAAGCATCTAACTGTTAATACATTCACATAAACAGAGTGGGACTGTGTTCCCAGAGATAGAACAAATGAAATGATGGAAAAATACCAGGAAGTCAAGAATACATTCCTGGATTTGTTTTCTTGTTGTTGTTTTTTTCCAACCTGATGACTCTTTTCAACCATCTCTCATGATCCACAAGTGACCATGGTCTTGTATAACATTTTTCTTACATTATTTTTTATAATACATTCATTCAGATTCGTTAATTCAGACAATTATAATTGCTGAAGTACAGAACCAGCAAATAAGAGGCTTGCTTCAGTGTCTACAAACAGACTTTGTTCTAGTTCTGATCATTAGGAAGTCTGTGAACAGAGGTCAAGAGTTAAACCACGACCTTTGTCTGTGAAGTTTATGCCTCCAAACTTCAGTGAAGACGAAATAACACTAACTCTTCTACAGATAATTATTATATGGAGACATCATCCATTACTTTTATTCCTGATTGTTGTCACATAGCTATGACTGATGACTAATTAGTCAAAGCAATGTGTTAATTTATGAATGTATATCAATATATATTAAATATATTATACTGTATATGAATACAAATCTACAATGATTCACCATGTAGTTAAAAACAGTGGATCTGTTTTAGTTTTTTCTCTAAGTAACAGACAGCAAAGAAACAGAACCTTCCCTAGCTAACAAGCAGCAAACCAATGCAACTCTCTTCCTCAATGCACTGGTAACGTGTTGTGCAAATAGCTCCACGGAGCTAAGCACAGGACCGCTTAAATTTTTGTTAATGCATAAGTTATCGATGTGTTTTATGTTGAGATGTATTGATATGTTCATTTAGGGTACTATGAAACTTGTCTCTGCTACATGGCTGAGTTGACATTAGTTAACATGCTCCACACAGACACAGTGTCTTTGCATGCCAACTAATTCTTTAACGCCGTTATCCTGCACAGATCACCCACACATACACCTTTGTTGGTCTTAAACACACAGGCGGAGAGGAAACTTAAAGCTCCTACTTCACACGTTTCCTGACGAAACACGTGTTTCTTACTCATGGACGAGGCACCCACACACCCATATCTGGGCGCATACACCTTCTGTTCTTAAGATTAGTACATATTGTTCCAATACATTGTATATTTTTGCTTTGCTTCATTATCTTAGTTAATACATGCTTGTGTATTTGCACAAGAGTGAATGCTGCCAATCTCTTCTATGCAGAACTCCAAATCCTTCAGCTGTTGATATGGTAATTTTGGTTGTAGTTATTAACTTAATTATTAATCAGATTTCCAAATAATTAGTGGATTTTATGAGACTGAGACTCAGTCAATTAATTAGCTATCATTTTCTCTTCTTTGAGGCTGGTGCCCTGAGGAGCTTTATATTGATTAAAGTTATTATTTATGGCGCGCTCTGGTAGAGCACCATGTGTTTGAGGCAGTGGCCCGGGGTCAATTTCAGCTTGCTGCCATTTGCTGCATGTCATCCCCAAAATAATAATTTTAAAGTTTTTATTTGCTATTATCATTGATAATCCTGATAGACAAAATGAACTGATTGAACCTACACTGTCTGATGTTCCTTTAAGCTATTTCAAATCCCCAACATCTGTAAGTCATGAAGTCAAAACACTCATCTTTTCACAACTTTGACCCTTCTAACTTAACAAGTTATGGAACATGTACTCAACTTCAAGCTACTTGACACCATGTCAGAAAAAGAACCAGCACATATCGCTACATTGGTCCCCAGCTTGAGTCTCAGAGGACAGAAGAGCTGAATGGATAAAGTTTAGTTTTCATATTTTATTATGGACTGCTAACTGTGTGACCTGACCTCAAATCTTAAAGCTCTAAGTTTTGCCATGTGTCATGTTGTTTTAGTATTTATTTTGTTGTTTAGTGTGCTGAACTTGGCTTCAAATATGTTGCGTGGCTAAGTGGTTCTCCCGCTGCATGGTGTGATGTTGGACTAATCTGAAAATAGTGTGGATATTCCACCAGGAATTGTGTATACACATAATTGAAAATTGTTATGCTTTATTTATTTATGTTTGTTTTTTCTTTTCTGCATCATTTTATCTGAATACATGATACAATTTGCAACAGAATCAGTCTCCTGAGTTTTCATTAAATATTGTTGTCAGTATAATTACTCCTCCTCGTCACTATGTAGACTTCTGATTATTCTAGTCCACACTCACTAACTAATACATTTCCTGTTATGTTACATACAAGTCACAAATAAACGTTCAAACTCCAGGAATACATTTGCTTGGCAACGTTGTACTTTGATTAGCATTTCACTGTGGCTGATTTGTTAATCTAGAGATAAAGTGCAGATGTTTTTTCCCCATCGACAAATCAGTTTGTTGAGGAGTAGATTTTCTTTGGTTGACTACAGCCCTGGCTTCATCTTTAATTGAATGGTATCAGTGTAACCCACTGTAACACTGCAAACACTCTCTCTCTCTCCATCTGCAGCAGGATAAGCCATGCCAGGACATATCTTAACTTTGGTGCTTACTTTTTCATAAATATTAAATTTATTCTGGAAACTGGTAAGGTAAACAAAAACTCTCACCCAGCCTGAGCCCTCTCTGACCTTGGCTATTTTTTGTTGTTTTTTTTAGTTTCAGGCTCAAAGAGCTATAAACCAAGTATTTGTCCACTCTCCACTTTTGGAGATTCACTTTTAATGCTCAAACTTTGTTCCACAACTTTGATTAAAATGTCTGCTTGAATAAATCTTGATGTTCACTCATTGCTCATGTGAAATGTAATTTATTTCTGAAACTCTGCAGACTTTTTGTTTGTGTTTTAAATAGAAAATTGTATCTGGAAAGAAATCCATATCTTGATCTTCTCCTTTCCACCTTCATGACCTTTTCTAGAAATTTTGGCTCTATCATACAGTCCTTATTAGCACATTTTCGCTCGGTTGTTCTGAAACTGTAGATGTTCAAATTTTCAGTTGTTGGGTACCACTCATTGCTTTACAAACTGATCGTGTCAGTTTTAATCTAATCCTGATCTTTGTCACCTAGATTTTGAACAATACCAATTGGGCCAATATGATGATATTTTGATATGTTAAATATCTGATACATTTTATAACCTAAAAAAAGTTCATAATTAGATCATTAACTAAGTAACTAAAGTACCGCTGAGACTGGTGGGATTGTCAAAGTACTGGACAAACCAATATTTCTAAAAAAGTGAAAAGATAAGGGATCATCATCTTGAGGGAGACATCAATGTGTCTACCAAATTCCATGGCAATCCATCCAATAGTTCTCCATAGGAAAAGTCAGGTGAACACCAGTCAGTAGGTTATAAATAGTTGTTGAGACATTTCAGTCTGGACTAAAGTTGTGGACTGACTGACACCATTTTTATCGTAATCCGAATGACATTGCGTTTCTTAAGAGGTTATTAGTTGTTTGCTAATGCAGATTAATTGTATATGAATGTCATTTTTTGGAGATAAGGTTGCTATCTTTTTGTTTTGTAGTATCGCTCAGCATCAACATCCAGGCTTTCATGTCATTGGAGAGTGAAGGCTAATTACAGCGTCTTTGCCGTGATGTGTTTTCCTCTGATTTTACAGGGAGCATCTGATTGTTTGACCTGCAAACTATGCAGTGAGCCGGGAGATAGCAGTGCATTGTGTCCTATAATTAGTGGTTCTTTTGCATGTTAAAGTGAATAGAGATCCCAGTTGGCCAGGAGACAGCCAATTAACTTTCTTCTCTTCTTTCCGTTACGGCATACTCAGCTTCTGAGGGAATAATTTACCCCGCCTTTCTCCTGATTAAAAAAACAGTCAAGGGTGTCTAACACTATCATTTACCCTCCTACATTTCATTCATTTTTTGTGCAATGTCATGTCAAATCACAGGCAAAAAGCCTTATAAGCCTTGTACTCTGTTAAAGAACTAGGTAATCAAAGTTGCTATGGAGATTACAGATTTTTTAAAACAATTCTTTATCTCCCATTCTCTTCATTTTGGATAAAAACAGTATGGTGTAAAATTAGATCTGTCAATATCAAAAGAACTGATTTCCTAAAGGCCTTTACATTAATGTAATATGTACCTTATACAGGATGTGTGTGGTATAGTATGTGCATATATGGACCAATGCTGGCAAACGAACCATTGCCTCAAACATCCAATTAGAAAGCAATACAATTAATGTCATTAAGCAGCAAGACACTCAGTGGCGTTGCTATTTGAAGGGATGTTCAATTAACTGCTTCCAGAAATCCACAAAGTAACAATAAATGGGGCATCGGACACAAATGATACCTCTTGTGGCCAATCAGCACTAAATATGTCACCTTAATTTAAAATATAAAATATCAGTCGCTGTGATGCATCATTCATCCAAATCAGATCAGTGATGTGTCAGTTTGTGCTCACGGCTCGTGAACAAAAGAACTACAGAGATCTCCCCACTGTAATTTTGTAAATGTCACAGTGTAGTACGGAGATGTACCCCCTCTGGTTTTGTAAAATTCAACAGTAATCACACATAATGGGCCACAAGCAAAAAGGGAAAAAAATGACTCATAGTGCTCTAATTTCAGTGTGGCTGAGAAACATAGTGTTTTGTTCACATACATGCAGATTTTGAAATCTACTTCTATCTGTTCAACAATATTATGTTTACCGAATATGTAGACCATCCAAAATTTCCAACAAATGCTGTGATTGTGATCTGAACTGCGACGCATTCCCTTTAACTAATCTACTGCTCAGTGTTATACAATGTAGGTTTGTATCAATCGAAATCACATGTCTGTTTTCATGTGAAAAAATGAGAAGAAACTTGATGCAATCACATAGATTATGTAGATAATCTGTAGATAAACAATTAATGTGCACACACATGGACATACTGTATTAACAAGTCAAGAATTTACTGAATTTACAGCAATTAGTGCCAGCTGGCTAAATTCAACTGTAGATTGATTGTAGTTGATTGTTCAATCAAACAAAGGGTATGATCTGGTAGGAACTGGTACTGCATTCCACTAACGGGGAACAACAAACTAGAAGAATAAGAGTCTGGATTGCCTTGAGCAAACGGGTGGTAGAGCCAGGCTTGTTCATTGGAGGAGTGCAACAGACGTGAGGTAACATATGTCTATGTAAGGGCATCCAAGTAGGTGGGTGCAGAACCTGAGACTTCTTTGTAGGCTAGCATTACAGATTTTATGCAGGTGGCTACAGGTAGCCAGTGGAGCTCGACAAGCAGTCCCTTTTGGGTTGATTGAAGACCAGGCGCGCCACTGTGTTCTGGATCATCTAGAGAGGTTTCACTGTGGAGGCTGGGAGGCCATCAGGAGTGCGACCGGGCAACTGAGGCGACATGATTAGAGAAGGTTAGTTGGTCATCAACCATGACCCCTAAGTTTCTTGCTACCCTTGTGGGTAGTCAATTTTGATGTTGATGATACAGATGCTTTGGGTTTGTGGCTTGAAAACAGTTTATTGTGGAGTCTCATTTCTCAAACAAACACCACTTATCGTCGTATGTGTTTTGCTCCAAGCCACTTTGTTTGATCCCATTTACCATGACCCAAAGGTTAAAGGTGAAGACAGTTGATGGTCACCAACCATCAATAAACAGATTTTAGTAGCGACCCATATTTTTGTATTCTAAATTGATTGTAACTTTATTGATGTAAATATAATAATCCAGTAATCAAATAAAGTTCATTAGAATGTATGCATCATCCAGATACAGCTATAACATAAGCAGTGAGTCACTGCGAATGTTCTCCAGATGCTTGTTTTTCGCCACTTTTTCAGCATAAGTAGCCTTATTCATCATCTACGTCTACAGTGCCCTTTTGACTAGCATGTCAACTTGGCTGGATCTATTTCCTGTCACTCTACTTTCACTCTACGCCGGTGGTTTTTTTTTGTTTTTTTTCTCCTCATTTACAGCAGAGAGCGAGATTTTTGCCTAAAGTACATGTGACTCACTTTTGATAAAGTGAGGCGTCCAATATCCATTTTCTTTTGTGTTTGTGGCAAGAACATTTTATGTTTTTGTTAAAGTGCTGCATTTTTCACTCCAGAAGGATAGGTGATGGTTTTGTGGGAACAAATTCCACCTGCGGTGCTTTTTTCTCACTTCACTAAAGTGCTTCATCCTTGCATTTCCTAACTTTCTGCCAGTAATTTCCATCCAAAGCGAGTGAAGGCTATAGTGGACTCAAGGACTGGTGTTATCTGCAACTCGTGGTTTATCTCTTTCAGAGATAAAATATCCCCCAATCGTTTATCTTGCATGCTATGTGAGCATTTAAATGAGAAGTGTGCCACTGTTTTGTTAATGTGTCAGATGGTTGGTTAAGCAGACAAATCTTAAATCTTACTTTGTATTTACGCAGTTCTTTTGTCACTAATAAAAACACTAAGAGCATCGTATCATCCTTCCCTAACTGGAATATATTGCAATACATGTCATCTGTATGGACTCCCACACAATATTTTACAACAGATGAATTTTTGGAAACAGTCTTGTCAGCTATCAGCACCACCAGCAGCAGCAGCAGTAACAGGAGCAATTTGCTATGACTGAAGTCAAAAAATAATTTTCCCACTAAAAATTCCTCCCACACTGCTAAAACATACTCAAAATCTTCCTATTGACCCATGGGACAGTTTATACATGTAGTGTTTTTGATTTTGTTGGCAGAAAGATGTTAATGTGAAACATCTTCCACTCTTGAGGCAAAAATCACATGGATGCAGCAAAAAAATATATATAAATACTGAAAAACACTGGACTGTCCTGAGGATAATTCATGTGTTGGAGGTGGATCTGCTTGAGCATTAGTTAAAACGAGTCAAATTACAGTTAAGTGAAAGAGACCAACATTTGGCACGCCACTGACAGATATTTTTCAGGCTTTTAAATGAGGCTAATCAAACTGAAAGTTTCGCTCTCACGATGCCTACGTGGAGCTGTTCTTTTACCATTTAACATGCTGAAATTTACACGGGCAGAGGAAGAGGCAATTTCAGCTCCAAGGCAGACCCTGAACTAATTGACACTGCTCTAGCCAGCTAACGATGAACACAGCACTGCCTATTGACACATAGCAGTAAAGCAAAAATATACAGATTGTTTCACTTATATTAATCAGCCTCTGATTCCAGCTTCATTTTTGATACATGTCAGCAGGTTCCAAACCTGTTAGTAGCATCGAAAGGTACTCACTCTAAAGAGGTCTGAGTGCTGCTTCACACGTTTATTTAAAGTCCTCCTGTGATTGTGATTGGCAGGCTATTTCAGAAGAAGGAACACTTAAAATGATTATTGTTGCCAACCTAGCTAATGGCTGTTTATGCTTGCTTACAAAAAAAAAAACAGTCCAAAAAAGCTTATTTGAATAGATGAATGCAACTTTAGTCTAATCTATTCAAAATATGCCAGGAGTTAATCCCACACACTGTGTAATGTAAATCGGACACAGAGGTGAAGGGAAATCTAAAGTTGGTACTGCTAATGACTCATTTGAATAAGCTATGCAATAAAACCTTCACTCTGCCCTTGGAGGAAATGTCTCCATTCATTCCGTGTGCCTCATACAGCCTAATTGTAGATGAAATGTATATGTAATTTTGCATTGTGGTTTGCAACAGTGTCCCTGTAAGCCAATAATGTACTGTAATCTTAGCGATGATGCCTACTAGAGCACATCCTGGCTCTGTTTACCTCACTGTTTAGCATCTCAAGGTGACAAATGATTGAGTTCAGCCTTAGTCCTTGGTGACTAATAACTTACACTTACTGCAGCAACCTGCCTACACCCATCTGTGTGTTTCTGTGAATGTCAGTCTCTCTCTCTTGAAGACACACACACACACACACTTACTTCATTGCTACAACTCCCTTGTTAATAGTTTGCAAGTCTCATAAGCATTTTTCCTCATCAAAGTCTTTACTCCATTTATTTACTGTTTTCCTGTCATGGTCTGACAACCGCAAGCTGTTATGAACACCTTGTTATCTTGTTACATAGTTAAATTTATGAGCCCAAAATCGAATAAAATGAAGATGCTACATACAGTAATAGATGTAGTGAATCATTTTGGTCTGTTCTACATTTTTAAATATTTTAGGAGACATTTTTATGCTTGTCATTTTACAGCTATAGTTTGATAAATTGTAAGTGAAATTCTACATTAAGGAGGTGGTTCACCCAAAAATAAAAACAGAAACCAAAATCTCAATAACCTAGAGGTATTTGGTCATGCAAGTAGTTTTGGTTTTATTTTACTAATAGCAACAATGAAACAATGTTTTAAATGATCTGCAGTAGGACTGAAACTAATGATTCTTTTCATTTTGTTGAATCATTTTGGTTCAAAATTGGTAAAAGAAAAAAAAAAAAAACATTCGTCCTCCTTCACTTTTTTCAGTCCAAGGTGACTTCCTAAAATGTCTTGTTTGCCTGACCAACGGCCTCAAACTCAAACATATTCTGTTTGCAGTCCTTTGAAACAGCTGCACCTCTTGAATTTTTGGTATTTTTATTTTCTTTCTGCCAACAAATTGTTCCGGTAGGTTTCAACACTTATTTTCGGGCCTCACTGAAAGTGCATTTCATCTCAACTTCTTTCTACCAAAAAAAAGTCTCCAGTGAAAACAGAAATTTCTAAATCTGTTTGTATACAACAAAATGTATTTCATAGAAAGCATTTCCGTTGTTCATTCCGAGTCCTGTATAATGATTTAGATATTGTATGTTTCATTTCAATAATGAACTCTCTCAGGCTTAAATGAATACATAAACCTTTTGGGGCAAAAGCGTTTGGACTAAATTAATATTGATAAGACTCAGAGCAATTTCACCTCTGTGCCCGATGCTAATTTAAATTACCACGGAGTTTGTTAATGCTTTAGCATTGCGTGCATGCTCACTGGACAATAATGCTAGCTTTGCCTCAGCTCTAAGCACCACAGTGCACTAAATATAGAACTCACTGAGTTGAAATCAGTGCTGAAATTGCTTTCAAATGCAAAGTGACTTCCCCGGCTTGAAAAATGTCACTGCACAAATGAATGTAGGATTTGAGAGGAACACAGAAAGAAATGTTTGTGGAGGAAGAAATTAAGAAACTTAATAGTTTTTGCATTGTGTTGCACAGAAGAACAAAACAGACTCATATGTAATGAAGTTTAATATGTATATGATAAACAGTAACTGACACACAGGTCTACACTTGTTTTACAAAGGATCACTGCCCTGACTGTGCATAAAGCTAGTGTATCTGTTGACTTGTTCAAGTGAATGTGAACCTGCGGTATATAGTTACAGCTCTGTGTGTGTGTGGAGAGGTTTCTTGTGCTCGAAATCCTCACATCAGCATTCACCTAGAAAGCGCTTATGTGGCAGAAACAGCGCTGTAAGCGAGCCTCCAGAGTGACAGAAGGTGAATTAGAGAGTGATTAGAGGTGAATTCTAATTCACACTCCCATGTGTCTGCCTGTCATTTGTAGGACAGGGCATTTGCAAACTAACGAGAGGAGTGTCAGACAGGTTGCAGCATAGACACGCACAGCTCAACAATAGCCGTCCAGCACACACACACACTCATACAAACACACAAAAACATAATCGCAACATGTCCTTACAGGCAAAATCACACACAGGGCTCAAGTGGCTGGTAGGGAGTAGTCATTTTTGAAATCGGCAATATGACTTTACGTGAAAGAGTGCTGAAGAGCTGAGGGATGCTGGAGACCGAGAGAGAAATACTGAAGTAAAGGCCATTGTCTTCCAGACAGTGTTTGACCTTTGTCTCTATGCTGCTAGGCATTACACAAACAGATGCATACAAATAAAGCACTGCCACGGATCTGATGGTCCATCTCATTTTTTTGGTTGAAGATTTCACATTTAACTAGAAATGTACTATTATTACACATCGGAACCTATAACTAAGTACATGTTGTTATAAAAATTAGGATTATACTGGGGTTCAGATGTTTTTAATTCATATAATGTGTGTGTATCCTGTTTTTTGCATGTCTCGTGCGCACTTCCCTTTTCCTCTTATGTTTTGCTGAGGCTGGCAGGGAGAGATAAAGTTCAACTATAAATTAAGTTGAGGTAGTTCACAATAGTACAAGGGTTGGAGACAGGATAGGGAAGTATCATTTGGACAGGGGAGACAGGTTAGGGAGGTATCATTTAGACAAAGGAACATCCTGTTGATTACTGATCAGAGAACTAAAAAAGATGTTATGACGTTATCTGTATCAGTGGGGAGGTGTCCGAGACAGCCCATTAGAAAGTGTATAAGAAACAACTGTTAGAGCTCCACAGGGAGCCTTTTTCTCTAACCCCTTTTGTGTGTTGCACTGTTAAACGCTCCTTCTTGTACAAGAATAATAAATTCAACTTAAACATTGATGCTTCGAATCCAGTCTTCCTTATTGAAGGGTCACTCTTGAAAAATTCCCATAGCACATGTATAATTTGTTAGTTGACTTAAACTTCAACCAAAAACTATATTTAGTTAATGAAACTATTGATTCTGAGAGGAAACTTGAACAATATAGCCTGGAAAAGTCCATCTGATACCATTACCGTGACCATCTGAAGGTTAACAAGTCCACACAAAGAAATAGCGGCTTCAAGGAGACACCAATTACCTGTTAGCTGTTATCTGAATGAGGATACACCAAATGCAAACTTCAGACTATTTTTTACTCGCTGCTTTAAATGAACCAATTAAACAAGGGTGACCGTGCTAATTCTTTACTGTGCCAGACTGTTCGACTGTCCATAAAGTCTTTAGAGAATTATACACCAAGATTTATATGTTACTTCCCTTGTCAGCCTTTAAATTGATTTACACACATTATATGAATCCAGCATGCCCACCATCTGTCTGTACACGATTAGGCAACATCATAACAATGACATATGTTTATCATGTCTGAACGAGCTGTTTCTTGGCAACTTTCTCTTTTAATCTAACCGCCCATTTTCTTCTTGGCAAATGGTTACTAGTGTGACAGGCCTTGTTAGCCATTCAGTTGATATGCCGAACCACTCAATCATTGCTTTGCAAGAGCATAATTGATGGACATGTTTGTTTACATGTCAATTTTTCAAGATTATTAATGACAACCACTGATGCATGTCTTTGGCTAGTGGAGCTTGAGAACGCAAGGGCATTGCTGAATAAGTGGCAGGACAGATGCAGTCCCGTTTAAAAGAAGGTGTGTTTATATGTGTGATGGATCCCAGTGTGGTAACTCAGTAGCTAATAACAAAACCAGAAGTATCTTCATTATTGATATTGTCATCTCAATCATTGACTCTTTCAAGTAGGCATTGGTACATGCAATAGTTTGTTCTCAAGTCCTCCAAAAAGGAGTGTAAATCTCATAAAAGAGCAGAGTTTGCACTGGAACAAGCTTCTATCACAAGTTCTTAGGACTGTGACTCCACTTAGTTTCAGGATAGACATTCGATCTAAAGACTGAATCACCAGTATCTGTTGATATTAGTTTATCACAGATGTATGTATATTGGCATATACTGTATGTTGACACAACTCTGTCTTCACAGGAAGGACAGTATCAGTCATTTCACTCAGTCCCCTGTCTGATTAGAAAGGACGCTTGTAATTATGCCGGGAGCAAAGGACGATGTTAGTGGACATTGCTATTATTATAGAGCGTAGGGGAATTGGAATGGACAGGTCAACAAAACGTAAGAGTTTTACCATTGTTGCCAAGTATTTTCCAATGAAAGCAGCTAGCACTAGCTCCAAAGGTCGCTAGAAGTCACCAGATGATGTCAGTCATTATTTTGCATATTGAAGATGCCATGACATTTATCATCGTCCTCGCCATTGCTATCCTCATTGTTTGTTGTTCAAGACAAAACATTGTAAGGTCAAGTTAAGATCAAGGTATAGATTGAAGTTGTCCTTTTTTCATTGACCATTTCACTGGGGAACAGCTGTGCTTTATGCCACATTGCCTCTTACAGTTCATATGGTTATTTCCCAACAGGCCAAAAAATGGTAAAAGCATTAAAGCATGTACATTATTTAAAACAAGGATGCATCTGCTGTAACCTACATGTTTTGCTCTAATAATTCCTAAAAGGTGTAGTCCGTGTAAGATATGTTAGGCTGCAAAATTGCATTGGAAGGTCGTTTTCGCATACTTGCTTGGTTTTCTGCATCCACACCATCCACAGGTGTCATCATATTGTTTGCTCGAACTCTGACAATGTAGGACTGTGCTTATAAATTAAGCTGCTTGCAGGGTTGTCAACCGCACCATCTCTCTTCCGTCACCTTCAGGTCCCCAGAGACTGATGTGTGGAGAGAGGCAGCGAGGACGTTTCAGACTGAGATGGCTTTCATAAAAAAGGTAAAATATGAGAGCATTAAAACACTACACTTAATCTGTCCATTCAAATTAGCCCCATTAATCATAATTAATTTGCTACATTATATTTCCCTACTTAATTACATGTGCTACAAAGGAATAATTGCCTTGAAGGATGCATATTGTGATCCATCATCCCTCCAGAGTGGTGTTGAATTTTCTCTGGTAATTAACAAAGGTGTGCTCATCTGGGAGGTGTTGACAAGCGTAGACGTGAGGATGAAATTAACAGATCCTTTTAAAGACCTTTTTTTTGTGAGTAATTTTGAATGTGAAATGTATCAAAACAAATACTGTATATGGAGTAATTACCTAGAGGAAGTGGCTAAAGGAATGCACTTTTGTTGTAAGCATTACCGCCGTATCATATTGTGTTTTTTAGAACACTGAGTGAGATTAAATGGATATAGGAATATATTACTTGCTTATCCTTTGCGTATTTGCAACAGGATATATTGTCAGAGGATAAGACTGTCAGGTTGGCACATTTTGCTCAGTGATATTGGTTGGAATGTAAACAGGACAATATTGCTCTGTGGCACCACAGGAGAGGATTGATAGGTGGGAAATGAACTATTCAGCAGCACTGTTGACAATATAATCACATTTTTGCCAAAGTTTACAGTGAACACATAGCGGGTCTAGAGAAAATGGACCGAGGAGAAAGCTCAGAAGGATCAAAGTAAATTGAAAGAATTGATTCGCAAGCAAGTAACAGTGATTTGTTTTTGGATTATAGATCATTGCTGTGATACGTAGTGTTTGTTGGTTATTGCTGTCACTTAAAAAAAGTCTAGTTCGAATTGATGAGAACAAACACTTAATTTGTTTAAATTTATTTGAACAAAGCCCATGTAGCCCAATATTAAACTACATTGTAGTTTTATTGTAGTGTAGACATTTGTTGTGTCATTGTGACTCATTGAGTGACAAGCTAACCAATAAGCTTAGATTTGTCATTGTGGTAATGTTACTGTAGAACTACATTTAACAAAGTAAGCAAACAGCTTTAGCTTTATCCCTTTGCCATCTGTTTTTCCAAACTGCACCGTTGCTTTGGCGTCATGTACAACACAGCTTCTTCTAGATAGCTATTAGAGTATAAAGGACAGTGGTTCATTTTAAGAATGCCCCCTACAGGAGTATAGAAATGTCCAGAGCCAAGTATTTTGGTACGGATTGGTCAGTATCAGTATTAAAGCCAATAAAATTACAGATCCTCTTCCTCGTCTTTACCGTACTGTGTTCTGTTAGTAACTTAATGACAGGCTAAAATTAAACCTGACTTTTGTGCTCTTGCAACACCACCGTACAATTGTGAGTGGATTGAGTGCTTGTCTAGTTCCAACAACTCCAACGGAGTGATACATCTTATACTAAAACAATCAGCTGATCATGTCATGTCAGGTTCAGCTGTCAAATGCATCAATTGAATTTCCATTGATAAAATACCAATAATTTACTATATAAATCGAATAGTTTCGAACCAGGACCTTCCATAGTTGGATCAAGTAGCCGAAATGGTTTGTCACAAGTTTTAACATATTTGGACTATTGTAAGGTTGGGCTTATATTACAAGTTTTCGACTTGTTGGTCAGGATCCTGTAGAAGTACACACTTTAATTGAAATCATTTCCATTTATTGAAAATGTATTCAGCAAAGACCTGGCACTTTTAATCTTTTGGGACCTCTGGTGGTCTGGGATTATGCACACCCAATCATTAATCCTGTTGTGCTGTCTACGGGTGCCAGTATTGGTACTACCAGTGCAAGTAATACAAAGAGTATTACAGAGCAGAAAGATTAAGGCTAAATCTTTAGCATTAATGGCTCTTAAAGGTGAAGATGATATATTCAGAGAAAAAAAGATTCTCCTGTGATTAAACTTTCCTTCAACGCTCGCGGTCAGCTATGCTGATGTGAAACCATCAATCTTGTCCCTCCTTAATCACCCATCAGTTTAGCTGCTGCACTTGTTTTGAAATGAAAGGGACAATGTCAGAGTCCTATACACAGAGTTCTCCATCAAACAGCCAACTCAAAATGATAAATCAATTAATTTATTGGCCTTTATTAACCTTTTGACGTTTGATTGATATTCACATCAATAACAATAAAACGTGTCCTTGCGCAGCTTGGGACAAAGCCGATTCAACCTTTGTGTCCAACGAAACCAAAGCCATATTAATGCTTTTGTCAAAGGTTATTATAATGGGTTGTTGGTATGTCCATCAACCCATTATACAATAAATTACATTGCCATTTTGAAGCTATTATAATATTACTTCTTTTTCCTTTTGGTCCTTTTAATAAAAGTCTTTGTTTCTAACTCCATGGCCAGCAAAAGTACCATGCTGTGATATTGTGTCTCACCTCTTTTCACCTGCCAGCAACAGGGTGACCAGACACACTGATTAAATCAGGACAGTCACAATTTATAAGCATTTGTTCTGGCATCCAGACTAGGATGTTCCTTGTCCCTGTAATTAAATATAATTTACATTTTAATTTTTCCAGACAGAAACGGTGTGCCTTGTTGGAACAAGGAGGGAATGATGGTGTGTTGTGTTCTTCACACTAAAGGCAATGGACTCCAGTTTGAGGGCAGTCAGTGTGGAGTGTTTGTCTTTGGGTTTCAAACAGGTGTCACTGTGGCGTTTCATCCCCTTTATTTGGCAAACTCTTTAAGGGTGGGCAGTCTCGGTAAAATAGAAATAAATAAAACCCAAAGGGTAATATACAATACATGGCATTGATACTGTTTTATACTAATATATATACTAAGTAACTGTAAGGGTTAAATAAGACATGATTAAAGCACAAAAGTAAGTGACACATTGTACATTCAACATAGGCTTTCAGGCACAAAATGTAGTCCTGGTCTTTTATACAAATCATGCACACATAATGGCTATTGAAGAAAATCTAGAACATTCGAACAAAAGCACCATACTGTGGGTGCACTATGGAAAATTATATGTGCTGTGTCAGTGTTACTTTGATTGATTGGCACTCATGAGGTTAGGGTCAAACAAAATAATAGAGAAATGTTTTAGATTTCACCATTAGTGATGGGCCTGCAAATTATAACACAGTCAAACAGCTGCCTCATATTTCACGCTAGTTGCTGATGAGGTGAACATCCTACAGTTTCAACACCCGGCAGTGTGACATCACCTATAATTAAATTTATTGAATGTTTCCTCTCATCCATCTCTGCGGCTGTCGCATCCTTGTGACCACCTTCCATTTTAGTCAAGGAGCGTTTTACTTTAGCAAAAACTTTTTTTTTTTTTTTGGCATCTTACTTCATATCCGACTATTCCTTTGTGTTTCTGTCATGGTGCAGACCGGTAATTGCACTATCTTGACAGCTACAGCAATATTTTCTCATTCCTTAGCTTCTTTGGGTTCCCTAACATCACCACACTCTTTATGTATTCTATGATCATTACAGAAATACTTTTTATTATTCTTGGTTGAAATGTTTGTTAATTAAATTTCTTGACAAATAGATTAAAAATAAACTCAAAACTTGAAACAATTAATTTATGATAGGTTTGTGCAGTGACAATGTTTAGCTGATTCCGGCTTCCTATACTAGATTAGTATATGTGAACAAGTGTGAAAAAGTGTGTATAGACAGCCTTTTGTTGATCCAGAGGGAGCTTTGTGAAATAAGTGTCACAACATCTAAAGTGAGTTTACCAGACATCTGTCGTCAGCTCCTCATCTCTGCAGGAGACTAGCGGCTCGAGACTTCATTAGCAGCTACTAGCATAACTCCTGAATCTCAGACCCAACTGTCGGTGGTCGCGTTGGTAACGTAAGCACCAGGTTTTGACAAGGAAGAAGAATGCATTGAAAACAAAAGATGATATTTCTGGTTTTGCTCTCTTTTTTATCCTTTTTTTTTTTTTTTCAAAAGCTGTCCATCATGACTCTGACAATGTTGTAGGAGTAGAATGCTAAAACGTGGAAAACTCTTTTAAGAAATCATGAAAAATCAAGTGATGGCATTTATTTTTAGAATTATTTCTACTAGTACTGGCACCAAATCAAAACTGTAGAGCTGAATAACATTTGTTTGTGCACAACATAAATAACTGTAATGTGGGATAAAAGTATGTTTTAGAAAGAAGTATTTTCTATTGAGTATGAACACCAGCTGTTTGTCTCTGCAGAGAAGGATGTCTTATTCTCCACCTTTGCTTCTTCCTGTAAGAAAGACAGTTGACAGTTTGGGTGAACAGATCATTGTAATTACTCAGTAACTCGTCACAGTGATGGAAAAAAACAACTTTAGCTCCTGCAATGAATAAAGCATGCATAAGATACTGTTAATTTGTGTACCTGCCTGATAATTAATGAAGTATTGTGGGGTTATGAGTGTCATAACCCCACAATAATGTTGACTCACAGATGTGTAGTGTAGTGCATTTATTTATTTTTTTTATTTTTTGTTCTCCAATCTGTTTTACTTTGGTTTTGTGACACTTGCTCAGAAAAATAAGTAGTATAAATAGTATTTTAGGTTGAAAAAAAAAAAGAATAGTGTATTGACAGCTTTTCATTGGGTATACCCAACTAAATAATATTAGGGTTTCCTCTCCCAAGTATTTTCCCTCTTTTATTGCTACATTTAGTTAAAAAAGAAATAGGATTTCTTTTAGCAGCCCTGTAGCCACACAGTTGGCGTTAAGGACCTTTTGCAGTCTTGATTCACATTCTAAAAATGGAAAGGTATCCTCGCGGCTCAGTTTCCCCTCTATGTGACTAATAACTTTAATCAAGCCAATAACTTAATGCTTTGATGAACCTTAGAGCACAGAGCAATTACTATCTGCTGAGGTGGCTTGTTTTATAACTGAGGTGAGAACAGCAATTCCGCTCACCCAACTACCTGCCATCAATCAGCAGAGGTGAAATGTTTGAACTTCCCCCGTGAAACTGCATGATGACAGTTAAATGAAGGCCAAGATGATGGCGGCTATGTGTGATTGAATTTCTCCTTCAGACTAGGCCAGCTCTGAGTCATGGACCGTAAGAAGTGATCTTGTCAGAATTTTCATATTTAATTGATTGAAATTGAGAACAAGCCCAAAGTTTCAAGTAGCACTTAGAGGGCCCGTATATCATCATGTTGTTTTTCTTCTCTATTAACATTGTTCCAATTATTCGTATATATGGACATTAAACGTCACCCAGTCTAATAATCTGCCTTGCTCTGATAATTAGTGGTTACAACATGCTGTTTCTACAGCATGATTCGACTATTTAGACCTGGTAAGAACATGTCATCATGTCTCCACACCCATCTGATTGTTTCCTTGCCACTGTCACCAAGTGTTTGCTCATGGTGGGAATTGTTAGGCCTATATGGTTGGGTAGAGCACAGTCTAGACCTGTTCTATATGAATATTGTCCTGAGATAACCTCTGTTATGATTCGGTGCTAAATGAATATATTGATAATTGAATTGATCAGAATACATTTGGATGGCATTTTGGTTGAATTTTGAATTTCAGCCTGATTTAAACGAGAGCTGATTATTACGGAGACTGACGCAAACTGCACAACACTTATTCGGTCATTCTGCTCCACCACCTAGAGGACATTGTGTGCTACTGAGCCAAGATTCACAAATAATATAAAAGACGAGAAACAATCTGGATAAGTGGAAAGTAATAGAACATGTGCTTTAGGTCAAGATGAATACGATCAAGATGGAGGTAGCCTCACAGTTTATATAACTACATCTGATGCTGTATGTGATATCTCATGAACTGAATACATCAAATGTGATATTAAAATATTCAAATTTCATAATTAAAGATTACTTATGGAATGGTAAAAGGCCAACGATTGGGACTTCCAAATACAGAACTATACAATTTAGCATTTGAAATGGCCACGTTGACTAGACCCTGAGGGGCTCTGCGCTATTGACTGAGTCGTGCGGAATATCCACTGGGTGGTGGCGCAGGACGATGGGATAGGTAGTGTGTGGGATTTTTAATGAAATGGCTCTCCATGGATCATAATGTGAGCGAAATCAGGACAACATGAACAGTTATTAGTTCCAAGAGTGAATGCAAATGCCTGTGGATCAGATGTTATTAACCGGATAATGTATGCATAGCAGATCACTTGAATTTACACTTGGACTTTATACCAGCCAGCATCACAGTTGGATGTGGTCACAGCTGTGATATTGGCTCTGGCTAGAGATTCAAGAGACTTGTTTCAAGCCTTATATTTACTTATCACAGCCTCTTGATGGTGAATTAACAGTATTCATGTGTAAAAAGATGTTTGTACTACAAACTAATTTGCTCTTTGTTCATTTCTAATCATTCTCATCTTCACTGAACCTGTTTTGTGATGTGACGTTTGCCCATACCTTTTCTTTAAAGAGAAACTCTAGACTCTCTTACTGACCTCACTGCTCCATCCTGAGCCTTGCCACCACCTCATCTCTTTCATCCCTTCTCCCTCAGCTCACAGCTCAGTAATAATTTCTCCTCTGCAATTAATTCCTCAGCTGACCCCCCCCCCCCCCCCCCAATCCTCCTCCTCCTCCCTCCCACCTCTCATGACTGTGGCCCTGTCTCCTTGGGCTCCAGGACTTGATGAAATGAAAACTGTTTCCAACAATTATTCTTCCCCCTCCTGTCTTTGGTTGTATTCTTTGCTCCACTCCCCTCTCCTTCCCCTCTGCAAAACCTCAACAATTAATGGAGCTCTTCATCAAGCTTGTGAAAAGCTCCTCACCTTGACAAATTATGACACTCTTGGGGGTAAGCACATTATCGAAACCCAACGTTAACATAAAAAATACACAGTGCATAATTTGAAAGGAGCGAAGGTTTCTCCAGGTTTGCAGAATACAGATTTAATTTGAATTTTGCCTACTCATCTCTCTACGCTATACTATTGTGATTAAACATGACGTTTGCCCTGCAGAGCTGTTTAGTGTGGCCATTTCAGGTGCACTGTTGTTGCAAAAATAATCATTCTAACAGGATGGAAACTTTAAATTCAAACAGTTTTTTGATAAAGACCAATCTCAAGTACTGGTTTTACCAACCTGATGGCCTTACATGGGATTAATCTTTACCCTCTCATCACTTTTTCTTTCATCTCACCTTTTTTCTCTCCACACTCTTTCTGACACTCTGATCATTCATTCTGCTATGACTATGTCATTAAGCATGGGGGATGTAATGTCGATTAATTAGCAAGTACAGCTCTCTGATGGGAATGACATTCGTTTTGCAGCTATTTCGTCATAAAACAAAGTGTTGGACAAGTTTGAATTTTGATCTTATGATGGTAATAGAGGAAAAGTCAAGCAATCACCCCAGATATTAGGATTTATCATCTGGAGAGCACAAATATATGTACCCAGTTTAAAGGCTATCCATCCAATCGTGCAATAGATCACATATGTGAACCTCATGGTGGCACTAGAGGACATTTTGTGCCAGTCCATCTTGTAGATAGATGTTGAGACTGAAGTGTTAGGCAGACACTATATTTTTAATAATGAATTATGGATAACATCATTTGAAAGTCAGAGTCAAAAGAGCCTAGTCTTCAATGCAGCAGCAAGGTGCAGAGCCTCATGGAGAGGGTGGCAGGCTTTTCATTATAGACTGTTGCGACTGTGTAGGTAGAAACTCGAATGTGGCAGCGGGGAAAAATAATTTCCATATAAATAGATGAGTTCTTTAGGCATGAATTGAGTGGGTGAATTGATATGTGTGATCAAAGTTAAGTGTCTTATAATTGAAGGTACTCACTGTTACCATTTTTCATGTAGCAAAAGAGAATGAGAAAATATTAAATATTTGATGAAGTTATTCTCTCAGCTAAAACTTGATGATTTAAAGGGTAAGTGCACCCTCAAAAATGTTGTTAAATTTATTTTAAAGCTCTGGATACAGCATGTTTGTTTGGCACACCCATGTGTTGTGTTTACTGCCAATGAAGAGGAAGAAGACTTCAAGTTTACAGCAAACCAATCAAAATTACTAATGCTAGCGCGACCAGCATATACAGCATAAAACTGTGGCTTAGCCAGTGATCTACGTTTCTTACTTGGCACCTGACTTGCGAAATATACCTCTGAATTTAGGGAGAGGTTGACACAAAAGCTAATTTTGAGCAGAACAAACAAACAATATGTGTAAAAAAATCCCTTGTATTAACATCGTGAATAAAAAATGTACTATGAAGGCGTCATATTATTTATTGTAACACATGGGAGCTCGCAGATGCAGAATGGATGCTAAATAAAAAAACAGCGACAGCATCACAGAGCGAATATTGAGTCATATCAGCTTAATGAAATAGAGCTCGGAGTTATGTCATGCACCAGTGCGTTTGAGTTAGTTAATATTACTTTGACTACATTTGCAGACATTTGGTACCTTAGCTTTTGGCTATATTCCAATTAAGGTGATGTTTGCGTTCAGATGTTTACATGCACCTTTTTCACTCCATGATTGTGTACTTGAATAGTTTCCATGAATAAATCAAATAACATTTTCCCAAACACCTACTATAGAATATTTGCCCACAACATATACATGCAGTGCAGATTTCCATAGCATATCCATAGCACTTTCTTCATTGTTTATAAGAACATGGGTGAGTTGTCGCCAATTATGTGTAGATTACAAGGTTTCCTGCATGCCTTTGGGAAAGAAAAGCCTACCTGGCTTCACAGAGGATTCCACCTAATTGAATGCATGGATGGCTGGAGAACTGGATAGAGTTTTGGGGCATACTAAGTATGCGTAAGCTCATGAAAATTACAAATTTATTCTATAGAATCCCAAGCAAATTATTTTCAAAGTGTGATTAATGGTGTCTGTCAAACGCACACTCTCTCACGTATGCAAGAAAAATCTATTCCTGGCCTGGCCACAGGGCAAACCCTCCACACAATAGAAGGTGGAAGGTTAATATGCCAGAAATTATTCTTTTAGTAGACATTAGCCTGAATTTGATCATCCTTTACAACAACTACCAATGATAATGATAATAATATTACATTTTCTGTTAAGCCGTGCAGGGTATCAAATCTCCCTACGAGTAACGGTTATTCCTTTTATGTGGAAATTGTGTTTTGAAATAGTGCAATTATCAAATTAAAAGAGCTGCAATTTTAATTACAACTTGCATAACTGACAGTGCCTTAACAAGCTGTAGCAAACAAATATTAATCAATGTGTCAGTGTGAATGTAACCCAGGCACTGTTGATTTTACCCTCCATGATAAGACACCAGCAGATTTACTGAGCTGAAGCTAAACAATGTTTATTTAGTGAGCTGGTGATAGAACACAAAAATAAACTACTGTCTGTCGTCTGGTTAATATACTCTCTGCATGCCAGTGTTTGTACATTAAGAGGACATTGTGGAAGAAGAACCTCCAAATCATCATCAAATTAAAAAAGACCAACAGAGTGGCGAGTTGCCTCATGTCAATTTCAGTATCATAAAACACCACGACATGTGGCTTACCAGCAGTTTGTCATCATTAGCATAACTAACCAACTATGTAGCTTTGTGAATGTAATGCTACTCTTGAATGTTAATATCTTGAATCTCTTCATAGAAATATGTTCTATTGAGATGCTGCCTAGTTTTAAGGAGGACCTCGGCAGCACGCACCTGCTTGATTTTATCTTGGATGGATCCAGATAGATCATGTTGAATATTATGTAGTCCCCATGTTCCGCCCTGGACTAATAGTCATCAAAATTTAAATTGGTCTGAAAAATTACATTCAAAATTGCTCAGCTCTGAAAGAAAAGGCAGCTATTTAAATGCAAGGTTTCTTTTGCCAGTGTGAAAGCCACATTCATTAGGGTTAGGCAATTTTTAAAGTCCCATTGAAAGTACACGCCACTCCAATTTCACTTTGTGGTGAATAAGGAGTTACATAATTCATATTTCAGAAAGTGTATTGCAAGTTTAAGGGGGAGGATTCTTTGATAACCGGAGGTCTGTAGACCTGATAAAGCAATCACAAGAAGACATCTTGTCCTTAACCTTTGTCAGACTCTGTGCTCTCTTGACTCAATTGTCCATTTAATGACTGTTTGATGCATTATCCTCTATTTGTCTGCCACTGATGTGTTGTCACTTCTAACCAGGGGCTGGTAAAGCTGGGATTTATGTATTAGTCTCTTGCTTGCTCCAGACACAAAGTCCCCAGACTCCACAACACTCAGATTTAGAGTGAGAGCTTTCGTTCTTTATTTTCTTCTACCAATGTTATTGCCCCACCAGAGCCAGTTTAGCTAAATTGGGAATTCACTTGAGTTATTACAGTGTATCAGTGAAGGGAAGTCATGTGCTTTAAAGAAAATGGACTGTTAAAGGGAGAAAGAGGGAAATGTTAAATTGGCTGTTATTGATTTGTAAAACCAGATATTTGCAACATTTCATCTAAACTGTTCTTCTAGAGACAGATCTTCTGCCTGTTTCTGATGCACTTTATTATCCATCACAAAAACAACAACATGTGAAAGTTAAAATTCTGTCTTAAGAATTTATTTACAAGCGAGACATTTACTGTAGCTGGTGTTCTCTTACAGAATCAATCACTGTGTAGCCAGGGGATTGAATGTCTTACTCAAGGACAGTTTGACAGCACAAGTGACTGTGGTTTTGACCTTTTACCAATCCAGTATAGGATTGCCACTCTAAATAAGGTGCCAGCCTGACTTCGATTAACTGATACTCTTTACAGCACTACTCAGAAGGGTATGTCTTAGTCTATGAAGGAGTCTTCTCAACTATAAGTCATATTATCATATATATATATTATATATACATATTATCTTCCTTTAGTATTCAAAAGAAATCACTCTGCTAACAAATACATGACTTAAGAGGTCTTCAGTAGACATACTGTAACTTATTTGTGCTCATGGTGTAATTGCTGAGTACTTTATTATGACTTTAAAAATGTGAGTTCAGTTTTATAGGCTTGAGTGCTTGAGTCCAAATTATCTATACAGGTGGTAAGAGCAGTCGTGTATTTTATTATTTTTTTATTATTCCTTCATTTTTGAAATAGGCTGTTAAAAAACTTGTCAAACACTACCACTCGCAAATATATTAGCTAATGATTATTAGATTCTCATGCTGCCAAAGCCACAACACAGCACATTTTCGGGAAAATATGACCCTGCTACATGATTTTTGGCAGACACCTAAGCTACCTCCCATTTAATTACCACTTACACAGTTAATTTTTGATGCAGTTTGGCTGTAACTGAAAAAGCTGTTCCATGTAACCCATGTAAATGGATACAATAATACAACCCTGATTACAAAATAATGAAGAAAAATATGGTGGAATAATTTTTAAATCATTTTCAATCAATATCCAATTAAATACATTACAAAGACAAGCTATTTAATGTTCAAACAGTTAAACTTTATTGTTTTTTGTAAATGTACACTCACTCTAAGTTTGATGTGTGCAATACATTTCAAAATAGTTGCGACAGGAACAACAAACTGTGAAAGTTGGGGGAGATCCTTCAAAGGCGCAATCGTTCACAAGCAAGGATTGGGCGAGGTTCGCCACTGTGTGAAAAAGTGTCCAAGATTTTAAGAAAAAAAAACATTTCTCAACAAACTGATTCACTGTTTAGGGATTTCACCATCTACAATCCATAATATTATTAAAATATTCAGATAATCCAGAGAAATCTCTGCAGGTAACGGGCAAGGCGCAAAAACCAATATCAAATGTCCATGACCTTGTGACCCCTCCAGAAGTACTGCATTAAAACCAACCAACATGCCTGAATAAAAGATATTACTACACGGGCTCGTAAACACTTCAGATAAACATTGTCGGTAAACACAGTTTGTCACTGCATCTACAAACTGAACTCTACCATGCAAAGAAAATCCATATATCAACAACACTCAGAAACACTGCCTCTGGGCTTCAGCTCATCTAAGATGGACTGATGGAGAGTGGGAAAGTGTGCCTGGTCTGATGAGTACACATTTCAAAATGTTTTTTGTAAATCATCGTTTCCTCCAGGATAAAGTGGAAAAGGACCATCCAGATTGTTAGCAGAGCAAAGTTCAAAAGCGATCTGTGATAGTATGATTGGTAACTTGCACACCTGTGAAAGCTTCAATAATGCTAAAAGGTACATACAGGTTTTGGAGCAACATATGCTTCCACCTAGACAACATCTTTTTCAGGGACGTCCCTGCTTTTAGTAGCAAACAATGCCATGCCGTATTCTGCACATGTTCCAACGGCATGGCTTTGTAATATAAGAGTCAAGGTACTAGACTGGCTTGCCTGCAGTCCAGACTTCCATCCTGTGGAAACTTTAAAAATCATTATGACGTGCAAAATACAACAACAAAGACAGATTGTTGAGCTACTCAAGTTATATATAAAGAAAGAAAGAATTGGAAAGAATTTCACTTCTCTTTCAACAATTAGTGTCCTCAGCTCCCTACCTCTTACTGACTGTTGATATGATGCAACACAGAGGTAAACATGATCCTGTTGCAACTTTTTTGAAACGTGTTGCAGACATGAGATTCAAAATGAGTGTAAATTTACAAAGAAACCAACATGTATCAATGTATCATCATAACTTGAAGCATTTGCACATAACAATAGATTGTATTCAACTACAGATGGTGTAAAAAATGGTGAAGAATAGTGTATTATTGGAGATACCCAAGAAAAAACTCCTTAGTATTGCTACTCACTATTGCAAAAACTATTGCTGCAACTACTACTAAAAACAAGACTAATAATACCCTTGATTTCTACTGTATAGCACTTTTCAAAAAGCTCTCTGCTTTTATATGATGGAAAAATACACAATAAAGAACTAATTAAAAGCTAATTAAAAGTCTTTAACAACAATATTAAAGAGCACAGTGGAGTTGTTTGCCTTATCTCGATTGCAGGGTCACTCCAGAGCTACTGCCCTCTGGCTCCAGTTTGGCCCTGGGGACAGTCAGCAACAAGTGGTTAGCAGACCTCAGTCGAGTATACAAAAAGAGAGAGAAGCTAAATCTAGGAAGAGGCCTCAAATGCCAACAAAAACGCTATGAAAGCCATCAGAACTGTGCATTAGATGGTAGATAATGAGCTGAAACTCACTATAAAGCTCAATAAACCCCAATGGAGCTGAAAAATATCATTTATAGACTTATAGATTTGAAATTTCTCCTATTATGATACCGGAAAAATCTTTTGTGTCAAGTATAAATGACAGTTTTTCATGGTATAAGCAGAATATCTTCACCTAAAAAAGCCTCAACACATTTTGTTTTGTTCTTGGTTTTAACAAATGTGCCATTTTAATCATCATCCTGCACTTTCCAGAAATATTGGCAACATCTTTCAGGTTGGTGACTATTCCAGGACCACAGGGGAAACTGTTCAAATAGCTTTAAAAAAGCTTGAAGTGAAAAAAAACAACCTTTCCTGGGGAAAGGCATTGATATAAATAGTTAGCCATAATGTTGAAGTGATAAAATTCTGCATCTTTAAGGATCTTGTCCTTGTCCTGTTTTTGGTGTTTGTCTTCAACAACATCCTTTCTTTTATAGAACTGCTGTGACAAACAATAAGAGGAACAGCGGGTAGTTCAACTTTAGCTCTTGTTCTAATAGTTCTATCTTGCTCTAATAGAGACAATTACTGACCTGTACTGACACATAAGTTGGTATTTTTAGACAGCTCAGAACTTAAATCCCAGTATCACGTTTCAGTACAATTCTGCTGATTTTACCTCGGCACTATCATAAGTCTGTGTCTCACATTTTAAGTTGGCATTTCCATTGCCTTGATGATGCCATTGCAAAGAATCTGTGCCAGTTGGTGCATCAAAAGATTTTAAGCCAGTGCCAGAAGCCGCTCCTCGACCATTCACACACTGACAGATAAATTGTGCACATCAGCAGTCGTTCTGAGTATCCATCTTTTCCCTCAGTGGCTATTTCAAAGATAATGACATTTGTAATATGTTGTGTGCAGCATTCTATCATATCATTCTGGGGTGGTGGCATATGGTAAGTGGTATGAGATGGAGGTTGACACTCGCAGGAAAGAGGTCACACTGATTGAAAAGGGTTAACCTAATATGGAGGTAACAGCCACAATACCCAGTCACTAAGTTATTTCATGTGTCTTTGTAGTGTTTATCTTTTCATGAAAGGCACTGTTGTAGCGACTTCCAAGTAGTGTTGCCATGCAATGTTATCCATTGTATGTGAGTGTAATTGCTTCTGCTGCTGAAAGATGAACATTCATTTATTTTGCTGTATAAAGGTCCAGTGCACAAATTATTTTAAATTTCTAAATCAGAATGACTTAATAGATGCTTTTATCCAAAGAGATTTACTTACACCTCCATCTGAACATCATAAGCAACTGAGTTCATGACACCGTTTTTACAAAATGCACAGCCGTTACACATTTAACCAAAGCAGCTGAAAGGGCTCTTGAGTTTTTGACAAAACAGTGACATCTTAAGATCTATTTAGTAATTGTTCTGGGGTTTTCAATCATATAACATTGACTTTCATCAGCAGATGAAATAAGCTGTCATGGCAGCGTAGATGCTTAAAGTTTGAGCTTCACAGTTCACTTCTGGAATCAGTTTTGAACCACTTACAGATGTAGCAACTCAAAAGTTCCCCTGTTTCCATGATGGATCCGTGGCTGGTCCGTGACTGTACTGTATAAGAAAAGGTGAAAACAGACACAGAATGAACATTAAGAAGATAACTAACTGAACAATAACCAGAAATTCCTAATTCTGTCAGGTCCTGAAGATGTACACTCTCTGTAAAAGATGAAACCTACCTCCAAATGTAAATGAAAAAATAAGGGGCAAGAGATGCAGTATCCATCTGTAAAGCTAAGGGAACTGAAAAAAATCAGTTGCTCCATAAATAACTAGCATGCCACACCTAATTGAACCTTTCTCTTTGATTGCTGAATCAACAGTAAAGATAACCTGCTGTAAAGATAAATTAAAGTGAAAATTGTTTATTTAGAACATCTGTCATTGTCTTCTTTCTTTTAGAAATAAAAAGCCAAGAGAGTATTGCTCCATGTGAGGAGAACATGGGGAGAATGAGATTATGCTCATCTAAAATATTGGGGAAAATCCTGTTCCTTGCAGCCTTGGGTTGGTCAAGGTGCAGTGGTTTAAGGTCATCATTGAGCTGCTTTCTGTTCAAATATAATATATAGCACACAACACGCCGCTGTGCAAGCCCTGTTAGGTGCTACCCTCAGGCTACAAAATCACCAAAAGGCCTTGTCAGGGATAGGGCTGTGTTGTAGTAAGTCTGTGGCCCTGGGGCTGATTCTGGAAATTGGGTTATAAAAAATGGCCTACATGCGTAACCTCTGTCTCTGAGCGGGATCCAATCATAATGACCTGTTAGATTAATTATTGCCAACAAATTAGTAATACAGATGACTGGTGCATATTTTATATACTCTACCACTTACATGTTCCTTATGAAATCACAGGTCCAGGCCATTTTGCTTCAACATACATTATCAGACATGAAGCATGAAGCACACATCATCAGGAAATCATAAATAAGGGAAGGCAGACCTATTAGAAGACATCTAATTGGGCTACTTTAGGGTACTGTATTTACATGTATGCTTTGAAACCCTTTCTGGTTCACAAAGTCTCCCTCATTAGTGCCAGATGGAGCCTTTGTCTTAATGTGTGTGTTGTCCATTGTGCCATATTCTAAGGTGGTCTGGAAACACAATGAAAATGTTCAAGAATCTCTTTAGAGCTAAGTACACACTCCTCACAGTGTTGTACACAGCACTTTTTCCCAGCTGTTCCGTATCACCGACTGTGTACAAGAATGTACCACAAAAAAGCGCCGTGCAATGCACCAGTCTGTGTGCTTGTTAGAGCATTACTGCGACAAGTGTTGTTGCACATTCGTGGCTCTAGTAGTTTGTTTAAGGGAATTATACAGCCATGGCTGATACGGTATCTTTCCAGCAAGACACTTCCAAACAGATCAACAGATCCTGTCTTTCTCACATCCTGTGCTCCCTTCTAAATGCTCTCCTGACAATTATTGCATCGACATTGATCTGTAACTCTGTCAAGGATGGATTGGCCATGGTTGAAATGACTTTCTGTGTGGAGAAGCAGGCTTTTAAAGGCATGGGATGATCCAGCTAACTGTCAATAAGCCTGCCCTTTTGCAGGTTTTGGGTTTAAGGACTTGTAACTGTGACAACAGCTTCAGATATAAATTAAGCCAGCTTTAAAGAAGCAAAAAAAATCCAGACTCATGTTAAATCGTCAATATTCTGGATAATTTAGTTATCTATGGACAAATGACAGGCCTGGATTTTTATAGATTGCTTGTTTGGCTTATTGCTGGTTTCTGGTGCTTGATATCTATTCCTTTCCTTTCATGTTTATTAATAGTGTTCAGGCATCCATTTTTTTTTCTTGTTCATTGTCCAGAGTCCTTGTCTTGCTTTGCTCATCAATACTGGCCTGGTCACTCTGTCTGTCTCGCTTAATTGATTTCTAATGCTTTCGTCTACAGTGAGTCGGAAAAAGAACAAATAATTTATTGTGCCAGTCTGAAGGGCATCCAGTCTGACTATTTTTGACCTCAGTATAATAAATATCCATGAGTAACATTTCAAGAATTTAAAAGGCTTTAAACTTTGAAGTTGTAATCTTCTAATAATTTTTTTCTTTAGGCCGATTCAGTCAGTACTTATTCAGAGAATATGCTGCACCAGAGCACTGAAACTGAGTGATTAATGACCACTGAAGTTAAATTTATTATCAATTTGCTCTCCGTGATCCATTAACTTGGCTGTGGTGCTTAAAGTACCATTTTACTCTGACTTTTGTCGCTCGCTGGTATGAAGAAGAACCATTTTCAGGCCACTGTTATAGGCTTTATATATGGACTAATTACATGTACGATATTCAAACATTTAGAGCACAATGTTGGAAAACATTGAGCTTCTATTGTGACAAACTGAAAACAATCATCCAAAACAAAATATGTTTCATATTTTATATGAAAGCCTCCTTGCTTTGATTACAACTTTGCACAGTCTTGGCATTCTCTCAGTCAGCTTCATGAGATAGTCACTTGAAATGGTTTACCCTCAGTCTTGAAGGAGTTCCCATCAATGCTGAGCACTTGTTGATTGTTTTTCTTTCACTCTGCGGTCCAAGTCATCCCATACTGTCTCAATTGGGTTTAGGATGGATGATTGGACAGCCCAGGTCATCTGATGCAGCGCTCTATCATTTCTAGCCATGCTGGTTAAGTGTTCTTTGTATTTTGAATGAATGTGCAACATTGTCACCAGCAAAGCACCCCACACCATCACACCTCTGACGACATTAACACTGGGAGCCACACATCTAGATACCATCAGTTCACCTTTCCGTTGTCTCACAAAGACAGTGTTTGGAACCAAAAATCTCAGACTAAAGTACAGATTTCCACTAACTTAATGGTCATTCCTTGTTTTTCTTGACACAAGAAATCCTCTTCTTGTTGTTGTTCTTCTTCAGTAGTGGTTTTCTTTGCAATAATTCAACCAAGAGTGCTTGATTCACACAATCTCCTCTGAAAAGTTGATGTTGAGATGTGTCTGCTACTTGAAGTCTGTGAGGCAAAATGTAGACTCGTATCTGATGTGTGGTTAATCTAAGATTTCTAAGTCTGCTAACTGTAATGGACTTATCTTTAGAGCAGCAGATGTAACTCTTGGTCTTCTTGGAGCGGTCCTCATGAGAGCCAGTTTCATCATAGTGTTTGATGGTTTTTGCAACTGCACTCGACATCAAAGTTCTTGAAATGTTCCTGACTGACTGACCTTCATGTCTTAAAGTAATGATGACTGTTTCTGTTTACTTAGTTGAGTGGTTCTTGCCAGAATATGGATTACAGCTGTTGAACGGGACTATTACTGCTGTAATCCAACACTACCTCTGAACAACACAACTGATGCTCTTAAACACATTAAGAAAAACCTCAAACCTGAATGAGAAGGTTTGTCCAAACTTTTGGACTGGTAGTGTATTTAATCACAACTATGGAGGCTTTCGCCCAGTGTTTAACAGCACAGCTTCTAGGAGAGCTCCTCACTTACTCCTTATAATCCTGTCTCGTACCAGGTTTCACTTCCAGTGCATTATGGGCCAAAACTTAGACACCTTTCTTCTACTAAGCTCATCATAGGTAAGCAGATATGCATTTTGCAATGAGATGTCAAAATTACAATAGTAATGGTTCTGAATAGAGGATGGCTTATTACAGTAATATTTTTGAGTCTTGTGTTACGAAATAATCCCATTACATACCCATCTGAGCACTGCCAAAGACGTCTGAGTAACTAAGCTTATCATAACTCTCCTGCTGTACTTTGCCTCACCAGTGTTTTTCTTACTGAACTTGACAGAAATGCATTCCATCTATGTTGAATTATTCCAGAAACATAACAACAAACAAAAATGCTACCTATATTGAATTTGAATTGTAACACCACATGCGCAACTCCTGACTTCAATACTCTATTTAGATTTGTGCTGAGCTACTGGCAGAATGGGTAGACTTATTTGAAGCAGACATTAGACAAGTAAAGTAGGCCCAAATAAAACACTCTTTCCACATTGCCATCATTAAGTCTTTAGGGCTACAGAGATCTAAGCATAATGATAAATAAATGATAAATATATCAAGTTTATATTTAGATAACTGAGGCAAATAATGAGGCAGATCAGTAGAGGCAAACTATTGGTCAACAATTCAATTTCTTGAATTGAACGACCCGTGACAGTTTCATCAATCAGCACCTTGCACTGCAGAAAGACACTAGTCAGCAGTTAAACCATTATGTCACTTAAGACCATAACTATGTTACCCAAAAAACAACAAGTAAGCTTTTTGGAGTAAAGAATGTCCTTAGAGGCATTTTCTGTGGTAACACTTTGATTTTTGTTTTGCTTTCATTCTACTCGTTTTTTTAATTTATTTATTTGCTTCATTTGGTTTTCCAGATGGAAAAAGGCAGAATAAAAGCTTTAATCTGATGTTGCCTATTTTTTAATGCACTCAGCAAAATAAGTCAAAATTTTTATGACAAGAATGTTTGGGGAAAACAAATGATGTGGTGATTTTTAGTCATTTTTCATCTGTAAATGATCGTAAATGTGTTGACTAATGCGTTTTCTTCTATCCGTTGGAAAAACAGCTTGTCACAAAACATCCAACACATAGCTAACTTTGCTCTTGTTCTCATGCATATTGCAAATAGCTTACATTTTAGTTGTTGTGTTGTTGGAACTGCTGGTGGTAGACAAATTGGTCTTTTTTTTTTTACACTGAATTCCTCACCGCTGAGAGTCTAAACAAGTCAGCATGAAAACATGCTCAGAACAAGCTGATCAAACATTATTTCCTTTACTCTCTAATTAGTGCACAGTCGAGAGTCCTACTCTTTGCACGTTACCACTTGTCAGTTAACTTCCCCTATCTATTATGTAAATGTTTATTACAGATGACAAAGTTCATCTAGTTTCTCATCAGCTTCATGAAAACGAAGGAAAATCTCAACACGCTCTTAAAAAGCCAGTGCCAGAGTATTTTTTTTTTTTTTATGTTGCGGCAGCTATTTACAGTTAATCAATAACCCATTTTATCTTGTCTCTCACACACAGAATCACTTTCATAGTCTCACACTCAACCAGCTTTTTTTTTTTTTACTCCATGCTGCGATTGTAAATGAATCCCAGCAGAGAGGCCTGTGGTGCCCAGAGGCCATTCCCGTTGACTTCCTACTTGTGCCTTGCTTCCTCCCACCATGCGACTTGCATCATGCATCATGCATGTGGATCCTCCCCTGTGCAGAGCACAACTAAATCTGGTTGTTTATTCATTAAGTCAGGTGGTAACTCCAGGCAATTAAAAGTATGGCCTTTCAATATCAAAAGCTCTCCATAAAGTAAGATGCAGTCTGTGTTTGATAATGAGAAACCTCCCAGTTTCCCCACTGACTGACAGAGACCAAACATCACTGCACTGTGGAGTGCGGCTTACTTTCCCCATCCTCTTAATTAAAAGACAATGTTGATTTTGCCATTTCACCACACTTCACTACTAGTTCTTAGCACCGTTAACTAACTCGATCAAAACTGTAACCAAGAGTAGTGTCTGAAAGAGAATTTTCTGTCTGAGCCGCATCCCTGCAATTTATCATCCTAACCTGGCAGAGTTGAGTGCTTTTTACTGATCTGGTGGAGGAGTTTAAATGAAGCCAGAAAACAGCTCTACTGCAAAACCTCATGCTATGGCAATGTTACAATAAGCCAAATACATATCCAGCATAGTGCACAGCAAGCTAGAGCAGTGAGAGTATGCTCACCATTGTTACATTTAAATGGATATTATATTGTTTTTTTTTGTTTTTTTTACACATTGTTCTCCTAATGCTCTTCACAGCAGTGTTTTCCTCAACTTCTGTGCCAGAACTTCTGTCTACTTTTACTGGGGGCACGCTGACCGCTGTCTACTGTAGCTAATGCACTCACTATGCATTAGTACGTCACATAACTTCAAAAAACCTGAACTATCCCCATGTGAGATTTCGAATGTAAGACTTTTACTTGCAAAGCTGAAAAGAAAAAAAAGTAAGCAACTGGTGTTTCAATATGGTGATGAAAATAACCTTCTGTACCCGAGGATAACACTTGAGTGGATACCACATGGCCGCAGTTACAGAGGATCTCTTTAATAAGCACACAAGGCAAGGTGTTCTGTAGCATCCTAAGTCAGATTCCTCTCAAATCTGAAATTGAGAGAGCTGAGAGTGTGTGTGTGTGTGTGTGTGTGTGTGTGGAGAGAGGAGAGAGAGAGAGAGAGAGAGAGAGAGAGAGAGAGAGAGAGAGAAAGCTAGGTGATGTGTAGCTGCAAAACCTCATGCTATTGCAATGTTACAATAAGCCAAATACATATCCAGCATAGTGCACAGCAAGCTAGAGCAGTGAGAGTATGCTCACCATTGTTACATTTAAATGGATATTATATTGTTTTTGGGGTTTTTTTACACATTGTTCTGCTAATGCTCTTCACAGCAGTGTTTTCCTCAACTTCTGTGCCAGAACTTTTGTCTACTTTTCCAAACTGGGGGCACGCTGACCGCTGTCTACTGTAGCTAATGCACTCACTATGCATTAGTACGTCACATAACTTCAAAAAACTCCATGTGAGATTTCGAATGTAGGACTTTTATTTGCACAGCTGAAAAGAAAAAAAAGTAAGCAACTGGTGTTTCAATATGGTGATGAAAATAACCTTCTGTACCCGAGGATAAAGGTATTATAACACTTGAGTGGATACCACATGGCAGCAGTTACAGAGGATCTCTTTAATAAGCACACAAGGCAAGGTGTTCTGTAGCATCCTAAATCAGATTCCTCTCAAATCTGAAATTGAGAGAGCTGAGAATGTGTGTGTGTGAGAGAGAAAGAGAGAAAGCTAGGTGATGTGTAGCTCCACTGGAGAGATAATCTTTAATATCCTGGAGTCTGTGATGTGCTGTTGTTTTCTAATCTTGTAGTTTGAGTGAGGTTCATTATTCAAGAGCAGATAATCTGTTACATGTCTCTTTCTGTGGGATGCAGCAAGATGTCAATATTTGTGAGCATTTTGAAACTCACCTAATCAGAGCCTCTCTTTAGTCAACTACAAGTAGTCATTTGATTAAAATACCAGTTTGGCAGTTAGTTTAGAAGGATAGTGACAAGTCACTAAATTGTGAGTTTGTAGTTTGACTGGCAGGTAAAGGAATACGTGTCCTGTTATCAACTTCGTCATTCAAAAACCATGACACTTTTAAAAATTTTATTCGAAAAAATGCCTAAAAGACGGATGATCCCCTATGTCTTTGTCTCTACCCCCATCTCGTTGTCTTTCATTCTACATCTCTTCCCTGGTTGCGTGCTGGCCTTGTCTTGTCTGTCTTCTCTTTGTTGACTTGCTTTCATTCTGTCTGTTTTTCTTCCCTTCTTAAGGTGAATTCCTCTAACCGTCAGAGCTGATGAGTACGTGGTGTATGCCTGCTGTGAAATACTTGATTTGTATGTGAAAAACTGACAAATCATTTGTTATACATATTTTTACTTCAGCATCTTCAGATCTACCAAGATGTAACCTGAGAAATAATTGTTTCTCTTGGGTTTTTGACAATATATGACATTATATACCATAAGACTATACAACGTCACTTGCCTTTTATGAAGTGGTATCTATAAAAATCTCTGGATCTAGCAGACCTCTGTGGGCAATGTTATGAATTAATGAGAAATACATGCTTTTGGGCAATATTAGATTTTTATACAGCTTTGAATCAATGAAATTAAGAACCTTATTTTTTCAAGTTTTAAAAGTGCTAGATTAAAGACACAAAGACACTCCTGTCTCGAGGCACCTGCCAAGCAGAGGAATGAACTGTGGGTGGCAGCATGAACCATCCATGCATTACTCCCTCTTTGGAAAGCTCATTGCTGGCAGGTGAAAAGCGGCTGGCTACAGTATGTGTGACGTAGCACACGTCTGTCTGCAGCCCTCTCCAGTCCTACAGTATCAGTGAGAGCTGGCAGCATCAAGGGCTGCAGTGGAAGTGGACACACCACAATGTAACAAAAACAGAAGAATTTGCAGATACAATAGGTTGATCTGTAACCACCACCTTTCTCTGTCCCCCCCCCCCCCCCCCCCCATGATCATGTATGATGAGGGCAGGATTGCATGCAGACATGCTCTGGGATACGAGACACAGAACACGAATGTCATCTTTGTGTTTGTTTAAATTGGTGAGCCACATAAGTAGACTATAATCAAGGCTCCCCATCCGACTAAGGAGAATCGACAAGTGCTTGTGACAGAGGACAGTCTGTCTCTGCCTTGTTTACTTGCAGTGTTTTGATGTGGTTTTAATCAAAACATTGTGATGATCATGTAATATTAACTGCCCACAAGTACTGTCACTATGGTGATTACAGAATACTGTTGTTATCTCTGCAGGGAATATGGCACTACTGTTCTGGCGCAGTGTACAAAGGCATTGTGTTATTACAATTGTGTTGATATTTCATCAGACCGCTTCACACATGGCATGATCAGTACCGTAATCATGTCCAAAGCTCACGCACCTCTTCTCTTTCTTAATCAGTGTATGAAAGATGGCTTCGTGTTTGTTTTGTTTGTGGTCAACTGGCATTTTTCTTTGCTGTATTTTCTTGCTAAATCGTGGCTGGGAGGTGTTTTTACCTCACGTTAGAGAAATGCACCTGAGAGAATTTAGGGTCACTAAAAATGCATAACAAAACCAGAGACAACCTCTCTGCCTTTTGTTCACCAAGTAAAAATTTAAATGTGCGTGATCGTTTCTCCTCTTTGGGTTTGTTTACCTCTTTGGGGTTTTACGTACACGTTCTCACATAACCCCGGAAGAAAAGACAGAGGCATCTTAGTGCACAATAGCAGTATCTATGAGCCGGGCTGCACATGGGGATCTGATTTGAAATTGAAATGCTTTTTTGAATTACGTACATAGAGTGGAGCGTGGGAACAACAATAAAGCCCGCACTTTTAGAGCACCATATCTTTGCAGCAAAGATCTATTGCACAGTGTATCCTACTAACGGGTTGCAAGGCTGTATGTGTGCGTGCATGTGGTGAAGCAGCCTTTAGTGGTCTCTCTCTCAAAACACATCAAAGTGAAGCAGAGGCAATGGGTCTCTGCATCATGCCCGATAAGAGGAAGTTTCCATTAAGTCGCTTTGCCTCACAGGGATTAAAGAAAAATTTCTCTCTTCCTCCTCTTAAAATGGTTTCCGAACGCTTCCCTCTTTACCATTCGCCCGCTTATGCTGTTGCTCCCTCTTTTACAGTGTTTATTGGTGTGGTGACATCTCTTTTTCCCCATCACCCCCACTTTAAACTCAAGGTCTTTATTCATTTGTTGCCTCGGTTTTGCAGCATGAAACGGATGTCTGAATGGAACCGACGTGTGGAAGAGGGTTTGGAACATTGTGCAACATGGACAACAACGGTCAGGATCTCTACACGGCTTAAACAAACACGATTCAAAAGATTTACTCACACGCACTCCTGGCTATTCACAGCAGACACAATAATGAAAGGGACAATTGAGCCACCTAGACACAGCCTTTACTTAGAGATATCCCCACGGGTACCCACAGTTCTTACAAAGAATCACAGCATCAAACTATACATGTGTGGTGGCAGGTGGTAGCTGATGCAGTGCAAGCTGAGCACCTCAAAGAACCATGGATAATAGTTTTCTTACAATCCTTTCCAGGGGGGGACCGACTTACGGTGCCACTGATCATGGTCCCACTTGTGCAGTGACCCACCCTTTGATCTTCAGCATCTACCTGACATGATCCCAGCACTCCGACAGTGCAAGCCATCTGCCATTTGTCCACCTGTTGTCAGTTAATTTAAAGGGACAATGCCAGTTCATCAACATGAACATAGCAGTGTAGCTGTAGCAAGAGATGAGCTGAACGCAGGGTTGTGAAAGGAAGGTTGCTGGTTTAATCCCCATGTTGGCAGAATAAATCTGGGTGGGGAAGCGATAAAGAACAGTGTTTGCCCCTCAATTACTACCAAGGCCCTTAACCTCTATCTGCCATTAGATTAGACTGTAGTTGTACTTGGCAACTTGAAGGTGTGTAAGTGTGAATGTGAACAGGGCATTTCTGGAGGGAACAAAAAAATATTCTCAGCAATACCTCCCTGGATAGATAGAGGTTGGTAGGTGCTCAGAAGAACACCTGCTGCTGTACTGTATGTAACAGTACATGTACTGTTCGCTTGAAATATTGATGCAATTTTTCATCCAGCTTTTGTAGCAGAAGCTGTGAACAGGTCAGTCAGGTAAAAATACATTACTGGATAGATGAGCTGGAACCCAGCAGAGTTTTTAAGTCCGACGGTGTTATCCCTCCGTGGACATAATAGAAATGATGAAAAATCCCTCTCTCCTGTGATTTCTATTTATTTTCTTTCTACATGAGGTGAATGCATAGGCTTTAATGCACACTACATGCATCATAATGTCTTTATGTCTCCTTGTAACAATCCATTACAGAGGAATTTCCCCCTTGCAGAGTTTTAATCTTGTTTTTTTAGACCACTTGTAACGCTGCTGGACCAGTTTTAGTCCACGTGGTGGTCAAAAACTGTGCCAGCAACAACCAATCACTAAAGGTGCAATGGTTTTCTTGACAACAAAGAGAAGTTTACATTCTATTCCTCAGTAAAATTCTTCAATCTAACAAAGATGCTGAACGTTCCTATGTAACGTTCCTCATAAAACATTTGCATGAGCAGCTTTGATGGTCGCTAGCAGTCTTCTGCTTCGCTGCATTTGTTGGCACACTGCTACATTTCTTGGCATGCGAGAAAGAGGAACAGTGTGAAACCACAGGCAGGACTGTGTCCTCATGTGAACGAGATACTAACAAAACGGGGAACCACTAAAAATATTGTCGCATCGTGCTGCTAGTGGTCAAAACCTCCACAGGGTAGCTTTTAAGGAAGAGCCAAGTGTGTTGCAATATTAATTGTACTTTTTGAAAACCTGCTTCAACTACATTTGCTACGTGTCATTCTAATGCAACACACTGTCTGGCTTGTAGGTTTTCCAGGTATACAGCAGTCTAAAATGGCAAGTGTTAGCAAACGATGTAAAGATTTATCACGGTAAATATGTTTAAAATATACTGTTATTTCTCTGAGATGACCAACCTGGGGGTGTTAAAGTTCCATGAAAAAGAAATCACAGTATTGCAATGACTACACTAGGGGAAAAAAGCCAAGTACTTGTCTTGTTTCTCTTATTGTGCTACTAAACCGAGCATCGTCTGTGCTTGTCTGAACCAGGTAATAATCATATCTCTTCTTCCATTAATTATGATGACATAAAACAAAAGGTATTGATCCTAAATCCATCACCTCATTGTTTCACCACTAAAATTAAGTAGAAAATAGAATTAAACTCACAGTTAATCTAATTGTTTTCACAGGCTGCTCCATCCTGTGTTTTCAAGTCTGTGAAGAAAGCAGTGACTACAGATAAGAAGATCATCATTTTTATGTTCTTAATCCATTTAACCTGCATGGCTCATTTGGGAAACATATCACCCATGGTGATTAGATTAAAGGTATAAATCAAAGATTGGTCATATCAAAGTTGAGTATTACCTTATATGCCTTTTTATTTTCTGCCTGAGACATGAGGGTCTTTAAAGTTTATAGAGGGAGGATGTCATGCATTTCAGTAATTTTTCAGTTTATGTTTCAAATTTACATATTATATTGGAGATAATTAAAACTGTGTCACATTAAATGTATTCATGTCTGGATTATTAAAGAAAAGGGATTTCTGCCCCATATCTGAAATAATCATTAGAAGATGGGTGGAACGCTGCAGGGCTGTTTGTCAGCTACCACATTAGTCAAAGTATTAAACCTAAAAAGAAGCATTTGTGTTGGTGTTGTTCACTCAATCTCGCACCCAGGGTCACATTTCCGTCAGTAGTACCTCTGGTTTGGACGTGAGTTCCCACAAAAACAGCTGACCCTGTTTTGGTTTGAGAAAGCTGGCAAGGCTTTTCAACCGTGTTGATGCAACACGTGGCTCCCATTGGTTGAGGCATCTGTTCATTGTTGGTAGAACTATGGAGATATGAACCACCATGTGAGGATAAATAGGCTCCCTAAATCCCTGGTGATCTATTCCAAAGACGTGGCCTCGGAGGCTTGCTGGGACGGCTTGGAGACAATGGTCCCTTGGATAGTCTCTGTTTCATCCACTGCCTGTAATGATGGTACCTCACATCCACTTGAGAATTCTCTTGAAGGAGTCACTTGCGTATTCTTCTCCCCTTGCGATCGAATGCTGGATCGCTGTCAACAGTCTGAGCCGCAAGGGAAGTGGAACCATTCGCCTCTTCATTGGCCATCTCTGTAAGCGAATCTGCCACTAGAGAACAAGTTCTGAAAATTATTCTAACTTGACTTTTTGAAAAGTGACAGCTCTAATCCATAATGAATGGATGGTTCTGTCATAGTGGTGTAAAGTATTCCACTGTCTTTCTTCAAGAAAAGACAAATGAAGGTCCACTGAACATAAAACATCAAGTAGTGCAAACATAAGCAGGAATGGGTCCAATTTCCTTGAAATAAAATGCATCAATGCAAGTTCCCATCCCACAATGGCCCATACCAACATACTCTTAGCACCTCTAATAAAATCTGATGTCATGATTTTTTTCTTTCCAAAGCTAAATTTACACAATCATATCTGTAATTACCTTTTGCTTCTGATTTTTCCACCATATTCAGTCACTAGGAGTTCAGTAGGAGTTATTACAGTATGTACTACCTTCCTCAATTCTAAATAGGAATTACTGTAAATGTAAACAAATTGTGTAGCTATATGAGATGATTATGTATATTTAATGTTTGTATGACCATGAACGTACACCAAATACTGTAGCGATGACAAATCAGCCATGTTAAAAATGTCATAGGTTAATAACATTCTTTCTAAGAGCAGCTACAGTTGCATACAAATAGTCTTAATGGAGGATGATGACTATAGTATGAGCCCGGGGCTTTATAGTTAATTTCTAGTCTCTGAGTTATACTGTAAATATATTTACACTAGACAATAGGCGAGGGTGATCGTGCATCACGCAATATTAAAAGATTAAACTGCTGACTCCTGAAACAGTAAAAATATCAAGACCTTTGCCATTGCTATTTGCACCATTCAAAATAAATCAATATGTATATATTATGCATGCAAGATGTATACATCTTAATGCGGCATGCATAATACATAGCGTTCTCTATTGCGTGTATAGTACCAGCACTTTCAATGTATTATTGTCTTATTGTGTTTTTTTCCTCTCTATGTTTTTATGCTGCCTTGCTGGAAAATAATTTCCTCTTCTGGGACAATAAAGATCTTAACTTGATATGTAATGGATAAAACAAAGAGGCACCGTGAGGATTTGGGCGCAGTTGGTAAGTGTTGAGTGTTGGCTTTTTTCAGGAAAAAGGTCACGCTACTTTGGCATGCAACTTGAATATTTAAGTGTTGAACTTTGTATCTACATTATCATAGTCTCTCTACATTATCATATTACTATCATTAACTTTTTAATCTTACTCTTATATAATCTGCTTACTGAAAAATTCCAAACCCAGCTCATGAGCTCCTGGCCGTCTGCACTGTTGAATGGATCTGTGATCTTCATACATTTCAAAATCGGTGTATTTTAGAGGTCGGGTCGCAAATATTAAAAATGGATGATATGGTCAATAGAGTTGAGATCAGTCTTCAAAATGTCTGGTGTGTTTTATAATCAGGGGTGCTACTACTACTTTTTCTCCATAACACTCATCTGAGTACCACTAAATTTAGGCTGGTACTCCCTTTGTATGATGATGGCTGTGGGTTACTGCTCCTCTTCAAATGCCCTGATTCTTCCTCGATTTAGTCACCTACTTGATACTGATGTGCCCCTACCTCTCCTGTTTATCCAGCTGTTGGCTTTAGGTCAAATGTAGCACTTTTGTATGTAGCAATGTATGCAACAAGCTATAAACACTGATATATTCATTACCAAGTACTACACTCTTTTCCACTATGTTTTCTAAAAACCAGGTGCCCGCTACATCTGAAAAAAAACATGGTGAGGATAAGACAAGATAAAACCAAAACAATGAGCTGAAAGTTGCTAAAATTAGATAAGCTTTAAGATGGAAAAATAGTCATCCTCACACAGTGCTGCTCATAGCAGTGCGGCTGATAACAGCAGCATTTTTTAGATGTTTGTGAAGGACTCTGGACCACTCTAAGAACTGCGACCAAGTCATGATTGTAATGACTACAGCCTGACCGATATGCAATTTTAGAGGGTACAAATTCAACAATTACCGAAATGGCAGTGGATATAGTGCATTTTTGAGCCGGAAGGAAATTAGACCCTTTTTGTGTGGACCTTTGATAGACTATTTAAGTTAACAGATAACAGTGTGTAGGATTTACTAGCATCTAGTGGTGTAGTTGCTGATTATAATCACATAGCATTACCTGCTCCTTCCTACTGTGAAGGAGTAACTGTGAAAGGCCCTATCTAGAGCCAGTATTCAATTTCTTCTATCAAGGCGACTGTAGAATCATGGTGGACTCCGTGGAAGAGCACGAGGTCTGTAGATTTGAAAAGGACATTTTAAGTTAATAAAAATTTAATGATTGTTATTTTCAGGTGATCATGCACTGGTTAAAATACATGTTATATTCAATTTCCACCATATTCTGTAAATATCCCCCTAAATCCTAAAAATAAAAAAAATAAAATGGATTGTCAAACAATTCTAGTTGACATTGCTGAGCTGCAATCATACTCTGTGCTGCTTGCCACAGCATTGTAAATCGCAATTCACTCTGTTGGATACGGTTTGCAGTGTCACTAATATATTATCACAGGCATTCTATTCATATCTGTGCATATCAGGTAATACATACAGTACATTGGTACCGATTTGTCTTTGATAGGCCAATATTGACTCTAGTAAGAACATTTCAAGCATTTTCCAGGTTGGTTTCATGGTGTATCCATTTCCTGACAAGACACTGGCTCAACAGATAAGCAGGCCTTGTATCTCTCAAACATGTCAGTGATTGTTTTGTTTCTAGGTGTGTGGATATCATTGTTCTCCTCTGGCCTTGTTTAGGGATCAAAAATCATAAAAGGCTAACATGAACTCAGGGATTTATATCTGGTCTCAAGTTCATGAATTAAAGCTCTCTGGACAGCAGTTTTATCCATGTCTGCATCTTCTGTTCTCTGTTTAACAATGTCAGTTGTTCAACAGCTACCATGGGTCCATGTTTGCACTGATAAAGTTTTAGTCTTCCTTGCTACAGTCTTAGGGAGGTGAGCTGCAAAATATTTCCACTATTGAGCATGATGAAAAGGAAAGGCTTAAAATGCTGTGCGCCGATGTGCTGTAGATCACTATTATCAGAACCTGCAGAACCTCCATGAGCACTCATCAGTCTAAAGAAATCTGTTGCTTAATCTGCGTCTTCATCCAGTCACATTCCCCTTGGACAGACAAAGCAACCATAAATTACCTCTCTTCTGATTTTGTTGTCGTCTTTCCAGATTCTTGGCAGCAAAAATCCTGTATTGTAATTCCATGTTGATTCTCTCTCCAGTATTATCCATTATTTGTGTACCTTCTTCTCTTGAACACCACTCCCCTCTGTATCCTGGAGCTTATGCAACAGTACAGCATATTTTGAATATCTGTAGGAACTCAGGATGAGTGTGTTTTTTGTGGTACTTGTTGAGTGGTTCACTGGAATCGTCCCGTCTGTTGTTCACTAGAAGAGCACTTGAATCTCTTGCAAATACATCATGTCCATGGCATGATATGCTCTACATTGTGATGCTCTTGTCATTGGTTTCAAACCAAAGGATGTCCTTTCCTATCCTTTTTTTTTTCCAAGGCCAAGAGATCTGGTGGTCTCTTTCTTGATTTCAGCATAAAGAAGAGAAAGAGAGAAACCAGAATATCAGGTAAATCATATAAGCTTTTATTGCCACTGTGGTGATGTTCTACATGCCCTACATACTCTTTCTTTCCCAAACTTATCCAGATACCTAAACTTGGGATGTTGAACGATAATAAACCAAAAAAAGGGGGAAATTCAAATTCGCAACTCCCTAATATAACAATGCAATAGTTGCCTCCCCTGAGGTTTTAATGTCTCCCTGGCAGCAGACACACATGGCAGGCCTGTGCTGGATCTTGGCCACAACTGCCTTAGTGAAGATTTAGTGGCTTTATGTAAGGTCGACATCACTTACATTGTCCTCTGGCCTATGAGAGGTCGTTGTGTTATGTCTTATGAAGGTTTAACACCTCCGAAGGGAGATTTACCTTTGTTTTTAAATGATTACAGTGCTGTGGCTCTGTGGCTACAAAAAAAAATTCTACCAAATAGCACCGCCACATAGTCTGACAGAGGCATGTTTACCTATTAGTCAGCTCTGACCCTCACAACATATTACAACTCCTTTGTAAAGCTAACATACCAGGTGCTAGTTTGCAAATCCAAATCCTTTACACGGAAATTATTGTGTCACTCTGTCCCCCCTCACTGCACTTTCTTGTAAATCAAAGCCATGTCTGCATCACAGCTACTGACAGCATGAACAGCAGCAGGAAAAGACAGCAGTGGACTGGAGTGACAAGTATACTTAGTTCATATAACAATACAAGGTAATAATTAGACGTCTGCATAATAAAAATAAAAATAAAAAAATTGGAGATTTATGAATATTCAAAGCAAGCAGGTCCTTTCAGGTAAAGTAATGATGGCATTCATATTTTGTTTCCCAGACTTCACTCGACCTTTACTTTTCTGCTTATTGTTGACGGACCTGAAATGAAAAATGTCAACAACTTACAATTTTGTTGAGCTTTGTATGTTTCATATATCAAAACACAGACGGCAGATCTGCTGTTAGTAGGGCACCTTCAAGGTAGAAACACTGTGGCATTGTGTAAATCATTATGCATTAAAAATATTTACTCATCGATCACCATTAAGCATCTTCTACTGGTTTACGTTGCTGTTCTCTACAGGCTAACCTAATAATGTTTGAGCGATAAACCTGTCCAGACCTGGTCTGCACTCCGTACCCAGTACATAATATTGATATTGATATCAAAGAGCCTTCTGCCTATTCTGAAAATAATGGCACAATTGCTGCTGCTGCTGGTTATCTGATTATTTGTATCTGTTTTTATCAAGTGTTCAATTTCTAATAAGCAGTGATCGGTGAGATGGAGGCAGAAGTGACAGAGGTGATATACAACTTAAAATTATGAAGCACATTTCAGTCAAACTTGTAGATTCTCCCTTTGGCCCATGAATTGAGTGCCTGAGATAAAAAATGCTTGCACCTGGAGCGAAGGCATTTATGTAATTTTGACATGTGACGAGTGCATTGCCAAAGGACACTATTCTGTCAAAGGAACAGGCGAGAGAGTATAATGGTTATTATACATAAGAGAAGTTGGGGACGGGGAGCAATAAATAAGGATAGATGTGAAGGAACAAAACGACAGGACCAGAAAAATGAGCAAGTTGTCGAAGGATTCGTGGAACAGCAATGACTGGTGACTGGATCTCCATTATGCATTTTTATTTCTCTTAATCCTCTTTTTCATGTTTACTTTATAACATTTCTATGTATGCAAAGAACAACAAAAACACTTTGTTTTCTGAACTCATTGAAATCCTTGAAAAATGTCACCATGTTTATTCATGCTGGTACAGAATCCACTTAATTGTCTTATACTCAGGAAAAATCCCCAAACAAAGACACCACTTGCAACTTGTCTAAATGATTCAATTCATGGCCAGTTATGTCTGGGCCGTGTTTATGGAGAGAAAATATAGAATTAATGATTTGATTTTAGTGTGTGCTTTTGCTGATGCAATTTTATTTCCCTAAAATGCTAAATGATTAAAAAACTACACTGACTACTTTGCCTATTGGCCATTTTATTGAGGACCGGCACCAAAATATGTATAAATCATGGACGGAACAAAATGCATTTTTTATCCTGACCACAAAAGTTTAAAAAAGAGAAGGCAAAATGGCAATATTACTTGTTCAATTCTGAATTTCATTACTGTTAAATACACATTACTGTTAAAGAGGTAGAGTGGGCATGCTTATTATCTCTGTATCAGTTTATAATGCAATCCCTGTTAGTGTGTCAGTGTAATACACTTTCTACCTCAATGTAGTAAAATCATATAAAAGGGTGGAGTAACCCTAGATGGATGTCACATGATCTTCTCCAGGGAACATCACTTCTGGACCCTCCTGGCTTGATACCTTTCCCAGTCAGCTTGAATCTCTATTAACAAAGGAAGTGTGCATTTCAGTAAATAGTCCGAGTCTGTGCAGTTAAAAGTCTCCGAACAGCTTGTGCAGTATTATCCAAGTGTTTTGCAATGATCACTTCAGTCCAAATAGCTTATATGTACTTCATTACCTCTAATATTGAGCCCACTAACAGCTGTTTTATTTTGAAAGGATAAATAGTCATGTGCCTTGTTGCAGTAGTCTTTGGGGACTTTGGACACTCACTGAGGAGGGATGAACGCAACCATTCACACTTTAATAAACAGTGAGCTACAAATAGGAGACAGTGGGAGTATATTCGCAGGCTTTTTCATCAAACACAAGTAAATTGTTTGGATACAAACTGCTTGGATTATGCTGCCCGAGCATTAGCATTAGAGGTCTGTGATGGTCATAATTATGGTTATAGCCTGTAAACAACCAGGAACAGAATCACTTGTGTTGTTTGTAGCTAGATTGAAATCTGGACATAACCCACCGTCTATGTGCAGTTTTATGAGCACCAGCTATGCTTGAAAGTAACACTATCAAATATAGCTTTTCAAGCAGAGCCGCCTGAGAATCACATTTTGAATTTGACCCAACAGCATACCCTGACTGCCAATGAGCAACTAGTTTCTGATGAGCATCCCTGTTCTTAAAAGAGTGCTTCAACATTTTGGGGGAATATGCTTATCCGTGGTATGGCAGAGTTAGATGAAAAGATTGCTACCACTCTCGTGTCGGTCCATTAAATATTATGATACCACTACCAGCCTATTAGCTTAGCTTAGCACAAAGACTGGAAACGGGAAAACCGCTAGCCTGGCTCTGGCTAAAGGTCACACTATTTGTTCACCAGCAACTTAACAGTTTACTAATTCATTTTTATATCTCGCATATTTAATCTATTTGTTGTCAGAACTGTTGCTAGACAACCAGCACAGTCTCCCAAGTTCCTTGCTCTCCCAGAATGCCTGCAACTGACTGACTTCCTATTGTTGAAATGTTCATGCGCAAGAGGCCACATGTAGTGAATTCAAGGCAAGAACGCACAAAGAAACAAATTGCTGCAGGTGCTTTTCCAGCAGCATTACCTATACAGTCTTTCAATTTCTAGGCTCTAGGCGTTTTCTCCCTCGCGTTTTGTGTGCTGCAAAAAAAAAAAAAAAAAAATGAAGAGGCCATGGAGTGTGTCAAAATTTCAAAAAAATAGCCAGTGATTACTTGACCGTTATTTTCACCATAACCAGCCACACAGAAAACACAATACAGTAATGCCCTCCATCTCCTGTGTTAAACACAGTGGCACAATGTACAGTAAATGCACAATCTTTTTTTCTTCTTGTTGTCGACAATGAGGCTTACCTCATGCTGCAGAGAGAGAGAGAGGCTGTGTGCTGGTGTGAGTTGCTTAGTCAGTACAGTCAACACATCTCTTATTCTCCTAAAGTTGAACAGTTGCACCTCAGTACAGGGGAGCGTAGCTAAAGCCTTCCCGGATTGGAAACGAGTTGCTTAGTCACTCCTGTAAATTAATGACACTCCCTCCAGCAGCATCATGTTAACAATTTTTGCCATCATTATAAGTTTGCTCAGAACACGTGTTGATGATTGATGAGGATGTCGATGATTTTAACTTGTGTAATGTGTCTTTGATTATCTTGAAAAGCAAATGTATTCATTTGATCACAGCATACAAATAATGGACTGAGAAGTGACTTCTGATGTCAGGTTTGATGTAAAAAAAAAAACAACCCATCGGCATTGTCAATGGCAGTAATGGGCCATAATCATAAAATATGATTAAACAAGGCCATTTTGTTTGTTTTTTTTAAATTTATTTTGCTCAACTTATAAAACTAAGATGATCTCATTCCTTTTAGAAGTCTCCAGTTTAACTTTCAGGGTTCAAGGACACCAGCATTGAATATTTCTCCACTGAATCTGCATTGCTTTGTGAAGGTTTTTCAGTGTGAAATGTACGGACTGTATTCTCTGTTGCTGGGATATAATTGGGTGTATTATTCATTTTGTAAACCACTGTTGAAGAGATGTTAGAGATATTTAATTGTACTCATTTGTGAGGGAAGAAACTTGTCTCTGTAAAGCTGTTTTTTTAATTGCAAGTGGTATGTGTGTTTGTAGTTCTAACAACAGAGCGACAGGTCTTCTCTCAGGATGTTTGCATCATTTTCAGGAGTTGCATTTTTGTCTTAATGATATCAATAACTTAATCTGATGAATTTCAAAGTTGTGAAGCATAACCTTCTAAATTTGGATCAAGTAGCTTGTGAAAAATAACGAGCACCAAAGTCAGTAGGCTACACCTCTTATTTCAATGTGCCAGATACATATTTAATCAACATTCAATTAAATATGAGTATTGGATCAGAGTCTATATTGGCAGAGAAACTCAGAACAACCATATCTCCGCTGACGTGAACCTGTGGAGCTGACACAAATGTGGTCAGCTCCCCAGTGATCCTGACTGTCTCCACGTGTTTGTGCAGGTGCAACAAAATCTCGGAACACCTCTGCAGATTTGTGATGTGTTGAAAAACGTCAGAGAGGTGCAGACTTCCATCTCCTGTTGTGAAGGGGCAAGAACCAACCAGTCCACATTACTCAGTATGAATATGAGTTCAGCACCATCTCTTGGACCGTGTGCACAGGGGCAGACTATAGCCAGCCTTACTGGAAAATATGGTATACATTAGGAACATAGAAGTGTGAATGTCGAATCTACAGATGCGATACAGCCTCTGGGATGTATATTTTCCCAGCAACTGAGAATTAAGGTATTGAGAATCCATTAATCCAGGATCAGCCACAAGAACCCACATGTCCTCCCAACACACCATCTCAGTGGGGTTAGAGATGGTGCATAGAATGCTACAGAAGAGGAGAGGTGATGTCGAACTGAAGTCGATGTCCTGTCCAACCAAGCAGAGCCCTGCTGCAAAGCTCTGGCCTTGCAGAGATAATGCTCTGGGAGTATCTAGTGAAACGGAGAGGAAGCAGCACTGTGGACCTACCTGACATCACTCTCACACTGAGAGAAACTGCGCAGTCACCAATGCTTTGTGTGGGGCACAGCGTGCCAGCAAGTGAGCAGAGAGCTAGCTGTTTCCTTCAGTGTGACATAAACAGCTCGTTAGCAGACTGAAGTGTAGCAGAGGGAGAAAAAAGAGATTAAGAGGCTGATGCTCCTTTAGCACACAAAAGGACTAGCCAGAGGAGAGTGTGGGCGACCCTAGTGGCACACAAAGGCCTGAAAAAGACTTGTGATGTTGACTGCGTGTCCGCATTGTTGTCAGCCTTCAGTTAGGTCTGCTGGTGGGCGCCGGAAGAATGTAGTGCTATACCTTGAGCAGCATTACAACACCAGGATAGTGCTACACTATCAGCAATGTTACTAGCATTAGCATAAGTAGCAGTCAATCAGAGTTGTAAATTAGCCACAGTGGTGTCCATATTTAGCTTAAAGTGCTTTGCATTATTGTGTAAGTAGTCCTGAGCAGATAGCAACATGCTAAGAGATAATGGCAATTACCAATTAGCTCTTTGAATCAAAACTTTCAAGTTTCTCTGTTGGCTTTGACCTTTTAATCTTTAAAGACCATTAAAGCCTAACTTTATAAAGCCCCTCATTATGTTGTATCTGTTTTATGTGCTTTACTCTTGAGCATATCGTAGCAACTTTCTCAAAGAATTGTAGGCTTAGATGTTCTCCTTTCCTTTATCTACTAAGATAACACTGAACATTTAGCCTTGACTGGAATAATGAGTTTTTGGCTATTGAGAGCAAGATGTACTTGGCTTATGAGTGATATTTAACAGTATTATTAAACCTGAAAGTTATCATATTTATTGCTTTTGTATTATTGTACTTGTAAGATGCTTATTCACTGCTATACACCTAGGTAATCTTTTCAAAATTCAAAGAATTCAAAGCTCTTGTTGCAGAAAAAGGGAAGAAACAAAGCTCCATTTTTGTAGTCTTTTGTTAAAATTCTACCCTGTTCAATAAGTTTTTGATCTTTTTTTAATCTCCCTTATAAATTACAAACCAAACACAGCTCCTTCCCTACCACTTGAGACACAAAGATAGTGTATACTGGGCAGAGAGAATCAAATTGAGCTCACAGCAGTGTGGGTCTTACAGACATATCTGTCTTTCTGTCTGTCTATCCATCTATCCATTTATCCATCTTTCATTCGCCATGTCTCTGCTGCGCTCATGTGCACAGTCTCTTGTTACCATAACAACCAATGAATCCTGTGCCCTTCAAAACAATTAGCATTCAACACTGTTGCTCCTGCCAACACTAACCACATCCACCCATCACAGGAGCTCACGGGTCCTGGAATAAAATGTAGCGTAAAGGAAATATATCTATTTCGATCTATAGATCGAGTATTGTGTACTTTGTATACTTGACAATGCATCAGGCAACTATAGGCGAGAGCCAATAAAACAGCACTTGGCCTGTTGCCCAATATAATCTACCATAATGAATGCATTGCTGTCATCAGAGTCGTGATTTCAGGCTGATCCTGGATGAATCAATGCCTGGAGCTCTTTCTCTAAGCTTCATACAAAAGTGCAATGTTCAGAGTGATAGCTTCTAATTGCTTTAATCCGCCCCTATTTCTGGTGATATGACAAGCAAAGCCTAATCACCTCTTCGAACAGACACTGCTCTTAATTGAGATGCATAGGACAGCAGACCTGAAGGTTCAACATCAATTCAGTCACTTTTAGGCTCAAAATAATACTCTGACTGGTTGAACACAGATTTATCAGCGTGCTTGGATTTGGTGTTAAGCCTAATAATCAAACATTCATTTAAGATATACCTTAAGTGAATTAATTTAACTGTAATGCCAAACAAACTGAATTTAACTTTTAAGGGTTAAGAACCCCTTGAGTTACTTTTCCTAGACAGAGTAATCTCTTTCTCTGTCACTGTTCATAGACACAACCAATGTCAAGTTGTCACAGACACTAGAGGAAGTTTTAAATGCACAAAATAATCAAACTAAATTCACATCAGGCAATACGAGGTTGAGGGCAGCATCTTTTCTACAAATGCAGTTTAATTTCACTTTATCAAATGCCATTGGGGTAAGAAAACAACACAAGCAGACTGGAGTCTGGATCTATAAATGACAGCCATGAATTTTGTAAACTTTTTGCAGATGACATAACAAATATATGGTGCACAGTCGGTCTTGATCTACCTGAGGGACTCCCTATTAAAATGTAATGGATCATAGAGTTAGAGCAGGAACACATGATATATTCAGTACCCTGTTTGGGTTGATACATCTGATCCAAACCAAACATCTGAGTGTTACACAGCTAATTGGGTGCTTTCCAGTGTTGATGCGCAGCTAATTTGTTGGGAATTTCAAGTTAATTGGGTGTTTTCCAGTGATGCTTCACAGCTAACTCACCAGGAATTTCAAGCTCAAACTTATCTGAAGTTCTTACTAAAAGTTAACTGCAGCTGGTACATACGGTTACAGCAAGTGGTCAGATTTTGTACCCTTGAAAATAAAATCCATCAATACTCACGAAAGTTTTACAACGTGCGGTAAATAAAACAATCAGCTGTGTTTACCACTCAGAGACAATAAAGAAAACATGATGAATCCAACTATTCCAAACAAGAGTTTCATTTCTGAATGCATCCCTTTATTCTTATCTCTTAATAAAAGTTATTACTAGAATAAAAGTCTCTTTGTCATCACAACGATCTACATCATCGTCAACGTGCTGTGTTGTCAGTTACTTAGCAGTGTACTTGTGTGTTGGGCTGAGAATAAATGACAGGGCAGGTACACTGCATAGCACAATAACTACATTCACCTGTACATCAACAGATATATAAACATACACCCATTACAATTAATGCCAACAGTATAAGACATACATTAATTTGCATTTCAACATTTGTCAGATGCTCTGTTTTTCTTTTATTTCGGTCCCCTCACATTGCAAGTGCTGCATGTGGACGACGAACAGTTGATAAGTGAAGTTGAAATATATAATACCTCCTCATTTGACTACAAAAAAACTAAATAAGGTGGCAGCTGTCTAAGGGAGAGTGCCAGTGAGCTGGAAGTTTCTGGTAAGAAATAACACCTTCACTAACTTGCTTCCTGTTGGCAGTATTTTATTTATGTAATTTCCAGCTAAAAAACATCTAAATATCACAATATAAAACACTTTTTAAGATATCTTCTGGGCATTTTATGATTTATTAGACAGTGACAGCTGGAGGGATAGACAAGAAAAAGGACCCAGACTGTTATTGAACCCAGGTTGCTGTGATAAGGACTTTAGCCTTGATATGTGGAGCATATGCTCTACCAGGTGAGCTACCAGGACACCCTAACACTGTCTTTCCGTTTCAAAAAAGTACAAATGTCGGAAGAACTCACTCGTCTTTCCCTTGAGCAGCACTGGTTACATCTTCACTCTGATCGAGAGAACACAACTGATAGCTACGTGGTTTCTTTACATGAATACAGAAGTGCATATTTTGGGATTCAGTGCAGACAGAAGACGTCTGCATGCTTACATGATGCAACACGATAGTTGGACGCTCACATCCGGTTAAGACATGGTGTGAGTGTACTGCTTCTAAAATGGTTTGTTCTCTAAAACGCTTCTGTTGCTAATTAAAAACCAAATCTAGTGTAGTGGTTGCCATTTCTACCAAGTAAATCCAGCTTTTGATCTTGAAAGTAGGATTGCTACCACTTAGTAACGACTGACATATCTGTCTTATGGACTATGCCAACAGTGTCGACTTCGCCTTCGCCTGTATCGGCGTCTGATGTTTTTTTCAGTTGGTGGCAGATGTCTCTGAACACATTACCTATTCAAATCACTGAACAAAAATAAAATAAACAAAAAACAGAGGTTGGGGTAAAGGTCCGGAATCAGGTTATGCGAAGACCATATTAGAGATACAAGCCTAGAATGGTAATGCAACTAGTTATGTACTCTCAACAAAAGTTTCTTGTTGGTTATTAATAATGAATGGAATTCCTCGTTACATGCCATTTTAATTGCATAATGTATAAATATACTTTTTCTTTTAAATCAGGATTCCCAAAAGGGATTGATTAAGTATGTCATATAGTGCACTCATATTCATCGCTGTAGCCCTGGGGGAACATGGGAAGTTTGTTGAAGAAGTTTTTTGGTGCAGATCTTCGCTGCACCAGTGACAAGTTTTTGTTAACAAAAAAGGAGAAAATCTTCAAAGTGAAAAGAATGCCTTCAATAATTTATTCATGCAACTTTTGGTCAACATTTCTCTCTTCAAACCTTTGTATTCAGCCAACGCAGTTGGACTACAGCCTGCAAATTCACTCCACTGATGATCTGTAGCTTTAGCAGCAGAAGCAGCATATTTTCAATTGATCAATGATCTGTTTTGCTAACATTCATTCATAATGATAGCTAATTCAAGAGATGTAAGAACACAAATGTTAGAAGCCACAGATGTTAGAATGATTGTGCACTGTATAAGTGGAGAAAAAATATTCCAGAGATTTTTCTTCTTCCTGATTGTATCATTAAGATGTGTGCTTCAGCTGTAAGGGGCCGACTGGCAACATGTGCAAAGGTCATCTCAGCCTGTTAGCCAGCATGAGGCAGACAGGAAGGGCAAGCATCACCGGCACACACCCATTTGACGGACTAAATACTGTGACAGAACACGCTCCCACAGGAAACGAGGGGACGCCACAAGCCTTCTATCTGGTTTCAAGATCTGTTCAGCTGCACTGCACACATTGTTTTCAATTGAGTTAGCAGTTCAGAATAGATCCAATCAATTACTGTGACATTGTTGCAGGCTGGCAGTCAAATGGAAATATTAAATCATCTTCCCAAGTATTCTGGCACCAATACGCCCCCACAGAGAGAGACCATTTGCTTGCTGAGAGTGACGCAGATTAATTCCCCCTAAACATCCTAATTGCCTAATGAACCTTCTTCAAACAGCAGAATTGTGTTTTGAACTATAGAACCCCCTGAAGAAACACCCAAAGTCAAATTCAAAGAAGCCATGTGAAAAATAGTAATTTGACTCCTAAGTGCTCTCTGCCACATTTTCCAAACATACAAATGAGAATGCAGTGATTGATACCCAGAAAAGGAGAAATCAATCATATTAATCACATTATACCACGAACGTCACACAAGCCAAAATGTACAGCATGGTAATGTTGACTATAACAGATCTATTAATGTGCAGATCAAGATATGTGTTGAGCTGAAGGATGCTCATCTCCCTCGCCATGTATCGTACCGTATCTTCCTTGAGATCAAGAATTATTCTTCTCACCTTTATAATATATCGATATCTATATCTCGACATTTAAAGTGCAAACTCAACTCATATATTGCTGATACCCTGAAAGCAGAAACTCTCATCTTTTTTTTGAGGGCCTGCTATCGCCTTATACTGTAGCAGAAGATGCATAAAAATATGCCTGAAAATGACGCACTTAAAAAAAAAAATTAAAAAAAATGACTGGGTCATCCAAGTATGCGTCCCTTCTTAGTACACCAAGAGCAGAAAAACTGCAGTTTTCATAATTGAGCAGCAGTCATTGCTGAGCTAAATTCACATACATAATTGAAGTGTTTTTCTTACTTCAATTTAATCACACAATTTTGTATTCATCAACTAATTATAATCAAAATTACTGGGCTATTTATTTATTTATAATTATTTTTTACTCATGCAAACAAACACTGAACACCATTAGAGTAAATAAATATATTAGATTGAATTGTAGTGTTGGCACACGTATTAAAAGACTTACCGGTCAGTTTGCAAGTGCTGGCAGGTTTCAGTCCTGATGGTAGTTTGGACAACGGATGTACCTCATAGAGTGTAACCTCAGAAACACAGCACAAAGTACATCTTCAGATTTAGAAGCAATAGAAAGTGATTTAATTCAAAAAGTGTCATTTTAAAAAGTTATTATCTATGTGTGTAATTACAGGTGGCAGTGACAACTATGCTGTCTGGTAAATTGGGAGGGTCGGCTGTTAAGTTCGTGAGATAAAAGCTTGGCTTTATACTCCCGTTTAAGTAACAATTTAAATTACAGTGCAGTAATTATAGCTGTTTCAGGACCTTACTTAGCTTTAAAGATTTGCGCACAGTTGCTGTTGGAACAAATGGGTTGAGTGCCACAGTTCGGATTGGGAAGCCACAAAGTATCGAGAGGCAGATGAGCAGATTGTTGGATTTGGTCTGTCCTTGTAGGTGATAAGAAAAATATCGACTAATGCAAGCCTCACCCGAGTATTTCTTTTTCTGTTTGTTTGTTCCCGAATGTGTTATATTTTTCAGACCCATGTCTGAGCTGCTCTCTTACCAAGGTGCAAACAGCAGGGATCAAAAACCTCCTTTCCCATCTACCCTCATATCTGTTGAGCATCTTTAGCTGGTTTGCCATGACACGGGGGTGCTAACGCCAGATATTAGATAGATAGACCCCCCAAAAAGAGCTGTCATGGATTATAGGGATTATTTGATAAAGCACTCAGACCATCATTTTGACTAGAACTCAGCACTGCGTCATCGATCTTGGCACCCCTGGAAAAAAAAAGGGGTGGTTGGGGGAGGTGGGAGTATAACCTTTAGCTACATCAGCATGGACGCCTAAAGAAAACAAATGGCTGGACCCCTACGATACTTGCTGCGTGTTCAGAAAAAAAAAGAGAATGACAGCAGTATGAGCCGACCACATGAGGAGAATGATGGCTACAAGAGGGGTTTCAATTTTCGCACAGTCAAAGATTCTGAGGAGCGTTTTAATGCAACTTGAACAAGCCTCTGAGGAGAAAGAAACTGCATTTTGGAAGAAAAAAAGAAGTCCGTCACACCAAGAACACTTAACATTCCATAAGTTAACTCCTCTATGTTTTTTAGTTAGATCGCTGATACACTTTAATTCCACGACCTGCAGCTCTTCCAGTTTATCATAAGAACCATACAGATGTATTTGTGGCAACATATTGTGTCTTGATCTCAGCTTAATCACTGCGTACATCTCTATGAAAAAAGGATTTCAATATTGAAGTTCTACAGCAACAATTTCCTCCATCTATAGATAACATAATTGCACTTACATGCTGCATAACAAAGGGAGGTTAAATGGGGCGACAGATGTAGAAGGACCACGTGGCAATGGAAAAAAGAGAGAAAAAAAGAACAGCATATATTCAGTATTTTATCGAGGCTAATTAAGGTTGATGTGAACTGTGTTTCAATATGATCATAATTATCTTTTTGTTTCACAGGATATTCAAGCTTGCAACAATTAGCAAATAAAATACAGTTTAAGGGGATTTAGCTGATTTAAGATAAGCTTTGTTTGTCGCACTGAGAGGAGAAATGTAATTTAAGCACACAACCTGAATAAATATTAAATGAATTGAACAACAACACTGTATAAAACATGTTTTGCAGGATTTACTGCAGGCATAGAGTGTTAATTAACCGAGACAAAGAAACCTTTCATTTCATTTGACTGAGCTGTCAATTTCACGCACATCGTTGTTCTCACAGTAATCAATATCTCATGTAAGACTTACTGGAATCAATTCTTTTCCTTTGCCATTATTATTTTTTTTTTTCACACGGTTCGTGTTGGAGTTCATTCAAGGACGTTTGGCCAGTACGCTTTCTGGCACCAGAAATTTATTATCCCAGGATAAACCCCTTGACATGTATCATCTCGTTTTCAAGGGGGGACCCAAACAAACTCTCACAAATGGGAAACGGAACAGGGCAATACACAATAATACAGCGCAGCAGTGACAAGCCAAACAACCGGCAGACAATCAAACAAATTACATGACAAAACAAAAAGGATCGAAAGGAGGAAAGAGTTACAACCTCATAGACACAACAAGAAGAGACGTGATCAATCTACGAGTAAAGGAACAGTAAGTGTGTTACTGAAAACAGAGCCACTTTGTTTAAAGATAAGAGAAGGAGAAAGGATGGCAAAGAACTCATGTTTACAGGTAACTTATTCCAATCAGGAGGATGCCGGATATGAAAGCCTTTTTACCAACTTCCCTAGATACAAAGGGAATCACAAAGAGGCTCTGATCAGAGGTACTTAGTGGAGAATTTGACATATAAGGAACAGAAAATAATCAAATAAAAGTCGGTAAGTAAAGCATGTTACAGTCTTAGTCGAGATCTCTGTGCCTAAAATGTGGGATCCTGGATTGCTGAACGATAATAATTAAATTTAACTCAATCACATGGTGATGTTGATCTCTGCGTGGAGACAGATCATTGCAGAGGCATTAGGTAATATTCAAATAAACACAATATAGAGTGAGAGGCACCAGAAATAGCAAAGAATAGAACAGGCTGCGCGTGTCTGGATTATTATAAGCCTTATCGTGGGAGAGAGAAAAAAGAATATTACCAACAATTGAAATAATTGAAATTAGACGAGTTAAAAACAATGTGAGTGTTTGTGAGTGTAAGAGGAGCTTGATTAATGAGGTCTTTGCATCCAACTTGTAATTTTATTCGGGACTAATTTCAGCCGAATCAATAACAATGTTTCTAATTCAGATGTTTTAGGTAGTATATGTATATATTTATATACCAACATCATTTCATTGAGAGAACCTATTTTCCTCCAGAGCTAAAGTGAATGAGTAATATAGTGAAGGCCAGCTGTTCTGACCCAGTCAGGGATCCTGTAAGGAATGTTGAAAGCCACATAGGCAGAGTGGGTAAATAACATGTCACTCTGTGCTCTTTATTTCTGTGTCTGTGAATTACTTTTGTCCATGTCGGGGTCCTGTAGAATGATGAAAGACTGCAATTATTATTAGAGTATTCAGTATAACTGTTTACTGTTATTCCATACCTTCTCTAACCTTAATGAAACTGTCAATACAAGAAGCTTGAATGAAGCAAAGCTCGATAAATAAATAATCACGCTTAATATTTTAGTTTCTTTTGTTTTCAGGCCTCAGGAACTCTAATGTGGTGCATGCATTTATTCAAAATGCTAGTTTTTCATCGCATGTTGGTGTTAATAATTTGCCATCTGCCAGTTAAGCAGAAACCTTTTTTTTTTTGAGGCTTCGCTGTGCATTTTAATTTCCTGAACTGATCTCTCATTAGCATTAAAATAGAACATGTCGCTCCTTAAGGAACTTCATGTATGGATCTCACACCACATAGGCGCTATGGACGGGCTGGCATCATCATTGATCTGCACACGCAATTTTAAAATCATCTGCTTTCCACTACGGCAATAAATCCCATCCGGGCGAGGGTTTATTCTGGTCTAGTTGTGTGTGATAATGTGTTACCTGGCTCGATACCGCTTTTCCTACTGCATTAACCTCACTTCTTTGTGGGAATTAACACTTTAATCGTATCAAATTCTCCTCATGATCCAGTGATGTTGTATATGATTAGGTGGATTGGAGATAAGCGTATTCGTAAAGATGTACATATCTACTGACTCTGTAACTCGTGGGTTTAGCTATGAGCTTGTGCACATGAAAGAGTCGGGATTTGTAAAAATTAGCCAATCATGAGTCAACACAGGAGGTGGTATCGTTATCCGGCATTTTAATACCAGAAAGCCTGGGTTAAGCTCGATGTCAGTGGCTAACCCGCTAATCTCACTTCATGATACAGCTGTCAGACCCATTTTACAGGTTTCCCGATTCACATTGAACAGTGAGCAGTGAAAAATATCCTTGTCAAATAAAGTCAGGTATGCCAGCAGCTCATCGTTATTAGTTGACTTTTTCAGTATCAAATTAATTCAAACAAGTCAAAAGAAGCTTAAACATATTTAATGGGTACTACAGGACAGAACAGGCTGAGTGGGTTGGCCATATTGTTGATTTAGATGTTGGGCCAGTGAGGCACATTGTCAATGGCTTCGTAGAGCAAAAGCCTCATGAAATGGTCTTTAGAAGCTCACTTGGCCATAGTCATATTTATGAAGTGATTTTCAGTTTGCATCTCTAAGCTGCAGTGCGTTTTGGCAATATTAACCGAGTTCACTGCCAATTTTTGCTGCCGTATTTGGCCGCCATGAGCCAGAAAAAAAGAAAGAAAGTAAAGAGAGAACCACCTCTTCAGTGATCTCTCGCAGACATTTTAGTCTTCCAGCCATTTTCAATATCGATTTTTTTTTTTTTTTTTTTTATTAATATAAATGGAGTTGATGATTGAGCCAGAGCAGTGATGACTCTATTTGTGTTTGGGATTCTTCTTATTTTACCTGATTTTTCCAGGATGACTCCCTAACAGCAGCATAAAAAACAACACACCGTGTGTGTGTGTGTGTGTGTGTGTGTTGTGTGTGTGATATGGCCCACTAACCCAAGCTACTTACTTACTTTAAAACATGCGATTTATAATTAGTGTTGTTTTTGCTTTTACTCAGGGTTCATTTGTTAAAGTATTTCGCTCTACATGGTTATAATCTAACTCTAAAGCCATAAACTTTATGATTGCTAATTAGTGTATGGATGCAGTTAAGTTGTAAAATCATGCAGATTTTTTTTTCTGTTTTGCACCTGGTCCTTATGTTTGCTACATTCACACACAAAAAAAAAAAAACACTTCAACTTTCAAAAGTAAGAATGATACTGTATAAACTGATCCTGTGTGTGTTTGTGCCACCCTTCCTGTGGTTTCAAGTTAAGTACACCAGTTTACCACCAATAAATGTATATTAATAAATACCTGTGTTTACTCAAAAGAAGACGGCGTCAGGGCACGCAGGATATCTGTGAGTGAAGCGTGCGAAGGCAGGAGTCAGTGACTTTCTATTAACATAAAAATACTGACTGAATGGCTGTGTCATTACATATCTAAAATAGAGATGTTGCCTTGGCCCAACATGTCTGCACAGGTGTACAACACAATTTAGGTGCTGCTAACGAATAGTTTCGAGAGACAAACTCTTTTGAATTGGGAAGCACCCGTGGCACCGGAGAGACTCAACGGTGTAAAAAAAAGCAAATTGACGATTTTGGCAAAGTTGATAGACTGAATTTGTGTGCTTTTTGAACTCCCTCTGAGAGGCAGCTGAGAGCGAACGAGCCGGTTTGGAAGACCTTGATTTTTGTTAAAAGGGTTGTATATTTTGGATTCAGATTCAGTGAGTTAAAGGATCATTAGGAAACAGTCAGTGTTTTCAAGGCTGCTTCCATGATTTTCCAGAATTCACTACCAGATTACCTGAAAGGAGTAATGAGACAAAGATTGCTGAGGGCCACTGAAGGACACATTTAGAAAGATTTAAAGACACTTACATACTTTTTTTGGCCAATGTGATGAATACATTATGAACTGATGAAATAGGGAGATGTCAAGATGTTTTCTAGTTTCCTGCAGTTCATATTTCATATTTAATTTCAAATTAAGTTCTGTTCATACCACAGCAGGTAGTGTGTTCACATTTTTTCTCTCTAAGAGTGCGTGAACGCACTCTTACATAATAATGGGATGTTTAGAGGAAGATTGCACAAGCTAGATGCTGTTAAATCTACCTCTCTGATGATCAAAGACCTCTCTGACCCAGAGAGGTGTTGTCGTGGCAATAGTACATGGTGTGGTCTCATCTTCGACAGCATCTTTGGAAAAGCGACGACAGAGAAAATCAGGGCTCCTTTTTTTTTTTTTTTTACAAAAGAGTGAACAAATACCCAAAACACATCCTGGGGAATGACTCACACTGTGTCCTGTTTTAATATTTAATGTTATTCTCTCGTGTGTTTTCATTTTGGAAACAAAACCAAAAAAAAGTGTGATACCCTTCACTCATCACTTTACCTTTTTTTAGAATAGGACAGCTAGAATCTTGTTGTGATTAATTTTCTCCTTTACAAAAAGCAAGACGAGCTAATTTCTTCATTTGCTGTGCCTGAAGATAAATCAAAGGCAATTTAGCTACTAATTTACTGAGCATGAGAGAAAAGTCTGAAGCATCTCCTTTTCTTTTTCCTGATAGTCACTGTGTTGGTCTCATTAATCACACGATTAATAAGGCCAGATTAGTTTCCCAACCAGAGACAGGGATCATTTTTCAATTTACCAATTAGTCTGCGTCTTCCAAAATGTCATGTATTTTAGAGCACAGAGCCGTCGTATGACTGTATTAACAGCTTCAGCTCCCGTGGGGGTTTTGACAGGGGGTCAGTGTCGGACACATGGGAGCTGTAGTGAAATGCTTAAAAAAACATTGTTTTTGTTGTTGTTGTTCAATGATGAGGTGCTCCAATTTTCTCAGTACAGTATTGTGTACCAATTTAGCTCTGACAATATGTGAGCAGTATATTATGGCATCATAGTTCAGCTTTTCACAAAGGTTTCTGAAAGAAGCCCCCAAACAGACAAAATACAGCGTGGAAGGAAAGCTCGTAGAAAACAAGCTAGCCTATAAGTTGGGCAGGACTTTTATCGAGCAGCAAACATCTGCTGCACGGTTCACTGTTAAAGTTTTGCCTTTAACTGCTGTTTTGTCAGGATTCGTCATAGTCACTATTGATCATACAGCTGTGATTTCTTGCCATGGCTTTGCTGAAACTTGTCCAACTGGAGCAGCCGCACATTTAGCCAACACGCTAAGGCCACTATCTTCCAGAGCACACCTGCAAAATGTAGCCACTTGCCATGTCATTGCCACAGCTGGTAAGACTCTGGCATCTGAACTCTGGGCCAAAAGTCTGGCTATAGGCTGGAAAACGGCAATGCAAGCTTTTGGCTGACATTGCCTGACTTTCACACAGTGCAAACACTCCAACTCCAGTGTGAAGCCTTGAGCTTAATCCCAGTTACAGCTGCCTGCCCAGTTACAGATCCTTTACTATTGCAAAGGAATATTCCATTAAATACCAATATCAGACATGTTTTATTCGAAATGTAATGCAATCTAAAATGCATTTTTCAATAAAACAAGGATGTTCATTATAAATGCAGTCGCAAATTGTTTACAGCCAGTGCAAAACGCTCATACTGAATCTGCAGTAACAAATTTTAACTTTTTGTGTGTCAATTAATTAATCATGAACTCAGTGTGGTCATCTAGGAATAAGTCTCTACCCTACTAACCAGGACACTTTTTAAAATTCTATAAACATGAGCCGAAGGCTGGTGAAGCCCTTGCATGCCTCATACCTTTTGGGCCTCTGTCTACTTTTTGCAGACTGATATTAATTTGACAGGATATTCCCTCAATAGGTGGAATATATTTTGGCAAGCCAAACGGACTGTGAAACCTCTGCATGGATATTTATAAAATGCTATTCACGCATGTCTATTTTTGTTTTGCTTTCCTAAATGCAACAAAATGACTTCCCACTGCTATCTGAAGGACAGTGATGCCCTATAGCTCGTGTTTTCCCACCACTTCCCGAGCTGCCTCCTTTCTAGGAAAAGTTCATCACCCAGCTGTTGTTGTGGAGACTTGACAGCTTCTGTAACTACAGTACTTTCCGTTTACTAGTAAACGACACACTCTTCCACCCCATGACTATGCAATTGTAGCGTCTTTCCAATTTTTTTTCCAGGACTGTTACGACGCAGCTCGTGTAGGGAAAAGAAAGCAACATAAAACCAGATGTATTTGGTAAGATAAAGTTATTTATTGCAAAGGATTCAGATTAATAATACAAAAAAAAAAGTCTATAAGAGGAGAAGGCCGAGTGGATGCTGCTCAAGCCAAATAAATAAATAGAACCAAAAGAGTGCTTTTGAAAATAAGAGCCCGAACTTTATAAAAGAAACCAAGAAAGGAATGAAAAACTCAATATCTATCCTTACTTAATAACCGAAAAACAGGAACACAACTATTCTAAACCTGGTGGTGCTGCATGTCTATAACCAGTAAAGCATACCTTGTCCAGTTTACAGGTAGTTAACAAGTATCTCATCTACCAGGTTAATCCAGTAATTAACATTCACAATTTATCACCATGTCGGCAAGCTAAGAGAGCCAGCCGGCACGACTGTAGAAGACAAAAAGACCAATGTGCAGTGCATGTGGTCAATAATTATTTCGTTTCCTGTGATTAATCATATCATATTGAGACTCTTATCGGATATCTTTGATATATACTTGTGAGTCTAAACTTTGAGTCAGATAAATGGAGAAACCGTTTTCCGGGGTAGTGTTCCATGAATAACTTGCAGGAAAAACATCAACATCCATAAAAACACACAAACTCTGTTAGCCGGAGCCTCCACACCTTCTGTACGCTGCCTGTTCGCTTTGAGTGAAAGCACAGCTGACACTTCAACACGTTTTCATCACAGACAATGGTTAGTTTGCTGATTAGAGACAGAAAGCCTACAGAAATATCTGTTTTGAACATATGTGGAAATTAGTAACTATGACATTCTTCCACTGATGCCAGCTTGTGGCATTTGTTCTATTCCATCACCTTGTTTTCCTTTTCCTGCCTCTCTCCTCCTTCCTGTAAAAAGCAGAAATGACCCAATAAAACCCATTTAGAAAGATTTAATGTCTGTTGCACAGTTCAGGAAATAGTAGGGGTGCTAAAGAAAATACGACAATGAGTGATAACATATATTTTACATTAACAGTGAATAAAATTTAATGTGAAATGTGTTGCACATAGTGATTAACTCTCAAATAATTATCACCCGACTCTGCAGTCTCTCTGTCGGCTCTACAGAAGCTTTCAAGCATATTTCAGGTCGTATTTCAGGCCGTCTTGGTTTCGTTGTGCATCTTTAGTCAGTGCTCTCACAAGGATTGTCTCCAGGTGCAGGTAGCTGTTTTTAACAAAAGCTTTAGAAAAGCCCACTGTATGTAGTCTGCTCTGCAGCAAACGGCAGACAGAACTAGCCGCTAGCTTGTGATGAAGCATTTAGCAGCTATAGAGCCACATATTTCCCTAAAGGAGTTGCTATAAAGGAGTGAATATTGGACTCATGTGCATCAGGTGGCCAGAAACACGACTCCAAATGAATGCTAACGCTGTGATGTTTATGTGCATGGCGTGTAAATGAGACAACACGTTCTCCATATCAACTTAAAATAAGATATGTGTGTTGTGTTTACAGCTTGTTGATGAAACATGCTGTGACAGATTCACCCCCAAACTAATATCATCAGTATGGATTAGTGTCTGTGGCAATAAGCGCATATTGTGATACAAACACTCTGTAGCTGTAGACACAGAGTGAGACCTGCTCTGTTAGCACCGGGCAAACTTAATAAATTCAGAACATCATTTGTCACATACAGTAGATTAGTTGCAGCAGTTGCAAATCTTTAGCCTGGATGACTGAGTTTTGTTCCTGATAAACACATCCGCCACCAAGAGGAGGGGGGAAAAAAATCACCTTTTTGTATTTCAGTGTGTATTGCAGCCCCAGTATCCACTTTGTTTCATGTCACCAGTTCTGTGGACATATTTATTTGCTCTCTGTAGTTTGTAATGAGGACTAGACTGATTTGTGCATGTGTGACCGACTGGCAGCATGCAGGCCTTGTTGAACACAGCTTGTTTTCATAACACAGATGAAAATAGACTGTATTCAACTTGAGCGCTGAATCTGATTTGTAATCACGCAGAGTGCTGCTGGATTTGTCTCACAGAAGCTCTTTTTTTATGATTACTAATTAAGCAGAAGTCAGTATCTTTCAAGTCACAAACCCCAAATTTTAGTTTACATTTGAGTCTTTGTGTATGTATGCCTTGTTAATTATGATTTGTGGTTTGTTGTCTGCGCATTATAATTGTTAGGAGATCAATTATGACTTGTCTGAGGACGCGTTGTATGATCATCTTTTTTATTTTGATGCAAAGGATTTAGATGGTATATCATTTAGATGGATTAAAGGAACCAAGTGAGATTTATTAATAAGGTCATTAAAGAGACCTGTATCATATCATATCTGTCATCGCACTTACAGTTGATGATTAAAACAAGGAAATTACCATTTATTGCAAATAATTAGTGATGACACTTAAAAAGCTTCAGATATGTTTCCTTGCAGACGGATGCAGTAGTGTCGAGTGCAGTCAAAACAGGCGTGAATGATATACCGTGTTTATAAACATCATAAATTCAGAATTGAGGGGAATGCTATAGGTGTTTGATTAAGTGTGATGATTTGGCACCAACTCTATAAACTCAACCGGTCCCAGGAGAACATTAAAAAGGCTTACATAAAAAGAGGTCACTGGCGTAATCTGACGAATTGACAGCTTTATTAAAACTAGGATGTAATAAGGCCAGGACTTGTCCATGCTAGATTTACAGCACAGTTTTAATAAGCAGCATCCCCGGCAGTTGGACACTCTTTCTGACACAAATATGAATTGCTTGGTCTTCAGTAAGGAGTTTCTTGTCTTCAATAAGGTCAGCAACTGTGGAAACATTAATTTTGTTTTGCATTGTTTCGTTTGGGATGGCATTTTACCACCAAAAATAGGGCATACTCTCACTGTACAATCGCAGACTTGGAAGTTACATAGGTTTTTATACGTCAGTGATTTGCGATTCTTGAACGTGCACGTAAAAATAGACTGGTGCATTTTTACACTTATACAAACTGCGAAGATCTTATAAATGCACAATGTAAGAAACCTCATTTTTAACCCTTACATTCCTCCATACCTTTAGGTCTTCAGTTAAAGTTGCTCTGTGGAGCAAAATGTGTGCAATGGGGACCTGTTCCTGAAAACACGGCTCCATAGCACTGCTAGTGTTAAAAAAAACTCTCCGTCTGCTTACCCTCTCATATCCATGGCCTGTCACTGCGCTACTCCTATTCCTGTGAATAGATCGGCAGACAAGCGTCCCACTAGTTAGGAGCCTGGTGCTCTGCTTGTAGTAACCATGGAAACAGCACATATTCTTATAAATAGTATGTAATAATACGTATTACATAACATTAAGTTAATTGATTGTGGTAATCCCAGGTCAGTTTGTTGACCCAATCGTTTAATGCCAACCACAGACTGTTATTGTTGATAGCTAAAGTAACTTTATAGTCTAGATTAGATTCAAACGTTTACCTGATATGTCCAGTCTTGCAGTCTTGGTATGTGAAATACCATCAAAAACTTTTATAAAAGAAGAGTTATGGTTCCAGACACTCAAAATCAGCAGCAAGTGGTCATGTGTACAAGACAAGCATGACCGTGACAGTTTCAAGGGATCCCTGCTCACCTCTCATTTATAATGAATTGCCTAGCACGTCAATCGCTCCCCATCTGAAAAGACCATTTGGGACCATCAGTTGGGATTCTTCAGAGGCAGCATTCGCAAACAGCAAATAGCCCTATTCGACTATTGTAGTAATCCATATCCAATCAGATCAACCAAGTAAAGAGTAACGACAGTCTATCATCACTTTAAGACATGCAGGTTTGAATGTGTCTTCAAGTGCAGTTACAAAAATCATCAATAATGGATGAAACTGGTTCTCATGAGGGAAAAATGTTCTCCATGTAAAATTAAATTAAGGCATTGACAATTAAATGGTATGTTTATATACATACTGTTCAGTGTTACCAAACTAATTAATCAGCACAGTGAGAACAAATTACACACTACATTTTATTGTAAAATGTTTGCACTGCGTTCAGCAGCATATTTTATTTTATTTTTTGCTTCTAATTTTGTATCACTTTGTACAAACTCATTTAAATTTGCTTTCACCAAATCTTTATTTCAATTACGTGAAAACCCTCCAATATCAAAGAAGGTTCTGCTCTGCGGTAACTCGCGTCACTGTTACGGGACACCAAACAAAGAGACTTTGTCCTTATTGTGTTTCTATTCATTTACATTATTGATATTCCATAACAAATGCATTTCACACCAGAAAATTGCATAGAATGAAAAAAAAGTTTAAGGCCTAATGGAAGAAGCAGAATAAATTAGATGGGGTGTAATATGGTGCACACTTTCTAAGTATTAAGGTTGATAGGTGACATTAACAGGTGCTTGAAAATGAAGCAGTCTTCGAATTCTAATTAAAAAGTCAGACGTAAATTTTAACCATAGATTCCTTTATATCTAATTAATTCTCCACCTCTCCTTTAACATAGTCAGAAGTACCAGCTGAGTATTTATCTCTGTCATGCCAATCATGAACTTGATGCTGCCAAGTGTAAAATTTGAGACTGAGACATTCTCAGATTTACACTCCCGACGTGTTTATCGTCGTCTCAAAGCCTTCGTTCTCGAGTCTCACAAAGCAGGGATTCTTGTCAAGGATCTGAACCCTGTTTGTACTCGATAAATTGAACTGGGAAAGAGTTGAAAGGAAGTGCCGTGTGATATGATAGCCTTCATATCCTTAGGGAAATCGAGCCAGCTTGGTGTATCAGGCATTGTGAGAGCCGCGTGCCCTAGTCCACTACAAATCCAGAAAAAAAACTGAGCTTTTACTTTGTGCAAGCTCTTTTTCATGTGCCTCCAGCTGAACTGATGATGGAAAAAAACAACAACAACCTTGAATCATGTGACGGAGAAATGCACAATGCATAATGTATGATGGTTGTTTTCTGAACCATTTTGTTTCAAGGATTAAAGCAAACTTCAAAGATACTTTTCTCCCCTGTTCCCTTGTTTAACCAACAAAAATAAAATGCCCATTGCTTGTATAAAAGGTCCAGTTTTTTAATTGCACACACAGAATCAGCAGAAGTGTGGTTGAGCCAGATGCAGCTTAAACATTGAACAGTTCTTTTTGCCCACATGTGTAATGACTGAGGCTGATTTATACCAGAGAGAATACTTAATTGTGGTTGGTTGCTAGAGATCTCAACTGCTGTAATTCTCATGTAGAATTACAGAGGCAGGGAAGACGGCGATTAATCATCCAATGTTATCAGCCACTCCCTAATGAAAACAAGCCACATCTTCTCTTGATCATTTCGCCCATTTCAGTCCGCCTCCGTCTCTCTCTCTCTCTCTCTCTCTGAGTATTGATATTTTTTTCTGTCAATTGTAGCAGTAAAATCAGCCCCCTGTCTGATTCAGCAATTTTTCCCCATAAATATCAGTGATCAATGACCATCAGAGCAGCCGGGCTGTTGCTGTTGGACATTAATGCCGTCACAGAGAAATATCAGCACTCACCAAAATGATGACAGGGTGTAATCCTGAAATGGACAGCGCAGATGGAGTGTTATGTCCGTTATCATTTCCTCAACACAAATTCCTGGATCAAAATATTTTTGTTTTTATATATATCACCGCTTATGTAATAGACATTTATGTTCTTTCTATTTTTGTGGTCCATCCTTGCATTTTAATTGATGGCCTCTACAAATAAGAGAATAAAAACCTAATGGATTTGTTTCAGGAAACAGATGGGTGTGCTGGAATATAGCTTGGCCTCCTTCCAGATAATTGTTTTTGTCAGTCATTTGTCTGTAAACCGCCACTTATTGGTTTCCGGCAAAATATAGGAGTAATGCAACTTCAACACTGTGTTGCAGTATTTTCAAGGCTAAGCTCAGTGTGGTTTGTTTGTTGATACAAACAGCTTATGGATTCACAGCTCCCTTTTCATTTCATCAGAAACATTTGAAAACAACTGCAGGTCTTCCTTGGGCAGTAACAGCATAATCATATAATCACATTCATAGATGACTATGATATTCTTGCATTGTCAGTATAAAGAATGGACGTAGTCTCTGTGACGTCACCCAGAGGCTAATTTAAAAATCTGCAAAGATGTGGATTGTCTGTGGAGCTGAGGCGGGCTGAATGAAGCCTGGTTGCTCAAACAAGCCACCTGTGACGGCACCGATCCGTCAATCAAAGTGTCCATGCTGGTAATTATGCATAACTTTAAGCCGTAATATAATTTGAACAGGTAAGTTCTATAAAAATTCAACTTCAGTACAGTTCGTCATGAACGAAATTAGCTATAGAGACCAAAACTGTTTTTTGTACCAGGCTGTAAACATGTTTACTTCTGCTGTGAAGTTGGACATTTTAACATGGGGGCTTACGGACACTGACTCACTTCTGGAGCCAGCCTCAAGTGGACGTTCGAGGAACTGCAGTTTTGGAACTGTGTTGGCTTCACTTCATCGCAATGGAGGTTATCTGGTGGCTATTACAAGTTAGAGAAAAAAAGTCAGAGTCTTAAAAAGATCATAAATATTCACAACTATTATGTCTTGCATCAGACTTTCATCTAGCTGAACTGATTGAAAAAGACTAAACTTAAACCGGCTTCATGCATCAGATGTTGTGACTTATACACCAGTATTTGTCCAATTTCTCAAACTTCATAATAACATCTGTTCTCATCATCCCACCTCCTTCTATAAACTGCTACACTCATTACATAGGTATTAATATTTCATACTATTCTACAAATCCTGAGGCATGCTGTGGTTTAGACTGATGAATATTCAGAGGCTAATTACATACGATTGTTAAGGCTTTCCATTACTCTGTGTGGCAAAAGTTCAGCACAGCACTGCAGTCGCAACGCAGGGGAAATCCAAAGATCCAGAAATGAGAAACTGCTTCAGGGAGAAGTAGATGAAAGTTCGCTGTCACTTTACATTTGACCCCTCCTGTCTCTTTTACTAAGTATTAATTTAAGTCTAGCACCTGTAATAAATCTTGATTAGAATTTACCTAATCTCTCCCTGTTTCCAATTTAATTCCTGTAATGGGTTAAATTAGCTATCCAAGTCAATTTAAGTTACATCTTCTTAGACATTTAATAATGGCGAATTAAATCCCACTGCATTAAAAAGCCGAATATTATTTTGAAAGAGATGAAAGTGAATCCATGTTGGATTTATTTCCACAAATTTTGTGTTCTTCTTCGGACATATTGTGCTTTTCTTATTGAAGCTGTTCTGAACTGTTGATCCAGAATATTAATCAGACATTTACCGAGGTATTAGTGAGGCTTACAATATTCTGGATACTAATAAGCCAAGGCTGTTAATCGGCAGCTAAGTGACGGATCTGAGGTAGGTAGTATTGTCATAACACAGATTACAAAATCTCGTCACATGACGGGACGGTCGGTCGGCACGCATGTTGCTAAAAGGCTGCCGAGAGCATGAAAATTACTCATGCATCCCTTCACAGACTGGAGTAATGTTAACAGTAGAGTTTCACATTTCTAAGAATTTTTTGGAAATTCGGCTGCATCTCTCACATACGGGTGAATTTCACAGATGATCTCCTTTTGAATCACGGCGGCATAACGATGCATCACGCACTGCACAATAAGATTATCTTGTCAGAGCGAAATGTACGCTCCTCTTTTGGCTTTCTCTCTCTAACACACATGCTGATATGCTTGTATCGCTGCTACACAAACACATTTTTCTCTCCTAGCGTGAATGTTCCCCAACTCTTCACTTCAGATTTGTGTTGGACGACATAATAGTCCCAGATATTGCTTTTTTTTTTCCTTCTTTTTGCTTGGGAACTTTTTAGCTTATAATCATCCTTCATTTTACTTCCTCTTAGGAGTTGTTACCTTCAGAAAAAAGACAGCAGTAGCAAAAATAAATAAGGAACAAATAAATAAGATAACGCGACTTCAAAGGTCAAACCATAACACTGTGTTGATCAGAGGCTGAGACAACAACAAGACAAGTTTTAGATTATAGAAGCATTGAACCTGTGTTTTGCAGACTGGGCTTCAGTAATGATTACTTTTGCCCAACGTCTGGTGTTCCACCCGTTGATTTAGCAGCATCCATCCTGGTCTGATTATCTTTTATGTTGTAAGTGGTGATTGGAGTTAAAATTGAGATGTGAGTGTGTGAGTGGGTTTCCTGTACAGATTATTGTTTTGCTTTCGGCAGCTTTTGTGACTTTTCTGCCTCTGCCTGTTCACGTGCTGCTGCTTTTTTTCCATTATTTGGTTTCCACTACTCTTAAAAAATCAGCTTTGCAACATTACTGAACTCACCAACAAGTCCTCCAGAGGAAACAACAAAACACATTGTTGGTCCACGCACTTCAGAGTAACACACAAAACAAAACCATTACAGATCATTGCTGAAAAAAAATAAATCAATATTTGGACGTGATGGTGCTATGGTTGAAGGGCTAGTGAGTAGGATTTAGTGACGAAGTGTAGATGCTGACTGCAACTGCCTCTACACACCTGCTCCTTCCTTGGGTTAAATGTAACACATGGTTTGGTTTAAAGTAAGTCTTTAGTTAAGGTTAGGTGACCTTATTCGTCATGGGTACAATAATACCCATGTGTTTAAGCTGAGGTGATGATCGTGGTTGATTCATGGTTGGAAACGGCAAACAAACAACAGTTTTCTGTGTTGAAGTTTAATGTTTTGACACATCCGTTCAACCTGACCTCTTTCCTTTGCACACTCCATAAGAGCGTCCGTTGACTTCCTCCTTTGCTCCCTACAGTTCGAAGACTTTGTCATTTTAACATAAACGCATGTCTAAACACTAACACTCCATTCAATTAAACCATTAACCAGTTGTAGACTTAGATCTAATATATTAAAATGTTTGTCTGGGGAGTCGAGGCCAAGTTACCACTGATGTGTGGCGCTGCTGTTACTGTAAATTTATTCTCAGTAACTAGTCAATAATAATCTTTCAAGGACAGATCGTCCTCCGTGTTATTCTACAAGCCAATAATAAAATGACATAAGTTATAGATTTTGCTCTAAGAATCGTTGAGCGACAATGTTTCATTGAAATTGAGATAGATTTTAAGCACCTTTTTTTATTTTGTGTCCGAAATCAATTTGAGCTGCGTGTGCAGTCCATTTGTTTTTGACGTCACTCTTCTTGAGCCACCTTTTCGCTTTGATGAATTGCCCTGTATGGTTTGAGAAAGTCCTTTGCGAGCTCACATTTTGTGCTTGTACCCTGAATTAGTCTGACATTTCATGCTTGAATGCCTTCATGACATTTAGTTTAAGGAAATATCATGGTCTGCTGAACTGTCCAGGACTAACCACAAACACAGATGAATATGGAATACATTGAAGTCCTGCACCAGGATACTTTTGTTTTAAGAAGCATACTGCTCACATCAAAGAGATGGTAATAAATACGTTTTCAAACTTTTTTTTTTTTTGGATAATATCTACATTTTTTTTTTTTTTTTACTTTGATTTGTCTTTTAATTACGCGTGGTCAAAAACTGTATGATTTTTCTTGGGGAAAATGACGAGTACATCATTGGAATATTTCCCTGAAGCATTTCTATATGATTGCTTTTCTGGTTTATTTATTTTGTGGTCATAAAGAGAAATTGAATGTGTTGAAATGATGAACAGGTCTCTTGATTGCTTTGAGATTGAAGAGGTAATTGTCTTTTAAAATTGAGTTGTTTTTTTTTTCATCTTTCATTGATTTAAACCACATAACTGATTAGAAATAGAGCAAAATGTCAAATTCATACAACAACATGGACTGCAGTGGAGCCATCTTGAAGATAAAAAATAATATAATAATAAATAATAATAATAAATAATAATAATAAAAAACAGGAATAATAATCTCTATTGAGGTTTTACTTAAAATATGTTCACAGTCCAATAGATATACTCACAGTTTAATGTAAATCCAGGAGGTAGAGTATTATTTGACCTAGACGTCTCTCAATGTTTTCTCTTTAATAAAGCATCAACAACTATGTTAAATATCAATTCAGTTTTATCTTTGTTTTTTCCATCAGTAAATAAGTTGACTGATGTTAAGAGTATCCCACTGAATAACACTGAACTCCTGACTGTTTCTTGGTAAAGTATTATATTATATAATACTTTACCAAGAAACAGTCACACACAACGTAACCACAATGCAACTTGACCACAGACAGTTCAGCTAAAGACTCGGATGTGTTATGCTAGTGACTAATGTAGCTTGAGCCACTAGGTGGACTTGGTCACTTCATTATTCCACAACCCCAAGATTTCTTCTAATTATATAATATTAGTATATTAAGGCAATTTAGTAGAAGTCATGCAGCTCACTCTGGAGCCACTTTTTCTCACACATGCAACAGTACTAACAAGTGATCTATTAGGTTAGCACAATCCTTCTCTACTTATTCAGCTGTCAGAAGCTGATGAGAGTAAGTGACAGTAAACATAGCTTGATCTAGAGAACCTAAAAGATACCATTTTAATATTTTTATTTTATTATTATATTTGTGTTTTATTTTATATGCAAACTGACTAAAATTATGTGAGAACCTGAGGTTTGTTACTGGACTATACTAATACCACTAGGTATTTCAAAACAGAATCACAGTACTACGGCAGGATTAAAATCACTGATGCATGTAATATTAAAATCACTCCGTCTGTCTTAAAGAAATAAATCCTGTCTGAATGTATCGGAAGCATAGACTGTATAAAACATGGAAGTACGACCGCAGCTTTCTAAAGAGCCGTTGTGAAGCTCAAAGTGTGGTGGCTCTGGCCGCCAAAGTCTTGGCAGTCCTGCCTCCGCCGGCTCCCGGCTAATCCAGAAATGGGTAAAGACGTGGAGCGCGGGTGGAGCTGAGGCGGGCTGAATGAAGTCCAGTTGCTCAAATAAGCCACTGTTTTTTGTTTTTTTTTTGTACCAGGTTGTCACCATGTTGATTTCTGCTGTGAAGTTGGACATTTTAAAACGGGGGCTTATGCAGACTCGTTTTGTAGCCAGCCTCAAGTTCTCATTTGAAGAACAGCAGTTTTTTGGCACTTCCACACTGGCTTCACTTCACAGTAATGGAGGATGCCACTTGGTTCTGAAGGCATCCTTTTACTTCGAGTACATCGTTTTGTGTAAAGTATTGTGCGTTAGGCTCCTTTAGTTCAGCTAAAATTCTTTCATCCTGTTGCCTGTTATCATCTTGATTGAGTATATATGTGTGGGAAAGGAGATTTAAAGAACATAACTGTTGTAACGTAGTGCAAATAATTACCTGGAGTAAAGACTTTCAGTTTATACTTCATCTTTCCACTGCTGCTTCATTCCCACGCTGTATTTCTTCCTAAACTGTAATCCACAGAGCAAAGAGCTCTTTTATTATGCATCGTGAGTGAGTTTATGTTATGCAATGCACTTTCCGCAACCGGTGATGCTTGTGGTTGCAGGTCTACAGTTCAACCAGATGACAGAAGATAGCAATTAAGAGCCACAGTTACCAGTGCTGAGTGAGAGAGGTCAAAGCAGCAGAATGCGCTCGTCGTGTGTACCACAGCCTTGGGGGAGTTTTAGTGGTTTATTGGCAAAGCGGTATATGGGAGAGCAGTGTCATAGGCTAAGGAGGATAAGTGAGGTTGATGCAGTGCACAGCGCAGACTCCTTGCCCCCCCTCCTCCTCTTCCCTTTTGCTTGTGATGCCTTTGTGGTGACTAAATGGCTCCGACACCAGAGGTTATGGTGGCAATTAAAAAATGTCAAGGAAGTTCCTTGCGTGTTAATACACGCCTCCCTTTCACCTCCCTCTGTCACTTGATATTGAGTGTCTTCTGAGACCTGGCCCCTTTGTCACCATACATAGTCGTGTAACTCACTTGATTAATGTTAATTTAGATGTATGTTCTCATTCCCAGTGTTCCTCTCTCGATCAGAAATCAACAGACCAGTGTAGTGGCAGCCCTTATGGCGTGAATTTATGGGCTTTAAGCAGTGAAAGATAAATAACTAATTAACTAATAGAGCAATTAAGTCAGAGAACGGTTGAAAACAAACATAACTGCACTGCTTGGTTTGGTTTCCTGTGGCAAAGAGAAAGAAAAAGTGAAGCAAAATGCACAAAACTTATTAAAACATCTACTGTAATGTCTTGTTTTTCATGATGATATCTTTCTCTAAGTAAGAAATTATGTCTTCAAGCATTTTTGGAGCTTCTTAAACATACAGTGAGTCAAAAAAAAAAAGGAAAACTGGAGGGCTGGTCCTCTTACAACTTTAGCATTCTCAAAGCAGTCCCACCAAATGTATTATTCATGAAATAGTTTGTCATTGTTTATAAGAGTGTGCGTCCCACTGGGTGAATACATTCCTTTGAATGCAAATTTTTGGAGCTGCTGGGACAATAGAAAGTTTCACTGTGTTTGGAAAGAAGTTAAAAAGATGGTATAATCAAGGCAGTAAGGTCTCCAGTTGTCACAATCAAAACCACTTGTTTGCTCGTCAGTTTGTTTCACAATTGATACATCCTTATTAGTGTGTGTTTGATATGTTGGTCAGACTGTACGTGATTGGGATTGTCAAGAGACTTCTGTTCAAATAGATGTTTCCATGACACTTAAAGGTCCATTGTGTAATTTAAGGAGATTTACTAGCAGAGATGGAATATAATAATGATAACCATATTTTCATTACTGTGTAATCACCTGAAAATATTTTTTTCATTACCTCAGAATGAGGCTGATTGATCTACAGAGGGAGCGGGTCCTCTTCTAAGGTTTCTACAGTAGCCCTTAGACTACATTGACGTTTTGAGGCCACTGTAATTTCTTTAATCAGCTTAACAAGTGTGTTTATTTTGCTTCTATTAAAAAACAAAACAAAAAAAACTCTTCATCATTGCTGGAAAGTGCATCCCTGATAATGAGGAATATTCTTGCAGGCTTCTTGACTAAAAGGTTTTACTAAAGAGTTTATTTTGTAAAATAATTGTTCATGCGGGCCCACATGCAGCCTCAACAACAACACCATGATAATCCACTACAAATGAATCATTTAATTATAATTGTGTTATCCGCAAGGAAATGCATTATACAGTAAGAACCACTTAAGAAAGAGATCTTGTGAATTAACCAAATTGTTTCAAGTTCATCATCTCCCTTCAGCCGCTGTGTCCAAAGGTGACTGAACTCAGGTTCAGTCACTACAGCTTTATACTGCAGTGCAGTTAATATTTCAGTTTGTTAGAGTATATTCCCTGAGCTGATCCCTGTGTAAGATAACATAGAGTGATTCTTAATTAAGAGAGCCAATTTAACCCATTAAAATATCCTCACACGGAACACATCTTATTAAGATTTTACTCTGGGCTGAACAGGACCATGAAAAGCTCAGTTTAAATCTTGATTACAATGAAAAGCCACTCCGTCTTTTAACTTTTATATGCCCTTCAGTTGAAAGGACACCTTATAAGGCATGAAATTGTGAAAACCTTCACATTTGCTGGCATGACAAATTCAGTTGCACATATTAAAAATTAGAATATGTGACTATTTAAATCTCTTTGGGCAGCAGAGGAGTTTATTAATAGTCTTTCATACCGTTATGTTCTGTAAATTATATTTTCCCAGGTCGTTTTGGATTCATTTTTAAGGCTGACTTCGTTGTTAGTAAGTTTCATTTTTATTTCATTACCATTGCCGCTTTGAACAGGTATCTTTCATACAGTCATGACAGCCTGGTATTCAAATGTCCTAAGGCATTATTTAATTGGAATTCACCATTTTTGGAACAAATATGTTATGAGTTTTCTCCGAGCATATTTCTTCAAAGGAGCCGTTTAATGTGGTCATCTGAAAATAGAAAATGATTCTCTCTCCCGCTCTCGGTTTCTCCTCCTCCCTGTTAAATGGTACAGAACATGGTTACACATTTCTAACACTTACTGTAACACCTTCTTAATAGACTGCAGGTTGTTTATTTTTGCCAAGCTATTAATGAATTAATGCTTCCGCCAAACTGACACTGACAGAGAGGAGGCACTGACTGGCAGTAACTTAATAGACACATAATGGGTGACTCAAGAATGTGCTTTTGTGCCCAGCACAAAAAAAAACAAAAAAACAAAGAAAATAACGTCAATCACGTCTTCAAATATTTCTTTTACAGATGCATTGTTCAATGGACTGAAAACAAAATTACTTCAAACACCAAAATGTCACCAGTGTCCTCAGAGCTTTTCCAGTTTGAAGCTGTGATACTTTACTGAAATTAATTACCTCGAAACTGATGTGATGTTCCACAAAACAGCTGTTGCGGAGTGACCTTTGCCTGCCGGTGATGTAATATGGCCATAAAAACGAAGCCATCTCTTGTCTTAAGTGCAGCTTTATCACCCAGGTAGTGATTCAACCGCAAATATGGGCATCGTTTTTTATTACATCCATCTGAAAGGACTATTGTGGTTCTGAGCACTTTATAGTGTAGATGTCACTCCTTGTTAGGAAACTTTATTATTAATAAATTTTGCCTGTGAGCAGGTTTTCTGTTTTATATGTATGCCACCTTATTATATCACTCTTCTTTACTTTTGTTTGCAGAGAAAGATAAATTTCACTGGTAATTAATTATGTCTTTCCTTCCAGCAAGTGTTACGGGCAAAACTTCTAATAATTGGTCCTCAGTAGTTCCTTTAAATGAATAATTGCTTAATTTCCCTCCTAAATTAATAATTTGTGGTCTTGAATCACTAAATCGTGCCCTCAAGTTATTTAGTCCAATTGTTGAGGTTAGGCTACTGGTTCTAAGTAAAGCAGTGGAGCAACAGGAGGTGAAATTAATTATTGTGGCCAGTTAGGGAGGAGCACACCCAGCGGACTTAGCAGCTGTGTTTTAGTGCAGAGACAGCTTCGAATTTTATTCAATTCATCCCCTCAAACTAAAATCGTTCCGTTATCTTATTCATTCCACTTGTCCTTGTTTACTTGACTCTCTTTCTCATGCAGTTTTGATGCTGCACTGAATGTTTCACTGCTCCTTGTTTATGTTCTTTTGCTGGTTTGGCTGTCGGTACATGGCATGCGTGAAGTAAAACAATGCAAGTTTTAAGGTTATGCAGCATCTAAATAGGCCTCCCGGGCTGAATAATTTTATTCTGAACTTAGATGTGTATATATTTAGCATTTTGTCTATTGGAACAGAAAATTGTTTTATTTGCATCCCTTAAAGCTACACTAATCAATATTTTATATTAAAGTCCAGTGTGGAAAGATTTAGGCATTCTTATTTATACAGTATGGCAGAAATGGAACATAATATGCATATCTATATTTTCAGTATTGTATGATAACCTGAAAATAATTATTTAACACAATGATGTTTGTCACATTAGAATGAGCCTTTTATATTTTTATATCTTCAGGCACTCTTCCATGGAATCTGCCATGTCGAACCACCACAGACAAACACTGGCTCACGAAAGGACTTTTCACATTTTTCGTGTGTTTCGTGGCCACCGTTAGTTTTTCACACATGCTAGGAAGGAGAGGGTGAGATGACGGGGTTGAAATCGGCAACCATACCGCTAGATGCTGCTAAATTCAACTTTGGTCCTTTAACGATGGATAAAATGTGTTGATATAGTGTAAAAAAATATAACCCAGTTCCTCTCATCTCTACAGAGTGTTTTAGCAACTTTCAGCTCATTGTTTTGGTTTTCTGGTGTGCCAGCTCTGCTGTCATCAAACCTGTTTCCAGCTCTGACAAAGCCACTGTACTCACACTTTCTCAGCACCAAGCAGCAGACATAATTAGCAACTAGCTGGCGAACATTGTGGAGAATTTCCCTCAGGAGTTGGTGGAGACCAAAACTGGAGAGCGAGTATTGCACTTGCATCCCTCACGTGGCCACAAATATGACTGGAATAATAATATTGTTCCGCAGCTGCTTGATGTGTAAATAAGACAGTTTTCGCCGTTGTTTGTCCAACCTACTGCTGGTGTCCTCTCTATATACTGTGTAAATATATACATAAATGTACATTTTAATTCCCAGTAAAATAACTGAAACACCAAATATATACAGTCGCTCTATTTCCCCCAGCTTGAGTGGCATTATGGCACAAGTTCCCAGTTAATTTCCACAGCTGGTAATGTAGCAGTTTCAATGTAATGAACAGATGTTCATGCAGAGCAGTGATATTTACCATTCTGCAGCAGCATCTCTATCAGCCGTCGGGCTCTGGAATCCATGGATGTGCTTAAGCACAGCGTGAGTGTGTTGATATTGGTAATATCTCATCACTTCTCCTCGAACATAGACGTGCGGCTAAATCTCTACTTCCCCTGATGACTTCAACTGTTGCTTGCATAAGCTGCTTCATCCTGCCCAATCTCCAAAACAACATCCAGACACATCGTGCGTCAGATCAATGAACAGTGCCAGAAGCTATTCACATAGGCAGGACTTAAATAAATAAATAAATAAATAAAAACAACTCTGCAGAAAGGAGAGAGAAGCATGTCTGCAGCGAGTTAAGATGCAAAGCAGCAAGATTGTATAATCAAAGACCTGTGGATAATCTGTGATTATATGCTCACACACATTGTATTTGTTTTCTGATGATTGTGTGCGTGAGTCGAGTGTTGTGTTGTGTTGTCTTTGTATTTGGCGTTGTATTGTTTAAACGTTTGGCTGCAGGACCATGAGTCACTGAAGTCACCAGATTGCAAATTGATTATCAACACTAGAAAGCACATTGGAATCTGGCAGTTTACCTCGGGTTTTTGTGGTTATTTATTTGTGTGTTTGGTATAATCAGTTATTGTTTTAGGGATTTTTTGATTGTTATTAAGCAAAAATACCGAACATCTCCCAGTTCAGTTTCCCACTTGTGAGGATTTTGCTGCTTTCCTTCTGTCTTATGTCACAATAAACTTAATTTGAGCTTTGCACTGTTAATTGGCTTTAGTGTATCATGAGTTGTATTTTCCACCATTTTCTGACCATTAATCAGTTAGCTAAGAAAATAAAAGATAACAACAGACTAATCAAACTGTAAATAATTGTGAACCACATTCAGTCGACATCAGATATCATCCTCTAGCATTTAAATGCGGTCCAAGCTCATTTGCAAAAAACAAAATAGATAAATGCAGAGTGGGAGGTGGTCTTAGCGTTGAGTAGTTTGTGTCTTGCATACATAGTATGGTGCAGTATTTCAACTCCTACAGATTATGACCTATGACTAACCTGGAGATTGTATTAATCTGTTTGCTTAAGAGTTTGAATACAGCCTGACCCCCCCTCAGGCTTACCGTGCACATTTCCATTGGGAAAGAGACCCACCTATTGACCCGAGCGCGCTTCCCTCAAGTCATCTGATTATGTAGTCATCTGCCCTGCTGTTTGATGGGCAGTTACCTTGTGGGCTGTGAGTCCTTATAGGATGCTAATGAACTGGAATGACAAGATAATTATGTGCTGCTGAATGGACCCATATCACTTTTTTTTTTTTTAATCGATTTAGCAATGCAGAGAGAAAAAAACCCAAGATATTCAATCAAGCATCATCACTGGACTCAATCTGCACAGCCGCAAGCAATCCAAAATTGAATTGGATTGTTGAGCTCTCCTTTGTTTTTGTTTTTTTTATTATTTAATTGATAAACATGGTGGTTTTAAGACAGTTATGGCAGGTCCCCTATTAAGTGATTCATACGCCCGTGTCATTTCAGATTAAGGAGTAAATAATAATGAAGTAAAACAAGGACATATCAGAGGGGAAAGTGCAGAAATGACATGAACAGAAATGTCAGTTACAAAACACTACACTATTAATTTATAATAGCATATGACAGCAATAGAGAGACTATATTAGGTATGCATGTCATGCATGGAGAATAAGCTGTCTATATAAAACCTGAACCCAGCACCTCTACATATAGAGCAAGGTAATTGTTGCTAAATATACTGTGTTGTGAACGTACATAGAAAGTAGAAAAAATAAGCGGATTAAACAGTTTTCTGAACAGAATTCTGTCAGTTGAATAAATGTTTTTTAAACCACAGCAAAAATTCCCTAGTTCCTCCTCTGGTGAGAGAAATTTAGGATACTTTTGAACCCTGGACTGTTTGTAGAACAAAAAAAAAGCAAAAGCAATTTTATTAGTTAGAAAAGTATTCTACACTCATCAAAAAGAAAAAAAAAAGACTGGTTAGTTTATTAACAAAATTACCATAGAGGTATTTTTTTGCCGGTTAAACACCCTCCTTTCCTCCTCTCAAGAAATGACTAAGTCTTATTTTCATGAGTCATCCTTAAGTCAACGGGACGCGTTTGGCCGTCCACCATTAGTTCATCTCCCTGGTTGCTGTCCGTACGTTAAGCAGGCAGTGCAGCATGAAATGCGAGGGGCATTTCCATCTCACACCTCCTCATCTGACATCAAGGATAATGGCCTCTGTCAGCCTGTTAAAGGTTGGTCCGGCAACCCCTCCGTCACGTCCCGCATCAGCCTGTATTTCCATAACCTTGTCACTTTTATTGCAGCATAAATCGGTGTAAGGTCAGCTTAGCTCAGGCAGTGTAGATAGTAACAGGGCATGAGGTTAATTAAAAGACTGTGCAGATGAACCCCTTACACCCCCTACCCAAAAGCATCACTAGCACCGCACACACATGCACACACCCCCTTTGTCAACCAAAGAATAAATTGCATTTGAAAGCTTTGATGCACACCAACGCCCAGTATTGAACACTTAAACCCAGTGCAGCATGTAGTAGATCCATGAGCAATGTGCGCTCCCTCTTTCAAGGCAGTTTTGTCTGCCACTACGAGTTATGCTCAACTCCCAGTAATGGTTCCTCCAGGCTTGAAATTAGCACAATTTACCCCACTCTGTGGCACGTCTTGGTGCTGAAAACCAACTGGTTGCGCCACCCCACGTGCCTGATAAGCCCACACGACAGAGCAAGCCAAGGACATAAGGGAATATAAAAGTTGTCAGCTTACATGACCAAGTAGTGTTGTGTGAAATGACTTTAGCCCGACATTGTTAACGCTGAGCGGGCTGCCTCCGCCATGCTCGATAAAGGCAAATAAAAGGCCAGATAAAGCCCTGATGGAAAGCTGTGTGTGTGTGTGTGTGTGTGTGTGTGTGTGTGTGGGTGCAGGGGTATAAAGTTTGCCATCTAATCCTTGGCCTCTATTATAGCCAGTGTTTAGCAACACAGACACCCTCTGCTCCATTCACCCTTGAAGACTTTCTCCTTCTCTGTGTCACTCTCACTCTCCCGTTCTATCACTCTATCGACTCCATCACACAGACTGATAGTACCCATACATAAAACATGCAAATATCGCTGCAAGAAATGCTTGTTTTTTTGAACAGCTGTTTGTCTCCTTGTGTTGCAGTCTTTTCATTTTGTACTGATTGGGTGTATTACTTTAGTCTTGAACCATTAATCCAGATTATTCTCGATCATCCACGCACATGCCTCAAGGAACTCGCTCAGAACTCCAGCAGTATGAAATATGCACCATGTAATCGCAGTGTCCCTGTTTGGGGTGCAACAGGGGACCTTTGTCACATACCATCCACCTCTCTCTGCTAATGTTTAATGTCACTCTATACCGTCCAATTAAAAAAAAAAAAAGTTACCTTCAGTGGGAAGTGTCAGGGAGGGGTGAGCAGCAAAGGTTTGATCCACGGCCCATCCAACCAGCCCCACAGAGAGGAGGGAAACCATAGACACGACAAAACCATAAGTCTATTTGATTAGGACATTCTCACTGCTACTGCTGGCCATGTGCGTGCTAATTAGCATGAGTACAATTCATTACCCAAGGAGACATGGGATTATGTCTCTGGATCACTCAGCAGCAAAAAGTTTTGACACTCTCTAATTTAACAGATGGAGAGCTCACTTAACTTTGCCAGCTCCCTATAGGCAAGTGGTGTTAATAAAAGGGAGGGGGGTTTGAAATCATGCTAATGTGTGCGTATGAGGCAGAGAGGGAGAGAGACAGACAGACAGAGATGAGAGAAGGCAGAGTGTTTATGTTGGAGTTACTAATTGTGTTTGATTGGATCAGCAAAAAAGCAGCTGTTTCACAGCAGTAGGAGCTACAGCGGATATAGTCGCATATAACATCACAAATCATCCGACACGTACACGCAAGAACGGCGTTACGTGACGAGTTAATATGCTGGAATAAGACTAATTGCACATTTTTTTTTGACTACGTCTTTTTTTGCAGTGAGCAAATGACTTCAAATGAAGTCCATGGTACTGCTTGTACACAAACACTCACACATGCACACAGCACAGTGTAGGAGTAACCTACGGGGGCAGCTCTCAGGTGGTCACATGATTGATAATTTGTATGCCTGGAGAGGCAACTGTCAATCAAAGACAAGGATTTACCCTACATCAGTGCTACTGTTTGTTTACTTGTTAGTTTAATCCTTACATTTCACTTAGTGATGTATCTGCCAAAACATACAATTTTAACATTTTTATTTGTCTGAATAAAACAAACTTAACAACAATCTAATATATTTATGATGCACTCTCTGCAGGTAGACGAGGTACGTCATAGAAATCATATAATAAGAATTTGGTGCCACAAAGACAAGTGCAGACCATGAAGATGCATAGAAAGTAATGATTGCAAACTAAATCAATGCGAGCATCATACTTGTTGTTTGCACACTCGATACAGAAGTGAAAAGCAGTGAGTAAGTGATGTAACAGTACGCTAAAGTTTACTTCCACAGCAAATTTTAGAAATACAATATTTTGTGCCGTCACTCCAGACGTGTCTCAGAAGGTGTGTGCTCTCCTGTGAGCTGCATACATCTGGAGTGTACTCATAACTCAGTTTTAAATGAAAATAAATGTGATGAATGACTTTTACTCTCAAGTCTGAACATAGTGGTGAAAATGAATGCTTTTTACTTATCTTTTACTAAAGTTTAAAATGTCATTTTTACCGGTTTGATAAATACGGGCTCAGATTTTTTTTTAAGTGAAAAAGACAGAAGTGATTGTGTTTGTCTCCAGAACAGTAATTGATCACAGGCATGGTGACATATACGGCCATCATCTTGGTCTGCCCTTGGGGCCCATATTGATAATACACTCATTTACAGAGCCAGTGTTGAAGGCCTGCTCCATCCTGCTACTGCTGATATATATATATATATATTTTTTTTACACTGGTGTAGGTGTTTAGTTGAAGTTTAAGCTCTCTTTATAAGCCTTTCCTAGAAAGTACAAGACACAAAATAACAGTATAGATTGATAATTTGTCTAAACAGGTGAAATCTCAAATTTACTCGTCTGGTACAGACTGTTGTAAAGATAAAGAACAGAATACCCATCTCTTCAGTCCATTTACTGTATGAGTCATTTGATATCAGACAGGCACAGAAAATAAAGTCTGACCCCGTTTGTATCCTTTGTTCTAAATAAATTCCAGTTTCTTTGTTCTGGTGAAAGTTTCAGTGCAAAACCACAACAAACATTAAATCATATCTGTGACAGTCAAGCTTCAGAAGTATAATGTCAAATGATGGTCACAGGCTGTGAAAAAATGCTAACTGTGGGAGAAACAGATGAGAAGATACTGTATATTTCTACTTCTATTCTTTTATCCATGTTAGCAGTGTGACTGTAAATGGCAATCCCAATTGGTCTAACATCAGCAACTCTTTGATGGATTGCCATAAAGTTTGATACAGATGTAAAGTTCCGGACACTGAAATTAACAGATTAAACCTTCATTTTGTCCAATTAATTTGTTTATGACCAAACATCTGCAAAACTAATGCCATTCCAATCAGCCTTTACTGGGAAATGTTTTTGTGTTAAGTGCAAACTGGCAAATATTCGCATGCTAACACACTAAACTAAGGTGCTGAATATGACTGAATGTGATCTGTTAAACATTTGTCATTGTGAGCATGTTAGCATGCTGACGTTAGCATTTAGTACAGCTCCACCGAGCCGCTGGCATGGCTGTAGACGATTAGTTTTGTTATTTTGTATCAGGAGCATTGAAGGTCCAGGACACAGTGTGTTCCCCTAAATGGACAGTAATGTATATACATCAGCTCATGGTGCATTGCATCACATGATGTAATATGTTTGTTGACACAGCCAGAGAGGAAAAAAACAAGATGAATTAATGCAGTATTATGCAATGTGCAAACATCCCATGAATCCGATGGCTTATAATAAGGCCAGCTGTGTGTTTGCAGTAGAAGCACTCGTGAGCTGAACGTCTCCCTCAGTCATGCATGACCACCAGATTAATTGAACACCACTCAAAGAACAATAAAGAGGCAACACGTTCAAGGAGCTTTTATCAGACGTGCCTTTAGAATTAAAGTTTCACATTGAGATTTCCTCTCAAATTTAATTAGTGTCTACCCTCCCTCATTAGAGGCTCTGCATTTTGCTTCTCTCTTTCAGCCTGTCACACACGCTCAAGCTTTCCCCCTCCCCACTCCATCTTTCTTCCCTTCAGAGCCTTGTCACTCAGTCAGACGCCTCCTAAGATAGTTGCGCGTGTGCTCAATGATTACTTAAGCTCTGACACCAGTGCAACTGTCACTGATTATGAAAAATTAGCACCCCTTCTGGCCTCCTCCAGTCAGCTCTAAAGTCCACTTTGGAAGAGCTTTTGTGTCTGCTGCAGTTGCTTTGTTTTGAAAATGTGTCTTTGCCCTGTGCCATGAATACTGATAGAGGGAGGGATAGCGAGGTACAGCACCATCTTGATCAAGTAGTGTGCTGGCCAGAGATTTTTATTTGTAGTTGGACACAGAAGAATTGTAGTGGAGGAGGCTTATAAATTGAAGAACTGGCGATAGTGCAGACAATTGTAGCAGGAATACCAATGCGGCCTTGAGCTGTATTCCACCTGTATAGTTGGATTTTGTCAACCTGCACATGTGGAGTTTATTTTGTTCATCTGCTCATGAAAGTGGAATGACACCTTCTGCAAGTAAAAAATGACATAATATAATGTAATATGTATATATGTATATGTATAATGCAATATAATGAAGGAGTCATACCATACTGTTATTCCATTGTTCTAAGGTGACCTGTATAAGGACGTCATTTAATTTTACCTATGTCAGGAAAAGTCTGGTGGCATTCTATATTTTTGTTATTGTCATTAAATCCTGTCAGAAGATTTAAATTAATAATGATTTGATTTGAAGTATTTTCTGTGTAGCCAAGAACTATTGTTGTCCAAACTCACACGTAAAATAAACATGTGAATGAGCTGCACCTTTTGCACTGGGTGACATGGTTTTCATAAGCATGCATGTGGGCACTGTAGTTTATTTTGAGTCATTTCATTTTACACTCTACATTCTGTGTTGTGGCGAGAGACAATCTGCAGAAAGGGCAGCCCAGCGGGACTGTTTATTCTTGTACAACAATACACCAAGAAAACTGAGACAAAGGATGCAAATATGTGGAAACACACTTACATTTATAATTAACAGAAAGCATGGTTAGGCAACTTTCAACAATCCGATGCACACCAACAAGCCACGCAAGTTATTTCTGGCCTAGCGGATCCATAATCACTCTTTGGCTTGGCTTCATGACGCCAGACTCATTTTCAACATAGCTTGGCCTTCTTTGGGGAATACCAAGACCTGGAGTAGGTCACTCCGACCTGGCGCTGTCACTTTGTCCTGTTACTGTTTGAGAGTTGTTGTTTAATGGTTTTGTACCATTTATTATTAGAATAAACAGATGTTCACATGCTCATTTTAGGTTCGTATAAGGACAAAGAAGCTGAAGTGATAAACTAATTCCTCAACATCTGCTGCCGTGAGCGCTCACTATGCACCAAATGTTTATTAATCTGCAGCTAAAAGAATACTCTGCAACATATGCACTTTCTTCTGTTTCAGTAACCTTTGCTGAAAACTTCAGCGCCCAAATGTTAAACTTTGTTACTCAGATGTTTAAAAATTAAAACTATATTGTAATTGTAAATAAATATATATATATATATATATATATATTGGTGGCCTATCTTTTTTTTCAATTTACTATTTTATAAAAAGAAAATTGGAAAGTATTGACAGACGTGGTAACACCTTGTTAGTTTCGGTCTTTTCATGGGTTTTCTTGTCGATAAGATAATTTGTTGACACAGAATAAAAGAAACTTAATAACACCAGCTTTGTCATTTAACCAGGCTATCTAACTTCTTTAAAAAGTATGTGATCAACTTTCTTTTTCTTAAATCGATATTTGACAATTCTTCAAAATGTTCTTTTTGAGATTTTATAACAAAGATATTAACTTTTAATATTAAACCCCTCTTCATAGAGCTACCATAAAATGCTGGTTTTCTGGGTCAGACACATTCAGTGCATGAAGAGGAGAAGCATATCAAAGCACAACTGTGATTGTTGCTGATATGATTGAAGTAGGAAAGAGACACAGATATGTTCTTGAGCAAACATAAGGAGGTGTATTTAATAAGAAAAAAGTCAATTTTAGTAACAATATATGGTTCACCAAACAGGGTTTGCTTGTAGAATCAAAATACGGCAATAAGAGTAGCACAGTAAGCAAACAATGGTTACTACTAATCAGGTGCAGACCTTCAAACTGCCAAAAGACAGTAGAGGTGATTAAAATTATGCCAATGATTTCACACACAGGGATTATGCTATGACCAGTTTATTAGTTGTTGTCAAAATGTTCCATCATTAGCCATTTAGTAAAGAACATATGAAGACAAATGGTTAAAAATATTTAGTATTTGGAACATATTCATTATTGTTACTGTTATTGTTTTTTCCCCTCCTATTTAGCAGTACTTTTACATTATTAATTAAAAAATTACCCACAAAACAGATTTAATTAAGGGGGAGTGCACGTACTGCACTGTGCGCACTGTAAGAACAAAGATACTCGGCTAATCACCTGGAGAGTTCTGGTAGTGTCAATGATAAGCAATGCCGTAGGGTGTTTCACGCATGAGACTCACGAGTGCTTCAAAAGGACCCTCTCGATGTCAGCTTAAACAGATGGTAGAGGGATTGTGTTACATTAATGAAAGGTCCCTGCTTCACTTGAGGTATCTGTCTTCCTGACAGTTCATGTCCCTGTTGAGGACTTATCAAAGTTTCCCTATCATTTTTAAAGAAGTTTCATGTCACCTCCATTGCCAGGAGCACTCATTTTTAACATCCTCAAGGCCAGTCGAACGAACATGGGGTGATTATGACACTTTAACCCCTCAGGGGAGACAGCAGCGTGTCACTTGATGGCCGCAACATTACCACGGAAAAACACATACATGCTCAACATTTTCACACGCCCACGCAGGCTCGGATTAAAACCTCTCAAGTGGGCAAAGTGATGTAACATATCTTGCGTCGTGGCTTATGTTCTATTCAATACCCATTTTCTTTTTCACACTTTCCTGGCAGCTACAGTGGTGAAATAACTACGTATATATATCCGTATTATGTAACTTCCTCATGAAAACCATACATTTAAATACAAGTTATGTGTTTGAGTTGCACAAAACCTACTAGAGGCAGGAGAGCTCATTTGTGTACAGGAGGTGATGTGTGTATTCGGAAAAAAAAGTCAAGAAGTATGGCGCATTCCAGCTGGGCGCCATTTCACTGCCAGAAGACTCAATGTAGTAGTGGTGGCTTCATGGTGTGCCGGAAAAAGTAAGCTGTATATGACTGATACGTTTCTTTGAAGCCTTTCTGTATATAAGGCACTTGGGAAAGGATTGCAACCCGCTTTACTGCCTAATATCCGATGTAAAATCACAGTCAGATTTTCTTTCTGTGTTGCTCATGTTTTGGATTTTTTGTTGGCAGTTAAAGAAAAGATGAACGCTACGGGGATACAGTTATCTGACGGTCAGCTGAGTGTGATTTGTTTATTCATGGCGACATATATTTGGAGCCGGCTGGAAGCTTTGTCCCACAGCAGACTGCCAGATGTGTTAGTTTCAACTGCTGTGTATGTACATCACTATGTATTATTAGGGTGCTGACAATATGCACTTGTGAAATCAGCCAAGTGCTGGCAGTTGTTTTGTTGGGTTCATGGTGTTGCCAAGAATGTGCAAAAACACATCAGATTGTGTGTGACTACAGAATACAAATGGACATGTATATAATCTAAAATACATTTGTATTATCAAAATACAAAAAAAAAAACTACATTTCCTAGAAAGGATGGGATCAGCAGTTCACAAACTGAACACAGATCTGTTCTTTCACATCACCCAAAGCACACAGATTGCACACGTTTAAATAAAACACTTGGACACAATGCAGACTGGTCTTCTATGATCAGTATTAAAAACAAAACAAAAAAAACATTAGTATTGAGCATAATTGCTGTGTAAATTTTCCCTTCTACTATTTCTCCTAGTATTAATTATGACTAATTCTTAATCATCTAAAAGTAGGCTAAACACTGCAAGTGAATGGAAATGGCAGAATAGTGTCAAAAGAAAATCATCAGGTTGTTTTAGAAAGGAGGCTTTGCTGTGAATGAATTATTGTGATGGCACAGGCAACCAGTGTTTGTCATTCTTTAGAGTAACAGTAAATGTTGTGAAAGGTCAATGTCATGAAATACTGCAGGAAGCTTATATGTGTGCTTAAAACACAGTTTAATATAAATAAATGGGTGAATAACCAGTGAAGGTTGACTGTATTTAAACCTGGCTAGCTGTGAATGGATTCATCTTTTCACTCATTGTTGGACCCCTACGTTTGTGTGATATTTAGCAGGATATTTCTAACTGCAGAGCCGATTTCATGGAAATGTGGTGAATAGTTAGGTAATGGACCATGGCAAAGCTGATATGGTGCAAATAGCATCCCAGTGTAACTAATTATAAAGCAGTTTGGCTTAAAACTCCTGAACCACAAGGCATTAAAGCAACATTAATTTTTCCCCTGGATGTCTTTGTTAACAGAAGTCTTTCAAACCCTTTTTGGCCTCAAGAGATTGTCCAACATTTTGACTTCTTCTGTGCCTCAGGTGACTGAAATTTGGCATTTGTGGCTTTAAGTGCAATGTTTTGACCACTAAAGGATGGGTAACCAGGATGGATTGTAATAACTTTGATAATGACCAAACACCCTCAAAACTAACTGAAATCCCATCAGCCTCAGGTGCACCATGTGTTTAGTGCTAATAATTAGCAAATATTACCATGATAAAACAAGATGGTGAATCAGCATTTAAGTGTTGTTGAGAATTTTACTGTGCTAGTTTTAGCATTTAGTTCAAAGCACATAGTTCAACCTCACAGATCTAAGCCTGGCTGTAGACTCTGAAGCTTGCCAGCCATACTCCATCAGGACTACCTGCTGCACAGTCTAATAGCTTCAGAAACCGACTCCACCCACACCTTCCCGAATTGGATTGGAGGGGCTGTGTTCGGCCATTTCTGTAACTATCCAAAAACCGACAATCAGACTTGGACATTGTGATTTGGACAGCTTTGTAGAGTTGAGAAAAGAACCAGTTGTTGTTTAGTTGAATCAGACAGTTCTGTTGAGCCTAAACAGACCCTTGTCTTGTTAAGACAGGATCAGCACTGACTGAAAACATTGTTTTGTAATTCATCTTATAACCATAGTTTGGTAAATTATGCACTATAGACAACACAATGCAAAAGGGATCACAACAGAAAGAAGTTACTTCATGACTTTACACTTAACCAATTGATATTTGTACTCCAGATAATAATACAATTAAAATAATTTAGCATTCATTTCCGGTTCAGAAAATAGATACTAACTAAACACTTTGGCGCATGATAATTAGCAGACCCAGAAATAGTATTTTTGCATTATCATAGATAGTGTACTATGAGGACAGACAGCATTAAGCAAGGGATAGAATGTGTGCACGGAAAGGGAGCACTGCTCAGTGTTGCAGAATGTCCTTCTCACCCCAGTGAATCATTGACTTCTGATACAAGGGAGGCTGACCCTGCCCTTTCCCCATCCCATCTCCCAACATGAACACGCACCACTGACACATGTTATACTTTGGTCACCTGGGAGGACAGGGGAGAAGAGAACACAGAGAAACACTGTCCGGGTGATAAACTGGGGCAGTTTTACATGGGAATTATTGCTTTACAGGATGGTCATCACAGACTTAACCCCTAGAGAACGTAAGTGACAGCATGCTGACAGGCTGCAAATCCATGACAAGCCTACAGAGGGGAACAGACCAAAATCCACTCTCACATTGAGACCAAAAATACAGATATGAAGGGATTTCTATCTCTAAAATACACGGCTGACAGTGATTAGGAAATGAAACCCCACTGTGAAAAGGTTATCAATAAAAGGTCATCTGTTTTTCCCCTTCAGCTGCTTTCAAAGTCGAGTGTACACACAGACACAAACACACATGCACATAAATAAAGCTTGAAACTTGTAGAAAGTCTCTCTCTGGGGATTCAGACAACAACAAACACGGCTAAAATAATTTTGAATATAGCAGTACAGAAACTGAAATCTTTGTCCGCTAACCTTCTGCCCATAATATACTCACAGATACAACGAAATGAACACCTGCCAAATGGATCCATAAGAACGCATCACTGCATCTGTCTGAAGTGGTTTTAAGCCACAACTCTCCCAGTCCTAATCCTCCAATTCCCATGAACACCATGTTGTGATGTGTATTACAACCTTTGGCTTGCTGTGATGCTACCTCTTTGTAGCTGTGTCCACTGTGGTAGAATCACAACAACTGTACAAGATTTCAGTAACAGTTACCAACTAGCCCAGGCTGTGATGACTGATCTCCAGCCAGGTGAGGCAGATTTTGTGGAGGTATATGACTCAGGCAACAAAACCACAAGAGGAGAGGAAGGGCATGGATGTATAGGCTAATAAACATGAAGACAGTATAATTTAATCCTCCAACTGGCATCTGCCCTACTAGTTAATATGCTGAAATGAATGCCTAAAAGCTATGACAGTGAATCTAGTTTATTGCTTTGTTAGTGGTTGTGTTTTTTGGCATGTTATGGAAATATATATATTTCCACACGTTTGGACATACCTTTCTCGTTCAATGTTATTACTATCTACGTTGTAAATTAACACTAAAGACATCCAAACTATAAAATAACACACGTATGTGGTAAACAAAAGTTTTATAGACAAAGCAAAATATGTTTTAGATTATTTATCAAAAGTTGATTAGTGGAATTTATTGCTTTCTTAATGTGTTTGAGAGCATCAGGTGTGTTTTGTATTTTACTTTTGTCATACAGTATATAACCCAATTTCACCGCTGTAGTAATCTTTATTATGGCAAGAACTACTCAACTAATTAAAGAGAAATGGAAGGTCCATCATTACTTTATGACATGAAGGTCAGTCAGTCTGAAAAAATTTAAAAGAACTTTGAATGTGTCTTCAAGTGCAGTCGCAAAAAACATCAAACCCAGCGATGAAACTGGCTCTTATGAGGAACGCCCCAGGTAAGAAAGACCAAGAGTTGACTCTGCTGCAGAGGATAAGTTCATTACAGTTACCAGCCTCAAAAATCACCAATTAATGGCCCCTCAGATTAGTCCACATAAATGCTTCACAGAGTTCAAGTAGCGGACACATCTTAACATAAAAAAAGGAAACACTTTGTATATATTTTTTTAATACTAAAGTCTGGACCTAAACATAAAAAATCTCAACTTTACAGTTTTTGTTGATCATGCATTTGTACATAAATCAATTGGTGCAAACATTAAATTGTGATGCACTGTCACTTCACAAATTAAAGAGGAATTAAGATTTCAGTTTTCTGGACACACTTTCCCATTAGAACAAGTGCTGCTTGACCTTGCTTCTGCTAAAGGAACATGGCCTGGGTAGCTTGCATTTGGGCATTTGGGCATGCTGTTGCTGCATCATCTCTACCATCTGCCACTCTGACTGTTGTACTCTCCTTCCTTGCTCCTCCATCTTGAGCTTTTTTAACTCTGGCTCTTTCTCGCTCAGCTCTCCACCAGCTTGGCTTCTCGCCCGCAAAAAATGCAGTCATGTCATTGCCACTTCTCTTGAATTTGATGTACTCCTCTCCACCCTCACTCAGCCTCCGTTTGGTCTGAGCCAACCCTCTCCTATGCCCTCTTCCAGGCTCCCTCTGCTTTGACCCAGTCTGCATCAATCTTCCCTCTGTTGTCATTATATCCTCTCTCATTTCTTGGCTGCTTTCTCCTTGTCTCTTATAACCATTGATGTCCCACTACTCCTTCCATCTTTACTAATTTTCTTCTTATTTTTCTTGGATCAGGGCAAACCTCTCCCTAACAAACCTTTAAGAAACTTTAAGTTGAAGGTCCAGGGAACTATTTAGGGTATCTGAAAGGATTTAACACTCATATTTCTGTCCCTCTGTCCACTGGGAACCAAGGTACAGTACATAAGGACAACTACATAGTTTTACATATAAAGTAATGTATACTTAAGCTACCTGTCTTGTTAACCAATCCTAATTCTAACCACAAGTGTTGAAAAACTAGTAGGCGATTCAGGAGGGTGGGACTGAGAGCACAGGCTGTGGGATGGAGCGGGGGGATCCTGGGTACTGCAAACCAGTCGTTCTCACCTAGCAGACAGCTGGGCTACAGCAGCAGGAAGTGTGGAGATAGCACATGAGTAAAGTGGGGCCTTTTTTTTTTTATGTCATAACTGTCCCTTCAACCACCGCCGCTGTTAGAGTCCCTAATGTCAGTTAAACTGCAACCGCCATGGAACTGTGCCTGCAGTGGTTGCTATAGCAACAGACTGTTCACCTGTGAGTTAAACCTGAATATATCTCATGTCGCTCACACATTGAGACAATTATGTAGAGTAGGCAGAGGAGGACTTGGATTATAATGGACACTGTTAATGATGCTAATGCCAGCATCAGTGATGTCCTCCCACATGCAGACATGTGGCTTCCTGTGGGACCAACAGTCCATCAGAATCTCATGTTTGCTCTCTAATATGCTCTTTTTATTGAAAAGGATGTACAAAATGGACAGAAAGACAGTGGTCTATATGTTAAATATGTCATTTACATTGATTTTAACTGCTACAATACTTAATACTTGCAATACAGTAAAATTGAAAGTCCAACCGAAAACACTGCAGTACTTTTATTTATTTTATTTTCTCAAAGATTTTTCCTATATGATGATGAAAAAAGAAAATTGACCAATTTTAAATCGACATTATTTTGACTGCAATAATGCATGACTAAGTGCATCTTTAGTTGAACTTTAAGGGCCCTACTTGAACGATCGATGGCAAATGATGCAGGAGAGAGAAAGAGCATGACGCAAGTGCATTCGTACTCGATCAGCATAGTCTGTATTTTACTTACATTTACTGACATTATCCCACATATTGTCGTGTTGAAGCTATGACAGATACATTAAGTTAATGTCACCCAAACAACATAATTGGGCTCGTACATTAATCTAACACATTTCAGACCTGCCTGAGTCACATTAATAGCTGTATTCTGATGGATGTTTTAGTAGGTTATTTTACAGATGCTACGCTATATAAAGAGTAAAGGAAGCAAAATACATGATCTTGTTGATCAATGACACAGCCGCTTTCTGTTGCTTCAAGATAGCAATGCACCAACAATGCGTCGACCACACCTCGTTTTAAGGCCAACACACCCATGGGACAGAGGTGGGCCCAAGTACTGCTACTACTAAGTTGCTACTTACAACTTTGCAGTAGTAGGGAATTGTTGAGTCTCTGTTAATAATATAAAAGGGATGGTCTAGAAATGCTCTATATGGAAACTTCTGTTATGATTTGGTGCTATATAAATACATTTAGTCGACTTGCGTCCATCAGAAAGGCCACATATCTTTAAAGTCAGTCCATCTACTCATGCTTATTTCACATAGCAGTGAAATAAGTCGTTTTCAAGACAAACTTCCATCTGTGGTTTCACCCACAGACAATTTATAACGGTAACTGCAAGTGTTTAAACTGGAGTTTTCAGAAATCCCATAAACCCCAACTACTACTGCTGCTAATGACACTTTTGGGAAGCCATACCACCATCTGCCACTTTGCCAAGAATTCTTTTTCTTTTTCTGTGGTAAATGCTTTCCCGTGGCACTTCAAGAAGATTGCTTTAGAATTAATTGTAATTTTACCAACATGTTTTGGCCGCTATCAGTCAGTTCACATTACACGACTTTACCTGCCCTAAATCCTATCATTTTATTTGCACTCAAAGCCACGACAGCCACTCAGCCGCAATGAATTGCTGAATCTAATTTGTGTGTTAAATTAGTTGATTCAACTGCCTGTCACGTTATATGTATAGTGGCAATATTGCACTTCATCAGGGAAATTATGCAGCTTAAAGCAGGGGTGAATCAGTCGATAGTGAGCTGCAGTTTTCCCAGAGGACTGTTGGGTTTTGCGTGCCTTCAAGAACATCCTCTGCAGTTTTGTCGTCTTGTATTAAATGTGCTGGTCCACATCAGACGGTCTATATATTAAATTAACATTTTGCCGCCATAAGGTGCCAGTTTGAAATATCAGAATATGCACGCTTAAGCAAACTCTCAACAAAAGTCTTCAATAGTCAACATCACATACCACATGGTGGCATTAGCAATGGAGGAAGTGACCCTTCACTAAGCCTCACATACCTTATTTACTGTTGCTATGCCTGCATGTAATGCAGTGAGGATAGTCATTTTTAAAAATAATGACAGAAGTACACCATCTATCCTGCCAGATGAGATTGTCGGTAGCAGATTTTTTTTTTTTAGCTTTTGCTAGCTAGCTGACATAACTCTGTCTCCAGCTGACTTATTGAAATGAGAAACCTGCAACAAGATATTAGATATGCATTTAATGGCCACACGCATGATATGCTAATTCAGAGCTGTGTGATAATGCAAAAAAAGACATGGATGAACGCTCATGTCTCCAGGCCAAAAGTCAGAGTCCTTGTCAGTTAATGATCCATTTAGAAGACATGGAAATACACAAGCAGAGGTGTCCCTGTATTGCAGAGTAGTGCTAGTTAGTATTATAGTACAGTATTATGATTAAAAATGTAACAGACTTTCACCGTTCACTATACAAACATGTTTCTTGGAGAAACAAAGGAAAACTGAAGATTTATGGGTTTTTTGTTTGTTGTTTCTTATTACTTTCAAACAATATGTTTTAATTTTACATGACAAAAAACTGTTTGTGGTTGAGGATTGTGTTTTGGTAGTAGCTCTGCCCTTGGATAAACTTTCCAAAATTCAATACTGAAAAGGATAGAGCTCCAAACGTAAACCTGAACTCTGATATAATAGTTAGTGATATCTGGGGGCTGTGCTGGAGTGCAGTTGATGTCCCAATCCTCAAGACTCTTCTACCGTAACCTGTAACCTCACATAAAGGGGTATTAAAGAAGAGGGGTTCAGTGAACAGTCAATTGGAGCCAATTAAAATGTGGCGACCGCTTTACACATTTATGAGAAAAGTAGAAATTGCAGCACTTTCCTCGTTCTTTCTGAGACATGCATGGTGTGTGCATTTAGCTCAGTTATTTTTGTCACAATACAATTTGACACCAGTGAGCTTAGCTTGCTTGAAAGTACTGGATTGCTGTCGCTGTTCCTCCCCTTTCTTTTAGTACTGTTAGATTTCATATCGCAGAACAAACATTATCATCTACCACAATGTACTGACCTGTATCTTAATCCAGAGTAAATTCCTACCTGTCATACATTACTGTGATTGTAAAGCATCATCAGTTCACATTCAGGGGTATACTGTAATTATGAATCTGTATTTTTGACATGCACCTTTGCCAGCAGAAAAAAAACTCTTTTCAGTAAGGTGGTGCTCAAATATGAAAGTTTGATTCCATGCTGGCACAGCATGTGAAGCAATAATGTGCAGCAATTCTGTTTCCTAACAGCTTGTGAACCAAAACATCCCTCTAAGATGGTGAAACATCATCCCAGACGATTGGAAGGAATGCATCACAGTGAGTCCAACCATTGGGTACCAGATATGTAATCTTGAGACACAAAAATGAGCAACTTTAGGTGCACGACATCTTATTCTAAAGGCATGAATGTTTTCCTCCTATACTGGCCCAATGCTGGCATCGCATTTACCCCTCTATTCATATGTTTGGATGCAGAAAAGATGTAGATGTCCTACAGAGTGAAACTGAGATGATCAAATGTACTTTTCTCCGCTTCCGGTACTGTCTGTGCCTCGTGTTTTCCCATATATTACAGATTTATTTTGTAGATCATGTATAAGCCTTGGCGGTGTCAAGGGATTGTGAACATGATTAAACTTGTTCTTTCCTCCAGTGTGAAAGCCAGTTATCGATGTGTAATTTAGAGGTCATGGCTTGTTTCAGTTTCTTTTCTTTATAGTGGTTAAGTGTGTGGAACTCGGCATTACATGTGTTTGTTGTACAAAAGAGACATAATTGAGCTCTTAATACATAGAGGCAGAAGTAAAAGGGACTGATGATTTCCCTGTAGTTACATGTGAATTTGGGCCACCTGAGAGGAGATGCTAAATGAGTCTCACTGCCGTAACTGTAATTACAATGACTGTGTTGAAGGTGATCAGCAGCCTCAGATGTGAGGCTGGAATCTGCCGGTTGTGTCAAATCTAAGATTGTATTCAGTCATGGTAGCTAGTTGTCACGAGCACACTATGGTAATCAAGAGACATATTCAGGACAGTCTGTCAGACGTTCGTACCTGTGAGCTATCAGACTTCTTCATGGTTCAAGGCTCGGGAGAACATTTCCTTCCAATTGCCTCTTTCTCTTTATCCAGCAGCGTATGTGATATGTAACAAAATGAAGCAACGATAATGTTAACATTTTATTTTTGCGATGAATCTGATGAGGAATTTTCACAAATGTGCTGCAATCCTCTGAGCAGAGAGCCGCTTTGCACTATATCACCACAAATACAACATGGGTGATTAAGTTTAGCATTAGTGTACACACAAAAGGTCATTTTGGTCACAGCAGAGTGGCAAAACCACTTCCTTAAAAATACACAAAAATATGCCCACTAACAGAACAACCAACTGCCACCATTTTTTAATTAATTACACAACCACAAATCTAATTATTAGAACTGTTCCTGCAAGTAGCAAAGAAGAAGATTCTGCACATATATGCCCAAAATACAACTACACATACAAGGGCATATAGGCATGCAAGTGTAGAAAGATGGTGGCAGCCGTTTAGTGGCGCCTTGGGAGCAGTTAGTTCAGTGTGGTCCATGCTGGCCTTGAACCAGCCACCCTCCAGTTCCAAAGCCAAGTCCATATGGACTGAACTACATCCCAAAGACCAAATAATGTATTTTTATCCTGAACAAATACTTTTTTTTGCTGTATAAACATGTATTAGTGGTCACTCACTACTAGTTCACTGAAAACCACCTTTTTTTGAAAACCAAACTGGTGATTTTGTCTGAAAGACAGTGCTGTTATCATAAAGCATTGTGTCATGTGGTTCAGCCTTAGGGCTTGTGCTCTCAGAGGAGGACAAGTCAATATACTGCAGACTTCATTCTGTGGGTAGTGGCCCAGGAGAACATGGCTGTTTCTTTTAATCACTTTTACCAAGTGCAAGGACTAAAGGGCAACACAAACACACACACACACTTAACACACAGTAGCACACACCAGACAAGCCATAAAAGTAGCCAGGATTTTCCAATCCTCAAAGTTAATGTGTAAAATGGAAACAGGTAAGTAGTGTATCCTGACTACTCAGCGTGTGATCATGCATTGCCAGAGTGTGTCGCCCTTTATGACACCAAAAAACCTATTTTCTCAATTGGCTTCTTACTTCGTGCAGTGGCGCCTACGTGAACACACAGTGGTTACTTCACTTCACAGGCGCTTCTGTCTGTGCTGTTCTTCTCTGAAGTCACGTATCTGTGCATGCACCAAATCAGGTTTTGGAAACATTTCAATGGAAATGTGATCACAGTTGTGTAGTTTGTGTGCTCAGAGAGTGCTGAAAGGTCACGGTCTATGAAATTGGACCAAATGACACCCACCAAGTCCAGATAATGCACATTAGCAGAGTTTTTGAGACACTCGATAAAACTAAATGATATGAATGTTTTGTTTTCAAGGGCTTTAGCCGAACTGTGCAATATGTGTATGAAACCAAAGTAAAAGTGGGTGAAAAAAACTAGCTGTATGCTCCAGTATTTTACTGCAGACAAACTTATTTACAGTACTACAGAAAATGTTCTTTATAGTGTACAGTGCGATGCTGTTGCAGACCATGTTTTTCTTACTGCCTATAGCTGTTGAGCTCTACTACATTTCAGTAAATAATTAAAATGTACTTGCAAAGACTTTAAACTTTATTGATGTACGTGATCTATACAGTAAATATATATATATATATATATATATATATATATATATATATTATGGAAACACATCCAGACATGAATGCACCAGTGGTCAGCAATATTTCTACTGGTTAGCGATATTACCTTATGCATCGTTTTCAGCGAAGCATTGATTACAATTTTCTCCTCGGTGCTTTACTGTAAACCTTAAGTGTGTATGTGTTTAGGCTCGTGTGCTAAGCTCACTGAGAATCTAGCAGCCCCAATGACAAATGTACCTCTGAGTCTTTTCAATGGGTGACTGAGCCGGTGATAGAATACATGGACTTCTTCTCCAGAGCCATCAGTAGCAAACTTGATAAATGAACATGTGTGGGATAGAGAGGGGAGAGGTGAAAAGAGAGAGAGAGAGAGAGAGAGTTGGCGCTGTAGCCCCTCTGGTTTTGGCACAGGGGTCTACCTCGCGATTCTTAATGACTCGGTGGCGTTGATCTGTGAAGGAAAGAGAAAATGGGCCATTTAGGGAGAGAAACAGTCAACCTGCTATGTCTTGTCCATTGTCTGGGATTTAAGTGAGAAAATCAATTTGTCATGACACTTTGCCGATAAAAGTAATTCCCCTGTTCTCTCTCCTCAGCTCTCATCTGATATGCACACTAGGCTTAGCACCAAGAAGGGGGTTATTGGAATGATTGGTTGCACACTTAGACACTTAGCAAATGCACGCCCTGCGTTTCCATATTTGGACAGTTTAATACCCATATTCAAAATAACACACCCAGTCCTTCTCAAACACACACTGCACATAAAAAATGTGCTGGCTAGTTTGGGGTCAGGGACATGTATCTGCAGGAGAGGCGAGACTGCACGAATAGGAGAAAGTAGAATCTGGCAATGTGGATCTACCGTAACAGTCCAGGGCACCATGTGTCATGAAAATGCACCACATGACACTTGTGTCTCCCCATAGTACTTGAGGGAGGAGGGAATTTATTATCAGGCAAGAGATCCAGTCATGATGGCCAGCCTGACAAAGTTTTCCCCAGGTTCAATCAATCACATGTGTCCTCTGTGAAGAGGCACCACCACAAGGGGCCCTCGGAGGCTTTGCCAGCAGATTAGTCACAGCCAAGTCTCATTTCTGCAGCTGCACCAGTACAAAGATGGAATGATGAAGGAGGGAGGGGTGCGGAGTGATAGGTGAGAGGTAGGCAAAAAGTAAATGATGGAAGGGTTGAGACAAGAGATTAGGAGAGATAGCAGGAGAGAAAAAGAAGAGGGGATGTGCTGAGAATGAGCGGGAAGGGCAATAAGAGGGGGGAGAAAGGGAAACAAATAATTTGCGACAGAAATAACGATGAAATGGTGGAATGAGTAGGGGGGAAAAAATACAACAGAAAAACATCAAGAGTAACGGAGACAGTGAAATTGATGGGAACATGGGATGCGGGATGCATGGGATTTTCAAGTGTTTTGGGCCTCTGCGAAACATGTTTTCACATGCAGATATTTTGGTAGCATTTTTCAATGTCCTCATTCCAGTTTATGTGTAGCCTTGTAAGACAGTGAATTATCATAATCCTCATTTTGTTGAGTTATGACTGCATTACTGCAGCAGATCCTTCACTAAAGGAGAATTAGCATAGTGCAAATGCCCATTCCTTCATCCATCTTCTACTGTGTGCAAAAGGCATTGCACCAAAACGGCTAACTGCATTCAACCGCCTGACAGATGTGCTCATATTTCCCAGTTTATTTTAGTTTAATTTATGTTGTGCCCCATTGAGTATTAATGTGAGGTTATAGTATCTGCCGTTATGACCGCATGTCACTTGCCAAGAGGAAATAAATTGGATTAAGTACCACATCATCACCTGGTGCTTTAAGTAGGTAGGTAAGTACTTACACATTTAAGTTGAACATAAATATGTTCACATAGTGTAAAAACATGTTATTTACAGGACTATCATTGTTCATTTGTTTTGCCTTTCAGAGCACATTAATAAGGTCGCTTCTTAGTAATTTATTTCTGATATAATCTGTCTGGCTGATGATTAGCTTTTTTGAAACTAATTTCAGATTTCTAACAGTTGTTCACCTAACTCCAAGAAGAGTAAGCAAAGACGTGCCAGCTTTCTAAATATGAACCCTTTTATTGAATATCATGAAGTGTTTAAGACTGGATTTCACGGCTGTGGCTTTGGGCTCTCAGCTCTCAGAAATGGTGCATTCTTAATGATGTTCCAGTATTGATGTAGTGGCTCTGTCCAGCTTTTATCGCACTTGATGATAACAGCTCTATCTGTTCATAACCTAAGCCTTGGGGGAAGATTGCTGACCCAGCCCAAACTGCCGCAGGTCCATGCCACAATATCTCGCTGTTATCAATCTCTCCACACTCACGCCAAGACTGATACGCACTTGTTAGCACCAGAGCTTACTGCAGTTTGTATGAGGATAGACGTATGGAGCTATGAGAAAACACACACACTTTTCTATCTCTGCTTCTCAAGAAGATATGAAGAAACTAGTACCTATTATGGCTCCTAGAATTACAGTTTCTCATTGTGCATTGTAGGCTCTTCTGTATGTCTAGTCTACACTCGCATTTAAAAACAGGCAACACAACACTCTGTCCCAAGGGAGCCCTTCTTTGTTAATCCCTATTAACCTCTCCAGTGAGCAGGGCGCGGGTTCACAGTCTTGGCCACTTAAGTTTGAGCATGACCTTACTTTGTGCTTACAACTGTCTAATGTGTCTGCCACGGCTTGGCTGCTCTCCAGCTCAGGTTCTCATCCACCCACCCCTGAGTGTGTGCAAATAGGAGACTGAGGGCATGACCAGGTACTTTAGGGAACTTTGACTACTTTCGGGAGGGTGTTGAGGATTAGGTAACAGGAAATGAATATGTATGAAGACGTCATATTATTAACAGTGCAAAATCCAACGCCTTACAAGCCTTAATTCATAGAATTGTTCAGGTTCCAAACACTCAAATAACCTTCTGAGAATATTATTTAGTTAGGTTTTATAATTTTAACATGACAATGGCAGCCCACAATTTCATTGTGCTTATTGTGGCCTGGCAAGGCCATGGATGAATTCACTTGGGACAGACAATACTGTCTTTACAGGCAGTTGCAAGTGACGTTTTCTACCATGTAGATGAAATGGACACATTGAGATACACTTGAAAACATGTATTGTATATATATTTAGATATATGTATACTAACTACCTGAAAACTGTCTAAATTTAATCTTTTAGTTAGGATTACAGGGTCAATAAAGAGCCCAAACAACCCCACAAGTGCAATATAAAGTAAAGAAAACCTGTATTACACATTGATGTGAAAGGTCAAAGTCTGTATAAATCAAAAATAATCTAAAAAGTAAAGGCCCCGAAAACATCTCTGAAAATGTAATGACACGTCAACACAGAGCACTAGTTGAGATTATTACAGCATTCCATTTTATGTTCAATTTACCCCCAGCTCTTATTTTCTCAACATTTACTCCTTTATATCACACCTTTTTCATTAGACTTGTTCAGTACTTTCAGCTCAGTTTTCTACCATCAAATCACTTTCTGTTCTGTTTCAGTGACTAAACGAAGAATAATGCCGCACTTCACAGGCAGACTGCACACCAGTACTCAGCGAGGATCTCGATTGCACCTTCCCTCTGTCTCTCTCTCTCTCTCTCTCTCTCTGACATGCACCCACACAAACTCCACACTCACTTCCACTCTACTAGTTAAAGGTGAAGTCAGCATTTCTCGAGAGAGGGAGAGAGTGTTGATATTTGGGTTCAGGACATTAACATGTTTCAGATTTACTGTCCCTCTCTCTCTCCACTGCACACTTTCCCCTTCATCTCCGCATCACCCCTCTTAGTCCCTCTGTCCTGTGCATGAGCATGAACGCCCCCTGTTGCTGATTGGCTGGAATAGTGCTGTGTCGCTGGGTCAGAGCCCCTTTGTTTCCCATTTACAGAATCAGAGCTAACATCTTTTTTAGTGCACACGGCTAACGGACCATGAGGAGATTTGACAAAAAAACGCATTAGAATCATTGACTTCACCTTTAGCTTTGACTTTTAGATGATGAGACATTAAAATTAAGACAGCCCGAAGCTGTTTCAAATGGTTAAGCGCTATTGACTGATCACTGTCCTTCAACGCACGAGACACGGCTAGAAACTCATACAATATTGGTCATATCGTGATCAGTCCGGATTTTGCCGGGCAAAATTTACCTATGTGGTCTTACAAAAAGAAGGAAGACAGGAAATTGTGTGGGTAGAGTTTGTAAGCATATACTCGAGGGGCTAGCATAGCTAGTGGGACTAAAAAAAAAAAAAAAGAAACACTTTGTTGTCTTTAACCTCAGTTACTTTGAATTCTCTCCAGCCTGTACAGCCTCTGCTGCTTGCATTGTTTCACCATGCAGTCCTGAGGTCAATCCCACCTCCTCTTTCAAACAGTTTGAACAATGAGGCTTGCAATTCTACACATCAAAGTTCAGTCGGATTGAAATCAAACTATGTGGGGCAAAAGAGCTGGGATCAATTGAATCTTGCATTTTTCTTCACTGTGCTGTAATTAATGAGGGGCGAAATAATGCTTTGATTGCCTCATGCCAGTATATAAAAGCTACAAACTACAAAGGTATTCTGAAGATGGTAGAACGATGTACTGGGAGGTGTGTGACAGAGACCTTCGGCATCCTGATGGTATGGATGGTGTTGTTTTTATTCCCTTTGCAAAGCTTACAACAAATCTTGATGAATGTTGAGAGCTGACTCAGTGGAAGCCTTTTGAGTAACTACTGTGAGCAAACATTTATTTTAAAGTTAATAGTCTGTCTGTGGTTAATAATACCAAACTGCTTTAGGTGGCTTAATGGTCGAGATGTCGCCATGTTATTAAAATAAATTTGTCCAACAAAGCAGCCAGGGCTGCGTCTAGTGATTATTTTTTATTAGCAATTAAACTGCTGATATATTTTGTAATTGTTTGATCTACAAAATGTGAACATTTTTAATCACAATAAAACTCAAGGTAACATCTTGTTTTGTCCAACCTAGAGATGGAGATTGTCAGTGTATTGTTGCATTAAATAAAACAGAATCTTCACAACTGAAATGTTTTTGCTTGAAAAAAAAAACAAATCAATTTTCAATTGACAGCTCTAATAGTAACTAAGAGGCAAAGCGGCAAATTATAATTGCTATACCTCAATTAAGCTGATTAAGATTTTTATGTGCCTACCTATGGTTGTATAATTCAGCTTTAAACAAAGTCAAATTATCTCAGTGTTTGTTAGATTTAGCAGATCAGCATTTTCTCAATCAAGCAGTGAGCTTTTTTTGGCTTGTTTCAGTTTTTTGCACTCCAGAATTAGTTGTGGCAAATGTCACTTTGTCCGGTTTACGCATGAGTATACCTCACATTTAAATTCACATTTGATTCAACAGGCCCTATTTGCACCACTACCAGCCTCCAAAAGACTGTGGAAGCACCCAAGGGAGTTTGGTAAATAGGACTCTAGGAACTGCTAGTGTTCATTTCCAAGGAAATGTTGATGAAAAAGAGCATGAGTTATGTCCTCAGGGAGAAGATGAGGAGATTAGAAGAAAATAAAGTTGCTTTTTCTCTCTCTCTTTTTTTGTTTTAGCAGTGACTCACGGCAAAGTCACACCGAAGTTTGAAGTTACAAATCTTAAGGCGTGACACATTGCCAAGAAGGTGTTGCTAAAAATCACACCTTAATCAATTATGAAAGCCATGCTTGGATAAAGAAATTACTTCACTGTTCCTCATGTCATCCATTCATTACAGCCATTTGTGTTTTCAGTTTCGGGACCACACCACACAGGTAACCTAGGTGTCCTAATCCATGCAGCACGTTCACGTACGATTGGTCTCCAGGGTCTCTCAGATTAATATTCTTGGTATACCTCCACATGGTGATGTGGATCCTAATCAGATGCCTAAATCACCTTGACACATAGCAATCTAATTTCTAGTTCACCCCAGATATCCAAGTCTTCCCTCATTCCCTAAGTGTAATTATCTCAGGTGAGAAGGAGTCATCCACTTTGAATCTTATTGTGATACAAACTACTGCACAAAGACTTAGCAGAATCAAGACAACGAGGGAAGATCTAATATGTAAGAGTGCAGTAGAAAGTCCTACCCTGCATTTATCATGCTGCCTTCTTAGTTTAGGATATTAGTATGCCAATATGATATTGAGCACTAATTTCCCCTTGAGCATGATGGGGATGTCAATAGTTTCACAGGGATTTGGTCATAAACCAAAGTATTGGACATGATAGGAGAATGATCTGATGGTGGTGCTAGAGGAAAAGTCTAGCGTCATTTCAGTTAATCCTGAAAGGGACTTTGACGTGTTTATCAAATGTCATGGCGATCCATCCAACAGATGCTGAGATATTTCAGTCGAAAGCACAAATATCAACCTCGTGGTGGCCCCAGAAGAAGCAGAAAGTTAAGAGAAGGGTTTGTATTCTAAGAACTATGAATGTCTGCACCAAGTTTTGTACCAATTCCTCATTTTGATTTCCAGGTCATGCTGTCTTTGGGTGGTAGGCCTGCTTGTACCTGAACTATTGTGCAATGCATGCTGGGCTATAAGTTTCCGGTCCCTCCCACCCTGAAAAAGATGGAATGGATATGTAGAGGATGATGGTGGAAAAGGAAAATCTGCCTGAGCTGAAATTTGGAGCCGCTTGTATTAAAAAGGTTTGCTCAATAGTGTTTGTTAAGGTCACTCTTAGAATTGACTACAATCAAATGAAATTAATTAGTCTCAGTTATGAAGATTGCACTAAATAAAACATACAGAGAAATTCATAAGGTTTTAGTCATTGTTCAAGCAGAAATGTGAAATATTGTCTGGCTCCAGCATGTCCAGTGTGAGGAATTGCCACATTCCTCTGTTTTATATGATTTTAAACTGAATATCTTTGAGGTCTGGACTGCTAGTCGGACAAAACAAGATATTTAAAGATGTCACCTTGAGTTCTGGGTACCATTTTTTTTTATTTTGTCTGGAAGGCATTAATGCATAAAGATGGGCTTTGTCGTGTATTGTTAAACAACAAACAAAAACACCCATTATATATAAAAGCTGTCATGTGCATCCAGTTGCTAGTTTAAGACATCCATATTTTTTTATTATTATTTATATTGATGCAGCAAACAATGGGAGAAGTGTCCAAGATAATCTCCAATCATTACAATAAATACTATAAAGTAGCACAAGGGGATTGGATACCTCAATTGAAGCCACGACAAAATGCAAACAAAAGTATGTGGTGTTTGGTTGGGGCGCTTTCACCATGTCTGGTGGTGAGGAAACCCTCAAAATTTCAACTACCATCTGTGTAGCCCTCTGCTGCTCTCAGATATCCATGTGCTACATCATTTCCATAATGGGATTTTAGGACCTAAATACATTCCATATGGTCTACATCCATCTGTTGATAGAAACATTTTTGTCACATAGGAATAAAACATAAGCACAGCGTATAGAGGATAATAAGTTTGCCTTTTAACCATGCACACTACCATCATGAAAGCGATAGAGAGATATGCTTAATGCTTCAGGGTAAACTCCTCAATGCTTCCTCTCGAATTATGCTGTATGAACTCTGAGATCAAGGTAAAGAAAAGTCACAAGATAGTCCAACATGCTCCCACGTACAGTAGAAAATACTGTTTGACTGAAGTGGGTAAACATCACGCTTGTAGTTGACCAGTTGACTAAGACAAAAGCTCATCTACACACATGCGATACAATAAAATGTGAAGTTCTCGCCACCTTCAAATGAACAAAGATGAAAAAGAATTCATTAATCACAATGTGCATAAATTGCTAGTCGCTGTAAATTAAAATTAATGTATGTTAAAACGCCATTATTAATTTAAACCGTTCAAATCACTTTTTGATTTGCAGTTATCCTTTAACTCTCTGATGTTCTATGTTCAACAGGATACTAATGGAATATTGATGACTTTGACCTATTTAAGACAAGCACAGGGGAGGTTAAAACAAGTAAAGAGCACTTTTGTGTTTATTCTGCTCCCTTGCTGTGCCAGGCAGCAGACTGGTAATGTCTCTTTAACATCTTTACACAGCCAGAACTGCTTTTGCTTCCAAGAATAATCAGCAGCGCTAGTGGTACTGAGGTCTTTGTCCCTAATTTTTACCCTGTAAATGGCCATTTAGAGAGCAATCGTATCACTTCCATTTGTTCTGATTCGCACTGAGCCGCGACATGAAAAGGTAATTAAAAAGAATTGCTCATGAGGTCAACTGAAGGAGAACGCAAATTATTCTATACAAAGCAGGTTTAAGTCAAGACATGCGTTGATTTGCTCAACATGTTTGATCATTTTTATCAAGTCCTCAGAGGGAGCATTCAAACCTGGGCCGAGACAGCAGTAATACATTTCAGTTTTCAGACAGCCTTACCCTTACTTAATGAATGTGAAGAATTGTGATGATGCAGTATAAAACGGTTGTTTTCTGCCAAGAAACATCCCTTGAGTAGAGGGGTATTTAATAAATATTGTAACTGTAAAACAACACTATTGGGGCTTAGGAGTTTGAAACAGCGATGAATAATGTTTCCCTGTATTACCCCGGCCTGTTTTCCTTTATTTGCCCCATTTTTCCAACCCATTATATGATTTCTCTGCTTTCTTTTAGTAAGGATTTACATAAATGTCTAGTCATTTTGGACGTGTTGTGTTGTATACAGTAAATGTGGAGGGGGAGATAATATTTATACCAGAGCCACAGAGAAAAGTTGTGCAAATTACAAACGACTCAGAGGGTCAAAGCCATTCATTTAAAACATGCAAGGCGGCAGTAGTAAAAGCGTGCGGTGTTGGTGTATTTTCATTTTAATGAGGTCTCTGTGTAGTGTAAAACGTTCTATAGGCTTAATAATGAGCAACTAAAATACCTATCCCTGTGTCATTTTGTTCTTCTATGAAGTCTCACACACTTCACGTCTTTGAGAACTCTTGCAAGTAATCTGTTAATCTCACTCAAGCGAGGCCTCAAGTGAATGCCGAGTTATGACACATAAAGAAGAGTACCGCCACGCTCAGTGTCTCTCAAAGCAATGACACTATAGGAATGAGTCTTTTGTTGTTCCATTTGTGCTCTTTCAACTCAAGAACCTAACATCCTGTATTGAGCCTTTCTTTTCTAACATGGGGTTCGTTTGAGAATATGATCTGTCCCGTTAGAATTAACATTTCATTATACATGTATGTCCTGTGTAGGGCTACTCTTTTTCTATATGATGTGACAGAAATCAAACACCCTCACAGCATTTATGAGCATCATTTTGACCATATGGCTATTGTAAGTTGATGTTTTAAAAGTCTTGGACTCGCTCATGTGGCTATCAGATTATTGTCTGCTTAAATTGAACTGTGCAATTGTAATTTCCTCAGCCACCAAGTGAGCTCCTGGGCCCCTTCACCTGGAAAAGGTATAATTATATTTGGCTACATCTCTGGAGAGGAGAGTGAGAACAGGCACTTGGCTCTATTCATTTTAATGGATGGAACGAGATGCAACTCTTCCCTTACATCAGTGCCTTCTGGACCCAAGGCCACTGATCCCTCCAGTAATTTACCTCAGCTTTTTGAATATGAATAACGGTATTAATTTTAATAGCACATACTACCAAATTCAAAATTATATTAACCTGTTCAAAATGACCTCGGCAAACTATTTTCTGTTGCCGTCCACAGTGATGGAACCATACCTACCATTTTCTTTCCTCTGAATGAAAATGTCAACATACAGTATATAGATATCACGGTGGCTGACTTCACTATGCCACATTAGTTCTCCTTCAAAGGCAATGTCCAATCTGCATAATGTATACTGCCTCCATCTGACTGACAGCATTTTGCTAAATAGATAAAGGTTTAATTATTAATCAGGTTCCATGTATGCTGCAGCATGTTAATAATGCTGAAGGGATAATGCAATGAGCCATTTGCTTATTTTCTGCACCATGATGGGACTAATTTAAACTTAGCGTGCCTCAACTCTGCATCTTGTGAAATTGAACATGACTTGGGGGGAAGTCTGTCCGTGTTACATAAAGTAAAATTACAATCATGAGCACATTTCTGGTCATAAAAACAATCTTTTTTACATTCATCTCAGAGGTCTTAAAGGAGCAGTTCATATTAAATGTGACATTAATTGATTTACATGGAAGATTTCTTCTGCAATCGAAACAAAAAAAGACGGAATATATTCAGGATCTTTTGTACCAAAATCCGAGGAGCAGAGAATATTGTGCAGCCACTGATCCTTAGCCTTTCCCTCTACAGTTCCAACAAGCCCTTTTTGTTTAAATGAAACCCTGGTCTGCAGACCTTGACCAACTCAAAACATATAGCTGTGTCTAAGCTACTGTTACATAAATGTTGCTTCTTTTATTCATTCAGGAATAACCGACTTGGTGAAAGTTGTCTTTTTCAAGGCCTTTGTGCATAAATCAAATCTTTGCTCAACTGCCTGCTGAGGGTTATGCAATCCCCTGCAACATTTTCCTGACAGACAAATCATGAATGAGGTCTCCGGCACTCTTGTTCCTTTCCCCGAGACTACAGAATCACAACTGAACAAATAGTTTTATCTTCCTATGTTACTTTGTGCAAACACTTTGTCTTATTGTCTTGAACACTTGGCTACCTCTGCGTATGTGGAATACCATTTGTCTCGTGCATAAATGCTGACTCCTTTTCTTTTTTGAGTTCAACATGCTATCTCCACCATAATACAGTGTATGGCGCAAGATAAGTGATGAACATCAGGATAGTAGGCAATCAGAATGACATAAAATTCCAACATGGGAATAGACTTTACCATATTTATGGACAGCTGCTATTGCAAGATATATTATGCATGCAGTTCAGGCTAAGGTCATACTTGCTTTCACTCTGATACCAAAAGGATGGCATGCAGAAATTGTATCACTTTATTGAAAATGAATTTGGTATGTATTAATTAAGTGATTGACAGAGAAGAAACGGACAAATATTTCAATAACATCTTGGTAATTGCTTAATTGTTTGTCATTTATCAAACAAAAACGCTAACATTTTCAAAATTAATGACTTGCTGATTTGTATAATTGTAAACTGTAGTATTATTATTAGTTTCACCATCAACTAAGAGTATAAGAAATTGTAATGAGTCACTATTTTATAGAAGAATGAACAGGTAATTGAAAAAAAAAAAGAATGAAACATAACTCAATCATAAAAATTCATATTAGGTTGGTGCAGAATTCATTCATTATAGCTGTGTCACTATAACGTGGAGCTACAAATATGTGACGCTTAGATTCAGGAATTAGGAAGCAGAAGGAGAATTAGTATACAACTACTATAACCTGGATATTATTGACCAATATATTGTACGTTTGCTGTCTGTTAGCTTAATATTTCTGTCATGATGCCAAGGAACCGTAACCCAAATACTAAAAGCAGTTACTTGAAGATCGAAGTTGAGAATTAAAAGTTAATCCATCATAACTGTTTTTTGCATTGCAGTGGTTCTTCAGTGTACTGTAGATTGACCTTGACTCCGTTGTGATTTGTAATGTATTCTGTTTAGTCCAGTAATTACAAATGATTTGCTTTTGGGAGCCTTATACCAAGACTTTTTTTGTTTTCTCTCTGTAGAGCTGTGTCCATACATAGTGCAGTAGATGGATGCATCACTTGGTAACCTTTCCACCTTCATGCCACCCACGGTACAATGTTTAATTCATAAAGGATATACAGTGTGACATCTCTCATTCTCCTTTTGCATGCCTACAGCAACATGTGATCTCAAGGCGTTCCAAAGTCCCACAAGGCAACACTTTTATGTTTGTACATCAAATTGGAGATAATTGTCTTGCACTATATGCATGATAACTGTTTGCTCAGAGTACAAATCAGTTTGATGTGACGATCCAAATGACTTCTTGTGTCATTGCTCAGGCATATGGTTTCTCATTATTATGAACAGTTATTTCAAATGTACGGGTAGTCAGATAGAAGTCATTAAGGACAAATACAAAACCGATGTGTGTGGTGGGGAGCGGACTTTGAGAGAGTCACACTATTGTCATTCATTCATTTGAATAAATGCATTTGAGTTGCATATTAATGCAAATTGATAAGTAATTCTTTATTTTTCTAATAATAATCATGACATTCAAGTTTTTCCACATATAATAGCAAACCACATACCAGTAACTTAGTCACATCTAACAGTGTCAAAGCTTTAGTGTTAGCATTTAAAATTACATGACAGCTGTCAGTCTCCACTTTGGCTGCTGAGCTAGTTAATGTTTTAGTTTCCCAGACTGATAGGATGAACTGCTTCTCAGCCCTGAATGCTCCGGAGATCCACATTCAGAGCTATCAAGACGAGTAAGCTTCAAATATTGAGGTTATGCATTTGGCAAGAGGTTTAATCAATTCTGCAGAGTTTTAGTATCAATTCTTGGCCAAATCCATTGGATAAAACCAGCAGTACTTGGAGCTCTTTCACTGCATAAATCCTAGAGCTGTACCAAATTTTCTTTACATTCAATGCTTCTGTTGAGGTTTCCAAACAAAGTTTTGAATATCTGAGTCATATTTCACTCACTCAAAAATGTGTCTTTAAGGGCAGACTGAGTAGGATTTGATTCAAAGTTGGTCTCTCCTACCCGGCTCAACGAGCAAGAGAAAGAGCAGCGGTGGTCAAGTGAGCTATAGAGTGAATGAAGAGAGAGGTCAACATTAGCGAGAATGAAGCAGACATAATTTTTTTTTTTTTTCGTTGCAGTTACGTTCTAAAGCATGCATAAACATGGCCACACCTCCGCACAACCCTGCGGGAAGGACCCAGATCTTGTGTGATTGCAGATGAAACCACGCTCCGCTGTGTCCTCTGCGTGTAATCAGTCCAGCGGTTGGTCAAACGGACACACAGACCTGCAGCTCTTTGTACAGACAGGGAGAAAGAGGAGAGAGACGGCAATGCAACCTGGTCGCTACGTTTTGATAGAGTCCTGACCTGTGCAGGATTCAAAAGTTGACGGCACAATCTGAATGTCAACATTACGAAACAAGTTTCTGACTTCAAACTATTCAGTACAGCTTTAATAAAATCCCCAATTCTTTTTACATAGTTTTCTTCCGTGGCTTACAAGGACCTCTAAAAACTTAATATTGATTCTGAGATAGAAAAAGAATCTCAGTTTCTGAGCCAAGGCAGAATATTTTTTGTTTGTTTGTTTGTTTGTTTGTTGCTTTTAGTGGCAAGACTAAAAGGCCACACTCTCCAAAGTAGACTTTTTCATTAGAGAGACCTTCTTTAATAGATATCCTCAATTCAGCAACAGATTTAAGTTTAAGTTTTGTTTCTATCACTTGTCCGCTCTCAATGCTGCTTTAAAATTTGGCTACAATTCACTTCTCTTTAAAAGTGCATTAACTGCTTTTTGGGCATTGACATATCATCACCTTTTAGGTTGATGTGGCAACATCTACACATCCCATAGTTATACAGAGCAAAATCATGATTCATTTGAAGTCATATCTCTGACCAACTGGCCAATATTCACTTTTTTTACGTCTGTTTTTGTCTCTACCAACTCTTGAGGGAAATATCTGTTTGTCGTTGAGTTTTGGGGGGGTTTACACAACCTGCTGCACCCGAAGACGATGCTATGAGAGCGGTGAGAGTGAACGAAAACCCTTTAACATTGTCTTTACATTGTTATTTCACACGTGTTTTTAGAAATATCAATTATAGCCTATTTAAACATCAATATCAATATTAATTCAGTCTTACTGAAGTGACTTTTAAATGATAAACAACTGCAGTATCTATAGCAGTTTAGGAGGACAGGTAAACAAGTGAATAGCTACCAGACCAATGACCATCCATTGGACTGAATGAGACATTCTCCATATGTTTTTATCTAAATTCACACACACATACAAATTTCCTCCATGTGCACAGCCACGTATTATACAGCTTGATAGACTAAAATGCTATTAATGTTCAATATGGTAGCGTTGCGGAGAACAGTGAATCTGCAGATGAAAGCTATTATAACCATAGATGCTTCGCTGTACAAAAGACAGACATTTTTATTTCCTGGAGGCACTGAAAATTAAAGTCCTTGGAACGTCTTCACAAAATACCAAGATATGTTGCCTTGCTGCCATCTTATTGGGAGAAAAGGCTATTTGTTATAACCAGGGACATTGAGAAAAAAAAAAAGTGGTTTGATAATGAAATTGAATCTTGTTCCACGGCAGCAAAGAAGTTTAGAAACAAAAAAAACCTGCACACATGCATGCTTTGGCCCACTGCATGTTAAGTGAGAAACCTGAGGGTGTTACTTCCAGAATGTCACCTCTCAACAATTTGTCTATGCTGATGTGGAGTAGCTAATTAGTACTTGACTTCTGTGTTAAAATAGCCTGACAGCACCTGAATCTCATACGTGCAAAGCTACACAAACTGGTGGACGTGACTTGGGCTCATATAGTGAAATAATACTTTGTGGACCAACGATGCCTTGCAGCCTTCCTCGATGTCACTTCACTACTATGCAAATGGTATCCATTTTCCTTCTGCCTGCATTTGTCTTTCCAGAACATAGTGCTCCCCTCTGCTCACTGTTTGTGGTTAAAAATTTAAATTTTAATGCATCGCTGTGAGGTATATCTACAATTATGCAAATATATAAGAATACCTGATAGGATCTTTCCAGCTGTTCTTGAGTGCGGGGGCATGCGTAAAATGTGTTCAGGCAATTTCAGCATGTGGGGAATTGAGGGAAATAAAAGCACTTATGGATATAATATACTGTACCATAAACCATACTGCACAGGGAATACCAGAGGGTTCATTTATATTAAGGTCATCTATCTAATGGGGGCATCGGAGGTTTTATACTCATCTACAGTTGCAAAGTAATTTAATGAAAAGAAACAGTAAACAATGAAAATCGATTGGGACATAACAAAGAATGAATCAAGATTAAATGAAAGTATATTTGCTACTGTAATTGCTCTGAACAAGATGACATATTCAACATTCTTTAACTGTGATTGCTGTCAGAGAGGACTACTGTTAATAAATGAAACAGATGTCGAGTGTATGTACAGTGAGGACTGCAGAGTAAGTGCACATTTTTATTACTTTTTATTTATTTTGTTTAGTGCGTAAAATGCTAAAACATCGCACGTCACAGTCTCCTAAAGCAGAGTAAGATCTTCGAATTGCTAATTTTGTCCAGTCAATACTGCAAAATGTATTTCATTTACAGCGATATAAAACATGGGGCCGCAGCAAATCCTCACATCTAAGCAGCTAAAACCACAGAATGTTTGACATTTCTGCTCAGTAAATGGTTTCACCATTCCTTATGTGCATTTTCAACAGAATATGGACAGAATCTCTTTTTGTTTTTCTTTTATAACAACTTGATCCTAATAATCAAATATTTTATAGATTTGCAATCGTCTGAAGTCAGGAAAACTTGTCATTTAGGCCTTTTTGAATGTCTTTTGTCATTAAACGTACAGCATGCTTTACTTTTTTAAATTCTACAGCACAACAGATCATTGTTTGCCATATGTATACATTTCTAAAATGAGGACACTTTTAACTTTAAAATAAAATGATATTTTTTATGTCCTCAAAATAGAATTTCAATGGATTTATTTCTATTTTTTAATAAGTATACATTTATATTTGTTTATATTTATTTAAGTGCAAAATTGATACATTTGCTGCTTCACTGAGGAATACATTCTCTCCTCGGCAAAGATACAGATTCAGTAACCACGTTTCCTCTTTCATCATACATTTCGAGCTCGATCAAAGTTATTTGTGAGACGTTCATTCATACTGGAGCCTCTAAAAAGCCACATGAGGACATGTTGATTCAATGCACTACTTCTGATGTCTTGTTCAATCAACTGCTAACTTGAGAATACAAGAAAAAGCATTGCTTCAGTGCACTTATGCTGTATTACCCCACCAAGGTTTTCACCGTCCTACAGCCATCCCACCTTATCAAGGTAATCAATTTGCAGCAGCTTGCTCAGAAGATCAATAACTGGTTTAGATGCAAAGTGCCACCTCCCCAGTTATGCTGCCTGTATATTTATTTTGACAGTTAATAAAATTGGCAGCTCAGCCAATTTGAGAAAAAAATATGCAGTGGCTCATCCTGAAATGACGTGTCCTCAGCTGTGTGCTTTTTCAACTTCTTACCTCCTTGTGATGGTACTTTTTGGGAGCCAAACCTATTTTTACACTGTGTTTGTGTACTGCTAATGATAAACAGTGGGACCTATATAGCACCATAGAGCTCAATCCATATTAGATACAAGCTTTAAGGTCATTACAGTATACTGTAAATGTACTGATTATACTGGAGATTAATACATTTTATAGTATTTATTTTAATTGGTTAATTTCTCTGAGTTACCTGTGTAGTGGGTTTATCTCATTATGCAGTGGGAAAAGTGGGAAAGAAAGGAAAAACAACCACAAAGTTTCAGAGTCTTGGTTATATCCTATATTTTGTTGTGGCCCTTCAAGTCCAGAGAGATGTTGACAGATGCTATTTGCTGTTGGATATCTGAATACAGTTTGAACAGGCCTCATCAACATAAAAACACCCTTCTACTACTAGTATTTGGCTTTTTGACTGTCAAACCTTGAATGTGAGATCTAAAAGCAGTGGCAGAAGAAGAAGTAGACATCTTACTTGGCAGAAGTACCAATAACAATGTAAAAATACTCTTAGGTCCTGTATTCCGTACTCTGTTTCAACAACTAAATATATTCAAGGAATCAAATGTAAAAGTACTTGTTCCACACAAAAAAATGCCCTTATCTGAGTGAGTATATTTCTAAGCATTAATATCATTACATATTTGATTGTTAATACTGATGCAGTATAAGCATTTCATTTTTGTAGTTGGTTGAGTTGCAGCTAGTTTTTCCTACTATCTATATTTTATATCCAGTTGGGTAGTTTTGTCCAATGGTTTCTAACTAAGGGGTTGGTCCCCTACAAAAGGTTACAAGATAAATCTGTGGGGTCATGAGATGATAAATAGGGCAGGAAAAAAAAAAGAAGGATCAAAGTTCTGTTTACACAAGTTTTTATTTCATGATTGATGATTTTATTTTTTGGACCTTTATCTTTATCTATTTTCTACCTCTTTTGGCCTCAAACTTTTATTTAAATAAAAAGTTTAGAGTTGAAATATCTTTTGGTTAAACTTCTAGAAACTCTTAGACATCTGAAATGTCACAGGGGGCCCCAATTATACCCAGTTTTTTTGTAAGGGGTTACAAGCCAACGAGGTTAGAAACCACTAGTTTAATATTTTACAATCCATTTTATTCTGTAAGCAGTGTATGTTTTTATCTAGTAACTACAGGTAAACATGTCAGGTAACTGTACTGGAGTAAAAAGTACGATATTTCTCTCTGAAATGCAGTAGAGTGGAAATAGCATAAGACAAAAATAGTCAAAGACAAAAATAGTCTAAAGTACAGTAGTTGAGAAAATTATTTTATATCACCGTCTAAAAGTCGAAAGCAGTTCTTCAGATCAAGATGTTTAAAAGGTACAATTTTGAAGAAGTCACTGTGTACTTTTCAATCAACAGAGACCAAATATAATAGACTGGTTGTATCTCTTATTTCTGTGATCGACTGTCCAAGTGGTCTTGATGTAATGACTTTGTTCAAGTTCAAATTTATCTGTAAAGCACGATCTCTACAGAAGCTGTTCTAAGTGCTTTTCATAGTGATAAAACTTTATCCTCTGACTTAATTTCATCTTTGGTATTAAAGTGCAGCTTGCAGATGAATGCATTTGACTGATAATTAACATAAATATAAATAAATAACTGATGAATAATATATAACAATTCATCACTACACCTACCACTATCTGCAGCTGTAGTGGTAGGAGTAAGAGCAGCTGTGTTCCCTTGTAATAAATTGAACTGAAAATACAGTGGGACATTTGTTCCTTCCTGTCCTTTATGTCACTGAGCCATTTTTTTTCTCTAACAAGACCAGGGATGAGCTTCAAAAATGATAAAACAATCACATGTTCTACTTTTCTCCAAACCTGATGACTTTCACCAGCGAGTCTAAAATTGGAGCACTTTTCTGGGCAACCGCATTTCAGGTTCTAATCTGAAAGAGTCTGGCATATGAAATGGCCCTCGAGGGACTCCCTTTCAGTCTTGGCCATCTGAATAGGTGTAGAAACAGCTTAGCTTTCCACACTGTGCACACAGACACAAGCAAGGCTACAGAAAACAGTTAATGAAACAGTGTTGTTAAGCATTACTTTAAGCATTGTGTTAAGAGTGCAATGACCAGCCTTTGAGAGAATGAGAGAGAAAGAGGAAGGGTTAGAAAGAGATACTTAGAGAGACGGTGAAAAAAAAAGGTAATGGGTCATGTGAGAAGAGGGACACGAAGAGACGTGGAGAAAAACTGGGACAGAAAGAGAAAATGAAGTACCTTTTTTCATTTGGTTTCAGTTTCTGAGGTTGAATTTTTACTCAGAAATAAATTAAAGCCAATGTCACAAGATACACAATATCTGCAGAAAGAGTTGTGACATCAGAGTAACCCAAGGAAAACTGATTTTACAGTTAAATTACTTCATTAAACACAAGCATGCAAAGCTCTCCAATTAAGTATTGTGAGGCCTGCACGAAGCACAGCACTGCACATGTCCTGTGTGAGGTGAACCTTGAGATAATAATTATTTTTAAACTTGGAGACTATATCAGTCACACATTCCCCTGGGGAGGTAAGTTGGGCTAAGCCCAAGGCGAACATTGCTTTGGGACTCCCACTGCCTCCCAAGATTCAACACTAATGTCCCTTGGTGCACCTCTTCCTCATTTATCATACTATCAAGTGACCCATATAAGAGTCTCTTTGAAAAACCTCTGAGGATGCTTCAATAAAAATCCCTGAGGATTGGATGCAAAGATGTAGAGACTTTACCTTAAATCCAAAATCAAATAATTCCTTTCTTATTGTTAAAATGGCTCAATGTAATGTTGCACACCATGAATGTGGTGTTTAAGTTGAATCATTCATTCTTGACAGGTTCAAAATAGCCCAACAAAAGACACTGTAACAAACCTTTTTTTGTGTGTGTTTTTTTTCTCCTAGTCCTATTGATCGAGTTATTACATCCTGATGTGAATTCTGTTGCTAAGCAATAAATGGAAGCCATGACCAAACAAATAAATATTAATAACCTAATTACTGCCTGGAAGAAAGCTTGTTGCCTAGCAATATTACATATTTGGCACAAACAATGACAAACTTTTAAGCTCAGTAAAATCAATGAATTATGCCATGCTGTCGCAAACTTTAAAGCTCTGTAATGTCTCTGCACTCTGCATCAGTGAGAGCTCAGTGAGTTGTGGAAGCCTGGCATTTATTACACGAATCACCTCAAAACTTGGACGATACCGCAGCTGACATACTACTACTTGATTTTGAAGCATGAAAACAAACAGATAACATAAATATGTTGCACTGGTTTTGCTTTGACTTTGACACAATACCAGGATTAAAAAACAATACTTGATAGCTCCTTTGATACTACAGCATAAGGAAAAAAGTCCTCATCCTTTAAATAACCAGCCTGCACACAGTACAGTGTTTCCCACAGAGTGAGTCTAACTCCGTCCAGCCTCTTCCTGTTTCAATCTCACAGTATCATACAGACACAGTATGTATAGAGACAGTATCCTATGTTTAATATGTTGCATAATGAAACAAACAACAACAAACAACTTAACAACATCATCTTTATAGGATGATAATATGTCAGTGTTGTGTTTACAGGCACACTTTGGGTGTTTGGATATTTTTAGGCAAGTTCATTTGTGTAATGGACTGTGAGTGCTGCCAAAATGCTGGTGACCACACAGTAATACTGTGCTGGAACAGTGTATACTCTGAGAGGACTGAAGCTGCTGTTTCACTGCTGACATGATGCCACTGTAAATGGTGTAATCTGTCAAAAGAGAGCGTTTTGACAAATATAATTGTTTGTTTGCTTTCACATGAACATATGAACAATTTGATAGTTAAAAACATTACAGGTACCAGCTTTACACCTTTATTAAGGCTAAGCAAAGTAAAATTTCAACATGCAAAGAAGTTGTAGGACCGAGGAACCTTAAAGATGAAAAAACTGGTCACAGAAACCTGAAAACTGGTAAATGGTAAATGGATTTATATAGCACCTTTCTAGTCTTCCGACCACTCAAAGCGCTTTCACACTCATTCACCCGATGGCAATGGCTGCCCTGCAAGTTGCCAACTGCTAATCAGTTTTTGGGAGCTAACCATTCATATGCATTCACCCACATGGCGTGGCCTTCGGGTTCAGTATCTTGCCCAAGGACACTTCCGCATGCAGTCTGCAGTGTTGAGAGTCGGGGGGGAGGATGTAGCAGTGTCTATCGGCACTGCCTAGGGTATATACCCGTGAGGAAAATCAGGATCCAGTCACACAGGGCGGTGTGGAGTCCTAGGGCACAAGGGTAGCGAATACTCACCTATAGCATATGATCTGATGATCTGATGTGGAGCCGGGGATCAAACGCCGATCATCTGATTAGTGGATGACCCATTCTTCCTCCTGAGCTACCACAACTGCCCAAAAACTGGTGGTGATTTGGACAAAAACGTCATCCTTCCCCATGCTGATTTTCTTGATATTTATCGTATTTACTCCATATACATATAAGATTTTACATTTGTTTCCACTATCAGTGTTACTTGCAGTTGCCTGCCTACTTGTCGATTAGGATCTTGCCTTTGGAGGTCACCACTCTGCAGGTACTCAACCGGGAATATTTGAGTTGTTTCCTCTGTTGAATTGACTGAATTCTTTGCAGCTACAGCACTCTGTGTCTTTGTTTATTTAAACCTAATTTGACTTTAATCCTGTTGCTCCAAAACATTCTCATTTAAATTTTGATGGGTTATTTCTCAACTGGCAGATTTGTTGGTTTACCTTTCAAAATGGCAGCATTTCTAAGATGGATGAAGGAAAATGAGAGTCCCTTCAAAAAAGATAAGGGACAGGCACAGCGAAAGGTTTATGATAATACCCTAAATTTAAATTCTTTCAAGCAAGCTTTGTGTCATAATGAGTCTCCTGTCCTTCACTCCTGCTGATCAGTTGAAGGCTTCTGTCTACTGGAGTTGCACATCATCTTTCTTTCAATGGTTTCTTGTCCTCCAAAACTAAAGTACATTTTCTCAAAGAAAAAAGAAGGGCTTGTGTGCTTTCCACAAATGTTGGCACCTAATTATACATGTTAAAGTTCTTTATTGTCTTAAATGCATAAAATGTAAAACTGTAAATGCATAATGAGTGTCAGCTCAAGACTTAGAATCCTATGGTCTGTGGGATCAGGCTGAGTGAGTGGACAGTTGTGTGTTCATCAAACTTGGTGACAGTGTTGGAGCTGTGGGTGGCCATGCACTTGTGTTATAACTGTACAGGAGAGGGCTGAGCATGCATCCCTGAGGAGTGCCGGTGTTGAGAGTCAGGGGGAGGATGTAGCAGTGTCTCTCAGCAGTGCCTGGGGTCTACCTGCGAGGAAAATCCCAGGGAACAATGGTAGTGAATGCTCACCTATAGTCTATGAACATGTGTTTGTTGTTGTTCATCTGGTTCAGGTGGGGAAGAGCAGTGTGGAAGGCCACGGTGATGGTGTCATCTGTTGACCTGTTTGGTCTGTACACAAATTGTCAGGGGAGTGAAGGTGATGAAGGTTTTGACTAACTGCTTAAAGCACTTCATGATGGGAGAGGAGGGAACTGCTGGGTAGATTTTATTTAACACTGCAGTGTTTAAAGACAGATAAATATTAGACAATCAGGGGATGGCGGTAATCTACCACAAGAAAGGCCAAAGGATTTGCGGGGATTAAGAGAAGGTCAGCAAGCTGTAAACAGCAGGGGGTAATTTAATTATAGTTATGATTTCCTGGCATGTCTTAGAAAGTATAAATATGTGTTGGTACAGAAGTTGGACTGACATTTTGAAAGATGAAATATTTCAATTCTAAACTTCAAAACAGCACTGTCAGTGCATAAATGGTTCAATTCCCCAGACTGTCTGGGAGATGTGGTGACTAACCCTCCTCCTCCTGGCAGAGGCTGTGTGGTTTACTAAATATGATTTTGATTGGGAAAATAGGAACTTTTGTGCCAATATACCCTAAATTATATAGACATGATATATATCTAATGGACCATGCATGTGTATTATATATTTTAAGGTGGAATTTCACTTCAGCTTCAATGTCGCAGCATGCATAGCATTAGAAATTATAGTTCAAGTCAGGTTTGCACATTATCCCCATGTCATGGGTTCTCTCTGGACTTCCTTCAGGGTCATTTGTGACTCTAAGTTGCCCATAGGTGTGAGTGGTTTGTCTCTCTGTGTCAGCCCTGTGATGAACTGGCAACTTGTCCAGGGTCTACCCTCTCTGTAGACCAATGTCATTTTGGATCAGCTCCAGCCCTTTGATAAGGGAGGCAATAGTGGATTTCAGCTGTTGATAGCACCAATGCAAATTTATTGTTCATTATAAGGCCATATCATGCTTTACATATTTACCCCACAGTACTTGTTTCATACACTTTGTGATTCTGAGCAGGGTTTTCCAACCCCCTAACTAGTATCAGGCGTTCGAGTTAGAAGAATATGAAAAAGTAGTACTAATATAGGCTAATATACAGTTAGCTATGCCTCAATTATCTTCAAGGCTATGACTGTTTATTGGTCTGCGCTCCATCTTTCTTAATTAATCCCTGTCGAACGCACAACAACAGAATACTGATTTTGAACTCAAAGTTTGAAGAAAGTGAAGAGTTATGTAATCGTGTTTGTAGATAACCTGTAGTGAACGTGGCTTTGCAGGTAACAAATGGCCTTAAAAGTTGTCTTTGCTTTTGAAAATGTGTTGCAGTAAAGTATACACTTGTTGTTAATAGTATTCAAAAATCATTCAAATGGTTCATTAATTGAAGGTGTGCTTCTGAAAGTCAGGAGTCTTCAGTGCTACTCAAATATTCTGATTTTGTCATTTGTAATTCCTGTGCAGAGGCGTTATTCTGACGACCAGTCATTCTGATTTCAGCATAAAAGCACTGATGTTTCTGCCCCCCTTCTACTCCAAGTCCACTGTGTCGCTCCTTGAGGGACAGAAAATATTCAAAGAAAAGATGAGAGGACATAGAGCCCAGCAAGAAATTTCCAAATGACAGTGACCCTGCATGACAAGGGCAATGTGCCCAGAGGCAAAATAAACGGACAGCGCTGCGGCTTCATGGTGACGGTATACCATCAATAATTGAACAGCCCATTCTTAAGGAAGAAAAGAAGTGTGGAAATTTATCAGGGTTTGCATTGAGCCTTTCACTCAGCTGGCAGCTATATTCATCACAGCTTCTATAATGTTCTTATTAAGCATCACGCAGCATTTGTCTCTAAATAATCAATCTGAATAATCAATGAGAAAGAAGGCTTTAGATATGTTTGAACTGTTACCATCGATCTGTGTTCCCACTACATCCATTTATTTCAGTTATTTTGTGATAAAACCCTGCAAATTACTTTTTATTTCACCTACATTTCCTGAAACAAATGTTCTCCTTCTGGCAGGGTTTATGAACTTTTCCAGAATGCCTTCAGACAACCCACGAACAGTTAAAATAAGCACTCTTTCTCTAAGGTGAAGGAAATGACTGTACTGTGAAAGCAATCCACTGAATTTGTGTGAAAATAAACACTGGTACTAACCATTCACAAACATTTATTAGTCATATCACTTTTATACTAACTCTAATGGATTACCTGTGGCTCCAAAGTTTCAAGTGTCTTCAAGCTCATTTTTGTACTCTGCTGAAAGGAAACCAATTGCTGTTTTTGAGGCATAAAATATTCAACAATGTTATGAAACAGTAAATTGTTTGGCAGTAATTTTAACATGACCTTTGCATGAAATGTGCTAAAACTACTAAACAATAGGGGTGGGTGATATGGCCCTTTGATAATATGACTATATTTCAGGGTATTTCTGCAATAATTATATTCTTGACAATAATGACAGTCTCGTACACAACCAGGTGCATCTGTTTGAGGTCACAGATCAAGCTTGTTACAGTCTTCCTGCGCTTCCATGTAGTTTGTTCTACATCTGCTCTTTTGTAACTAAACCACCTCCACACGACTGAAATTGATCTCCTTTTTGGAACCAACTTCTCCACTGTGGAGCAGATAGCAGTGTTACTTTCGCTTTTAGCCATGCTTGTTGCTGCTGTGAGTAACAATATGAGCAGTGTTGGAAATGAACTGCCACAGTATGCTCGAGCATTCCAAAAATGTAACAACCACTCTCTTTTGTTTACCAGGTACTTTCTTATTTTAACCGTCAGCGTGTAACTGCATGTGAAAAATAATAAAACTAAAATTTAATAATGGGGCAATGGGCTATTTAGACTTTTAAACTCAGATTTTATATCGTCACACTTTGTCAACAACATAACTTAACAATATTTATATTTATAACAATAACCATAACAGTAAAATAGATGTAAAACATGGGAATATGTTGCTCTCTGGACGCAGCTGGCTAGAACGAGCACATACTGGCACAATGATACTGCCATTATAGCTAAATCTGCCCACTGCTGATTCATTATCCACAACCTGGATGAGTAACTATTTTCTTATTATATGGCTTTGTTGAATACCTGATTCTGATTGGTCAATTTCATCATTCTATAGTCTTATTATTGTATAATGGACTGTTGCTATGGATGTAGTTCTGATCATAGACTCTTTTAAATCAATATTTTGCTTCACAATATTGATTTCTTTAGTAATTAGCCATGTAATAAGACATAATGGCGTACTATATAGCGGGGATCCTTAACTGGTGGTCCTCGGGCTACATCCAGTCCACCAAAACTTCCCATCTGGCCTGCAGAATGGCCGCTGATGAAGCCATTTTGATATTTATTATGAACATGGTATCTGTGGTGAAAAAATTCTTAGTTACTAATGTAATACCGCTGCAGCTGCACATTAAAAGCATTTAACTGGTGAAATGCAAATTGACTTTCATAATAAAATAGTAGTCACAGGATATGCAATGTGTCATTGAGGCTGAAACTGTTGCTAAATGGAAAAAAAAAATGCATTTATTCAACAAAACAACTCATTTTGGGCTTTTCTCAGTGGATCAGTTGTAAATATTGCATTAATATTAGCATTGTATGGATAGCAGTATAACATCATTTTACAGTTGCTCACAGAATGATCAACAAAGGTCAGTTATAACAACAATGGTTTGTTTTTTCTGCCCCCAGAATTCTGAGACCTGTAGTATAAACGAGGTGTCACATGCACAATAACAGTGCAACTGCATGATAGCGTCAAAACCGGTGAAAGTTGATTCATATTTTCTGCCACTCATGACTGCATTCTGCAATTATGTTTCTAGAATTACAAATTTTAACCTCAGCGAACTGCCTCCTTGGTGAGGATCAGAGAGCATTTTCTAGTCAAGTATGTAGTTATTATTATGTATTTCTCTTATTTTTGAGTGTCTGCTCACACTTATATAGACTAATAAAAAATAAGATTAATTTTGTGGGAAAGAGAAAATATTAAACAATAAAAAAGGCTAATTAGGCCTAACAAATTATTATTTTTTTGGAAAGTCCAGCCCTCACAGCGTGTGCCTAGAAAAAAAAAAACAAATTCAGTTGAAGATCCCTGATGCATCGCCTACCACTCATTTAATATGTATTAATTCCAGTTGGACAGTTCAGCGGTTTAAAAAATACACAACACGTCCAATGTTTGCTGTATCATGTCAACCTTTGTGAATGGTCAGTAGACTTAATATCTCAATGGCGAGCACATTGACTTCATGAAAAGGCATCCAATAGCTAAACAAGCCAAACCTTGTTCATCCCTGTTCTCTTCCGTTTTATGGCTTCAGACTAACAGTTGGTATTGAGGATCTTGAGGAGGGGGATGTGGGCCGACAACACATTTCTCTCGCTCTTTTTTTTGTGTGTAATCGTCTGTTCAAGTCGCTCACAGAGAGACCGGCCCACTAGGACGTCTCCCTTTTTATTCTTTTCAAACACCCATGTGGTGTACCTGATGGCCGATCCGACTGTGACCCCTCCGATGTAACACCACATCGTGTTTCTGTGTCTCCTCGTTAAAGTGTCAGGGTGAAACAAGCAGATTTAATCTGCACTCTGTAAAACTACTTTTATTTACACTGGTAGGATGAGCAAATTTACCCACCACTACACCAAATCACCTGCACTTGAAGAGTACTAATTTTCAACTCATGCACACAGATATTTTTAATTTTGACATGTTCTTCTGTTGGCTGAATGAATTTGATAAATCCACATTTGTGTTTTTTCAAATACAATCTTTCCAATTGGAAACATTCCTAAGCTCCCCCCAAAAATATAGCCTTTCATCAAAATGTTTTCTCAACTTGATGCCTGACCAGCTTCTGATTTGTTGCTGTCTTTGGTCCATCCCTTGTGGCCTGATTAAATTATAGCAAGAAAAACTTGTTGTGGAGAAAACATAAAAGCTGCAGTGAGTTCTCCTCTCTTCCTTTTTGTATACTGACGTAAATATGCTTTTCCTGCCTTTTCAGGGAATTGCATTTACAATAAGATTATCAAATAAGTACCTTTGCCCCTCTCAGCCTTGGCAGAAAACCTCTTTTCACCCCACCTTCAAAGATCACATCTCAGCTCAGATACAGGATTGCTGGTGTAGCATTAGAAGAGGATTAGACATGGGCCGTAAGGGACGAATCTGTTCTGTACGTTGGCTCAGAACATTCTTAAGGCCTTTGAGGTGTAAATTAAGGTTTGTCTCTGAGATCTTACTCGGTGGCACAGTAAGCACAGCAGCGTACAGGAAACTAGTTCAAAAGACTTTTGCAATTAACTTTGGCTTCATGACATCCTGTGATTAGAATCATTGTTGTAATGTGTCTGTAGACATTATTTTAAGGACCAGTGCGTAGGATTTAGTGGCATCTAGCAGTGTAGTTCATGACTGCAGCCATGTCATCTCACCTTTGCCTTCCTAGTGTGAAAGGGAAACTGTGGCGGCCACTTGACATGCAAAAGGACCTATCTAGAACCAGAATTTGGTGTGTCCATTCTGGGCTACTGTAGAAACATTGCTGGTTCAACATGGCGGACTCCGGTCCAAGAACACCCGTGATATCTATAGACCTCATTCTAAGGTAACAAAAATGTAATAATTCTTTATTTACCAAGATTTAGATGAGATAGTCAGTATCACTCTTACGCTTTGAATAAGGCGGGGAGCTAGGAGGCATTAGCCTAGCTTAGCATAAGGACTAGAAGCAGGGGGAAACGGTGAGCCCGGCAAAAGGGATTTACAAGCTGAATTCGCCCCACTATTTCTGTGTAGCATCTCTGCTGGTTTCATGACCGCTGTTTTTAAAATCATGTTTGTGTACAGAGTAAACAGAGGAATGTGTTAAGTGTTGAGCTTTAGTTATGAGAGTGTTATACATCATCTCAACTAACTGTCTGCAAGTAAACAAATGTGAATATTACTTCAAATGTCAAACTAGCCATCTAAAAGTTTATTCAAGTCCTCCTTGATCATATAAAGAAACAAATAAAGCCTAAATCAGAAACCAAAATCAATAATTGATCATAACTCCACACACTGCCAGTGTGACACATGTCTGGGTCTTGCTTGACGAGGGCATGTAGAGGGCCTCTTGTAAGCTAGTATGTCCTCTTTCAATTATGCAACTCTTTGAAGCCCTTCAGGCTTGGGGGGCCAGCAGGGTGATCAAAGACATAACAGAATAATTTGACCAGCGTCGCTGTCAGTTTTAAGAAGATCTAAGCCATTTCATCTACAAACAAAACACAACAAAGGTAACGGAGTGAAAAAAAAAAAAAAGTCTATCACTGCAGCCTTTTATCCGATATTTCCGTCGCCACCAAACATTAATGTCACTGTTCTGTAATTCTGCAATGGTGCATGGAGATTCGTAGAGGGGGGTAATTACTTGATGGCGCTTTCAAGCTGTTTTTCTCCTGTCATATACAGTTATGCGATTTCATTTATTTCTTTTTATGTTCCACAATTAACACACGGTCATCACTTGGCAATAGCACATAAAATACTTTATCTGGGGGTGCTCCTAGTTTATCAGCCCATTTCAAATTGATGATTATTAATTGTTTATGGATGCACAGGGCAGGGGGTTGAATCGCACGAAGTAAGCGTCTTATATTGGTTGTCACATTTGAGTGCATGTAGACTTCATATCTGCTGTGCTTCGATGATTACTCATTAACATCAATTTATCATTTAATGTCAGGCTCATTTATTCACTCCTCGATCACATAAATCGCCTCGGAGCGTGCTACAAGTGCATGTTAATGGTCGTGCTGTTTCCGCTGGCAGTTGTGATTTCAAGAAGCGACATCTCTTATCATTTCTCAGAATGAGAGTACCTCACAGATGAAGGTAAATGACGCCGTTGCTGTTAATGTGTGAGCTGCAAGCAGCTACAATACGCACCTCGACTCAGAGGCTTCAAATTACATTAGCATCACAATTAGAGTTTTATTTTCTTTGTTTATTCGCCCACTCATTACTCATTTTTACAGTTAATATTCCTATTATCAAGTCCAAGACTGTTTTGGAGATAAAGCAACTTCTCAGCTACCAGAACAGAACGTCCTATTTTATATTTCCAGTAAACGTCACTGTCACTTCAGACATATCAAATTTCTATGATTTATTTATTTATTGCTTCATCACCATTCAAAATGTAATCAGTTTTTAAATTATATTTTTTAATATTCATTTTAATTGAATAATATCCTCACCTAGAACGTAGAAGACGAGATATGAGTGGTGTAAAAGCTGTCAGAAAATATAATGCGGCATAAACAGGCTTGATGAAAACGGCTCGCTGTGCTAGTTAACACCCCCAGATTGAATATAACCAGTTGGTCATTGACTTCTGAACACAAAATAATACTGTAAAAATCCCCACTGATTTGTTGGCTGGCAGCCATCCAGAGGCCCATGCTAATGTCAAACTACAAGCTTCAACAAAAGCCGCTCAGTCGACAGGCCGAGGATCATGGACATCAGACAGCAGAGAGTACAGCTGTGGAGTGCTAATGTAAGAAAAGGAAATTTCCAACACTGTGAAATTAGAATAATTCTCTAATTTTTTATGAAGTGAAATGTTTGTATTTGTGCATCCCTATAATGTCTCTTCATGTAGCTAAGATATACTTATTAAAAATAAAACCAACAAGGTCGAAGTCAGTTGTCAAGAGACTGGTGTAACTCATTGTTGTAACCTATTATATGTTTACTTCAGCCAAGCAACAGTCCTTTTTAGTGATATCAAAAATAGGTTTGAATGTATGATCTGCCCAGCATGTTTAGTTTCCTCTAATAAAACCTGGACATTGTGCAATAATATTTGACTTGTCTGTCCAAAGAAGGGAGAGAGAGAGACATGCAGCAAAGAACCACAGGCCAGAATGGAACTCAGGTCGCTGCAGCAAGGACTTAGCCTTTATACATGAGCTTAAAGGGCGCCCTTCGCTGTATTTAATGATTTGGCCATATATATTTAATATTTTTATAATAACAGTGTGTCAGTCTGTCATGGTGAACAGTAGCGGAACAAACATGCAAACATGTGACATCGATTATGAGTCACAGCAGTAACAACAGTGTTATTATGGAAAAAAGATGAACTTTGTGTTGCATCATTGGATGTAACACATTTGCATCCAAAAAATATACAATACTGAAGATTTTGATTCTTATTGCTGAAGCTTAACCTTCAGATCTGCACTTGAAAATATATCAAATAAAAACTGACTTTATACTTGTTCAGTTTAAAAAAAATAATATAAAATGCTCATTCTGTCAGAAAAAGTCTCACTTTTATATTGGCAAGTCTGAGATTTTCTCAACTATGGCACATAAAAATTGATCTGTGCATCATGATTTATGGAGCAGCAACTGATAATTTATTGGTTAATTAGTTACAGCATTTTTATGTGAGGTCCCTGATTTAATTATGTCTCTACATCGTAGAGCTGCACAGAGATTAAAATTTCCCCAATAGAGCCATCACATACTGCCCTGTCTTTGAGTCATCGGCTCTGAGCCTAACTACTGTACCAATATTGTGCTTCGTATATCGGTGTCAAATCCCCCCACCCACAATTTCTGTTACCCACTAAAAAATTATATTTACTCCTGTACATACATATTTCACCCCTGCCAAACAGAGATGCTGCCCTGCCGTTGACGCCCTGTGGAGGGAATTGGCACATAACGTATGCTGAGAGGGATCTTCAGCGTAGATCTCCGGTTTTCACCCTAGACATGCCCGCTGGAGGCCTGCTTTAAGAACATTCAAAGCGATAAGCAACAAAGAGTGATTGCCCTTGCGTGCCTCGTGGCAAAACACTTGATCTTAATGAACTGGAAGGTGAGGAGGCCCTCCTGCCTGAGATAGGTGGAAGATTTCCTCCAACTCTTAAGCATGGGAAAGGACACAGACATCCTTAGGGACTTAGACCAGGATACGAGCGAGCTCTGGAATACTATAAGATCTTCCTCGTATAATTAGTGCTCACAGCATGCTTTCTGAGTCTGAGTTCCTACCAACCTGAGATCTCCCTGCCTACAGCATCTATCCTGTTTAGCCCTCTTTCTACAATAATTAATCTAGCTATCTATTTAGAATCACTAGCACGTGTGCTGATGTGCATGCAAAGAAAAATACAAATATAAAAGAGGAGTAAGGGAGGAGTCAGCATAGTTGCATCACAATGTAACCAGATTATGTATTTATTTTTGGCAGTGTTTTAAAAAAAAAACAGTCTTTGTTTTAGTGTTAGGAGTGGACTGAAGCTCCGGAGGGTCAAACCTATGACTCAACAGCTCCCTGAGTCACAGTGCACTGTGGCCAAAATATGCAGGCTATGACACCATCTGTTTATTTCATCGTTAGTGCTAACAATGACACCAGAAGGTCAATGGTCGCCTGAACGAAGGAGGGGGCCCCGTAAACACCGAGCGTCCGTATACAGCATATTATTCCATCATCCTCAGAGAGAGACACAGCACATCTTCAGCAAACATAATACCTAACCTTATTATCATGCTACATCTCTCCCCCCACCTTGTACCTCATTTAATTATTCACTCTCTGATAGTGCCTCTTGTATTATTGAAGATTTACCCAGCTGGCCAGTAGCGCAACAGGTAAGCTAATTATAATGTCAGTGCCACTGTGAGTGCTAGTTCACACTGTACTGCACAGGGAAGGGTGACTAGCACTTTTAATAAAGTTCTGTTGCTGCAAAAACAATTGCTGCTTTATCCGAATAATCTTAAAAGATATTTATAGACACGTTGACTTGAATCACTTCATGTGATCACAAAACGATACGAAGGTGATCCCATATGAAGTTACGATGCTACATGACGAGACACGTTTTCAAGAGGGTGCACAGGGAAACTAATCATAATGTTTAAAGAGGAACTCTTGTTTTTTCTGACCTGCAGCGGTTTAACTTCTCACCTCGCTGTAGTGTTGTACAAATGTACTCCAGGACCCTGGGACCCCACTGCTAGTTGTGGTGACAGGTGCAACAAAGCACACAGAGGAGGAACAGGCCCGAAACGTTGAAGCAGACAGGTCAGTGAAACACTGCTTTTCAACACGGTGTGACATCTAGCGGCTATACCTTGAGACAGTGTTTGGTTTGTCATGGGCTATTGTAGAAACATGGTGGTGCAATATGGGGGACTCATTCTACTGTAACAAAAACACACAAGTACGTATTTTCAGGTGATTACACACTAATAAAAACAAATTTAAGAATATTATATTCAATTTCTGTCATATTCCACCAATAGATCCCCCTAAATTTTACACACTGGAGCTTTAAGTTGCTCTTAAAAAACAATTCTAATGTATCTGAGCCATGAATCATGTATAATGTAATAGTACATGTTTATGAGCTCCTGCACACTTTTTGCCACAATGGCTGCATGAACCCTTAAATTTATTGCAATCTGATTGCCTCAGAGAGAGGGTAGAATATTTGTTTTTTTACGAAGCCCTTTTTATAACTTGTTTTAATTTGGAAAAATAAAACCTACTGTATTTATTCTGAATAATAAACTCAGCATGGCACAAAGACAAATGATACTTCCTGTACTCTAATTTTCAAACAATAGTGATTTAATATTGTGGCCTTAATGGCCATTTATTACCTCAGTAAACAGTGTTTATGTAAACACAGTTTATTTTGTAAATCATGGTCATATTTAGAGATAATGCAGGGTATGCTTTAGCGCGTGATCACCTTGTGATTGACAAGTCATTCTCAGTGAGTTCGTCCAGCACAACCCACTTTGCTCACAGCACTCAGGTCAAAAATATATTTTAACGTAATGTTTAGCTGTAATACTGTACAACCAAAAATCCAGGATGGTGATGTCAAGACGGTGCGCAAGACGACAAGCAAAAAGCTTTTCATTGCTTCATGTTGTGTCATCTTTGCATTGACTTCACATGTAATCGAGTGAACATGCTATAATAGTGAGTTAGACACGTTGTGTACTGTGTTGTGCCTGCTGATGTATTTTTGAGAGCTGTTTGGAAAGCCCGTCTTACCGCCCTTGCATGTAAAAGACTGAGGCACGAGCATTTTCTGCATCAACTCTCAAGTTAAAGCTTTGAGAGAGTAGGGTTGGCTCCACCTCTCACACGTGACGGACTCAGAGAGAGAAATCTCTCTTCTGGACTTGGAATATCAGAAATGCATCACTTCCTAATGTCTAAATTTCTCAGATACAGACAGCAGATCCGATATCATTGGAGCTTATCTTTATTAATGTAGCCCCGGGGAGAGTTTATACCAACTTTCGGTATCAATTCCTAGAAAATACTCCATCCACTTTACTAATCTATACTGTAGCACTTTGAAACAATGCTAGCACCTCACGCTGTCAGACGATACCCTGCTCCAGTTGTTGATGCTCGTTTGAGAGCAGAACATCAAAGCGCTGCGCTGACACTGAGATGAGAGAGTCTGTCTCTGCAGGCTGAGTTTATGTCCACAGTTTTAAAACTGTATTAATATATTTTACATGAAAATGTTTGGTTATTCTTGCTGTATCATTATGTAAAGATCAAATAATACTGCTATGCAGCTCTATGTAAGCACTGAATGTTTTTTTTTTTTTTTAAATATACGTACATAAATACATGTGCTTTTTCATACTGCTATTTTGTCGATATGATAGACGCCTTGCAGACTGTGTACAGTAATGATGTGGAAAATGCTGTGCCTAAAAAGTCAGTAAGCCGCAGAGAGCATGAAAAGAACAATCATTAAAAGCTTAGATCTGTCAATCATTAAGCTACTGCGAGAGCCTGCTGGAAACAACACAGCATAGCTTTACACGTGAGTGTCACTTGTCATTGTACAGACCGGACCCTCTTGAGCGAGGCGCTCAGATGTGTACTGGTTTGCACTGGCTTTGATGTAGACTGCAACAAGAGATGGCGGCTAAGACCATGTGAAAACTTTCTTTCAAAATGATGAACAGGTGGAGAGGCACTTCACCGTGTATGGTGCTTCAGGAGATGAAAGTCACTTAGAGGTGGAGTATCAAGATGTCTCTGCTATTTCAGTGGGTGACACTGGTCTTCAGTGTAACACAGCATCATGACCGCATATGTCATCTCCTGAATCTAGTGTCGACAGCTGATGCCACCGGTGAAGAAGCTGTGAAACATGCGAGAGGCTCTCTTATTCTGCTTTGGCTAAATGCCCTGAACTCTGTACCTTGTTTGTTGAAAGAGCGAGGAGGAAATTCAATCTGTATTGAATATAGAGCGTTAAAAGATGTGAATTATCAGAACTTCAAGAGCGATGAAGCACATACATGCCTACTCCTTGGTTGTTATACAGTACATGTGATCATTTCATTTGATTTTTGCTGATTTTGCCCACATGTTGTGTTTTACAGGTTCAATCCACAGCTTCCTGCTGCCAGCACTGCGCCAGCTGTCGAACAAGTTGAAGAAGCTGGAGTCAACTCCCAAAGTGCATAGATGCCGGGTTTTTTTTTAAAATATAGAAGACACATTATGGAGATGACACCAGAAACTCTGAGCTGATTGTTGCAGCTATGTTCCTGCCACACATCAGGACATCCTGGTCAACAGAGGGAAGCATGTAATGAAATGGCCATGGTAATTTTACCAAAAGGCTTCACTACATCAAACGCCTCTGAACAAATGACGCCTACTTAACAGCAGCCACTGTGATGAAAATTACTTCCCCGCATCTGTGAAGTCAGGAAAGGGTTGGATAAGTACGTTCACGTCAAGCCACTGGAGGATTTAATCTTTCCTTTCCTCATATAAAGAGCTGTCTCTCAAACTCAGTTGCTGTGTTGTTGATGCCATTGTTTTAAATGTAACTGCTCTGTTCTGTTAACTGTGCATCAAATTTGGCAATGTTTAAACACAGTGGAATTTTATCCCTTGAATAGGGCCCCATTAAGCAGAGACGCCGCACTCAAATTATCAAAGCGCGTAGCTCAGACCGTGTCTCGGTTTTCTGCTAAATATGCTGTTTGCACATACAGATCTAATAATTATCAAGCTGGCTTCGATTACAAGCACGTACCGTATGACTGAGGTTGATGGTACTCATACATCGGATCAGTATCAGTGCAGATCGTGACCTCATGGAGTGGATTGGGTTGCAGCCATAACGTGACTAAACCACATTAAATACACTTTATCAATCTCATTATAAAACTTCCGCTATCAGTTACATTTATTCAGTCAGGGCTGCCTGCCAGCTCAGTTTTTAGTGCCACTTGTTTAGTGCCTCATGTTACCTCACATAAAAATGACTCCAGTGGGTTCCAACCAATGATTTATACAGATTTTAAATTTGGGGGAAAGAAGAGCACTGGCACTGGAGCTCTGTATCTGGAGGGAAAAAAGTTGGATAGTTGCTTTCCTATTTTTGACCCCTATTGGACAGAACTTTTCTGTTTTTGCCAGACAGGAAAAGTATTTGGTGAATGTAATAGGCAGGATTTGTTCAGCTAGAAATGTTTGAAAATAAACATCCTGCTCCTGTGATGTGATGGCACTGATGGTACTGTATTGCTCTTAGAAAGGAAGCTTCGCGGGTTGTTTCATCTTGTTTGGAGCCCCTAATGGCTTCTTATCGCCTTTTGAAGAGTCGTATATTCCCACATGTCTGATTCCCCCAAGAACTTCCCACTGTGTGCAAAACAAATGATTCTTTACAGCTATTTGTCTATTCCAGGTAACATTTTTGGTGGATATGTCGATTCTACTAATACTAATTAATTGTCTGCCATCTCCTAAGAGCGGCCTCTTGTAGTTGTTAAATGGCACATGCCACTGATTGGTCAGGTTACATCCATCCATCACCTGAACTGCTTGTTCTGTGCAGGGTTGCAGAGGACTGGAGCTTATCCCAGCACATGCTGAGCAGGAGGTGGAGCACATCCTGGACAGGTCGTCAGTGTATTGCGGCAACAAATGGTGGTCAAATATATGGAAGTATTCCATCAGAGATATCATGTCAGTATGTCTCCAGATAGAAGCATGTTTAAAGCAAAAAAAAAAAAAAAAAAAATGTAATGCTCCAGTCTAACCTACCTCAGAAGCTCACATCTTTTTCCACACACACACACACACACACACACACACACACACACAGGCTTATTCTGAGCCAGCGTGACAGCTTGGTCCTGTGATGCAGAAAGTGATAAGCTCATCTCCAAGTCTCTGTGGTACCGGGGAAAGAGAGAAAATGAGAAAGAGAAAGAGAGGGCAAATGGAAGGAGGAAATGACACCAGTGGAGCTGGCAAAGATGAGGGAGAGGGGGATAAGACAGAGGAAAGGAAGAGATAAAATAAATTTAAAAAAAATAAAAAAAACACACACACAATGAGAGCACATCACATTTGGGCTAGCAGACCTGAGCCCAAATGAGAGGACAATGTAGATGAGTAAATGTTCCTCATTTGGACTCCAGCATGTAATCACAGAGTAGCCATTTGCCGAGAAATACAATTCCAAGTCTGCCATTTAGAATAAGAAAACAGAAACATTTGCCGTATAATGAAAGACCCGTAATCCAGGACCTAACTGCCGATGTGTCAGCACAAATATATGTGTGATCATAAATAATCTTTAGGTAATGCTTCACCAAACAGTTTCAACCCCTCCCTGCTCCACACCCCATAGCTCTGCACCACCGACCAATTTCCTAGACCATCGATTGGTGGTCAATTTCAGCCAGGGAGGGAGAGGCAACTCCTCTTCCCTATGGATTTTTACGTCACAACGATGACTGACTGCAAATAACCACTCGCCAATCATGCCCCACTTTCCGAGTGACCTTTACCAACACTCACACCTAAGCACTCTAATGCAATAATGTGTTTTATGGAAGGTACACAGACTGGCTTTATTTGGCAATAAATTTGAACTGTGTTTTTGGGTGAAATGTGTGCATTGTGATGGTCAATGTGTTTGGTTAACGCTGCATTTTCAGTCCGGCACATGGAAGATGGCTACGCGTGGTCGTCCCTCTGCCACTGAATACACGCCTTTGGAAACTACACCCGAGGCCAGATGTTTAAACACTGCATACACGTTAAAAGCATGCTTACACCATTTCCCCCTCACATTAACCTGCCATTTCTAACAGAAGGATGTGCTGCCCTTTCACATACCGGGACACACTTTGCAGAGCAGCTGCAGGTGATATAAAAAAAAAAATCTCCAGAGGGATTTGTAAAATGTCAATTAAAAGAAAAAATGATTCAAATGATAATAATGATATGAGCTATAAATAGCCATAGTCATGCAAAATGACAGCTGCTCTCCTTCTTTGCTGTTCTTTTAACTGACAGGTCTAACAATTAGAATCTGGTTTACTGCCAAGTAGGTTTTCACATAGAAGGAATTTGAATTTGTAACAAGTGGTGAAGCAGGAAAAGGTGTTGATGAGGCCTGGACACAGGTGGAGACGGTGAAACTGCAAAATCAATTAATTCCAATGGAATCGTTGCGATCAGAGGACACACTCAAGGAGGCTAATTATTCTGCATAGTGACCAACTTTGGGGAACTTTGAGCCGTTGACCAGCGTGTTGCACCTTTTACTTGTTGTTGCACTACTTGAGTAGTCACTACGTCACCAAGCTTCCTGTTGCATCACTTTCACTCTTTTGGTGTTACCACTGTAAAATGCGAACAGCTGATTTATAACCAACTGTTTGCAAATTTAAAGAACGCAACCAAGCGTACACACGGCTTGTAAATTCTGATGGACTGCATAAAAATATTTCTGTCTTTGTGCATACACAGGGTTTATTTATGTGTCTGGCTTCATTTTAAATGTTTTTTTTTATCTGATTGTTTTTGTAGATATTTGATGGCTACACCTAAAAATAATAGTGGTTCTGCGCACACTATATTTTACTGACACCTCAAACCGAATATCATCACAGGCATGGATTTGTTCACTCAGACACACATTTCAGCTTTCAGCCCACATACATCCTGTATCACTAGTTTTACCGTTCCTGTTCTTCCACGAGGCGGGCTCGACCTGTCACTTCATTCGTTTCGTCTTTTCTTCGCTCAGTTCACTCTCGTCTCTCAAATGACTCAATTCTCTTCCTGTATTTCTCCCTTCACACACAAACTGTCTCTCACCTCAATTTCTTCCCCAAAAACATTTGGTCATAAAAAAAGTAAGAGATGGCACTTGTGTTATAGGTTTTCGATTCAGTTGTTTTAACTGATTGCTGTGAGAACACCATCTTCTTTTTTATTTCTATTTTAATTTTATTACACTCTGATATAATGACAATTTCATTTAGTATTACAAATTTCAGACCATGACAAACTCATCAGAATCTGTCTGGAATGTGCAGCTTTACAGTCTGCATGATTGAGTGTAAAGAGCCATTTGCTCTTTAACCTGCACAGATGATTTAGGAGAGCTGGTCACACTCTGATTTCATTAAATACGCTTCACCTATTCCCTTGCTTCATTAATGAATGAGAGAGGTAGGTTAAAGATAGCACTATGCTAATAGGCTGCGTGTGAGACAGGGAAAGATCGAGGTAGACACACAGAGAAAGGGAGAGAGAAAGAGGGGGGACATGAGGATGGTGGGTAATCGAGGCAGGATTCAGAAGTCATTAAGGTCAGTTAAGATGAGGTCTCACATTGCCACGGTGACACACGGGTCATGAGTGCAGAGCTGTGAACACCAGGGGGAAAAGGAGGCGTGTGTGTGTGCAAAAAAGACATTATGTCAGGTGTGATTTCCCATCTGGAGTATATACTGTACACAACACCTGTCTTAAATAAATGCATTACCCATCTGTCAAGGATTCAAACAGCCCTCTCTGAGAAAACACATCTTTACTGATGAATTGCACCAAAAGAAGCTGCATCCGATCTACAGGCGATATCAGGAATCATTTTGTCAATATGTTTCATGTCTGTGCAATTTGCACAAACCTTCAGGACACAAAACACACGAGTAATCCAGAAAGGCTTGTAAACATTCATTCGAAATGTATTAGAGAACTCGCATGCTGTGGTTCGGCCATTATAAAGAAAAGATGGCTGCATGTGGAGATGTTTGATCTTCAAAAGTTGAACACTTTAGGGCATGTTTGAGATATTATTTTAGACTAATGAGTTTCTTTAAGAATACCATTGGGAAATTGTTGTAACTGCGGCTACAACACAAAAATGTCCCCTAAGGGATCAATAAAGTCATCAATCAATCAATCAATCAGTCAATATATCTATCACTGTACAAACTGTAAAACACATGACAATTGTAATTATGTTTGTCACATGTGTTTAAAAATCATAGATACCTGCCCCAAAGGTCTATTTATTCATTTAATTCACCAATTAGCATGTAACGATATAACAGCATTGACAATAATCCATGACATTTAAAAAATGAAGGAGTGATATCATGTTAATAATACACATATGATAATATTGTGCAAATGTGTCACACACTACACTACACACTACTGGTGTAATTGACACTTTTGCACAGTTATGGTTAGAGGCTCTCTCTCTCCACCTTCCTTCATTCCTATTTTGAGAGTAATTTAAAGATGAATTTGACTTATATCAATATTTATTCCAGATATTGTGTTAATATCGTTACTATGACGATCTATTGAAAATCTGAGATCGTGACAGCCTATTTCAAACCTGTCCTCCAGCCACGTGAGTGAGCTGTCACCTCATTTTAAACAATTTCTCAGATTCTCATTGATAATTTATGTAAAGGTTCCAAATTCTATAAATACTACAACAAATCATTGCTATAATATAAGGCTTTATTTTGTGCACATATACTGTGCTGAAGCCCCTCGATAGTAGGCCATGCAGACTACACCACAAGCATAAAACTTAATATGATAGAAAGTTGGTGGACTGTTAAGATTTCATCCTCAATATTCTGGTACAAAGACAAAGACGGATACAAGAGATGCTTCTTGTTGGGAACACGGACATTATGCTATGCATTACAGCACATTCATTCTCACCCTGCAGCGTAACATTATTGTGATTGGTGAATCACAATTATGTTAGGCTACAGGGTAAGAAGCATGCTAAGACAACATAACTTAAGTCAACTAACTATCATAAACAGTTTGCTCATACAGGCTTCGACTGAGAACGTTAATTTACTACGGAAAGAAAAAGCCCATCGGCTGCCGCTGTGTTGTCCGCACTGAAACGTGTCTTCACATTCTGTTAATGACGATAAAGTTGAGATTACATAGAGTGGCACCATAATGCTGCTTGTGATCAAAAGTATATTACATCAGCAGTGACTATGGAAATGGAGAAAGTTAAGAGAGCTGTACTATTCTTGGCCCTCGTGGGGCCAGATGGGCCCCCGACAGCTTCTGGGCCCCGGTGCACTAGACCGGTTGCACTGTCCATATTTATGCCAGTGCTCTCACCCTTCTACACTCTGTGCCACAGCCTTTTTATAAAATATGAGCTGCTGCCACGCAGTATGATCAGATATCATTTCAGATGTATGACATTATATTGATAAATGTTTTTTTCACAGCTTAACAGCAATTTATAGCATGTATAAAGAGAGAGACTTTGGGGAGTTTTGATTTCAGATGGTACTTCTAGGCTGGAGCTATGACAAAGTTTTACAGTATGAGCTATAAAAGATGCGGTGTAGTCATAGAAACATGCCTACTTCTGGCGGCTTGCAAAAGCTATCAGAGTGGGACATGTATTAAAAATGCATCAGATGGATTCACAAGCAAAGGACTGAGGGCTTCCATACTGCTCTCATTACTGTATCCATTTACAGTGCAATGAAATTACTATGTAAAACGCTGCTGAAATTCATATCGGCATTTGCATCTTAAAAAGGCCTCCGATTTGTTTATGTGAGCGTGTTTGTTTGTGTGTTTGTGTGAGAGTCACCCCTCACTGTGGGAGAAGTCGTGCGAGATGGACTATTTTTTTTTTTTGGACTTTTCACTTTTTAACCTTCACGTGACAGGAGAAGGAAAGATTCGAAGATGGAGAGATGACGGACACTGTGATCACCGAGTGTCCACTTATCAAGGTTAATGCATCACATCAGTGACGTCTGCAGAGCTATCGCCCAGAGCACTGAGCAGGTAAAAAAAGAGGTGGTGCATAATTACTGGAGGAGAGTTAATACAATTAGTTAACTAATCAATTAGGCAGAAAATTAATTTGCAACTATTTTGATAATCAATTCCTATTAAGTATTGTCTTATTTTAACCTCTCAAATGTGAGAATTTGATGCTTTTATGCTTTATTATATGTGACAGTATACTCAATATCTTTGGTTTATGATAAAATAAGTCATTTGCATGTGTCACCTTGGGCTCTGTGAAATCATAATGGCCATTTTACACCATAATCTTTATACTTCAAGTCCAGGTTTGACACAATATTACAGCTGTATGAAAGTGGAGATGAAACTAGTTTTAATGTTTTTTTGAGCCTCACACAAACATATTTTATGTCCAAAGGTGCATCTAAGCATGCACACACACATATACTGAATATGGATATGTATGTACAAACACAACAAGAGAGCATCTTGTGATGGGATCACATCCTATGTGATGGGACAGTATTCGTGGGTCAGACCAGAGCCATCTTCAAAATTTGATCTGTACTACACACCTTTACAGTTGTGACTGTTGTGACACCATCACGTTGAAAAACCCTGTTTACAGAAAGACAGATGTATAAAACAAATGATAACTTACTGAAAATCATCTCTGTGGTAGTTCCCACTGCTGTAGATGTCTCCAGGACTACTTTTTTGCCTCGATGACACACACACACAGACAAACCTCACAAGTCCTCAGACTGAAGACTGTCCTGAGGATAAGGTGGTGCATTTCATTATCACGTTATGTAAGATGTAGCCCAGCCGTCGAGAGGAGGGCATACTGTATGTACTCTGTGTTTTCAAACACAACCCCTGACAGAATGAGGTGAGTTCCATCTGAACATTTTGGAAGAAAACAAGTTCAAATGTGAAAAAAATGAGTCGCAATTATGTTAGCATGCCAGGTACTTTAACAGAGCTGCTAGCAGGAGTGCAGGCTCTTAGTTTTGAGTCTTTTTCAAGCAAATCAAACCGACCAATGGGGAAAAACCAGAAAAATATTCATTGTAATTTGGGAGAACTAACACTTTAATTTACAGTACAGTTAAAACAAACAAATGCATTATTCTCAGTAAGATTTAATTTGGTTGTGCCCCAACTGGACTGGTGGATATTTGTCAAACAACCTCCCTGTATATCAGTGGCAGTCAGCCAAAGTCTTGGGAGAAATATTAAAAGATAAATGAAAGTAGGAAGGTGTCATCACTAAATGCCTGGGGAGAGCACTGGGCTTGACAATGATGTAGTAACATCAAACAGTTTTATTATTGTTCACACAAACAGAAACAACATTCACAATGCCACCTGACGAGGAATGACATGTTCTTCTTTTATTATTGAACCAATTACCTCATGCGTTCCACTGACAGATGCCTTCATGAATTTCAAATGGTCTCCTGGCCTCCCTCTGCTACCACCTACCAAGCCTGGATCCCTGAAGCAGGTGAGTGGAGTGCTTGAGCATGAGAGTCACTGAAGCGTTTAAAATGAAAAACACAATAAGAGGTTCTCACATTTAAACTAAGGCAAATATTTTTCAGCATATATTAAATTTAAATGTGTTGATTTTAACCACACAATGGATGAAGTGTAGCTTGGTTCCAGACCTCTGAATCACTCCATTGATGGACAATGTGATGGTAAATCTGATCATGATTTCTGGGCAGGAGCGGCCGAAGATCCGGCTCTTCCTGATGGTAGTCGGCTCTTGTCATTCGCTACAAAGAATTGGCTCTTAGAGACGGCTCGTTCGCAAACGACACATCACTACTTTGTACGTATAGGACCCACTACCTCCTTCACTGGCAATGAATGTGACGTATGCAGACTATAGGGGAAGAAACTTAGCCTATTTTATTATCTGCCCTTATTTATCAGAATAAAATCCTTTCCTGGTGATATTAACAATAAATGTCTATTGAGCCTTCACTGCTGCCACATGTTTTATGGTTCAGATTGAAATACTGTAAGCAGAGTTGCAACCATGACAGTTAAGGGGCTCAGAAATATATCCAAACAGGTTACAAGCTCTCCTGGTTAAGTTCTAATCGTTTCAGACAGCTTTTTATTAACAACAGTCCTGCAGTGAGATAGAAAAAAAAAAAAAAGTTCCCGTTTCTGCGGCTTCCCAGATGGCTGTGAAGGAAATATGGCTAACCATACTAATTAGTATTCAATGTTGTGTTCCTTCTCAAACACAGCAGATCAGGGGGAAACACTCTTGATATACAGTGTATGAGGTTAAAGTGATAGCTGCATCCAGGACTGTTTATTTTTTTATTGCCAATTTAGCGCGCAACATCTAAAATGATCTCGCAGCAGTTGAAAGGCCATCTCTGGGTTACACAAAAAGCAATATAAAAACAGACTTCTAGCCTGTTTCACACAGACCTCCCCTCACTTTACAATGTCACATTAAAGTTGCACTTTGTAGGAATGCTAACTCAGCATACTAAAAAACTTGCATGTGCCCTGCAAAAAACATTTCCTGTAGGCATCTACCGCATGGCTGTTTGCACAGTACATATTTAAGGAGGGTGTGTGTTACTCTCACTGCAATGTCCCCGTGGCTTCACAAACCTTACACTTCTCCATGACCCATTAAAGTGAACACAATCACATTTTGCTAATCTAATCCAATCCACTGTAATTATACAATCTTATTTCGTCTAATCTACTTTTGAAGCATCGATTTGAAGGAAAGCTTGAATGCATTTCATCTGTACTCTATCCAAGTGAAACCACAGCAGTTTCTTTTTTAGTCAAAATATTTTTGTGGAAGTGAAATTTTACAAAATCATGAGTGAAATGTATTCACTGAATGATAAACACTGACTTTCAGCACGTTCTGGCTCTGAATGTGGACAATCTCAGAGTGTAATTTGTTCCACCATTCCACATTAGTAGGGTAATTATAATTTATTGCACCCATATGAGTAGTGTAGCTCTGCCCTTGTTATGCTATAATCAGGTCTTTACATTAATAATTTTCAACCCCTGAAGGGATATTTCTCCTGCTATTTACATTCATTACTCTAAAGGTTAAGCCCCAAAACGCCTTGTCTCGTTCATTTGTCTTTTATGTCCGCAATGGACAGTGGCCGATGGGTTTAATGCTCTTTTGTTTGGCCCACTGATGCATTCGGACAAGAAAAAAAAGGGGAATATAGTGATTTATTAAGTACACCTGAATTTTGAGTAATAATAAATACAGGAAGTGTGTATTAATATGTGAATACACACCAAATTATTGTTGTATGCACTTTATATGCTGCGTATTGACATAAAATGTATCAAGAAGATACATTTCTTTAAGTTTTTTTTTAAATAGAAACAATATTTGATATTATTTGGATGTATTTGTCATTAAATTCCCAGTAAGCAGTTCTGGGGAACGAAAATGTGTAATCAACTTTCAGGAGTTACTTTGTTCAAATGTTAGACTGAAGTAAAATATGCAGTACATTTATTTTCTAACCATGTTTTTGATGGTTTGCTACAACTTTTCTGTAATCGACCCAATGTCTTTCTCCATAGTCTCGCCAAACTAGTCCCACAAACAGGTTTTTGCTTCAGCAATTACTAAAGAGCCCTTCTGGCCTACCAGTAACCATCTGGCTCTGGTTATCACCACGACGGGTACAGACAACATTCTGACCACAACTCTGAGCAGCTTCCACCACAATGGAGGCTGTGAATGTGACCCACTCAGATTCAATGTTTCCTCAGGATGCGGGAGAAATTCTTTACCAGAGGTGGAAGTTAAAGACCTCACAGACGGGGCCTTGGTCGTCTGAGGTTAGTGATCTGATCCTAGTTCACCCTCAGTATGTGTTTCAATCCAATTCACCACCATGTGGTAGCCAGTTGACAGCTCTGCTCCTCTGTTTACCCAAGTGTCCAATACATATGTTCCCCAGATTTGATGGTACAACCACAAAGTCAATCATCGGTCTTACCAAGTCCCCTTCACCCTCCTGTGCTCGAACAATGTGATTGCTAAGGCCAGTCCATGATTGGCACACGTCCATACTCGTTCTAGGTCCTTCACCGCCAGACTGGTCTGTGCGATAGGGATGAAACGATTATAGATTTTGATGATACAATTAAGGTCTGAAGAAAAAAACCTTCAGGATCAGTATTTCACATCACTATGAATGTATAAAATCATCAATCATAAGCATTTTTATCTGTTTTGCAGTCTTAATTAAAATGAAAGAAGTCAATTGAGAACATCTCTCATGCAGGTGTTATACCCTTGAGGGGATCACATGCTGGTATGGTAAATGTGAAACAACTCTCAACCCTACTTTGTTCTCAGTAGTGAAATCGGCTAATTGCTGCATTCTTAGTCTGCAATGCCATGGGCCTTCGGTGCGTAGCTAGCTGGGGTCGGGATGTGAACAAATGTTAATTAGGACCTGTAAGCACTACTCTATATTCCTTCAATGCACATCTTGACAAGCTGAGCATGATTTTCAGTCATAATGTGTTTTTCCTTACAGCCAGGGGGTCCAAAGCTGGACAGGCGCCCTGGAACATGCAAGCAATTTTGGACATGTGTCAGAGCTGTTGTTGAGCTGTTTACACGGGGCTCATGATTTCCAAAGGCACTCATGCTACCCCAGCTTCCAGCCATCAACACTGTGACAGCCAAAACATGCTAAGTGTACGGTGCTGTCAGTAGCATGCAATATCATATCCGTTTCATTTCAGACTTTGTGAAGAGAGAACCAGCACTTTAATCCAGGCTTGTGGATTCATATAGTCTGGAGGACAGTTAGCTGGCCATGCTGTGTTATTAATGTCGAAGGGTGATGAGGGCAAGATTTATCTCTCTCTCTCACACACACACACACACACAGAACTAAACCTGTTTAAAGAGTCTAACAAAAAGAAAAATGAGACATTGGGTGAGTTTAATACAACTATGTTAGAGATTTATCTGTGAAATCTTCTACGCTGTGGAATGCAATTAACAGAGCAATGTGTAGACTACAAAATATAAATGAGAGCAGAGCTATCCCAGGGCAATCTGTTGAAAAATTCTTCATGATCTGCCATTAAAGAAACAAGGCTTTTTCCAAACAGGCGCAACATTTCCATAATAAGAAATATTTCTCCCTCATTTGTCATCTCGGAGTATGTGCTTTTACTCACATTTTAAAACATAATGGGATGCAAATCTCACACCTCACGCAAACATGCATGCATCTGCCACACCATGCAAGCACAGACACATTGAACACAGAGGCCCGTGGCTCGGTGCAGCGATAATAGGCTTTGCTGTCAGCTTCTAGCCGTCCACCAGACAAAAGGATGATTTCTGTCACATACACAGTCATTGGATTTTGCATCCAGACCTTTAACTGACCCTTCAGACTCCAGCAGTGAGTCATACTATGGAAATCAGGGCCTACGCACTGCCTCTGTCTATGACTATGTCCTCCTATTGCATACAGACACACACTCTGTGCTACTCTCCAATTTAACCTCCCCGTACCTCCATTTGTATTCTTTGTCTGAAACATTCTCTTCATTCAGCAGGCAGACAGTGGGAAATAGACGACTGCATTCTGTGGGGGACTCCAAATGATCACCTGGATGAGGACAGTCTCTATCCGGCTCTGTGTCCCAATTCAATACCTCATAATACTTCTTGCTGTATTGTGTATCTGCAGTTATTTTGTAAGACATCAATGTACTGTCCTAGAATTACTGTTTTGTACTAAAAAGGAAAGATGCATTTCAAAGAAAACCAATTTAATTACTGCCAGTTGATGCAAGTTGTTTTTCCAATTATTTTTTTTGTCCTGAGAGCTTCCTCTTAAAGTCTGACCAGCTCTCCCATTTCTTTTGTAGATTACATTGTGGAACAATGAACTGGATGCACAGCAGACATTCTGACATTAACACTTAACAGGAAACTCATAGGTGCATCAATAATTGCACATAAAGGAGGTACTGCTGTTGTGCGTCATTGTCACAGTTACTAGGACGCTTAATGGAACTGCGCTGTCCTTCTTGTTATTAAGTCCGCCTGTGTTTTTCTGGCTTTGTCAAGTAAAAATGTCCCCTGCTGTGTCCATCAATAACATACTCAAAAGCCATGAATTAGTGTACATTATTCAGTATATTTAATTCTGTCACTTTTTCAATATGAACACAAAACATCCTGAAAACCTGTTAAGGACCTCTGTGTTCCAGCTACAGTAACTCAAGAGGGCTATAACAACTCCCAATAATGAGAGGAGGGGTGTATGGATTTCTGCTACTTTCATCATTTTATTTAATATTCAATCATTATGTTATTCAATCCTCACAATGTCATGACATAATTGGAATATTTATGTATCTTATCTTTTTTATCTGTGTACGTTGGGTCATGTAATCTCTAAATCCGCTGTTGCACTGTGGAGCATGTGCGTGATAAGTTCTTTAGTTTGCATTTGGAGCTGAAAATTACAGTTATGTTGACAGTGTGTTTCACTTCTGAATTCGATTCTTATGTTTAAAGAATTATATTGCAAGAATTAGCACTGCATTGTTGTCAGCTGCGTTCTTTTGAAGTGCCTTTTCAAGATCCGGGTTGCGCCTGGTGACCTGCAGCATTCATGGGAGATTCATTTTTCATCTGTATAGAAAAAGTTTGAAGCTCATTGTTACTTTTCTAACGTGTCTGTGTGTGCACATGTGAGGTGACTCTGTAGTGGATCAGACGTGTAAGGCTGAACATGCTCATTTTATTTTGCATGTGTTTAACATTATTTTATGCATTCTTCACAGTGGTCTGAGAAGTGGGTGTGAGCCGATACAGTCCCTGTCACATGTTGTATCAGATTTTGTCAATAAAAGAGCTGTGGTGTCATCGTGATTTCATGGTGTGTCCTAAACTTGCTATGTCTACATATGATCAGCAGCATCATCACATTGTGGTATTTTACTATTTTACACTTCAGTGGTGTGTTCAAGGTTAAAGTGACCCCCCCATGTGATGTGGACCTACACATACTGTATAAATCTGTGTTGCATATTGAGATGGGCCTACAATAACGTATTGGGCAGCCTATACTGCTGCAAGATAATTCATGGGTCATCAATCATGCCTTCTTTGGAATTAAACATACATAATTCATCAGAAGATCTTTAGTAGGCTCACTGTAAAGTTCACACCACGTTCCTTCTATCGAGCGGCATCAGTGGCACGTATGCATGGAGGAGGGCTCATGCACAATAAGAGAACCTTAAGAATGACACACAAGCGTCCAGTGACTTATTTTCTGTAAATGCCACTACAGCTGAGAAATCATCATCATCCCAGGTAGGTGTCTCGACGTAATCAGAATATGCCACCTCCAGTATCGATGCACAGCAACTGTCCAGATAAGCAGCAATCTGTGCATCCAGTACTGTATGTGCTTTGCAAGTCAAGATGAGCATCAACTGACGCAACATGTTGCGGCTGGTGTGTGTTGCGCATTAGAATAAGTGTGGACTAGTTTTGGGATACTGTGGCTGTCTCTCAGATAGAAGGAATAAGTGGAGTCCATTTAGATGGTGTCTAAAGTGTTGCAGCTTTGTGGATTAAACACAGTCTCTCCTGATGATGGCTGTCAATAAGTTGAATTGCAAGTCACCAGTGTCTGTTCTTGGATAACAGCTTTCTATTTTTTATGTGCCTCTTTGATCTTGTAATTTAAACAACAGTGTCAGTAGCAGAAAGATTGGAGCGAGGAAGGAAAAGTTTAGCTTTCACATAAATCTGCTGGAGTTATTGATCTTTCAGTCAAGGGGTTTTTACACCTCTTACATATCCTAACATTACACTTGTTGTTTTATTATATAGTTTTGTCCTTTGCTTTATGGCCGCAGAGAAATTGTTATCAAGGCGTCGTAGCGTGGATACAAACACATCACACGCGCTTAAAGATGCAAACACATACGTAAGTGGGTGCATGCAGCCCTGACACATGCTCTCCCACTCACATTCATCCCATTATCACTTAAACAGACACAACCACACACACACAAACATACAGTTTATGTGTGACATGCACACACACACACGCATACCCAGTTTAAGAGACAGGCCACATTTATTTAGGGTTGCCATTTCGTCTGTCTGGTTGTCCGAGGCAGAATTTGTGGTGGCATGCTTTAATGCCAGTCTCTTCACTCTAGTCCCTTGTGAGCTCCGTCTACTTCATCTCCGTCTGGTGTGTCAGGACAGCTTCACCATGTGTATTTCTTTTGCTCAAAGGCTTGCCATTACTCTCTGCCCCGTTTTTCTTGTGTTCTTTGTCTCTCAGCGTTGCTGTTACTTTTTCTTTTGTGATAGGCTGTCATTTGTCTTGATATTGTTTGCTAACTGTCTAGTCTCTTGAAGTAATGTTTTTTTTAGTCATCATGGTCTAAAAGATCTGAAGAAACAGGGACAAGGGGTTTGAAGTTTAAACAAGGCACGCATGGCACGTAAAGATCTACTGTCAATCATCACTAAATTAAATTTGAAAGATGCTTTTATAGATATACTGACTTGTCATTAGAGCTGGATGATTCAATATGACCTCTTTTATTGTGTGGGATTCAGTGTGTTAGCAGTGAGGTTGCAGATTGCAGCGAACTGAATACCCTTCGCCTCATCCTCCCCTTAAAATCTCCCAACCTATCTATTAATGTGTTTGGTTGATCTTTTCTGGGCTAATGGGGCACAACAAGATTCTTAAACATGAATTAAAATGAAATCCCATTTAGGCCACATTCTGCCAATAGATTTAAAATTAATTTAATCTGAAAAAATAGCATAATAGTGATCTACCAAAGTCATCATTAAGACTGTTGTAAGGTTGTTCACAGTTGTGTGTATTGAGTTTCCTCTGGATTATGTCCAGGAAAAAGGTTTCATTTATGAACCACATGCTCGTCAAGTGCTCAGGGATTCAGTGGCTTGCTATCATATAACAAGATTGGATATTGTTGGTAAACGTATGAGGTATGTTGCTGGTACACAATTTGCTGATACGTTCGGTATTGGCATTTTGCAACTTGGGCAAATATGTTAATTGACATAATTTCCTCAATATGTTAATAGAAAACACAATCCAGGCAGCATGGCTTTTCTATCACAACATGTTTGCAGTTGATAATTTGTATTACTACAGGAGAATGCCAAAAATCAGGGAATGGTAAAGACACATCATATAAGTGGATTTCCTGTGTGTCTCTACACTGTCTAAAATATCAAAAAAATACTTTATTTTGACTAAATGTAATAAAACACTTAACCTCTTACCTCTTTTTTATATTTGGATGAGCACTCTTGAGCATTTATGATATTATATTATATATTATTATATATGTACTTGGCTGCATTCAATCTACTTTAAAAACATTTGTTGTGAGAGACCTCGGTATAAGTGTGTTAGACACTAGATGAACTTGGATAACGTTTCTGATATTTATTTGAGGTCTAATGTAATACATGAATAACCCAACTCATGTCAGGTTTAATGTAACTTTGTGCTGGTGACGCTTTGGCTGGCTGCTTTTTGTTCATTTTTACTGGATAAACTGCGGCATCTCAGATACAGCAGTTCAGAAAATGAAAATACAACAAAAACAAAACGTGTCTCCACTTCCAGATAAGGTTTCGACCTCAAAGTGACACTTTCTGGTGTAGCTTACATTATTTTGGACAGTGTGGTTGAGTCTGTGGCTTTTTAAGAAAAAACCCTGAGTCACTGCAGAAGGGCTAAGGCTTTATATATTATATGGATACAAAATTGTAAAGAGCACAGAAGTGCCTTTGGCCAACTCGATGAACTAAAAGCGTTAGAACTATATCTTTAATTAAAGTGACTTTATTGTGAGTCACTGGTAAGCAATCATAAACTTAAAACTTAATATCCCCCTTCCTTTCAAATCAAATCAAAATTAATTGGCTCATGCTGAGTAATACAGCACACACAAATGTCATGTTATTTATAGCACTAAAATTTAACCAATGCCAAATTAGTAAAGCGACTGTAAAACAAAAGCTTTTGACTTTACGCTCCCCTCGCTCTTTTATGTTCCTTTCCTTTCCTTGTACTGTGATGGTTCGGGACACCCAGAACACACACAGGGAGCTTGAAAGACTGTCAGAAGCATGCATGTTTTTACCCAAAGCCAAGACCTGTTAGTTTGATAGGTGACAAGTAACCCTGGAACTTCTTAAGTTACTTCTGAAATACTACCTTACCCTGTTTAACCTCCGCTACTTGTCAGCCAAGGCGTACTCTATTTTTGTCCCTTTCCCGTTTCACAACAAGCGGGCTCTTTTCCTGAAAGGCTCAGCAGCAACCTGACAGATGTGTTAAGGGTGCGCCGGGTTACTGCAATTGAACATGATGCGCACTCTGCTCACTGGGGCTGGCTGAGAGAGTGAAACCAATATGAAAAAACTGGAGACAAAAACGCTGTAAAAGATGCAATGCTATGTACAATCAGTAGCAGTATAAACCCACACTATGTGTGTGTGTGTGTATGTTTATCGTATGTACTTCCACTTGTACTATTTCATCCAAAACAATCTGATCTTAATATGGTAACTGCTAATTTTCTCAAGACCCTCTCCACGCCTGCAGCAGGATTTCAAAAGATTTTATTGGATAATATACTGAATATATATATAATATATATATAACATGATTTATCTGGCGAAGTGTGCCTGGCGAAGATGTAATGGTGACACATGTTGTTTGTGTGAATGTAGCATTCATGAATGCTAAAGAAATGCACATGTGTGAACTGTTTTCCTCGAGTCTACCTTTCACCTGAACAGTGGGGACACCAGAGCACAGGGGTGCACCATATGGATAAAATCCCCCAGTGTTATTGTCGAGGAAGTTGACTCCCTCTGCTGTAGACTTAAAGCCTATTTGTTCTTGCTGTCCGTGCACAACTTTCTAATTTATATGGAATTAAAAGCCAACCTTAGTTCAGGAAAGAATTATTTTATTGGACTTTTTGGATTTAGTCTTTGTAGATCTAAATTGGATTCACTATAATCCCGCTGTTGTAATCTAGTTCTTTTGTTGTTAGAACTTTCTGTTGGTTTTTTTTTAATAATTGCTTTTTTCCTATGGAAAATGGTGGTATGGTTTATCCAAAGAGGGAGGGTTTCTCTTTGAATTACCTCTCTCAGGTCTATTCACATTTATTTCTGTTTCCTTATGTGCCAAGTTTATTTGGTGAAAGGTTCATCCTCATCATGTGCTCTTGCATGTCACACAGAGCCATATAAAATAAACCTGACTGAACTTGATATCCAAAGGTTGTCTCTCTGGGCTGTGCAACATGTTGAGATAACCTACAGCAGCTGAACCTACATGGTTGTTCCCAGAGTCAAAATGATAATAAATTATGATGCCTTAACCTACTACCAAATAAAATACCAATGCTGTATCATCTTTTTTGTGGAAGATTAGCTGTCAGTAATAAGTGTGGGTTTTTGCATCGTCCACGCACAGAAGTGAGGTGAACACGGGAGCAATCAAAGTCTATGCTTAGATCTCCATAAGCATAGCAGGGAAACAGCTTAGCCTATTCATTACAAAGGTTAAATCAAATTGTAAACCAGTGACAAAGTGTTTAGTAACAGATTGTTACGAGCATGGAGATACTTATTTAAGTGCTACTGAAAAACACATTTTCTTCAGTAACAGGAAAGTGAAAAGACAATCTTATGCCACATTATAAATGTTCTGATCATATTTGCTGGTTTTTTTTTAGGTTTCAGTCGGAGTGGCAGTTAGCATCTCTCTGTTCGGATTATTTATGGTAAAACTGCACTTACCTTCTACTGATTGGTGTTTATTATCTCCTTTATTCTGTATTGTTTACATTATTTACATTTAAATTCTGCAGTTTTACAGCTACACCATGAGTTGAAGCTCACTTTAAAGTTCTCTTAAGCCAAGTCATTTCATACATTGTTAGTATAAAACTATAGATTACAGGAGCTTTAAAGCAAAAGTACATAACAGTGGAATAAGTGATATCTAAAGTATATATGCACTGACATAACTGATAAACCATTTCACTTGAAACCAATGTTTATTTTCTTTTTTTTTAGCACAAGCTAACTTGAAGTAAAACTTACAATAAAAATGAAAAAGCATTCAAAACACTTGTCCATCCCTTAACTTGTATAATACAACCACAAATAGAAGTTATGACACATTACACAAGCCATGTCTTGGGATTTTAGTAGTCAATGGGACATGGACCATTATATTGCAGCAGTTCAGCAGTTCATTGCTGTCAAAAGGCATGCATTTATCATGGATGAACTGTCTTGCTGTTTAATGATCAGGATGTGCAGCTGTGTGGAAAATAATCTAAGGTGCATGGTGCCATATTTTAACTCCCACAGCAGAAACATTTTTGGGGTAAATATTTATCACTGCCATTAACCTTCAAGGCAAGATTATCGCTGTTTACAACATTTAGGTCACGGCTGTATCTCATAAATATTGTGCACAAATGTTGTGTAACAGCAGCTTAAAAGGATATATTCGCACACATGCATGCTATGCAATATTCCAATCAATCAATCAATCAATCAATCAATCATATTAACACTCACCCATGTATGCACTGAATTTGTAAAGTGCCAAGGTTGAACCTTTTCTTTGTATCTTTAACTTGCAGGAGACAAAAGCTAAAGATGTGAATACATTGCTTAAAGCCAAGGCTATGAAAGAATATGCTTGATAAAGACTTGTAAAATGTGAAAGTTAAACAAAATGTTTTGAAAGAGAAAATGTTTCCTTGTCTTTCACTCGGATGCGTCATTCATTCATTCAGACCTCTTTCACTCACTCACATGTTGCGTCACATGTTTGTTTGTGTTTTAGCTGGAGAAAGGGAAGGGAAACGGTTCTTTTACATCTTTTGCACTTGAACCTTCTCATGCAGAATTGTTATGTGATTACAGTATCTTTGAAATGACTTTGCTGGCATGAGATTTCGCTCAAAGAAAAATGACAGTCCAACTGAAAATTGGTGCATTCTATGTAAATATCTGTCCATTTATCTCTGTGTACCTAGGTCGAATCCATAGATGGAGAGTAGGGAGTTTCAGACCGACATTAGCATTCCTTCAGTGAGTCCACTGCTGGCAAAGCAGTTCAGAAACAGAGGGCTACAGCAAAATAATAATTTTAGAAGAATCTGGCAAGAAAAGTTGAACCTGGACACAATGCAACAATCAATAATGTGCAACATTCTTGGTCGCATACCTTCTGATTTTTAAAAGACAGTGCGACATGGACAGTGTAATTTAACGGTTTCATTTGCAATGGCTGAGAAATGCTACTATACTATACTATACTATACTATACTATACACTTTTTTTTGCGGATATAACAATGTGTGGCAAAGTTATACCACTTTAAATCCTACACATAGTGCCTTTAACTTCTTATTGACTATGGACAAGTCAAATAATTGCACACATTATTTCTGTAGCCTGGTGTAGAGTTTGATTTCACTGAGCCCACAGATATGTTGTCTCTGAGCCTGACATCACTGCTCTCTTATGCTATCAAAATGACTACTCTGAGTGGATTCAAAATAATAAGCAAACGACTGGACAATAATGTATAAATTGTAAAATAAGCATGTCAGAACTCATGAGTTGACAAGTCACAGGGTGAGCTCTTTTTGCACTAGAAAGATGTAGGCTAAGGCCTCTATATGATTATATATTATATATGTATTACATGATTATATGATTATAAAATATATGATTATATATTATCAAACGGGTTGATATTGTTTTATTGCTGAATTAAAAGGGCACCAGGAGAGTGCAGACCTCCACCAAAGGTAATAGTCCAGTCTTCAAATCTGCAAGCACAACCACTATGCACAGACGAGTGACAAACTGGGTAGCAAGGGTGGAAAAATGTGAATAATTTAGTAGAAAAACATAACGAATGCAGCTGCTTCCACACAGGTGGACTGCGTGGTACAATTAAGCATTTAACATCCAATCATGCTCTGTGGCATGTATAAAATTGATGAGCAGGATCCATTTATTCTGATTTTGTATCACTATGGCAAGAGGAAAAATCTAGGAGTCTCAGTGAGGGTTCATTGTTGGGAAGGAGCATCAGTCAGACTGAAGACTGCTCAACTGGCTCGTGCTTCAACAGGAACAGCAACTAAAGTGACATCTGCATTTAGATCAATGAAGAGGGCCTTAGTGAACAGCGTTAGGCGTTTTGGTCAACAGTGTACTTTTGATGACTGTGATGCATGTGTATTAGTGTGCTGTGTAAGGAAAACAGTAACCCTTTAACAGGTGACCAAGTATGCCAATGTAGGACGTGATCAGTCAGTTAAATAAATAAAAAAATTCCATTTAATTCATCACTCATATGTATGTTTGGTACAAATGACCTATTGCACATGTTTGTAATGTGAACGTTGACAAAAGTGAAAAATAATTTGATTTAATGTGATTCGGATCTGCTTCAAATCACCTTAAACCTTCCTTGACCCTGGCCTGTCCTCCATAGCCCTCCACCAAATTTCATGAAAGTCTGGCCAATATTTCTTTCACAAGCCTGGCGACAGACAAAAAAACAAATAGCACCGAAAACATGATGTCCTTGGCGGGGGTAATGATGAGGACATAACCTTTAAAAGATTTGGAAGATGGTTTTATAAACTTGTTTTGAGGAAAGGTCTTATCCTCATTCAGTTGTGTAGCCATGAAAGCTGTTGGCCTTCTCTCTCAAGCATCTCAGCAGCACTCAGCTCCAGGATGTCATTTCTATCCATGTAAAAATTCAGCAAAAAATAAAGTATCAGGTGTGAGGCAAATACTTAACCTCTGAATATTCATTTTAGGATATCTAGCTATGGTAGATGCACAAAAAGTATAACATGTATAACTCCCACCACACCACCAGTCCAATCTGAAAATGATTTGAATCTCTTGATTGCATCAGGAGGCTTCAAGATGTGGCCAGCTGTTCTTTCAAATCAAACAGTTTGATCACAGGCCAAAGAGATGGAAGACAAGAAGTATATACTTTTCTTTTTTCAGAGATTATTCAACATTTATGTTGCCAAATCTAGGTTTGGCTTGTAACACGAGACGATTACTCTAAGTTTTGTTTTTAAGATGTCTAAAAAGTCTGGAGTTCTATCTGCAGAGCACCGTAATGATGTTCAGCTGCATGCTAAATGTATATATATTGGCTGGGACATGCATGTGCTCATTAGTAAATGGGCTAATATTGTGTAGTGTTGTGATGCAGGATGGGAATGAAACACATTTGATTAGATGAATGCATGTTGTGTTCTCACAATTGGTGTAATAAGCTGCACAGTTGCTTCGTGACAGATACCCCTCCCACATCTCTTGAGACAACTGAGCAATTCCTGTGGGCACAGAGGGCAAGTGGAGTGAGGGGGTGGAGGGTTGCACAGCTGACAAGGTCGCACAGTACGAACACAGGAAAGGAACTACTTTGGAATAAACAACATTATGAAAAGCTACTCGTCTTACTTTACTTTGTTATTATACTCAATAATAAATACTACTTACTCGTGAAGTCAATCATGCTTCAATTAGTAATTGCAACCAAAAAGTACAAAAAAATGTCAAACAAAACCAAAGGTTTGATGCTGATGTTTCAAATATTGATAAAAGTTTCATTAACTAATGAGTAACTGGGGAACATGTACAAGGCTTTCTGATTTTCTGTCAAACATTGATGAGTACTCCGCTCTGTAGCAGCCACTGGGGTTTTTTCCATAACAAAATGAGCTGTCAAGCCTTAAAATGGATATGGAAGAAGGTTCAAATAAATAAGGACACATATTGACAGCAGAAAGCAGAAAATCACACTTGCAGTAGGAACACCAAATAATTGGCATACTCACTGTTGATCAACTAATCATTCATAAGCAGCATAAAAACAAGTGCACCAGGTAGAAAACAATTATAATTATACAATGTAGTACAAAGAAGAGAAAATATTATAGTATGTGTACACGTGTATGAGTACAATATGAATGGGAATAGATATGGGCACACCATCAGTAGGAAATTTATACCGTAGCGTAATTATTTCCGCCTTGTCATTCCTTTATAAACAACATGGTGGAGGCTTTAATGAGAAGCAGCAGCAGTCCACACATCCAAATTCTTATTCAAATACATTTATTTTCCACAATTTCCTGGTAAAATTTGCTCTGCTCTGCAAGACAACTCAGTAAGAGCCAATCTGGATGTACATAAATAAGTTTGTGCTCACACAACACACACAGTACTGCACAACAAACAATACGGTCAGGGCTTTCTTTTTGACCCGGACTTTTGGTTCTAGTGCCAGGGCCGCGGTCTTGTTCAGGAGTTTACTGAAGGTATGTAGCTTCCTGAAAAGCTGGGACGTGTATTGATTTTGCCCTCCACAGCCGTTTTGCTGTCTTTCTTTTCTTTCGGTCCTTTAGGTTTTTCTCTCGTTGTGAGGTGAGATATAAATAATCCTGAAAGTTAAATGCCATATTTTGCACGCTGGTAATGTGCTAATTTTGTGCAACATTACCCCTTTACATAATCATGACCATTTTTTTCTGATCTATTCCAGTATTACATATTTGTTGTAGTTGAGAATTTGGAGCCTATGCAGTAATTGCACAATCACTATCAAGATCAGCACAAGCTGAGGATACTGACATCAACTTGTTCCCACTGATGAAAGAGCTGTTACATTTGCTTTTCTGCATCCATCCAATTGCAAAAAGTAATCTAGTCCTTTTATACAACACCACAACATTTCAGCAGTAACACAGAATGCATTTTGCCTCTTAATTAAGTCCTTTGAATGTTATTTGATCACATTCCTCTCATGCATTCACCCAACAATGAGAAGCAAATGCTTTGATGAGGACCCTGAATCTTTAAAAAGCTTACATTAATTTGTAAACTCTCAAAGACACTAATAGTTTTCCACTGGTTTGTATCCATTGTATACGATTATTGAGGGAGAAGTCCCAACAGATCTTTCAATTAAAGAGTAAGAGTGTGTGTGTGTGTGTGTGTGTGTGTGTGTGTGTGTGTGTGTGTGTGTGTTGGTCTGTGGGATCACAGCGCAGCTTAGTTATAACCTTATCGCACAAATAAAAAAAAAGAAATACAATAAAAAAAGTAACATTACTAAACACTGGTGCCCAGAATATTACAAATATTTACTGCACCATTGTGTAAATACCATAAAATAACAGATTTACTTTTGATCCCATACTGATGTATAACCCGGTGAATGGTGCCTCATTCCCAATCTGCAGCCGGTTGTATATAACCTGCAATAAGTCCATAAAGCTGAACTACCCAAGGAGGAACACTGAGACTCTGGGCATAGCGGAATGGTGATGAGGAGCTGAGCTGATGTCGTGCCAGTACTGGAGCTGGTCAAGTAGCACAGCAGCCTCTATGGACATAATGACAGAGGTGAAAAGACTTTGGGGACTTTGACTGCGGAAGTGAAGAGAAAAGGAGAGAGTGAGCGAGCAAACTGGACAAGAGTAAACCTGGGACTGACTTTTAGTCATTGGCGAGACTGCTGGCTGCTATGTCCTGTGTTGTTACCCTGTGTTGCTTGATGTTGGGATGTTAGTAAAGTCCGCCTGCTAGTTTTTGATGTAATCATGACAAATACACGTGTACAGCTGTCCATATTTACAACAGTGGTATTGCACTCTGAAACTGGAGGACACTAAAACCGCAAAAATACCAATTCCTACGCGATGTTTCTAACGCCATATAGATCTATTTTCCCCAAGCCATACTGTGTTGTTCCGGCCTGTAAAAAATGTTGATGTAAAGATTTTATCATTAAAAATTAAAGCTTGTCAATGTCTTGTTGTTGTTGTGAATAATTTCAAGTTACTTCCTCGTTTATTCAACCGAAGTTGTAAAGTATTGACTGTAGATTGGGTACAAACTCACTGAATACTATGGTGCAAATCACTGAGCCAAGACACGGCTAAATGTTCCCCTGAAAATGCTTGAAAACTGGGCAGCATTACATTTTAAAGACATCTACTACTTATAAAGACGCCTCTATACTGCTGTTTTTCTATATATTTTTCTAGACCAGCTGTACCAAAGGGATATGTCTGGGTACGACAGCAAACATTGGCAACATTGTTACTCTCGGGGTGGACGTGTTCTCTGTCCAACATGTGCTATATCCACTTGTCCTGAGGCACAAGGAGCATCTTGCTGCTGTACCCTTGCTTCACTTTCTGTCACCCTGCTTTGACATGTGGAATGCTGAATAAAGTCCATCGCTCTGTGATGTGTCTCCATCGCTAAGTAGTTACTACCAATGTCAACTGAAATTGTTCTTCAACCAACACCTTGTCTCCACTGGCAGCAAATCAAAAGCAACCCATCAGCACCACGTCAGCAGCAGCTGCAGTCCTCTGTCACTGTCTACGCCGGGTGAATCCAGTCACAGTACTGTTGTGCATGCAGACATGTTTTGACAGAAGTATAGTGGGCTATGTAAGTGAAAGTTGCAGTGGAACTTTTCCTCCTGAACTCGTTTCACTGGAGGCATGGTGTTCCTGCACTTTACAGCTTACTTGACCTGAAGTGAATAACCACAAAAGCCTAGATTTTCTTATTCCATTTCAATCTCAAACTTAATTCTTGAACCACCGAAGCAGGTTTTTAAAGCAACCCTGTGAATTGTGTTACTCATTTGCACATAAATGCAATAAGGAGTGAGCAATGTTTTATGTCTTCGACCTGTTGTTTTCACCAACAACCCAAAGATGTTCGTTTCAGAATGCTATAAAACCAGAAAAAACAGCAAATGTCTCTCTCTTTTCAACATTACAAAACGGTTGCATATGAACCCAATTCTTCTGAGAAATTGCTGTTTAAAAGGTGTTGTTTGGATTTGTTTAAAGTCGACCTCCAGTAGCACAGTCTTGGTTCTTGTGGGGCTTTGGACCTCCTCATCCATGGTTGTTTTTTTTTTTCATTTCGACTTAGGCAGACTGTGGAGTTGATAAAGACTCACAGCTCTGTCCAATGGGACATTGGAGGGCAGGATAGGGCAGAGGTGTTTCCCTGCTTGCCCTCTGTCTCTCATTCCTTCCACTACTGAGATCAATAACAAGCTCCTTAGCCACAGGTGCTCTCCAGGGAGACAGACCTGGAGTCTTTTCTCCTCAGCTCATTGTCTGTTGCTGAGTATGGCAGAGCCAAGCATTCAAGCCTGACCGATGCACACAACCTCAAGCTCTCTGAGGGAATGGAACATATTGTATGCAGGTATGTACAAAGCCTTTTGTCTAAATGTAGACATGCATGCATGCACACTTCACGTCTAAATCTCTCTCTCCTGCTCTCTCTCTCTCTCTCTCTCTCACACACACACACACACAGAAACACAGAAAGGAGAGTCAGAAAATGGTTTCATTAAAGACTGACAAAACATCATGTGGCATCCCTAATACTAGAGAAGATAAAGTAAGATGCTGGTTCATAATTGCAGGGATGTTAAGCCTCTTAATAGCAGTGTGATGAATTGTGTGCAACACCATATATCATGCAGCTAGATGGATGTTGCATATTTGTGTGTGTTAACTCATTTATTTTTGTGAGTTGTGATTGATTTAGACATTAAGATCAGGCAAATTTATACTATTAATTATTTCATTTTTAAAGATGATTTTAATGAAAATTGATTCTGTTTCATGAACTTTATTTGTACTTTCATGGGGAGTAGCATTCATATACACAAACACATAAATGTCGAAGGAGACAAGGGCTCTGCAAATTGTACAGTGCTTACACGTGTAAATGAATTCATGTTTCCAACCTTTCTCAGATCGTAGCTGATTCAAGGTTAAACTTTAAATAAATAAATATTTTTTTATGAGAATAAATGAATAAATGAGAATTTGCACTGAACTGTGACTGTGACTTCCATCCACTGGTTGAAACTTGGCTATTGCAAATGAGTTTCGCTATTAGCTGATCTGGAGGCAGGTGACGTATATGGTGGCAATGTTGGAACATATTTACCACTAAAAACTCAAAAATGGGCTTCAAGTGACTGTCAAAGTTCCATCGGATTATGTGTGTCCACACTGGACACAAAGAGTCTGACAGCAGCAAGGATGTGAATCATCGGCCTACCTGAGGCGGGCCAACTGACGACTGGGTGTTCAAATAAGCCATCTGTAACGGCGCCCACTTGACAATGAAAGCGACTGCACCATTATATATGCATAACTTCTAGCCTTAAGCTGACAGGATTTGAGGTTTCAGTTACACTTTAAATAAATATAATCTCAAATGCATGTAAGTAATCTTTATAACCACTCCTAAACATTTCTAGGTACATTTTTCTTTCCAATAAATTGCCTCTATGTCTTTTGAATTCATGTTTCTGTCTTGTTCAGTCGTGCAGACAATAAACTTGACCTTCATCTAACATCACGTCTACTAACCTGACTCGACCTCTCTCCACGGGCTGGCCCTGCACATCAAGAGTGCCTGCTGTGCCTCCTTGCTACTGTTTAACTTATTGTTACTGACATGCCAACTTTACACCTGATAGCCTATTAGCCCAGCATTACTCATACCAGTACGCAGTATGCTGTCAAATGTGCACAGATAACACTAGAAAACTGTGTTATGTCTTCATTCACTCAGATTCCACATGGGTTTAGTTTTTAGGTTAATAGGACACATACAGTTAAGCTTCTTGGTGGACAGGGAAAATGCTGTGAGGACTTACACCAGGGCCAGCAGCAAAACTGGAATCTGGAAATGTTTTATGCTAACTGTACAATGAGATTCAGATGAAATACTTTTATTAAAGCCGCTGACATGTACAAATCAACAAAAGCAGTAAAATACACGAATACGCGTGGGTAGAATACTGTAAAACATGCAGACAGCTGAGCAACATGTTTTGAATTATTCATGTAAATTCGGTATCTCTACAAATTCATGCTTTCATTCACTCAGTAATATATTGATGTAGACCATGCAGTACAGTTTTCTGCATGAAATTTGGCATTGGGTTAGGTAATGTGCTATGAAGCTGGCACATTTGACAACCTCTGGCTCCTCAATACAGGGGAAGAAATTCATGAGCTACCACAGATGGGATGGAAATGACCTCTGTGCACAAGTCAGACAGGGTTACATTGCACATGAACAGCTTCAAATCACAACACATGTCCTCAAGAAATACCAAGAGGAGAGATGAAAAGAGAAGTAAATGAAGAGTGCAGGTTAAGGCTGTGGACTTTCATTGCTTCCAATGAATTGCATGACTGCCTGTAATATTTTTTTGTGTATATTATAATCTGAGGACTTCTATTGCCATGCATTCAATTAAAATAGGAAATATTTGTGTTCAAAACAAAAACAACACCTAATGCACAACATAAAAGATACAAAAGACATGTACCTTTTGAAGAGTTTTTGAAATAAACAGTACAGAACACTTATAGTCTTATATCCCGTGGACTGCCCTACTTACTGAACCATGATGATATTGCATACATCGGATGTCATGCTGAACCAATTACAAAGAAAATGCATTTACGACTATAAGTACTGTGTTAGCTACATCATTCATGCTTTCTATAGTTGTTCTCCCATAGCAATGGCATGTTCTTATAAAAAAACAGAACATTGGTAGAGATACTAACATAAAACCTAATTTGTGAACTGTACACAAGTCAAAGCCCACTGATTGAGCTCAAATGGTTAAGTCCATGTATAGTTTCAAAGCTTGTGATTTCCACAAAACAGCTTATTGTCATAACACTCTTATAAACCACAAATTGCTACTGCACTACTTTTCTACTTTTCTAACTCTTGTATAGTTATCCTGTGTATTGCACTACTTGTGTGTATCTTGTTTTATTTGCACCTTGGGTGTAGTCTGAATGTTACATCATTCATTCTTGTTACTTTGCACCGCAAACCCAAAATGACTTTGGCGGTAAGTTTGTTGCACAGAACCATCCGGGAACTCACTGTTAGAAAGTGTTCGGAAAAGGGCAGGCACTTGGTTATTGGATAAACCATCTGTCTATCACCGTCTACCCAAGGCGAAGTTCTAGATCAATTAGATCAACAATCCATATAACGTCATCAAACTCTCACTGAAGTCAGTCGGGAGAAGAGTGAAAACATAATTTCCATCTAGAAAAGCCTTCAGTGCAGTTCACTGCTCTTCTTTTATATCAGCTCTGATATAACTGATGCTACAGCAGCATCTGCCAGTCACTTCTCACACATGTCGTCAAACAAACCACCCACGTAGCTCATTCTATAGCTGCCGGCATTGCCTCACAGGACACTAACCAGCACATAACCAATGTGCTTAGACCGAAGCGCATATCTTGGGATATTGTGGGTCCAACTGCATCGCAGGGATCAAGAGAAACAGTTTCATTCCTCTCTGTGTCTCGTTTAGCTCTTATCCTAAACTGTGATGTGAATGGTTGCGCCTCGGTTTATGGGATCGTCGTTCTGTCTGTCAACTCCAGGTCGCTACCTGGCTCTAGTTATCGCAAAGTGTATTCAGCGGTCGCATCACATAACAAGGTGATGTCACTGGAGTCGACGTAGCGGTGAGCGGATTATACTCAACACTCAACACAAGTAATACACAAGCTAGCCTGCAGTTTGCAGGTACCAGGCTGATGTTGACACTGACAGCAGGCTGCAGATGTATTAGCATGCAGATTTTTCTGCTCTACCTGTGCGGAAAATGACCATAGAGCTGCATTTCATTGAAACATCTGAAACTGACAGTCCATATCCGTATGAAATAACAGTTTTTTATTATATTCTTAACAACAAGAACCTATTTTATTATTCATAGTCAACTGTTTTACTTTGCACAAAAACTCACATAATATGAAGCTTCAATCAGTTTTTTTTTTTTGTTGGTTTCCTGTGTTTTGCAGGAAAACAAATTGATCAAATTCATGAATTGTGCCAAACCTTGAAGAAATCAATATTTCATTTTTTTAGCCACACCTTTATGAGGTCCATAAAGAAATGCTTTTCCAAGTTTGATGTAGAAGAATCTGACAGGCCTGCACAGAGCTTTGACCTCAAATATATCCAACACCTTTGGGAAGAACTAGAACGGAGACAACATCAGCACCTGACCTCACTAACCACTACTGTGGTTAAGTGGGAGCAAATTCCAGCAGTCAGGTTACAAAATCTTGGCTTCTCCACTTCACAAATGTAATCCCAGTTCAGGGTTAACTTGTCAACATCTAAGATAAGAACATAAGACAGTTTCTGTGATGTGCACAGCATTGGGATATGGGTGCTGATTCAGTTAACATGTCGGTACTACGAGAAAGCCTGCAGTATCCGGATGTAAGACTTTGTGCCAGTTTCTGTCTTATTGTAAGCGAAGCAGCCCAAGAGGAAGAAAACGAGTAGAAAGTGAACTCTGTGCTGTCACCTGGTAAACAATCAAGGAGTGGGTATAGTAGTAAAAAAATATCTAGTTTCAAACTTTTAAGTGCATTACTCCCTTTCTTATCCATCCCATTCATGTCAAACAGTAGTTTCCAGATACAAATCACTTTCTAGATGACATTTTAGTCCTCCTCTTTTCCCTCAACACAGAAAATGTTTCACTTCCTCTCTGCTTGGCATTAAAGGCTACTCAAACAACTTTTGAACAGCTGATGAATTAGGATGGACTGCGACAGTTCAGAGACATTAAACTGGAATCAGCCTGCTATTAAATGCCACAAGAATGAAACAGACAGCCCTTCGCACATTTGTTGCAAGAGTTTAGACCGCTACCTCTCACAGATCTATTTTTGGACGGTGACTCTGAAACAAGGACAGGGGTTAAGGAGGAGAATTGGGACAAGGCCTAAATAGACAACAACATCCTTTGTGGCCCAGTTGGCATTAATGATATCCTCCAGGCAGTGACATCTCAATGAAAACTATATCCAACACTTTGAGGCCTTCACTTTTTTTAAAATATGTTTTTGTTATGTGAATTATTAAAATGATCAGCTCAAAGCACAGTGATCCAACTATATATTTCATTCATGGTGATTTATTGTTTTGAGGCACATGCCCAGAAGGCTCAGACTGTAGATTAATTTATCAGAGAGGAATCCAAATCCGTATGACAGCAGGCACAACTTTGCTCATTCATATGTTATGGCTCAGTACCAAAGATGAAACATTGTAACCTAACATAATGGTGCAACTTGAAGAACTTACAACTGATTACAGCTAAAATGCTTGTGTGTGACTAGTTTCTCAGCATCCCAGTTTGTCAGAGCAGCAGCACAATTTAATTCTGCAGTAAGTGAAGGACAGTTGTGCAACTCCAAGCTGGATATATAATAAAATCCGGATCGCTAATCTTGTCAACGTATTATGCAGATAATGACGGGGAAGTTTCCACGCTGGCTGGATATCCCCACTTTGAATCATGATGGCCACTGACAGAAGCACTGCTTCCTGAATTAACATGGCAGATGTCATTCATTTCTTCCATTTTACAGCTGTAACTGAGTGTGAGGGACACTACACATTCAAATACAAAGAGCCAATCAAATCACAGCCACAGCCAATACAGCACAAGGAGCAGAGACTTCCCTCAGAGTGGCCAAAGCTTAGTGTGCCAAGCGTCTGGAGTTGGCCGCAGTAATTTAACACTCACTTTTCAGAGATCTGTTTTTTCACAGGGAGGCTTGACTTAGCATGAAGTTAGTTTTATTACATATTACATAACTCGATTCAGTGCTCTACCACAATTAATACTTTGGAGAGGCTTTGCTGCATTGCATTCTGGCCATGTTGTGGCTTACGGAGAGGATCCAATGCCATTCTAGCTCATGTGCGGATGTCCATCATCACCTCTTTTCGCCTCTCGAGTATATTTATATGCCAGGTCCATTTAAGCTGGGGCAGATCACATCTATAAAGCGAGAAATTGACTTTACCATGAATGTACATAAATGCCTACATTTACTGTCAATTGATTTGAAATGCACATTTAATGATAGACTTTAAAGGACAGCAGATAGCAGAAAGTGCAGCTACAAAGTGTTACAAATCGATCATGAATTATCTTGAAACATGTATTTAGTATGCTAGTAAATCTTACACTGTTCCATAAAAAAGGAAGAACAAGGGTATATTACAGTGGAAACATCCCCATTTGAAGCCTCAGCTCCTTTAAACTCACTGTTCCTTACTCACAATCCCCCACACCCCCATCATCACTAATGGCAACTTTCCATCTTCCATGGTCTAATTTAACTCCATTATTATAGCCTGTACAAAATATTAGGATTTGCAGCTCTTTCTGTAGATAGATTGACTAGATCAGTTGCCAAAGTTAAGAGTCTCCGTTTCGCCAGATTCACCCACTAATTTCATTCATGAAAGGGAAGAGACAGGATTTAGATGGATTTTTAAGCTTTGGGGCTTGTGAGACCTGAGTTATGCAAAAGAGGATCAGAACAATATCAGAGAGGTGGTCTACTGCTGGAATTGATTTTTAATGATTATGGGTTAATGACTTGTGTGCAGAGCTCACTGTGCTAGCGACTCAAGTTTGCCAAAATAAGCCAGCCACTTTTTGCAATGCCATTTTCAGTTCTCAAACAATATCAAGCTAGTTTTTAAAGGAGAGATCCTGAAAATAAATGAGACAACTGGACTGCTGTGTACACTGAACGTTCACTAAAAACGCAGAGGAAATGTTGTGTGGTAGTTTAAACGATTCAGAGCGATCAAACAGACTCCTGAACTCTGGACGTGGCTGTAGAGGCATGCTCTCCTTCAGCATTTTCACAGCTCAGCAGGAATCCACTCTGCTAAAAAGGCTTATAATAAACTTCCAACACTTTCAAAAGGTGCTCCTCAAAGGCTTCTCCAAGCTGGGTGAGAGGAATAGCTACCTACTAAAGAAATTGGCCACTGTGCAAAACCAGAAAAGTATATTGTAGGCCTATTCATTGCAAGCAGCCATCTTTAAGAGAGTATAATAGGATTTAAGAGTGAGATACATAGAATAAAGGAGCAGAGACCCAGAAACCCATGACTTCAGCTTTGACAAAGTGATGAAATTTTTTTTTTCTCTCTTTTAAGCTGCATGTGTGTCTTTTGTGTGGAGGCTTTTGATATTTATGGGTTCACAAATAGGTTTATACGTTTCTATAAAAAATAATCCAAAAGATGTTCAATTAAATCAGTGTGTTTATTTGAGTTTTGAATTTGAAATAAAATGGCATTCAGACTTAATTCAGTAAGCGTACTCCGTAAAAAGTGAAAAAAATTAAGGTGATGAGCATCACAAATGCATAGAAAACAGTCTATGGTCAAATTTACCTCCACCGATCTCAAGAGAAAAACAAGATTAAATTGAATCCAAGTAAATACAGACAGAAAAGAGGATCAGGGTTCAAGTAAAGTCGAGTGTGTTCTTCAAGACTTCCCTCCATGAAGCCTGCAGGGAACACAGAGCGCCCAGCCAGCAAAATGTCAACTCTCAACTACTTCTTTAGGAAAGTCTGATCAGTCCGAGATTTACAAAGTTATTTAGCTGCTATAAAATATGAACGTTTTTGTCTATCCTCCATCCCCTCGAAACCCCTAAACCTGGGATTCAGTGTCTACTTGCCCCAGCACACACTAGGGGAGAGCCTGAGCAGGTCAAACACGTTCACACTCAAATTGACTCCTACAGACAACTTTAGTGTGGGAGGAAACCAGCGCACCCAGGTAGAACCACACGTCTGTCATTAGCATGCAGAAATCACACAGAAAGGCACCAGTCTACACATCACATATTGTTTGTTTGCACACAACAATCAATGTCATGGAAAATATAGCTATGTGATGCAGTGCTGGTTATGAGCATCTCCACAGCAGGCTTGGATGTTGAAGCGCACAATCAGCACGTGAAAGCACCGGTGCAAATGACCATAAAATTATTCATAGCTCAAATATTTTTACGGTTGTTTCTTTCATCAGTACTTGAAGAAATCAGAAAACATAGTTTTGATGTAATTTATGATCACAATGCATCCCATTCTATCTGGTTTTCCTCCATCACACACAGTCAGCGCAGACATCTAATAACAAACTTTATTTATGTAACTCCTTTCATATAGTGGGTGTATGTCAAAGTGCTGTGCAAAGGAGACAGGAGAATAAAGAAAAACAATTAAAACAAGTTACAACACTGCAAGATAAAATGACAAACTGAGCAGAGATGTCACAGTGGAGAGAGTGAACCCAGGTGAAGAGAAATTATATAGTCGCTATGCTTATTACTGTATGTGCAGTAAACCTTCACAACTAAAAGACAATAAGAGTGATTTAATTTAACTTGCAGAAAAAGTGTTTTGAATTCTTATTTCAGCAGACTTTTATCCACCACCGTTATATTTTATATGTAGTATGCTCCACAGGCTAATTGTGATATTACCCTCAATCTTTGGCCCGATCAGCCATGTATCTCAACATTTGCAGCATTCTTGTAGACTTGTAGACTACCAGCTGTATCCGTCCAGCACTGCTGTGTGTCTGCTGCATGGTGCAGCTTGGCTCAACTCAACTTTCTCTCTTTTTTGGTTTTCCATTTTTTAAAAGTTGTGGATAGTACCTATAGCACTTTTTTGGTGCTTGGATATTTTTCCACTGTGCTTCTACATTTTGAAAAGTTAGCATCGAGACCTGAACCTGCTATTTTTATTTTTTTATTTTTTGTGAAACATGATTTGAACGACTGATCAGTTATCAGAAATCTTGTTGATAAATGTTCTCCTGGCTGACTAAATATTACCACAGAGGACTCTTTTTTAGTAGTGCAGGCATAGAAACCAATCCCGTATATTAAGTTGTGCACGGAAGTGATTGCAGGACTTTTCATGAACTTCCCCACGCCATGCATTACCACACACAAAGTTGCATGTAAGCATTGTGTTTGCATCCCTTTGCCCTGTCATTCCGGCTTATGCATCTATCTGTCAACTTTCACATCAAAGCAACCCTGATGGGCTTCATAGCCTATCCTCATAACAACAGGAGATGTTGGCTTATTAAAAAATAATATAACCTCTTTTATGAGGCAGAAAATGTCTGGAGAAACATCTGTGAAACAAGTTGTGTATTAAATATGTAGGAGCTACATTCAAAATTCCTTTTTGCATGGGATGGCAGAGCTATAAAGAGAATCCAGAGTGCGGGCCCCCAAGCTCATTCAAGTCCCGCCATTCTCCCTATCTGACAGTCAAAGCAGAATGATCTTGCTCTCTATGCCTCCCTCTTGCCATTTTTCCTACTCTGTTGGGAAAAAAGCAGTCAAAATGTTCTTATCACTGCCAGAAATTAGTGACTCAGGATTGTCTGATCGTTTTAGAAAATCAAGAGAAAAAAACAAAGCATTAAGAGGTATTTTTTGTACTCTGCCTTTCCTGAAAGCATTTGCGCAGGCTAAAGAGTTCATTAATGCCGTTTTTGTTCTGAAGTGGAGGCCTCTGGAGACATCCGGAGAAATGAAGGAAGGGGGTGTACTGCAGTGGAGCAGGAAAATGAGCACAATACTGGTAGATAGATTAAAGAGACTGGATTTCAAAGGCTTCTTTATAACATTTTAATGTAATGTTGCTTTATCCTTGAGAATTACATTGGACTGATGTTTTCTATTTATCTTCACACAGCTGATTTTCCGACCGAATGGGATTGTGGAATCTGTGTTTGTGCATTACCACCATTTGCACAATAAGTAGAGGACTTATTACTCTGTGGATTGTGCGCCAATTTGACAAGCCCTAATATCCATCAAGAAATAGTTCTCCTCTTCCACTTTAATTGGAGCTATATTACACAGCTGCATGGTAAAAAAAAATAATATTTTTTTCCAACAAGAAAAAAGTCACTAGTGACTGTATTTGACACATTTGATATGGTATTAGGATGGTTTGAACTCACTTCTCCATTTCTGGTGGCAACAGACTCCCCTCTACGGGAAAGCATTGGCTGGGTTTACGGAAATCATTCAGACATGATCTGCACAAATAGGGCTGATGCATGCAGTGGTAACTACAAAAAAAAAAAAAAAAAAGCGAACATTCAGCAGAACATATAGCATGCAAATGTAGACGTCAAGTATTGCTCCCTGTTGAGTACAAGCAATCACACACAAATGAAAAATGTAACCAAGCAAGTTGTGCGACAATGGCAATTTCTATGTTTTCCAATTTGACTCCAAATTAGAAATCAGAAGGGGCCCCACTGCCAACATTTATCTTGCTGCTCTCAGAGGCAGAACCCCAATATTGAATCACACAGGGGATGCTGGAGTTTTATATTTCCTAGATTGGAGCGAACACGTGTGTATGTGTGTGTGTGTGAGAGAGAGGTATTTATTATTTAACTATACGCTCTATGTATAGAGGTAAAGATGGATGCTTTGGCTCATACTGCATTCCCCAATTTCCCTAAAACATTTAGGGGGGAAAAAAAGATATCATTATAGCTAAACACAACTCAGATATGTGGCTGTTCAATACAAATATTCATGACTTTCTGTTTTTCATATAAACCATCAAGCAACACTTGAACTCCCATATTTTTGAGCAGGGTTCAGGGTAACAGTGTCATTCACATAATATAGTAAACAAGCCAGGTAAGCCCTTTGAGATAATGCTAACTAAGCTAATGACAAATCATAAATGTGAAGAATATATTTTGCCAACACTGTGTCTCAAATCAGTTGCTGTGAGTTGTACTGTAAATTCAGCACTTCTAAGCAGAAGGCAGAAGATAACTTAATCTCAGAACCTGACAGGGTGAGACCTCTCTTGCTCGGGGCAGCTGCCTGTACCCATCGTAGAACTCTTCACAGAGCGGACAGGAACGACTCGGTGTCTTAGAATGATTTCACCCTGGAGAGCTGTGTGAAAGCTAGAAGTGCTCACTCTTCACTCTTATTCTCAGTCCCCAGAAGTAGCTGCACACTGACAAAAACAAAAAACATCTGCTCTACTTGAAGAATCTCAGTCGACTGACTGATTATTTCGAATCTCCGTGTTTCAGGGGGCAGCCCGAGATACCGCCAACAGCAGCGAGCAAAGTAGTCAGACACAGACACGAGAGCCACTTAAGGTATTTTATGCTATTGTGATATGAGACTGTATTCATCGAGAGCTTAAGGTCTTAAATGCAGAGATTAACTGAAATGTGTGGGCCTCTGGATTTTTTAGCATTGTCATCTCTGGTCTTTGGTCTGTTGCACCAGAATATCTACTGCCTTTGAGCCTTGAATGATATGTCTCAGTGACTGCTGGCGAGATGAAAGGCTCCATCTTTAAGTGGTTAGTGCTGGTGTGCTCGACCGGCTGCCTTATATTCCTCCTCCTGTCAGAAACATTTGGCTAGACACGTGTGAAAACCCCACTGCCATCCAGAGCCTGTTATCACATGAAAAGGCTGCTCTCTGACCATAGGACATTTCTGAGCATGTTATTGTCCGTCGCATTGTGTACAATTTACTTTGAGGCTCAGGGGGGACTCAAAGTAAACAGGGACAAAATGCATTGATAGCACTTCGAATAGTGATGAAATCTTGTTTGGAATAGATACACCAGTGTTGTCAAAGCATACACACACCTCTCTACAGCTGTGGGATTAATATGGATGTGGAGAAACTGCAATTTATATGCTTGGCCATGGAACTTGGCACCTGGGATAGACTTGATGAAGAAAATGCTTCACTTTCGAGGCCACGATTTTAATTTCGGTCTTCTTTTAGCTTTCCATTAAGTCATTTTGAGACTTAAAAGCCTCATCCCCACCAAGTGCATGTTGTTGAGATGAAGAGCTATTACTCTCACATCTGGGAGCAGGAACAATAGCATCAAAATAAGATGGTACAGGGAGGGCTCTCTGTGCAAAACAGCTCGTCGCAGCACGTTGTTAGAACCACAATGGGCAGAGATCAAATGGAAAATGTAGCACAAACTTATCATTGTAACCAGTTTGGACAAAAAGCCATTATGGAAAAATAGCTTAGAATAAGTAAGTAAATTTAGTACAAAAATACAGAGTGACAATGCCAAAGATATGCATGCTTTTAATGTTTGTTTGTATTCCATGAAATATCCTGTGTGTGGATGACATCTGGTATTTAGAGTGCAAAATATCTAAATTTATTTACCCTTACAGGTAGATAAGAAGTCGGCAAATTACAGTCACATGGTTACATAAAAAAAAAAAAAATGAAAGCACTCAATGATGTGCAGACGCCATCTGGCTATGTTGTTAGACAACATGGCTCTGCTTCAACAAAATAGCCACATGTGTGCACTCATCCCCTTTTCCTTCGTTCTCAAATTCCAGTATGTTTAAGGGGAAACTTAATACTTCCTGCCAAATCCTTAAATATCCACTTGTGACAACTGAGGTGTTATTCACAGCATTTTAGTAAATTAAACTATTAGTACTGCACTGTTGCTACTAATAATGCCACTGTTAATAATATACTGTTAACAGCATGGCTGCTACTCCTTATGTAACTACAGGCCTGCTGCGCCCAATGTACAATTACAACGATTACTACTGTGAAGACAATTAGATGTGTGATCAGCAATGTTCAGGGTAACATCAGGAAACATTTAAAATTCAGTCAATTGTTTAACTTTGCCTTTAATATTAAACCTTTAACAAATGAAGTCTAGTGAAAATAATAGAACAGTCTCATTTGGGATTGAATTATGCTCAGCAGGTTTACATCGGTCAGCCAATATCTCATCTCAAACACATCATCATCGGCGTATGTGGTATCCAATATGTGTCAATATGAAAGATCTTTATTTTTTTACTATAAAATACAGAAAGAAAAATGCCTGTGGCGATCTACTGTCACTGAAAAGTTTATTCAGCAGAGTGAACTGCGAGTTACAATACTGTGACAAGCAGCACAGAGTAAGAGAGAAGCAGCAGCTCTCAGCAATGTCAGCTAGAATTGTGTATTCATGTTTACATTAAATTATTTAACATGTTCAAGAATATTTTTTTAAGATTGTTATCTGTCAACAGCCTTCAGAGTACCTTAATATCAGTACCCACACAGAAAAAGGTCATTCAGAAGGGGCCTTCCTGACAGTTCTTACAGAAAACACACAAAAATTAAAAAGGTCACATTTAGGATGCTTTATTTACAGACTATGGTAGACTGTCGCTTATAATAACAACAATAATAATAACTTTATTTATATAGCACCTTTTAAAAACAGAGTTTACAAAGTGCTTTGACAGACACAAACAGGATACTCAGAAGAACCAACAACAATTTAAAGACAATATAAAACAATTAAAAAAAAATAAAAACAAGAAAAAAAATGTATGTGCTTATCACATTTTTTTGCACATTACACAGCCATTGTAACTTTTCCTTCATGCTGGGAAGAAGAGGGTCAGGCATTGGGGCTGCAATCAGCGACTACACTGCTGGATGCCACTAAATCCTACACACTGATCCTTCAACACAACTACTTAACTAAAACAACCAACAAGTCATTTATAATCTAAAATTAATATTTTAGATTTTTATATCTGACTGATTTAGTCATTCATGGTGTGCAATTTGGGACTCAGTGATGTGGGTGCTGCTGTGAATTTATGACTAGACTGTGTGTACGATATGACCTTTTGTGTAAATCACCTTAACTCCGCCTTTACCTCCAAGTTCAAGACAAACAAAGACATGTCTCGTTTTTGAACAGAAAATCTGAGACATTATCAGCATGCATTAAAAGAACTAAATGATGAGAAGCACACCTCAGATTAGTCAACAGAAAGAGAGAAAAAAAAAATCTATCTGGGTCTAACTAATCGTTAATCAATCACTGGAGAAAATGAGGTAATTGTCATAAGAATTTCTTAGAGTGACCCTTCAATAAAGAAGACTGGATTCGAAGCATCAAAGTTTAAGTTGAATTTATTATTCTTGTACAAGAAGGAGCGTTTAACAGTGCAACACACAGGAGGGGTTACAGAGAAAAAGGCTCCCTGTGGAGCTCTAACAGTTGGTTCTTATACAATCGATAATGGGCTATCTTAACCCCTGCAAATTGTTAACAGACAATTTGCATATATAGTATCTAAACGTTTTTCTTAGTTCCCTTAATCAGTAGTCAGCATATCCCCAATCTAAATGTCACCTCTCTGACCTGCCTCTGACCCTTGTTCTGTTCTGGACTTTCCTCTATTTATACATTAACCTGAACTTTACCTCACCCTGCCAGCCTTAGCAACAAAGTCATATTAAAGAAGTGAAAATAGAACATGTAAGAAACAGGAACTCACGTACACACTGCATGATTTAAAACACCTGAAACACAGTATAAACCTAATTTTTATAACAGTAATACATTATGCAACAAATACAGAGATGACAACAAAACACAAGACAGAGAGTAGCATGTCGCTAAGTCTACATAATCTACACGGCCGAGCCTACAGTGCCTATAAGTAGCGTGAAAATGGTAAATAGGCCTTTTTCATGGCAGCCGTTTTGACAAGTGACAGTGTGGAAAACGCACGTGAAAACAACAAAACAAATGCTTTAATTACATTTAGCTCTTTAGTTTAGGGGTCCTGGCATTGTGCATGCTGGCTTACTGTCATGGGATAGAACAGAGCCATCGTTAATGTTATTAGTAACACCATTGCATTAGTTACAATATTATGACAAGTTGAAATGTTGACAAATGCATTTATTTGAATAATATCTAGAAGACATAATGATGATGAATGTGCTGTTAAGCACTTTCTAAAAGCTTAAAACTACAGTGTACTTTGTACTGCTTTCAACTCAAACTATTTGATCCTTTCTGGGTGTCCTGGTGCAGACCATGACCTGCAACGTCCCCATTTCGTGTCTAGTCAACACTCTTTGTCTCCCCTTGTTTCATATCTCTCTTGTTAGTTATTGAATGAGTTATTGAGTTATTGAAAAGTGTTGGGAAAAAAAGTGTAGAAGTTAAACTGCTAATACTTATTTCCCTACGGTTTTGTCAAGCACATTTTCAAAAGCTTGATTTGAAAAAGTGTTTAATAGACCTACTGGGTTAATGATGAGGAGAGCTTGAGGTGCTTTCAGTGTGTGAAAACAAAATGATGAGAGGTGAGAGGTTTTATGTAAGCACTGGGGATATGTCTACACAAAATACAGAACTCCTTCTGCATTACACGTCAGTTCACCAATGCAGCATCTCTGTGCCAATATCAAATTAGGGCCCCATTTATGTAGGACATCATTTTAATTAGAACATTGGCAATTTTTTTTTTTTTTTTGTGCAAACCTTGCTCTTGCATCACTTGATGTGTGTAAAGGTGTCATAGTTGAATGTCTTCATAAAATGTACAGTGTGGGGTTTTGTCAAGATTAATACTGAAACAGTTGCCTCATAATTTCCGAGATTTGTCAGTAGTCCTCTAAATTGATGAGCGATGACTTCTCATTTGTTCCTGTTTCTTTTACTTTTTCATTGCTCAAACATGGCAATAACTAGACCATATTTCTGTATCCTGCCTAAATTGAGCATCAACAGTCTCCCCAGGTCCATGTACTGAGGATATACCAGTCATAATAGTGATGGATAGAGGTACTTACAAAAAGGTACAGATGCATTTAATGGGCAGTCGAACATTTTAATGGTTATAGGAACACCTTGGTGCCCTACTCTGAGCTCACAACACCTCACTTTGCCATTACTATAAGTGCAACCGGAATGGAATTGTAAAAGGCACGAACAAAGCACTCTAAATCCTTACCACAGAGACCGTCAGTATAAAGAGCCATATGGTGCTGTTCTAACTATACTGTAAGTAAATTATCTTGCCATGTAAATGTAAATGTGTTTCATTATTCCTGAACACTGACACAGCAGGGGGGGACAAAGCTGGCATATCGAGTATGAAGCCTTTGGATGTGTGGTTCATTTTCTTCATGCTTAATTCCTTTAGGAGTTAGATTAGTCAGTCTATCCTACCTAAAAGAAATGGGATGTTGATTCTTACGTCTTCAGGTCATGTTACATAGGTAATAAGTAGTTGGTCTCTCAGTCATGTACTCACACTTCAGGCTCTTGGAAGCAATCAAATAGGTTTTCTCAGACATTTGAGCTCCTCGTTATTTCCTCTGTGACAGCAAAACACAGTAGAAGAAGAAGACTCCAGCAGGTTGAACTGAGTTTCCTAAACACTATTATGGCTGCCTAACTCTAAAAAACAAACTACAAACGGATTTGAAGAAAGCGTAGCCTAGAAACAATAAGGCCTGCCGGGCCTAAGTTGACTTCCACTGGGTCTAAGCAGCGGGGATTTTTTTCTAAATGTATTTTTTAAATTATTTTTGAAACTACAATGTGTTATACACAGAGAAAACTCCTTTAAGGGATAACTCGCGGGTAGGTTGTGTGCGTAACATTAGCAACTGTGTGGTAGAACGAGAGTGAGAAAAAGAAACAGAGAGTGTGTGTGAAGCTGAGTATAAAGTTAGCAATAACATTATAGCTGTGGACATACCGCTGTGAATTTCTCTGACGGATTAAATGTTTAGAAATAAAGTTTATGGGACTTGCCAAAATAAATACTGGAAACCAGTTGCTCAGAATATTCCTGAGACTGTTGGATCCTTGCAGGCCAGGAGGATGATGGCTTTATCTTGGAGAAAAAAAAAATGGATAACCAGAAGATGGTGAAGAAACTTCTATTGGAAATTTCTGGGACATAAAAGGTGCACAGGAGTCATTTTGAAGATGCTGTGTTGCTGAGTGTTTCTGCAAGATGTCTTTTGTTGTTTTCAGTTTCTTTCTCTGCGTGTGTAAAAAATTGAATTAATAAAATGTCAGTAAATCTTCTTTTCTTATCTTGTGTGTGTAATTTTTTCGTTGTTAAATGTGAAGTATTTAATATGTTTATTTTTCTCTGATGATTTTGATATAACATAAATGTTTAATTGTTGAATTGAATTATTACTATTATTATTGTTATCATCTATTTGTATGAGTTAAATATGCAAAATTCAATAATAGTACTGTTTAAAAGAGCAAAAGGATAGCAGTCCTGTGCATGTTTAGAATGAAGGAAATACATTCATCATATCTGATAGACCTCACACATTTTAATGAGTTACACACAATGTAAACAGAACTTTTGTTTGGCACAAGAAAACTGGAAAACTTTGGACAGTATATTTTGACATGGGAGCTATAAATTAAACTCTTCACTTTGTTTTTTAACATTTAATTATGTTGATTGAGATATGATTGAGGGCTTGTTTACACCTATTCAGAGCTACCTGGTGGAGTGAAGTGTTAATTTCAATAAAGACGTTGGCTGAATCTGATGAATAAGAATGCATATTCATATTTATGACTTTGTGCGTGCAGATAGTTTTCATTTACGACTATAATGCATCTAGTCCCCTGATTACATCCATACAAGGATCAACACAGAAAGGCAGAGATTCCACGTCGACTACAAACAATTTAGTTTGAGTCTCTTCTTATAGTGAGCTTAATTGTCTTTGAAATCCAGAGTACTGAGTGAACAGCACAAACAACAGCTGATGCAAACACAGCACACACACACACACACACACACACACACAAACAAAAAAAGCCATAAATCAATTCACATGCTTCTCGCTGTGATGGTACAATGCCAACCATGGAGTCACTACAACCCCCTAGTAGAATCTGGCTTGTATCAAAGCAACAGTCAGTGTATGCTTGTGTGTGTGTATAGCATTCCTGCACATGTGTGTGTGTTTGGTTCCTGCAGTTAGATTTATTGGATTTGGGAATCTCTCCTGCTGTGTGCTCTGTGGTACGAGTGGGCTTGACTCAGTTTCTCTGTGTGAAGCTGGCAACGCTTTGGACTGACCTTGCAGTGGAGGTGTCACTATGCAGAGTTGTTGTCATTACTCAATTAGACAGAATTAGGCACTGGCTAACGTGACAGTAGCACGCTGTGAAAAATAACTCAGAGCTAGATTCTAGGCTTGGCAAGGTTCGTTTTAATGGAGCAGTGATGGAATCAGTCACAACAGGTCTGTTTTTATGTAATGATATATAAAGCCTTAGGATATGACTATCCCTGCATGTCTCTGTTGGGAAAAAAAAGACTAAAAAAGCTGCTCAAATAAGCAGTTAGGTTAATGGAGTGTTAGGTCAGGATAGATCCTGTTATACCCCTTTCAGGCCGACATAGTGTAAACCTGTGTTGGCGGTCGATTTCAAAGGGTCAACGCACATCATCCAACCTGGGTTCAACGCGGGTCAGTCACTGCTTGCCTTCGGCAAACACACATTTCTATTAGGGATGGGTCTCTAAATTGAATGTTATTGACATTTAAACGACTTTAATCTAAGCACTCAGCTGGTCTACGAATGGAAAAAAAAAAAAGCAAGAGGAGAATCTAAGTGGACGAACAAAACACTGAGAATGAGGAGTGAACAGAATCCTCAGTGTGTGTGGACAGTGATAACTAGAGATGCCTTACATGGCGGTTAGACAAATGGATCAAACATGGGGTTCGTGTGTTCAAAGGACTTGCACATGAGCTTTCTGTGTGAAAAGCATAGCAATGTCTGGTTTTCATGAGAGACCAAGTTGGAGTAGTGTCAGTTGAAGATTTCTTACACCCTCACAGGCTTTGCTGCTCTAAGACAATACTTTTAGTGTGTGTGTGCGGCTGGATGACCCAGATTTAATGGTAAATGTGACTTTCATTATTAAAAGAGAATATTATTTTTTTCTTAAGCTGCTCATATACGACTAGTGTAGCAAGTTAGTTGGCAAGGTGAAGAGATACAAAAGTATACTTGACTTTTTAGGGAATAATATTAAATAAAGAAAAGTGATAAAGTTTTCTATTTCCCTTTTATATTAATCTACAATATAAATAGCTGAGTGTGTGTGGATATTTATGACCACATATGTCTACTGCAATGTCGAGTCTGCATTTTTATGTATTAGATTAATTACTTGTCTCTTGTATGGACTGTATATATTTTAGTGGGGTGTAACGCTTTATGGCATATAGTCATACACAAGCTGGGCACCAAGGAAAAAAACAAAAATAAGTTTTAAAAAAAACATAAGATACTCTCCCTCATTAACCCTCTATTTCAGTTTCATGTTGATTCCTAAACAAACTATGCATTTTCTGGACTAACTACAGTTAAACAGACTAAAAACAGTAATCGTGCAGTATAGTATGTGCCAAGATATTCAATAAAGGCAGGGAGAAAGAAGAGTGCAATCAATATTGAATTTAAAATACTCAATAATAAAAATTTGGCTTGAGCAAATATTTTAAGGGGAAGAAGTAAAACACCACAGTGTAGAAATACACATGCATTTAAGTAAATGTATATTGAGTATTAGCATGAAACTGCTTCAAGCACCAAAAGTAAAAGTAATGATTATGCAGAAAGGCTCATTTCATAATATATTATATTACTGGATCATAGTTGTTGATGAAGGTTGGGCTTATATACTTTATATACTGCTAGGTAGCTGGCTTATTTACACCGATAAAAGTACATCATCATCATTTAGTTATTAAACTACATTTGCCAAAGATAAATGCAGCAAAGTAAAAGGTACAATATAGTATAGAACTGTAGAGTTTAAGTATAAAGTAGCAAAAAGTGAAAATACTCATGTATAAGAAGGCTACCCCGTAATTTTATGTCAGTACAGTGACCAGTAAATGTACTAAGCTGCGTTCCTAAACTGATGCAGGTGGAGATCGTGTTCAGAATAAACTGCCAACAAAGTTTACAGAAGCTGATGAACAGCAATTATAACCAGAACGCTAAACAAAAAATGAGCACTCAATATTACTGAATACACAATTATATCTACACATCCATACAGCAACAAAAGAAAGCTGAGAGAGAAAAAAACAAGAAACTGCAGCACACAATTCAAAACTATGGACAGAGACATGAATATTAATGCACACAGATGTAGGTAGCATATGAGTATATATACCACACAGCAGAAACACAGTAATGCCACAGGTTATAAGAATAAAGTTTTACTCAAAAGGGCGTCGAGTGTTTACATCTCAGGGCTGAATCCTTCAGTCGTAATTCCACTGGCTGCACTATCTGTGCCTTTATGTGTGAAGTACGGACCGTTAATGCTCTGTTAAAAGTCCATGTTCTGACATCGTTCCTGTGTAACGTAAATAACGGCTGGAAAAAGGGCATGTAACACATGTCCTAACACCTTTCCAGCCAATGTTTTCACACCATAAACTCACCTTATCCTTGTAAAAGTGGACTGGGTGAGGCTGTAAACTCGCTGAAGACACTCTGGATGAAGAAGGTGGAGGTTAATGAGCATCAACCTGCCCAAACTTAGCAGCTCTGGTGTTAGCTTAATTAGCTCGGTCTCTCTTTAAAGTTGACTTTCCTCTTTTGTTGCACTCGCTTCATTCCCGACTTTTTTCTTCTTTTTTTCTCCAGGTGCTGTATCTGTTCTCCCAAAAGCCAGTGTAGTCCTGAGCCTGGTATGATTATGACATCCACTTCCTGTCACAGTTTCACCCCAATTATTATTCCATTATAACCACATAAGTCTTGTAAAATATCAAATATCAATAAAATAAAAAGCTAACAATTACTTAATTTGATAGACAGACTGAAGTGACTGTTCTTTAGGTTCTTTTAAATAAAGCATTTTCTTTTTAAAAATATTTTTATTTTATATTTTCATTTACAGTCCACTTACAGTATAATTCTGATTCATCACACCAGTGGCGTAACTATAGGCAAGGATAGGGAATGACCCTGTGAGTGACCCCCCCACACATACATACACCCACACAAGCACAATAACAATAACTTTAGTAAAACAGAACAATGGGAACATGATGCTCTTCAGAGAAGGCTACCTAGTAGGAGGGCATATTGGCTCTGGCTGAATCTATATCTGTTCACTGCAAATGCACGATCCGCAACCTGGATGAGGAAATCCTTCACCAGTCTTTATACTTTATAGGTTTTGTTCTGTCATTAAATCCTTTTGCAAAAAAAAGTGGTGCACCATGATGTTAGTAATAATTTGTTAATGGTAAGTCAGCTACTAACGTGTCAATAATCACAATGAGTTCAACATTTTCAAAGTTTACTGTAGAATGTGAACCGTTTTTTTAATGTCCCATAGTGTCCAGGTTCATCCAGCCTGCCTGTGGATGTGAGGTGCCTCAAATCCCACAGGTCCCACAGGCAGACTGGAGGGTTTGGACGAGGGCCACAGTGGCTGAAGATGGACTCATCATGTGTTTTTGTTGAGGTTCTAGGTACAAATCCACCTGCAGAGGATTTGAGGGACCTGCTAGGTATATATTTATGTAGCATAAGAGACAGGCTTGTGCCAGACCATTCAGAGATTTAAAAACTAATAGGAGGATCTTTAAATCAATTATAAAATAAATAGGCCACCAATGTGATGACTTGGTGGAAAACTTGGTGGTTATATGTGCTCCCCATCTGGTCTTTGTCACTACTCGGGTTGGTGCGTTCTGAACAAGTTGTAAGTGACCAACAGTTTTTTTTAGAAAGAGAACAATAGAGCATTGCAGTAGTCAAGCCTCGAGGTGATAAAAGAACACATTCATTTTTCTGTGTCAGCCTGAGACAGGAATGGTCTGACCTTAGCAATGTTTCTGAAATGATAAAATGACATTTTCGTGACATTTCTAACGCGTGCTTCAAAACTGAGGTCAGAGTCCAAGGTAACTCCAAGGGTTTTGACCTGGTCCTTTGTGTGGAGCTCCAAGGACTGGAAAATGTACAGACAAGTGGCCTCTCCAGGCGTGTGGCCCAAATATTATGATCTCGGTCTGTTAGTATTGTTATCACAAGGCATGTTAGCGCAGTGATAGCATTTAGCTCAAAGCACAATCGTGCCCAAGTACAGCCTCAGAGAGCTGTGTGGCTGTAGAGTTACATTATTTTTTATTTTTCATTGGGATTGGTGATTAAACAGGAGGGGCACACCCATTCAATGTTCCCCAGTCCATCCACTCACACCCTACATGACACAAACAGTTTCCTTAATGGCTTTGAGCACGCGAATCCTTGCACGAGCAGAGAAAAAACTCTCATTATTTGATGAATCATTAAGACAAGTGATTTTATATTATGGTTTGATTTATATCAGTAGTTTTCTGTGTTTTACTGATACAGCTGAATAACCCATAAAAAGCTGCTGACCTGGCAGAGAAATGTTCAAAATTTCATCAGTGAAACACTTCTTATCCACTCTCTGACCTCTGCGAAAGCACATTCCTCTTGATGGGTAAATATGGACTCCAGCAGACTCCTCATGTGTCCGCTCTCCTTTAAAGCTAATGTTAATTGTATATAGTTAATAGTTGTGGGGACGATAATAGTTGGTGATGGAAGGAAATAACTCTTCCACATCCCTTGCATCTGATAGAATTTTCCCTCTGATTGGCCGGCGCTCAGGCTCAGTAGAGGTCACTCTCTTTTCTCATTCAATTACAGACAGACATAAATCAAGCACTTTCTCCGGCCATTTTGGGCGACTGCTGACCACTTTATTATGACCTTGCTCAAATTTGCAAAGGGTATTCTACTATTTGCCATTCCTTGCTCTGTGTAATTTAAACAGCGACAGCTTCGGCTCATTAAGGTACCATCTGCTGAAATGCAAAACAAAAGAAGAAAACACTTAATAGAGTGAAGATCTCCAACGGGGCCTAATAATCTTCTACAGTACATTAATGTAGCTGTTACCTTCACATTCATCAATGTGGAGGGTAGATTACAAGTTGAGAAAATGCAAAGTTGGGGATGATGATGATTAGTTTGTCTCCCTACAATGATATCTTTGGTGTAGCTAAAAATTAACCGACTGAAAAAATATCTTAGGCGTAAAAATCGTCAGTTAAAAAATACAGAAACTCTTTTTGGCTGTTGGTTTACCAATAACACAAAAGGTTGATTTCAATTTCAACACACACATTAGTTCAATCGGTAAAGCTGGTGCTAAAAGACTGAAGTGGTGGTGCAAAATGAAAATAATGCATCCTCGTTGTCCTCGTACAGGTACATATGTTCCTGATCCATTATTGTGTTAAGATTCAGACACCTTCAAAAAGTGTTTTTAAAATGTAATTATTTAACAAATTTCCTTGTGCATGAAAAACTATATTTAAATGTATTATAGTGTAATTTAAAATGTACTATAATGCAGCTATTATGAAGGGAAAATGTAATTTTATTCACATAACCTGTGGCCCGAGTTGCCTTCTCTTAATAGACTGCTTTTATTTGGATTGCAGTATAATCTAGTGATGTAAAGAAAAGGTTTTTTATAGAATCAGCATAATGAGGCGCAGTATCATCTTTATCTTTTTTATTTTCTATGCTGGGAGGAGGAAATGTTATTAAAGCTCTTTAACATTTTAAAAAGATCATCATTTTATTTTGCCAAATCAGTCTGAGTATGCCAGCATACCAGCTGGCATACAGAAGGGGACACAGCTAACCCGACGCTGTCCAGCAAAGAAAATGCCTCTAAACCTCTCAAGTAACATTATGTAAGATTTGATATTTGGTGCTACTTAGTGCCCCCAGTTTCACAGTGTAAAACCACTATGGTAAACATGAACTGGCTGTACACATGTATTTGTTATGATCAAAACTGAGTGAGCCGACAACTTTGATAACAACCAAACATCAAGCAAGTGCAAAAACACAAGACATAGCAGCCAGATAATATTATTTACCAGTCCAAAAGCCTTTTATTTCACAAAGCTCTCACCAACAACTAAAGCCCACTTACTCTTGTCCAGTGATCACTCTCAGCGTCCTCTTCAGCCGATTATGTTGCCAGCTTTACTGGTTATGGTTCTGGTGCCTCCTGCCCCGGGCCTGAAAACCTCCTCCTCCTCCTCCAGGGGTCTAAAGCTCATGTGCCTACAAGTGCAAACACTCACCCGGTGCTCTGAGCTCCGAGTCTGGGCAGCACGGCTAACTAACTGGGTTAATTAGCCAAAGGCAGCTACAGCTGGCAGCAGTTTACTTTACTGTCCATCAGGAAACTCTGTAAATCACAGGCGAGAAACTGGAGGACATCAGAGGGAAAACCAGAAAACAAATTCTCCATAAAATATGATCCAGTTTCACCGAAATCAGTGAAATAGTTGGTGGCGTGTGGCTTCGAGCCTATCAAGCATCACGCCAACCCAGAGCCCAAAGTTACATAATGCAGGGACACACATATAGGGCACAGAGTGGGAATGACAGCGACCATTCACCTGGCATGTGCTACATGTCAGTGTAGCATCAAAACAAATTTGAAGCTGTTAAAGTTACATAATATGGCATTCATTGGATAAAGCTACATAATATGGCATTCATTGGATATTTTCTTATTGTCTGTGTAAACACTGCACTTCACCCCCCAATGTACAGCACAGTCTACACACTAAAGAACCTGAAGACAGAAATTGTTTTCTTGACTCCACCTGCTGATGAAAATGTTGTTATATAAACAACGACTCAGGACAGCTATTAAATTATTTTGTAGAAGAAAATTGTTCAACTTACAAAACAATATCTGAAAGAAAGTACCTAGACACACACAACAGAGCACAGAGAGCAGCCCTGAGATACATGTCATGCTCTTTTTGAGGCCTTTTTTAGACCTGTTTTTCTTAGATACAAGGTCAGACTTAAGCTACTTGTTCTCTTCGAATATAACTCATGGTATTATCACTGTTACTAGGATGAGTAACGGTTACTTTGGGTTAGTAAAGTGGCTAAAAAACACAGATCTTACCTTTGATGATAACTAACTCCTTTTCTTGTAGATCCTCTGCTGATATTAACAGCTGTGGCTCACCAGACAGGGAGAGACAATTAGACCAAAATCGGTTTATTGCTCAGACTGTGAGTCATCAGTGATACAGTAAACAGCCTCTGTGTTCTAGCTGAAGAAGATATTGAAGAGACAGTCAAAACAAGTACACATGGAAAACAGGTAGGAGGCTCTCTCAGCTTAGGACTGAACCAAAATGAATTGCTCTGCCTACAAATGAGCATGAAAAAGTTATTCATCCCATCTCTGCTTGGATAAATCCAACATACCCCACGTGCGCGACTCTCAGCCTTCTTTAAACCTGTTTTTCAGGGGGTGTTACGGGAAGACGGAAGGCCAGGTATCTCAGCAGCCCTAATGGAACGCCACTTACAGCGACCTATCCCTCACTCACACCGCCCATCTCTCACTCTCCTTGAGAGACATGAATGAAACCGACAAAATAACAGCCCCCATCCCCAAACTGTCTATCATTCGAAAGGTCAAAACAACACTATGGCCCGTGGTCCCCTTCTGAACTCCTCACCTAGCATTACACTGTTCATTACACCTGGAGACAGTGCTCAATGGCTCATGCCCCCCTCCCTCCAACCCCAGACTGTCTATCACTGCCACTCAGGTGAGGAGGTAATTGGCGAGGTTCTGCCATGTGGTCCTCTGAAAGCATCCAGATCGGACAGCACATGTAACAGCCAGCCATCAGTTGTTTTCCCTTTACCATTATAAAGAACTCGTGGGTGGTGCTGCAGGGCTTCAGAACTCTGGTGATGGACATGGCTTTGCTTTAGTTTACCAAACCAACATGGAGAATAAAATCATATAGCACAGATCTACTTTCAGTATGCCTCAGAGGCTTTGTGAAAGTTTCTGTTCACTCTCTACACATCTGACTTCAGATATAACTTCCAATGGAACGTATGTGCAGGAGGACTATAGAAAGTGATGGGAAGCTATATAAGGTGGATCAAAGTAGAAACATCTACACAATAATGCTAAGATGAAATACCTTGTGATATGTTTCCAGAACAACAAGAAGCCAAAGAAATGTGTATCAATCTGATCCTTCAGGCATCTGGGACTATATAATCCAGCTCAGTATCCCATGGTACAATATTAACATAAAATGATTTAAGTCCGGTGCCAATGCAGGAAGTAATGTGCCTTTTTAACTAGGTCAGGATGTAGAGGTTGGTGTGGTGGATTAGTATGTACAGTGGCACATCTGACTTTCATGCAGCTTGTAGTCAGTCAAACCCGGTCCTGAAGCTTAACTATTTGTTTTAGTTGGCTCACTCTAACGATAATTTACATGCCATAATCTCAGTTTTTGCGTAACCAAACTCAAGTTGCCATGAGCAGATGGTAGCATTGATGAAATCTGGGATTTTGCAGATGTTCTGTCTGGTGATATGTTGGATTTATCAATGCAGAACTTAACTGATCACACAAGAATCAGAGTGAACCCTGTGTTCCCTCAGCTTTTAGTCATACAGCACAAGTACTATTTTAGAGAGCTTAAACTGAAGTATTTGTAAAATACTTAAATCTACAGTATTTGTGAAGAGCCATTATTTAATGCAAAAAATAAAATGGAGCTCTGTCAGCTGTATCACAGTGTGCAAACAGGAGCAGGAGATTCTGTACTGTGAGCACACAGATATGTGATTGCTGGTTGTTTCGCAAATAGTAAAACAATTTTACTGTTTATTCCCATTGTTTGTTAATATGCTGAATTGTTTGTTGAATTTGAATCAATTGTTATTAAAAGCAACAGAAGCTTTTTATTTATCACATAACTTTCATAGCAAACATGACTCAGAAATGTTACTGCACAAAATCAGCTAGAAGAGGCAGACAAAGCGTACAAAATCTTGAAGATCAGAGAAATTAGCTCCTTTCCAGGTGTCAGACTTTCAATTAAGTGTCAGTTTGTTACACTACCCACTTTTATTTAACCCCTCACTGTCAGAGACCCGACTGCTTCACAAAAGAGGAATGCTTTTCAAGCAGTTATGAGACAAAAATGAATCTTACAAATATATCTTTTGAATAAATGACATGAATCATTAGCGGCTGAGCTAACAAGCTTGCTAGCTGGCAGTTCGCTTGCTATGTCAGCTAACTGACTGCTAGAAAGCTTAGCTTGGAGCACATTTCTACCCTATTCTGTGTGTCTTGAATTAAGTGTCCCAAGAACAATGTGCCAGGGATGAGTAAATGGTACATTATGAAGAAAAAAAGAAAGATGCGTGGGGAGCCATTGTCTGATTAGCACTGGCATATTCTCTGGTGGCTGTTGCCATTAGCGGTTGGCTAGCCAGCTACAGTAGTTCATCAACTAGCCTTGGAAGTAGGCCCTGCGTCACTAAGCTTCCAGAACGAAATATTCTGCGAAGCCGTGATGAATTTTGCCGTGCCGCCCACTCTACCCTAGGACTAAAGATTTTTCTCAGCTGCGAGTGTTCCAGCCATGTGCCAGTGGGACCTTTTCATATCCTCTGAGAGATTGAGACATTGTGCCGGGGGGAATGGCTGGATTATCGACCGTCTACCAGGATCACATTTTTGCTTTAATCATCGGCTGTATGGCCAAAAACCATTTACATCCTCCCCGTCTGGATTTTCAGATTGAAAACAGAGAATGAGCCAGCGCAGAGGAGTCTGAATCTGGGCAGCCACACTGAAATGCCATGCACACTTGACCTCCTCAGACACATTCAAGGAGTTGAGTTGGAGCTGAAGGGAAGCATGCAAAAAAGAATTACTGGCACAAGGCCTTAAAATGAGCACTGTGTGCAAAGCATATTTCAGCATTCAGGTGAGAGACATGAAATTTCTAGCCTCTCCTGAGCTGTTGGCTTTCACAAAATTAGAATTAGAAATGTTTGACCCTGTCCTGGAAGAACATCTAAAGAGCCAAAGGATAATATTAATAAAGAAGGCAACGTCTGAGGTTTCATTTCATATCTCGCCGAAACTGACAATGAATTTGTAGTAATAATGTGTCATGGGGTCCAGGCTTAAATCATTCTTTTGCTGCAGAATATTCATGCATGTAACACAAATGTTTGGCCCATATCAGGGAATCCAGGTCAAACTGAAAATCTGTGCCTCTATCCCTAATTTAGAGCTAAGGACACTTCAATCAGGGGAGACACATTTGAAGTTTGACAGCAATGACGTGATTGGCTGATGGAGATTGTGGCAAAAATCTGGTTGTTTTAACTGAAAGTAACAAAACGCCCACAATCAGCTGATTACTAAGAAGCAAAGAGAGAGGCATTGAGAGGCAATGCTTCCTTTCAGTTGACAACCACTCAGGTCTTTCAAACCTTGATGAACTGGTTAAAAAAAGACACTCTGACACTGTGGCATCCTGTCTCTGATGATTCAGCTTCTCTGATTTCATTTTTGTGTTGTGTCATTTTTGTGTTTCTGGAGCCAGAAAAGAAGTTCCTTTACAGTGCTGATGTCCATCTGTGCACATGGCAGAGTCTCCAGCGTGTTCAGTGTCAGAAGGCATCTGACACCAGAGACCGAAAGCCAAAAACCATATTGCAGCAGCTGGTTGTATGCTGTTCATCACCATTCTGCCTCAGGGACTTTTAAGTCATTTTCCTCTCTGTCTATTTTTATAGTTGGTCTGAGGGAGGTTTGTTTAACTAGATTAGAACTCTGTATTAATCTTTTGCACGTCCCATGAAGACATCTCTCATATCAAAGTATTAATATCCTACACTGCTGTGGCATTTCTGCTACCATCATTATTTCTTTTTAATTACATCTTCCTAATTTTCAAAGAGACCAGGCCGTCAGCCATCATGTCATACTTTATTTGGACGGTGGAAATGGATACACACAGGATTATTCTAGTTAGACAGCGCCACAGTCAGGAATTAATCCCTCCATTAACTGGACCCTGTTACAACTCCTCTCCTGTGGCCCTGTTTCCTAAACACAGCGTACTTTGGTGATGCACGGACGCCTGATACATGTTGTGTTTAATGGCCATTAGCAGTAGGATGTGGATACATAAAGAGCCTTATTCATTATCAGTGACTAAACTGCTGAATTATCTGACCTAGTGTTCCGTGACCCATTATTGGGACAATTATGCTTGTCGATGCTTTTGATTTGATTCACGAGAGATCAAGGTCGTGCTAAGCAATCAATTGATTTGCTCTCCCTGTTTTAATGGCAGGGTGTGTCGGTGATGCCTGTAGGGGCTTGATAGAGTCGCTTTCTAAAAGGAATGCATTGTGCTGTCTCTTAAAATGAACTAATTCACTGGAATCACTTGGCATGAAGGGAGGTTGTAGCCCGGCCTCTGCGGTTTCCCAAAGACCAGACAAGCTGTATAAACTTCACGTTTGTAGTATCCACACTGATTTTTCTTTGGCTTTACACATCTCAAACTTTTACATTCAGAGCCCAGAGCATTCTGGGTTGTTGTTTTGTATTTTTTTTGTTTTTATGTTTCAGACCTCTGTTGAATCTCAGCTGTCTAACCGCTGTTTCTCTTTCCCATTCCCTCCCTTTCTTTCCCCTCAACAACTCAGCGGGCTTAAGAGAGATTGACAAGGACTTTGGTGGTCAATACTGGCTTATATACCTTGACATGGAGTCAGCAGTTAACTTGAGACCATGAGAAATAGATACAGCTTTAAATGTTCAATAGATGGATGGAAATCCAACAAACTGTCTTTCCAGGAAAAGTAACTAGGCTAGGTTTGTTTTGAGCTAAATGCTAATGTCAACTTGATACCAATGTCAGTTCTAACATGTTGATGTTTAACGGGAAAGGTTTAGCATGTTCAGCATCTTAGTTTAACGTGTTTGCATGTTAACATTTCCTAATTAGAACCACGTACAGCAGAGGCTAATGGGAATGTCCTTTGTCATTGAGACATTTCACTAAAAAAGTCAGGGGATAACCAAACTTGTTAGGATTTATCATCTGGGAACCATGAATGTCTGTATAAAATTCCACCCTCAACATCTAATAGTTGTTGAGGTATTTCTGTGGTGACCCAACATGCATCCCAAGAGCTACAACAGCTCAAAAACAGTTTTAATTCATGTTTGACAAGTGTGGAAGACTTTTTGTGTGCAGGATCTAGTTAAAATATCACAAAGATAGCAGTAACATTGCTGACCCAAGACCAATTATCTCAAGTCACAGTGAAGTAATGGGACTTGACCTGTGACCCTGAATCAATATGCCTATTCTTGTAAGCTTTTAGTACTAATAGATTTTTTTTCTCTCCTCTGCAGTCTTTTCTCTAGGCCTCGCATGGCAATCTCTAATGATTATGTCAGATCCTTCAGATTAATAAAAAGCAACACAGCTGCGATGCTCACTCGCAGATTTATACTGTACTACAGTGGCAAATGTTACAGGAAGAAAGACACTTGAAACTTTGAAGGTCAAGTTGGGGGATTTATTAGAGAAGGGTGAATATAAAGGTACTGTATGCAGGGATTTCTATTCTCTGAGCAAACCACAACTAGTCCAACCTCTCTGTCTATATTTATACGCTACACAACTTCCAATCAAGGTCATCATAGTTAGTGATGTAATCATTAAATAAATGGAATTTAAAAAGGCAATACAATAGACCATAAGTGTGCTTTGGAAAAAAACACCATATGGATTATTATTATAATTATCAGGAACAAGGAAACTACTTGGATGCCGACACTTCCAGGTATCTTAAACATAAGTTATTCCTAGCACTACAGGTTACATTCAAATTGAAAAAAAAAAAAAAAAAAAATATCAAGAGGGAACATATCAACGCTGATATATTCCCGTTAGAATAACTTCTCTACTGAACCATTCAGGATTTCCATTCAGACAGTTTAAATGTGTTTACAAGCAGGATATCGACTGCCACAATTTTTTAAAATGCCACTCTCCTTCCTCTGATATGTCTTTTTTTTTTTTTAACTCCCACATTTTCAAAAGTACTCGTGTTCGTGTCACATTTTGGCTCTCACATATTAAGCTACAATAAGATCGATAAATAGTGTTGGGTGCGCGCCGGCTGCCTGTGTGCCACGAGGCCCACAGTGTTCACAGGAGCCCATAGTGTGGCAGTTTAATATGTACTGTAGTCCTCCTGAGGTGTCACCAAGCACACACAGGGCAAACAGAGGTGGGGTAACACAATGTAAAAAGGGACTTTTTCTTCAACTTGTCACCATCTTGTTTTGTTGTTTTTACTTGGGTAAGCGTGACTTTTTTCTCTCTCTCTCTCTCTTTTTTTCTTAGAAGGAGTCCATGGCCTTGAATTCGCTGAGGGCCTGGACAGGGGAAATGTGTTTCTTCTGGGAGCCTCGTCGCACACGTGTCTGGCACTCCTCCGGCTTCTCCCTTTTTACCAGAGGCTTCTTCTCGGGGGCCTTCATGCGCCAAGACACCACGGGTGAGTTAACAGCCGCTGTTCCGTACACCTTCTGGTACTTGGTGGAGGCTACATAAGATGCCTTTACAGTCAGCACCACTGCGTTCATTAGGTTCTTGGCTGCTTGGATCAAGGAGGTGGCGCTATCCAGCTACAAGGGGAGAGTTGGAGGGGAAAGAGAGAAACACTAAGGGTCAACTCAAAACTCAAAAAAAGACAAGCACTCGACAAGAACAATAGGAAACATTAGCTACATACAGTACCTAGGAGGTCTCTGCTGCCACTGGCAATTAAGCAGGATGAAAACATGGCCCTCGCTATATGACATCTTATTTTAGCAGTTCTTAATGAGCAGAGGCAGGGGTCAGGTGTACCTCTGTCTCCGTCTGTTTTGTTTGGCTGACATTTAAGGGTCGACGGCCAGTGGGCCTCCTCCTACCTCACACTGAGGCGAGTCAACTGCTTGGATTTAATGAGTGTGGACTCCAGCTGGCCACCATGAAAAGGTTAAAATCTCAGCAGGGCTTGCATATCTCATGTGAGACGAACAATAATAGAGAAATCACAAAGAACCATATCAACAGAAAGATGCAAGGAAACCTGAGGAAGTTCAGTGCTTTTTTTTTATTATAATAATTAGAAGTATGTTTGCAATAACTTTCCCCATGTTTGAACCAGGGAGTATTTATTAAATTAACGAAGAGATGGAATCTTTTCATATCATTTACTATCTGTTTTGCAGGTGGATTTGTGTCGTGTGTGCCAAATGTAAAGGAGTTAAGGAGGTGAAATTGGTCAAAACTAATCAATATTTCTCATTAATACAGAAAGATTTAAAATGGAGAATATGCTGCAAATGTATTAATGTCAAAGGCTAAATGTCAAAAGCAAAGAATATGGTATAATTGCCTGATTTTAGTGAGAGCAGTGGTAATAGGGTTCACGAGGCATGAAAAATACAAATGGAAAAAAGTCTGCGCTGCATCTTTCTGGTATTATTATTAGATGGTAATCGGTCTGAAATAATTGCATCAGCCTTAATCTGCATGGTCCTTCATCTGGTCTTCCAAGCTTCATCGTGACCTTGAACTAAAAGGTTTGCCCACCAGCAGTGTGGTGCATAAAAATTGCCTTAAATTGACCTGCTCTAGTGATTCAAGCCTAAAAGAAGCCAATCTAGAACATCAGTGACGGTGTGGTTGAACACGTGCTGCTCTGCATGGATAGACTTACCCCAGACACGATGAGCTCTCCGCCCAGATTCTGAACCTCAGCTTTCACCTTGCTGCAGATGTTGAGCTGATGACAGTACAGGGCAATTCTCTGCAGATAGGCCAGCAGATCCTGCTTGCACGCCGAATCAGGGCACTGAATGGAAAAGAGGTACAAGGAAACACACTGTCAAGAAAATAATAGCCGTAAGTGAGCAATGGCTTTTACAGAGAGGCTGATTGTGTCTAGACACTTTTAAGACCTTGGTATTTGGATTGAATCTCATCATCACATGTTAATGTCATATTTGGTCGATTGAGGCTACTGTGCAGTAGCTGCTGTTTAACAACTGGCCTTGTGGAGGATCTTAACGTCCTGTGACACACCTCTGGCCATGTCATCCATTCAGCAATAACCCTCACTTTATGACTTATTTATTTCATTTTATTTACTCCTACACTATTTTCTGTAATAGATACTCAATGATTTACTCTACAGTGAGCCGTAAATTGAGATTGAGGACCCTTATGATCATTCTGCATCATCACTGACAGGCTACGTGGCGAGCAAATTCAGTTTCTGCATCTTGAACCCAGAGATCACAGAGGTTGAGTATGGTGCACTAGATTACCGAAGATTATTCAAGTGGACTGTAAAAGCAATAGAAATCAATTCAAAATGTAAATAAGAATTCAAAATCCATCAAGGTTGAGATGAAAACCAAAATATACAATTAATTTTCTTTAATCCAAAAAAAATAAAAAATATATTTTTAAAATAAAAAAAAAAAAAAAAAAAAAAAAAAAAAAATTCTTGGTTATTCCAGGGAGGTCCATGCTTTGTTCCAGGTTAAAACTGGATCATCTGTGATGAACAATGAGCCAACGGTAGATTAGCTGACAGAGAGTGTATATAATTCTATCACGACAGAAACTAAAGCCATCAATGCACTAGATTTGTCATTGAGCCAAAGAATATGCAGAAGAAGAAAAAAAAATGTTCTTGGCCTTATTTCAGGTATTATTCTCAAAAATCTCCAGCTGCTTATTAAAGAAGCACCATCTGGTTATGAAGGATGTATGTTTTTTTTCCCCAAATACTGTAGGTTTGCAGGAAAAACAAGAACAACAATCATAACAGAAACAGTGGGGTTCCATCATTCTGGGTCACTAATTACATTTCTTTGCACCGAGCCCAAAAGATGTTGCTCAACATTTTTTTTTTTTTTCCCTTTGGTGGTAGTTTGTTGCAAGTTTGAGTTTCAAAGGCAAGTTGAGTTACACTGCAGGGTGTCAAACTGATTCATTTCACATAAAACAAGTTTGTCACAGCTTGTTGCCCACGAAGAAAACAGATCAATCAACACTGAATGGACGTAATACTTTGAAACACATACTTGATTCCACACCAAGCGTTCTATGTATCCCTCCACTTGTTGTCTTCTCTTTCCCTGTTTTTATGAAATCAGAAGTTCTGACCTGGTCCTGCTGGCCTTTGTGCTATACTTCAACAGCGAAGAAACCAATCATACAGAGCGGCAAATGGACCAAAAGGAAATACGTGGACAACCTCCTGAGGTCTTCTACTATCACACAGTTTTCTCCCTATTATTCCATCTGGAAGCCTTCCAGGTGTCAGCTATGGCCCACTAAGCTCCCAGTGGGTTAAGAACACTGCATCAGCTGCTTAAACACTGTGAGCATCATTTTGTAGCAACACCTTTCCTCTTGTCATTAATATTAAACGGTCCTAACTAGGACATTCAGCGGCACTGCATGGGGACATGCACAGCTCATTTCCTTGTCTTGTGGGCTCTGGTAGAAGGGAGGTGGCAAGTTAAACATCGAGCTGTGATATGAATACACCCCCTCCAGGACATGCAGCTTTCCTGGCCGGCCACCCATCTTCTCTGCTCCTCTCTGAGAAGACAAATAGTATTGATTGGCCACAAAGGCCCTTCACTGACGTCCACAAACAGCGAGTAAAACACAGCCTTTCTGAAATCAAATGAAACGTTTGTCTCTTCAGCCTACAAATATATTTGGAAAGAGCAACTCAAGATGTGATTTATATTTATAGTTATGGACACTAACGGAGAACAACGGAGTGAATAAGACCAAAGCTGCCACCGTCATCCAGCTGAATGCAGGAGCTGTAGAGCTGGTAGAGCTGCCAGTGAGGCAGAGGGAAGCTTCTCCTTGGGCATCATGACTGCACCGCCAGGCCTGGATAGCATCACTGCTAACTGCACTTCACACTGCTGGCACACACACACACACACACACACACACACACACACACGCTGCTGCCTCAGGCAACTTTGATGCAGACATGACACAATTGTTCCCTATTGTACAGTTGACTAATAGCCCATTTCTTCCACAGATTCCCTGTTGATGTAAATAAACTGTATGGCCCATTACTTTGCCAGGCCCATTGAAGCTCTCTCCAGCTCTATCTCCATCTCTGTCCATCATAGCGATGAACAGCATTTATTACAGAGCATTGTGTGCTTCACTGCATGACTTAACTCAGCCTTTCTGAAACTCCTCCCAAACTCAATGCTTCTCTCAGCATTTCCCAGAATATATATATATATATATATATATATATTTTGTTCTATCCAGAGAAACAGGTGAGAAATCTCTTTTCCTGTTTCTGTTTTTTTTCTTGCATAATTGGGCAAAAATGAGGGAAACGTGCTCCCGGTGGATAATTCAGGAACATTGTGTGAACTCTGGTGCTGAAAAGAGGGCACACACACACACACACACTATCAGAGTGTGGCAGCCTGTCAAAACACAAGTCACACCTCACACTGATGCAGCATTTATAAGCAGGCTAAGACTGACCTTTCTTAAATTATTCAAAGTGCAAAAAGTAGTCATTTTTAGCTTGTTATTTTTGCTGTTTCTCATTAATTATGGCACCTTTCTCCATTAGTTTTATTTCTGCTCTGTTACATATCCAATGGTAGAGACGGGAGGTGTTTGAGAGAGAGACGGACGACGTGAAGACGGTACGATGACAGATTCAAATAGAGCATGTTACACACAGTTACACAATATGCCTTCTAGCTTACTGGACAACAACAGTCCTTGTGATGTAAGCTGTCACCTGTCAGTTGTTTCAGGGAAGCTGGTAATCTTTCTATTTGCTCATCCATTCTCTGACACCTCCACCAAAGATTGAACAGTATTGTGTTCTAGTACATAGTGAAACCACCTACTCTATTTAAGTGACTCCCCAACGTGTTTGTTTTCTTCTCTCTTTCATCTGGCATTTCGCACAGAAAAAGTGACCCGGTGTTCCCATTCATGTAAATCTTTCAAACATCCTGTTCTCTTTTTGAAAATTCATTTATTGGAATCTGTAATCCGCCGTATTAGCATTAAACTGAAAGCTGAAACTTGCCATGTTTCAATACAGACATCAGTAGGCAGACTGGCTGGCTGGTGTGTGAGTATGAAAAAAGGATTTTCTCTTCTTATGATGTATTTCTGAGGCATAAGTATGAACAGTAAAAAAGTAGCATAGCCATTATGCAGTAGGTGTCACAGTGAACTGAAAATGTGGATGTTTGAGGTGGCCTGTAATTGACAGGTGAGTGATTTTCACAGGTTATGGTGTTGGTTGTGTGAACACGTTTTGAAGATTTAAACTAAAGAGTAGCTTTTCTTTGTCATATTGAAATATTTAAAGGGTTTGTAGAGGCCTAAAGAGGTGAAGGTATCCAATATTTCACAAAAAGTAAGTAAGTAAACTTAATTTGTGTAATATATATACAGTATATGTATATATGTATTATTTTCTTATTCCTTAAATCACCCTGTGACAGGATATGAGCTTCAATGCCCTAACCACATTTCCAAAATGCTAAAATATTAGGTCCCTCCTGTCCAATTAGCTATGAATCTGTTTAGTGCACATGCTAAAATTCTAATGACAGATATCTGAAACAAAATGTGACTCTAATTTTTGTAAATTGGATGCTTTAATTTAGGGCTTTTCAAACTGGAGGTGAAAGAGACAAGTGCATGCTGGTGGCCTGATGATTTGGCTGCTCACCAACACAGTCAACAGTTGGAGCTGCAGCCGAGGCTGTGACACACAGCTCAAGGAGGCAATTATGGTGGTTTTTTAAAGTATTCCAACTGCCCCAATTTGTGTTACATATATACACACACACGCATTTTTAGTTTCAGTGAGACTTATGCTTTCCGAGGATACGATTCCAACATTTATTCTCACTGATTTAACATCCAGTAAATCCACTAAAAATTATAACTCCAGAAAGTTGCCTGAGAATCATCACATATTTCACTTTTCTCCTGTGTTATAAGTACTCCATTGCTAGCAGTCTGTACAAACATTTGTACACTGCAAACAGGAACTGCTAATAGTTCACTTGGCTCCCTTTTAATGGTGCCAATGTGCCAAAATGTTAACAAATATACTGTAGGTTGAAAAATGGGGCTCAAGTTGTAGCCATAACGTTACCCAGAAGTAAGGCAAAGAAAAATAACAGGAGTAGTCACATATTAACTTGTTTCATGTTGCACATTAGGGAGGCTATGAATGTCTCATCGACATGGCTCAGACTTTAAAGACCTCTGCTTTAATTTAACACAGACATTACACTGTCCCTTTATGCATCCAGAAATGCTGCTAATATTTTTTGCATCTAAAGGCATGAGGATGGGATGAGACACTGACACATCAGAAGAAATTTGATCAGATTTAAAGCGGAGAGAATCTTCAAAAGCCTCTAAGAATAAACTAAAATATGTATTTTGGTCAAGCTACAAACAACGCAGCTTCATAACTAATTAAAAAAGCTGACAATGAGATTTTCACCCAGCGATCACATTCATTTTTATAAAAGATAGCTGGTAGACTCCTCTGTAGTCAGCTCCTGTTGAACGGTAGTTTGTGTTTCCACTGTGAGGTATTTTAATTACACATCAGTCACACTCGGTTTCACTGCTGTCAGCAGCTGCAACAGGAGCTTCACTCTTGTTCTGCACTCAACGTGACAGAGCCTTCCGCTGTGACAACTAAAGGGAAACCTGGAAGTCTGAATACTTCAAACTTGCATGTGTTTAGCAGCATTTATAAACAATAACTTTGCACTTTGAAGTTATTCAAGTTCTTTAAGAGCACCTTATGTTCAAACTGAAAGTTCACATGAGTGCGTCACGGAAGAAAAAAGTATTCTTGAAACATGGGGCGAGGAAATCAACTGGTAAAGGCTATTTAAAAAAGGTAAAGCTGGTGATATTAAAATGTTTTTCTGTCAAAAAACAACCATGAATTGAGCCATTATCATGTAACCACAGTCTGATCTAACTTATCCCACCAAATACTTCAATTTCTGTTCAAACACTACTAAAAAAAACAGCTGTTACACTGTGTGAAATGTTCCTCCATCACAATGAACATCGCGACTGTAGTTTGTATTGTGTCATGCACCGTCCTGCTGCTGTAAATACTCTCTACTGTATTATTCTTTTCAAAAATAGCCTCCTCCTGTTTGAGAAAATAACTTAACAAGTGTACTGACATCAGCAAGGACCCCCAATACAGGTAGATTTTAAACCAGATGGTGCTCCGTAGTCAAATCTGTCTCAAGCAGAGTGAAACATACTGTTACGTACCACTGCTGTTCATAACACGTTCAATGTATGTCTCAGAGTAGGTGCACCTAATGCGTTACAGCTGCCATTCACTATTTAGGTTGTGTCTGTAGGAGGCATACTTTAAGAAAAAAGCAGTGTAGGGAAAATGGAGTGGGAGAAATAGAGTAGAAAAAAAGGCAAAGGCTGGAGTGAAATGGGGTGAGGTGCCTCGAGGGGCTTTTCTGCGTCAAGTGCTGTGCTTAAACGACTATGAAAGAGCTCGCCGTCCTCCTACCCTTCCACGCAGAATTGACTTCTGCTTCACACGTGTTCATCAATAGGGCTGATGTGCAGTCATGACGACAAGGTTTGCTACTTAAGGGACCTGTCTGAAAGCAGCGCAGCAGCCTCTATTCTTACCGTCAAACCACTGTGCTCTCGACAAGCACAGGTTACTTACCGTAATGTGTGAATGCAAAATACTTGTCCTCTCGGTCCGGAATGAAGACAAATAATCATGTTATTTGCTCTGTAATTGGATTAAGATGCTTGATGACAGCAAACTTTTGCTGTTTTAACTTTTAATAACTCATTCCTGAATAAATGGCAAACAGATGCCCGATATGCCTCACATGAAAACACCTTTATAACAAATATATGGTGTAAATGAAAGGGTCCTCAAGCCCCTCTTTATTTCCTGACACAGCTCTGATGTCTCTGGAAGTGTAACAGAAGGCTCTGAATATTCAGTAAACACTGGTCTAGGAACCATTTAAGTGAGAATTAAAAATGGCAAGCCACCTGCTCTTTTCATTACAGCAACTGTTGATTCAGACACAGGCTCTGCCAGTGATTTGCCATGTGACAGATTCACTCCCACCTAAACCCTGTTGAACACTGATCATCACTCGGCAGCCTACAAGCTAAGAAATTAATACATAAACACATAAGTTCATGCTTACTTTGTTCGTTATGTCCCAGAACGTGCTCTGAGCGACATACACAAGCCGTGACGCAGACTGAAACCTGCTTTCCGGGACAAATGTTCTCACACATGGAGACATGCAAACATGCCGATACAGACTGAAACGCTTGCTTTTCTTCTCTCTGTTTGTGGTAATTACCACATAACAGACAGAGCTGTGCACTCATGGCCTGAAACTTCGTTCTGTAGTGCAATATGCTCTGGAGAGCAGAGCGCTGAGGAGAACACTGACTAAAGATGCCTTGTGGGGAGTTGAAAGCTTAGCATACTCTACGACCACTCAAGCTGAGAGGCATTCAGCGCTGCTAACAGCAGAAGGCTTGCTGATCCATTGTTGTGAAGTCACACGTCGTCAGGAGAAGGTACAGGAAAAAGAGTAGGTGGTGAAGATCTTCTCTTTGTATTGGCGTACCGCACCCAGAGCAACATTTTTTGTGTGTGTGTGTACTTTAATCTAACCTCTGCATGTTTCTTTGATTATAAACATAAAATACCCTCCTGAATGTTGAAATGATGTTAATAAGTATAAAATGCCTTCACTGGAATAGTGATGAAGGTTTTTTTCCCATGCTGTGTTAAGGGTGATTCAAACTGCAAAGCATATTTTATTAACTTACTAAATTACTTTTCTTTTTTTATATAGCAGGACATCAGTTAACATATTTTAATTAAAATTTTGAGAACATTAGGTCATGGGCCGGGTAATAAATGCTTACTTTTTGGTGTTGTGTTTTTTTTTTTTTTAAACATTGAATGAAAACCCTTCTGGCCCATTTATCCCAATAAGTCTGTGTGTTTTAAAGGATTTTGAACTAGAGGCAAATGAAATCTTCCCATTTTATTCCATTACAGCTTCGATATTTAATATTTTTACATTATTTCATTCATTATTACGTGTAATGGGAAAGAGTTCACTTGTAGTAATGAACCCGCAGATACTTTGCAGTTCGTTCAGCTCTAGTCCTATACTAAATCTTCTGTTTTTTACAGGAACTTTTCTGTTATACTTTTATCAGCGTCATTTCCAGTTACAGCAGCCGAGCTATTTTCAACAACAAAGCTCTGATGAATCAACCTTACACTACCTTCACCCAGCAACAAATAACAAGCAGACAAAGAGAGTGACTAGCCGGTGGACGTAATGGAGCATTTAGCGGCCAAACAGCCGGAACAACAGGACGTGTATATAAGGCACTTTGCTGACAAGATATATGTCAATGTTGTGTTTACAGCTTGTTGCACTGCAATTAACGCAGGTTTGAAATGACATGTTTGGGGACTGTGCAGCTGTTATAGCTGTATGGCAAAAGTGTGAGAATGAAAAATTAGCCATATGAACTTTAGATGTGGTTTGTGCAGGCCTCGTGTGAGCTGCAGAAAGATTTGATTGTTGTGATTTGAATTTTTGATGTGAGCTCCAACATTTCTTCATTTCTAAGCACCACCTGAACAAGGCTCAGCGTGCAATACTGAAACCAACAATAATTATTCCAGGGCTTGCTAGCTAACAGCAGTCGCAATTATAATGACAACAGGCTGCCTTAATAAATCAGTGAGTCTTGTACCTAAGTGTATTCTCACTGCTTATTAGAGACAGATGAAATGAATAGGAACATTATGCATTACCTGGAGTGCTGCATTCTGAAATACCTCCCACTTCATTTGCCGTATGCACATATACACATCGTACACACCTATTTCTTTTCGCTTCCATCTTCCCTAGACACAGCGCCGATTGATTAGATATTGAAAATGGTCTGTCAGCGCATTTTAGAGAGGTACTCATCTGATAATGAATGCAACACCTCGGTTGGGAGCTAATTATATTAGAGACGCAACTTGGTTCTGCTGTCTTGCTCTCTCAGACTTCGCCCCATTGGGAGACGAAGCCATGCGGCAACACAGTCCACCACCACTCCAGCTGGGCTCGTCAATGCCCACTTTAAAGATTTCCAATGGCCATGCCCACTTAGTCTAACTCAAAATTTGCTCTGCCGCCAGCTAAGGCGATACAGTCAGGAACACTTTCAGTCTGACAGGAAGTATAAGCATAAAAAATGAAAGTGACAGACAGAGTCGCAAGGCTACCTGATCTGCAACGGCGCGGGCCAATTTGTCCATCCTGGAACCAGCCTCTGCAATCTTCTTAGCCGCGTTGATCACATCTGAAGAGTTCTTCAAGGGGCCTTTGCCTCTGGGAAAATTCAAGGAGAGAGAAAGAAAGAAAGAAAAAGGGGATGTGGGTGGAGTTGCTGAGGCAGAGGACATGCAGAGTTTTCCTTTAAAGACTGAGCTCACCCCTGTGTCACACAGGCTTGTACAGCAGCTAATTTACTGTGTCGGCTAGGAGGAATATGAGACATTACAATCAATGAACAACACAAGATTTCCCATATACTGGATGTTAGGGACTTTTGTCCCTAATGATGTATCATAGAAATGTGCTTTGAAGCACAAAGCAACAAAAGAGTTTTGTGTTTAACAGCAAAACAGGAGAAGTTAATGTGGCTAAGATTCGTGTGTTTGCTTGTGTGTGATGTCTCCTTTTTAGTCATTGCTCGGTTGAAGTTTCCACTCAGTTTGTTCATGCCAATCTGAGCAACTGTGGTCAATGCCAAATAATAACGGTGCTCGTGTCTGAGCACAACGGCGATAATCACTCATGACTAATCACTCGTGGCACTGATTTCTATTTATTTTGTTTGGTTCCACGTCATATTATTGTGGAGTGGACCACAACCCCATACACGAGGCAAATAACCATCAGTTAGGCATTTCTCTGATATGCTGATCACAGATGGGGGGAGATTGAGGGAAAAGCTGGTGGCTTTTAGTAAACATAAGCAACCTAATTCAAACAGATAATCTATGACAGTATATCTTTGAATCACAGCATCGCTACAGAGTCTGATCAAAACAAAGGTCGTCTGGGTCACTTGGTTTCTCAGCAATTACGCTTACATACAGATCTTTCGAGCATCTTTCAGGTCATAGTTTTGGTTTTATGGTGCAACCTTTCTGTATTTATTCACTCTCATATGTGGCTACCCACCATCTACCCACAAAGTTAGCAACCAGCTAGTGAACATAGTGGAAAATGTGCAGCTAAAGAGCCAGTTATTTCCCTCTGGAGTTTGTTTTTGCCATGTCTGTCACTGCAGATTTAAACTGTGCTGCTTTGTAGTCGGTGTCATTTTTTTTTTACCTGGTGAAGTCCGTCATCTCCATCATGATCATACACATCTGCTTGGCCAGCACAATAATGTCGTTGCCGTTGTCATCCCACTTTGCCACTTCTGCATCTAGCTTGCACTTCTCCTGTCTGAAGCTCTCCACCTGCTCAGCAATCTTGGCTTTCTCCTCCTGGGGAAGCTGTGCCATGATAGCCTGCAGGCAACAGGGAGAATATGTAAGAAACAAAAGCGTCGGAAGGAGCAGGAGGTTGTTAGGGAGCAAATTTGAGCTGAATAAATTGGGAAGATGTCTCAGAATGGGGGAAATGCCAGAGGAGAAGAATTTAGGTAAAGGAATGAGATAAGGTTGGGGAGTAGAGAACGATAAGGAAATGAGGAAAGGAGCGGGCGAATAAGAACGAGGATTAGTTTTGGAGAAACAGAATAAAGGAAAGAATATAAAGGGGAGAGCTGTAGTACCATTTGTTCTGTTTTTTTTCTGTCCAGTCTAGTTTTTAATCCACCCTACAAAACTTGAACATTAAGTTTGGACTATCCCTGCCCTTCTGAAATGCTTCAAAATAAAGTTCTAAACTTTACATTTAATGACTGGACCTTTTCAAACCCCTTGACATCTTATATCCATAAAGAGCAAATCCATTTTTGCTTTCATTTTTTCTTCAGCGGCCTTTGGGGGCAGGTCCAAAATGGCATAAATCTTGTGGCAAGGTCACAGGCGCAGTAAGTACCCGGTATTATTTGGGAGATAAATGTATAATTACCTCGCTTCTTAGACCAGAGAATGAATAATGCATTTGTTCAACATTATGTCAGGGAGGTGAGATGGAAGGAAGAGTAACCTGGTTTCCATTAGGTCGATTCTATTGACTCGAGAGGCAGAGAGAGAAAACGAGTACAGTAAAAAGGAAAAGTCACCATTGTTTTTTAACCTCATCTATTATTGACTGTCCTCCAAGAATTGCTATTCTCTTAATGAAATAATCGCCCTTGTCCTCCTTTTTCCCGCTTCCTTATTCCCTCTCTCCCTCACAGCAAAGCTGGTGTGTAGGGGGAGGGAGTGCAGGGTGAGCTCAGCGACAAAGTGCGTCACTTTGCTAATGTCCCCTGGTGGATGTGTCAGGAGAAAAAATGAAAACAAAGAAAAAAATACAGATCACTCGTCTTCCTGTTAAAATTCTTAGAAAGAAAAATAAGCAGGAGGGAGGCGGCAATGAAAGGGGGGGGGTTGAAATTACAGACAGAAATATAGAAGCATGGAGGCACAACTTTCTCATCAGAGGCCAACAGATGTGTCCATGAGCTTTGGCCTACTGATCACTGTGTGAGAAGAGCTTTGATGGCGGTTAGCTTGAAAAAAAAAAAAAAAAAGACCCAAAAGACATAAGCAAACAAGCAAAAACCACCCCCCTCAAGCCCAGTGTAGATTTCCTCTGCTCATGGTGCCAAGACACACAAACAACAGCGCGGCAGCAAATCCCATTAAACAGCGTGTGGGGTGAGAACACTGCTCACATTTAAAACAAATACCAAGTTAATATGTATTTAGACTGCACAATGAGAAATAAACTATCTGAAACAAAAGCGACTGATTCTAGCGGGGAAAACTTGTGTTCATTTCGTAGGTATACCCCTCAAAGTGTCACTATGAATTATGGGTCGTGCACAGCAGGCAGTGGCTCTAAAGCTCCTTCACCACTATATGACAAAACTGCTGCATGTCTGCCCATCCGCAAGTCAAATCTACCTCTGCAGGTTCATTTACAAATCATTCAGCCCCTAAACATCATAATAAAGTTTTAGTATAATGAGCTTGAACCAGATTTGAACCAATAGTATTCAAAATATCTGACAGGTAAAGTGAAGCTTGCCAAGCAGTCAACCCAAATCTGCTCACACGGCACCCTTTTGATTATGGTGATGTGTTCAAATTGTCAGGGCTCTGCTCACGCTGCCACCACGCCGCTCACACGAAAGCAGCTGCTGCTGCTGCTGCTGCTGCTGCTGCTGTTCATTCAGCATTTCAAAAGGCTCCACCTCCACTGGCATCAACCTGAAGGCGCTCAGTCAACAGGGGGTTGGGGGAGGGAGTGAGTATTGTCACTTCCCACTCCCCTGCTGTGCTGTTTCTTTGTGTGGAGTGACAAGGTCAGAGCCTACATGCTAAATGTTAACGCTATACATATTCTGCGTTCACATAATAATCCGTTCAGCATGTCTGACTGTCTGAACTTTTATTCCAGCTTGTTGGAGTTTCGATATAACAAAAGACTAGCTTATTTTTTAAGAAAGTTGTGCTGTTGATTTCAACTCTGACCTGGTTTCAGATTCTAATCAGTTTGAATAATAGTACAAATATTTAGAAATATGAACTTGAGGACCACAAAAGGCATTTTAGTCCAGACACTTGTGCTCTCAGCTTGTGGTTGGCTCCCTGGCTTCTGGTTTGCTGATTACATGTTCATGTTCATGTACCCAAAAACAGCTGTACTGTAATTGCCGCCTAATCAATAGTGACACAGGTGAGTGCACTGTGCCACACATCTCTCTGACCTGACGACTCGTGGGCGGTCATTAGCATGTCTTTGCGGCTCATATGATCCCAGCGCCCAACTGTTGAGGCATCAATTATTCACTTATTTCTATAATTACACTGAGCAGTTTGGTGTCAAAATGGAGGGTGCACCATTGAGACGAAGTACAGTTATGGTTTGGCTAAATGCCACCGTAATGGGTCAGATAGTGTCCATAAATTGAGATTCAGAGTAGTGCTGGGTATGGCTGTTTCTGTAAGTCCAATCAAAATGTTTTCCCATCATCTTCTGCGCATTAAAGACGAACAGTTCCCCCCCAAAACAGCTAAAGGGAGCAAAACGTCTCTCAAATCTCAACAGTTTGGATTCCTTTTTCTAAAATTAGGGATCAAGGGAGGTGGTGGAGAGAGAGAGAGAGTGAGGGATTTGGTTGCTATTCAAATTCACTCTGAAAATGGTGCGACAAAAGAGAGAGAGCATCAGGGAGGAAGAGAGAGTGTGAGAGAGAGAGGGGGTTGGGAACACAAAAGAAAAGCTGCAGCACAGGGGTAAACACATGAGCCAATTGGGACGTCAGGGGAGCAGGAAGGCACTTGGTGAATACCCCCTCTTCCTCCTCCCTTGCTCTCTAGAATTCACTTATCCCCAAATCCCTTCCCCTACTTTACTGATAACAACAAGGAGCGGGCCTTGGGAGCTTAACATAGTGGCAAATCCGGCCGAGGGAGTGCTGTGCCAATACACTCTGCGACTTGGCTACGTCTGCAGGGATTAGAGCGCTTTCCGGGTTTCTTCACCGAGCGCAGCGTCTTGAAATGACTTTAATTTGTTTCATTTGAAATAAACTGCCCAGACACTCAGAGTTCAATTTTATGGATGACCTATCAACAGTGTTATCCAATCACTGTGTTGGGTGTTGGGTGTGTGTTTGTGTGTGTGTGTGTGTGTGTGTGTGTGTGTGTGTGGGGGGGGGGGGGGGGTTGTGTTTGGCTCTCTGTTCATTATCCGTGGTGTGTTATAGAAGAAGAGTTTGCATCTGCATGTTCTAATAGAAAGACACACTATGCACAGGCCTCCTTCCCCTGTGTGTTTTTCAGTCTTCCTCATTATGCATGTTTGCTCTAATAACTTAGCTTTATGCGTAAGTATAATAGAAGTGACAAGTGGAGCACCACACAAGGCAAAGAACTGGGAACAAAAGCCCCTGGGACTGCCCCAGACTTGATTTTATTTCCTTCTACGCTGAGCAAAAGAGAGACAGAGAGATCGAGAAAGTAAGAGGGGAGATATTACGCATGTGTCGTGTGTGTGATACCCGCGCACTGACAGGGCTCGTAGGGATCATGACTGTAAACCTCAGTGTGCTCATGTCTGCTCCTATGGAGAAAATGGATTACGCCTCCTCTTGTCTGTTTGAATAGAAACACAGAGCACCAATGTGCACTTGGCATGACCGTGAGAGGACAGCAAGCTTTATCCTGACACGACAGGCTGAGCCCGACTGGGCAGATCACCAGTGGTTCACGGCAAACACATCTTTTATGGATGTGCTTGCCTTCTGCGTGTGTAAATGTTTAGTCTCTGAGGGCATAGCGGTGTCTATGAGTGGAAAAACAGGCAATATCAATTAACTGTGTGAGAGGCTTTGTCAGTATGCCAGATATAAAATATGTTGTACACGATAATGTGCACTAAATGCACGAATAGGAGTAATCACATTTGATAACACGCTGTGATACATTGTTGTTGCGTTCATGTGACACAAGCTTGTTCTTTATTCACGGGGTTCCCACACCTTCTTCAACATGAAATTTAAGGACTTTTCAAGTACTTTCCAGGACCAAATTTAAGGGCCCAAAAAAAGGTTGAGACATGAATCAAAATCAATTAGTTACCACAATGAGATTTCTTTATAATGTGAACTAGCAGGACCCCACAGACACACATGCAGGCAGTAGATTGTAACCTATTCACCAATGTTATCTAAAGTAATTCAAAATAACTTGTATTCAAGTGTTTTCATTGACCACGGCCATGTGGTCAAAACTGATTAATTCCCTCAAATTGAAAAAACTTTCAAGGATTTCAAGTACCCACGGGAACCATGAATTAAGGCTGCATGAACAATCATTCCATTCAGCCATGTCATCCTTTAATCCACCTTATATCAGTGTATTGCACTAACAAGTTATGACAAAGGGACATGCTGCTACTTCAAACTGTTCCCAAGAAGAGCTGCCCACTCAAAGCGCAGTTGAGTGCCAGGAAAACTAGCGAACAGTTTGGTGCTCTGAAACTCTTTTGTGTGGCAGCGCTGGTGAGTCTAAGCTCAGATGGCCCTTCGGCGTTACGCTGCGGGAGCCTTAGTGGGAGTATACATGCAACAAACTCAAAACACTTCACACCCAGGACCCCCACAGTCATCCTGGAGCAGCTATAGCGGACCAAAAGACTGGGTCTGTTCTTTTTGGTCTGTGGTTGAATTTCAAATTTGACAATGTTAAACTTTTCTTTTTTTTTTGGAGTTTCTGTTTTTTTTTTATTGTTGACAGCTACTGTAAAATCATATGAGCTCTTCATAAAATTAAAACATCGATGTAAAAATGTGATTAGATTTTGTTTTTAATGCACAGAAACGTGTGAAATTCACATTTTATATCTTAATATACATTATATTGTTGGTCATGAGTTGAATGTCCCTTGAGTGTCATACATACACCCTTCTAGTTGTGTCTTCAAATGCCAAAAATGACCTATGTTTCAGTTTGAGAAGGACCTGATTTGTCTGTCAGGTGCAAAGGTGAGAAGAACTGTGATGTTGTTATAGAGACACATAGTGTCATAGAGAACAGGTTGGAACAGGTTGGATTGGATTGATGGGTCAACAGAAATTGTTGCTTTGGCACGGTGGACTGTTTCCTGTTTCCTACCGACAGTCGATGCCTTTCCCGAATAAAATCTCCACCATACAGGTGGCAGTTGTTCTGCCAATAGGGGTGTCAGTTAAAAAAAAAAAGCTAATTTATGTTGTTTTGGCAGACAAAAACAATGGCGTTTAATTTGTGGGACTTGTTGGCTGCACTCACAGTCAATGATATTAAAAACGGATGCATCATTTTTAAAACAGATTGGGTATTTCGTCGAGAAATTCCTTTTGTTTGCCAGTTTTTAAAATGCTGCAAGAGGAGAAGTAACAGCAGATTTAAAGCAGGACTATGTACACACTGAAATAAGAAATACTATTACAAAAACGAATTAGCAATAAAACACACCCTCGCTCGATTCAGGACACTCGGGGCTTTTGCAGCTACAGTTGGTCTGTCATGTCCAGTGGATTACAGTGGCTAATCTTAGCTAATGTTACCAAACGCTGACTGGAAATGAATGTGTAACTGCCATTACTGAGTCATTTTGTTGACTATGACTCTCCTCTACTTCCGCCACTATGATTTAGCATTCATCATTATCCCACCATTGCTATTTGTGGCCACAGTGCTGCTATTCAGTGACACTTACACAGTGTTTTAACTGCCATCAAAAGGAATCACAATACGCTATAGCGCCATAGCTTTATGGCACATACATTTAGCAAGAACAAGCTGCTGTTGTGCCCCCCCCCCCGGTTTGTGCAGACTGTGTAGAGACTCAGGCAGTATAATTCAGGCTTGTGCCACAGGGAGAGGCATTGAGCCAAGTCATACTCCTACCATCCACAATCCATTCAACATGCAACACACCGCTAGAGCCTCGATTTTGCTGGAGGGGAGCAAGCACTGATACCCTCTTAATGTTATTTAAGCCGGGCCCAAGTGAAAAATTGCTAATGTGCAACAAAGCCCAGACCCTTGTGTTTGCAACTGAAGCATTGGCACAGTCCTATACTGTATTTAGTGTTTTCGTCTGGCATCTGAAGGGAATTTGGTAATTACTTCTATGTTTGTGATTGCAATTTTACACCTGCCATCCCCGAACGGTGTTTATTCAAAATGATCCCGCTTGTTAGGATCATTTAAACGGACTTTCATGCTATGTAAGTGGAACTAGTTGGATGAATTGATTCAAGTATGGTCAGGGAACAGGGGTGGGTGTTGGGGTGGGATGCAATTCAACTTGTACCTCAGCCTACTACCGAAGCACCAACACTTGATATGACGAATTTGGGCTTTTTGCCCAGCCTTTGCTTAAACCAAATAGATTTCTTTTGTTTTCAGTTTTAGCTCTATAATTTTTTTATGCCAGGTTCCATAACTGAGACACATCTGAAAAGTTTCAGCACAGTGGGGAAGTGAACATCCACTTACCCGAGCACTCTGTCCAGCAATAAGCTGGTCATCTTCAGTCTGGACACTGGTCCTACTGCGAGTATCATAGTCCTCCTGCTCAAAGTCAGAGTCGTCTTCCAGCTCCTCTGGTGTCTGTGAGAAACAAAAAGACAAAGTCGGGCAAACAGTCAGAGAAAGAGAGAGAGAAACTGAAAAAAATCATACAACTCCTGAATTGACAGCTGAAAAGGGCAATTTGCTTTGCCTTTCTGTCCCATTGTGCTGGAATGGAAAGTAACAGACAGCATATCTCCGTGTTGTCGTTTTTATACAGTGCCTCATCAGGAGCTTCAGCTCAAATCAAACTCAGCATATGACAAGCAGAGATGTTATAGAATTAAAAGAGTCAAATATCTGGATGCTATTCTCTGTTTAAATGGACATATTTGTAAGTTTCTTCAACAGTAGATCAGACATACAACGAAAAAAGGGTGAAATGGTCCAAACTGATTCGGTGAGTTTATCCAACTTTTTTCTCCACACCTTCTTTCACCACCTAAGGTCTTCTTAAGGTCTTCTTCTAAAAAGATATCTGACAGGAAAGAAAAAACCCAGTGGCAACTGTCAAGGCCTACTAACACAGAAATCATCAACCAAACGATGAAATGAAACGTAGAGCATACCCAGCAACAACTGGCCGCACAGTATATTGAACATGTGAGCAACTTGCATTTGAGTATTTTTCACGGGTAAATATCTGGACCCATTTGGAGCCTGGGTCAGAAAGTGTAGTTACTTTGACATTGCTGTGAAAGAAAAATATAAACGCCAAAAAAGGCCTGTCAAGTTTTTTGTGAATTAAAGAGGCTCACTGTAATTATTATGCTGCAGGGTGATGGTGTGGACAGAGCAGTTAAACTTTAGGGATCTCATCAAGAATCTTTACAACTGAGAGGAGCGAAACAGTTACCACCAAAATCTACTTAATAGTATTAATATCACTTAATTATTCAACTAGAGATGGGCATTAAACATTGACATTTTTAGCCTATTAAAGTTTTTAAACTGACCTGAAGTCAAAGGAGAAGAAACGTACGTCGATGCACTGTTGTAGCATTATGTCTGTGTAAAAACGATTGCTCAACCTTTAGTTGATACAGAATTTAGTTATAAAGATCTAACAACTGTGTTTGTAATGTTGGTTAATAAATTGCTTCATTAATTTCTCACAACTTTGGAATTATTAACATCGGCTTGCCAAGCTACAACTCAAGGATTAAACAATATTTTATGGATGGCCTCTGTCAAGGCTGGTGTTATTGCTTTCAAGATGACTAAGACAAGAATTGGGAAAGAGAACACATCGTAGGATTATATTTTAAAGAGGAAGCAACATTAAAAAAAAAAAGGTCAGACTTATCGCTTTTATCTGTGTAGATGAATATTTGTGCAGTCCGTCTCTGCATCATAATCTTATGTTCATTTTTTCTCTTTGAAGATGTATCGTGTTTAATCATTGCTTGTAATTCCTTCATGTTATTATTTTAAAAAGTAATGACAGTCCTTTGATTTAAGTAGTTTTATTCTTTCAAAGGAAAAAAAAGCAGAATGAAAAATGTTGCGTGAACAAAGGAAATATACAGAATTAACCCGACATGCTAAATAATTGCAAAAGCATAGGGAGCACAAACAATCTGTAGTCTCTCATCAAATAAAAAAAATTGAATAAAACTGAGTTATACTTTTTTGCATCTGCTCAAAATGAGAGGCTAAATGATTAATAAGCATTTTTATTGCTCTCTGCTGCCTATAAAAGAATTGTCTCACTAATTAAGATTAGTGGGTTAGCCAGCTTACTTCAAAACAAGATCTCATGAAGCTGGATCACTTTTAACGGGGCTAGAGCGCCATGGTAACACATGCCGGATGACTTACCTGCTGCAGAGCACAAGATCAGATCAAAGCATGTTATATGTGTAAAGTCATCATTCCAACATGATGCTGACATTTAAAAAAACAGAGGCCTGCGTTCACAGAGCTGTCACAGATATCCCTGTAAAGAGCACTGCGAGTTATTCTATTTATAGACTGTGAGAATGTGGCCTCTCCATGATGATTAATTATATAAGAGATACAATAAATGTTTTACACAAAAACCAGTGCTCACACTGGCTATAAAGCAGGACTTCTAGCAAACAACAGGTTGCTAGTAGACCATTAGCCTATGGCAATAAAGAATGAAATTTACTGTGTACCCGCACAGGCTAGTAATTTCCTTCTTAGTATTCCCAACAGTTCTTGATCCGCTGTGGCCTGTTGCAGTCATATTCTATCACCGCTGAACAGACACGACTTTGTGGAGAGAAAATCTTCTCATTGAGACGATGGCCATACATAAAAACAAAAAAACAAAACAAATGGCCACTTCGCCCTAATTATGGGCGGCGATGACCTTGAAAAAAAAAAAAACGGGAAAAGCATACACATGCATTGAAAATGAGCTCCTAATAAATCATTTGCAGTGTTGTGGTCATATATAGCTTCATTAAACATTATTTTCTTCAACCTTTTTATTTATCCTCAGCAGCAGGAACACCATTACTTTGCTCATATTCATTCATAAAAACACAAATTACACCAATCTGTTCTACCGAACAGTTTCTTTAGTGTAAAGTATGATTTATTTATTTGAATGAACATTTCTTTTGCTTGGTTTTGCTAGTTCAGTGCCTGTATTTCTATTTTACCACACTGAATTATAATATTTTACTTTACTGACCTAATCTCCCCATGAAAAATAACAATCTGTCAAATTAAATACAGCGTACTAGACAACCCTGCCTTTTTAACGTGAATGCACAAAATCCAGAGCAATAGAGCCAGATGTTTGATACTGACTGGTTTGATAGATCATTATATTTGATTGACAGATAGAAGTAACTGCACCTAAATAATCCCTCTTGTTCTGCCAACTGGTGGTGACAACATACATGTTCAGCAGTGATGTATCATGGCACAGCTGGACGCGGTCACGAGTACAACAGATCACGCCCGAACAACACGTGGTAAACCAAAGAGGCTGGTGCGGTTATGTTTTTCCTGCATCTAAAATGTAGTGTGACGCTACAGGTGACTAAAGCCAGATGACACAAAGACCGTCTGACTGAGGCCTCGTTAAGACAAGACATTAGCACTGTTGGAAAAGAATGAATGAGTCCCATCATTCAGTTCAATGGGTCCACTGGATTCGCACAGTGCGGGCACTGACAGGAAGGGCTCCGGCAAAAAAAAAACAACAACACAATATTGTTTGGTAGATTGCTTTGTTATGTGTAATTGCCGTTATTATGTCTAATTGTATCCACTGTGCAGCATTATGGCATCTGATTAAACTCAAGGATCTATTATTAAAATCAGCTTTCTCGGATTGTATTTCATAGTCTCATCAGGACCCGAAACAACATGCCCCCATCAGTGCAGCCCCTTCAGTTCTCTTTAATGCAGTGCTGCTTTAGCTGTGAACTTTGAAGTTGAACTCTCTGCGTGACACGGGCCGTAGGTCAGCTTGTTGAGAAAGGGAGAGAGAGTAAACACTGGTTATATTACAGATGCAGCTCTCTGACCGCTGTTCAATTTCATACATGTTTCATTCCATGCGGTGCTTGCTACTCCATCGCTATGTGTACGTGGGTACATAAAGGCCAGGACAAAAACTATGTTTTCGAGAACTTTCATTATAACTTTTACACTCTTCTCGAGACCTGCCTCAGTTCCTAAACACTGTGGAGAATTGGTTTCTTAATCCATCGGCTGCTCATAAGATCTGTGCTGTAAAAATATTCTAAAGGAGCCATTACTCGGCTTAAGTGGGAGAAAAATAACACGGACCCATAAAAAATGCGTCCGGAAAAAAAACTATTACATGTGGCACCAACATTTGCTATCTATATGATGGAGTTAGACAACAGAGAAAGCAAGGATCTTCCAAGTTGTTTCCTCAGAAAGTAATTGAACTTGGATGGGATTATGAAGCCAGCTGGTCCCGGGCAGTTCAAAGCTGCCTGTTTTACATTATTTACCAACATCAAATTATTTTCCATAATTAGATTTTTTCCAGAGCTGCACTGGGAAACCTTCCAGCCTGCATAAAGTTGAATAAATGAATTACATGGTGAAGAGCGAAGGGCCAGTTCGGGTGAAACATGCAGATACTGTAACATCAGAGTGGGTATGAGAGGCAGTGGAGCTGCTGGTATTATGTTGTTATTCAGCATTTTTATCATGACATGTTGTAAAACGGTCTGTTAGCTTTAGAAAGCGAATCATGTGACAGGTGGGACATCTCAAATGGGAATTCTATTGAATTTTAGATTTCAATTATGTTTTTTTTCAACCTCAGGGCAGGTATATTTTTGTTGGGGAACCTCCACTTTCATCTGTGATAGCTAGTAGCACACTTTGCTCTGACAATAATCTTCCACAGACGTGAAGCTAAAATGAGAAGCAACCTTTGTTGTACATGGTACAATGACAATAAAGGCGTTGTAGTCCATCTATTCTAAGCATAAAACTGGTCTCATGAGGGTGAAGTTCACAAGGGTATGAATCCAGTGACTCAGGAGAATTTATTTTTTTATGAATGAATGCTTTGGTTTCTATCTTTGTACGGGAGATACTTTCAAATTATGAATTAGAGGGTAAAAGGACCACATTATACACCATATAGGCTTATTAAAGGGCCAGTGTGTAGGATTAAGGGGCATCTGGCAGTGTGGTTGCTGATTGCAACCTCTTCACTTCACCCTACAGTATCTTTAAGTTTGGCAGCTGCAACAAAGTGTTTAGCTTTTCTGTTCTGTGCTACTGTAGGTACATGGTTGTTCAACATGCGGACACCGTTGAAGAAGTTTGGCGCCTGCAGAGACCTAAATATTCCTATTTCCAGGTGATTATACACCAATGAAAGCATAGTTATTCATATTATATTCCATTTTTGCTATGTTCTACAAATAGAGCCTCCTAAATCTTTCACACAGGACTCATTGACAAACTATTCAGCAACACTAGACACATATTCAGATGTCTACATTACAAAGTACTGTGTCAAAGATCTTAAATATGTTGAAGAATCCAGAAATAAATGACTGCACTTGGTCTTGTTCAGCATTTCCAAACCCATTCATTTCTGCTGAAGTCTTGCCGAACATTTAAACCAAACACTCACGGAGTATCTCAGTGACTGTTTTTCCTTTTTTGCTCTTTTAAAAGGACATAATCGACGTACCCTTATCATGAGGACAGCTTTCCTGATGTCACGGACGCCATCGTAGACCAAACGGGATGCGTCGATGAACTCATTCTCCTCAAAGGCCTGTGGTGGGTTTGTACTCAGTGCCTCGATAGCTACCTCCACTTGTTCAGCAAAACGGGGCATGACTGCAGGGAGAAATGGGTAAGGGAGGTAGAGAGAGAGAGAGAGAGAGAGAGAGAGAGAACAAAAGAAAGATATGAGAGTCAGGAGCTGCACTTTTAATAGTAATACCTCAGAATGGGTATGGTAAAAAGCAGGTTATTAGTGTTTAATTTCTGTAGTCGAGGACATGAGCACAACCTTTTCATCTCAGAGTTCATAACAGCAGGGTCTCCCCCTGCTTCAGTTTTTTGCACTCCAGCAAACGGCCTAAGCCTCTGTGCAAGCGACAACCTGCCGTTCGCACATTGCACGCCAATTAGCTATTTCACCTTGGCTTACCCAACAGGAAGATTGGCCTGTCTGTCACAGATGTGTCCGCAGGTGTTTGACATGTGAAAGTGTGTGTGTGTGTGTGTGTGTGTGTGTGTAACCTATGATAAGATGACTGTGTGGGCTTCAGTGTGCTTCAGTACAAGGACGCTAACTTGCAAGCTCAGCCTGTCAAATCACAATGCCGATGAAGGGAAACAAATTCATCAAAGTCTTTTGAGCTGAACAAAAGCCTAGCAACAAAAGAAATGTCCCGATTGACCATAAAAATGGTTGGTTTTATTGTCAGTATCAATTGGCCAGGCCCGATGGAAGAGCTTTATGCTCTTTGTGTGTTGAAATGAATTGTGCTGAATGTGAATAGAAATTATTCAATATTCAAGAATACCGACAGAATGTTTGAATATTTAGCAGGTTACCTTTCGACGTAATCTCCTGTAAAACGTCAAAATAATTGAAAGCTGAGTTTAATAATGTGTTTTCTCTGCACTGTGGCAAATTATCATAACAAAAGCTACGGTTTACCTGGGCAGACAGTCGCCCGCCAGAAAAGGTCGGTCTTCATATATTGTATTATCTGTAGGTGCTTTTATAAAACACCACAAATGCATTTAACCCCACCATTGCTCGTGTCCACAACTGTACACGTATTTTCTATGAGGCAGGGAAAGACTTTGCTTTATTGACACATTATGAAAGGATGTCAGCTGCTTTGGAAATAATCAGCAACAAATATGCATTCATAAACAGCGGCTGTTTGGAGAGTAGACACTTGACTCATTTAAGACAACACCTTTTTTGGGAGACGACACGTCTGATGAAGCACTGAGAAAAAAGAAAGACAGGGGAAAAGACAAATAAAAAAAAAGCTTGGCTGGTGAGCCTCTACCAGAAAGCCAACTGTGAGATTTTATTATTATTCTCCACAGTTCCTCCTTTCTTACATGCGGAGTGAACTAAATCAATTAGCCAGCTTGCACTAAAGGTGTATCTGCAGTATACTTATTTGTCTGATATAAAACATAAGCTATATTTCACCAAACATAAAAGGCACTACAAAAAGTCTCTCCCTTTTTCTTTTCATTTTTAATTCAGTTTAATCCACTTACTAGAGAAGCGTAAAATAGGCTTTTGGGAATTGCTGGGAAGGCGTTTTAAATAGAAATATTTAAATGTTCTCCAAGCTCTTAATGAGCAAAGTTGCTGATGGTAAGGAGTAATTTCACTCATTCCAGTTGAAAAATGATGAAGGGAATTAAATGTGACCATGTAGGAATGGATTTTTTTCACCCCCCAGGCTTAAGCATAGTTTAAGGGAGAAGTTGCGGAAGTAACAATGGATGCGCATGTAACCCTTTCACCATAGGTATGTGTTTTGTTGCATGAAACGTTTCAATGACTCTCATGCAAATCAACATCAACTGAATGAGAGTCATGCATCTCGTCAATAATTGGCAATGATAATCCACAGTTAAGGTTAAGAAAAACAAAATAACTGATGTGAATCAGGTTTGTTGCTCCTAAAAACCTGCAAAACACAGCAGACATGGTGTGCCATCGTGAGGCGTGACGGGCTCCAAACAGCACAGCCTATTATATTACATCATATTTACATCTAGTATCTATATATACATGTATATATAAGATAAGATAAGATAAGATAAGATATTTACTTGTCACAGTAGCTTGCATACACTATACTGCTACATTAGGGCATCTTTTCCATTTCTATAATATATGTGTCATAAGATTGTATAGTGTTGAACTGCATAGTGTGTATATAATACATACTATATATATATATAACATTATATACTTTAATCAATAGTTTTTATATTGATAAAGGATAACATGCCACTCTTAGTGATGGCCACATAAAGAATAAAGAGGACTGTGGAGCTTTTGGGTGGACAGGGGTTGTCAAAGTTAGATTTACACATCATGTTAACTAAAACTGAATAACTGATACTAAAATCTGTATATAAAACTATTTTTGTTCACACTCTAGAAGGTTATTACTCAAACCTCTGCGACCTCTCAACTTCGGTGACCTATGCTCTGAATCCGTTTCATCAGGTCATTTACCGAAGCTCATCGTCACAGTCAGAGCATCACTGTTTTATGAATGAAACAACAACTTTGATTTTATTGAAGGACATGATAGGTTAGGCCAGAATGTGTCGTTTGTGGTGAGAAGCTATAATGAAGCATGAAGGAAAACAAATGAAGAAGTCACACCTGCCATTCCCTCAGTGGTCAGAGGTATATAGGCCCAAGGTGGCCATTCATTTATGAAAGGCACAGAAGAAAAAACAAACAAACAAGATTACTGGTTGTTATTGCTACTGTAAAGCCAAATGAACACGTACTGAATGGTATGTGGATATGTAACCAACTGAAAACCCTTTGAGTTAATTGGTTTGAGGGAAACCTAGGACAAAACTATATGCAAGGGCTGATTAATTACTTATTACGCTGATAATGAATCATTATTATTATTTTGGTAAGGATGTTGGTGTACATAGAGGCTGACTCTGTTGAGTTGTTAATCAAAAAAAAGTTGAATTACGGAATAACGGAAACAAATATAATTATTGTTATTGGAGGAGGTACTCAGCTGTTCTTAGATAAAAGCAGGGGGGCTCCATGGAACAAAGATATCTCTGTCATCTCATTTTCTTATCTCTCAGTCTGTCTCTGTGTGCTGGAGCATGTGAACCCTGCGGGGATCAATAAAGTTGTATCTTATCTTAAAAACTATGCATGAGACATCTATTGTAGCATTTTGCAGAAAATGTTTCACTCAGTGGAAGCAAAACAGTTTCAGATATTACACCACATAATGACTGTACACATAACGCTGACAATGAAGTAATATCATAATATCAGACTACTATCAGAGCTACTTATGGAGAAATCTGAGAAAACATTGAACGTTATGAGATTAAACCTTTTAGTGCTGCAGCTCTTACTCTGTTTACTGCTCTGTTCATCTACACTCTAACCTTGGTTAAAATGTCTCACCCTACCTCTTCTCATACTGCACTGCTACTCTCAAAGCAATTTCCTCATCAGCACTCTCTCCTACTGTAACTCCCACCTCTATTTACGCACTGATTAAGAGACCTTACCTCCTCTCCTTGCAAGCTACGAGGCTGCCATCTGCTTCCCATTCTGGCTAAAAACGCTTTTCCCATCATTACAACAATGGATACAAATTTAAAGAGTGACTCGTCTGGTTCAGCAACTACGTTCCGTACCATCTTCAGTGTTAAAGGAGCACTGATTCACTGTCCAATTTCCCCTTAAGTACAAATTGCTTTCTTTCTTCTCTATATCTAATAAGATAGTCTGATTAAAGATTTTAAAATAAAGACTTAGGGTAAGTTGCTTCAAGTCGGGCTAGCCCTAAAGTCTTGTCCTGAGAGCTATTATTCTAAAAGTAGACAGTGTGAAGTGTCTTTACTTCTATTCCTCAGTCTCTGCTGCACTTCTTTTTAGTGCACTTGATCCACTGATTTACAGGCATGACATGTGGGTGGCAGTGTGAGCATGTGTGTTATTACTCACCGCAAAACCCTGGCTAAATCCCATTTACTGTGGCCCGATGTAATAACAAGGAGCAACGCCACCCTGCCTCGCTAAATGGCACACTGACTTAGGCCATATATCAGTTTTTTAATCTACCCTCTACAGGCACCACATTAATGATCGACTTTAAAATTTGTCCCTTTTTTTGAGGAGAAGATTAGTTTAAACACAGGGAGTTAGTGGGCAGAAAAGAAGGAGGAGGAGAGAGAGGGGGAAAAGAGAGAGAGAAGCCATAACCACTTTCCCATTAGGCTATTGATTTTTCTCCCTCTCAAGGACACGCTTCAATCCTGGGCCCATGTGTGGACTGTCTGTCAGGAATCTATGGCTCAGCTTTACACAGAAGAGTTGTGTGCTTTGGCTGCCTGTATTTGGCCCGACCATAAATCTGACCACACTCAATATGAGAACGAGGGATGGGCAAATTGAGACAAGGTCAAAGGGCAGGTGGTTGCGATAAGCGTCTTGAGTTGATGTGGCAGCTGTCAGAAAGACAGGCAAGTGGTCGCGATTGGCATGAGTAGCCGCGGGCATAAACACAGGGGGCAATCAAATAAACAGCCAAGTCAAACACACACACGCACACAGGCAAACATACCGAGTATGACTGTTTTACACATGCACACCACTGAGAAAAGGAAAAAGGGGGACCACATCAATGAATTCCACTAAAATCCTAGCTCAGATCGCTTAGTGAAATTCCTTGGTGACAGCTATTGATTTTTAGGTAGAGTCTAGTTAATTGGACTCAGTACCCTCTAAAAAGTGTGTGGTCCTATATCCTTTTCCTTTGTTCAGCTACACTTAATCATCTTTCCCCCAGCTATAGATTTCTCCTTGACTGTGTTCAAATCCATAGACATCAGGCCTGTGAGGACTGAGGGGGAGAGGGAGGCAAAAGTTCACAAGGATCAATAAGAGCTTTATGGTCCAGATCAGATGTGCATGGTAGCCCCTAAAAAAAAAACCCAACTACTACCACTAAGAGGGAAACAGGAAAGGGAAACACAACAGCTCTTCATCAGAGAGAAATATGGAGCCAATGAAACGCTGGTCTAACACAGTTGCCGGTTCCCCGCCTTAATATCTCAATTAGCACCCACTATTGAGAGAACACGAGGCCTCGTTAAAATTTGAGATAGGAGTTCTCCTTAAGGCTGCGCAGCCGGCGTGACCTGCCTATTTGCTGCATCTGAATAGATTTAGTCCTTACTTTATCAGGTGAAGTCAGGTAGGACGATGGTCATTTTATCTTGTCATCTTGTCAATTTTACGCCATGCTGGTTTCATGCTTAAGTAGGCTACAGACCTGTTGTAGAGGCGCAGCTGGATTCACAAGTTCCAGAAGATGGAGCGACTACATTTGAGTTTTACTTGGACATGGATCTGGCTTGTAACTAAATCTCAAACTTACTCACATGGGCATGCTGCAGAATTTTTGGTAAATGTCAAAGTTGCAGAGGTGACAACCAGACTTTTAGGATTTAGGTAAAGATCATGGTTTTGATTAAAATAAGTACTTTGTGAAAGGTAGGGAAAGGTCATGGCTTTGGGTTTAAACGACATCATCACGGATACAACAATACTAAAACTTATACTACACTAATACTTACAAATATCTGGTTAAGATCACAATTGTGCTAATGGTTTAAAAAGGGCAGTGTTAAAGTCAGATGTTCTGTTGACACATCCATCCGCTCTGACTTCTACAACAACGTCAACCTTTGCTCCTGTCACTATTGCTATGGATGCTAGAAGGCTTTGAGACTTGAACATTTGCTGAAATGATTGACTGTCGTTCTTTTTGGGAGGATATTCTCCAACGAACAAATATATAAATTATTTAACTAACATTAGAGGTTGTGGTTGAAATATTCAACACTGAAAAGACAAGTCAACCCACACTGGTAATTTTCTTGTGCTGTTTTCCTTTGGCCTGCCATCCCACCATACTTGTTCTTTTTCTTTGGACATGTAGAATTTGGCACTGATACTGGGAACAGTGTGAACTCTGCCCAGAATTCAGTAGAAAGCTGCCCCAGATAACAAAAGTCTTACATTTTGCAGGTTTGAGTATAAAATATAAAACGTCAAACACACACATAGAAACGGAAGCTATACAGAAGAAAATACTGCAGCTGTTACACTCACTTCCTACAGGTGGCTTATAGATTAAATGTGCTGCTACTTTTCTATAGATGGTGCACATCAGCACGAAAACACCTGTTCATCTAAACTGTTCAACAATGTCTGGACTGGGCCTGTCTGTAGCCTGTAGTATTTTATCACTACATGCATTAATGTAGCCAACAGTGTTATTCTTACTGGTTCCAGTATGTAAGAAGTACAACACAGTATCTTAATGTGTAGGTGGTTTGTAATCCATATAGACTGCTGCTGGCGATGTTTCAGGTTCAACAATGAACTATGTTATTGTAGAGTAAGTTCTTCATGTAAAACAGCCATAAGATGTATATTTTAGTGGTGTAAAACTAGAGTCTGAAGCGATACTATCTTAAAATTGCCTCTGTTTATGTGTATGGTTGGATTCTGTCAGTATCCATTGTCTAATTATTGAATATTTAATCTAATTTCCTTTTTGTGTAGATGACTCAGGTAGTGCACTTCTCATTTTAAGATATTAGATTAACATTATAATATTAACTCTTACAGAAAGAAAATATACGATAAAGACAAATCAGTGGGCAATCAATATGATCGTGCGACATCAACAGTTCTCCATTCATTGTTGTCAGTAATGCTGACATAATGCTTCTGAGGTCCTGCTGACTCGAGAAAAAAATCTCCATACTCCATGGAGGATTAATAGAACAGCAGCGCAATTATATAGTCTTCATGTGTGACAAGGTTATGGTCATACAAAATTGACCTTAAGTGTCCACAGGACTTCACCTATTAATTACTCCAATCAACTAAAGTGAATTATGCAATCACAGAACAGAATGTGCTTAAGATACCATATAACTAGTAGTGTATGTAGTCCATTATGGTGGAGTTGAGCACCAGAAGAGGAGCTCAGACAGATGGCACCATGAACACACATGTCTCACCTAATGCTGTTTGTGACTTATCAGCTAGCAGGGAGGAGAGCTGTGTCTCTCAATTATCCTGGCAGATGAAAGTAACGAGCGAAACAATACATATAACGCCCCGCTAAATAGGCTCTAATGGGAGAGATAGAAACCGGGGAAGGTACGGATGGAGAAAAAATAGAATGGGGGCTGCTGTAAAAGTAGCATTGTGGCCTGATTTGATTCTTGTGGACAAGTAATAGCTAAATTACTTCTTTCCTTTCATCCTGTGTTTTTGTGTGTCCATCTTTCATAATGGTGCACTTTTTAAAGGCATGTTGGTACTGACTTTTAAGGGATTTGAAGAGCTATTTCATGGAACAAGAAATGTTTTTCTGGGAATTTAACTCCTTTGTGTTTAGAGTCTCTCTAAACGGTGTCCATGCTAACATAGCTCCAGAAGATGGAGCGACTACATTTGAGTTTTACTTGGACGTGGATCTGGCTTGTAACTAAATCTCAAACTTACTCACATGGGCGTGCTGCAGAATTTTCTGTAAATGTCAAAGTTGCAGAGGTGACAACCAGACAAACGACATCATCACGGATACAACAATACTAAAACTTATACTACACTAATACTTACAACTATCTGGTTAAGATCACAATTGTGCTAATGGTTTAAAAAGGGCAGTGTTAAAGTCAGATGTTCTGTTGACACATCCACCCGCACTGACTTCTACAACAACGTCAACCATTGCTTCTGTCACTATTGCTATGGATGCTAGTGGGCTTTGAGACTTGAACACTTGCTGAAATGATTGACTGTCGTTCTTTTTGGGAGGATATTCTCCAACGAACAAAGATATAAATTATTTAACTAACATTAGAGGTTGTGGTTGAAATATTCAACACTGAAAAGACAAGTCAACCCACACTGGTAATTTACAGTGTGGATTGCACCCTAAACAAGATTGCATTAAACACGGCTGTACAAAAACTATCATAACAGATGACGTTGTAACACAAACAGTGCTGGTAAAAAAAATGAACGGACACATCTCTCCTACTGAGACTTTTTTCCATTATCGTTCATTATATATACCAAGTACTGTACTAACTGCTTCCAGGAAGTGGCCACAGCCTCACACTGTGACATTGACAAAAGCTCTCACCTTCTCCGGCCTACTCAGCTTTTAAATATTAAATGCCAGTAATAAAGGTGGAAGCTTTGTAACCTTAAATAGTGGTACAAAGCCACTGTTTGACAAATTACAGCTTTAAGCAGTGTGGCTGGTGAAATCATTCAGCACGACAAACATGTATATGACTCAACATACTCACAATTGCAGAAACTTCATGCACAAGAAGTGACCCAAGATACCGCGGTTTATGTACCAACTATAGAAGAATACTTCAGTGATGTTGCTAGGTATGCTTCTCTGATGCATTAAAATCTAATCCCATTTTTTCCTGGTAATCCTACATTGAGAACAACAACATATTTCATTTATTTATCTACCTAGTTCATGGTTTCACTGGTTTAATTTCAGCTCAGAGCTGGAAAGTAGCTTTTTTAATGCCAGATTGCTTGTCAGTCATATGTTAACTGAGGAGGCAATTTCGCTTTGTGTGCTCTGATTAATTTGGCATGCAGTTAATACACCAGTCATAATTTTGTTTTAATGAAAACTCATCTCCTTGCTGATGGTGTTCTTCAGCGCTGTTTTGGTGAACAGGATTAACAGGCGAACCGGCGTTCAAACTGATCTATTTTCTTATTAGATAATAATGTATGGTGGATCTGATTAATGCCGATGTGAAGAGCGGTTCGTGTGGATTTTAAAAAGAAATTTTAAAGAGTTAAACTTGAGAGAGGAATCTGGTGTGGTGGTAGAATGAGAACATTTAATGGGGCAAGATGCAGACCTTCTTACTTTCCCTTTCATTCAAATGAAAACTGGAAAACTACTCAGAACAGCCTGTCCTCAGCCAGAGTGGAGAACGATGGCTGAGGCTGTTATATCGATATAACATCAAACACAAGCTCAACACTAAAATTTCTTGATAAACACAAATTCTCTGAGATCCACTCACATGACTCACTACGTGGAGAACCTATCAACATCACTGCTACTTGGAAGGTGACTACTTGTAGTGTTCATAATGCTGATAATTCATTCATTAATTAGATTAAATCCCTTACAGTTTATATTCATGTTTTTTTTTTATTAAATTGGGCTTGAAGTCTTCTTATTGAGTGTATTGCAGCAGATCTTAGCTTCTTACTGCCACCTTTAGATCAGTAGATTTAGTGTGACACCATTGACAGGACACGAGATAAACAAAACAGGGACTAACTCATAGAAAAACAGCTCCATAGCGCTACTAGAGGTCTAAAACTCCACCTTTAATGTGGCATACAACTTAATATTTTGGAAGGATAATGGAGCATAAATAGCTTTTCTCCCTCTCAGTAATGGCACATCCTATCATCGTGCTCAGCACTCTTGTGGCCTGCTATTCCTTATAGTTGTAAACCTGGAAAACTGCAAAGCTATATATGTCCAGAGGTCTGATCCAGTATATACTAAGCCAACATAACGCTCAAACTTCCCAGCAATAAACAGCACTCTAAAAGTTCACACTCTTTATTCCTGACTGCATCCTTGCACCCCGTACACTGTGAAAAATATTCAATCAAATTTGAGAGGAGCCAATCTTCACTTTAGAGCTGCGTTACAAATCACATACTTTTTCATATTACTTCAAATTTCAAGCTTTGGACTTCGATGGATGTATGAGCAAAAGTTCAAGGTGCCATGTTATGACGAAGCAGTATGTAGCAATTGCATGCATGCTGCATGCAACAGTAGGTACTTTGTAAGGGCAGCTGCAGTTCGTACTAAAAGTGTAAAGAAAAAAGTATGCGATTTGGAACGCAGCTTAAGTGTGACAGAGTCATGTTTTGGACCTGAGTCTGGTCTGCCACAGAGATAAACTCAGGTCTCCTGTAATGTGCCGTGACACAGAAGACGCGTAGTGTCGGAGAAAAAAAATAAAAATAACAGATGAATACTGAATGAGAGGCAGAGGAGTGAACAGGTGGCGTTCAGGGTTTGTGTTCGAGCCAAGACACTGATCCAAACTGTGGAACACTGGGCATCCAGGCAATTAAGGTGTGTCTATAAGTCACTGACCAGATTGGGAAACTAATGTAAAGTGCTTGAGCGTGTGTGTGTGTGTGTGTGTGTGTGTGTGTGTGCTGCACTACTCCTCATGAAAGTAGCTTAACTTGCCAAAAAAAAACCCTGCAAAAATGTTTGATGCATGCAGTACAGAGGTGAAGGATACTGTATTAATCTTCACATTAAACTGCGACTTCTTGTGCCACACCAGCTGCGTGTAAAGTGCACTAACCGGTCTCAGACAGGAGCTTGATGGACTCCAGCACACGCTCCGTGTAGACCCCAGGTTCATAGTTTTCCATCTCGGCGTTAATGATGTGGACAACGCGAGCAGCCCGGCCCCTGATAGCTCCGGCAGTTCGGTCTAGAGTGTCCACGTCGCCTTCTTGCAGAGCAATTACGCATTTGTTGACGTCTTCAAGGATGTGGTTCTCTTTGGAGAGGCAAAAGACAGTGAAAGTAAGTGAAGGGACCCAAGGCTTTTTTTAGTTGGAAGAGACAATGTTTGTATTTTTCACAAAAGAATCTATTCTCGTTGTAAACTGAATGTTTTTAATATGTTGTGCTGATGATTAATGCTTTGATGTCAAAGTGCTTTTACAAAACCTAATCATACACTTGACTAGATGACTAGATGACCACTTTAACTACTTATAGATTATATTTATACTTTGGTTTACATGTCTAGACATAATTAAATCCTAAGAATATGACAAATGAATAGGAGAAAAACAAAATAAAAAAAACAAAATGCAAACAGTCGAACAAACCTCAATTCATGTAAAACAAATAGCCATTTGTTTCCAGTTTGTTTTGATTTCTTTGTGTTTTTATCCATTTGCTGTATTTCGTTTTTCTCTTATTTGTTATCATCATGTTTGTTATTGTGATTTTTTTTATTTTCTTATTTCACATCAAACCTCTACAGAAAAAAAAGTTCTTTAAACGACCAGTAAGAAAATAAAACTTTAAGCGCCAGTAGGTGGAAATTAGGAACATGTGGATATTCCATCCAGTCAGCCAATCTGTAAAGAGATCTGTGCTGAATTATACCTGAAACGGACAGGAAGTCATCCACGGAGGTGATGTCATCCACGGCCTCGGTCAGGATGCGCACCTGCTTCTCCCACTGATCCTTGAAAACGTCCATGTTGTCCTGGGCCACCTTGCTTTGGGGGCGGGCAGCCAGAGTGAGAGCAGCGTTGATAACCTGTCATGGAAGAACGGTCGAAAGCGTTACACAAGGTACTGTATTATGTGTTAAGTCTTCCTCTCATTCCCTACCATTCTTTCCTACTGAATCTTTAAAATAGGTAAAATAAATATACAGTTTCATTTAAAAAAAAAAATCTACATAATTTCATGAAACAGCTGGCATCTGCAGTCTTTGGGAAACATTACTCAAATAGGGGTAAAAAGTCCAGATGTTGGGGAATATTTTCAGCTTTCACTTTGATGCTTCAGTGAGTATTTATGACTTAATCTACACTGTCCATATTCATCTTAATAAAGTAATAAGTGTATGTCACTCACAGCGATGGTGTGGCTCAGTGATATGTTTTTAACAGATTTGAGATATAAAGAGATGCATATTGTACAGAAGAAGAAGCTCCACAGACAGTAGTATTGCTGTTTTTTTGTTTACAGAGACGCATACAAATATAGACTATAGAATATAATAAGACTTATCCTTTAAACACACGCCAGTAACCTTACAAAGATGTACCGTGTTTTATAGCTACAAGAGAGCAAGGTTATCTTTTCATGAAAGTATCTTGACTTCAAGAGTACAATCTATGTAAGATAGAACATTTGGCTTCAATCCAAAAAAGATCAACACATCACAAGATTTTAAAATCATGAGTAGAAAAATAGGCAAATTATGCACTAATATTCTTTTTTTGAGATTATCCTGCTGAGACTCTTCACATCAATAGACTTGTACTTAAGAAGAGGCAGTATTAATCATATCACTATGGCAGCTGGCGTGTGTACTTTAACCAGAATTAGAATTTACTTTTTCAGCCTGTTCTTCATCACATCTTGTTTTTTTAGAGTTATGTTAGACTTAAATTGAATCTAACAGAAATAAATCTGGACATGGCAGTTGCTGAGGTCGCGTGTTCGTCTTTGTGTTTTTGTATGTGTGACGATACAGGACTGCGGTTAACTCTACCCAGAACAGATGGAAATATTTCTCTTTGTTCCTTCTTCTCAGTCACAAAGTCTGTGTCTATTATGTTTTTTATTTTTTAATCTGTCTGTGTTGAGCATTGCCAAGAGGTATCAGGAGACAGTTCCTCCCCAAGTCTTCTGTGTAAGTGGGTCTCAGCAGGTGTGCATAGCAGGCCCTGCGCATTAGATCCTGAATCTTAAATTCAGCTTCCCTTCTCCATTTCTCTTCTCCATTACTGTGTTGAGTCCCGTGTGAATAAGGCCTACCACTAACCTTGGAAACAATGGATCGATTTTAACCTCCTCCTTTGCTTGCATCCTGTGAAACAGTACTACAAGGTCCACCTACACATTATTCATAGCTCTTCCTCCTATTCTGCCAACTGTGAGTCTTTCATTTCTAGCTATTCCAATTTCTAAAAACACTCTAAAGATACCTCTTTGAGGGGGAAATTTAGAAGAGTTTATAATTACCAAAACATTTACACATTAACTAGTGCTTGTTTGAAGAGTCCCATTTTATGGCATGAAAGTGCTTTTTCAAGTCCTCACCTGTGGACATAAGCTGTCAATTTGGGTGGCAGCCATTCGAACCAACTTCACACCCTCTTCGTTGTTGGAGATAGAGCAAGCCAGGTTGGCCACCTGAAATACAAAAAGCAGACAGAAAAAGGATACAGTGAGCTGAATGCTTTCTACCTGAAGATCGTGAGCACAGAAAAAGTTTTCCCATTCCCACAATGGCAGAAAAGGTTCAACTTTCACATGACCAGGTGTACTTTGGAAAGGTTCCTCCTGTCCAGACTGGCTGTAAAGACATCCTGTTCTAAATGTAAGCACTGAAAAACAGTTCACATCCTGTCCAGAAAATGCATTCTAAAGTTTAGTTGAAACTAAAAAAGATGATGACAGCAACCGGGTAGGTGTTTTTTCAAAGTTTAGTTTAGTTTAAAATGTCCTCTTTGTGTTGAGGATTACTATCCCCTCTCTAAATCTCAGCACGGAAACATCATCTAAGAAAACCTAAAGATGAAAATTCATACAAAAAAGACTAAAAAAGGACTGTAGCTTTGGTAGATGTCCACTTGATTTATCTAAGTTTGGCAGCTGAAGGCTCATATTAGCTTCAGCTTAACGTTAGAATGAATGTTTGCATGAGGACTGTGGATTCAGTTCCTCATTACTTACATTAGAATCACATTAAGATATGATGTCTTCACAGCCAGTATGGAGACAAGGAACAATTACAGGGACCAAAAACTATGTTTGCTTTAAGACGGACATGTAATATTATTAACCTATCCTTTAAGGCAGGGCTGTCAAATGCAATTTACTTCATGGGCCACATACAGCCCAATTTGACTTCAAGCGAGCTTGACCAATAAAACCATTACATAATAACTTTTAAATAACAAATCTCTAAGTTGTCCCCTAAAGAGGTATAAATATTTTCTGGAAACTTGCAAAATAAATGAACCATACATTTATAAAACAGATGACGGACATCCTGAGATGTCTTGGAGTTGTACTCTGCTCAATTTGTTGCTCCTTCTTTCGCAAACACTGATTACAATTTCTGAAGATAGCCAGTATCAGATCAGATAACACAGGCGGCAATTGCATGTTTGCTCTGGACAGTTGGCGGTATTGAATTTGTACACGAGCAGTGGATGACAGATGTTGTTTTGGTCCAACAGATAATGCGCTGAAACTAATTTTTACAGACCCCTGATGGTACAGACCTCAAAATGATTGCATTAGCATTACTACAGAGGGCATGCATGTCAAGGATTTCGTGACTTCGCAGGGTGACATAGCACAGGCTGGAATATAGCGCTCACTTGCCGCGAGGTAATTGGATTAATTCAGATCCAAAATGGCCAGGTTCACACAATATGTATACAGAAAGCCTTACTCATTAGGTTGACATTTCCAGCATGAATGTGATGCATGACTAGCATGCCTACATCATTATGGGGATTGGTGTTGCTTTATGGTATAATTAAGATGCCAGATGTTTTTTTTAATGTATGAAACAACCTGTACTTTGATTAATGCCTGTCTTTCTATCAAAGTATGCTGTCTTGATAACATGTTTCCAACCTGATTACTTTATTGGAGACACATAGCTTATCCCGGTTGTTTTCTGAATTGTACATCGAGATAATTCTGGTACACAGCTGCACTAATATCTTCGATTAATCTGCCAACAGCTCTTTTTTTAAAAACTAATTATATTTGATGGATGGCACTTGGATTTTTGCGATTTCATATCTGGATGCAGTATATCATAAAGACTGTTTGCTTAACGGGGACGTTTGAATAATTTGAAAAAGGTGGAAAACATTCAGAGGTGCTACACAACGTTTTAAACCACCACAACCACATCTCCGACTACTTTCTGACAGAAACACGCAGTCTGCTGTATTCCAATGTGAAGTCATCACATTTCTCCACAGTATCACTGCACTTCACAGTTAATTTTCATAACTCCAACCTCTATATAATCCAATACCATCCTTCAGTAAATCAGATTTCAGCATGAGTCCAGGCTTTGAAACTGAGCTAAACAGACACATGCCTGTTGGCAGCAAAAGGTGCCAGTCTGTATTAGCACTTCTAGAACTCACATGTCACTGTTTGAGGCAAATTGAGGTAAATCAAATTTGTGTTAGAGGACTCTTGCTTAGAGCTCTGTCTCTTTACTCATGACAGCAATGAGCACATTGATGGATTGCAGTCCTTTATGTGAAGCAGTGTGTGCATGTGTTTAAAGCGTGGTGTGTGTGAGAGTGTGTGAGAGGGAGACAAAAACATGATTGAGAGTCTGTGCTCTACATTAACACGAGTGGCTCCGTCGCTTAGGTCTGAAAAACATACTAAACATAATTTAAAGGACAATTCCAACATAATTTAAGTACTCCGCATTCACTTAGTTTTTACATTACAGTAAACGGTACAGTTCAGAGAATTGCAGAACCTTTATTGAGCTAATTTTCTCCTGACTGAACGGATGCAGTTTCATTTCTACAAAAATACTTACAGTAAAGAAAAGGGTGGCCGATTTATGCCATAACTGCTTAAAAAATTATATTTGCCTTTTACTAATATTAATTATTTTCTTGGGCTCTGACTAACAGGGCATTTGCCATTGTGTTGGCATAAAACTCTCGTGCCCCCTCTCATCTCTCCTAAATGCACACATTAATATGGCAGGGTGAATGGGCCTATTTTGAGAATGTCCATTGTAACTTTGTTCTTATACAACTTGGAGTAAAATTGTGAAAACTGAAATCACGCTAAAACTTTCCTCGGATAATAAAGCATTTATGTGTCATTTGCAGTGTCTCCATGAAGTAGCGGCAGGCTTTAAGAAGTAGGACAAAGGTGCAGCACTTTTTCCATTTAGCTATTTTTCCAATTACTGTACAATTGCAGTACCTGACCAGTACAAAGCAAGCCTCTTCTCTTTCTCTATTTCAGCTCAGGCCCTGCAACCCCCGGACTGTTTCAATGGGCCCATGGGAGGCGAAGGGGGCAGAGGGCTTTTTGGAGGCTGGAAACATGCCCATCAGGCCCACTCCCTCTTACCCAACGCAGAGAGCTGGGCCAGGGCCAGTGCTGCAGCATCCAGCCAAAACTACTAATTGCAATTATCTAAGGAAGTGCCTCTCCTTTGAGGTTTTTTTTTTTTTTTTTCCCAAAGAGAGGAGGGAAAAAACCATGACAGAAGGTTTGAGACTACACCGCGCAAGCCTAATGCTGATATGGTCAAGGATGTTGGAACAGAATATGCAATTCAAAGAAGTGTGTGCATGTGTGTGTGTGAGAGAGGGAGAGAGAGGGAGCAATAGAGAGAGATCCCTGCTGAATGCCCATTCTTCATTTTAGCCTCGAACAAAGAACTATCGATTTTGTCCTTTTGCTCTGCCTTGGATAATCACTTCAATTCTAATTTGATGAAGGTTTCCACTGCAGTTGGAGAGATGGGCATTCTCATGTATGCTATCTAAATCACCTAAATTGAGCTGAGTAACTGAAAATAGATCTGATAGTGTCATTTTTTCCCATTTTTTTAGGCAGGGGATTGTTACTGAGACCCCAAATCTATCGCCAGGAAGCACCGGTGATGATAATACATAAAATAACATCTTAACAGCCTCTTCTTATCGCTATTTAACACGGTCTTGAGTACAATGCACCTCATCAGTTTATCTCCGTGTAATCTCATGAATCTCCTCTCTGACGTACCTTTGCATCATTCCCGACGTAAAGCCTAAAAACTTTTGACGGATTACTTCCTCCGACCCCTTTAAAAAAGAAAAAAAAAAGTAGTACTAGTACTTGATAGTATTGGACGGAGTGGACATTTGAGTGGCTGTGCCAAAGAGCAGGAAGTCCGAGCCAGAAGAAGTCTCTCCTTGCTTCACTCAGGACGGTCAGTGCCCTCCTAAACCATGCCATTTCTACAGCCATTCCAGCAGCTACACCACACAAATCTCCCTCCCCGTTACTAACTCTCAAGAACGACTAATAGAGCCGGTGTCAGCCAAGGTGCTGGGCACAACAAGCTTTCGCCCGAGGAAGAAGCAGGAAGTAGACTTGAAAAGCAGATGAAAAACGGTGTAAGAAGCAATCAGTGCGGATGACATTTTAAGGTATGTGATGTAAGACGGAAGCACTTTGCTCTATTAAAAGTCTGTCATCTGGATGTTTACTTGTTGCAGGGATGTTGATGGTAACGGCTTTATTGACATGGACTAAAGGGTTGTGTTTTATCTCTTTCAAATGCACAAAAACACCAAGAAAATCTCCTTGTTGCTCTTTTGCGTCCCCTTTACCACTTGTGCACACATGAGCAATGACATGCGCTCAACACACGCAGTAAATAAATCAGGCTGTCACCACGGATGGAGCAGAACACGTAACAGGGGAATACAATATGCAGACTGTGAAACAATTACAGGCCTGCCCTCGCGGGAGTACTTCTATTTGTTTTAGTCATGGGCTGTCAGCCCCCAGCTGTGACACCTGTACGTATAATGTATTGATGGGAGGTGACGAAAACAGGTTAAGGTGCATGACATCAGGTAACGCCAGATGTCAAGGTTGTGTGAAGTTCATGTCTGTAGGGGATAGCAAGCAGCGCGAGTCGCCGTGCTTCTGGGAGCGAATATGAACCACGCCTTTAAAGAAAAAAATCAATCCCTATTAAGGAGGGAAGTGCGTATTGCCTCAGGAAGAATGCCCACCGGGCTCACATCAAAAGGCATGCCAGACCATACAGCATATTAAACAAGAAAAAAGTGAAATAAAAAACAAAGGCGAGCATGATGGCCATGGTAATGACTGTAATGTCTATTCTCACTTGAACTGTTCAGATGAAGGCAGTTCTTGATTGGAGCATTGCTAATTTTCAGAACTACAAATTTGACATCATTAATGAATGAATAAAAAAAAACAAAACTTCCACTTATTAAAAGACAGTGTGTTCAGAGGAAGTGACAAACAGCGAATGCCATTTTAATAAAACTTCATTTGTATGATATTTCATACTTAATATAGCAAAATATAACTGAAAAGACAATCAAACGCTCTCCTTTTTTTCTTGTATGGTGAGGATACAACATGATCTGATCTCTCTCTGAGTCACTTTGATTACAGATTGCTGTTTAATTGCTCCCACTGCTACTTTTTTTTCCCCGTACCCCCACCCACCCGCGCCTGAGAGACAAAGTGGACCTAAATTGCGAGTGACTCTAATGCACTTAGGAGTTCTCTCTAAGCTTCCTAACTCGGAATGGAAATGAGTTTAAGTCACTGTTTACTAAGTGACAGGTCCACTAATATGTGGCTGACTGGGATACAACCCTACACTCTGCCACACACACCGTCTCCCCTGGACCCCTGGTTCATCAACTCCATGCATACAGATGCAGTCGCAAACGCAAGCACACATGCACACACACACACACATACAGACACACATGCACGCTCGGAGAAGAGTGGGTCTCATTATCTCGAATACCCAAATCTTTGAGATAAAAGTAGCTGCTTTAAAATAGTCCAAAATAGTACAGCGTTCATCCACTAGACTGATAAACTCCTATAGGGGGACAATCAGGATTTATCCTTACATTCGATCAAGAGGATTAAAAATAAGGTGCTGGTTGGGAACATTTTTCTCTCTTCATAAGAGGATATAAATATTTAAAAAGCAGGAGAAATACTACAACCTACTGCTGCGATACTCTTTGGTATGCCTGTGAAATCCAATACAATACAACAGATACAAGATTTACAAAGATAAAACCATTTTGTTTTGATTGAGACAGCCAGAGAGATATTATTTATATTATATATATTTTTGAGTTTATAGTTTACAGTGGTGTTTTCCTGGAAAAGTTGAATTATTAAAATGAAATGTCAATTATATGCAAAATGTAAAGGTTGAATATAACAAAAATAGAACAAAACCAAACAGTACAACTCTGAAAACAGAAAAAAAAAAAAATGTTTGCGTATTAATAGCCGAGTTCTCACTCTGTGCTGCTAAATTATGAGTGGCCAAGGTGATTGAAAAAAAATCAGGTTAAGACATCCACAAAGGCCCCCTGATAGTAACACGGAAGTTCACTGACCCAATTTCATACGGTCAATGAATCCTTAACAAAGCTGCTTCTAGGTCAGCTACAGCAAATGTACACATCTCCTCTGACCAAACCTTTACAACAGGAACATGTAGAGGTGCGTGTGATTGAGGTCGGGGATGTACACCGGGGAGGAAATGAGACAGTCCGCTCTGTAGTACACCGATTATAGTTATATGACATGACTTTCCTTCACTGAAAAATCACTTCCATGTTAATTAGACTGTAATGCGTTTAATGCTGCTCCTCAGTGCGTTGGATGATTAAGCTTGCTTTTTTTGACAACACTACTTTTAATAGAGCTGCTGCTGTGTTCAGTTCATTTAAGAGCGTACACTCACTGTAGACCTCGCATTTGTACTTTAGTGCTTTAATTTTATGATCAATACTGTCTGCAGCACCTGAAGTGTGCAGATCTGTCAAACACTTAGAAATTCGATACCATAAACTATAACTTCAACACTTCATACTTCCTTAAATTTAACCAGAATTAAGCGAGTGTACCTAAAAGATCCAAAACTAAATAAAAAACAGAACTCTTCCCTGAACCCAGCTGGGATGCCTAAAACCAGGTGCTCAATATAACTCCACTTCACCGAGATAGACCCTGACAATTCCAAGCTCTCACAATAAGCAACCTGTCAGTCTTCTGTTTTCTCGCTAAGACTTTGATGACGCCATACCTGCAAACCTACAAGACCTTTTATAGAATACGTCTGCATGTTAGGAACTCCTGGATTTCTTGTATTTCTGCCATTTCCGTGACTCAGAATTATATAAAACCTGTTGTATCATTCCATATCATAGCTCGACATCTTTCATAGGGTGAGATGAGGTAAGAGGTGAGATAGAAATGGAGTAAAATCACCATAATGAGAAAATGCAACTTTAAATAGATAACTTATTTTTCTTTTTTTCTTCTATCTGCACATTAGACCTTGCACAATATCCCTGAGTCTATTTTTCTAATGATTAAAAGGAAACGTTGCCTATATCTCCTTTGCACTGGACTTTTATTTTCTTTTCTTTGTTTTTCTTCTCATGAGTCGATGTGATTTTGAATCAAAGCTGTGATCGAACCCTACAGAAAACAGAATAGCCTTCACAATCACATCATGGTCTCCTTGACAACCATGACTGAGCTTGCATGAAAGGCTGACAGAGTGTGATTTACAGTGGTCGTTTCTCTGGAGCCGCAGCTGAGGATTGGGTATTCCTGCTAATACCATGGCTGGCTTCTCGATAAATATGATAATTTGCTGCAGGCTGTTGGGGAGGTGAACCAGCACTGCTAGCGGGGAGAGGTTAGAATCGTACATGAGACAACAGCGTGGGTGGATGACTACAGAGTTCAGACAAGTACAGACGCATGCACATGGCCGCAGATGTACACACACCACCACATAGGAGAGTGGAGATACCTGATACAAAAGACGATGCTGGCAATGTGCTTGCAGCAGTCTGAAGTTTGCTTGTTCACCCCTTCATTGTACTGAATGTCAAGGACCAGTGGCTTCTTTCAGTGACCACATACACAGAGGCTTCAAAATGTGATTTATTTACATTGAAATTTGAATGCCTAAATGAAGCAGGCCATAGGAAGCGAGGATGGGCACCTAGAGAATAATGTCCACAATATAAAATTTTATTGAGCTCAACAAGGGACACAGAGAGGTAATTGAAAGCAATATAAACAAATCATAAAGTTAGCTGGACAGAACTGACTAGGGACAGGAATATATATGTGTGTGTGCGTGCGTGCGTGTACGTGTGTGTATGTCTGCACATGCTCTAGATGAGCGTCTTATAGCTTCAATTTAGAGTCCTGGATATTGGATTATCTTGTTCACATTGCTGTGAATGACAGGGCATTAAAGAAAGAAGGGAGAGGGGAATAAATGGCTGACTCACTTTCCCTCAGGCAGAGGGCAACTATTCACGCTTCCTATTGGTCTCTTGGTGTCTTGCCGCTTTGCTGTGCTCCAGTCTTGAGGAGCAAAAGGCTGGCTGGACTGATTTCTTTTCATTTTTGCTATGAGCACTCAATCGGCACAGGGGGTTTTTTGGTACCACCTATGCAGTCAAAAAGTTGTGTCACACAGGTAGGTAGTACAACATCTTTTGCCTCTTGCTCAAGCTGGTACTGTAGCCACAGGGGCCAGGCTGTCTCTCCCACAGTTCCTCTCCATTCCTCCCCAAAAAAGAAAGAAAAAAAACAAAAAAAGGGCTGTTTCAACTGAAGTATTGATTTCTCTTTGCTTTCTCTCTCTTTCTCTCTCCCTCCCACCCTCCTTTTCTAAGAGTGCTAGCCAAGCAGTCGGGCTTGGCACCAAAACATAATTATGAAAATGGACCTCTGGGTTGTTTCTTTTAATCTATCTGTACACTCCACAGTCCCTCTGCAACAGAAGCTATTTAAAAACTGTTTCAGGGGAATTGAAATGTTTAACCCACTGTACTGTAAAGAATGGTATACTTATAGGTTGCTGTCTAAATCAGGTGCGTAACATTTTTTTGCCAAAATGATCAGGAGACGCCTATGCAGTCTATATTCAACACTGCATATTGTTAGCGGACCCCGCAAATGTCTAGCTACCAAGGCAGAGAGAGATTTGAGTGCTCGATAGTTTCTGTCAAACGCTGGCATCAATTTACGCTGTGTGGCACCCATGACAAAGTGCCTAGAGTCAGACAGCAATTGCTGCTCCCTCACCAACTTACAGTTCACTGGCCAGTGAAACCAAAATGACACAGCCAAAATCAGACCCATTTTCAAGACATTAAACTCTGCAGCACCATGTGAGATACAGTAGCTGCGGTATCAAAACTTTTTCCTTGCTTAAGGTGTTCGTGTTATATTTTAGTGCAAAATGCCCGAAGGTAAAACGTGTATTTGGAGGTATTTGGGCAGCCTTTCTATACTGGTTTGTGGCAAGATCTGCTCTGCAACAAAAAGGTCAAGCGAGGTGTGATGCTTCTGTACTTAAAGCTTTATTTAATGAGCATGTCCGTGATGTAATCTAGATTACTTTAGCTGCATTTGGCCTTTCGTGGATTGAAAAATTATCACCCTGTTTCATACAGGACTAGATTCTCAGTTGATCCAAAGGATCTATAACACCATAGTCCAATCTCAGACAAAATGTGAACACGGCAAGACCTTGACATTTCTCCACATCACATCGCTCTGCCTCCTCACATCTGTCTAAGCTACAAGAAAAGCATGATTAGTCCTGTTGGATAATAGATGCACGCAGTGGGAAAGGTCAGCAGTTGTCGGCCCTTAATGCCTCAACCTTTAAATTGGGGGGGATGGGTGAAGAGAGATGAAATAAAAAAAAAAAAACACAGGAGAGGGATAGGAGCTGGTGACAGTGATGACTTATAAGAATCGATAATTGGTCATTCCATGTCATATATACACATGAACATGGTGAAACATGGTGAAAAAAGAAAGAAGGAAATGTCAACAACAAATCTCTGTGAATGCTGAAATCAGAAAGCAAATATAAAAGAGCTGATGTAATTTGGTTTTTAGCGTCACGTAATTCAGCACCTACTTTTCTGTTTGTATAGAGCCAATTTTTCTACATTTGAATCCTGTAAATTAAGCAACAGAGAGCCTGGCTGCATCGGATTAACTTTTGATCTGATCTATCCTGTGTATTTTTAATCTTAAGAGGTCTAAGTGTGCCAGTGGAAATGTCACATTGATTCCTGTGCTTTTCTATTAATGCGTGTGTGATTTTCTCTCAGGTGGGAACGGGGGGAGTGTGAAGATGTGAAAGGCCATCATGGCACTGACTGTGAGCAGAATTAACAGCACATACTTTCCATCATGGTGGCCATTAGTCCTCCTCCATCTTGGAATATTATTCCTAGTTGGGTGTTCATAAATAACACCTCATGTATAATGCAGTATGCACCTAAGCTCTTGCTGATATTTGAACAGTTTTATAAGTATAATTTCTCTGGTGATATACAGTACACTGCAGTACACTGTGTATTTTGTGTAGCTACTTCTCTGCACAGTGATAAAGACGTGAGGTGATAAAACAGTGATGAAACAGAGAGCATATAAGAAAAAGTGATAAAAAGATCGAGAAACTTTTTCTATGAGCCATTTTGTCTTCAGATAATTTCCTCCCCTGTCACTTCATACAGCAAAATTCTGGTCACATTAGGATGAAAAAAAATCATTGTAAACATTTCATTTTCCACTTTACTGCCTTTACGAAGACAAACGTTTTGCACTGGGAGTGCTACTGGCATTGCACATCCATCTTTGATTGATGTCACTTTTACAAAAGGCTGTTAACGTGTTTCAAATTATAATAGTAATGTCTTGGCACACTTTTTGGCAGAGGACAAAATAATAAATGAATCGCAGGAAATCTAAGGACCCACTGACCAGACAAAATCAAATCTGCAAATCACCACAAGCCTTTGAAGCAATGGCTTTAGCTAATTACTTCATTAAGGAGCAGACATAACTTTTGCCCTGGGTTGCCAATTAATGTGAACCCTGGAACCAAACGTGTTATAGGTGCTTTTCTTACATAGCAATGATAAACTATAAATTGTGAGTCCAATTAATTTAAGAATTGGTGTAATCAAGCTTTGGGAGCTGAACACTGCTACACCTATTGCTCCTCGGGGAGTAGTGTGTGGACATTTCCACGGTGAATAATGCTTACACTCTTCACTTTCCACCTTGAAAATGTTCTTTCGCATAAAGAACTCATTAAAACTTGTTGCTGTCATCAACCACTTTTAGGAAACGATTGCTTTAATGCCGCCTTATGACCAGCTGGGGTCCAGCCTGTAGCGTTTAAGGTTATTTCCACAGTGTAACAGACGGCAGGTTCCGGGAGTCACCATCAGGGCATATTCACAGCTGCCATCCCAGGGGTGTTGTTGCTGTGCTGTGTAATTGGATATTTGTCTTAAAATCAGGCTGTTTTGGCTTCACAGATGAACAAGACTGACACTAAGTTTACATGTGCATATCCTGATCACACTTACAGTCTCAAAAGGTTCTACACCGGCTCATTAACCAATAAAAACTGTTTACATGAAGATGACAATAACAGCTATTGCATCTTTGTCTATTCTAAACACTTGTTAATAGATGAGCTGACTTCTTGTCTCTCTGGCAGTAAGATAGCGCATGGTTTTGTGCCGCTGCTCAGATCGAACTCATGTGACCCATCCTGACATTGTTCAGTTTTCTAAACACTACTTGCTAGTCAATAAACTGACAAGAGATGACTAAAAATGTGTATGTTTAAAGGTTAAACTCTCCTATCAGTGTAAGCTACTACATCTTCAACATCCACTGGGTACAGACATACAGACAGATAGATTACATGAGAAATAAAATAAATATTAAAAGTTATGATTTGAACTCTACTGTGACTAGTGAGACTTTGAGAGAAGGGACACGTTTACGTTTGACACGATGAATTATTCATTCCATCAATGTTTGCACTTTCTTATTTCCTTTGTGGCAAAACAAGAGCACACCGATAGCATTATTGGCGAATGAGCCTTAATTGCGGCTGGTCTCAGTGGGACAGATGACTTCTTTCAATTTCAACACCACAACTCTCTTAAGAGTTTCCTGTTTGCCAGTTCCATCAACACAACACAACATTCATAAGTTGGTCTACAATCCCCCATGCGCTATCCTGTCTCTCCGGATGAACCTACCAGTGTTTTTTTTTTCTCTCATATGATGTTGTCTAACAGGCGGAACTGAAGTAGCTTCTGACAAACAAACAGCGTGCCAAGAAAATGGAGAAAAATGTTTCTTTTGTTACTCGTTTGGCATTTTTTCAAGATTTTAGCTCTGAGTCATGTTTCTGACTGTAATGCAGGAAAAAAAAAAAAAAACACACAATCCAGCAACACAAACCAGACCTATTGCATAATGCTGTATACTTACTACTACTTACTGTCCACCATTTTATTTGAGGGTCCAAATTCTGTGTGTGAACTGTATAAAGTGCTCCATAAAGTGCCCATCGGATTCCAACAAGGCAAAAAGACAAAAATAGTGTAGTGGTGTCCATGGCATGTTGACCACTCTCTGGTAGCAATCCCACAATGCAATGTAGTGCATTTTGTACATGTGAATGTGACCATTGTAGGAATGTCAGTTATGATACATAAAGATCATGAGCACTTGTACTGTAGCACTGAACCCCTCTTTTAGTTATTTGTTTAAGAGGGATACACTTACTGTGAGCCGCTTTGACCAAATGAATGTAATGTAATGATTCATTTGTGTTGATTTACTGCTCACTATAGAGTAAACTACTGAGTGTCTACTACAAAGAGAGCATGAATGATTAAACTCATGATACATACAGGTGACAATGCTTCTTTCACATACTAAACTTAAACATTTGCTTGACCCTAAATCCATACCCTGATCCCCAACAAACATCGCTGCTATATTGTTAACCTTATTGTACATGCAGTCACGCACATGGTCTGGCATTGTATCACTAGGAAGTGTCAAGCAGCCGGGCAGATCCTCATATCATTTCACTGGTTCAGTGAATGGATTGGGAAAAATATGTCACTGTTGCCAAGAGTGTGAGTTGTTGAGTGTTTTAGATGTGTGACTGAAAAAATAAAAAATTAAAAAAATACACCTACAGGAAGTAAGGTGAAAAAAAGGACAGAGCTGCAACTCACATTTTTAAACTCAGATGTGTTACTTGTGCTAAATTACTCATCAGAGCTGGGAGTAAATCTTCTGCCAAAAACCTTTGCCGCCCAGATGAAACGGAGTTTCGGGGTAATTGGCTGGAAATGTTAAAGCAAAGAATTTCTGGATTATTTGCCATGGTAACAGTTGTTTCTTCTCTTCAGCTAACACTGTTGTGCAACTTTAGTCTCCTCGTGTTTTCTTTTTATTGCTGCCCCTCTTGCCAGAATTAATTCACTGGAGCAAGAACTGAATTCTAAACTGAATGAAGTGAGTTGATATGAATTTATATGCTGTGGGCAAAGTGGTGAAGTTGTGCTGAAGTTGAACACTTCATTTGACAGCACAGTAATTACAAAGAACACACTACTTACTCAACAGTTAATGACCGTACAAAAGACGATTACATGTCGTTTAAAGCAGGGAATACTGTAAACATAACAATAATGTGATATAGTAATGTAATTACATATTTTTAAACATATCATAGCATGTAGAGCAATTGCATATTAATAAACATGTAATTAGTATCCAACTATGTAATTAATGCTCTAAAAGTAATTTTCTAGGTCCAAGTACATAATTAGTAATACAGTAGGTACAGTGATATGAAGTATATGGTACTGGACTTTTTGTTTGGTGGGTGAGATTAAAGTTGTTGGGTTCAATGACTATGCAGGGCCCATGGTGACCATGTCAGACACCCAAGAGTCCCAAGAGTCTAGACTGAGAACATAATTGTGGTTACCACATCAGCGGGAGGCGTGATCAGAGGGTGGGGGTGGGGGCGGGTGCAAAGTGCCAAATCATCCTCCATTTGCGGCACAGCCACATCCTCCCCTTCATTTTCTCCTCTCCCCACCCCACCAAAAGTGAAGCTCCCCTCTGGAGAGAGAACGGATGGCTCCTTCTGCTCCATTAATCTAATGACAATGCCCCGTGACTAAGACCAGCTTAGCAGGCATTGCTCATCCCCATTGGCTCCTCTTTCACTTAGCATGCCATCTATGCATGAATGCAACAGGGGCAATGACAGCAAAGGAGGCGGAGAAGGAAAATAAAGAGAGACGGAGTTGCTGCAAACAATGGCCAGATTACATTGCACTGGTGTCCATGGTTACTGAAGGATGTCACATAACGAATGCTGATAAAGGGTTTGATGAACTCTATTTGGAGACGTGTCAAAATAGTGTTAAGAAAAAGTCCTTAGATTTCCCAAAACTCATATCTGTGATTATCAGTGTGCTGGGATGGGTAACAATGTAAGTCCCTGTCAGAGAGAACATTCGCGTCAACAAATTTTCTGCATGAAATCAGATGAAGAATAAATAAATAAAATCTGAAAGGGCCACATTCCATAAGTTTCAGATTTTTGAACACCACAGGAAGTGTGACTGACTGCTTGGCAACTCATAACACGTCATAATCTTGTCTTTCTCATCAATGCTAGACAAATTCATCTTGCTATGAAAGCCACTGCAGTGCAAACCCTCTCTTTGCTCCTACTGTAACCACTGCGGAGTGAAAGACAGGGAATTTGCATAATTACTACTTTTTTTGACTAAATGAATGCAAAAAACTGCTATCTAGTTTTGCAGCAGTGCGATAACAGTCAATAGGTACAGTTCACATGGAACAACAAATTACAAGATTTTCAAGATGCATTTGCAGCCCAGCCGTGGCATCACCTCAAGTTTAATTCAGGCTTTTGGTGACTATGATGTGCTTTTAGTTCACCCCTGTGGAGTAGGTAGTAGAAATATCCCCTTCCATCTGACGCCTCTGGGAATGTCACTGCTCTTTGGTGTATGTGTTGCTTCCCGATGTCCGCAGGAGCACAGGCTCTGTGTATGTTAGCCCAGCGTCTCATAGGAGAGATGTCTGCTTCAAATTAACCTCCGGGGAAATAGCGACCAGAAGTTGGCTGTCAAATAGCAGAGCTGCTAGCCCAGAATAGCATGGGGTCAGTGCGGAAAAATAGGCCTCCCACATAACAAGAGCAGACAGGGCTTCTTAACTAAATGTGTGACACGGATGACTCTGACTGCCAAATATTCTTACCCACATTAAGAGTCAGTGTAACAAATGTGTTTGGGTGTTACATGGACCCATGTGAACCCACGGCAGTGACTGAAGTTATCAATGACAGGAAGCGGTTCTCTCACCCCTGAGGTCAAGGCAATTCAAATTCATTCGTATTACCCTGATTTAATTTGACAAAAGCTTCACAAGGCTCGTATTTGAAACATAATGAAAATCAGTCTTGCCACCTTTTGCAAGATTAGAAAAACATGTTAAAAACAATAAGTGAAAAGCTGGCATGAGACCAAGGCTTTTTTTATGATCAGTATGAATAAAATTAGATGTGCAAGCGGTGGTCAACTACTACTACTACTACTACTACTACTACTACTACTCAGCTTGTCACTATTTTAAATAAACAGATGGGGTGTCCTAGGAGTTTAGGATGCTTGCCATTTAACTGTAATGTCTCTAGTGCAAAGTTGCTCTGTAATAAAGCCCAAAAATGTCCCCAAAAAAAAAAAAAAGATACAAATAAAAAAGATCTACAGAATCACACTTTTTTGGTATATCTTTGATATTATGAAATGAAATCAAATGTGGCATCTAGTATGACGCCATAAAAGCAGATATTTCTTTCTCAAAGTTTGTAACAAATAATCCCCAGGTCCTCATCAAGGGTCTGAAACTGCTTCTTGCTTATTTCAGCATTGTTTTGGGGTAAAAATGTTCCCACCTCGATGACTCAGTCTTGATTGAGTGTTCGTCTGCTTTATTACCCAGGGGGATGTTTGTTGCCATGGTGATAGAGAAAGCAGGAGCTGATACAGTATTTCATTATTGACCGAACAAAGAGCAAAATGAAACATAATTTGCCGTTCTGAAAGACAGACAGGCAGGGATTAAAAATTTCTACCTTGCTATATCATTTGCCTGTTACTGCAGGTACAGTAATTATGAGCTGAAAAAGCCATTACAATCGAAGTTTTTCCGCATTGTTCGTCAGCAGTTACAGGAAATGATGACAGAGACACATTTGGGGGATATAAATTGTAGAATACATGTTTCTCACTAGTTGCAGCCACACAGAAATAGTCCACTAAGAAGCAGAACTATTATTATCTTACGTTACAGAAAAAAATACACCCAGTATCCCCTTCCTCACTTGTGTGTCATCACCAATATATCCAACAGTAAATCTGAGAAATAACTGGCCACACATGTGGGTCAATCTCTGACTGTATGTGTATATTTTTATGGGCATTTTAAAGCTCAACATTCAGTTACACTGATATCTGTTTTTTTAACCAAAGGACAAACACAGAAGCGGTAACATGGTAATGATACAGTACTGTGTCTGCAAAAGGAAAGAGTAATTATAGTTTTATTCCATTTGGAGGCAACTTCTGAATTGCTGCCATCCCACACAGCAACAGGCGGTGTTTAAAATAGACATATTGTGGCTTTACTTCTGACTTCATCTTAACTTATACAATAAAGCATAAGATAACCTTGAACCTGCAAATATTTCTGTTGCTGCTCTGACATTAGGGAGGTACATGGCGTCATCCGCCTACCACTATCTGCCATAAAAAACTGTATTTACAGCAATAGAGGCAGTGACAATTTTCTGTTGTTCAAGGTACTTTTTCACCTTGGCTTTTACAATGCTGAAGATATTTTCGTTTCTACTACCTTGTTATCTGTCCCGCTGCAATTCTTTGGATACATTCTTAGGAACGGAAACAAATTAATCTTAATTTATTCTAACTGTGATTACAAAAATGAAGCTGTAGTTTACAAAATAACAGGTGAGGAGATGAATGAAAATCTCCCTCACACACACACATGCATTTATATATGTATAGTGGTGAAAACATAAATACACACTAAACCACGTGTGATACGATAAGTGCAATTATAACGATTGCTGCATGATTTCACAGGCAAGCAGTCGTCCAGTTGTGTGTGTATGAGATGTATTTCACTGCTGTGTGCGTGTGTGTGTGTGATGTAACCAGTGTGCGTGTGATAGGATTTGAGTCTGAATTGTCTCATGGCTTAGCAGATTGCACATCAACCCAAAGCCTGCATCGCATCTGTGTGAAACAGCTGTATGACACCCAGATGTATGCACTCACATTCCAAGTTACTCTGGATTTCCAAGTCAAATAGCATTTTAGCTCTGTGTAACATGTGAAACGATCCCTGCTGTGTCTGCCTGAAATGCAATGAGATCAGCCCAATGAATGCATATGGATCAAATGAACCCAAAATAACACACATTACACTCGCAGCACACAATATATCATATTACATGCGCCCATCAATGCATGTTAGTGTGCTTATGCACAAAAGAGTTTAAATTAACAATATTGGATAGTCCAGTAAACTGTGTTTACTGTATATGCATCCCGGGGAAGAGTAAGCTTGTGTGCCTAACTCTGGTTGTTGTGGTCTGATGATCCAAGCAGCTAACAGGAGGGCGAGAAATGCCTTGTGTGCTTCTGCGTGCACGCATCATTTGCATACTCTATGAATCGGATCAAAGATAGTGTGATGAGCTGTGCCTGCCTCATGAATATACACGAGGCAATGTTCTGCTTGCATTCTGAGGCCATTTAGGCCCGAGCTGCACTGCCATGCTGTGTTTCCACTCTTACTTCCAGCTTATCCAGGATATTCTCTTCACCTGTGACCTTTACTAAACAAACCACAACTTATCTGCCTCAAAGTCTTGAAAGAAGCTGGGAAATGGAGAAGAGAAAATAAATAGACAAAGCACAAAAACTGCTGAGGAGAGAGATAAGACTACATTGGGTCAGAGAAGAAAGGAAATGAAATTAGGTATATGTCCTGTTTGTGCTTGGCTGGATTTATGTTCCTGCTTTATTTATTTCATTTGAGGCAAAAAAAAAAAAAAGTGGCGGCAGTTGCAGACATGTGGATATGTTAAGAGCTGTGGTCATGAATTTCACAGGCAAAAATAGGATAGGACTGAACATGGCCCCCTAAAACAGGTCAATATATGTATGGTCAACTAGAAACAACAGAAGGCACGATGTCTCGGGACCAATTGCAGGTGGGGTGTCATGTGGAAAACTGGGACAAATGTGACAGGCGAGAAGATGTCTGTTTGGTCATAGTGTCAGTATTTCTGTGCTATAATTTTGAAGGTATATTACAGAGGTTGCTTTACAGTATGGCTGAGTAGCCTTTGGAAGACTAGCTGCTACATGAACCTCTTTGAATATTTCATCATACAGATGAGGATGGAACTTTTTTTTTTACCTTAATGACCCCCCTCCCGTCCTGCTCCTTTAAAAAAAAAAAATTGTAACACCGTCTTAATCATCTAAAAAGGAAGATCCCAATTATCTATAGTGCTCCTCGCTCAAGCGATGGCTCCCACTTGGTGCCAAAATTCTCTTCCTCTCCAAAACTGTCACTCCACATTTGACAAGCAACAAATCCCTCTCCACCCATCTACTCTATTGTCTCATGATTATTGAACAAATGCCAATGTGTGTTACTTGATATCTTCAAATTGCTGTGGCGATTAGGGAAAGGATTAGGACAGCATTGCTCGATCCTAAATTGAACTCTGGGACACAATGTGAGGTCACTTGACGTGCAGACTTCACCAGAGACTTATTGTATATTCAAATTTCTTTGATATATATATTTTTCTTTTCTTCTTCCCTTGCTTCTTTCTCTCACTTTATTACTGAACAAAGCGAGTACAGTTACAGTACTGCTAAGCGACACACACACAATATATAGTTGACAAAAGGGCGATGATGTTTCATAAAAAGCACATCATAAAGCCTTTAGTAATAGATATATTTCTGCATATATTTCCCCAGAGGACCTGACCTGCAATATATTGCGCTTTACCTTTAATAAGCTATCTGGGGCAAAATCACCCAGTCCTTATACTGTAGGTTTTTATTCACTCCCCTAATTAATCAGTGGTGGGTGGCGCCTGCCATCGCTAGCTTGCATTATTCGGCATTTGTACCGTGGTAAAAAGCCGTGGCTCTAATTAGGAGAGATGATCTATTTTCCATAATGAGAATTGATGGCTTTTCTTCTGCACCACCAAACATTTTCTCTCTTTCTCTCAGTCTTTCCAACTGAGCCCCCCCCCCCATTCTCTCTCACTCCCCCACATAGAGACACTTCAGAGCTGTATATAGAAAAGGACTAAATGAAGCACTACGTGATTAATGGACTTAATTTCCAGCAGATTTGACTTCACGGTGACAGCCCACTTCACCCCGAAAGCTTTCTGATTATTAGATTTAAACCTGTGTCAAAAAGTCAAACAGCTTACAGACGACTGTCCCTCCCTGTCCTCTCCTGATCACCCACACAATCTCTAACTGTCCTTCTCGCAAGCTTTACATAATCAAATTTTAGGTTTCGGGTTTCGCGTTAGATGACGAAGCAAAGAAAAACAAAAAGAAACTAAATGAGTGCAAAAGAAAATCAGAAATAATTTATAGAAAGCTGTTCAAAAAAAGGCTCCTGTAGAGGACAGATGCAGCCCGCTTAAATTAGTCACCTTGTAGAACAGTGAGCCCATATATACTATAATCTTGTTGCCTCCCATGGGTGTGAGAGCCTCCTAATCTTTGAACACAAAGACAGCCCCTCTCTATGTGGCTTTGCAAGCCTGTGCTAATGCTGTGTAAACATTGCTGCTGCTGTTTGCCACTGATTTAGCACATGTTAATATTACATGAGACAGAGGGGCCCTTTGATGATGTAAGTGAACACTCAAACTAGGGCTTTCCACCTCAGGGAAGGGGAGACGGGGCTGTGGAGCAGCTCCTTCGAGATTTGTTTCACTTCCGCGTGTGCAATCCAGCTCGGTGGAAATTGAGGGGTTCATTTTTTTTCCCGCAGTCGCATCACAGAGAAGAATTGTTCCGTTTTGAGACGTAGGCGAAAGGTAATAATTAAATGTATGAAGTGAAACACAGGGGCTGAAATGATATCTTAGGAATTTGTATGAAAAAGATGAAATAAATCATTGATGTTTTGGGTTCTTTTTCAGACATAATTAATCAAACGGCAGACCAGTTACAGTAGCTTGTACTTAAAAATCAAAGATGTGTCTGCAGGGACTTAAACTCACTGTACTCGGTCCCTCATATCGTTATTTTCAAACAGGGATCAACACCCTTGCTCACTCTGATGCATCTGGACCATATCAAATCAATGCCTACACAAGGCAAGTTGGGTCTGTCAGGAGCCTGTGAGCAGTTTGTGTCTTCTGGGAAACGTCCTTCATTACTGCTGCACCAACCTCTCATAATCCCACACCTCCCACAGCCACTACTGGACAGCTCAGTGATGATGAAGCCAGAAAACTGACTCCTTTGTTTGGCTCTCCACTCTCTAAGGTCACTCTTCCTCTGACTGTCTTTTCTCTGACTTTAACCATACACCGAAACCACGCGTGTTAGCCTGCCAGCTGGCATCGCGTTACTAAATTTCAAAACTGAATTTTGAGAAAGCGCACACGGTCATGAATGTGTGCTTTCTCTCTCTCTCTCTCTCACACACACACACACACACACACAGAGCACAATGTCATCAATAGAGCTGTATAAGGACGAGCAGACACGAGAATGAGAAGATCAGTTTCAGGAGAGAGAACAGACTCTTGATGAGCCATTAACCTGCTGTCGGTGAGGTAAAATGGCTGTGGGACGTGGTTTAATTTACCCTTTTATAAAGAGGTCGTTGAATTGATGAGCCACAGGAAAAGAGTTACACCCCCAGTTTGGTGTATTAGCAATGCTGACGGTGAACAGGTTGAGTGAGGAACTGGAGGAGGAGTAGTCAATATCCCCAATTAATCTAAGCTTTCAGACACACATCACTGCTACACTCGTGGTCAAATCTATAAAACTAATAATATGGATTTGGGCACGCCTCTTGTAGAGGAATGCTCCCATTTGAAATGGAAATCATTCGTAATTTCTTCTGAAGCACTCTGTTTTTTTTTTTGTTTTTAGCAAAAGTTGTTATCGAAAATGGAGATGTATTTGGCACAGTAGGTTAAATGATTTCCATTTTTGTAAAATGTTTTATTTTGTCAGCCAGTGCTTTCATTTATCTATCTTTGGGGCTGGGCCTTCTCAGCATTGAGTTTAAGATCTCTCTCTTTAAAAATATCCATCAACGGGTACAAAGAGTCAATTTTCACTTTGAAATAAGCTGCCAGAAAGTTCTATGTGCTCTCCTCACCATCCATTACAGTAGCTCTATGGATGATAAATTTTAATAGACAAAAGATGGCTAGCGAAGGTCTTTCCATCAATGAAAAAGAGAAGAGAAAAATTGAAAATTATAGCCTATTCTGTGCGTACATGGTATTGCAGGTTGTCTGCTGATCCATTTCATATGAAGGGACCTGCAGTCCTGCCCGTCCTGACTTTTTATTTTATTGTCTGTATGCGTAGAGCACAACAATTTGCAGCTCATACTGATAGTGACTAAAAAAATCTTAATATACTCACTACTGCCATCTTTTTGTGTGTTGCCATCATATGTGTTGATGACTTTGGCGACACCTAAAGGCTTTAACAAAAGAGACACTATCGTACACAGCGGTGTCCTCGTTCATCGAGCTGACCATCTTCACATTGACTGAATAATTTGCAGTTCAACTCATAACATCGGGGCTGAAAAAAGCTCCAATGTCCTCAGTCGTCACTATTTCAAAGCTCCACAGTTGTTTTTTCTGACATGATGCTACCTGAACTAGTCTAAGGAAGATAATTTTACTAAGAAGCTGAATATATCTGTGCGTAAGCTGTGTGAGAAGGATAGAGTGCTCTAATGCACTCTATATCCTTCACTGAGAATAAAATAGCAGACATTAATTGAAGTTTCATAACATGCAAGAACAGAAGGCTTAGGCCTGATGGGTAATAGGTCCAGTGGCTGTGTGCATTACATCGACTACCATCTGAGAGCTAGCATTTCTCTGTTCGAGGAAGGGCAGACACCGAGGGCTTCTCATCATTATTACTTTTGACAAATAAAGATTAGATGAGGTCAATTATGAAGGTAACATACTGAATTGTTGATGCCCTTTATAGAATCAATAACTACCTGAGGTTCATATTTGATTGCTGTGCGAACAAGAAAACCATTTGTGAATATATTCTCCTATGTATTGTTCTTCAAATGTGTTTACACATTTATATGCATGTGCGGGTTCTCCTTGATTATTCCAGTGATGTATATCAAGCCAGAGTACAGCTACAAAGTGACTGCATTGCTTAGTTATGAGTTATTGTTTGCAGTATTTTTAATCTGTAATAGAGGTCAAACACAATCGTGCAAATTGATTATAATGTTATAAATTGTTCAACAATATGACATTGAGTTCAAGGTCATCATCTAATCATTTCCTTACTAGATTTTCAGGAATGATTTTGTCCCCAGAACACAGAACATTAATCATCTCATGACTAATAATGAGATAAAATCTGTTTTACGTATAGTCTCTACATTAGAGACGACAAAAGGAGATATGTCTGGAGGTTCTGCACTTTGGAATACATCCTGGAAAAATGAAGATGATCCATGAATCAGAGGCAAAGATGCATTATGGGACATCTAAAGTGATATGACTAAGCCTCCGTGGGCACATGACATAATTAAGGATTTATACTGAGCTATATATCATATTATCATATTACCATAGGAAGTCTACTTGTTCATATCACGGAAGCATGGTGCTATGTCAAGTCTTATTCCTCTTTTGCTTTCTCTTTTGTCATACTTAATCTTGTGTAATCCACTTAGTGTCATATCTGAATAACATGACAGGAATTCAGCCGTTCCTTGTCATGTAGCACCTTTACAGAAGCTCTCCCAGCTCTCGCTGACGTTGTTTTTGTCTCGGAGCTAAGCTTAGCTCCGCAGCAATTTATTTGGGCAAGGTTTGGTAAAATGTGTCACACAAACACTGCCACCAATTGGTGCATTCTGTAAGAGATAATGGACCCTTGAGTTGACTCCCCTAAGCCTGCAGGAGAGGGTTGAGGGCAGTCTTTTGTGAATACATGCTTGATGCTGGTATAATTTCCATTTGTTTATCCCTCTTTTCCCCTTTTAGGGACATGGGAGATGTAACACAAAGAATATAAATGTCAGCTCGAGGTTAAAGGATTGCTTGATTGCATCCTAGGGCACAGCTGTAATTCCTCCGAAAAAGGGCTGATGACCAATTCCCTCTGAGATACGTGTAGTGAGTCACAAGGAAATTAACAAAGAAGCCAAGAGGGAAAAACTGAATGTCAGAGTATATTATTAGAATCAAAATTACACAAATTAATTATGCATGTGCAGTATGTTTATTAATGTTTTAAAGATTTGTTTGTTTGCATTGTATTTTTTTTTGTTATAAAACTGTTGTTTGAATGTCATTTGGTGATCTGTGTCCGATTAAACAAAAACCCACAATAAAGTACATGTTATCATCTAGCAACCCTCTGCACTAGGACAATGCGTGGTGTTTTTGTGACTGCATTGAATTTATATTATCTTCTAGGCATACAAGGAGGAAGGTGCTGAGTGCACACAGCTTTGTCCCACCCTCACCTGTCAAACTGTTTCCATTTGTTCGATAACAGTAATGCTAATACCGAAAACTGAAGAGTAGTGTGAGATACTAATGGTAGTGGTAGATGTCGGAAGAAGGAGAATAAGTACTTAATGTAAAAATATTCCATTAAAAGTAAAAGCTGGATTCAAACTCCTAAAGTAAGTACAAGTATTAACAGCAAAATGTACTTGAAGTAGCAAAGTAAAAGTACTTATTCTGTCTATAATATTTTACATTATTAGAGTAGAGTGTTTTTTGTAGCTGGTTGAGGTGGAAGTATCTTATCCAATGGTTCACGATGCATCCAACAGGTCACGAGATAAATCTGTGAAACCATGAGATGATTATTCAACTCAATTCCATTCAATCCAACTGCCAGATATAATCATAAAGTACAATCACAGTGAAATTAGATAAGGAAAGAATGCTCTGCTACAAAAATGTGTATTCACCTTTTACTAATCTTTTTTTGTGAAATATTGGAATCATTTTACCTTTGTGGGCCTCAGAGACTTATTTAAAAGAAACCATCTGGCTAATGTAGAATCACTGTTACCAACAACTCATCTTCACATCTGAAATGCAACAAAGGGTCAAGCTAGAAGCTGTTAGATAAATGGAGTAATCATTTTCCCTCTGAGATATAGCTGCATAAGTGAAGTACAAATACCTCAAAATTGCACCCAAATACATAACTTGTACTTTTCCACCACTGCCGGCGACAGTACCATAGTATGGCTGAATAGCACACTGGAGAAAAATAAGCGATTATCCTCACATTGACTGGGACTTACCGGTTGTAGTAGTATTGATCAAATTACCGTACATCAAAGTTTCATCACGTTAAGACCACCTTTAATACACTGCTGTCAGTAATGACTGCTGAGGGGAAAAACTCTGACACCAGCTGGTGGATGGATCGACTTTGTTTTCCTCTTAATGCTGCAGTCCTCACAGGCTTCTCAGATAAATCTTTAGCGCCGACGACTGAATCTTTTTGGCCTGGTGAAATTTGAACTGAACCTTCTTACACTCTTATGTAATTGATAAAGACAAAGCTGTCTACAGCATACACAGCATAGTGTCTTGCTTTTTTTGGTTAGTCAAGGTCGGAAAATTTATACTCTTACTTGAAGAGGAACATTTGTCTAGTCTTTGTGATTCAGATGTTACTGAAAATTACTTTCAATTATCTTTGCACTTTATTTGTGAATGTAGAACTGAAATGTGTCCGTAAGAGTAAGGGTTTTTCCTTCTTGAAGTCTCTCCTTGAAAGATGTCCTGCACTTTGTGACGCAGGTTGCATGCAACCATTGAATAGCACTTCCTTACAAATCACCCTTCAACCCTCCCCTTACAGTTAGAGAAAACCTTGAATGGACAATGATAACCGTTTCCTGTGACGACTGTATCCCACTAAACAACCTAAAATAACATCTGTTGAATTAATTTGTCAGTTTAGTTCGCATTTCAATCTTTGAGCAGGTGAGTCATTCAGTTCCATCTGAACTCTTACAGCCCATATTTGAGAAATGCTGAACTGAACTTACAGAAAGATTTCCTGTCATAGCCGAAGAACTCTGGTGATATCAGAATGGCACCTGCTCTCTGGAGATATCAGAGATATTGTCAGCATATTATACTCTCTTGACCTTAGTCTCTGACCAAAGATCCTCTTGCTCAGTTTGAGTCAATCACCAGGAAGTCAGATGCATTTTCCCCCCTTTTTCCTGATAATGAAGCCTATTGTGTTTTTTTTCTTTTTTACACCCTATACTTCAAAAATCCCTTTTGTATTATTCCTCAGAGCCATGCCACTTCACAATTCTGTCTCTGAATTCTAAAGTACTGAATTGACTGTACACTTTCTGTTCTGACATGCCCTGCTATGTGTAAGACAGTCAGATGTGTGTCCACTAGACATCTTTGATGGGCAGAAAAGTGCTGAGAGGCATGAGGAAAAAAACACTCTTATATCAGCCAGTTGGTTGTGTAGTACTACTGTATGGTACAGCTCTACAGGCATATATAGAAGTACAAAACGTTGCCTGTACAAAAGCACCTTAAGCACTAGGCAGATGGAGTGTCCACTCAATGTGCTCCCATCAAACAGTTTTTCTCTCTTTGTTGTGGAAATGTCTGTTTTTCAAGCATTTCTTTCATGGTAAACAATGGCATTTTCTCTCATCTCCTCTAGTATGACTGGACAGTTCATGGAAAGTAACACTGATTAACAAAGCACTGAGCTGAATTCAACTTGGATGTACTCACAGGTAACTAGAAAAGGGAATGGGGTTGCAGGCAAAAAGGGCACATTCAGAAGAACTTAAGAGTGCTTTAAAACCATTAAAGACATTTTTTTGTTTTTATTTTAAATAAAAGCCCAGAAGAAGCACTCACTCACTCACCCTTAGATCGATTCTACATTAACTAGAGATTGGATGTATGTTGAGATTGTCACTGTAGAGTAGCTGTATACTGTATGGACAAAACACTCAATTGAGTGCATATATCTACTTTAACCTTTAATTCTTTGTAGATCAGTGAGAATATATCCTGGTTTGACCTATTCCATTGTTTGTTGTCTTCTGTGCCAATGTCTGTACATCATAGCATTTAATATGGTATGGAGCGTAAATTGTGCAGATTTGCACTCACTCACAGGCTGATTTTGGATTGCAAGAATCCAAACGACAGAAGTCTGTTGTAGTGAGGTAACGTTTGAATATCTGCCTTCTTTTCTTTCTGACATTTTTTTTGGCTATGAGCTTATCTAAAAATAACTCTGGGCACACCATAGGTGGATTAGGTGCAGTGTGATGTATCTTCCTATCCACTTCTCTGGCTACATCTTCCAAAGGCAGATTTCCATTGAGGCTAATAACTTTGAATGAAAAGAGAGGATTAATGTTGGCCTAAAGGTTTGGGTCATCACAAATAGACCTGTTCCAACAGTGATCCATCCACTTCCCGGTTAACTGTCCAGTAAAGTGCTTAATGCAGTGGCCCCCAGAATAATATTTACTGCTGCAGTCTGTCTCATGTCGCTGGGCCCTGAAGGCCAATTCAGTATTGGTTACATTCAACTTCGTATTGATTATGCATAATCACTGGAGGTATGTCTTTCCCCTTGACTGTGCTCATGTCCAAAGTAAGGTCACTGCTGTAAATCCAAAGTAGGAAAAGCTAATGAACTGATGAAGTTAAGTGAACAATCTATCTTAATGTAGCTACGTATGTACTGTATGGAGAAAGCTGTTCATGAATACAGCATTTTATGTCAGTGTGACCACACACATAACATACTGTATTCATGAACTAATTAGTGCATTTACAGCTCAGTGGATTATGCTGTTAGTGCAGCATGTGTGACAAAAAAAATATATAAACCGCTTATTATAAATGAAAAATTCAGGTATCAAAACGAACAAAAGCAACTAAATTATTTGAGGGGCTTAAGTAAAACATTGCAAAGTAGTGAGGGGTTCACAAAAGATTCACATAAATGCAGTACACAGAGCACTACAAGGGGGGTTAATCATATAGAAAGAACAAAAAAAACATACCAAGACAATACGCAATATAGCTTGCTAAGAGCAATAATAGAAGCCAACCTCATCAAACAGAGTACAGTGCACACATACAGTATACAGTAAAGACTTGTCTACCCATTAAGCAATTTTGCACTTGATTGGAGAAAACATTGCAGAGATAGGGCTCTGTTAGAGGTGAGGCAGATATACAGTAGAACTGTCCTTCATAACCACAGCTGTTCAAGAGAAAGGCTCCAAGATGGAGTCAAGGTCAGAGGAAAACCTCATTCTGACATTAGAATAGCGATGGAGCGTAACGTCCTTTAGATGTCCAAGAACTGCTGGCACGTATACGTTCTCACTGCAGTGGCAATAAAAAGGAACCATGCTAACTTTAGAAGATTGGATATTCATCTTGTGTTTGAATTAACAACAGCATATCGGTGTGGGCAGCACTAATTTAATGGAGAGCTCGGCCTGCAGCATCAGTGAAACAAGCAAATACGAGGAAGTAAAAACTGAAGAATGGTGACGATACGTCCATGTTGAGTGGTGTTCAATGGGAAATAAATAGATGGCAAATCGTCACTGTTCAATGAAAACCACGTTGGATTATTTAGACTTTTTTCTATATATGGAATGTACATATTCTCTTCTGTCTATGGTCAGAATTTAGACTCTTATTGACCAACGAAAATATGCTTTGTTACAATATGTATGAAGGATAGATAGAAGGAGGATAGCTTTGGATAAGTAATGTTTTGGGTTTTGAGCAAAGGCTACATTACAAGCTCTGTGATCTCTTAGTCAGTGTCAGATAGTTTTTTGGTGATTTCATTTTGAAATAGTAAAATAGCTTTGATTAGGCCAATGTGCTCTGTGGACAGCCTTGCTTTTGGTAGTTTACCAGCGGAGGTAGACATAAATAGTATAAACAGTGGAGTCGAGGCTCAGAACCACGTTAGAACCGAAAGAAGAGATCTAGCAATGATGTTTCAAGATGATAAATCAGGATTTCTTTTTGTTTTTTACTGTACATTTGTTGTTAGACTGTTACCCTTTACCCTATGTATTGTGCACAAATACAGTAAATCCATCATTAAAAAAATACGATAAACAAATGACACAAAACATGAAACACGAACAGACAAAAAGTAAAATGAAACAGCATTCTAAAAACTAGCACATTATAATGTGATACATTTCACTTGAAAAACACTATTCTGCACTAATTCCACTATATATCTCTTCCCAGACTTGATCAATAATTGAATACACTTCTGCTTCTGACCAATCTTCGGCTACAATAAATGTCTCCAGTCTCTCAAAGTAACTGCATGCAAATTATGAATTATACAGAGGTGATGAACAGCACTGTAGCATAAGAGCACCGTCACTTATCTGTGTGCATGTACTTGTGTTATGATGGTCAAGGGACTTTGTACTGTACTCCTTTAGTCATGTGAGCACATGGTGAAAGTTAGATAAAAGTACACTATGCTGGATGAGAAGTCTGGACTCGCTTAAATTCCCGCCTTTGTAAACTTAATTCATTAATGGGAATGAGAGGAGATGCAGAAACATTAGAGATGACATGGATTCTGTAGTGATGTGGACTGTTCTAGGTCTAGTTTTTTGAATGTGTTATGTCACTGTTTCTGTTGTAGATCATTTGTGATACTGCTGGATTTGGCTTACCAATAATATTCTCTGTCGAATCCGTCAATAATGGCCCGGGATATTCATTTAGTCATTTAAAGGTTAATTAAAAGTCTAATGTTCGGCTTATATTATTGCTCTAGAAAATCATTTCAATAATTTTAGATCATAATTTCTAATTCATCTTGGAAAAGGAATACTCCATTTCCATTAATAGCAGCCAGAATTGAGCAGTTGACTTGAAATATTAATAATTACAGTGATACTTCTCAGCCAAATGATCTAGTCTACACTTTAAAACATTGGAAATAGATGATTCAGTAGTCCACACAGAAGTTAAAGGGAAGATGGAACCTTTCTCGTGGCTCAGCACTGGAGCCTTACAAAAGTGTGTCTCAGGTATTTCAAATATGTAATACTGCATGGTTACTTTAAACGAGACAAGAAATATTTTAGTAAAATATATATTTTTGTCTTTTACCGCATTATTTCATCTGCCACAAACACCTGTATAAAGGGGCTCATATTACAGAAAGAGAACTTATTTTTGCTGTTAGAATTAGGTACTTCCATTAAGTTAGCCATGGGGATACATTTTTTAATCCTGTGTTAGTAGACCTAGTTCCGGTCCTTGATTATGATTGGCCGAGCCATGTTCATACGCATCTTTAAACACCTTTACATCAGTATTACTGTATGTACTGTATTTTTTGATGATTTATTGGGTCGGCTAAGTGTGGATGAGTGGCTGAATGAGATGGACAGGATGGATTAGGACAATTAAAAAAAAGAAAGAAGACACTGAAATTAATGAAAACAACATTGAAGAGCTGAAAAAGTCAAGAAAAAGGGGAAAGAGACAAAGAGAGCCTACAGGGATTTATATTTGAGCAGTCAGGGACCTCGTTGTGCCCTGTTGCTTCATCTTCTCACCTCTCTTTGCTGCTGCCCAATCCACTGGCCCTTTATCTCCACCCAAAGTACACAAACTGCACCAAAAATCTGTGATGTAACTTTAGCTAGCTTGCAGTCTATACTAACCACTGCTAGTGAGGCGCTGCTGTACAGAAACTCTATAGAGGCAAGAGAAATCATGTCAGTGATGGGGTATAAATGTGTTTTGTCCCTGTAGTCTTACTGGTGCCCAGAGTACAAGGAGAGAAGATGCTAGAGAAATATCCTTTCTTTTGGCCATTTTAGACCAGTCCAGACTCCAGAGTCAAACACCCCAGTACCAGCAAAGAGGAGGGCTAACAAAACTGAACACTACTTGAACAATTGCAGAGTTTATGGCGATATCCACGTAAATGTTAACAATCACCCCAATGTTTAGGCTGTGTGTGTTGCCTGGCAACGATTGCTTGGTGGAATAATATTAGTTATGAAAAAATGATTGCATTTTTTGTTGCTATATGTAGCAACCATGATTTACAGCGATCTTCTTTGTGTCGTGCCTAGCAATCACTGTAAACTGCTTATAGCTTAAGTATACCATCCCCACTTGAATTTTCCTCTACGAATGGAGACAACTAAAATACTAGAATCTCTGTGGTGAGTTCAGTTAAAATATCACAGCCACACAGAGCGGTGCCCTGGGAGCAGTTAGGTGTTTGGGTACCTCGAGGGTACCTTGGCAGGAGGTGAACTGGCACCTCTCCAGCTACCAGTCCACCTTCCATACTATGGTCCATATTGGACTTGAACCAGCCACCGAATCCAAATCCCAGACTGAGCTACTGCTGCCCCATATTATAGGAGCTATAGGTGCAGTAGAAGAGTCTTTCGTCTGTGTGCCAAACTGCTATCTTGCACTGTGGCAGTATAGAACCAATTAGCATATTTGTTACCGTGTGTGAATGTTAGTGTACATGTGACAGGTTGTAAGTGAATGCACACATAGGCTGCGGCCATGTTGAGTGTGCAAATATTTGTATAAAAATAGAGATAAACAAGGAGACGTGACAGATACGACCAACATGAATGCGAGTCCTGGAGAACATTTCCCTGACTGTTGTAGGTTCATTCACAGATCCATTACACTTCTTTAAGCGAGTGATGTACAAAGGTTAATAATTAGCCGTTTCATGTCACTGGTCAAGATTGTATAATGAATATGATGTGATTAGAGCCAGGGTAAACTTCACTAAGGTGAGCAGAGAACAATGGTGTGTACTGTGGAGCTAAATGGAACAAAATCATATAAAAAACACTTGAAGATGGACACTTTTTTTTTGCTTTGATACTGTTGATCATGTCCAAACTTCAGGGTAATAGCATGAGACAGCTCCTTCCTGACATCAGGGACATGACTGCAGTGACATTGATCAGGATGTTAATTACCCTAATATATTAGAGAATTGTGATTGTGGTGGCGCGAATAATGATGTTGACAGCAATGACTATGATATTGCCATGTATATAGGATAGCCTTGAATGTATTAGCTATTTAGGTAGCAAGGACCAGTAATGTACATACTTGTGTTCTTTAAACTTTAATTTAGCATGCACGTTCTATACTTTGTGAATATATAGTATTAGAATAGATGACCCCCTAGTAATATCCAGAAGTCCCTTTAATAAATTTGTTTAACACAATTTATTCTTAATGTATGACAGCTTAGTTCATGTCCAACCACACTGATTACTAATTTCCATCACTGGGCCAAAAAAAAAAGACACCATAACTGAGGCTTTATGGTCACAGCTGGAGATCACTAATAGGACTTTATTGACGAAGCACCTCATCATCTCATGAAACTGAAATTCGTATGCATGTGCTGCTCTTCCAGTTACAGTATCATGAACCTATTTAACCCTGCAGAGCTTTGGCGTACTAAAGGGCAGCAGTATGTCTCTTCCAATAAGTCTTCATTGACTCATCGACCAACAAGTATTTATTTGCGGCTTCTGCCTTTGAGCATAGAGCTTGTTGAATTTGCAACATGCTTTACCCTCTAAGAGACCTCTTGTAGCTCAGTGAGTGAAGCCCATTTACTCCAACCCCTACCATGACACTGATGTTAATATGTTAGCAGCCCAACTAACTGTGAAACACCATGCAGCGTGTGAGCCTGAGAGGTGTGAGTGTTATATGTTACATTTTGTTACAATGAGCCTACTACTAGCCCAGATTGAGTCTGTCATTCCTTCAGATTCTCACTCTCAGGTTCACTGTAAAAACAGTTGGACATGAGTTTCGTAACAACCATGTACTGATCATTGCCACTCGAATCCCTCTAAACAAGCTGCTGTGCTCCAAGTAATAAAACATACTATTTTTTAACCATTTTTTCATGACGATTTTTTTTATAGACCATATTTTTAATGTTAATTTTATTGCCACAATTAGTCATACATATGGCCCCATTCTGAAGAACACAACCAAGAAAATGCACCCAATGATTATGCACCATATTCCTTCTAACAGAAATATTTGTGAACATTGGTAGTTGGAGGTGTCCAATTTCCCCATAATGCTGGATATAATTAACTACATACAAGATGCCTTTTTTTTTAATAAATTAATTCACACTACGATTCTGCACAAATAGCTGCTCAGGAGTTCATGCTGGCCAACACACGAGCTTGTAATAAGCCAATTGAACAGCCAATGAGCTGGTCTCTGCTTGGACCTTATGTTCCATCTCCTTAGCATACTGCAAGCAACTGCTGTGTACCTCATGGTTGCTGTATGCTTCACATAGCAAATCAACAAAAATGCACAGAGCTAAAGCAATCCAACACCCCTCCATTCTTCCTTTATGAGAATAATAGAATGCATATGCCTAAAATGTCCTTGGGCTAAACAAAGTTTTAACATTGATGGATGCAAAGGACAGATTTGGAGTGTAGCATCAGTCAGATCCTCCCTCATCAGCAAACAGCTGGGGCAAGACCAAAAGGGCACACAAATCACTCACTCTCTTAGCTGATGTCAAAGGAAACAGCAGTGCTGTTTTAAGTGACAGTATGTTAAGAGAGGCCCACATAAAGGGTTCTAAAGGCTCCTTTGAAAGGGGCATGAGAACAAAAGGCAACACCCACTGAAGGCCAGAAGAATTTATCAAAGGACTTTTCCTCCTACCCCACTGCAAGAGGGTATGACTAAAAAAACAAACTCTATTCAAACCCCTAGTGAATACAAGAGATACAGTAGCAGATGTATGAATCTTAATAGAATGGGACGAACCCCTTTTGAGTATTAGCAGAAAAATAGCACGAAGCTGACGCGAGTAACATAACACCTCAAATATGGACTGCGCCTATGAATCATAGACAGTCTGCACAATAAAATTGCAATAATTGATGTCTGTCTCTCACACACATACTGTAATGGATCCTACTGTAGAAACAGTCATGGCATCACGTGTTTCCATAGTACCTTCCCAAGATACCCACAGTACCACGAGTACCACAGTCAAAAGCCTTCTTCAAATTCATGGAAAACCTTAATGACTCCTTCTGTGTCCTTAATTAAGTAACGTGGTTGTTCCGCAACCTGGACCTGAACATCACAATTCCAAAATTTCGTTGCGAAAAAAAAAAAAAACCTCCTCCATAGATGGCATGTGGTGTAGGTACAGGAGTTTATCAAAGGGTTCCTTTTACTGCCTGACAGCACCTCCATTTGAGGTGATCAATTATGCTACCTTCCTGAGAACAGCTTGGACAAGTTCCTGGGTCTCCTTTCTGAGTCATCTGATGGTTGGCCAGACCTTTGAGCCCGACCAAAAGCCCTTCACAGCGGCCTCTCTGAACTGCTTCCACACTTCTGTAACTGCAGAGGCTGCAGACCATCTGGGCTTATTCTGCTGATTCAGACTCCCCTGGGCCAACCAAGTCTTCCTTTTTAAGCTTCATGTCTTCCTCAACCACAGGTGTGTACCAGACTTTTCTTCAGTTGTTACTATGACAGGCACCAATGGTCTTCCGACCACAAATCTGAGCAGAAATCACTAGAATGGCCCACCTTTGATTACACATGTGCATCCTCCGTCAATCTGATAACAAAACACTTCTCGGTTTTGGATCCAGCAGCAAATTTTCAATATGTGACACCTTTTGGTTATTTACCTGTCTTATTGGCATACAGAGGTCAGTGTGCCTGCAGCATGTGGCAGGGACATGAAATGTATCTTACAGTTGCTGCAGGATTCTATCTCTCTTTTTTTTTTTTTTTAGATTAAATTTGCATTCATAGTGGCAGTCGGACCTTTTCATAGCATAAATATATGACTATTTGCTGCAAACCAAGCCAAAACAGACCACAGTATGTCTGTGTGTAAACAGACCCTCAGTGCCTGTAATGTCACAAACAATAACTACTATACATATGTAGATATTGTTTTAAAAAAATCTACCTTAAAGCTTTATTTACAGTTGCTGTGATCATCATTTTATATCTTTAGAAAGGTGGTTCAGTGGAAACCAGGTGCACATTTGTGTGTATTCTTTTTGATGGGGCATCGAGTGTGTGGGACATCTTAAGTGCACGGCTATTCATAGCAAAAAGAATAAAGTCAGTATTGCGCGATGTGCATACACAGTTCAGTCAGAAAAGTATGTAATTCAATCAGCAGGTTAAAGATTCCTCTGTTATCCAGGAGTGTTTAAATCAGGCTTTAAGAAATAATGCTGAATTTTTGTAAAGTTGAACTGTGATTGCCTATTTGCACCATCGCAATAAAACAGAACGAAATAAAAAGGCACGCGTCTAAAGATGCATGCGTGAACATTACTCAAGGCGGCTGAGCTTTGCACTCCAACCTGCATGTCAGGCAAATCATTTCTAAAATTAAAATAAAAGTCAATGAGAGTTAAAGCTTCACGTTGTGGTTTGCAATGTGATTTCAACCACAAACGTCTCAGCTCAGAAGGAAGAGCATGTAAAGAAGTGTGATGTACTTTGTTCTGCTAAGTTGTCACATAATTGTCACAAATAATTTAATAACAATTCTCCACTGTCTTGGAGAAAAAGCTATTTTATGGCATTCAACAAGTGAAAGCAAGAATATCCACAAGGTCAGTGCAAGATTCAAGAACATGTTCCTGTGAATAGGAGTGTATGTAAAACAATATTTTTCAAGTTAATTACATATCCGCTTCACAGTGCAACACATTTTCTATTCTGTCGGCATTCTCTGTTGCAGTTTCTCTAACAACTATCAAGTAATAAAAAACACCAGTATTTCTCACTTTGTATTTACACTTGTAGACATATTGTTCTGATTTTTAGTGAGGAAGGTGTGTATCATACGAGCAATGCCTCTGTGTACTGGTTGAAGTTTTAATTCTAGGCACCACTGTGGTGACCTGACCTGCATTGCTCATATATTTGCACACCCAACTTGCAGATGGCTATAATTTCTGAACTGGTGAATAAGAATAGATGTATGTGGGTATACGTTTGTGCCCCCATGTATAAATCATGACTGACCTCCACCAGCTTGTTAGCATGTTCACGGAACACCTGGGCGTACTCCTTGACCTCCTTCTCATTTCCACTCTTAGCCGCTTCAATAAGCACCAACAGAGGCACGTTGGTCTCCAGGAAAGAGTCTGAGATGTGGTCCATCACTGCCTTTCTCAACTAGAACACAGAGAGAGAGAGAGAGAGAGAGAGAGAGAGAGAGAGAGAGAGGGGGGGGGAGAGAGAGAGAAAGAGAGATGGGGAAGAGGTCATATTATTAATAACATTGCAGATGACTTCACTGTATTACATTTGGCAATGATTACATATCACTTAGCATTGTAATGAATGTGATGTAGGAACATAATGGGGTGGAAGGACAGTGAGAGAGGCAAGGCAAGAGGGAGAGCGAAAAAAAGAGGAGGTGAACTCTCAGTGGGCAGGAGTGTAAATTGCTTGTAAGGTGTCGTTTTTCCCATAAGGCCTTTTACTGGGGCAGACTTTGCAACTTATATCTTTGTTTATGGAATCATTTTGTACCAAACTGGCAGGGGACTGGTTGTTTTATAAGACAGTAAATGGACCCTGATGCTACTCACTTGGATATCTGATGAGATGCCAGAGGGAACAGTATAGAAGCCACATCAGACAAGTCCTTTATCTTACACAAAGAGGGAGTATGTCACATGAGACCAGCACTAAGACAGATGAGGATACACTACAGGGGAAAGGAAGTGGATTCCCATGCATGTAGAATCACTGTTGGTTTATTTTAAGGCGACTCTTTAGTCTGAAAGCTACCATCATTAATTAGGTTAGTATATGTCATGAATTTATTTAATTCTCTGCACCGCAAAGAGTAGAAGCACTAGTGGTAGGAATGTTACTATAAAATTTCAAGACATTACCCTAAAAAGAAATCATTAACACATTTAATTCAGTTTATATTAGAGTACAGTGTAATACATTATTGTTATATTGTGTGGTTGTAATTGTAAAACTAACATGAAAATAACTCCAGGACAGAGAAAAAAGAGCAGCATGAGCAGTGAAAGTGCGATATTAATCCCACTTTTTTCAAATGTCTTGAACACATCACTCCCAATTATCAAACACAATTACCTTCTATGCAAACTAAAAGAGCATAAGTAGTATGCACATCACCCATGGGTAAGCTAACACAGACAGAAATCTCTTTAGGGCCGTCTCACTTATCACTTCTCCACACAATATATAAATGATGACATTGAAGTAAGAAGTGACACTGACAATAACAATGACAGGCATTTGTTTGACTTCTCTTCTGTAATTAGATGTAAAGCAAACATTGTGACCATATTCCTGAATTAAACATGTTGAAACACCACTAGAGAGGGTAGAGAAGACCGATAGCTGTGACTGACGAGGAAAATCCATTTATCCAACAAAAAAAATGAAAAATCAAATGTAAGTCTGTCAGTCGCACTTAAATAACCTGCAGCAATTACCAACTTAATTGCCAGTCCACAGAGCGGAGGAGAACAATGGTGAATTATGCTTTCCCAGGGGCAGATAATCCATCACTATAGCCTCTGGAAAGAGACTAGATTTGGCCAGTCTAGTGGACATGACAGGTCTGCAAATGCTGTAAACAACCTGAAGCCCACACTCTCTGTGCGCGCTCCTTTATCCAGAACTCTATAATCCCGGATCACTGATTTGATGAGCTGTGTACTGAGATGCAATGCGAGACCAAACATCAGACTTTTTTGAAAGGCTTATAGATTTTGGCAGTTTTGAATTGTGATTATTTCTTATATCTTTTTCACTCGCTGGAGAACAGACTTGCATCAGGTCCAATTGTGTAACCTTGCTAGCCTGTCACCCGGTGGAAAGGGTGAGGAATCAGGAAAGATAAAAATCTTACATTGGCCAAAACTATCTTCACACTACGTTAGTGTTGTTGCAACACTGGAGAAAGGTGTGGCAGAACACACTATCAGTCAGGGGGGGGGAAAAGATCTGACTTGTTTGTAGGCCTTAACTGTGATTACCTCACCAGTGTTTTTACTGCAGTAAATAAAGTAATGGAGTGGAATGGAGGGGTGGGAGTGGTGTTGAGCTGCATTTTGACTGTGGATAATTAATTGCCTTGCCCACAACCTATCACTGTGTCATAAATTAATACTAATTCTAATCAGCTTTTTTGACTGTAGTGTGTCCACCCTGGGAAAAATGAAAACGGTAAGTATACTCAGAAATGTAAATATACTGTCCTTTGACAAATATATGAAATTAAAAAAACAGAAACATAAGCAGAAAGTATCAGAATGCATTAATTGGCAAGTGGAAGGTTTAGATATGGGCATAGATATAGACATTTTAGAGTAGTTTGAAAAATACATATTATGAATAAAGCTAGAGCAAATTTTAAAAACTAAAATGGATTTACAGGTTTAGTTTAAGTGTAATAGATCATTTAAATGTTTCTATAGAATTTTCAAACTCATTATAAACTCGTGGAGAAAATGTCTATATGATGAATAAGACAAATTAATGATTTAAGATTGGCAACTCTGGGTTATTAACTTCTTTAATCAGTACAGGACGGGAGTGGTTTCTTTTAGCTTGTATTGTATTTTAGGTTTAGTGAAAACACACCTGCTCACATTACCTGATACAGTAACGTTTGCTTGCGTATAACCTCCCTACTACACAAAGATCTGAGATCCATTCCCAACTCGTCTCTCCCTAACATTTTGTCTCATTTTCATTTGTTGACAGAAACATCCGAAAATTTCATCATCAAATTTGTCATCAGAAATTTGTTTTTATTCAATTATCATCTAACTAAAAATTAAAAATTGAAAGGACTGGTCTGAATGCAGAAACAGTGTTTGGACGTCTACAGGGTAGAAAGATTCCTTTAAGTTCCAAGTTGTTGTTGTTACTGACTTGCAGGTGTACATCAACAGATAACCTCTGTCAATATCAGAACACATAGGTACAACTCAGATAGACAGAGAAATAAATAAAGCAGATAATGAATAAATAAAATAAATTCTTCCCCTTTCTCGTGATACCAAAATACAAAGGAAAGCATACACCTGCAACTTTGATTGCTCCTTAATCCTGACCTATTCTGATCTTTCTCTACCTTCCATCCAGGATACAGTGTGTTAGTAAATAAGTAAACAAAATAAAAATTGATATCATGGTTCTAGCTGCATTGAGTGCCTCCTTCCTAGCCTTGAGCATAACCTGGCTTGCTCTGTTTATCCTAGCAACAGAGCGAATAGACAAAATCTCTATTAAACACTGGCTACACTGATGAATGGAATAGAATACGCGGTTGGCACCTAACCACCAACATCTTTTTAGCAACAACACATGCTGATAGTCACAGCTGTTGTTGAGCATGGTTAAAATCCTGTCTGGAATCTTCATTTAACAGTATAATTTCAGGAGTCAATCTCCAAACCACATCTTTCAGATAGTTTTTTTGCTTTTTGTTCCCAGAAATGAAAAAAAAAAATCGACATTCCCACAAGATATGTAAAAGGGAGCTATCACTATCCGATGGCATATACAGGTGCATATGCATAGGGTACGTGTAAGAGACTGCTAGGCCTCCAGATACTTATGAATGCCCAACAGCGAAACTGATTCTGACTGTGGGTTTGAGTGGAGAAGTGATACAGACGAGTGATTTCCCAAGTCGCAGTCTCTCCTGCACCATCAGCATTCTAATTCCCACACACCACTCCCACAGAAATCCATCTTCAATCTTTCAGATCTCACCTCCCTTCATGCTCCACCCCCACTGTCTCCCCTCTAACACTCCCTCTGTATTTCACTAACACTTAAAGGAAATAGACCTGGAATTCCAATAGATAGCAAGGGCTCTGCTCATTATAAGTTAGTGGGGCAGCTATTTGTCTCCCCGGCCATGCTGTGCCAGACTAGTTTGAGCTCTGAATGCAACAGCTTTTTGTTTTACATATTAATATTTTAGAGTACTTGGTGGGCTGTATGGGTGTTGATGCTGTATCCCAGGTTTCATTTCTGATATACATTTTACTGTACATGCATACATTTTATTATTCCAGAATGTTATTAGCATGCTGGGTGGCAACATGTAGTCAAAAGGAGATATGGCACAAATGAAACAAAGCAGTCCGCCAAGCCTGTTTTCCTGACATGTAGAAAGATACAGGATGTGACTATGTGGACATGTGTGGGCTGTTTTCATAATTTAAGCTGGGCTATTTCATTTCAATCAAGTTGAATATTCATGCTACAAGATACAGTGATATTCAAAACAACAATCTGGGCAGAGCCATTTCTGATTTCAACATGCCAATGCCCTGATGCACAAAGTGAGGCTGTTGAAAGCTACCTTTTCCAAGGTCAGCATTGAACTTTCATGTGCAGGGTCCATACAGATGATTTTCTGAGTCTGGCATTTGACTCTTGCCTGGACGATGCCCTGACCTCAACATCATCCAACAACTCGGATGAATTGGAAGGTCAGCTGTGAGCCGGACCTACTGTAATCACCCAACATCAGTGACTGACCTCACTTATGCTACTGTGGCACAATCCTTGCAGAGGAATGGAGGCTGTTACAGCAGCATATTAATACTTAATGGTTTTGTAATGAGATGTTTCAACAATCAGATATGTGTATAATGTTCAGATGTATGCATCCTTTGTATGTGCGACCACAAATGTGTACCATATAGTGAGGATCAATGGGTACATAATCAATGTTACACTGTACCCTAAATGTCTCGCAATATCGCAGACATTTTAATGATTCTGGTTCAATTAGCCAATTGGAACTACCTATGAGTGAGTGAATTAATGAATACATGAATTATGTGGTTCAGCTTTTTATTGGACCCATGTTCTTTTCATTCAAGAAAAACAAGACCTGAAATTTATCATGCATTTTGTCTAAATGGTTAAGTTAATGGCTCTGCTATCCCAGACTTTTATCCCTCCATCATGCCTCTTATCCTGTACATCTCTTTCCTCATCCAAAGACTAGAAGTAGCTAAAATTAACACCAGCCAATCCCACCTGATACTGGAGTGGCAAATAAGAAGCTCCGTGACATAATTAAGATGATGCATATGCTTAACAAACCTCGACAGATGAATATACGTGTATCTGCGTGATAAGTGGGAGGTCTATGTGATCTTCAAAGATGAGATTAGCATTCATTTGGTGCATTTGCTTTTTAAGAGAGAAAGTGTTTGCATTTTGTGGGATTATAGACACCTGCTCTGTCACAAAAACAGACGCATGAAGGAAAAGTGTTGCAAACATTCTCTACGATCAAAAACAAAGAAATGAATCCATGTTCAAAGGAATCAATCATGTGAACATGAATACACGCATGCATTCACAGGCAAACTCTGACTTGTTTACAATTCAACAGTGTTAATACATGCAAAAGAGTGGAAACCATGAATCTGAATTTGAAAGGGAACACTGGACTGTGCTGGATTTCCAAATGTTTACAGTCGCATTTTGGTTTCTGTTATGTTTCACTTGTGATTCAGAACACATAGCGGTGTGTACCTTAGGGTCAGCACAGGAAAGTTTCTTATTAAAATGTCAAGAGCAATCACACCATAAACGGCTGGAGTCACGGCTGAGGAGAAACAGCCTGAGCAAATCAAAAATTAAGTAATAGCTCTCATATATGATATCTATCAGGGAGCATAGGAACATGATTAGTGAGAGGAGAGTGGAGAAATGAAAGGGGGAAAGAGGGACTGACTGATCATCAACAGTCTAAGGACAAACACATTAGACACCTCATCTCAGAGTTTCCATTTAATGTGTCCAGCAAAATAAAACACTAGCCAGGGGAATCCAGTTTTAGAAACTAGGGAAGGGTGCATTAATGCTGCTTTAACACTGAAGTGTTTATGCACCCAAAGGAGAACTGGTACTGACAGATATTTCTCATGACGCACTGACTGTGGATTTCCAGATTCTGATAATATGAGCCATGTAATCAAATCTAACTTTTGCAACAGTACTGAATTGTAAATAATCAAACTAATTCAGCGACTGCAATCACTGCCAGTATAACATACGTGAAGTAACATACAACCAAGTCAGTGTTTGTGGTGACAGGCCCTGGCAGCCACAAACACAAAAGTTTAGACAAATTCCAGGGTGCACACTTGTGAAACTTAAGCTTGTCTAGGTTGGAACTGAAGACAAGCACATAAATTGTCATTTTGGGGTCTTGTCATGAGGTTCTGCAGAAACTTATCCTGTATCAACAATCTGTCTGGCATTAGGGTCGCATGAGTAAGCTTTGCCTGCAAGATGCAGTTTGGATTCACGAAGCTGGTCCTCTTAGCGGACTAAATAATTTTGTAGTATAATATTATTTGTATGTATGGCTGTGTTTGAAATTGCGATTGGTTTATGTCACCTTGAAGCTGTAAAAACAACACTGATATATTATCACCTTATTAAGTTGATATGGCGAACTTGTTAGCAAACAATTGCCAATTTACACAACGAGCAGATACAGAGCAACATTAGCATTCGTTCGGAGTTACCCGACAAATCACTCTCTTTAGTTTTGTTTCTAACAACTACTGAGGGAAATATTTGACCTTTTAGCTGCAGAATGCCCCACTGTGTTCACCGGCTAATCCCTAACTTTTAGGTGTCAGGTAGCACACTCGCTGACTGATGCTGATGTGAGTCAGTACGTCTACATGCAGCAAAAAAAATCGAATTTCTGATCGTATCAGATAAAGACATGCATAAGACCGGATCACTTGTCTGAGTATACATGCCGTTCAGAGAATCGGATAAACGGCCGGAGCGTGGCTGACTCCGTTACGCTATGTGGCGCTGTAGCCCTCTCAACATAGAGCCACTTCCGGTTGACCTCTACTTATCAGCAACAACAAACTATCTGACGGCATTCAAACAAAGATGGCGTACGAGGAGATGGACGATGCTACAGTAGCATACATTTCGTGCATTATTTTCCTCCTAATAATGCATATTAAAAGAACCAACGCTACGACGTCTCCTTTCACTTCCGGGTGAAAGCCCCAGCAGAAATTCTCGAGCATGCGCAGAATGCAAAATCCGATTTAGATACATACATGGCGTTAAAATGCAGACTATGAACGAATTATCTAGGTGTTCTTATCCGATTTTGAGACGTCTGTTATGGTCCGAAGTAGGTCGGACTAAGGTGTTTACAAGCATTCTAAAAGTCCAATCTATGTCTGATATGATCAGAATTTCGAATTTTTTGCTGCATGTAAACGTACTGAGTGTTTAGCGTGAGCGATTAGCAGAAACGATTAGCTAAAATGCTCAATAGAGGGGGAAGGCAGTAACGTTCTGTGAGTTTGTTTTTACGAGCAAACCCTTTTCATGTATGTCATGTAGGCATCCTTCATGGGCCTGAGATAACAGGGGATTTGAAATGACATGACTAATGAAACTTTAATACGTAGCCTCAAAACATTTTGCAGGAAAAGAGCGAAAGGATTAACAGATAATCTTGAATTGTTAGTCTACACAAAGAGTTACAGCTGACAAAATTCGTGGCAGCTGTTCCTCCTTAACTTGATAACCCTCAACAATTAAAAACAGCTGTACTAATCAAGGAACTAATGACAGAAATGGAAATGATTTCAACATCCCAAAGCAGAATGAGAGGGGGGAAACGAGAGAGAGAAATTATGTGAAGCAGTTGTGCTATAGGGAATCGAGGAATCAGCCATCAGTCAAAATACAGCCCAGAGAGATGGCTTGACAGATGCATTCATTACAGGCTGGATGACAGGGGCTAGAACACATGGCTCATTTCCAACAACTTTGTTGGGTTGGTTACTTGGTGAATATTAATCAAAGGATAATAATTAAGGACCGAGCCAGGGAACCTGGTAATTAAGGACCGAGCCAGGGAACCTGGTAATTAAGGACCGAGCCAGGGAACCTGGTAAGGTCCTTATTGTTTTTGGTCCGTTTCTTATTATTCTTCTTTCCATTCTGCGCTTTACGACACATTTCGACTGCCTCAGCATGGACTTTTCGTGATTTTTACTTGGCACATTCGACATGCCTGGTGAAAAATTTCATATTCTACGTGTTACGTTCAGTCACTAACTTGCAACACCCCTAGGTGGCGCTGTTTCTACGCAAATTTCCGGGCCAATAAGTCCCGCCCCGTTTGTCACACATTCATAAAACACATATCCACGCGTTCGGGGATGTAGCTGAGTCGCCCTGGATAGGCCACGCCCACTTCCGCCTAAACTTTTTTTTCGCTAGGGGCGTATATCCGAAAACACCGTTTTCCCACTCACCCATGCACGTTTCTCCGATTTGCACGAAACTTTACACGACACTCTGGAGACCCTCCTGGCAAGAACACTAATGTACATTGTGTTGAAATTTTGAAAGACAAACGCGTTATGAAGTTAGCACTTCCTGCCAATTTCGCATGGAAACAGGAAGTGCCGTGTTTCACCACAATGGTATGCCCGATTCACATCAAATTCGGACCAATGGTTTATCATGTCTTCATTGCGCATCCTGCTAAATTTTGCACTGTTTCAACCAACCGCCACACGGTGGCGCTCTTTCAAACTTAACGGCTTATTTCTCAGCATCAGAATGTGCGATTCCTACGTAACTTGACACGCTGATTACCCATGGTGCCCTGAGCCTCCCCTAAAAGGGCCACAAATTCTGCCACTAGGTGGCGCTCTGTTTGAAAAACTCATTCTGCGCAAACCATAATACTTATGAATATGAGATTCACAGGACACGTGTAGACTGCTGCCTGGAGCTCACATACCAAATATCGCGTTTCTACAGCGTATAGCGCCCCCTACAGGAACTTTAAGGAACAGCCCCGGAACCACGTTTCACCGATTTTTACCAAACTTGATACGCCCATTGAACATCCCAAGACGCACCAAAAACCCTCTTGAACCCATGGTCCAACTCCCACGGAAGTCAGATATTGTCAATGTAATTTTTCATTTTTAGCAGTTTTGAGCTTTAACTCCTCCTGAACGATTTCTGTTCGGCTTCAAACTTGGTCAGTACACTTAAGGAGGTCCTCTATCTAAATTGTGCTCTGCGTAACTGTACATCAAAGGTGTGGCCGTACCATGACCTCAAACTTGGCCGAGTGGCATATTTCCATTTCAAATTTTGGATTTTTAGCACTTTTCACCTTTAACTCCTCCAGGGCATTTCTCTATCGGCTTCAAACTTGGACAGTACACTCATGACGAGGTGTTTAATCTAAATTGTGCTCTGCATAACTCTAGTCGACGGCTTGGCCATACCATAGCCTCAAGTCGGCCATTTTGACCGAATGTCAAACTCTGCTGTCATTTTAGGGTTCTATTTTAATTAACTCCTCCTACAGCTTTTATCGGATCTGCTTCAACTTTGGCCATACAGTCATAAGATTGTGCTGAAATTAAATTGTGCTCTGTCTGACTCTACATTTAAGGGCGTGGCCGTACCATGGCCTCAAGTCAACCATTTTGACCGAATTTTATCCTGCCTCCATGTGCTGCTGGCTCCATGTACTGGCCCAATGCTGGCACTTTTGAACTTTAACTCCTGCTACAGGATTTCTCGGATCGGCTTCAAACTTGGTCAGTGCACTCATAAGGGGCTGATGAATCTAAATTGTGCTCTGTGTGACTGTACATCAGAACGCGTGGCCGTACCATAGCCTCAAAGTTCACCGATTTAACCGAATTTTATACTGGTTCCATATGCTACCCAACACTAGCAATTTTTACACTGCTTCCATATACTCCCCCAATGCTGCCAATCACACGCTGCTCTCATTACAACCCAGCAGATGGCGCCATTGCATAACACTTCAACATCTGACTGAAAACTCAGTCTTTTGCAATATCTGACACATGTCACAACATACACTGCTGTCACACACCTTCTATACATGACAGCTTGGGCCTGCACTGACGAGACCTTAGGTGTGCAGTGAAGTCACACTTTAGTTAAATTATCCACACATATCACGACAGCACATGTCACGACGGGACATGTAGCGACGCCACATATCACGACGGCACATGTTACGACGGCCCGGGACGCGGTTGCGACACACCCCGAGTTACGTGGGGGCTCGGTCCGCCTCAACGCTGCTTGCAGCTTTAATTCTTTCCATTCTGCGCTTTGGGGACTGTTTTGGGTGCCTGAACGCGCATATTTCGTGATTTTTATTTGCCAAATTTGTCAGGGGTGCTGAAAAATTTCATATTCTACATGTCATATTCAACTTTGCCACTAGGAACACCACTAGGTGGCGCTGTATATACTCAAATTTCCAGAAGCCCATAAGTCCCACATACTATGTCGCACATTCATAAACCTCATATCCACGCGTTCGGGGGATCCAGCTGAGTCTCCCTAGGTAGGCCACGCCCACTTCCGCCTAAACTTTTTTTTCGCTAGGGGGCGATATATGCAAAACACACCGTTTTCCCATTCACCCATGCACGTTGTTCCGATTTGCACGAAACTTTGCACGTACACTCTGGAGACCATCCTCACAAAGTCACTAATGTACACTGTGTTAAAATTTTCAAAGATAAGCGCGTTATGACATTAGCACTTCCTGCTGATTTAGCATGAAAACAGGAAGTGGGTTGTTTCGTCACAAGTATATGCCCGATTGACACCAGATTCGGACCAATCGTTTATCATGTCTTCATTGCGCATCCTGCACAGTTTTTTGCAATTTCAGCCCACCACCACAGGGTGGCGCTCTTTCAAAGTCAACGGCTTATATCTCAGCATCAGAATGTGCGATTTAAACGTGACTTGGCACGCTGATTGCCCATGGCGCCCTGAACCTCCCCTAAAAAGGGGCACAAAATTCTGCCACTAGGTGGCGCTCTGACAGAATAAAACTCATTCTGTGCACACCGTACTACTTATGAATATGAAATTCACAGGACACGTGTACACTGCTCCCTGCAGCTCACGTACCAAAACTCGCGTTTCTACTGCGTATAGCGCCCCCTACAGGAACTTTAAAGAACAGCCCCGGAACAACGTTTCACCGATTTTTACCAAACTTGGTGGGCCCATAATACGTGCCAAGACGCACCAAAAAGCCTCTTGGACCCATTTCCCAAATCCCACAGGAAGTCAAGATATTTTCATTTCAATTTTGGATTTTTTACACTTTTGAGCTTTAACTCCTCCTGGACGATTTCTCGGATCGCCTTCAAACTTGGTCAGTACACTCATGAGGACGTGCTCAATCTAAATTGTGCTCTGCGTAATTGTACGTCGAAAGGCGTGGCCATACCATCGCCTCAAATTTCACCGATTTAACCGAATTTTATACTGGTTCCATATGCTGCCCAACACTGGCAATTTTTACACTGCTTCCATATGCTCCCCCAATGCTGCCAATCACGACCTGCTCTCATTACAGCCCAGCAGATGGCGCCATTGCATAACAATTCAGCATCTAGATTAAATCTCACTCTTTTCCACTGTCTGAAACGTGTCACAACATACACTGCTATCACACACCTTCTGGACATGACAACTTTGGACTTCACTGACGTGAGCTTAGCTGTGCAGTGACGTCACACTTTCCTTACATGATCCACACATATCACGACACCACATATCACGACGGCACGTATAACGACGGCACATATTACAACAGCACATGTAACGACGGCACATATCACGACGGGACATATTACGACGGCCCGGGACGCGGTTGCGACACACCCCGAGTTACGTCACAGCGAGGTCCGCCTCAACGCTGCTTGCAGCTTTAATTTTATTTAAATCTCCCCACTGTCTCGTTGATGTCCTCTCACCATCTTCTTTTTAATTTTTTTTTTACATCTGCACTGTTAATTACAGTCACACTTTTACCTAAACAATAGTTACCAAAAATACCTAGAAAGTAAGATGTGAATTGCTTGTAGTGTTCCTCATCAGCTCTTCCTTAGTGTTAAACTAAAAGGGGCCAGAGGCTAAAACATTCTCATTTCTTATGGCAGCTATGGATGGGCTGGAACTTATTTTTTGTAAATGTAGGCATTATATCTGTTGAGTAAGTGCACATTTTGCACCTGTTCTCTGTTATTATGAAACTGAACAAACTACTCAATGTTCTTTTCTGTTAGAGAGGCCAACTGAGTCTCTTCTCCGAGGGTTCTTATTTAAAAAAAAAACAAAAACACTGCTTTCCATGTTTTAAAGACTTCTAAATTGAACAGCACTTCACACGCACAAGAAGAACGTTCATACTCTTACGGCATCACTCTATTTTGAAAAACAACTATTACTGATGGTAAGTGGGTGATGGCTTATGTAACTACTCCAGTCTCAGATTTTCAAGATAGTCACATGATCTCAGGGGCACAAGCTATACATACGAGGCAGCTTCTCTCAAATCAAACAGGGCCCCATCTACTGCATTAAGAAAGTAAGGGTATTAATTCAAATGCATTAACGTACCTATTAATGCATTTATTTATTAACGGTCGTGAAGCAAAATCTTAGAGAGACTTGAAGAGTGGATGATGCTTAAGAGCAGACCAATGGACTTTTAATAATATAAAGAATTTCAGAAAACATTCAAGGTTTGGTATGTCTATGAATAATATGAACTTTTAAAAACGGACAATTTCCTTAACAACTTCCAGTTTGGATTGCTTATTTTCAAGCTTGAGTTGGTGGGCTAATTACTGAGCTGCAGAATGCTAGGATCACTCATTAGCTCGCCTTGACATTTTATTCCTGTGATCTGTTAAGACACTTCATCAACTTCGTTATCAGAATATAAGGTCAAAGCTCAGTTGATTTCATGTTAAATTTAAATTTAATTTGTATTTGCTGATGTGACTGGCATTTTCTTAAGGACTTTGTGAACTGAAACAATGACTAAGCATTATAACCCTACTTTTATGGGCATGTGGGCTTCACGTGGGGCTCAAGAGTAATGGGTTGTATAGCTTGAGTTGAGTACATTCTGTAACTTTTGATCTTTATTGTCTACCACTCACCAGGACACAGTGTCAAAATATGCGGTCCCTCCAAGTAATAACAACATTACACCAGCTGACAGTTTTATTTTTTGTTGTTGTGGATTGCATTTTTTTTTTTTTTTTTTTGGATTCTAATTTTCTGAAATATAGTAAGTTAGGGAAAGACGGTGTGTATGGGATAAAGACCGTGGTTAGAGTTAGGCACCTAAAACTTTTGGTTCAGGTTAAGTAAAGATTGTGGTGATCTGTGAGACAAACTGAATGAATACATATAGGCAGTTGATTTATTATGCAAAAAGTAGTATTAAATAAAAGTAAACGTTACAACTCTTTTCAGTTCATCATTCACCTTTAAACTGCTTTCGTGTGCGATAAAACTCGCCACACAAATAACATTTTAGCTCAGTGCAGTCTGAAAGATAATGAAATAAATTTCTTTAGAAGATCAGGATTCTCTTGCCTTGAAAATCATCAAAAGAAAGGTTAAACTCTTCAGAGGAGCATTATACTATTATTGAGATGTGCTCTGTTCTGACGCCGGTGGATCTCACTACACTTGACATAGATGTCCATGGCATACTTGATAATCATCTGGTGAAGTGGGTTTCATTTTTTCTGACACAATCCTGAACTGGTTTAAAACCAACCATACAAACTGAACATTTCTGCTCTAACTGGTAATGAATCCTCTTCTGCTAATTTTACTCATGGTGTACCACAGGGATCAGATATTGGTTCTTTATTGCTTTCCAAATGTTCTTCCTCTCATAAATATTATTCACAAATATACACACTTTGTTATGTGGAAGATGTATGCATCTATAGCATCTGTAGCATCTGGTGACAATGATGGCAGAATCTTACTCAAAAACTGCCAACATGGAAACAACATCGTACTAGATATCTCAAGATACTTGAGCTTGATTCCATTATTTTACATATAACTGACAAACTTGGAGTGCTATTTGTCCGGCCTTCTGTTCTGATGCTATACTTAAAATACTTGTAACATTTTGCTTTCCTTATTAAACAATCCCAAAATGACACATTTTCAATCCGCTAACCCTGAGGTAGAAAAATGATAACCTGTTTGCAGAACTGTAATTATATTTATTAATTCCTGGGCCAGAAATGCCTGTCTCCTGCCTGAAGTTTGTACAAATTAAAGTCAAACTTTTAACCAATTGAAGGAATGGGATTATATCGCCTATTTTAGCCTCCCTCCAGTGGTTACTGGTTTATTTTTATTTATATATTTATATATATGCAGCCTCAAGACCAGAGGTGACCATGCTACATTTTCCAGTGATGCATTCATTCTTTTTTTTAAATTAGCTTACAATTTTCACTTGCTCATCTCTCTATTGTGTATTGTGTTTTGCTTTTTATGGTTATTCATTCTATATAAGTCTGCATAATTACTTCAAAATATAGTATCTTACTACCTTGAAATGCCTTATCTTTACTGGTGTTGTTTTGAAAGCCAACATATATAATACACCTTTAGGACTTCATCATCAATTGAAATGATCACTGTGGCCACCATTACTGCCTACATACTGGCCCTGAGGGTCAGCATGAAAGAAGCCCTGCTGCTGCCAGCACCAGATGTACAGAAGGAAAGCGGAGACTCACCTGCTGCTAAAAGGCTGGTAAAGCATAGTGGGCACTGACTTATGGAGATGAAGTTTAAGGCAAAGACAGGGTCTTGCTAAACTGCTGCTCGTTGCCTTGACGTAATGTCAAAAAGTGAGTACAGAGTTGTTTATCTATTTTTGGCCAGAAGCAACATATGTTAATTTTAGTGTGCTGCCACACTGAGTGATATAGTCAAGCTTTCAAAGAGCCTAGTGTGTAGGCATCTAACACACTGGGTGTTTGCGTGTGTGTCAGCGTATATGCAGGTAAAACTCCAAAAAACAAAGGTATCCGAATGCTATACTTCCCACTGTGTACGTCTTACTAAAAAACAAAAACAAAAAAATGACTGAAAGGGCATAGCTTTGATTTAGCACTTCAGTGGTGACTGAATGTGTCTCATCAGGAGATACAGATGATTAATATCTATTGTAAATAAAGATAAACCGCGTTGGCAGCCAGGCTGTAATTTTTCAGTCATGAAGGTTGGTTCAACATTTGCTTGCACCTCCTTCAGTTATCTCGTTTGGATGGAAGATTCTTTTAATGTTGTCATGTTGGTAATCAAACATTATTTTAACATTTGTATGACACAAAAAAAAAGCTGCATAATTATGCGACCCTGCTTTGTCTCCGTCAGCCTGGGTGGCGTTGTGAAAATTTAGATTTGGAAAGAAAACAAAACGGGGGTGGGAATGACATGCTTGACATCTACTGAATTTGCCCTGGATAACAGACAGCTTAGCATTGTCTCGTATGTATACACAACAGCATGAAAGCGAAAACAATGCCGTATTTCTCTAGCGGCGTTGTCACAAGGCTTGTTCAGTCTTACCTGCTCCCATTTCACAAACGTGTCTGTCATTTGTGCTTGTCTGCTCTAATATTTGATCCTTCTTTTTTTCACAATGGAAACACACACTTGTGCTCCTCCCTTCAGGAAGGTCTTGTGTCTCTACATGGCGCTACTGACTTGCTAAACTCAAAACGTTTTGACATAATTACAGTATCACAGCTCTATGTAATGCCTCCATGTGTGCTGTGAGTTTGCCCTCCCATCTAAACTCAAAGCTCAAACAGACCGCCTATTCTGTCAAGCCAACCCCTGAGTCAATAGAACATCCTGTCAGTGTGAGTACCGCCTGGCAGTCTGTCAGGCAGCCCCACCAAATGCCCAACGGGAGGGAGAGTTATAGCCTCCCATCTGGAATGATCCCCTGGTCTTAAGAGGTCAGAGAGGACACAACTGCAGCTACTCTGTGCAGGTAGTTGCTATTGTCAATTTTGCCAGAGTGCCTTTCCTGTACAAAATGAAAATATATATTCTGCACAGCGTGACAGGAAAAGGTTGTTTGGAAACTGTATTCAGCGACCACAACGGACGGATGGTTTATGAATGGTTTTGCTCTTTCTTGGGCAAGATGCCTGCTCGAGTGTAATCTACTCTTTACTAAAAGATGTGTAATCCAAGCCATACGAATTTGAGTTTGAATTAATTAGAACTGAAATAATATCTCAGAAGAATACTTGAATGATTGTATGAAATCAAGAGGCACTTCTGTGCGCTCATTAAGTGTTCTCTTTTTGAGATGGATCTTATCTTAAGCGAAAATTAAAAATAAATCAATATTGACTTTGAGTTTTGACGTTGTGTATAAGAGCATGAATCATCTACTTATTCATCTCTATTGGGCAGCTCGTGGATGGGAACTTTACTGCAGCACACTGGTACAACTCTTCTGAGAATCAAAAGTAGGGCAGGGATCAATATCACTGAACACCTAAAATTCATTTGATGGTTCAATAAAATGTTTGGCACAGAGTATTTAGTTCACAATGTCTAGCTACAAACAAATAACTTGTAATATTGGAATGCAGTTTAGTTCATGACATAGCACTTTACGCAGTGCTCTAAAGTGTAATTAACCTGGGCATTAACGGCATCAAACGTAGTGGCGCAGTGTGTCAGTGGATAGCACCTGTACACAAACAGCAGGATAGTTTTGAGTCTTAGCGCCGGTCCTGTTTCTGTGGGTGTAAATGATGTACTCTGGTCGTATGTGTATGTTCACTCTGTTACTGGTAACCTGTCCAGGGTCACTAAGAGCAAAATTTTCAATTAACCCCTGCAATCCGTAATCTATAAGGAATATATGAGCTTTAGTGGCAGTGAGGTTGCGCCAAGGCCATGCTCTGTTCCTGTACCTCACAAAGACTGTGATTTTTAGGCAGTTATTTATTCTTAAAATGAAAAAAAAAGAATGAATGAATATATATATATATATATATATATACTGTATATATAGTCGGAAAGTTGAAAGTGTTGAGAGACGGGCAAAGACAATGTTGGTTTTGGTCTTTTCATAGCATCTTGATAACATTCAAAAAATGCTGTCAGCCCTAACCTTTAATGTGACGTTTAAGTAAAAAGTCTTTGAGAGAAGGTAGATGCAGTTTAAAAGGGAGCTTGAGATGTGGAATGAAACATGTACTCACCTGTCTGCGCAGGTCCCTGGTCTTTTTGGTCATCTTGTCAATGGCTGAGTTCAATGGGTCACCTTTCTCTTTCCTGCCAGTCTGTGAAAGGAAACAAACAAACAAAAAAAAACACCAGTTAAAGCAGATTGTATTTGTTTGACTCCCAACAGCGCACCATAAATTTCACAGTGTTTTCAGAGTAAATGGGCAATTATGGAAATACACTTCAACACAACACATGTGTTGACATGCACTGTGATGACGTTTCATGTTTACTCAGTGAAAACATGACTCAAGCAGTTTGGTACGTTATCTAGCAACTGGCTTATCTGGCAAGTATCAATTTAGTTGTCGCCAATTCCCCCGTGTGCTGCGCGTCCTGTCACTGCCAACTCCTACCGGTGGTTTTAGGACAGTGTTGACTACCATGTGCTTCACCTGATACACGCAGAGTCACCAGCTGCTTCTTCTCACCTGACAGCAGGGTGTTCCACTGGGAGAGCAGCACGGAGCTTCATGCTATTCCAGATTTCCCTATTCCCCGTTTACCACACATCCGGACCAACCGGTAGAAGTCGGACAGGATCTCTTGTCATCTTTCATACATAAATATTACCAGTTGTGTTCATTGAAAAGCCTGCCCAAGGAAGTGGCTCCACTATGCCACATGGGTGCCCCATTTACCACTTACAAGCTTTTACAGTTTTTGCTCAGAGACCATGGAGACGAGTGTGGTGATTTATACTACTCTAGTTATAGGATTTCCACTTTTACTATCAAACTTGGGATGGAAGCTTGGCCTGAAGGTTAGAAAGAGGCTGTCAGTGTCTTGGAATTAATAATTTCTACTCGGGGACACATATAAATGATCCTGTACTCTGATCCCTCCAGAGAAATGCATACATGTGTGTCTCAGGCACTGGGAAGTGGTAAAATCTTAATGGTGCTGTTCTGAAGGTACTCTATAAGAATAAAAGTTGAGCTTCACAAAGATAATTGTAAAATATTGTCACTAATTTATTCAATAGATATTTGCATAACACTTAAGAGGTTGCCACGGCGTGATAAAGGATGTTTTCTAATTTCTATTCAGGGATAGACTCTGTTCTTGTTAGAAGACAGAGGTTTGGATGACTGCAGTCAACTGGCCGGTTGTTTAGACAATGTGGAATTTCAAGTGTATTGATGACTATATATGCTGATAGTTGTTTCTGGAAGTGTTAATTAGTATGTGTTAAAGTTGGGAGTAGTGAGTGTGGGAATTGGGAGACAAATTAAGAGTGTGCTCCTCCTTAAAAGTAAAGATTGTGCTACATTTACTGCAGTACTGCTAACCCTCCCTCAGGTACGCTCAATCAACACTGAAGTCAAATGCCACCACACTTCAAACTAAAAGGTCCATAAATAATGATTCATGTTAATTACTCTGTCCTTTCATTTCGACACCTGACGAACCAAAAAAAAAAAAAAAAAAGAGTAGCTCATCTCCTTTTTAAAAATCGCTTCTTAAACATCTAAAATCCATCCCCTTTCCTAAAGAGTTGTATGCAAACAAGTTATCACAAAAAGACTAGAAAACTAATCTGCTGAATCAATATCTCGAGGTAGTTACTTCTTTTATTGAAATATTTTTGCAGAGAAGAAAAATTGGTTAGCAGTATGATGAACACAGCGATCTTCTGTCAAAGCAGTACCAGCATACAAAATGAGTTTCCAGGCAACCATTTGACAGTACTGCCCAGCATAGCAAGCATAGCACGAAGACGAACAAGCCAAATGTTAATCAGCCTTTGCAGAAAAACACACACCCGGCGACATGGATTCTTATTCACCCATGTCTGTTTCGAAAGAGAATTTCTTGGAGAAAAACTGACCACAGCTACAGAAAAACAGGGCTTTACCTAAAGTGGCTATTTAGTCGTTATCCTGTTTAATGAGACACAAAATGTGGTTGCTTATCTCTGTGCTGCTGCACCATTGTCCTGCCCTTTTGATAATTGAGTGGAACAGAACGCCTCATATCTATGTGTCACAAAGAACTAAATGAGACCTCATCAAACACCCACCTCATTGTAAACTCACCCCAAGGTTAACATTGATTGTCACTTTCAATGCCTTGGTCTCTATCAGGTTGTAAAATTACTGTTTCCACAGTAGTTCTGAATATGGCTCCTGTTTCAGAGAGAGCAGCAGAGAGGGAGGGCTGCGACTGTAAACTCAGGCCTAAAACACAGTGACACTGACTACCTGAGCTCTTTCTTTAAAGTCCTGTTTGGCTCAGGTGAGTTGTAGCAAAGAACTTTAGTGCGATGCAGCGATCAGTGAGCGGGCACCACTTTTGGAAGTTAAAAACAACTAGTCCAAGCCCACTTTCTCTTCTGCTGTCTTACACAAGCCTTGACATTCAAGGAGGTGCCAACTTCACGACAAACAACCGCAATCTTTTAGCAATTTCTTCAGTCTAGATTTGTCACACTCTAAGCTCAACATGTGTTGTAATGTGAGCGCGTGCTGTGGGGAATTCACATGTGTGCAAGGTCACTGATGTGAAAGTGCTGCTCAATGAAAAGAGCCTGTAGCCATAAAAACAGATATGATTCCCTTTTCTCTCTAATGTATTGCTGGCTTGCCCTTGGCCAAGGCTCATATAGCACGAGTTTTCTTTCATATGGATGTTAAACATTAGGAATGAGCCATTTGTCTCCGAGCTCACACTACAGTTAGTCACCCCCCTCTTCTAATAGCAATCACACGATGCAGTCATTTCTTTGTGGAGCAATGCACCAAACTGAAAGGAAGAAAGCTGGCACTGTAATGTGAACAATATGTTTGAGATTCAGTCCCACACTGATGACCGGAAACCTCACTTGACCCTGAACAGGTCTACTGTACTGTGGGCATATGGTTCTACTGCATTTATAGGCTGTGTTCTGACATACAGAAAATGGCTTTTAGCCATTTAAAAGTTGAGTGACGTGGGGGGAGGAGGGGAAATTAAGATAGCATTCAGTTGCCTTCCATTATGTGCCACACACTCATACAAGCACTCACACTTTGATGTGCATGCACAGACAAGCTCTTCTATGCCAAAGCAGAGGACATGACAACATTACTCATTGTGCTGCCTAAAGAGCCTAATGTGTCATTAAGGCACCAGAGGGACGCGAAGGATTAAAGATGCTCGCTGCCAAAAATAAAAAGGGGGCTTAACTGGAACCTTTCTGAGGACACTTCAGGCATATTCACATGATTTTATGTATAATTGACAACCTTAATTGAACTGAGAAAAATAGAAAATTGTCAGGCTCTCGACGACACAAACAACTCTTCTCATTTTTCCAATCATGAATAGGCATGCCGATAAACAAAATCGGTGTGCCTGTTTTTTTTTTTGTTTTTCTACTTTCTTTTCTTCATTTTCTGGAATCAGAAATCCCAGCTGTTTTATTTCTCAAAACTCTGAACTCTTTAATCTGAGTTAAGGAGATTAAAACAGCACAGTGATGTCAGTCTAACGGGACAAAACCCAACACCTGTTATTTTGAGCTCCTCTCGACAACTGAGCAGTGCTTTATTGGCGAGAATACTTTCTTATAAATGCTGCAGCTCCCTGTGTTTTCTTCTGTCTTTAAGATCAGTGCGGCATCATTATGACAGTTACAGTAAGTTAAGGAGACTACTTTTACTAAAAATACACTTCCTTTATGCTGTAATTACTCTTCTGCTTCAGTTAAACTCCTTCAGCATTATATAAAACATGTATTACTCATGTTGGGTTTCCTGGATAACATAAATCTCGCAATTAAAAACACTACGCATGATGATCATCGCCACTCTACAGTGACGAATCATAGGGTAGTCGCTGTGTCAGTCACCGGGTCGCTCATAACTGATCTTTTCTATGTGCTTGCATGTGTGTGTGTGTGTGTGTGTGTGTGTGTGTGTGTGTGTGTGTGTGTGTGTGAGAGAGAGAGAGAAACAAAGTGAGGGAGATGAACCGAGTCACATTATTGTATTTATGTGTCTACGGTGTTTATCTGCAAAACTATTTTACTTCCCTCCATTCCCATCCAGGTGTGCCCCGTGTGTGTGAGCAATTGTGCTCTCCAATTCACCGCCATTAAAAGCTTGACAACACAGTTGGCTGTTGATTCAATTGTCTCCCATACAGCAACATTGATTGCTTAGTTTCTGACTGCCACATAATAGAATGTGCATGTTCGGTTTTTCTGGTAAACACAAGTCCCCGTGGTGTTTTGCAGACAATGTTCCCAACTGTCCCCATCCATTATTTTACACCCCCCGGTGTGCACTCATTCATTCTCTGTTGGGGAGAGGAAGATAGAGGAGGGTGCCTGAAAATAAGCATCTAGTGTGCGGGGTAATGGAAGCAGTAGCAGCGGAGTTGTTGTTGGCCACTCAGGAGAGGACCGGTGTACGGTGCATGCTGGTGGAACGGCTGAGGCCCCTGAGCGTGTTCACTCTCTCAGGTCCTCCTAAAGTAAGTCTTGTAATTCAGTGGTGCACCACAGTGCAGACTGCTTCACTGCATTTCTTACCGCAAACCCTGTAAAGGTGGAATAAGATGTACAGTCATGTCAGAATAATGTGGCATTTGGTTTCAGGTATGTTGGTTTTCCATTTTCCAAATATTTTGGACTGCAAAAAGAGCTATGGCCTTGATCCAAGTGCACGGCAAATAAAGAGGTTTATTCTGTGCATGTGTAGCAGAATGTTTTAGCAGTGCTGAGAAACAATGCATTTGACCTCACGCTTCTCTGATTTCTTAAACCAGACTGTTATATGACCATTTTTTAATAAGATTTGTGAGCATTGTGTGAACGAATGTCCAAAGCTTTTACAGTATATATGGCAAAAAAAGAATGAACAGACTCGATGAAAATGCAGATGATCCTTTTTTTTTGTTTGTTTGTTTGTTTTTATTACCACATTTCTGTATCTCCCTTCCAACAAATGCAATAAAAAATTACAATGGCAAGACAATGCTAAAAATCGATGGATGGTGAAAGAAGTGAGGAATGAATCTGGTAATTCATAGGCAATAACATGGCAAATCAAAGGAATGGGCAGATGAATCAGAGTGAAGAAAATAGAAGATAGGTGGGGGAGGAAGGGAGGGTATGTGGCATTCTGTCTCATTGTCTCCCAAGATCAATGTGTTAAATGACATCAATTCCGGCTCCTTGTCAATTCAATTAGGCAGGAGCGAGAGGTACAATTACTGTCCAATGTGGTTACACTGTCTGCAGCGGGCTTAAAGGGGAAGGCAAGCCGATAACGAGGGGGTGAGAAAGTGTTTGTGTATGTGCAAGCCCGGGGTGGGGGATGATAATGGTGGTACCATGTTGGTCGGGTTACCAGCAGATAATGGGTAGCTAGATCCTCATTAAGATAAGTTGCGCTCCCTCTGCTGTGGTGCCATAGATGGGCCAATTTGACTTATTCTCATTAAGTGGAACTTAAAGAGGTGCAACGCTGGCTATCAGCTAGTTTGATTACAGGATACTGAAAAAGAAAACACCACATTGCCTGCGGCAGAAAAAAATACTTCCAGATGAGCGATTCAGATTAGATGTTTGTTTTTTTTTTTTCAAATGAGATGACAGCGCAACATAGTACAGAAATAGATGCCATATCATAATCTCATTATAGCCATTATAAACCCCCTGGCAAACTAATAGATATACAGTGCAGGCACAATGCAATTCTGGAGCAAATAAGCACAGAAATAGCACTTACAATACACTGTGTGTGTCTGTGTCACATTAAAACAGGCTGAATGTCAAAGGTATGGAAAGAGTATTTCTTTTTCCATCCATTCTACCTATGCCTGCTTTTCCTGTGCAGGGTTGTAGGGGGTTGGGCGCACAGCCAGCCTGGACAGGCCACCAGTCTATAACAGAGCTAACGCATGCAGACAGACAACCATTCACAGTCACACCTAGAGACAATTTACAGCCTGCAATTCACTTACGTGTCTTTAAAAATCTAGAGCAACAGGAGGAAACCCATGTGCACACGGGGACAACAAGCAAACTACTACAATTTCTTTAAATTTAAATGTATTTATTTACAGTTTTTTAAAATTATTTTTAATAATCTATCTGTTGAGCTGTCCCAGCGAAGTATGATAACTAAAAGACTAAATAAAAACATTATTCTGTTATAGTTTGGGCTCCAATCAATTACGGGGTTGTATAGATAGACATTATGCAAATGCAAAATGATTCTACCCAGTTTCATGACTCAAAAAAAAATATTTATGTTGGATAAAAGTTTATAACAAAACTGTAAGAAAAAAGTATGTAGTGGGAGTGCAGACATAGTTTGACCTTTATTTTTGTGATGCTGGAGCGAGGCACTGCAGATTGTTGAGCAGCACTGCACAGTACACGAGACTTTGGATGACATTGACCGAAACATACTATTTTTACACTTTGCCACTTTTTACATGCTTCAGCGATTTTTTTTTCTTTTTTTTCTGTGTCTCGAGTAAGTTGTTGTTTTCATGCAGCTGTTTACAGCGAAATAAAACTGAAATGAAAAAGGGCACAGAACGTGAAGTCTCTTCAACACACGAGTTTCATAATATGCATGCGATGCCTTCAAAGACATGCGTGTAGTTCTGAACGCCACGCTTTCTTTTTTTTTTTATTAATGAGGTTTAATGAAAGTGATAACGACCTAAGGCAATGGCTCTCAATCCTTGTCCCTGGGACTCCTGGTGCGCCATGTGTAACTCATTATCCTTTATGTCTCACAAATTGTACACATCAGTTACAATTTTGAGGATGGTCCCAAAGAATGCTCATCATCCATCACAAGCAAAATGGAAACTAAATTTCCACAGAGATCACTAAAAATCACTGCTGCGTCTTCTCCTCAACAAAACATATCGATTAAATGGTTGTTAAATCATCAGCTGGTGATGTAATAAAGTACGTTTTATCATGATATCAATACACAAACAATGTAATATCAGGTATGTGGTCAATAATGTTTTAACCAACCATATACAGTACATGAATAAATATTAAATGAGTCCTCATCATTTATTAGCTTATGTTATTGAAAGGTGTTGACTCATTTATTGATAGCAGTTCACACACACGCACACACACCTACACACACATGTACGCTTCTCAAACCTATTACAATTCTGCTGTGGGAGATGAATGAGTATCCAGAGCTCCTGTGTGGAGCCTCAGGACAACCTACACTCCAAACCCCCCCACATATGCTGCTTATACGGAGGCGTCATGTCTTTCCTCCTCTCACATGGTCGCCCCATAGTCTCCGTAGTGGTGCTGTTTGAGCCTGGCAGTGTCCTGTAAGTTAGAGTTAATGCAGCCTAGAATGACACCGCCTGAGGAGGAGCCGGAGTGCCTTCTGGCACAAGCTCTCTTATGTTTAATGGCTGATGCCGTTTGCTTACTCCTCTCATTACACTGGCTCATGTTTAGACTGTGGGCCTGTCACTGGCTATTAGCGTCTGTGGTCAAGCAGGCTGTGGATGAGAGGAAGCATCTGGCTTATCATCAAGCACATCGTAAGTCAGAAATGAGCAGTTTGTTTAGTGTGGGGTAAACACAGAATGAAGGATTAACACCCTGTGTGCATGGATACATGGTTAATTGGTAGATTGATGCAACACAAAAACAAGATATTTTGTATTTTAGCAACATTTTTGTAAGAGCTGATAAGACTAGAATGTCTCCATGCATGCATATACCTGCAAAGAATTTCAATTTTTGGAGCATTTTTTTGCCTTTCTTTGAGATGAAGGACACGGAGAGGGAGCAACGAGGATGACATGCACAGCAGCAAAGATTTGATGCCAGAATCAAACTGGGAACGTCGCAATAGTACGCATCTCAGACCATTCTGCATGTGTTAATATGCACGCTGTTCTAATCAGACTTTTGCTAAAAAGATAGCTTTTTAATCAACAAGTGCACAAATAAAAGTCTAACTGGACCAAGAGAAGCAGTGAGGACAGAGAAAAGAGAAACTGCAGCAGAGATAGAGGCAGTGGCAGGAACAGACCAAAGAATAAACAGTAACAAAGACAATGAAACGGACATTTAGTTGCATATCTTTCTTCTCATTATTAAGTGTTATTGCACAGATGACGAGCATGAATGCTAAATATTGTAATGGATTCATCCACCATAACCCGAGCCGCTGTGCTGAATGTTCAGTCAGAAGCTACTTCTAGAAAATGCACCTTCCCTCTACAGCCTCTTCACACAGAGGGAGGTTACAGACATCATAAAGACTTTATTATCCATCTCCCTTAGTCAGTCAGTACAATGGCATTAGGACGCTGTCAACCACCATATTTCAGTTTTTTACAGAAGGAGTAAGGTATCCCAAAACAGCCCGGAAAATAGTCAGTGACTGAGCTAACACAGAAACAAACTTGGAGAGGTGGCCCTGGGATATAACAGGGGCGCTTGAGGGCTCTCCAGTCTATAAAATACTCAAGGCATGGCTGGAAGATGTACCTAATGTGCCAAAACATCAAACTCTTACATGGTGTCTAAAAAAAAACAGTCAGCCCACTTGAAAACACTTTACTGATACACATTTAAGGCTGAGATCCAAGTTACCGTAAGAGCCAAAATGGTCTGAAAATGCCATCTCTAAAATGTCAAAGGAAGAAAAAGCTGTGAAAATCTGCCTTGGTAATTATGGAATGGTTGATTTACTGATCCTCACGTGTTCAGAAAAAAACAAACAAAAGAAAAAACAAAACACCAGCATACGTAGTTAGATGCAATCGGACATCACGCAGTGATGCAGGGGTTTAAGAATAGAAGCATGAGCGGTGTTAAATTTTAAGTGTGTTGGGCTGAAAGCCAAGGTTTTAGGTGCATAGTTTCAGGAGAATAAGAAAAGGAATGAGGGGAAATGTCTGGTTATCAGACAGAAAGAGAGAGAGGAGGGGATAAAAAAGTCTAGTCCTGCAGCAGTAGTGTGGGGAGCTAGAGCAATGCTGCCTGCAGCCTCCCTGAACTGAATAGCAAGTAGTTTGCGAGGGAGGGACTGAAGGAAGGGCAGCAGGAGAGAAGAGAAGCGAGGGAGGGAGAGGCTGAGAATAGGTTAGAGAGGGTGAGAAAATAAGAGAGTGGTGTGATATCTGTGAGAGCAGAACTGTGGTAAAGAGAAAAAAAAGTGAGTCAATGGGGTGAGAAGACGGTTTGAGTATCATTGATGTACTTTTGTTTCACCGCAGAGCTGAAAAAAAGTCAATTTATCACAGACACACACACACACACACACACACACACTTGCTGATACATGCATACACAAACATGACGTGGCTGTCTGCAGGTACTTGACGCTAATGGAAGCTTGAATGCAAGTCAAATGCTACAGATTGGCTGGAACACCTAGCACCAGCAGGGACTACTGTAGGTCAATCCAATTCAAGGACCTGTTCTTAATACCGGGAGGCATAATACCATTTCATCATCATTTTCTCTTCCCTGCATTGCATCACTCTCCACCCCTCTGTAGTGGATCAGACCAAACAATGACATGTTATTTTATTGGATTTCTGTGTGATAGACAGTGGACACAGAGTAACCATTAGTAATGACAGTGAGGTAACTGCGTCACATTGTCAAGTTCTCAGTTAAATGGATGTCCATGCCAGGCCCCCTCAACTATGTACATCCTTTATGATGTTTCATGTCACAATTAGAGGTTTTAACATTGATTATTGGCTGTCATATCAGTACACTGTAAATTTAATTCATGTCAGATTGTATGCTCTATTACTTAACCATAGCCTAACATTATTCACAGTCGCATCACACAAACCTACTAAAATACATCCACGAGTGTTCATGCAGCAGGGTACTCATCAGAAATATGTCACTATTATGAGAACATGCATAAATAAATGTCATGGAAAATGTCATGAATGATTTTAGGCCAAAACAAATATGAATAATAAAAATGAGCCGTGGCAGAAAAACAAGGGAACAGACGGACAGTGTTGTGTCTAGACGTTATCCACCCTCACGCTCGCCTCAGAGTCCATCCCTGCCCGCCTGATGGTCTCTTTCCACTCATTGTTCGCATCTGTCAAAACTACCCCTCTCTATGTGACCTCTTAACAAGACTGTGACGAGCACAGGATTACGAGTCAGCGAGGTAGTTCTAGAAATCTGAAATGACTTACGAGAAAACAAGTTTTTTTCAACTGACTCATTTTGGTACCGCTCCATCTTTCACACGCTGCCTCTCAAAAATTTAGATGCAATGTGGATGAGAGGAGATGTGAAAAAAAATCACAGTTATCTCGACTCTGACACGCTGCGGTCTCAAATAGTTCACTGCACAGGCGCACAAGAAATGAGTTGATTCAAATGATACAAAATCATGTGACCAGGAAACAAGTTCTCCGGAGCTGGCAGCTCTTTGCAATCAATATGAAGGTGGTGGTTGTCAGGCATAGAAAGGGCTGTAAGGAATATTATGCGTCTTTTTGTAAACTAGGATAATGATGACTCAAGCTGCTCTTCCGGGTGGGTTGCTGTGTGTAGGTAGCACTAATCAGGGATTAGGGCGGTTTGGGAAAAGGAAAAAAAGAAAATGTCCCCATGTCTGACAGTGGAATGTAGTCAGCAGCAGATCAAATAAAGACATGCTAATAGCATGATAACACTAGCATACCTGCTGCCTATTGTGGCTGAGCCCACCGCAGAGACAGGGGCTTTGTAAACAACACAGATATACTGTACAGAGCTAGACAACAGTATGCTCCCTTGCTGTAATGATTCAGGGCGCAGCAACCTCAAAGACTGCTGGAGCTGGCTGAACTGGTGAAATGATTGTGTCTCCCACTATCCTTTCATGTGGGCTTTGTTGGTCCAGCCACACGGCATCCCAAGCCACTAACAGAGTTGTTGCTGCTATTAGTTACAAAGAATAAGGAACAGTAAAGCCGCAGAATTTCTGGACATGATGTAAGTGCACCGCGTGAGGACGGATCAGTGGATAGGACTTACTGTCATGGTGGGTGTTTTGGGGATTGATGTCTTTTCAAAGGACATCTATTCTCTTCTTTAAGCTGACTTATAAAATGTATTCCTACAATGGTCACAGCTGTTCATGTCAGACCAGTATTTTTAGGACATGACATGCAGACCTCATCCTTGAAAATACTGGCTGTCATTTATCAATCCGTCTTGGAAACAGCACAGATTCAAGCACTTGCAAGAGACGTATGAACCTTTCTACATCTGATTTATTAAACTGTCACACAGCATCTAAATGAGCACTGATTTGATCACAGACTGATAAATTGATTCAGCTGTGGAAACAAGGACATGCTGCACCAGTCCCTTATTTACATACGACAGACCCTAATTTATGTGTGTTTGGCAACTCTTGGCCTATTAAAAGGGATGCCTGGTGCAGCAAAATTTCCATATGCAACATGACAAAGAGGATATTGAAAAAGATCTACCATAGTTACTGATATTCACAAAAGAGATTCATCATCAGTTCTGCTTCATAAAGACCTTAAGCGTGTCCATAAAGACTGTATGTATATTTGAATCATGCTTTGATGTAGAATTGTAAAATAAGAATTTTAAACGCTCACTGTTGTGATCACTGCCTGCCCACGGCATCCTTCAACCACCAGCCAGACAATCCGATGCAGGTGCAACTGCAGAAGGTGTGACTACCCCAGAAAGAGGTGGAAGAGAGCTTTATTGCTAAGCTAACCTGGCTTGGATCTACGGCTGCTCCACTTCCCAGCCTACTCATGGCTTATGTCCAGTTGCAAGAAAATGGATTGGGGAAAATGGGACTGACCCGAGAAATGGGAAATGGGACTGCTGTGCCTTGTCCTGGCTCCATCACAAGATCCCGGATCAAGCTATTGAGCTTGACGGGTGGACTGTATTCTGTGCTGTCAGAACTCAAGACTCCGGCAAGACCAGGGAAGGCAGACTCGTAGTCAAAGTTGATAGACAATGTTTCCAATGTGTTGAGTTTTATCTTGGAAAAAATATGTTTTTTTCAAGTGTTCTTACCCTGTAGTTGTAAAATGACAAATGAATGTCATGGCCACAGTTGTGCCTCCAGTTGTTTCCCTTACATTTTCCTGTTTTTTCCCCTCTTCCCCTTGTCTGCCTCTGTGTGCGTTTGTGCTGTGGGCATGGCTTCCTTTCTGACTCCCAGCTCTGCTCCTCTGCACACCTGTCTGCAATCGGCTGATCACCACTCCCGGTCTGCACACCTGCCTCTCATCAGCGTGTCCTATTGCAGTATTTCAAATTCCGGCTCTGTACGTATCCAGAGTCAGAACATTGCTTCTGCTACAGCGGTAGTAACATGTTTCAGGCCTCTCTATAGGTCAGTGATCATTTCTTCATGTTGAATCTTTAGATTATATTAAGTGTCTTCTCCTTGTGCTTAGGCTCATTCTTCGTCTACTTGCCTGCCTGTCTGCTAATCCCTTTGCCATTCCAGCCTGCCCACGCCATTCACCGCTGCTCCTCTGCTTCCAGCCATCTTCAAAGAAACCTTTTTAAACGTCACCTCATTGCTGCATTCCAGACAACTCAGAACTCGAAAATTTCTACTGTACATCCTACTAGAGAAAAGTGTAATGGGACGCAACTCGATGTCAGAGTTCTGAGTTGCAAACTCCGGGCAAATCCATCTACGCCAGCTTCATGGAGTAGCAGCTGTCTTACGTCACACATGCTTGTCTTGTACATTTTGATCCCTGGGGGAGGGAGGAAGGCTGTATGTAGACTACAGTATTTGTACAGCATCTACAATATTCCTCCTCAGTTTTGTTTATATGTGCAAGGCTGCACTGCTGAGATTTCAATTGTGTGTACACCTGCCAAAGAAAAAATCAGTTTGCTATGGACAGCCATGTTTTACTTTTTTTTGTTGTTGTTTTTTTCAGTTTGCAAAGTGCACCTGAAGGGCTTAGAGGTCGGTAGTTGGACATTTCAGCTGGGAAACTCTGACAACCTCTGACACCTTGATTCCTTGATATGCACTCACCAACAATAGACTGGCAATGAGTGGAAAGTGTTGTTTTGGATATTCTCATTGCATTTTAAAGGTGTTCACATCACTGTAAACATCTCCACTATAAAAAATTATGATTTTTTATAACTTTCTATTCAAAACTAATAACTAAAACTAAATCAACAAATAATTAAAAATACAATAAATAGAGCCAGAAGGACACACATTAAGAAAACATGTTTGGGAAACCTTGGCGATTTTATCACTACTGTGTGCTCAGCCTGGCAATAACAGTTAGGGTAGACTGGTAGCAGCATAGCAGGAACTTGTGAGCATCACAAGGAGGGTGAAGCATGCCCCTGGGCTGGCCAGCCTTATTTTCAATGCTGTGACAGGGTCAGGTCTCTGCTGAGGGTTATCGTCTTAATTATGCATGGCCCATCTGGTAGACAAGGCTCTGGTGCAGGTGGGCAGCTGCACCAGACAGTAGCTGATAGAAGACATGACATGATGAATAATGTCGATTCGTAGTCCCTGTTCTTAGCAGCTTAAATAGAGTGATGCCAATAGTTAATGTAGCCGGGGTTTTGTCGTAAAGGTTAAAAAGACTGAAAGTATAAAGCAACATTTGCAACCGTGAATGAAAGCAGTCCACTTTACATACCACACTGCAAAATACCTCATCAGTAGTGGGGTTGAAAATGTAAAATGCATTCCTGTAGTCTGACAGAACATTGATATTTGGCAATTCTGAAAATAATTATCATGTTGATGGTTTTGGTATTTCATCAAGGCAAGCATGGTGGTATGCAATGGCAGCAGATTGAATCATTCCCCTTGAATTGAAGGCTCTTTAGCTACGTATAATTTTACAAAAGCAACACCCACACCGTAGGGGTACTGCAGTTAACAAGTTCATGACAAAGGGTGATTTTGATTTTGATTGGGCTCTAGATTTTGAGGTTTGAAATAGCTGGAGTGGAGAGAGAGTAAATCATTCAAAAACATTTTTAAGCAGTTAGACGCTGACACAGAGGAAACGAGAATGTTTCTCTTGTCAGAGGATTTAGCTGCCATTGTCTGCTACCACTGACAGTACTCTGCGTTTTAATCAAGGGTGCAGTTTTGAATCCAGTCGCCTTATGATGTGATAACAATTGGATTTTTCATTTGTACTAGGTCGGGCTTGGGGCATGCGTCATACCATCGCATTGCACAGATCTGACATACTTATTGGGATCTAGTTATCTGTGCATTGTGCCTGTGGTCAATTTACAGTACATCATGATATGAATCAGTCTGTAAGAGGGTAGATAATGCTAGCTCCCATGGGTTACTTTGTACTAATGACTTATCATGGTTGTAACATCAGCCAGCAGAGCTAAACAAGCTGGTCAGTTTGCTGTGATGGTTGATACAATGAGTGACATTAACAGGAGGCATTTTGTCTCACAGCCCCAGGGAATCAGAGCAGTAAACATCTTTTTTTATTTTTTTATTTGTAGTGCAGTCTTAAATTTTTTATGGCTGAAGAATCTAGATAACATTTACAGTGGGAACTTATTGTTTTAAACGTACAGTGTCAACTGTATGGTGCATTAGGAGAAGAAGTGGTGTGTGTAGGTGTTCGACAGCTAAAACAAAAATATACAGTATATAGTATATAACTACTAATGCCTGTTTGGTGCGATCAGCTATACTGAAACACAGAAAGAGCATCCACAGAAGCAGTCAAACCTTTAAGAACATGTTTAAGACTGCAGCGCCTTACTCAAGAGAAAATGTATTTGATTTATTTCAAATCTGGTTGATTTAACTTTTGATTTATTCTCTATTTGCTGAAAAAGGTATCACAAGAAAAATGTGATATAACTGGTAGACATTCCAACTCTAAACAACAAGTATAATATCCGCCGTTGACACAGAGAACTACTTGTAAAAATCTGACAATTTAATCTTGCATTGCTAGGCACAAACGCTATATATTGTGAAAGTAAACAGTGAAACGTATTTTAATGGTTAGTGTCTAGTCTGCATGTTGACCATCCTTTGTCATTTTGTCCCATTGCACATTTACTGTCAAACATGCGCAGTGTAGTGTAACCAAAAGCTCAGTCATATGTAAACAAACACCAGCTACCAACAATGATGACACGCTAGCACCTAAAATACCCTAAAGGCATTGCATTCATTCATTCATTCATTTTCCATAACCGCTTATCAGGGGGCTGAAGCTGATCGCAGCTGATATTGTGTGAGATCACAGGGATGACACATAGAGACAGACAATCGTTCACGCTCACATTTACACCTATGGGCAAGTTAAAGTTACCAATTAACCTGCGTGTCTTTGGACTGCGGGAGGAAGCTTAGCACCCAGATAGAACCCGATAGACACGGATGGAACATGCAAGCCACAGAGAGGCCCCAGCCAGGTGGTGGGTTCAAACCCAGAACCTTGTTGCTGCGAGGCAACACACTGCACCACCATGTTGAAGCCCTGAAGGCATTGCAATATAGTGTAAATTCCAAAGCCCAATTACAGCTTGTCAGTAAAGTTAACTGCATTATATGTGCACCAACTGGTACCACATGACATTACAACATAGAGTATTTTTTTCTTGGTTTTGTGTAATCTGTAACTGAAAACATCCACCCAAATTTATTTTATACTATAGCACAGAGGCTGGGTTACAATGTGTTCCCCTTGTTAAAGTAGGTTTTTCCTACAGGTAGCCTAGTTTCATCACACACCAATGGACATGATTGTTAGGTAACAGGAATTATCCTTTCATTGCCCTTGACCGGCCTACTGGTTTAAGAACTGGGGCTGCCTGAACCCCACAGGGACTAATAAAGAGCAATTTTAACAACTGCCTTAAGTCTTATAATAAGGTGTTGCAGGGATTCCCTCTATATAGGTGTTCTACATTTGTAATTAGTTCAAATAACTTCAGTAATAAATCATTCACAAGCTTCCAATCTACTGTGGTGCTGCGGTCTTTGTGCCGTCCTGTTACTGTGTACAGACATGACAAATTGATCTATGAGACAACTGCATTAGATACTACCCAGACTGAATGCAGCCCACAGGCCAGAGTTAGCTGGGGCGTAACATAGTCTTACACTTTCTTTTGGTTCCCGCTTGCTGTAGCATTTAGTTCACCTTCTTTCAAAGGAAATATTTTATTTTATTTTTTTTATATGGTGCGTAAATGTTTAATCTATACTGCGGCTGGAATTAAGAACGAGGTCTGAGGTCTTATCTGTGTTGGCAAGAGATACAACGTAAAACCACACACTGAGGAACAATACGAACATATGCACAGACATGCAACCAGCCATACAAAGACAAGCACACTCATATGCATGAGTGCCCATTTACAGTGTTTAACCACTAAGTGGATGCCAGTCTAAATTAACCTAACTCGTGAATTCTATTCAAACAGAGTCTTCTCCTGATGTGACCCTGGTCGCTTCCTATGTTGCCTGGGTCACAATAAAAGGCAGAGCCTGGTATTAAAAGATAAAAGCTGGCATTATTTTATCTTTCCCATTATTATCAACAATTCCCCTCAAGAGACAAAAAAAAAACCAGAAGCTATATTACCCTGCAAAATATTGTCTGTGTAGCCAGAGCTGATATAGCATATGCCTCCGTGCCGCAGAACTCCACTGTCATCCAATACCCAATAAAAACACATGAAAGAGCCATACTGCTACACTGGGTGACATATTCCCTCACTGAGATCAACACAACGTGTGTAGTTTATTCTGAAAGAACCCCGACTGCATTTTCAATCTTTTAGAGTTGCTTCACGCCGGGCAGACGGTGCATTTGGAGTACACGGTTCTGTGTGTACACTGCTTTGCTAGTTTGACGAGCTGGGAGGAATAACACCTCGCTGGTACAAAAGAATACCCTGCACCTCAGGCTTTGGGGAAAAAAAAGTCTAAGGAGGTTTATCAAATGTGTTTGTGCATATGAAGAGAGCGAGAGGCATTCAGTAGTTTCTCATAATATTTGTAGAGGGACCTCATTTATAAACATTGTATGCCCACTTTCCATGCAAGAGCTGGGATTCATGAAAGTCAAGGCAACTTAAGAATTTGCTGGTGACCCTTGCAGACATACTTTTTGATACGCTGAGACTGTTTCTTTTTGAGCAGTGAATTAAAATGTCATCACGGCACTTTCTATCAAATCTTCACAGCCTCCATCATCTTTGACTGATTAAAACCAAGAGAAATAACCCGGTTTGAACATATTATCATTTTCTTTTTACTTAAGGCTAGTTTGCAGAAAGGCCTTATCCTATTAGACTTCCCTTATGAACTCATATGTTGTCATAATTAACTACTACGAACACAAGGCAATTCTAGGCAACCAGAATAAATGTAACAAAGTCAAAAAAAGACCCTTTTGTTGCAGACCTTTGGAGCACAGGTGTAGCTAATAACATTAACGGTGCCTCTGTTCTATTCAAGTGCCCCAGTAAGCCATGACAGTGGGGCGATGAGCTAGCATGCACAATACCAGGACCCTGAAATTGAAGCAGCTAAATTGAATTCTGCCATCATTAATTTTATTATTTGCACCTTTCCTACTGTGACATGTCAGAATGTCTTCCATGAAAAAAGGCTCATGATAGGGCATGATGATATCATAAATTGTGGCTGCTCCCCGGGTACATGGGGATACATCATACATCATACATATGGAAGAGTCTATGGAAGTGCATTATGTTTGAGAAAAAAAACAACAAATCTAATTATTATTCAATATTGGATCTCTATCTCCTAAATAAAAGAAAACAATCGATCCAATCAGTCATAGTCAGTACCAATTCCAAGATATTCAGATTTTCAGACTGCCTTTGCAACCATGACGTATAATGATAGTTTCATCTTCATTACTTCATGACATCCACCAATTCGTCAAAGCAGGGAGTAAATAAACGTGAGACGAAGTCATCATGCGTCTGTTTTATCAAATGTCAAATATAATTGTGAATTTTGGATGTTATTGCAACGTAGTGTTGAATTATGTGGTCATAATAAAGATAGTTTTCTCATAATTGATCGATGCTCAGTAATAGGTATGGGATACAAAGTTATCATTGTCTTTTGTTTAACCAAGGAGCAGTCATACTTTATTTCTAAAATCTGTCATGCTTTTTTTTTTCCTTTCTTTGCCAGATTAAATTGCAGTGATCTATATTTTGTCTCTTTGTTTTTAGGTCAGTCTGAAATGCAAAAATGATGAATGTGTCTTTAGATTCACTCCAAAGTCAAAAGACATATTCAGGAGACCTGGGTCACCCCCAGCGGTGTAGGTAATGAATTTCAGTGTCATCCTGTTTTTCAAACATCGTGCAACTAATTATTACAATCAAGGTGACACGCGAGTAAAGGAGAAAGAGAGCTCCAGCGTGCGCCACCACCTGTGGCACTGACACTAAATGAGCAGCAGGGAGGTTCTTGGCATCAGCCTTTACACCAGACCTTTTCTCTTAACATCATTTGTCAAGCATTCTTCCTCTTGTTATGAACAGTTTGAACTGCTGCTGGGAAACGTTACATCTCCTTGAACATTTGCGGCATGCTGATACATGTATGAATTATTATCATCATCACTAAAAAGAACAGTGTTTATTGCATTTACAGGGACATCAAAGGTCTATTATTGCCGATCAATGAATGTTCTTGAAGTATAACAGAGTTTCAAGTACTTCAGATTTTATTTGTGAACACAATTCAACTAATTTCAATTCGAGGTTGCAATATGGGACTTAATGCTTTAAATGTGAAACACCTCTCTTGTATTACAAGGTTCCTCTGTCCTTTGCACCACCTCTCTAATAGAGTTTAATTCAGAACTCTAGGGTTCTTACCTTACCTTGCAGTAGGAACACTGGGGATAAAGGCACAAGTAATTTTCAGTCTAAATTTACAAGTGTTTCAGCCTTTTGCATCAGAGAGTCCGCTGCTCGCTGTATTCTGCTCTACTTCATCCCAACATGAGAGAGGCTAGTGGACACATGAAGGATGTAGAGGCTTGTTTGGCTCTGGATGAGGCAATAGGCCAGAGTAGTCAGGGCTATGTAAAGTGGGGGCATGCTGCTCCAGAGAGCTGGGTTTTGAAAATAGGCTTGGTGGCTCCCAGTGGGATTTCTGCGTCATCTGACAGCAGAACAAAGTTCCTTTGGCAGACAGGGCCTAGTCACAGGCGCTGTTTGATGTCGTCTCTGAAGCCAAAAACATTAGAGCCAGAACACAAATACATAAAGAAACACAGCAAGTAAAAACGTTAAAACGTGTAATTTAATTAAATACTGTAGATGGAAAACCCCCACACACACACACCAACCTGCCAAATCTGGGTGAAAAACTGGCCGTGGCAGGTAGCAGTAAAAATTCTACCAGCTGTGGTGGCGGGTGAAGAATTCTGATCTTGTTTCTGTATAAAAGCATGTCCATCACTGAGAGTCTGACTGCGCTGTGTTGTGACAAGGCAAAATCACTGTCTCTCTCGCGCGCTCTCTCTCTCAACAGGGAACACCTCGCATTGGACATAGCTGGAAGCAATTTTGGACCCATATTAATTCTCTTCCACATACACACACACACTTGTACACACAAAAACACACTTTTGAGTCTCTTCCAATACACAATCCAAACCTCAATAATTACTGGTTCTCTTATTATTTTTATTTGTAGGCAAGTCAAATATAATGTGTACGATAACTCGGGATGTTATGACGATGTGGTTCTATTGTTTCAAACAGAATATGACTTCCAGTGTGTTGGTTTGTAGCTGAATATGCAGGAGTTGCAACATACAGGTATGTCTGGCATTGACACATCTTTGTCTACTTGACAATGTGCTATGTTAGTGTGACTGACAAACTATTTGACCTGCTCTACTCATTTGTCCAAATAACATTATTCTGTTATCTATCTGTATTTTTTTTTTATTGACAATTAATTAGAACTTCATGCTTGCTTATGTTTTCCATCTTCACCCTTTCATGCATTGTATTTTCTTGCTTTTTTGTTTCACTGCTTTTGAGGTAAGAGGTGAAATTTTATCCACATACTTACAGTGTATATATATAAATATACAGTAAACTCTGTAGACACTTTATTAGGGACACATACTAATTAATGCAGCCAGCCAAGTCCTTCAAACAGCAAATAATGTTGCTGTAACTAAGCCAAGACAGGGTCAAGCAGCACAATTACTCTTTAACCTTACATTAGAATGGGACTAGTTGTCAGTGCCAGGCATGGCGGTTTCAGCATTTCAGATGCAGTTATCTCCCTGCAGTGTTCCCACACTACATTGTGTACAGGGAGTTGTGTAACAAAAAAAAAAAAAAAAAAAAAAGTCCATGTCAATGACAGAGAAGGACAACATGTTCGAGGCAGGGAAGCCACAAGTAAACCAAGCAGCTTTGCACAAATGTGATATGGAAAGGAGCATTCCGAGAAGTGCAAGCAATTAATCAAACCTTGAGCTAAGAACAAGTGCAAAAGGCTTCAGTGGACACATGATCACTGAATCTGGGTGATAAAAAAAGAGCCTACCCTACAGAATCTTGATTAATACTAAGTACCATGGGGTGTAGAGCAGAGTTTTCCAGTAATTTGGGAGTTATAAGAAAACCAAAGAACACTGGATAAATAATTACTGATGATTTTTACATGTTTTATTCTCCTTTTATAATTATGCACTCTAACAAAGTAAAAGTGTAAGTGTAAACGTGAAAAGCCTGTGTTGTTTAGAATATGTCAGAGAGAGGAACATGATGCAGTAATAATGTGGACACAAGGCCAATCACCATCGCCTCATGAAATCTTATGGGACTGAGAGGGTTAAATTCTTGCCTTGAAGTGGCGATGTCTTTTATCCAATCAGCACTGAAAGCTTTGCTGTTGCAACCAAAAGGGAAAATGTAGCATCTAAGAAGGTGAAAAAAAACAAACACACACACACACACACACTCAAGCTGTATCAGATATGAAGGATGGAATAAAATAAAAAGGGGTAGAGAGATGAGAAAAAAAACAGGACAGACATTTAGCGTTTTAAAGATGTGCTGGTCGGGTTGTGTTCAATAAAGAAAGTTAAAACATGTTTTATCATGGATGTCAAAGTTGCACAGTGTAAAGCATTATTTTTGTGTTGGGAGAGAAACATAAAACTAGAGGTGATTTAAGATCACGCTCCTTCCAGAAGCCACCCCCAGATTTATTGGCACCAATGATAACACACACTCTCTTCACCCATTTTGATCTTTTCTTACATACTCTTAATCATATTTTTCTTTTATGATACACACAGTATATACAGCTCTTCATGTTCATATCGCCATGGATAAACTATCGGAGCTTTTCCAGGTTGGCCATCCATCTTGCTCTATGAATCCTCTCTCCATACATCAAAACAAACTTTCACCTACGTCTAAAGCCTCAAAAATCATGCAGATGACGCTGTATTGATTTTTTCTTTATAAGCATTTGACAGTGCTTATTGAAGCAAACTTTGCATCACATAAAAACATGCCTCAAGGAGTTGTAACCCATAGCGACAGCCATGTTCTCCCTGTCACACGCTTCACTGAACATTAAGATGGTATTGTTTTTCTCCGCTTTGTTTACCCCAGTTGCAGTTAGTGCAAAGTTCTTTAAAATCACAGGAAGACGGAGAGAGGTGCATCTTCTTCATACATTGTGTAGAAAACCCAGCATGTATATAAACACAAACCTACACTGGTATATCTGAGATAAGATTATGATGATTACAATTCTTCTGTTCCTCAGTTTCTGAATATATAATGGGATTATGTTATCTAAAGTAGCAAATTAGATGAGCAGATGAGGGAATGGGCACTGCAACTGAAATGAATGAGCTCAATGTTAACTCTCTGTCCACTCGTGACCCCCTTTCAAACTGAGAGAAACCTCCATCTGCTGGAGGTCGTACTCAATTGCAGATGCGGAATCATCTCTTGCTGTTCCCTCGCCACACCACTGGCAGCCATTCTATGGTGTAAGTGTCTGTACAGACCCCCACCACAATCCTTTCCCAGCTGCCCATCAACATTATCTCTGCAGCGGGCCAATTAGTCATCATCTGCCCTGTTTTGTTGGGCTCACACAGTCAGACGTCCTCTGATTCAATAAATGATTTAAATAATGGGCCTGTAATCATAGATGCTGATAATTTTGAGTCTTATTCAATCCCTCAAATCAATTTAGTCTTCTGACAATACACCACAATCAGTTATATATTATAAATTATTTAAACAAAAAAACTAAGACTATCAAGAGTATCAGCATGTAAATCTATTACATGATTGGTTAGACAACAAAATATTTTAACAAACCAAAACTAGACCAACATTGTCACAAATTGATTGTCTGTCAGTAAGACACAAATGTTGAGGGTGCTGCACAATGTCATCTTTCCCAAAACAGGTAAACCAGTCATCAGGTGGGACACCAGTGATGGATCGCGTTCTTGTCATTGCACTGTCAGTGTGTCGCTGTTGACTTTACTTAAAGGACTAGTGTGTAGGATCTATTGGGATGTAGAGGTGCGTGTTACATTCATTCATTTTCTGTCATATTCTGTAAAGAGAGCCCCCTTAATCTTACAAACTGGACCTTTAATTGCAATGTATTTGTTTCCAGATGATTACTCACTAAGGGCAAATTAGCCAGAAGTACAGCAGCGGTGGCTGGATAAAAAAAAACAAAAAAATCACATCAAACACATTTTCCGCAACAGCACACATCATCACCTGCATGTTAAAAATTGTGTTTCCTTATCGTTAGTAGTGTGACTAACTCATCAGATTCTATAATCAAAAAAGTCGTGTGATCAGTCAGAAAACGATGCAACTCTCAAACAAACGTTTGTGGTGAAAGCTCATTTCAGCTGCCAAGTAAAAAAAAAAACAGTCCTTCTTTCACAAACTAAGCCACAATGGCTTACTGAAGGTGACAAAGATCCGCAATAATTTTGTTGACATGCTGGTTTATTGTTTGATGTGAAAGATGATGAGTTACATGGAATGATAAGCCCTAAACTGAACGTATTTATTTAAAAAAAAAAAAACAACATATCCTCATCAATCAGTTATATAGCTGTATGTGTTTGTGACTGTCACTGTGTTCATGAGTGTGTCACCGGGCACGTGTTTCACCCACACATACACAGACACACACTTTCACTCACACTTGTGCTGACCTTAACTCCGAAGCACAGAGCCAAAGCTCTTAAAGTCTTAAAACTGATGGTCTGGATACTCTCATCTCCTGTTCGCTGTGTCAAGTCATTATAGTGCACCAAGTCATTAGCTGATGGTGTAGTCATCCATTACAGCTAAGAGGGAATATAGCAAAGGCGAGGCACAGATGATTCCAACTTCAAGATGTCCAGATCATGTGAAGGACAATTTTTCTTCCTTTTCCTTTGGAGCCGTACTGACAAAGTGAAGCACTTCAATGATCAAGGTTACATTTTTAAAAAAAGGAGGATGAGATCTAATTTTATGTAAAATGTGCTAACTGGATGTACTGGAAGTATTGTCACTCGATGAAGCTTGTACAAAGGTTACGAGTTTGACTTTGTCGCATTATTTCATCTCCATCTACCGACTTTGCTTTGGCAGATCTGATTTTGTTGTGCATAAACTGTAAATGAGTCCTCTTGATTAAAAAACAAAAAAAACAAATGAGGAAAAGTTGGGCTAAATGAAAATATCAGTCACGTTTGGAAATAAGTTTTTTAAACTTTTGATTTCAAAGTAACAACTGTTGGTATTGGGAAGCTCCTGGTGGTAGATGCTTGTATGTAGGGTCAAGTTGTCAAGTGTCAGACAGGGTCAGAACAAAGTACAGGGTTGTTAGGTAATTGTGGTTTGTTGATATAATTATTGTAATCAAGCAGAGAGCTAAACTCCCATCCCATTTCAAGCTAGCCTATGTTCCACTAGAGGCAGCCGAAATATATTTCTATATCTTTCTAAAAAAGACTAGAAATTATTTAGGATTTGGTAACCAGTCACAGTATCCATTTTAAATTGACTATAAGGGCAGCATTACTCTTATGCCGAGGCATACTGCACCTTTTCACTGATCCCTAGTCAACTGAAGACAAAAGGAAATTGTTCAGGAAAGGTAAACAGATTTCGGAGGATCTATTAGAATAGCAGAAATAGAACATAATATTCATTAATATGTTTTCATGAGTGTATAATCATCTGAAAATGAGAGTCCTTCTGATTTCATTACCTTCGAAGAGCCCTTTATATCTACAGGGGAAGCGGGTCTGCCATGTTTCCTCAGTATCCCAGAATGGACAAAGCACACACAAAATATGGCCTTTTGCAGCCACCATAGATTCTTATACACAAAGCGGAGGGTGAATCAAGGGTTGCAGTTTTCAGCTTTGGACAACAGCTACACAGCGGTCCTTTAAACACTGGAGCAAAATACTTTTGAACCCATTATATCTAGCAAATTTACTATTCAGTATGTGTAGTGTGTATTCTCCACTCATGGAAACATTTCTGATGAGCTGCATACAGAAGCCTTTGGCGATACATTGGCATGGTGGTGAACTCACTCTGCATTACTTGCTTATGTAATCCAAAAAAGATATCTGTACATATATTCAGTGATTAGAATGCCGCCAACAACAAATATCCACACCGAATCTTAGCCTCTGATTCTTCTGATTATGTTTTAGTAAAGCTCAGTTACATAAATATAACCATGGTTTGCATAACAAAACACAATATGAGATACATATAGATGAGATACATAACAGCTAAAGGTGTTGGCAGTTCACCAAGAGGCCTGTAGTATTGTTGCAGTAATGGGTTGTACCACTGGGTGGGGACTCTTTTTGTTTGGTAATATTCACTTAAAACCGTCCAATTTACCACCCTCATACCTGCAGCAATGAAGCTGTCTTTTCTGATTTAGCACTTACATTATATTGTAATCTTACACTCATATATGACTGAAGAGTGGAGATTATAGTGGATAAGATGTGGTTGCTTCATACAGTAAAATAAAAAGCCCATTCTCAGTTAGCCAGCCATTGTACAGCTAACGCTAATGCCATCCTACCACCTCCAACACAAACAACAACATCACAGAAAATGACTGCCAAAGCAGAACAAACAAAAAATGATGTGATGCGATAAACATCTGGGCCAACATGACACAAACCACCTGGGCTTTTGCCTTTATTCAGATTAGCCCAATAGAGTTTTACAAGATCCTTATTTTGAAGAATGATGTATCAGGATATTTTATTGAACCTGTTTTTTGAGTGTTTGTGTGGATCTTCGCTTTCTACAAACAAAATGTATCATTGTTGTTATTATTAGGTCTCGTTAGTAGAACTAGACAAGGTTCCATGGCAGCAGTAATCCACATTACAGATGTTAGAAAATGTCAAGTCTTACTTGTTTTTGTCGGTTGTTTTTGTTCTCCTCCGTCAAAAGCTATATCTTCTTTCAGTACATATTTGGCTCTACACGTGTTACAGAGCCTGGATTGTGAAGGAGGCATAATTTAAAAAGCTGTTTTATTAATTTAGTTTAAAGAGTCATTTTTGTCTCAATTATAAAAAAAGAGAAAATGATGAACAAGAAGCCTTGATATCTAAGTTATGGCATCTGTCAATAAAACATGCAATGAAGTCAAAGAGGAAAAAAAAAAGGTCAGATGGTTGAGACTTGGCTGATCTGAAGGATGTAAGGCCCTGTCACAGCTCATTGTCTTTCAAAATTAATGGAAGAATGATGACAAGGCTAGGAGTGATTCCAGAGATGTGCAAAGCAAGGCGAGAGCAGACCTTCGGAGAAGAATATTTATGTTATAGCTTTATGCTAATATTATGTGGCAAGCAATTACATCTGTATTCAGAATGGAGAGCCTAGCCATAATTGACAATGACATAGAAGGCCTGGCTACAGGACAGTTTGATCAAATGAAGAATGTCATACTCTAGCCTTTTTCTTTGTTGGCAAGGCTAACCAATGATTATGTATAGACCAAGATTGATTCATTACACAAAGTCATATTTGAAATCATTAGACAAACATGATGATGAGTACATTTAAATTGTATCATTATTACAGAAATTAATTACTATAGCGTGTTGTGTGGATTTAGTTGTGATCTTGAGAGACAACATGGTGAATATTAATTACATTATTTTTTTTTTTTTTTTTTTTGATCTTCTATATGCACACTCTCTGACTGGTAATATGCATGCAAATGTTTCTCTGCTTTAGGGGCGGAACTAATATAGGCCACCCTTCTTGGATGGCGTCCCATTGGATAAATGTTATTTTGCAAGTCTGAAATCAGAAAACTGCTTTCTCACAGCAACGTCAAAGAAGGCAGACATTATGTGGCCCAATTCATTACAGTCACGGAAGGAGGGGGGTAGAGAGAGAGAGGTAGAGAGAGATAGAGAGAGAGAGAGAGAGAGAGAGAGAGAGAGAGAGATACAGAGAGAGAGAGAGAGAGAGGAGAGGGGGGGTTTCATTAAAGCTCCTGGTTTAAGCCCAGCCCATTCTGAATATGTAAATGTCTCAGGCACAGAGAAAAACACAGCAAGAGAAAAGCGAGGAGGGGAGGGGGGAGAGAGAGAGGAAGAGGAGGGGAGCAGCATGAAAAAGTGAGTGAGCGATCAAGGGAAAGAGAGCAAGGGAGTGAGGGAAAGAGAGCGAGCACTCTGAATTGTGAGTGGCTTACGACACTCAGTGAACAGAAGGTGCTTCTGCATGCGCTGTCAGTGTACTGCTCTGCTGCAAGGGATTGCGCGCTCCTTTGCTTCCCACATTTACCGCCCCTGCCTGACGACCAGCACCAGCCTTCAGCAGCCTCTTCCAGCTGGCTGAGAAAACACCCGGAGAGCAAGGGAGTGAACGAAAAACTGCAAGCCACAGGGGATGCAAGCGGCTTCTTAACCGAGATGAGCCACTGAGATGACAAGGAATACTGTTACACAAGAAAACAGTGGACAGGGTTCACCTCTTTAAATCCTTCTTCTTTTTTTTTTTTTTTCTCCTCTTGCATCCGTCACTGAAAGCATGATAACCCGCTTGAATGGATTTAAACCTTACAAGTCAGTGATTGCTTCAAGAGATGGACGATGATATGTGTTGACATCTGCTGAAACTTAAGCAGGAAGGGGAGGAGAAAAGAGCAAGGCAGATATTTAAAAAGATTTTTTCTTGGTCTTTTTTTTTTTCCTTTCACTGGTTGTCTCTTCTCCCCTCTGATCATTGCAGCAGAGGACTGCGGAGGAGCAAAAGAGACAGAGCTCATGCATGCAGACAGGGGAACTTGCACTTCCTACCATCTCGCTGAAAGCTACTTGGATTCCTTCTCTTTCTGGCTCTTTCACTTGAGGAGAACTAAGACATTGTAAGCCTGCCAAGGATCTGGTGTCCACTGAAAAGAGCGAAGGGAGGGGGGGAGAATTTGTACCACAGTGGGGTCTTTTTTAGATTCGCACATAATTAGTGTTGGGGCACAAAGCGAGACGCTGAATGGAGATTGTCAGCTTTTGGATAGGGGTGAGTAGGAACCTTTTCAAATAAGATCGATCAATGAGGACAATTTTATTTTTTTTCCATCCCCTCTACTCTCCACCCACTGCTTGATATCTAACATAAGCAAAGAGACTTGCCCTTTATCCTTTTGTTTTTTCGACACGGACTCCCTTGGTTGACAAAATAAAATAAATATAATCACTGCCTGCAGATAAAATACAGAAACGGAACAAAAGAGATTATTAAATTAATTAAATATGATGTGATGAATATGATGTGATAAGTGCAAAAATAATATCCAGAGTGGTTCAATGGACATTTTCTCAGTGGCATCCCTGGATATTTATGCTAATGGATTTCCTTCTAATTGGACTGTACTTAAAGTGGCCACTGAAGAAGCCCCCTGGGTTGATACTGTGTTTATTGGGCATTTTTCTAAGAACGGTTCCCTTGGTAGAGGGGGTTTGTCCAAGGCTGTGCCGCTGCGACAGCAAGCTGCTGTACTGCGAGGGGCTCAACCTCACAGACATTCCCCGCAATCTCAGCAGCGCCATGGGCCTGTCCATGAGAGAGAACAACTTGACCGAGCTGCGTGAAGGCCAACTGGCTGGTCTGTCACAGCTCACCTGGCTCTATCTAGATCACAACAACATTGACATTGTAGAGGAGGGTGCATTTGACAGGCTAAGACGGGTCAAGGAGTTGGACCTCAGCAGCAACCGGATTGAGAGCCTGCCAAATGGTACCTTTAGGCCCCTCCCAAACCTGCGCATCCTGGACCTCTCATACAACAGGCTGCAGGCACTAGAGCCTGACCTGTTCCACGGCCTTAGAAAGCTCACCAATTTGCATTTGCGTTACAATGCTCTCAAATTTGTGCCAGTGCGGATTTTTCAAGACTGCCGGAGCATGCAGTTTCTGGACTTGGGATACAACCAACTGCAGAGCCTGGCACGAAACTCCTTCGCTGGCCTCTTCAAGTTGACTGAGTTGCATCTTGAGCACAATGAGCTAGTTAAAGTCAACCTAGCCCACTTCCCTCGCCTCATCTCTTTACGTACCCTGTACATGCACAACAATCGTGCCACCATTGTTGTCAATACACTGGACTGGACATGGCATTTTTTAGAGAAGATTGACCTGTCAGCCAATGAAATCGAGTACATTGAGCCACATGTTTTTGAGAGTGCACCCAACCTTAAGGTGCTGATGCTAGACTCCAATCGGTTGACCTCTGTGGACCAGCACATCCTGGATTCGTGGTCATCTCTGGACAGCATTACCCTGGCAGGGAATGACTGGGAGTGCAGTCGCAACGTGTGTGCCTTGGCCTCTTGGCTGAGTGCCTTCCGAGGCCAGCGTGACAATTCCCTGCTGTGTTCAACCCCCGACACTGCACAGGGCGAGGATGTGTTGGATGCTGTCTACGCTTTTCAGCTATGTGAGGATGCCCCAATGGAGGTAACTACAGCAGGCCTGTACGCCTCTACAAGAGATCTGGCCCAGGGCGGCTCTGTTTTCCTGGGCCCATTTACTCCCAACCCTTATGAGGGTGAGGGTAGTGAGGTGGTCACCAGTTCTTTCACTGTCACAGTGGGGCATGATGACCTCGAGAGCACCATGCAGATCCACAAGGTGGTGACTGGCACCATGGCACTCATCTTTTCCTTTCTCATCATTGTGCTCATGCTGTATGTGGCATGGAAGTGCTTTCCTGCCGGAATAAGACAACTGAGGCAGTGCTTCAGCAGTCAGCGTCGTAAGCAGAAGCAAAAGCAAAGCATGCAGCAGATGGCTGCAATTTCTACACCGGAGTACTATGTTGACTATAAACCTAACCACATTGAGGGAGCTCTGGTAATCATCAATGAATATGGCTCTTGCACTTGCCAGCAGCAACCTTCTCGGGAATGTGAGGTGTGACCCTGCTTTGTGAGTACGTCTTTAACTGTGATTATCTGGATATACAGTAAACCCCTTTTTTGGATACACTGGGGAGGGGAATATTGCGGGACAGAAGGAATAAAGGGATCTTTTGGACACTTTTTACACAGCGTCTCACTGTGATGTGGAAGGAACGTGCTTTATGCGGCTGACTATTTCGTGGTGGATTTACTGCTACTGCTATCTACTGCTGATTTGAGGCCACAGGGCATAATAGGCCCCTGACTCTTGGACCTGTTGATGTTCTACAGAAACACAGAGAGGAATACATTGTGGGCACTGAGGCTTTTCTCTCATGGGTGGATATTTGAGCTTTAATGTGTCTTTCTACTTCAGGACATTTAATTATTGTTTAAAACAAACTGGGGACACACAAAAGAAGAAAAAAAAGAAAAAAAAAGCAAACCATTTGTATTATGGTAAACACAATATTTGACAAGCATTTAAAACATAAAAAAAAAAACATGTTTAAGTTCGATTCAAATGTAAAAATAAAAGTATGTGTAAAATATGTTAAAAGAAGAAGTGCAAGTGTGGACAAAAAATGATACAAGATAATAATCTATTTCTTTTGTAAACTACAAAAAAAAAAAAAATGTTTAAATAAATGAATTGCTATTCACAGTAAACTCATTTGTACGTGAGAAGCTGTCAGAAAGGATGAATGACAATAGACGCAGTCTTTGCGCTCGTGGACTGGAGAGCCACGTCTCTGCAGTGTATCGAACCAAAAAAAATAAAATGAAATACAAAAAAAAAAAATAAAAGGGGCAGAGGGATATCTGCATCTCATCTCCAATGTAAAATCCATGGTCTGAATTTTAAATACCTTCTCTGTTTTAACTCTCATATCTGTTGTTTTATCATTCACTGTGTTGGCTCGCTATCAGTGTAGTTTCTTTCCCCCTTTCCATTGCCTATCTGAGAATAGATTCAAATGATCTATTACATTTTAATGGGTTAGCATATTTTCATATTATTATATCACTATTTGTGTACCATCCAAGTAAAGAAAGCAGAGTGTCAAAGATCTAAAGCTATGCCTCTCATTGCCTCTCACTCTTTGGCTTACACAGAGGAGCAAAGCCTCCTGTCACTGAATCAAGCACACTAAAGACAACAATCATTGAAACCATGCATTTTTACAGTAAATCAAAATACAATGTCAGATTGTATCAGAATCATTGAAGAAACTATCCAACAGCTTAAAGGAAGATTTGCACATACGATATTCTTCACTGTGTTTTCATGTGATGTAAAATGTTTGTTGAATACAAGGCCATTTTGAGGTGTATATATATCCTTCTTCCTCTGGTGTTCATTGTGTAAATTAGTGCACTGACAGATGTTGTATTTCCTGGGTCCTTTGACATGAACAGTATGTTGTGTGAGGTGGGGGTTGCAGTGAGAGGGAGATGGAGGATCACCACAACGACTGCAGAAAGAGGGAACAGACTGCTCTCTAGTGTGCATATTCTCATACTGTGGCTGCATTTTACCGATTGTGCACCATTCTCTGCAAACTTCCACAGCAGTGGAACCATCGATATACTGAATTTTGCAGCAGCTTTTCTGAGAAAAAAGAAAATAATCAGTGCATCGATTTGCCTCATTTTTTTGTGTTATTTTGCGATAAATTAAGATAATGTTTACAACTTGTAAGTCAGCAGGAATAAAAATGTTTTGAGAAATCACTGACAATCATTACATAATTAGTTCCAATAAGAGTAAAAAGAGTTATATTCAAATTTATCGACAACATTGTAAGTGCACTTGGTGTTCTGTTGTTCTGCTGAACAAATATGCAACGAAGGGTCAGAAAACAACAGGTAAGACTCGGTTCTTAAAGGGTTAGAGATGGTTTGGTGAGTTTTAAATTGGGGGAGCTTGTGGGTTTTACAGAACCCGGGAGTAAGCCCTACCTGAGAAGAAGTGAGATCCCTCAGGCAATAATGTGTCTAAAAAAAATGTTTTGCTGCAGTTGAGGATTCATTTGATCGGACCAAGGCTCATTATCTGTGGCTCTGAAACAAAATATGTTGAGCTGAAAATGGTAGCTACTGGCAAAACGGGCAAACACATGTAATATATTTATAATGCAGCATTTTGTGGAAATATTGCAGGGACTAGACAAAACTGTAAGCTTTTGAAAACAATTGATTCAATGTGTGTTCATTGTTATAACAAGATCATCCAATCCTGGAGGGACTGACAAAATGAGCCGTGGGATATACATATCAAAACACCTACTTTTCCTCCCACAACTCATAGGATTTCTCTCAGGTAAAATCCCATCACAAAGTAATCATCATTATCAATATAAAGGATATACTGGGAATTCAGTGTTTTGCACCTGAGTGCACTAAACTGAAACTATTTTCTTATCCCGTTCTTCAATAAATGCAAGTGGTAGTAAACATGCATTTCATGTTGTAATATAAATACATTGGATAAAGAATATATTAAAAAAAGGTTTCCTACGAAATTCCTGCCAAAAACTTAACATGTGTCTACATTTGTAAGTGTTTATGCTCACAGTTGGGTTAAGAGAGTTTGTCTTCTTACATATTCATGATAAATGGCTCTGAGTCATGACTTTTGATCTGAAACTGACCTCAGTGGTCTGTGACAGTAAATGGATCCTGTATCAATCGTTAACACCAAACCGATGTTTGAGAAAGTGACCCATATAGGATGAAAAAATAAAGGTGTAGTGTGAGTAATATAGCCAGGATGCAATTTCATGTTTTTTTTGCTATTAACAAGGCGATTAACTCTGGTGAACAACTAAATTAATAGTGTGCATGTAGAGCTCAAATAACAAAAGTACTACCATTTGTGGCTATTAGAGGAGACGTTTTGTGGAGTGATAATGGTTTAAAATTGCCATGTGGGATTTATGATCCATTTCTTGTTTATGGAACCAAGGGCGTCCCACTTTTAGACTCAACGTAGCCCTTAATCATAACCTGCCATATCATGCGAATGCAAATAACTGCAGTATGTACGTCAGGGCATCATGATGGGGACGCAGATTTATTTCTCTCTTTCATCTTCACGTCCTGTCAAGAATTTTCACCACTTTCGAGTCCTTCACAGCCCCTTAAACATGAAACTGCTGGGTAAATTTGAGGTTGTGAAGCTTCATTTGTATAAATATTGGATGATGCCTGGCATGGAGGCCAGTACTGGCACTGATATTGATTTCATTTCACTCTTTTCTTGAACAAGCAACCAGGGCAAAAAGTGATGGAGAATGGCTCTGAATATTTTAAAAGCTTTAGGTCCTGAGGGCTGGCATTAAAATACTTATCTCTATCCTTACTCACCTTTACCTCCACTCTCTCCCTCTCTTTCCTTCTGTCCATAAAACACACTAAATGTAAGGAAAAAACATCAATTCATCTAACTGACAATAGATCAAATCTCTGCTTGACCTAAGCCTGGGGTGATAATTCCCTGAGGGGAGATATGTGCTCTCAGACAGCATCCATTATAAATGCCTTGATTGATGATGCTGAGTAAAAATCAATATAGATGAGTGGTAACCAAAATGATCATAGTGATAACAAATGTATCCATCTCTCCCTCACATTTTCAAGCATAGACTGATGGATGAGGATGATACGATTTATTTATATGTAAATTGGTAATTCATTTGGAAGATGGTTAGTCGTTGACATGGTGATTGGGTGACTGTCTCACACAGATCACAGTTGAGTCAGAAAAAAAAAAAAAAGATTCTGCTTTTTTTAAAAGCAGTTGGGCGTGAGAGCGTAACATTTGTTCTGTACTTTGCAGAGCTGCAGCTGTTTGCCAGCCAGAGGATATACAGGGGTTGTGTGTGTACAACGCACATGCTAATAGGTCTGAAGCTATTATTGCCTTGTAGCTTATGTGGCAAAAACTGGTGTATGTGTGCACATGTGTGCAAGTGTGTGTACTTGTGTGGTTATAAATCAGCACAGCGGACCTGGAAATCATATGATGCCCGGGACAATATTGTTATAAGTGCAATGTTGAAATGGAAAAAAGAAAGAAAGATTAATGTGAAGGCAGAGTTACTGACACAAAGAGTAAAGGTCACAACAATAAAATGAGAAAATTCAATGGCAGTGTGGTGCTCAAAAAGTGGGGCATTCTGTACATGAAGCGCGGGTCAGCGCTAAAGGTCAAACACTGACAATGAACAGACCCCGCAGGCTCAAACTGTACAGGTAGCTGCTGGGTGAGACCCCAATACAATTTAGCTTTACTGCCAATTGGCAAGCACTCTACACTAACCATATCAGAGTCATGAGCCTTGTTCGCACCAGAAAATAGATGAGAAAAACAGCAAAACTGGTTGTCTATAACATGAAAACAACAATATCCGAGAATGGTGCTTGTATGTTTGTGCCATAGTGTCTGCGTGCACAGTACCTTTGCCTGTGCAGAGGTGTATGTGTGTGTGTCAGTGACAAAACATCACTCTGCAGATCTTTGGGAAGTAGCTTGCATCACGAGCTGCAGTAAGGGGAGGGCCCTTAGAGACGCAAACAAATCCTTAAAAAATAAATTAACCTGGCTTCCTGTGAGGGGTATCGATCGGGCAACATTCTGCCATCTCATTGGGACTAGGACTGTGCTGCATAATAAACGCTTAACACCCCCTCATAACTGGATGGAGAGCTAAATCATGGGTGGCAGCATGTACTGCAGTAGGCTGTAAGGAGCTGGCGATGACTAATGACAATGAGTGGGTGGCTTTCCACTGCTTCTTTTATAACAGGTGGGTTATCAGGATCAATATTCTAATCATCATCAACATTATCTTTGATTCCAAAACCTCTGACACACCGTTTTCTGTCTCTTCTTGTAAATGCCCTTCTCTTCCTCCTCCCAAATACTGCTGCTGTCGTTGTTATGAATGTGATATTAATGAACTGAATTCAATGGCACTAACAAAATCCCGGTGTTTACATAACCTATATGTGAGAAGCTGGGGATTAATTTAAAGAGGGCAACGGATGGACATTTCACTGCCACATTATGTAGAGAGATCTCCTCTTTAAAATTATATATTTTAGATGCTAAACTAAAGACTGCTTACATCCCTTATGAATGTTGAACAAACTGTAAGAAAATAATAACTTTACTAAAACAGACACAGGTCTAGTGGGTCACTTAAATTACATTAATTGCTCAGGCTAAAAATCTCTAGGCGGCCTATAGCCTCCCTACACCCACTGCTTCATTTACACGCACCATACTCATGCAACACTGAATTAATAATGATGACTGAGGAGTCATTATTCTTACCTACATATGGTACTGTATGTAGAGCAGTGCTGTCTGCTGAGGAAGGTGATGCTGGTTAGAGAATGGGGGCAAGGTCGGCATCTGAATATTCATTACAGTGAGTCAGAGGTTGGAAGAGGAGCAGACTACACTGGTGGTCATTATTATTATCATTATTATTATTAGAGTGCATTTTGTAGTGAACTTTCTAACTTTCTTGCTATTGCCAGGCTGGATTATCCCATGATAATGTTTTGTCTTGTACTCAACATAAAGCATCAGGGTCAGTCAGTGAGATAATACGACAACAACAGCTGGGCCTACATCTGGGGCTCCGTGGAACCAGTATAAGAGCAGATGTGGGTCAGGACATAATATTCAAAGTATTATGGTGGCAAAACTACAAAGCTTTATCCAGGACTGGACTCAGGATTTTATATTTATTTATTGTTATTCATACCTTCACAGACTGACCCTGGTGCAGTTGGGGAGATATCAAACAAAATCCACAATAATATAGTTATATTTCTACGCCACAGATCTTTTATGTCATGGTGTGTTTTCATGAAGATGTAGTGTGGTTCTATTCCTCATGTGTCAATAGTCAGATGGTCATATTAAATTAGATGCCTGCAGACATACAGTATGTCTAACACTTACTCCAGCACGCACACAAGGAAAGGGAGATCAATAAAATACATGGCTGAGACTAATGTGACTGAATGTGGACTGTAAGTGCGTAGGAGATCCTCTGTGTAAAAACAATGCATCATTTCAATAATAAAATAGTAATTGTATACATGTGAGGGTTAGAGTCATCCAGAGTTATCTCTCTTCGTAGAACAAATGCAAAATAGCATATTCTAACATGGTAAGGGTAAATCGGATTTTGGTTTAAGCATCAGAAGAAAACTGTGTGATCTTTTATCTAGAGATAATATATCTAGAACTATATCAGCAACTTAGAATTTAATTCTAGTTAATGACATTTAAGAACATTTTGCTTCATGCTTTGCTTCATCAATTCAAATAAGACATTTATGAATCTACCTTTAGGTGGATGTATGAAATTAAGATTATGATTTATAAACAAAACAAAAAGTAACAAATAAAACATTTTTTTTTAAATAATGAATAACATTATGCAGCCTCATTGTGCACCTCAGATGTAAATTTCAACCCCATTGCCATTTGCGGGACATTCTGGCCTTTGTATATTAAGCTGCTGTGAATGAACATTTAAATTCACTGTGTTCCACGTGGGCAACTCAAACAAACAAACAAAAAGGAAATGAATAAAAACCGCATCGTGAGAAATGATTTCAGAACAATGCCTTTTTTTTTTTGTTTGTGTCGCAGAGCAGACAGCTAAACTTGTATGCTAAATGACTCATCAGGACAACTGCATCGTGTTTCACTGTTCACAGTCAGATCACCTCAAGTAAAACTGAATCTCAAACAGCACTCTGAGTGTTCCAAACGGACGACACGGCGAGTCTGTAGAAGCTTCTTTTTGAATAAAAAGTTAACGCAGGTTAAGGGAAGTAAAAATAGACAGCATTTATCATTTCCCATTTATCTGATCAGTGTCAGGATGAATAAATGCTATTCTACCCGCTCTCCTTGCTCCCACTCTCTTCCCTATCTGTGAGGGCAGATTGGCATCTCTCCAGTACCCAATGAGATTGGCTGCATAAATGGAATTGCCCCATTCTCCAAGTGTCAGCTGAGCAAAGGGAATGTGTTCACTGTTTACAAAACCATTGTGCTAAAATGCATCCCAAGTGCAGCACTGACTTAGAGATGCAATTTTGGTAAAAAAAAAAAAAAAAATCTCACTGTGACAGTCAATGTGTACAAGCTAATCCAGCCCTGAGGCTTCAAAATAAATACATAAGATGGACTTACCTGTCATATCGAATGCAGGAGAGAAGACCAATGGATCCACGAAGAAAGCCAAAAGAGACAAAGAGATAGAGAAAAGAAAATGCTTGTTAAAATATATACTTTTTTGCATTCAATTTTGACATGGTCTGTCAAAACATCTTTATGTAGTGTTCACTCAATGGGAGGTCACAGACTGTTCTCAGAGACACACAAACAGTTCAAGAATGCAACAGATTGCTGTGAGATTAGGCAGTCTGTGGCAGAGTACAGTGGCGTGTTTGCACTGCATACCATACCATAGTTAAACCGACGGCGCGTTTAATGTCTAAGTCGCGACAGACGTCGACAGCGAGAAGAGGGAGATCGGAGAGACGACCTTTTATTGGGAGACTGCGCTGACGAGCTGTGACGGGCCAACGGTGACACCGGCATCCCGTTCCGCCGACCATGCAGCACAACACTACAAGTCTGTATAAGTTTATAACACCCCCATGCTTCTGTGCACTCTAACGGCGTACGGATGTTAGGATTTGATCACATCATTGCTGTTACGGCTTCACACAAATTGAAAAAAAAAAAAAAGAGAGAGAGAGAGCCGCTGGTTGACTTGTTAGAGCTGCTGCCTGCCACAAGATACATGTTTGAATGTTGACTATTTTTCTGAGAGGAGTTTTTGTTAATGGTTTGCATGGTTTTCTCCCAAAACTCTGAAGACATTCAAAGACTGAAGACTCTAAACAGCCTGCAGGTATGAATGTGTAAACCATGTTATGCACTGTTCATCTCTCCAAGGTTCCTTGATGTGTTCAGCTTCTTAACCACCCTTTATACTCCACTATAATTTAATCTTACTGGGGGGGAAAAAAACATACAAACTACAGTGCATTATCAAACTTCATGGCTTGGGACACCAAGAAAGCAGGAGTCTAGATTTTACCGATAATATTTCTGTACTTTAGCTAAGTAGAATTTTGAGTGAAGACCTTTTACATTAATGGAGTATTTTTTCCAATAATGTATTGGCACTTTGAGTACTTCTTCCACCACTTGTACTGGGATAAGACTGCCACACTCAAATGGATGCAAGCTAAGCACCACAACCAATATGAATGATAATAAAACGAATAATAGCAACAATGTGGATTTTGCATAAATTGGAGGAGCAATGTGGCTGAGGTGAGTGAAACAAACTTATCCAATATGCTGTTGCAGCACAGCTGATGACAAATATTGTGCTATTATAGTGTTATTCATTTCCGAAGGCCAACTGTTTGTATTAATCAGGGGTGAATAAAATTCACACTGTAAAATAAGAATCGGACTTCAGCACTTTGTTCAGTTTTTCTACTTTTTCACAGAAGCGGATAAATGAGTATTGACTTTCAGGGATGCACGTCACCATCAGTACGTACTGCCATCACGATAACTTTAAATAAAGCGTGGCATTGAAACAGTGTGTGAATTACTAGTTATGAGATATTCTAGGAAGCTGCCCACGTCAGTCATCTGTGAATGTGTAAACTGCTCTGTGATATATCATATGTCAGTTTGCCAACATAAGATGGAATCAATTTCCAGGAATGGATATTTTTAAATATTGGCATGCAACAACAAATTAGTCCCTTCAGTCTAGCAGTGCTTACTATACGTTTGACAGTCCGTTGGTTAATTTAACCGATTTTTACGCATCTTAAATACGCTGTAATCTACGCTCTTCCAAATCCTCTCCAGTGACACATACTAAATGTTGGAGGTGATGATTCAATATCTGTATATGCTATACCCATCATTTACATTTTCTTGCTTCTATATGTTTAAATATAACTGTGAAATAGATTTTTTTTTTTAAAAACAAGAAAAGCTGGTTTTCTGCTTTCCGTGGTAAAAATACTAAGGGAACCAATCGGTGTTGAATTTAGCATATAAATCCACATCTGTTTTGGTATTGTTGCAGCTCAGTGAATTGTAGTTTAAGACAGAATGAAGTGGAATATGCAATACATTTATGGTCAATGTCAACCTTGCTGTATAAGGCTGAATTTCAGTCAATATGCCATTATTTTCCCTCTTGGTTGTTATGTACAGGAAAGTTCCCAATTTACAGGCAGGTGCTCTTTTGTTGGAAAATGAATCCAATAACTTTTGAAATGAACGTAATAACCTTTTGAACAAAACGCATTTACACTCAGATCACTGAAGCTAATGACTTGTGACAGTGATATTGCTTTTAGTTAATGCATTACAAGTTCCAATTGGCTCCAGTTTTTCAGCAAGTATGTTAATGACAAATGAGAATAATTCAGATTGCCTCATTAAAGAGAAATGAAAGGTGTGATTCCAATAGAAATGTGCCTCTGTTGCTTGTCTTTACTGTTGTTCAGTCTTAAAGATTGCCTGACAGAAAATGCATGACCAGCTGAACTGTGGGAGTGCGGAGAAAGAGAAGACATACAGTAAGTGCTAAAAATGCATACAAACACATACAGTGCACGTACAGTATATTAACAGGAGACACAGTGTTGGGATTCAATGACATTTGAAGACAAGAATACAAAGAGAGCCCACGAGAAAACCACGCTTAAGGAAATGAAAAGAGATAAAAATCACACATATTGCAGTTTTGACCATTATTATAGGTGGAAACAATAGTGACAAACACGCGGGTCTGTGGTTATTCTGCCCATAACTGCTTCAGTAGAGGTTATGGAACTTTTTCAATTTTCAAGGCAGGAATATAGAGGGTGATATAAGTGCTGGGTGCTCGGTGAAACAGAAACAGTGGTGGATGGTAAAGTCTTTGCATTGAAAGGAAAAGGTAATGGTCAGAAAAATATTGTAACAACAAAAGAGAAACACGGATTTGCTTAACCATCCATGCCGACTGTACGTAAGAACGGATGCAGAAGCAAATGAGATCCGCTCAATTAAATAAAAATGGGATAGTAGAAACTAAATTATTTGCTACATCACTTGTGTTAGTCAGTTTGTTACATTATTGACGACTTACATGTAGGATCGCTACAGCCCTGTACCACAATCAATCCAGAGAAGGTACTCTTTATGTATTACATGCATCACCATTTGATTTGACTAATGCTTGCTGTTTGAAGGTTTACGACCTTATTTTGAATAGGTTAGAATTTGCACTAGATTAGCGTGGTGAGACTTTAAGAAGCTATCCCCTGGGAGTGTGACAAATAAAGGGGTTTAGGATGTCTTTACACAGATCTGCCTCATGTGTTTTAACAATTCTGACCACCATAATCCATTAAGTGTCAACTTCAGCTGCATTAATTCAATCGTTCTCATAATCAAAATGGTTGCTCTGAGCCCCCGCTGCGGGGCTTAGTGATGGTGTGCTGAGAATGAAAAGGCACATTAAAATGGGCCAGAGCATGCAATCCCCCAAAAAGGCATTTGCTGCGCTCTGCATGCACCAAGGACATGCAACAGTAAGGTCAGGATCACACATTGGCAGAATACTGAATAAGTCAGCCTCCTGGGCTGGGATTCCTGGATCCAGCTCATCCTCCCCTGTCCAATGGTAAAATGTCTGATCGCTCTAGATACGCTGCCCCTGAAGGCTTGCTGAAAACTTCCAACATGCTGCAGCAGTCTCAAGTACAAGGAATGTACAAGGTACATGCCCTCACAAGAAAAACAAAAAAACAAAAAAATACCCTGAACTGTCAACATTCACATATTGAAGAATTCACAATGAGTAACAGGACATTTTTTGGGTGGATTTCCTCAGTCTACATAATTCATTTTACATTTTTAAATCCTCTTTGGTCATAAATAAATGGTGGGTTACATGTAAAGTATACTGTTAAAACACTACACACCTATGGATATGCTTTACAGGCTGTATGGGGAAACAGGTTGTCTTTTCTGCCTTTATTTTGAGAAACCTGCACCAGCAGAGCCCGGGAAGCGTCCTTATTCTGTTGCTAGGCAACCACAGAGTCAGCTGCTGTCCACTATTTTGCTATTAGTTAATGCTCTTCTAATTGAAGGAGAAAAAAAGAAAAAAAAAAACAGCATTTCAGTCACGACGCTGGACATCTGATGCCATTTATTGTCATTTCCTGTCATGCTGAAACAGTGGGCAGAAACCACCCAAACCATTACCCCTGTTCACAACTGTAGCTCTGTTGCAGAAGAAGAGAGCCAGAAGAAAGCCCAGCCTCTGTTCTCATTTGATTAGACAGAACACACACACACACACACAAAAAAAGCTGCAGCGACGAAGGACTTTTTTTTTTCTGCATTCAGTAGATCTGACCCTTTTCAACTCGGGGTGCTCAGGGCATTGCTAAAAAAACATGTACAGCGTGCTTGGTGTTCAAAAGTGAGATGTCCTGAGTGAATAAGAATACAAAGCCCCTCAGATACAGTGATAATTACAAAAGGCAGCGCTCACTGCCGAAAGGTGTCCAATGTGATCACCTGCTAATTTCAGACAGTCCCTAAATATTTAGTAAAAAAAAAAAATACTGGATTTGGTTCTCAGGTTGGCTTTCACTGCAGATTTACGATCTTACCTGTGATAAGCACACATGTGACCGCACATAACATCTGATAGAATAGCACAGAAATATAAATTAAGAGCTGATCAAGTTAAACTGTGTTTCTTCTATGCCAGCCAAATGAGAGCAGAGAATAATCACACTCATTTCTTTGTGGAATTTCATATGCACGGACCCTTCAGGCAAGTGTTGTTTCCTCCTCCATTGAAAGCATTTGGGACTGGAGTGTGGGAGTGGGAATGAGAGTTGTTATTTTAAAGCTGGCACTAATGAAACCCATGGGTCTGCGATGACAATGGGAGGATGTTTGATGAGCAAGTATGTGGTCCAGTCTGTGCTTTGTGTTTGGCCTTGCATGTGTGTCGATATGTACTGTATGTAGAAGACACACAAAGAATTGATCCACAACGTCAGTTTTGTGACATTTCAAGAACTGTTCAAACCTGACACATTGTCCTCTTTAATCTCCTAGTCTGAATGTCCCATGCCTGCAAACCTATGAATATATTTGGATTATTTTGACTAAAAACTGGCAATAACCTTCAAACACACACCAATAGAAAAGCCGAATGGGACTATGCCACAGAGGAATAGGCTGTACCCATAAGAGAAATGTTCCCGTTTTTATTAAGTTATTGATATACCGATAATTAATAGAAGTATGGTCAGTGACCACTGAACATTTACAATGACAAATCAGTAATTTTATATGGGAAAGAAGCAACAGGACACGAGCACAATGAATGCAAACAAATATGCAGGGAAACCGACAAGACCTCAGTTGAATTCACAAACTCAAACTTAACAGCTAAATCTACAGATACAAAAAAAAAAAAAAATAGAACATATCTCACCACAGGAGACAAACAAAAGGTCTACAACCAACTCTTACAGCAAACAGGCTATGGTATAATAGTGACTGAGTAGGTATGTTCTAGTTTCTCTACCTTGGGGTCAGTATTCAGCGTGGTAGTACACAGTATGCATCTTCCATACTTGCATTCATCCGAGCCAACAAGTATATATAGATAGAAATAGATGTATTCCGAGCACTGAAGCTCATTACCTTATGACCTTTTTTCCTACAGTGCATGTTTAGGTTCTGAAATGTAATTTGCATCAACACATATGTCAAGCAATTAAAGCTAAAACATCAACAACAAAAAGAGAATAACACAATTAATTCTGACTGACTTCACATTAATATTCATAGTCCATTATAAAAAAGGCCTTTGGATTCTTCATTCAGCTCTGTCAACCTTAAAGGTATACAGATTGGAAACCTCAAATAACGAAGTTTATTTGAATTCATCCCTCCCTGTTACAAGGACACTTCCAAGGCTCCTGTACATTTATAAAGGAAAGAAGCTGAATGTTTCCTAGTCTCGCACATTGCATCTTGCACTCAACCATTGCTGGTGATTACTGGTACTGGTAATATCCAGCCTGGAAATGTTACAAATACATGCCTGGGAAGTCTCAAATGTCGTCTTTCAGACTGGATAGTGCTCAAATTTGTTTTGTACTCTCTCAGATATTTTGTTGTCAATATACTGCCGTACTCAGAGCTCTGTCAAACTCTGTCAGATGGATGTTACTGTACAGGCTTTCTCTAACTCTCTCCATGTCTTAAACTGACACCTTCCAGACATGTTAATGCCTAGATATCTGACAGTCATCAAGAATTCATGGACCATAGCTATATATGCAACCCTTGGTTTAACATCCATGCTGGCTGACGTTTCACTGGCACATGCCTATTTTAACTGGTAGCAGAAGTAGCAGAGTGGGAAATATGAATGAGTAATGGGACTAAATTACTAACCACAAGAAGTAGATACAGTATTTTTACTATTGTAATATTTCGACTACTACAACTCTCAGTTGCATGCTCTCAACTGTCTACACTGGTGACAGCTGACTGGTGTATTTATATGTCAAGGATGTGTTGTGTGCGGGGGTGGGGTGGTGGCTGCTGACGAAGGTGACATGGAGTCATAGTTTTGGGGAGGAGAGAAGACACAATAACAGGATTTCCTTTGAAAATGGGAAATAATTTTGGTTGCAAGAAACACTATAAAATGGGATAGTCTTCTCTTAAAATAAATCTATATTTTCTACCAGTGCTGAATGAAATGCCTTTAGAATATCAAATAAGACAGACTTCTTCCTTTCATCTAATAATCTTGTATATCTGATGCCATTTTGTTTATATACTGACACTAAAGAACCAATACCAGCTTTGGGTTACCATTTCAACCTGAACTTGAGAAAGCACACCAAAAACTAAAAATAATTACAAGTCACTTTCCAGCGATTTACATTCCCCAATGAATAATGATTGTATCATGATTTCTTTTAATAATGCATGAATTTTACTGAGACATTTATGAACACATTTTTTTTTTAATTTTCTCGCACCTTTGCATTTTAATAAGCTATAATAAACAGAAAACATTATGCAAATGTAAATAGCAAAACTGTTTAACTGCAACCTTGATATGAGGTGGAAGGATCAATAGAGACTGAAAGCGAGTCAAAGGTTTGGAGGACAGAGACTCAGCAATGCCAAAATCCAATACAACCAGATGGTCCCCGGAACAAGCATCGCCTAGAGCAAGCTACCTCCCCCTCTCACAATTTACTGTACATTCAAGCATGGACCCACACCAAACATCCCCCTGCGCCATCTTCAAGATGTATTTAAAAATGACACTAAAGACATTCACGGTGCTCTCTCAGGTCAAATCTTGTTGTTTTTATTGTGTTTTTTAGGGGCATTTATCTATTAATTGAGCTTCCATCCTATATATACTGTATATATATATTAAAAAAAAAAAAAAAAGCTTGTCTTTCTGGCATTTTTCTGAGTAAAAGGGTGAGGGTACTGAAGATGGAAAAGACGTATCTAAATATCCTGAACAAATGGTTTTATTTCCTTGGATGAAGCAAAGAACAAAGTAATCAGTGAGCAACCTCTCTTGCCCCTCTTTCACAAGCCCACGCTCCAACACATCCCACACTCGCAGATATACTGAGAAGAGAAGATGGGCTTGTTATTGGCCACAGTGCAGGAGACTCATCAATCAATCATGAATTAATAGTCAGGCCATCTCATTGAAACACATGCACCCCTGCAGTCACACAACCACACACATACAGAATTCTGGCCTCATGGATACACATGACTCAAAATCAAATCACAAAAGCCATTTCATTAAACTGAGCTGTAATTCAATAGCTGTAATCATTTACTAAATGATTGTTGGGAAAAAATGGCTCTTTCAGACACTGTTGCTATGCCACAAATCCCATAATTCTACAGCATACCGCATTAAAAGGGCCAATAAGTACTGCATCAAGACATTAAACCGCAAAAACAAAAGCATATTATAGTCACAAAACGAGCTTACAGTGTTTTTGTCCCTTGGGAACATTTTAAGCAATATTACGGTGCTTCTTTGTCTATTAAACAAGACAACGACTAGAAGACCATGCGATAAATCTCTTTTATGGAGAACACAGGCATGATTTGGTCCATACTACCAGCCATAAGGGGCTCGGTAGGGGGTGGTGAGAAAGGATATGCTCGCCAGTCATTGTTGTTTGAGAAGCCACTGAGCCTCTTGATCCCTGGGTAATCTCCAGCTATCTGTCTGAGTTATCACCTCTCCTGATTTAGGTCATCCTGGCTGCTTTCAGTTTTTAGGTTGTCCACCATCCCCCACAGAGCACACGCACACAAAATCCCACATGCAGCGAGACAAGAAGATAAAAAGGCAGCATGAAAAGGGGAACGCATACACATCAATGCACTGCTCTTTCTCCAGTCGCTAATTTTACTGATTTACAGTGTGGTTCAGGGACAGATACAAGTCTTTCAGGATGTCAAAACATGCACAGCTTAATAACCCACTGCTGTTTGTCCATGATATTTCAGTAAAGTAAAGTCATGTTTGTCATAAATTAATAGGAAGTTGTGCAAATAGACATTTCACGGAAATTATGCTCCTTCTTATCTATTGTCTACTATGTTAGCTTAGAGTCAAAGTCATATTTAAATCTTATTAGATGGACTAATGCTCAGTTTGGTGCATACTGCTCAAACAGTATCACTAATTTGGTTGATTAGACAAAGAGTATCAGGGCTATGGCTTTAATTGAAATAATAATATGCAGCTTTTAGTGCCTTTGCTAGTCCTTATTAGTTATTAGTATTAGCCAGCATATGTATTATTTGATTTCATTACAATTACTTTAATGTGCAAAGATCATTTTTCATTCTATTACATGCATAGAAAATTATAAATGTTTTAAATATTAAATCATGTCTCGCTTTGTTTTTAACAATTGTTGACTTACAGTTCTATCTGCGTTTAATGGTTTAAATTCAGCACAAACAACACCGCTGCAGATTCTGTGTTTTCAATGTGTTCTGCAGGAGCAGATTTGTTCTTTCTGTGGATGTGTGGTGACTGAATGCTTTGATCTGTTTGCCGATACATTTTCTGACCAAGGCATTTACCATTCTATCCCAAAAGCATCTTGATAAGCGTCACTTTGCAGGATTGTGCTGAACCGATGTTTTGTCGGTGGTAAGCATCCATCCTTCCACTGAAATATAAAGTAAAATTCTATCCTGATATTTTCATGGAGCAGTGGAGCATGCTGAGCCTCGTTTTCAGATCCATCTACTGCTCAACGTTACTCTCCCAACCCCAACCTAAACTACATGGCTTTCTTGCTCCATATCATCTCCTTATGGCCAACACTTCTCAGCTCTGTGACTAACAGTTCGCTCCCTGGCCCTTGAGGAAGACTAATATCCTGTCCTCCTTCACTGTAATGAAAAAATGTAGGCTGGGGAGAAAGGCTGGAAAAGTCTGGATAAAGGACTAGCTGCTCATAGATCCAGTTTGGGTGTGGCAAGAGATCTGCAAGATCTGCAGCTGTGGCAAATTATTTTGGTCTAAGTTGGGATTGATTTGATCGGACAAGTGATCCGATGTCCCTCTATAAATATAGTATAATGCATTGTAGTAATTGGTTAATTTATTTTCAGCTACTTTTAAATATTAATAAGCATAACATTTGTGAATAAGGAACAAAATATAAATACAGCGATGCCCAACTGTTTCAAGAGTTTGAACCAATTGATTAAATATATTAAATCCCAGTCTTAAACAGATTAGATTGCCATTGATGTGGAAAAAATATAATTACAAAGTTCAATTTGAAGATGTTTTTACATCCAAACCCAGAACTATTCAACAGATTAAGAATGGAACAGAAACAGTGACCCAATTGTCCCACGAGCCATGAATTCATATTACAGTTTTGAACCGAACTGTCCACACACTGTATCAGTGTGTGTATATATCATGCCTGACTTGAGAACAAAACCAGCAATAGTTCGGGACAGTGAGAGTAAATGCATCCATTCACAATCGAGGGAATTACTGACCTACTGGGTCAACTGCAGTCTGGCGCCCTAGGCCTTATTCCAAAAGCTACCAATTGGGGTAAGTTCTCATGATCTTGACCTCCACAGATGTCACAGTGGATGGGTGAAAACAGCATGTTCCCTGCTGGTTTCCAACATATAATACATCACTTGCCATTATGCAGTCAGTATCCCAGTCTCACTGCAACACTGGACCATTGTTTGAAGAAAACAGGCGGCATCGGTCAGAGTTAAAGGAACGATTCATCATCGAGGCCATGGGTGCTCTTGACAGCATTCCAGCCAACACCAAGGGTCTGTGTAGTGCCCTTCTGAAATGCACACTAGACAACATCAACGCACTTCTCATGTTTTCTCATTACAAGTGATACGGGAATAGCTCATTTAATACCAGTTTTATCTCCTCTTACCATTTCTTATGGAAAGTAGAAGCCATGGAATTGAGGAATTCCACAATTTAGGTATCTTATGTATTGCCCTTCACCATGAATATGACTTCATTTTTCATACATATCTGTACTTGCATGTCAGTGCAGAGATAGGATGGTGCTGCCGCCATATATAAATGCATATATTTATGTTCACTTATGCTGTGCATTGCTGTTTAAACCGGCTGTAAGGCAAAGCTGTCATCAAAGAGGATAATGCCACTCTCCAACCTACACTTACAAACAGGAAGCTTGAATTCAGCTCACAACAGCTGGATTTGCATTGCTGAATTTGTACACATGAGGACAGCATGTGATCATAAATAGGGTCATGGTTGCTCTACAAGTTATGCAAGCCAGGTGAAATAGTCTACAGTCTACAGAGTTGACATTGCCCAAAAGTGTGAATGGCAGTGTGTTAAGGCTGTGTTACTGATGGACCGGGATAGGCTCTGCTGTGACCTTCAACAGGAATAAACCCAGTGAAGAAAACAAGTTTGTCACCAACACAAACAAAAATATGCACACAGTCATGCATCTCTCTCCAGCTCAGTGTAGGTGGCAGTAGGCAAGCACTGACCAAAACAATTTTTGTTTGTGAACCCCCATCAAACTTTCATGGTCACAATTTCTGCAAAAGGTAACAGGTCCTGACAGTCCCACCCACACATTTAGCCTTAAGGACCTGCCTGAAAAAGGGCAAAAGTGAAATCACAGGACTCTTTCTTGCTGCACGTGTCAAATGTTAAGAGAGCCACCTGCAGCAGTTAGTGTGTGGAATCAGGTTTGGATTTAGCGATGCAAAAAGAGCTAGATAAATAAGGAACAATGAAACAGAGAGACAGATCCCTTACCCTCAACCATCACATCCATAGCAACAGTTATACTGTCTGCAGTGCAGTGGAATGTTATCCACTTTGAGCTGGAGTTTATTCAATAAGCCTGCACACACATGCATCATTCATAACTGAGAGAGCTGCTTGAGACGGACATGATGCAGGCCCCACTTTCTTTACTGGCTTAGAAAACAAAGCCGTCTATGATATGATGCGCCGTGTCACGTTTGCTGAATATTTCTTACGTTGTGTCAAAGGTAAGTCAACACTGAATGTGATGTTTTTCTCAGCACAGACTGTGGACTGCGGTGCCGTGAGCAGGTGAGGGGTAAATGGGTTGGATGCATGCCACGTGAATAAGTTTTATACCATCTGATGTTTAGTGGGGAGCAAGACAACCTTACATGTCTAGTCAAAAATGATGTTGTCAGACACCAGACATTGGTGTTTTCAGACAGAAACTAAAACTGGACATTTAAGGGCAGCAAATACTGCACTGCAATTCCTATGTTTAATTAATGAATTCATTAAGAATAAATATATAATGTATATCTAAATATGTATCATCAGATATAGAGAGGGATACTGTAATCGATTGGTGAGGATCGATAGAGGAGAGGAGGATTAGCATTACAAATTACTTAACTGGTGGTATTAAGATTAGAAACTCATTAAATACTCATCGCAACCAAGCACATGTCAGTCAAACACAGCTGCCTAGTGTCCACCTCACAGATTTTGTTGTTCAAGTGTGTGGGACTCCAGATACAGTCCGTCAAGCAGCCAGTGTGTAGGCAATAGTGCATAGAAAGCACTGGTGCCTGCGCTAGCATGCAATGAGCTAACAGAGCAAACAGAGAAAACTGACAAAACTCAGTTTACTTTTTGGTTGCATCATACTTCCGTATGCCCACAGTGTAAGCCATGGCAGAAAATAACACTGCTGAATTGGAAATGCAACAAGTGCACGGCGACTGTCGTTAGGGAAGAAGGATTAATAATGACAAATGTGATGTCACTGCAGTCGGCACTTTTACTGGGCGTGTGAAAGAGATGTAAATACGGTTATTTGATGATCTGATTGTTAAAGCTGTTCTGTAAGGGATGCATTCAGTGGCGGGAGACTTATCCAGAATTTTAACACACAGTTGGTAAAATGTGATGTAGTTTAACAAAAAGTAATGAATCACTGCGGTAGCACTGGATATTTTCATACTTTGGAGTGTTAGCTCCCACATCACTAACTAAATGGGCAATGCATGAGGCAAAGTAGTGCAGTTTGCAGCGTCCCCTATGCAAGAGCTATCCATAAAAATGTCGACAGGGAACAACTGGTGTTCCATATCATATTGGCCTATCTTAATTATGTTAACTGCTGATAGGTCTCAGGCTGAAAAAGCTTGATCCCTAGTAAGGCACAAAGTACTTTGAGACACTGGTGCACTGTAATATACCATAATGCACTATAATACCCTAAATGTATAGATATGTAATGTAAAGCGGATCATTTACGTACAAGTCTAACATTCTGGATGATCCACAGCTTATATTTCCACTGAAACAAGACCATTTGTTCACAAAGCTTCAAAAAACAATATTTCTTTATCGTCTTCAAGGGAGGATTTTAGCTTTACATTTGGAAACACTTAGTTCTTTTTTTACTGAACATTGTGAACTATCAAATTCTAACCTTCTAGTCAATGTCATTCTCTAGTTAACATGTAGAAAAATGCTTTTATTGGAGAGGGGCAATAGCTCACGGCTTACTTATGAATGATTGATGGGGATGGCCAGTTGAGCCTCTTACCTAATCCCCATAGATCCATGGCTATTTCTCCGTTAACGTGACCTGCTGTGGCACAGAGGCTTCTGTCTGTCTAGACCTGGTTCAAGGAGTAAAGTTAGGGCACTCTGGAGCTGTAATGGCGAATTATACAAATGAACAAAGCTCACTGGCAGTGTTTATGTACAACAATAAAATAGGCTTAAGAGGGGCTGCGAGTCATGGCATTGGACCAGTTGTACTAATGAAGATGATGGAAAAAAGAAAAAGTGAATGAATGAATGCCAATGACCTTAGCCAACATCACAGCAAAACCTAAATACTGAAGTGGATTCTCAGAAGAAGAGCAATTGAGAGTGTGAGGTTGGAAAACAAAGTAGAAAAAAAAAAAAAAAAGAATCTGACATTAACAAATGATAATTGTTGTATCGCCATCCTTTGAGGATCACTGTGCAGGCAACAAGGATCCTGAGACAGATGGAGGCCCATCTGAGCAAACCCACAAACCAAAAGGGCCATCAATCAAAGTCTGGGTGTTTTTATGGGGATGGGCTGTGATGTTAGCGTTAGCATCTCCCTGTCTGTCATCAGGAAAACAATCTCACAAAGTCACAAAAAACACACTAACAAACACACAGGAGCTCTTCCAGCAGCCGGCAGTCTTCGAGAGAAGGTTGGACGACTGGAGAGTGGAAGACCAAAACGACGCTGTAACCTCTGCAGACCACGATCAAGCTGCACATTCACCCTTGTCTTGAAGAGCATTCCAAATCTCTCATCCATTGCATTATGGCTTGTACATCTTGAAAGGACAGCACCATTAGGCACCCACCAGCTTTTGCAATCTAACATGTCAGCATCCGTGGGGAATTGTAGATAGTTGTTCAAGTTTTGTGCCTCGCTGCCTGGGGGGTTGGGGGTTTGGCAGTGCTCTCCAGTTGACTAATTAAAGTCTAAACAAGTGCATAAATAAATACAGATGGGGACTGCAATTTATGGGCAGATTTGGCACTGAATGGAAGGCTGGACTTATACAGTAGAGTTAGACCAGTCTTATCCAGCAGGCATGAGAGACTGAAAAAATGTCTGTGTGTACGCCTCCGTTTTCATGTGTATGTTTGTGAGAGAAGGGATGGGAAAAAAAAAAGAGAGAGAGAATAAATGAGAAAGAAAGAGGAAAAGAGAGACAGACACAGAGGGAGACGATGAGAAACTAGTCCCCCATGATGCATGGCGATGATTTGCACAGCCATATTTAGCCTAAGCTGTATGGTATCTCAAGTCTGAAGCAATAAACCACAGTCCCCTCCAAGAAAGCTGTAAACATCCTGCAAACACATTGTACCTTAGGACATGTTATGCATTGTTCTCGTTTATTAGAGCTGCTGTGAGGTGAAGTGAAGTGCTCCCTTATAATCAAGAAACAAATTATGTAACAAGTCATTTGCATCTGCAACAAAAATATCTTTCTATCTGATAAAATCTGCTTGTACAGAAACGGACACCCAAATGATGATGAGGTATGGCACCATTAGATGCTGAACGGTGCAAATTAAAGAAATAGTTTGGTGAAATAAGCTTATTTTTATAGAGTTTCAGCCAACATATGCTCTGCTTTGCTTAGCGTAAAAGACTGGAAACAGCTAGCCTGGCTCTGTCTAAAAGTTTTAACATCCTCAAATTAACATATTGTTTGTTTAATCCGTACAAAATTACAAAAATTAAAGCGTAAAAACAACAGATTGTGGGTTTACAGCAGGTTATGTGCTCGGCGCATAATGCGCTCGCTTCCTGGAATCTCCACTGTTTTCCTGACAAACTCATTGCGATGACAGAACGCAACAAACGAGATATAACGTGTCACTTAGTGAGCTTTACAGGTGCTGGTGGGCAGATTTTGCTGGCTTTTTGACAGAGCCAGGCTAGCTGTTCCTAGTATTACTATGGGAAACAGTTTGCTGCTTGTAGCTTCATATTTTTCCAAGCAGACATTAGAGTGGTATTGATGTTTTCATCTCATTCACTGCAAGAAAGCAAATACATGTATTTCTCATATTGTCAAAGCAGTGCTTTATATATCTAACATTTATTTGTCCCCTTTTGTGAATGTTTAAGCAATATGAAATATCTACAGTACAAAAGTGAGTTTACCTGTTATTGTTATGGTGAGGTTACTGCACACAATGCAACAGGTGTTCACACAATCATGATCCAATAAGCCACAATGGGCGTAATATGGATGTTGTATTATTGTAACCCATTGCACAGACACCATTTCAATCGAAATCTCTTCTAACAGTGGCCCATCTCTGATCAAGCGTGACCCGCAGGACTGTTAACACCAAAGTGTCTATATCTTCTTCCACCCATCTCTATGAGATACAAGATATGACACAAGCTAATACCTGACGCCTGTGTTATAATGAGCTCGTTAAACTATATGGGGCCTTGTTTCCAACAAGAGCCACTAACCAGCCTGCAACATGTACAAGTCCATAAACTTTTATTGGTTCCCACCCATTGCATCCCCAGCCATTAATTGTCAGGGTGGGCGGTGTGTTCCATTACTAAGTGCAATCTAACCTTGTTCAAAAGTAAATAGACCAAGAACATAAAACATGTCTGATGACTCACAACACACGTTAAGTGAGAGCATAATTTAGAAGAGAGGATATTGAATTGTGTGTACTTCTAATTTAAAAATCCAATACCATTTCATTTCTCATATCTCATACGGCTATTTTATTACATTCAACAGCCTATAGATGTTGGCTTCACTTTAGTTTATTTGCAGCCTTTGAAAAATTAACACAATCAATAAGGTTTTAATAATTATGTAAAGCAAAACATATTTTGTATGCATGCTGTGAATGCACTGAAATGTATGGACAGAACAAAGAGGCTGTGCTGGAGAAAAAAAACAATCAATGCAGTTCTATAGGGTCTACTGCGCCTAGTGTCAAGCGCTCTTAGATCAATGGCCATGAACACTTTCTACATGTTGCACCACGCTTGATTATTTGAGTCCTTGAAGACATAGGCACTCATTTACAGTAGGAACACACACGCATACACATGCCTGAGCCATCAATCACTACAGAGCAACTGTATACATACCATATTAAAACAGAAAAAGAAAAAAAAAACATTCATTATATACTTTTCAATACATGTTTTTTTCATCTATTTTTTTCACTCCCTCACACACACACACATAAACATGTGTGCTATATATTTAACAGATTCCCACGTGGTTATTACACTAATTTAAATATAAATACATCATATTAACTGAGCAATACTTTTAATTCTATAATTATGATGACTATTATTTTAGACCTGCTATTGTTAGTACGAGCTGCAGATTGGGAACCCACTGTTTTTGTTGCTTGACCCACATTAGTTAAGAGTTTCTTGCCAGTTCTCTAATGTGATGGAATTACAATAAGAAATCACTCCTCCATTTGCCCTTAAAGGAGCAAAGACCGGTCCCACATATTGCTGTTATTACTTCCTCTAGGTTTTTATATTTGTTTTTGTAGTGATGTATCTCAGCTTACTTAACAAAGTCCAGGGAAATATAGTAGAAAATTAGCCTGTGAGCAAGGAAGACCTTAAGCAGCAGCAGCAGCAGCTCAGATGGTAAAGACTGTTATGGGTGGGTGTTTTTCGATCGCATCAAAGTGTCTCCGACAAGACAGTGAATCCCAGGTTGCTTTCCAAATCTACAGTCAGTCACTTTGAATTGAATTGCATGATGTAATGTTTTGTAAGGGTTTGTCTTGGTTGTGGACAGCAACACCATGCGATCATTTATAAAGCTCTTTATCTTCAGCTCATAACTCCTGAACCATTGAGTGCAGACAGATCACCATGGCAACAAAAAATTAATATTGTCTTAGACTCAGTAATTCGCTTGAAAATGTGCGTACATGTAACTATAACTGTAACCCTAGGTCCTTAAAATGATCGCCGCCATCAGCCACTCAGCATGACTGACTGTCACTGCGTATTTTGATGTTTAAAACATTTTCTATTATTAAAATAACCAATTAAGAGGATTGTGTGGCCTTGGCGGAGAGATGCGCTCTGAGTGCCTTTCATTTTCACTACATTTATTTTAGGTTTGTTATTGGGGTTTGTGCTGCATTGGAATATTTATTCCAAGCACCATATCTTTGTCCTTTTTTTGCAGTCTGTCATTTGCATCCACTGACTTGAATACAGAATCATACTTGTTTACATTTTAGCCCCGAAGCACGGGAATGACTTGTGTGCTTGCGTGCGTGGAGTGAATACATCATTTACTTCTGTCTCTGATAGTGATTTATGCCTTTCAGCCTTTTGTGGCTGACAAAAGATAGACAGCTCACAGGCCTGCTCTCAATGTGGCCCCAGCACACATCTTTAACACAACTGACACTGTACCCTCTAAATGTTTGACTGAAATGTAAATAAACACTTGGTCTGCCAGACTTCATGTTAAGCTTTTAAAACCCCATCAAATGTGAATCAAAGTGCCAGAAATAAGTGATGACAAACTGCCATAAATGGACGTCTGATACATGGTTATATGCACTGATATCCAACAGTAAAATAATCATAATAGTCATGTTTCAAAGTAATAGCCACATTTAATTCCACTGATTAGTGGAACAAGCTGGCATGCAAGCTGTGATATGAAATAAAAATGTAATTAATAAAGTTGAGGTGTCACGCGTGTAAAAATGCCCATTTTTTTAATTTGGAGACACTTGTGGCATTCCTTCTGCTGCGAGATGGCTGCAAATATTTGCAGATTATTCAGTCACGCGTGGACATAATCTTTAAGATTTATTCACGTAGCCTTGAAAGCGGCCATGCATCAGGACAAAAACAATATTACAGTGAGAGTGTAAATTCAGTAATTCACGGGCAAGAATTATGAAACCAAGAGCAGTTAGTAAGCCGTACGCACAAACTGTTAAATTGAGAGCGCAATAATCTAATTCAAGAGCCCATATTACTTCAGCACATACCATATGTAGTCATATGGGGAAGCACTGACAACAGCTCACACTCTTATGCAGGTAAACTCACTTAAACCGTGGGAATTATGCACTGCAGCAGGCTGTACAGCAATAGTATGCACAGACATGTCAGCCAATTACTGTATATGGATGTACAGAGTACATTAAATATATATCACATATACAGTCGGTACCTAAGTAGTTCTTCATCAAAAACAAGCAGATAAAATATACAGTGACCTGAAATAGCTTTACCCTTTGGATAATTTCCTCATAATAAATACAAGACAGATGACTTTTTTATTGTAACTTCACTTGATTCATGTTGATGGCATTGAAAAAAAAAAAAAAAAGACCTATTAGCATATCTCAACTGTACTGGCACAATTTTTGCTTACTAGTAGAAAAACAAGCAAACTCAAGCTCAAAGAAGACACAGATGATCAATCTTTTTTAAGATGGATCCTGTTTTTATTTTAATAATTAGACTTTTTTTTACCTTTCTTACCTTTAGAGTATATAAACTGATTTTATAGTTTGATCACAGGTTGTTTTTTTTTTGTTTTTTATGTAAATAGCCTATGCATTTACATATTTTGTTCAAGGCTTTCAAAGCATTACCTCAATCAGCTGCTTACTCTGAGTTTTTTACTTATCTGAACAGTTTGGGTTATTTTACACAAGAGATATCTGCATTATGGTTTTGTCTGTGCTCCTCTTACTGGTTTGAAGACGACATATGCTCCAGTGTAAAAAGGTAATCTACCATACTCCAGTGCAACGAACAGAACTGAGCAATATCTTAATCCATATGTGACGAGGATGAGTTGTGCGTTTGTTTCGCTTATGCTGTCGAGCAATCAAAATCTCATCAAAGCCACTTACCAACACAGACCAAAGAGTACCTTAACACCTGTGCACTCAGTTGCACCTGTAAGCACACCCAGCAGTGATGTCACAGGGTCCTGGATTACATTTACATTACATTTAGGCATTTAAGCTGACGCTTTTATCCAAAGCGACTTACAGGAAGCAATTTGGGGTTCAGTATCTTGCCCAAGGACACACAAGGACTGGAGGAGCCGAGGATCGAACTGCCGATCATCTGATTAGTGGACCACCCGCTCTACCTTCTGAGCCACAGCCGCCCCGAAACCAACCGCCGGATTACACATGTGCATCAGTGCAGCAAGGTGAGAAGTTAAAAGTACAAAAAATGTTTTTTTTCAAACTTTGATTCCTAATTACAGTATCCATGAATATTTAATGTTAATGAGTGAAACTCATGATTTAAAATGACGTCGTGATTACATGAAATACTACCTCGAAAACAGACTTCACATGTGGGACTAAGAACTAAACTTTAGTGTCATCCGCTCACAAAAGTCCATGAAGGAGCTTGCATCTTGAACTTACTTAAACTTAACTTAAACTTACTTACAGCAGAGCCACCAGGGTACAAAAGTGAGTTTTGAAACAGTACTTTGTCACACTTATTGTATGATCTATGTACGTGCATAACGCATGCATCATCAGCATATTGTATGCATAAGTAATCCATGTCCCCGGTGTGAATGAAGCATGCATTCACATAGATTGTGGGGATTTCACCATTCAGTATATTATTATACAATGTGAAAACATACATGCATACTTGTATCATGAATGTAAATGTAACATAAATACACACAAAGAGTACAGTACGTCGTGTTCCCTGTAACGATGACAGCCTGCAGTCCAATCAGCACAAAAATGTACCCCATGCCCTCACCCAGCCACTCAGAAGCACCAGTAACACTCAAAAGAATTAAGGGTGCCATTCTGAGCAATTACGAAATTTAGTGGTCACATTGTCAGAATGATTTGGCCAAAGAGGAATGATTCAATTAATACACCATGGGTCATTAGACATTTTCTCTTTTGGCCAGTGGAAAAGGCAGTCCTGGAGGTACCAAATGACCAGTAAAGTGGAGCGTAATGCAATTTGATTTTAGTTATTAGATGATGAGAGAGAGAGAAGGAGGAAGAGACAGAAAGACAGACAGAGAGACTAAGAGAGAAAGAGAGGAAAATAGAGAGAGACAAATTGTTTTCCTAATTATGTTTTTTGCCTTCCCCGTTCCCTCGCTGCTCTGTTTGTGATTGCATTCTCTGCGAGCATTTGTCCGCAGCGGGGAGGGGCACAAGTGGAAGGATAAGTGTCTCGTCATATCAACTGCTGAATTACTTTGCACAAAGTTACTGTTGAATCACAGATAAATAATGCCAAAGGGAAGATAAACGGGACTGTCAACTCAGCTCAAACGTACCGACGGGAACTAAAGGACTAAAAGTCCCTGCAATAAATAAGGTAGGCAGAAATCCTGCAGCTGCCTATGCTTACACACACAAACGCATGTCCACAACTCCCGGTTTCAAAATCTTACACAGATACAATATCTCTCTCTTACCCTATATGTATCTAACAATGCTAACAACGACAAGCGCAGCGCCCAAACAGCTAAACCAGAAATAACTCAAAGCAAATATCAGCCACTGCCTCTGGCCTCCTGACAATGAATTATATCACCTATCTTGGATCTCTTTGGCTGCGGGAGAGGACATATCTATGTGGATCACCATGCCACTCCCTGGATCATTAAACTTAATACCCTTGCCCTAACTGGCCCCCCCTTCACACCAAGGCAGACAGGCACGACAGGAAAGACAGCATGTTTATTGACAAACAGTGTGGGTACCTCCAAACCACCAGGACCGTAGAGTCTCTTCACGAGTTAGGACTTTTCTCAGCCTCCTGACTCAATGTTAGGGATATTTTGGTTATATTTCTTCAGTATTCAGATTTTAAACTTGTTTTTTTTTTGGAGCTAACCACATTTGTCGCACCATGGTCAAAAGACGTGAAGCATTGTGATGTCTTACTCAGAAATTCAAACCCATCTGAAGTCCTTGTAAAGTTTCTACAGCAATGCCGTGCAATATATACATGAAAAGAAAAATCATTTTGAAGTCAAAGTACTGTAACTGACAGCAAGACATATGTCCTCGAATACCTCCGTTATGAGAGACTTGAAAGCTCCATTTGACATCTTATCCAAGTCAAGGACTGCTCAGATTGTATTATATGTTACACTCACTTATATTAACATTGTTCATACAGTATGTGCAATTTGCACTTGTATGAAGCCTCATTTGGTATGTGCATGGCTAATCTTGTAGCTAGCTTAGCAGGAAAGAGCTGGCAAGCAATTTCCGACACACTATATGTCATATGATTGACAGAACAGGTTCTGCCAAGGCCAACTCCAAGCCTATAGTGCCTTCACACAGAGATAGATAACGTCGCATTGGGTTTCCGTAAATGTCCTATAATAACACCTTTGAGTCGCCATTTCAGCTTTTAGCTGGGCAGTGAACGGCAAGTGAGAAACTGGCAAGCTTCAATAATAAATAATGAAATATCTGTTTAGTACACAGTTTTGAAAGCAGCCAAATGTGATTCAAGTTGGAAAAACATGAGGCTCTACTGAATATATATGTACATCCTCAAAAAATATAGTAGTTAGTTTTCACTTCGTGGATGTGTCCTAAACATTTCCCTCAATCCTCTAGACTCAGGTGCAGGACAGATGAAAGAAAATGTGCATTCACTTTTGGCAATCAGGTTTTTACCGCCATGCGTATATGAAGGATAATTAAGGCCTAGTTGGGCTCAGGCTTCAGCTCACATGGGACAGTTAAGCGAATGCTTGAATTTTCAGGCCCACTGAAACCTCTAATTTAGCTCCTCAGTCTAATGGCACTCTGCAGCTCCATCTCCAGAGCCCTCTGAGGGGTCCTGCTGGAGCAACTATGATTAAAAGAAAAGTAATCTTTCGTCAGGGTAGAGCGAAAACTATCACAAAGGCCTGCTTAATTACAAAGGGACTGAGGCCACATGGCCAATTTCAAGCTACAGGCTGCCTACTAAAAGACTTACATTTTAAGAGCATATAATCAGAAGATATGTGGTTAGAAACGAAGCATGACCGGTGATGACAACCCCCCTCCTCCACCTGACAAACACATATCTCTGCCTCTTGCCCCTGGAGCATGCCAACCTAGCAGCTGGCAGGGAGCTGATGGATGGCAGACGACCAGCAGCTGAGGCAATGCTGCCCTTCTTTCTTCAATCTCTGACGTCTGGCTCGGTTGTTTCCCTATTTCTACATCGTCACTGCTCTGCACTGTACTCTAAATGTCTCTGCCTCTGATCTAATATTTTAAACTGTCCATTCTTATACATCCAACCTCATTCAGGGATTTAGCAAACGTTTTGTTGTGTCGAGGGATTTTTTTTTTTTTTTTCTCCCACCTCCACACTCTCCACACCACCAGCCCATCCATTCTCCCGTTAAACAGTCTGCCCCCTTAGCCCTCCCAGTTGGCAAATGTCCTCCATTTCCTCATCCCTTCCTGTTTCTCTGTGGGGCCTCCATTCCTGCTGATGCCTGTGGTTTCGGCCCATGGCGCAGCCCCCTCACAGCTAGATGCAGCTCAGCCATCGCACACATCAAATCAGAGTAAAGAGCAATCGATAGCGTGCGGTCTAATGTTTATCAAAGGAACAGACATCCATCTGTGCACGAGCTACTGCACAACGCCGCAGTGGTTAACGTACACCGAGAGTGCTCCTTTTTGACTGGTTGTGGAAAGGGAGAGTGAGCGAGATTGTTTGAAATGCAGAGATATGCTTATTTTTAATTATGCATTTAGTTGGAGCAGGGAATGCATAATGTGGGCTGCGTTCATGAAGGGAAAGTATAATGACAAGTCAAAATGTATTTACTGCCCCCACTAAGAGCAGATTTGTACACAGGGGCTAATTCGTGTAAAGATTATATCCCCCTCATTTCTTTTGAAACATGAGGGCTTTGATCTTATGATGGGGGCAATTTGCATTAAGATTATATACTCTCATGTCTGTTCTCATAATTCATGTTTTTTATTTTTATTTTCAGTTTTTCAGTACATGACATCATCATTTGCAGTTCAGGATAAGCAAAACATCCCTTTTCTTTTTGCTAATTGTTACATCGTGTTATGTGCTGCTGTTATCATGACAACTGAATATTTGCCAGTTGAAATCAGGGTTACTTGTGTTGTGTCACCTAACAGACATAGATGTGGTGATAATAGTAATGTCATCCCAACCCAGTTACCCAAATATTGTTGGACTTTTATCAACAAAGTCTGGACCATTTTGCATCCTCCAAACCCAAAGCTGAAATGTGCCTTCTCTCTTTTTGGCATAGCACAAATTACTATTCATTACAACCCATATGCATAGCCTTGATGGTGTGTGTAATATTTATAATGAATGAATTAGCTTTTACTTATGTATTTTCCATTGTTGAACACAATCGTTCACCATTCCTTGTTGCCAAATGTGCACTTCAAATCTCTCTGCCATGATGTTGTCAAATTCAAACAATAATTGCTAACACTGGTTTGTCCCTTCAGATGGTATTTCCTCACTATGTTTGTATTTGACCTCTCACAAACAGGTCAACAATGTTGTGTTTCCCAATATATAGTTGTCTTTCTACTCTTAACCTCAGGATTATGTCATAATGAGGAGTATGATTGTTGTAAATAATCGAGGTCTGCTCAATAGTAACCCATTCTAATTGCTCATTCTTTGTCCAGTGCTTGGCTAGTTTGGCCATTTCAAAAGCAGCGCAGCATAATCTTGGATCTAGACAGCTTGGACCTTCCCAATTATAACACAATGGTCTAAATCTTATCATAGGTCACTTCTCTTCCTATAGAAAGACCTTGGCCAACTGCTCATATTGTTTAAAAATCCGGAAAGGCTTCACAATCGGAAACATTAGAATTACATGATTAAATTGAGGAGCAACCACCACTTTTATGACATTAGTTTCCTCTCATTATCTAAAATACTCTAATTTCTTTCAAAATAAGAAATGATCAGTGTTTATGCTGCTCTCTGCTATAACCAGATATACTTATTATTCTATGACAGCCATGTACAAACCATTTTTGTACACACTATGTACAAAACATGTGAATAGTATTTGTTGTAACTGCTGTAATTTTGTATCTCGTTTGATATCTTGTGTTTGGATTTCATTGACTTTTATTATAATGTGTACTGTGTAAACACGGTAACTACAAAAGGTGCTTTATAAATAAAAGCATTATTATTAAAATGAACAGTGTGGCAAAAGCACTTATGGATTTTTAAGTGCTACAACAGCTGGAACACTGTATCCTCCTAGCCTGCTTACTCACATAAAGAGTAGCCTCCGAACCAATTCTTGTCGAGCTGGAGAGGTTCTAGGGGCTTTTTGCGAACGCTTTAACCACATTTAAAGCAACGGAAAGACATGTCTCTCCTGGGTTGTCTTTTTGCATGCATGAGAGCAAAGGCATGTAAATATAAACATTTAGCATCTGATTCCTACTTTTTATTACCCTCTGTCACACATGAGCAATGGTGCAACGGCGGTTCTTTGAGTAACGCAATCAAGCCAACAAAACAGCAGCTATCATGGTGGTGGGTTGCAGCAGGACACAAGCCCCTGGGTCCCTGTCAAGTATTATTACTTGCTGCAGTATGCTGTCTACTGGCAGACAAGCAAAATAAACATATGAGAACTGTTAAGGCTGCTCTCCTGCATGTACTTCTCATGCTCTTTTTAAGCTCCTGCGGATTTCTCTCTAACAACAACTGTGTTGTAGGCGTAGGGGGAGGGAGGGGGTGATGCATCTGTGGGAGAAAAGAGAAGCACTGGTGTTTGTGTATGTGCGTGTTTTGTGTGTGTGTGTGTACATGGGCACATCTGTCCATACACTGTTTGTTAATAGAAATGCCCAGGGCTTACTTATAGTAGCAAATAGGCTTTATTGCAAGATATGAAGAGGGAGGGAGGGTGAGAGCGAGACAGAGATAGAGGAAGAGAGAGGGAGAGAGAGGGAGAGAGAGGAGAGAGGGGGGGGGGCACTGAAATGAAGCATGCAGATACACATTTTTCAGGCAGTGCATGACCCACATGGTGGGTTCCTCAGCACCAGACAAAAAGCAATCACTATTTTAGCACTAGGACGGATTAGCAAGGCTTACCAGGAATTTTATCACTCTGCTATAATGTGCTGCATGGTATTAGCATAATGCGAAAAATGATTAGACACCCTTTATCTCTGAATCACATAGGATAACTACGCAATTATTAATAGGAGCTGTCCCAAGCACGCCCTGTTATATGTGGAGCTTACCACGCCGTTCGATACAAACACAATAAAGATGTTTGTTGCAGCCCAGGACAGAATCAGGTTGAAAACAAGTCTCTGTTTTGTTTTGTTTTTTAAGACTCACTGTAAAGGAGGTCCATCATTCTTTCAGAAATCACTAGAAGAGCCACCTACGCTCACCCACACTGTCCCCATTACTGATCAGATTTAGATGCTGTGGTAGTTTTGTTGCAGCTAACAATAAGATATACAGGACAATCCGGAACACACGTACAGCAATAGATTTCCGGATTTAGACTTCGGTGCCACCTTAATGCCACTGACATCACAACTTGAAAACCAAAGCAACTTTCACAATCTGTCAAAACTACAATGGAAGGCAGGACTTAAATTGTCTTGTTCGCCTTCACCTCACAGCACAGTAGACTTGTCAAAGTTATGTCTATTCTTGGGATTAATCTACTTAAAGCAGTAAATCTCAAATGGGGGTCCTTGACACTCTGCCCAGGGGGTCGGTGAAAAGTTTTCAGATTCATTAATTTAAATTATGATGATTTAAATTTATTTTTTAAGGCTTCATGGTTCAGATATTTTAATTTTTAAATCTAAAATAGTTCTAATCAAATGAATCTTAGAATCTCAGCGCCCGCCAGCATGCATCATGGGTATTCTCTGCTGAGATGGTGTGAATATCTTTAATGAATGTCTGATATCTTGAATTCATTTCTCTTGTGTTATTCTTTCACGTAACGGAGACCACAGAAGTGTAAAAAAAAAGTGTCAAATTATTCCAAGGGATATACATGAGGAGGTATATTCTCCATCATGTAGGGGGGGTTCTTGACTGAAAGGAAACTGAGCTCTGACCTAGAGAATGTATTCATGAACTCTGCAGATATCTTAATATTACTGTGACAGGAGAGATGAGTCTGCAAGTCAGTCAGGGTGGCTCGTATTACTGTAAATCTGTACACTACCAGACACACTACCAAATAGTCTGTGTCTGCAATTGGTCTGGATCAAGTGATCAAACAGGCCAATGAACAATCAGACTGACAGCCAATGTCTAAGATATTGATTTCCACTAATGATGCAATCAATATAATTGGCAAAGAATGAAATGCTAAAAAAGGGTTTATTTTCTGAGAAACAAACTGATATAAAATATGAACAATGCAGGAATATAATAGCAGCAATGAGGCAACTGAATGTGCCAGTTCCAGGGAAGACCAGTTGAGTTAATGGTCAAATGCACAAACTTTTTTTCACAGCACTGTGAATAAATGGATTTGGCTCTCGACTGCAAAGGGAGCACTCTGTCTCTCGGTGTCTAAACAGAGAATCTGGGTGGGCACATTGGCCACTTGTTGAAAAAGCAGAACGGAGAAAGAAAGCAAACACGTTGTTGTGGAAAAATAGCATCTCGCCTCAGGAATATATTCCTGTATTTACTTCTTTCTCAGCTCATTTATTCCTTAATGGCTTATTCGCTGCATGCTATTTATCATTTAACTAACGCTATACTGATACAGACAGTGCAGCAGTAGCAGTGACAGTATACCATCAAGAATAATAAAAGAATGAAAACACAGGAGGCAGAAAACAAGTGGAGGTGAGGCCGAAATCATAAAATGACTGCATTTGTGTAAATGTCATTTATATTTTTGTAAATGTTTAATTTTTATACTCATATCTACTTCAGTTGCTCTAGTTTAGTGAGCCATTGTGTGTAAAGTATGGGTCTTTATCAGTGCTCCTACTCTTCTAATTAGATAATTGCCTTTGACATGATGTAAATGCGAGGCCTTTGTAAATCAGTTGCTCAACCGGTGCCAGATGTGGTCCTTAAATTTAAAAAAAAAAAAAATGCCCCAGAGAGGACAAATTGCTTAAAAAAATGCTACTTATGATCTAATAAATTGGAAAAGATGGAAAAATATGAAGATCACATGCACACAAGAGTTCATGAGATCCATCATTAATGGGTTTGATCAAAAAAATTCTGCTGGCTTGTTTTGATTAGTGTGTAATCTGGAAAGTCTGGGATCCGCCGACTCTTTGTGGACAGAATCTTGTCTTGTTATTTTGCTCCTACAAGATGACATCAAGAGAGTGCGCAAGAAATGTTTTTGACGGTGTGAAAAGATAAACAAGGAGCGACGGAATCAACCGAAATATGCTTTGTTTTTCTCTCAACTTCACGACTACAAGAGCCGCCGTCTATCATCCTTTTAAGCAGGGCTTTTACATCCCAACCTTACGCCCATTCACACTCATGATTCAGTTTGCTTTTTTTTCTGAGTTCTAGCTGACAGTGCATCTGTGGAATTCGTGCTCCTCCTTGCCTTGTTGCAATTTCATAAAGAAATATTTGAAACAGAGAGGCTCTACGTGTCAAGTGAAGTGTCATGAAAAAAAAAAACCCCGGCAGGGTGACACCGCCTAAAATCATTGTGGCAGCTTCAAACATGTGTTTGTAACCGTGAAATGGAGCATAGAAAAGAAATCAAAACACATGCTGGATGCTATTCTCACCAAATAAATGTAACAAACACCATGAAAGGCACTTTTGGTTGACTAGAAAAATATCTGCTGACGGAACACGACTTTATTAGCATGTCTTCCGATGATAGCAAGATGACAGGTCACAAGAAATCTTTTTTTTCCCCCCTTCTTTTTCCCCCCGTCTTCTATGTGCTGTGAATGCTGATCTCGGTGTCTGTCAGTGATTCCCTGAGCTTAGCTTTCATCAGTGGCAGGCCGTCTGTCTGACTGACCTGTTTGAGTAAAGGTGAGCAGCATCACATAGGGCCCAAGGCCAGTTCCACCAAAAAAATAAATGATTAAAGAGGTAGGGAGGGAGAGAGAGATCCACCATCACGTAGTCTGCAGCATCGCTCCTCACTTTATTTCTCTCCGTCTAAACCTTTTGCTCGCTCATCCACAACTTCTTGCTAATACTTCTCACAGCGTCCTTCTATCTGCTAAACCTACAGAATCCCTTTCTTCCTTATTTCTGCACCTCTTTTGACTAAACCCTTGAAACCTTTTCGGTATCTCCCCCTCCTTTAGAGGTTATCGAGCCTGCCTCCTTTAAATCGACTGCTATAAATTATGGAGAAAGGGAGTTTTCAGATTTGGGTCCAAGATGCAAGTCCAGATGCAAAATGTATATCACCGTATTATAAACAATATACCTATACAGCCAGTATTTTTGTATGTATACTTTCAACTATAATTCGCATAAATCACTGCATCAATAAAAAAAACTAATGAAATCAATTTGCGTGGTTCAGCAGACGACATTGCATATTTGCTTGCAGTAATATTACACAGGTCCATGTGGCATGACTCTGACTATAGTAATATTAATATAAACACATACATGGTTCAAGGGAAATGGTGCTTAAGTAAATCATAGTAGTGCGTAGGGATTTGCATGGGTCAGTCTGGGGCGTCTGAGCTGCACATTATTACAAGAGAGGCCAATAGTTCGCTATGTCGCATCAAAAAATACCACCCTTGACCAAATATTGATTTTCAATATTGCCTACACTAATGCCTGTTGCAGGAGGCGTATCATAATGCATGCTGACAATAGGAGGTTAAGTTTAACCAAAGAAATGTAGCTGATGATTTTGTGCTTTGGTGTTAATCTCATTCACTGCAAGATATCACAAAAACAAAAAAATGTACATGTGTACAACATCTGCAAGCTGCCATCAAACATGCCAATCCTGAGATAATAGAGCACTGGATGACAGGATGTGTTTTGAACCGATGCAGAGGTTGTCTCCAGAGAAGTACAATGTCTTTAATCTTTTTTTCAAAGAGACGATTTCTTTTAAAGGTGTGTTCAAGCCTGCTGTCAAATTCTGGACATGTGTTTTAATGAATAAGTTGTACTTTAATTTTGCTAAGCCAGTCACTGAACTGGAGCCATCTGTGCTCCTTATATTTTTAGGATGTGGGAAAAAAAAAAAAAAAAAAAGTTCAACAACCACCGACCAATAAGGATCAAGAGAGGTAAAGGCGCTCCGATTACAAAGGTGATATTGAGCTATGATGTCCTAAGTAGATGTTGCAATAAGTTGAAATAACATCAGACAATGTGTCAAATGAGATCATTTAGCTGACGTCTGTGATGAAATCTGACATCTTATCATCTCTGTATTGTGTAGGTAGGTGCTTCCTATGGCAGAGTTTGGTGCCAAAATGAATGTCTCAAACTCCTCAATGCATATATCTCAATATGCAACTGCAAGATATTCAATTATTTAAAAAGCAGTATGTATTTTTCATCATATGAATTTGAAACAGGCGTGTTGCTGCTGTAGTTTCCTGCCATGTTTTTTTTTTTTTTTTTAAATTGGCCAGGGGGGAGGGAGACAGTGACAGGAATCTAATTACATCAAATAGAATTTACTTATCGACACAAAGTGGCTCCAAAGAAAACACAAACACAGCCACGGGTGCTGATTGGAGTCATGGATTGCAAATGTTTTCAAATAGAATAGATCTATAGGCATCGTGTCTGGGGATGGGAAGATGGTAAATCTTGTTATTCCAAAACAACAATTCATATCAGCATGAGCATATACAGTACATATGGTAAGAGATGTCCCCTGGTTGCTACTATTATTGCTGTTGCAAGGGAAGATGAAAGGCAGAAAAAAAAAAAGAAGAAAACTTCCATGACAGTGTTGCAAGTTAGCATTTCAGATTTAGAGAAAAGGACACAGCTATGCACATCAAAAGATGAAAACAAAAAGAAAGAGTTTTGAGGACTAGTCCCAAGTGGATCTAACATTGAATAGAATTACAAAAGCATACAACCTAGAGAGGACCCCACATGAACATCGATGGTGAGGGAGAAAGACAAAAGATGAGGCGAAGGGAGGAGTTTGAGAGGGAACGAGACAGGGAAATATTCGAGACAGGCAGAAGACAAAGATGAATGAGGCAAAGCTCTACAGAGCATGGTTGAGTATGGATCAGCTGATTGATTAACGTCAATTTCGGGGTATTAGGGAATATGGATGAATGCAGAGTCTGAGGCCATTTGGTAGTCAAATGTAATGCGATTACCATGACACACCAATATATTACTGCAATTAAAGCAGAAGTATTGGTATAGTCAGGAAAAGGATGAGAGTCAATTTCAATCAGGATGGGAGTCTAAACTACGCAGGCCTGTCTGGCACGTGTAACTTTGACAAATTATGTGACAGTTTTCACAGACACAAGTGTAAAGACGAGAAAACAGTTCATTTAAGAGTTGTTAATAAGGACTGACGTCTGATATAGTCAGACTATTTTCTATAGGTGCCGCTGTCAAAGCTGGTACTTCTTTTAGCATTAAAAACACGACAGGTTGGAATTACTACAGAAGCGTGTACTGTACGTGCACTTGCACATGGCCGCGAGCAACTCTTAAACACGGGAGATAAAACTGACCTCAGATGAGTACTGGGGAGATGAGATATAAACAACAGCAGCACTAAGCTAAGTCAGCATTCAGTGGACCTTGCCGTGCTGAGTGTCTTCCACGCTGAGGTGCGAGAAAAAGGAAAAAAGCAGAGAAAGATCACCCGATTCTGGACCACTGGAGCATGGTAGACACTGTTAAGAACAGCTTACATATGAACTAATGGCCATATGGTTGTTTGCATGCCCATATGTGTGTGTGTGTGTGGGTGTGTAAAAGACAAGAAAGAGACATAGATGTAGCTTGGTTATTTTTGTGCACAGCAATCATAGCGGTGTGATTTCCAGATGTCCAAAGTGAAGCTTGTGTGAATGTTACATACACATTTCTTAGTGCATAATACAGTATACACTGCATTTATGTGGGGATTCCATCATAAATCATGTAGTAGTAGTATATATATATATATATATATATATATATATATATACTGCAGGTTTGAAATACATGTATACAATTAGTAGGTAAGGATTTACCTCATGCTGCATTCTATCTGCTGAACCTGTGATAAATGTTAGCGTTGGAGTTGGAAAATGGAAGAAGAACACTCACGTATGTTGCGTGGCTACACACTTTACAAGGCGCTGTTTGCTGTTTGTATTATATCCGTGTCCAGTTCTTTGTGGATGCATCGTGTTTCTATATTTATCCCAGTAATTACTTTGTCCTTTCCATGGACCTGCGTGGTGCCTTGTGTTTCACCTGTGGCAAAGATACTGTGTGTGTATGTGTAGACATTTCAGTCTGTTTCATATAAAAGAATATATATATATATATATTTATTTATTCATGCATGGAGTTCTCATCAAGTGTTATTCCAACGAACATGAACTTAGCTACAGGCTATGTGCCTGTAAAAAAGCCATCAACGTAATCTTTTGTGGAACGCTGTGTTTGCTGGATTTGGAAGATGAGGGACATTTGTGAAGCAGCTGATAGAAGGAAAGTAAAATGCAATGGTAAGTGTATGGTCTGTTATTTGAGATGTTTGAATGAGTATACAGTTGGGAAAGAAAGGTAAAAAAAAAAGCTCTTGTTACTTAGGCTTACAAATGTAATTACAATTAGGCCTGTAGCTAGGGAGCTAATTGGCCTAGGCCTAACTAGTAAATTTGTTACATAGTGCCCCTACCAGGTGTTTCTGGCTACAGTTTTGGTGCCAGCTTACCTGTTGGATTGCCTCTCTTGGGCTCCACGAGTAAGGAATCAATACTCCTGGTGTTTTTAATATATCCTTTACCACCGATCACTGTTCTTTGTTGCAGTTGGCAGTGAGAAGTTCTTACAGCGCAGAGTTTTCAAGTGATATGAAAAAGTGGAAGGTAGGTGATTGGATTTCACAGTGGGTGTCTGAATGGAGCTATCATGGTAGAAGAATCAGTTTTCCAGATTCCAGAGTTTCTCTTTTGCACCTGTTCCTCTGGAGGGACTCGGAGAAACTCTCGGTTTCTATGACCTTGCCCCTAGCTTCCGAGGAAGGTTGTCGCAGGTGTGTTGAAGTTTTTTTCTTCACAACTTCTGTTCTCACACTAGAAATTGGTGTCTGTCTCGCTGTCCTTTATTTGTCCCACACGACACCCATTCTTCATAATTCTGTCCATTTAAAAGAGTGAAGCTGCTATTGTCACGTTTGATGTGTGTGGCTTGGTGTGTTAAGCTCTTATAATGCTCAGCATCACAGAAGAAAATGGGTAACAAGCTGAAATGGATTTCAAATACTATTCAAAGCTTTTAAAACAAATGCTAAAAGTGTAATGATTTAGATTTTCTGGTTGCATGGTGAGATAATGACTTTCAGCTTTCCTTATGGTACAATATAAACTATCTTCTCACTCACATATATTGTTAGATGGAACATTTTTGTCCCCATGTTATTATTTATTGATCTGAAGAGGAGGAGACGAGGAGAAAGAGTGAGTGTGTGTGTGCATGTGTGTGTGTGTGTCCAAATGCTGTGTCTAATCCCATACTGTGGCTTGCCCCAGTGGCCCCCTCTTCTCTTCTAGGCCTAAATGGAACAGGTGGGGAGCCGGAGCCTCTCGGGGCCGGCCTCACACCTCACTGGTGCCCACACTTAAATTGGCTTCTCCTCCTGCTGTTCCACACCAGTAATTACCCTCCCCAGCCCCTGCCAGGAACAGGAGAAATGAATGTAGACAAATAAACAAATAAATAGAATGCCTGAGGGGAAGAGTCACAGTACTTTGCACCCACTTGTTCAAACTGAGTATAGAGGTATGGAAATTGCTGGGGATGCTGGGGGTTTGTAAGAACATGCACACGCATATATGCGTGCACATGGGGGTTCCACAATCTGGGAACCCCATGAAAAAAACTATGTTTTGACAAAATATTGGTGTAATATAGCATAGTATACATCTGATTGATTGGTGGAAATCACTATGGTATCCCACTGTGTCCTGGCTGCACTTGTCTTGTCGAACAGTAGAAGTACCAGCAATCATCACTTTTATTTTGCAAGCTGTGGTTTTAGGAAATGAGCATGAAAGCTTTTGTTTCTTTGCAGCTGTCAGGGCATTAATATCCAAGATACCTGCTGTGCCCCGTGTCAGAACAACCCAAGTCAGAACCACACGATGACTCATGTGTGTCCTTGCACTTTAGGCTGTCAACACACCCCTCTGTCTCGCGGGCTATCCATTTTCTCCCTTCAGAGTGCGCCATTAACTCAGACGGGCCGTGTTTAAAGGGCTTTGCCTACGCCGCTGACACCCTGTCAAAGGCTCTGAGATTACCTTTGTCACCTGCCTGTCTGTGACAGACCTGATGGCGTGCATGACAAAGTTGAGAAAGAAAATGGTAACACAGAGGCAAAGTGTGAGAGAAAACTGATAGGTTCAACCAATTTAAAATACTGAGGGAAAACTAGGACCTGCATCCAAATGATTCACAGCTCCACCAGCCTTTCAGAGTAAATAATCGTATCATCGTGCTATGTAGTGTCAGAAACTCATGGTTCTATGTTTAGATAGTATAAATATTTCTTAAAAAGGCTGTCGTTGTTATGTATTATGGTTTTTGATCACAAGCATACCATTTACTGTCTTATTTCGCTGACATAAGTTCAGATGTGTCTTTATAGCCTGTTGGGGGGAATGTGAGACCTCTTGTCATTATTTTAATACTGTAGTCATAAACACAAGAGGAGGAGGATGGCAATTACTGAGATTCAAAAACAACTCATGTACACAAACTCTAACTAGGCCCATGATACCCCAAGACATGTAAACAAACAGCACAGCTGGATGTAAATTATTTCAGCTCTCTCATCTTCAAATTTTAGTTGAAATCGCTTGCCTGAAACAATAACAACAAGCGGGATAATCGTGTTTTAATCTGCCTTGTGTCCTGATGTCAAGAGATAATGATATTCATATCCATGGATGTGTTGCACAGACAAAAGCCTCCTGAAACAGCGTTTGAACCCAAGCCTCAAGCCAATAATTTACTGAGTTTGAGAAGGCTTGAAGGGAGAATCTGGCAGTGTTGCGGGGGATGGTGGGATGGGAGGGGGTTGCTATGCCAATATGAACCACCCGAGCTCCACAATCTGCCCATCCAGATTGCTCTTTGGACCCACTTGCCTCTCAATTGAGGAGCAATGTCAGATGGTAATAGAACATTATGGGTTAGTATGTTGTAAGATTATAAAATGTATATGATAGATATAGTAGATCAGTTAGCATTTCCGAAATTCTGAGACAATGAAGTTCACATCCACAGTCGGGAGGGCTTATGACCAAAGAACCTGGGATGTATGATACACAAGGACTTGATTGGCTCTTATTCCTAGTTGCCTAACAGTGAATGCCACACGTTTTTAAACTCACTGATGAAACAACACGACAAAAACTGACAAAATATATTAAAGTTTTCATCAGGAAACAAAATCTTAACAATAGTGTGAAATATGGACAAATGGACCATGAGTGCAACATAAAAAAGGAGATGCTAGTTCCGTTAGACAACAGTGTGGCATAACAAACCAAAGATGGTGGCTGTTCAAGCTTCAGAAATAGATAAAAAAACACAGTATTTTGTGACATTTTGTGGCTTAAGGCACATCTTACAAAAACAAAACACTCGTCCCCTGTAGACACTAAACGTGTTTTTAACAAACTTGTAGCTTGCTACTCTGCAGAGACAAAGCAGTGGCTTTGAGATGTGCATCCGTTACTGTGGCATTATTGTCCACATGTATGCCCTGGAAATTAGTCTATTGACAATGACTGCATTTGATTAGCTTTCCAACAAAATATCTGGTCTTGTAATACAATAGCTGCTCACAACAACTGCAGCATTGTTACATTTTGTGTGGTTGTGTTTCGGTTAATGTTTGGGAAAGATCACGGTCTTGGCTTAATAGAGAAAAAAGTCAAACTCACTTGACGCACAAGACACAGTGTTGGCACATAAATGTAGCGCCTTATTCACTCCAAAAACATTCCCTCTAAACATAATCCAAGCGGCCACTTGTGACACTTGTGACACCAGTTACATATTATATAAGCGCAATTTCTAGGAGACATGGTTGACATTAAACAGATCGCAACTGAAGGCAGCATTTTAATCTCCTCAGTCAAGAAAACATGTAAGCAACAGACATCTATTCATTCATTCGTTCATTTTCCATGACCGCTTATCCCTAAGCGACAGAGAATGGACATATATTTAAGTTATTTAAGTTACCGTAATTGTAACATTATAATGTCAGTTTATTTAGCTTTGTAGTCGTCATCATGCATGGACAGATGAGATCTGTATACTACAAGATAGGACGCCCTGAAGCTATTGGAACCAGAGGGGACCTGTGCAAATTAGCAACATGTCTGCTGTTAAATACCTCTTTCTGTGTTGATGCCAGAAACATCATTCATGGCTCGTTAGCACAGGAAAGGTGCATATTTTTAGCTCTAAATGTTTCATCACGCAATCACTGAGGCTGCGTAAGGCTGGAAAGCATTCAGGTAGTTATTCCATACTTTCCCAGATGCCTTCTTGTGGAAACACTCACGCCGTCCTTTGACGGACTGTGCAGACATCGCTGCACACCAATTCCACACCACTCCAACACAATTTTGCTCACAACATGGCCGAGGTGTTGATGCATTTTACCACCAGGGTGTACTATCAGGTGGTATGGCTTCCTTGGTAAGCCTGAACATATCATACACTGCAGTATAGCTAAATAATAATAAAAAAAAGGGGCCATATTTGGATCTCTGATTGGCAGCAAGTATTAGATTAGGATTAGATTAAATTGCTAATGTGCCAGTAACAGATGTTTTATTTCTCCATTAACAATGAAGCTATATTATACTATTAATTCTGACAGCTGACCACGCCTTTATAGTGCTATATACTGTATGTTCATGTGTCATATATTTCCAATGCCTCCCCTTTTTTTTTTTTTTTTTTCTGGACAGCTGGAGGCAGATGTAGTGATGCTAATTCTTGCAAAGATGAATTTGTCACTACACCTACTACAGTATAAAATGTTCAACAGCTTGTGGCATAATTGCTTTTCAAATACACAAAACACGTTAATTTGTGATATTTTATGCAACTGGATGAGTTTCACCACATGGACAGGTTCTCATCTATTACTGATGAATTTTTTTTTTTTCTCTTGTTATACCAGGACACATGAATCAATTAAATACATTTGCAAAAAAATATGATGTGTTAATTATGCACCTAATTTGGTTGTAACTTTCAGTTTGAAGTGCAACTTTCTCTGATGTGCACTGCTAGGGACAGAGGGTATTAGCATGTGTGTTTGTTCATGTTAGTGGGATCTTGACTGGTAATTAGCTGTCTAGCTAACATGGGGTAGCCACGACGTGCCAAACAGCGAAGCCGCATCTCCAGATGGAACCTCACACACTCAGAACATTGAGTCAATATGCGCAGAGGTAGTTAAATTAATTTAAAGACCAGCGACACATCAAGATGAATGACGGGTTTGAATGTGTGTGTGGCATACATTTAAGAGCTCCGTTGTGACTGCAAGAAGCCCACCACAGCCAGCTCTGTGACTGGCCTGGTTAAAAGTGAGATTGGGGGAACAATTAAGCTACCATAACTAGCAAAAACAAGTTGGCCTATAGTTGTATGACTTGGAAATGCTTTTATAACTAATTGGTCTGAGACTCATGAGGTCTTATTGCACATCAGCTAGATATTTTCCCTGTAAGCTAGTTATCTTGCAGTTACAAACAGCCAAACTGACAGTTAAAAAGTAATATTGTGCTTAAGTACGGTACTTATGTAATTAACTACTTTCAGCATCTAATGTTGGCACTGAACATTAAAACCGAATGTAATCTATCAGACTTTGGAATCAACAGCCAATATTATGTTTAAATTTCTCTGCTCTGCAGACCTTGCAGTGGATGAATGAAAAAAAATCCATCAAATTTGATTTCTCATAGACTTGTGGGCTAACAGTAATGGATTGTTTCACGACAAAAGAAAAGAGCCAAAGAGAACAATGGGCAGATAAACAAAAAAGCCAAGGGAGAGCAAGAGAGGAGCTTGAACTCCCCTTTATGTGATTTATGATTTCTGAATGTTGTGTTTTAAATGCAGCAAAGAACATATTGTAAAAAAAGAAACAAATGGTTGAAGAATAGAGGCAGCACCTTAATGTTATAAAGCCCCTGTCAGTTCAACTGAGGCTAACACATCTGATTTAGCAGCAGGCTCACCTCAGCCACTTGTCACTTTGTAAACAATCTCAGGGAGCATGTGGTGGCTAGCCTGTTGCCTGGGTTACTGTCTGCTGCAGAAGTTCAGACCCACCAGGCTCATTAATGATGCCAAGGTTGTCCACACGTTGGCCAGGAGCTTTCAGAGTATCCTCTTCCCTCAGGGAGGGCCAGAAGGCACGCTAGAGTGGATCCACGTCCAGACCAAACCTTCTCCTCACCCGAAAAAGGGGGTGCCCTTTTCTTTTTTAGTTAGCCATCATCCGCCAGCAAGGAACCTCCTCTGACCTTCTACACTTTAGAGAATGTCACTCATTCATTCACTTTTCTTTCTTGCCTAATTATTGCTTCTGTGCCAGCATGCGATCCCTTTTGGTCACCTCCTCTGTCCCTTTGTTTCAGCCGACAGCCATTAAATCTCGGAACACCTTCTCCCGCTAATCACTCACATAGAAAAGCACTCTGCTCACAAAGTCACTCAGGGGGGTCTCGGACATCACAATGGAGCCTCTCCACATGAACAGCAAAGTGACCACATTCATACTGAGAGTAGATCTAAACGAGTTAAGTCGCATCCCCCATTGCAGCCCAAGAGCACATTCTCCCAACCCTGCTCATCCACTCCTACTCATAGCTACACCCACCCTTACTCTGGCAGTAAACGATTCTGCTTGAATCCCCAAGATGTATGGCTTGTGGTGGGAGGGCAGGCCATTTAGGACGTATTTCATGTGTTTCGGCTGCCAGGAAAAAATGGATTGTTGGACTTAGTCTATTATTTCAGTGTAGATGAAGCAGGCTTGTGAATTTCAAGGTAGATTTTAAGCATTATAACTTTGTACTGAAATGTAATAATGGTAATACTTTAAAGGCAGATATGTATGTATATTATGCAATATATGCTCACATACAATAAATTGTTATGTTAAATGTTATACAAGTCAAAAGTGACATGTACAGATGGAATATTTTACTTTTACTTACAGCTTTCTTTGTGCTAACGCCTGAATGGTGGCTTTAAAATTATAGGCTCCCTTTTGATTGATATATATATTGTCTCTCATGAAGGACATATTCTAATTACGTAGGAAACAATTCCTAACTTCAATTATATTTGCACTTATATAAGGTTAAAAATTTGATATTATTAGACTTGGCCCTGAAACCTCAACTTTGGTAGGTTACTGTCTGTGTTGCACGACTCCGAGACTTGTCCAGAACTGCCTGTACAATTGTAGTCCCCCCCCCCCACTCTCTCTTTTCACATTGCAGCACAGAGGCAGACAAGGTCCTCCATCACCCTGACTTAGGTAGGACGGCTGGATCTATGGGCTGTAACAGGGCTGGTGAGGGGGGGTATAGTTGAGAGCCTGGCCAGACACATCTCCCTTTAGATCAATCACATTTCCCCTTTCTGTCCTTGAACCTCCCTCTCCTTCTGTTGCTTTCTTTCTTCTCTGTCCTATTTAAAGAGAAGGGATATGTGATGGGGAAGTTTAACAGTAGAGGAAAGCACCTGCAACACTCTGAGTGTTCGCTGGCTTGAAGTGCTTATTTTTTTTGTCAGTACCTGGATGGGACTGGAAAATGACTACATCTCTTTGACTCGTCCTCTGTCTGTCTTTCTGCGGGATTGTCTGTGTTCATATGCATACTGTACAAGTGTGTTCATTCACCATCAATGGCTATACTTTTCCTTTACTTTACTTTAACACAGCAGGTCATTTCATTTTCTTTTTTTTAATCTGCTGATGCATTAATTTCACCTGTCTTGACGCGGCTGTTATGAGTCAGCTATTGATGAGGTAGGTCTATTTAGGTGGGTTTGTGTTGTGTGCACATGTGCGTATGAGCATTAAAGTGAGCATGTCTGCTGCAAAGGGTTGCATCAGCAGCTCTGAGCGATCATTGTTGTGTCGACACACTTCACTCTGGCACTGCCACTCCAAAACCAAGGAGCCATAAAGCATTGCTGTCTGCCTCAAAGCACCCATCCATCTACAGGCACTCGACACTACCTGAACCCTCTGATCTTTTGCAGAGACCCAATGCGTGAGTGGCAGGGCTTAAAATGCTAATGATAGTGTGACAGTGGCGGGATATAATGCGGCATACATACATGAGGAGCATGATGTTCAGCGTAGCGTATAACAAGTGATATTTTTGTTCGAGAAGAGGTTTTTACTCAGGGTTCAAATTTACTCTTATTTAAATAACTATGCAGGCTTTTGTTTGTTTTGTTTTGGCAGATAATGTTTGAGGAGCATCTTCTGAAGATAGACATGAGTGCTTGTAACCAAAGAAAACAACGGCTAGGTTAAAATTAATTTAGATTTCTTACGTTTCAATAAAGAAATATTTTCTATAGAGACAATTTTTGAGACAGTTTTACTAGAGCTAGCTGCCTCTTAAGCAGCAAAGTCACAGAACCAAATCCATGTGCAATCTAATTCTACCTTCATACCAAAATAAACCAAGTGTCAATAGACTGCTTTAAGTAATGTCACGCTATCACTTGGTCTGCAGTTATACAATTACTGTATTTGCCAAGCTGCAAAATACAGGTCCAGAACTAATCAATGGATTTCCACGACAATCAAATGGCTTACCAGGTATCAGCAATCAAAACCACTTTGTTACTGCCATGTCAGTCACTTCCTTTTACTTGAACTACTTGGAATTCAGAATACTAGAAGAATAGAAGAAATGGATGGGGGGGGGGGGAAAGACTGGCAAACAGAAATGCAGTCTTATTTTTCAGTATGTATCTTGTGCGTGCATTAGTATTGATTTTCAGTCACAAGTGGCACTACATTGCTTCAATAACCACATGGTTCAAGGTAACAAGAGGGTTATCAGATCAATTTAGATGGAGACAGACAGACAGAAAAACAAACAGACAGACAGAAAGATAGATAAACTTACCTATAGAAGGAACCAGTGGAAGTTATCAGGATGCAGAACATGAGGAGGGAGAAAGAGAAATGGAGGATTACTATGTGCTGCAAAATTGGGTTTAAAAACACCATTATCTCTTGTAATGGACTACTTGATGGGCCAAACAACAAATTCTGTCATACTGACATATGGTTTGAGGATTCCAATTGTTCCCAGTTGCTAATGTTAATGCAGCCATACTGAGGTGTGCTGCAATCCTGTGCTTTAGTATGAAACGGTGAGGCTTAAATGTACTCTTCTATACAAGTCCCAGACCAACCTAAAGACAATATGGGCATATACTCGACATAATCTCAATAATATGCAGGGATATGTGTCTGTACTTCCATCATCAGATATCACCAGGGAATTAGACAAACATGCTCGGTAGAAGAGAGATTTGAAATTAGCAGGTGGGAATGAAAAAATGAGTCAGATGTGAGCATGAGAAAGCATGGGTGTATATGCTGAAGGACCAAGTCTATCTCTTGCTTGCTTTAGGTAAAATTCCTGAGTCCCATTGATTGAGCATTGTAATCCAGGTCAGAGCCCTGAACTGGCAGCCAGAGAAGCTACCCAAGCAGTGAGCCAGCCAGGTTGAAATTGATCCTAGCGGTCTCTTGAATCAAATAGTGTCCAAATCCTCTGTGCCATGCAGCATGCTGATACAATCTTCTGTTTGACCCCCAGTGCAAACTGAAAGAAAGAAAGAAAGAAAGAAAGAAAGAAAGAAAGAAAGAAAGAAAGAAAGAAAGAAAGAAAGAAAGAAACTATAGCTTGCTATATTATCATAGACTGGTTGCCTCAGCAACAGGACACCAACTGAAGTGTTTTGAAACAAATGTCAGTTGGTGCAGCTACTTACTTGATATTACATGGCTGTACTAAAATAACTTGCAGGCATCACATAATACTTTGCTGACCTGACCAACAGCATCAGTTGAACACTGGTGAAGAAAATGAACCCCCAGTACGAAGTACACGTGTTAAACAACCTGGTAGTTGTCTATATTAATTTACCATTGCATAATTATTCTAAAACTGTGACCCTTTATTACACAAATTAGTAAAAGAAAAGAGTAAAATTCACAACATAGTAGGCTCTCAAACTGACTAAAAGGCCTTAACGAATCACGGACAGTAGAGGAGGAAGAAACAGCAAACATGCATGAGGCAGACTGTTTGTTTCAATCTCCCAATATGCTGCACGCTGCTAAACGCAAGTGGCTGTTCAGCAAATCATTGTGTGGAAATAGAGCATATCTGACAGTCTACGTTGAATCAATCACTGTTGCAAAGCAATTTATGCGAAGGTTTGGGTGTTGAGGAAAAACATGATCGAGGAGGGAGGAGAATTTTTGAGTTTAGAGATTGTGACATGATAATTTTAGAAAAATGTCTATTTGAAAGACATCACAGAGACTTGTTCATGTTCATGTAATCCTCACATTGCAGGTGTTTCGGGGTAGTTTGATTGGAAGACTTCAGAATTTCTTACTGAATGAGCTTTGATTTCTTAAATAGTATTTTCTTAAAAAAATGTAAAATCAACCTCCCGACATTGTTGAGTACAAATAAAAATCATGTGATTTCAATTGTGTTGTGTATAACTGCAGAGTTTGGTGTTAATTCTCAGTGGGATTGGTAGTATTAGGCACCTTTTATAATATGTAGTCATTTTTGTTTCATTTCAATCATATCATATCAAAATGATCTCTTAATGTAGTGGAGCTTTTGAAAACATTGGAAAGACATTGATGTCTTACTGGACCACATGAACCAATCTGCTTTGTTAAACCACCGTCTATATAAATGTCATTTCAATTAATGTCTTATGAATGTTGCTCATATTCTGTAACTGCAGAATTTACAAACGAATAAAACTCAAAATTTACCCAAGAGACATTGCCTATCAATTATTGGCCAGCAAACTTGCTTGGCATGATGTTCGTGCTCCCATCGAGAGAATGATTGCAGAGACGACACATCTTTAATGAGAGCACCGATGTGCTTGGTGTGGGAGAGCATACTGGCAGCCTCCTCCTGGGGCCTTGGCGGTCCTTTTTCTTGGCTGCAACCTTGCTTTTAAGTGAAAAGTTCTGAATCAAACTGCTTTCTTTTAACTTTGTGCACAGTTCCCTGCAGGATCTGACAGCCTTCACCTGCTTCGTGATCACCACCCATGTCACTTCATTGTGAGGCTGCAAAGATACCGCCTCTGCTGAAAAGCAGCATGCCAGTCCAAAACAGGACGAGCAGAAATAATCACTCGCTCTCAATTCAGAGAGGCCAATCCACCTGATTTGCATTGCTCGTGTAGGAGTCATGAGCCAAAGCACTACCCCTTTATTTCATTAACTGACAATTAAAAGATGAGTGCTACGGTTTGAAGTTATAGACTTGTTTAAATTGGGAAATAAAAGAAAGCACTAGATTCTTGAGAGAGTTTGAACAAATATGCATACCAAACACCCACACATAAGCAAATCTGTAGGTTGTCAACGACAACCACAGGTAATGGAGCTAAACTGTATTTGAAGCAATCTATTTTTTTTTTAGTATACTGTAGGAGAGTTTTCACAAAGGATATTGGCCATCTCACTTGTTGATTTGTTAAATTTGACGCTAGTTTCACCTTCTTATTGTCAGACTTGACAGACCTGTTAAAAGAAAATGCTTTTATTTTGGAACTGTCCAGGGTTTCTTTGGCTTCCGGGAGAAAATGTGGTGAAGGGTATCAGGCACACACAGCTCCAAAGCTTGAACATATTAGGTATATGTGTTGTTGTAAAAACAAGCATTTGTGTTTTGCCCAGAATAAACCAGACAATATTTGTCTGTCAATGTCATATTCATGTTTGCTTTGCTGTGGGAGAAAATAACACTGCACCACTTATGCCACTTAGGTGACCACCACAAGTCTGTGTTGGACCTACTTGTAGTCATTTTCCCATCACTGCAGCATTATAACTGAAAGGAAAGTTGCTTTAAACAGTTACATTAAAACTAAGTAGCCCAGTGTAACATCTTATAATCAACCTCTGTGAAGGCCTTTATTCTTGCCCATGTGAAGGTCAAATCTAACAGGGCCAAGTTCACCATGGCGACAACGGAGTAATCCCATCAGTGTGCATCAGCCTGTCTTATTGTATTTATCTGCAGGGTTTTCGGCTCAGGAACACTCCACATTGATTGCTGTTCATGAGCAAATCCTCCTGTAGCAGCGAGTAAAACAGTAATTTAACCTTCATGTTTGATGTCACCAAAATATAAGAGTATACATTAACTTTGTTTATGTGCTTCAAAACTATTGCTGCTTCTTTGTGTGGATCATAATTATTTTCTTGTATTTTCATTTATATTTCCCCTAAGTCAAAAATGTACCTTAAGGATGACAGTTTTACTGTACACAATTACCACAGTCTAATATAAATGCATATGATTATGATTTTTAATATTTCTTGAGTGGTCATAAATGACTTTTCTGTTTATATATTTTGGTTCTGTGTGTGCCTCCAGTGAAAGTTAAGCTAGCCCCTGTAGTGTATGCTCAAGTGGGCTGCTTGTTGCTAGAGTGCAACCACGATTTAATGACATAAAGAAGAGTGTCTTCAGTGCATACCAGCGAATGTTGATGACTTCAATTATTATTTGACTCAAGTAACCCTGCATTTATATTTTAGAGCAGGCAAATGGCAGAGCATGCCTTAAAACAAAGTCTTCCTTTCTAAAATGTCATATAAATATTAAAAGACAAAGAAAGCAGGAGTTCTTGTTGTTCTTTCTGGCAATGTCTTGACCTTGTTAATTCAAATCCAAATGAGGCCTCCAACTCTTCAAATTAAAACAGCAGTATTTAATAAACAAACTCATCAGCATGCATCCAAAGTGTGTATATGTACCATCCTATTAATTAAATATTTAGTCCCCTCGTCTATTCGCCAGAGTGCTCTTGTTTTAATTGCAATGAACACAAGCGTGAAGTCAAGAAGAGGAAAAGAAAAGACTGTGACAGTCAATTTGATTTTTTAGAGACTAAATATGTAAAAGTGATCTTTGTGAAAAGTGTCACAAAGACAGGATTAGAGCAGCATCATTTTGTCTATTGCTCTCTGCTGTGAAAGGAATGAATACTACAGCCTAAGAGACTGAAAGTAAACGAATCAAACATATGGATAGAAGGTTTTAGACTGTGTGAAGACAACATTATGTCACTAATGATTACTAATTGTGGGGGTATAATGTTAGAAACAAGGCTTAGTAAAGCTTAACAATTACTTTGGTATGGTTATGAAAGAAGGTGTAGAGGAGATGGCATGGGAAAAGCCATGGGCTATATGGATATTAACTTTAATTGATAGCTCTGATTGAATGGTTTAATTGAAATTGCATTTTTCCAGAATTGAATAGTCTGTGCACGTGAAGAGATAATGACTAGGTCTGACCCTTGGTTAGTCCCTTAAGAATAGAGTGTATATACTGCAGTAGAGTTTTAACATTCAGTTTGGAGTGAGTTCATGGTGTTGCGTGGCTCACTTGATTAACAATGAGCACCTCTATTCCAAAACCTCTTCATTATGATCGTAACTTTGTGATTCTGCAATTCTACTGCAACTTTTTTAGAAAATCATTACTGTGAATATAGAAACATGACGATGATGAAATAGAATCACTGGTCTACAACTAAATGTAAAAAAGTAAGAGGAAATATAAGTTCATTGTTTTAAAGACAAAAAAAAAAAGTTGTTCAGACGTTGTGAATTCCCCTCTTCATACGCTGGAATATTATTCATACAGCTCCTTCCATGACATAGCGTATCATGACTGTATTCAGCATTCCCAATTTAAACTGCACGATTGGTGGTGTTATTTTTTGAGTACTTGTTAAACTAATTGACAAGTGTTCTCAGTGCCTGAAACATTGTTTCACGTTGAATTTGTTACGCGGCAATGCATATTTATAACATTTCATTGTAAAGGTGATTTCCTGACATTTCTTTAAATTATTTCCTAGCCTGTGAATACGAACCCTACCAACTCTACTTTTGTAAAATAAATAACATTCCCTTTTTTTTATGAATGAGTTGTTCACTTATTATTATTATGACTTTTTTAGGTCACACTAAATTTAAGACAGGATTTTGTGGGGCAAGTGTTACATTATTGCTCCATATGGGCTAAAATTTTAAAACATATTGCACTACTACACACCATCTTGTGGTGTCAAAGATGTTTGACTTTGACAGCTGACAGAATGCACCTGCTGTATCATCAGTGATTCCACTGGAATTTAAATGTATTCCTAACCATGTGGTCTTTAATAAGGCCAAGATCTACCTACTGTTAGGGCCCCTCATGAAATAAATTATGATTCTGAATTGCCCTCTATAGGCTAACGCAGGTGCCAAACTAAATTTGGGTGTCATTAGCGGGCACATACTGTATATGAAGATCCGTTGGCCTCCCTAATTGCATCGCTGTTAAGCATCACATCAATGATGACAATTTGAGTAGCGTTGTTAAGTTGCACATGTCTTGGAGGGATGAGTTAAAAATACAAGCTCAGCTATAGCTCTTATGTTAAAAGAAGGCAAGCGGATAAAAATGTCTCCATCATAGAGAAATTTGAAGTCAGGAGGGGAAACCTATTCATCTTGCCTTTCACTGATGAATCCCCAGATTTGTGGCAGCAACAGGCATAACCATTATTCTTCCTTCATTCTCCAGTTAACATGATGTATTACTGAGGCAAGGGCCAGTAACTGAGCCCTGTGTGTTTCATTAAGAATGAAACATGGAGTTTTACTTTGTCTGTGAATTACAGTAAAGATGGAATTTCAGGGATCAAGGGATTGTTGAATCATTCAACAATGATGTAGCAACATCATGGTCAATGTATAGAAGATTTGTCGACACAAATTGCTCTGTGTCTGCACAGCTAGAGTGAGTTAAGATAAGGTTATTCTTTTAAAATTGCTTTCCTCCACAGTGCAATATATAGCCAAATTTTCCTTCCAAATACATCACAAATTGAAACCACATCTTGAGTAATTCAGCAAAGCAGATACAAATGCTTGTTTCCATCCGCTACCGTTGTGTGAACATTGGGAGTATGTTCTTGAGATAAGCAGTAGGTGTTGCCCATTCTCAAAAACCACGAAGAGGAACAGCTCGAACAGTGAAACGCAATGCACAAAGCATGATGTGAATAAAACATTTCTGTCTACGTAACCTTTTACAGTTTCCATTAAACTCTTCACATCGTAATGCACGTCATGATATATCGATGGAATCTCGGCTTATGTCTCACGCCTCAGAACTCAAAAAGTATGCGGGTGACTCAAATGGCAGTATTAATGAATATATCTTAAATACAGTGCCATTTAAGATCAATTTCTTTGTATGGATGGGTGTAGGTCTGCACAGACTAAAAATAAGATCAGACATCTACCATCAACACATTTAGAATAAAAAATAACTTAATAAGGTCCTCTTGAAATATGTACATATTTACTTCTTGCTTTACTTTCATATCTTACTTTGTGCTTACTAGTTTTTGCTTTCAACTTTAAGGGTTTTATTTCGTTGGACTGGAGTGTAATGGGCTTTTGTAATGTTTGGTGTAAAATTCTGATGTAAATAAGCAAAGTTAAGGCCAATAAGCACATTTCCTGAAGCCTGTTTATGGATACCTCCCACAGATTCTGTTTGGACATGGCCTCGCTGTGGAACTGTCATTAGCCACTTATGATCGGTGTGTTATTCCTACATCAGTTTGTTGAACCCACACTCCCACAGAGGTTCTGCCACTGAGTGCGTCATGCATCACAAGAAGAGCATTGGCCCAATGACAGGGAAATGTTGACATGAAATAGTCTGCATATGTACAATACGCTCCTGTTGGCTTTTGTCAACTGCTGTAAAAATGTATTTGTTAATGAAATGTCATTCACGGCGTCTGCGGCAATGCTGTCATCTGATGCGACAGAAGGAGCAAATATGCATACCTGCAATTCTAAGAGCTGCCAACCATCAGTCTGGAAGTAATTTCAATCACAGATTGAAAATGAGAAAATATTATCACAAAATCCTATTATGTCAGAATAATACTTCCCCATACAGACACGATAGGACCGTTTACCCTGAAATATGAAACAATGACCAAGACCAAGATTAAACAAGACTTATGATACTCTGTTGAGTTAACGTGAATGTTTCTGATTGATAAAAGATAATAGTGTCATACACTCCCTTGGGACTATTGCATACTTGTGCAGGTAAGATGATAAAGGAGCTGAAGGGAGCACAAACAAGTAAAAGAGAAAGCTACTGTAAGAGCTCCAGATTGACATTCAAAGCACATTATATGTGATACTTTATAAAACCTAAGTTGTTACTGACTTAGCAGGAGACTTTGAAAAACACATTTTTAGGATACTTTAACAGCCATTACTTGAGCTTGACTGCTCAAAAACAAAATTGTGTGATGTTGTTCCCTGTTTGGGAATGTAACCAAAATAAAAAGAAAAACTACAGTCACATTCTGTTTGCAACTTTCCCAGTGAGAGTTTTAAGTTTACAGACAATGTGTGATGGTCTTTGATGGACATTTTGGGTTTGGGGAGAATAATTTAGCAGCCATTACACTAAAATGCACTGTATGTTTGTGTGTGCACATGATTTGTCGTTGGTTATTTTTCCACGATCACCCAAAGAAACAAACCATTATACTGCAGTGCAAAGATAACTCACATATTTATGCAAATTACTGTAAAGATTTATGCACCTAAGCACCGCACTTGACTTGACGTACACAATGTTTACCTCAGGGCCACACAAAGCCGTACCAACTGTCTCACCTTAAATAACTTCATTTTTAGAAGTTGTCTTCATACTTACAGTATTCACTCTTTGTCTGAGTTAAAAAAAAAAAAAAAAAAGACAGTTACTTGGGAATGTTCAGTGACTTCAAATGCGTGATACAGCCTGATGATACAAATGTTGACAATGCTCATTATGACAATTAGGTCTTTAAAGACAATGAAGTCGTGGCATCTCTGCAGGCCAGCTACATTAATAAGGATGATTAAAAGTTGGCCCTTCAAGTGCCACAAAGAAAAAAAGAAATACTCCAGGCTTGACTTCTCCATGTGTTGTCAATATGAAGTTCATGTTGAACATTCATAGACCAAACCCTACTCTATGCCTTAATGATCCTTTCAACCACTTCCAGCTATTTGCTTTACTTGCCCAGACTGCAGAACCTAAGTATAAAACCATGGGCAGCTACAGTAATCTCAGCATAGAAGCTAATTTAAAAAAACTGACTTATGCTACCCAGCTAGAGTGCTGAATGGCAGACAGCCGAAGCAATGAATGACTGCACTTAGCAAACCAAAGAAAGCCCAGAATGAGCCAAAAGGAGAATGAATACAGGGCTTACGTTCATAAAGAAATAAGAAAAAGGCCACAACTGGATGTCTGTGTTGGGCTGTGTAGGTACATATGCCCCATGCATGCACAAAATGGAAATTACTAATAAGATGCATGCAGAGAAGGTTGTAAAAGCTCTGTCAGAGTAATAACAATAACATATTTATCCTATTTAATGGTATTTAACCACACCACACGAAGATGACTTGCTGGCACTTGCTTCCTTAATTTGGTATACTATTGGGCTTTCCAAAGAAACACTCACACACGCTCCGGACACTGAACTGTTGTGTGTTTTTGCAATAGCTTACAAAAAACTTACCCTCATTTTAATACTCGATACTCAATACAGAGCAACAGTCAGAGCCAAAGTTTGAGACCATATTTTGGTTATTCTGGGAAATATCTCTCTATTCTGGCTATTTTTTTTTCTTTGTTGGGTACCATAAGCTAACGCATGGTTATCATACTACTTTATTCTGCAAGGCTTTGGGTACAGAGTCCTGTTTCAGTATTTGCAATTCCTACCCAAAGCTGTTCCATCATACATAAAGTAGAAAACATCTACAGAATACAGCATCACAGTGTCAACATATTAACATGTCTTAAAAAATCAAGGGCAGAAACTCCCAGGCAACCAGAGAGGAGAAAAACCACGTCAGGTAAAAGCAGTTGGAGCAAGCTCGACCTTTAACATACATCAATCACAGGGTGAGCCTCTGACTCACCTTACGTACAATTTGATTCAGTTCCTTTGTCTCTCTCCTAACAAGGTTAGAAAGCCGGCAAATAACTTGTAGGATTCATCAATTTTACCTTTTTTGAGGTCGCCTCAAAAAGCAGGTAGATGAGGAGCGACACAGATATGTTAGCATGCATGAATGTGTCCTAACTTGTGGTTGGTGAGGGACCTCGATTGATCAATTTTACACTAAGAGTTGTGATACGTATTTTTAATTACAGATCACTTCCAGAGGAAATCATCTACAACAGAAAAAGCTCCCCTGAAAGCTTTGTAAATAAATAAAGGCAAGCTCTCTAATTAAACAAGAAGTGGCTCTCATGCAATAAGCATGATCCCTTTCTTTATCCCTGAGCCTTTTGGGGGGGGGAGTCTTTTATGAAAATGTGTTTTGAAAAGTGTGAGAATACGGACATGTATTAATAAATGCCCACTTAAAGTGCAACAAAAAGTCACAATCACCCTCGGGTCATTTACAAAGCACTCCACTTTTAAGTTTGAGTTTAATTATAGATTTGGCAAAAAGGTGGTCACAGCAGGAGTCAGAATAAACCGATATTCTCAATGAAGAGACCCAGTATGGATCACAGTTGGTAGCCAGACAAGCCATGTCTTTTGCATTACAGTTAATTTAAAAATATTCATTTCATGCATGTAATATCAAGGCTGTAAAGCACGACCGGTATTAACTTTGCACGAGTCGCTGTGCTCAAAGACAGAAATACAGAATTGTGTCCCACTTTGAAGTATTAGTATAGATGGCAGATAGAAGATATGAATACTGAGCCCAGTTATGTACAATGACAACTGAGCTCATTCATATATTGTAGATTTGACACAAAGAATACGACCTTCTATGGGCTCCATCAATATTCATAGAAAGGTTTGTAGTTTAGGATTATTTGTTAAAACATTGCACATGTGATTTTTGTGGTTCGTGCTACACAGTTTTGAAATGTTTGAAAAAATAGTGCTTATTCTGGGTCTTTATGGATCTACTTCAGAAATATATAGAGGCAAAGGGGGGGAAGGAGCGAGGCTGTCTGAAAAAACCTTTACTGAAATCTTAATTTAGGTGTGTCGCTTTATGTAACGTTTTCATCTGACGAATTACTTCCACATGTATTCATCCACCCACATTTGCTGCATTTACTTTTTACTGTACTTCTTAATCTTTCAACTTCCACTGTCTGAAGACTTTCACAAAAATAATATTGAAACAGGTGGACCACCTGGGTTTAGATATCAATTTAAGTCTTCTCTACGCCTCTCTACAGTAATAATGATAATGATTACCGCAACTATTTGAACTGCTTATGAATTAATGTGTGTGAGTTACTGTCACTCGCCCAGAAAATGTGCCCATACTCTCTTTGTCCTCACAGTAAGAGGTGACATTATGGCACTGGCTGCAGAGAAATAGACAGAGAGGGAGGTAGATATGGTAGATACGATGCTATAGATAGAGAGATGATTTGTCCATTGTTTATAAGACAAAACACAGTGTGCTGTATGGTACGATGGTGTGCGGTTCACTGCACAGCTTATGTGAAACTCTGAAAGGCTTATAATTGAAATTTATATTGTTCATTTTTTTATGTTATTGCACCTATTACAGACATCTGATAGAAGACAAATCTTTGGGCATATCCAAGTTTGTGGAATAGGTTGTGGTATGAAGAAGGCTGTGATGTGCAGAAGAGTGTTTGCACTTTTTTTTTTTTTTTTTTGCTTCATGGCATTGCTTTTGTGCTGACTCAGAACTTGCCAAATTTACTGTGGTGCCTTTTTTTTTTTTTTTAAAGAGAAGAATTAAGTGAGGACGTTGTAGAGGTAGCTCTTGAATTATGGTGCAGACCTTGACCACGACTCATAGCTTACATGGTCGCAGAGCTGTCCAGTGTTTGCACCTTCAGTATTTTCACTCAGGGTGTTTATCAATCTATGTGTCTGCATTCATTAATGCATTCATCTATTCACTTGTTTGCTTCAATAATAACACTTCAGTCTCATAATTTGTTTTGATATCTTTTGTGGACGTGGAGGGACAATTTGCATAAACCAGCTATTCTGCGTTACGTGAAATCTATTGAAGTTCTGAGGACTGCGCTGAATACGCCTGCATTTGGCATAATAAACCAATTTGGTCTGAACTGACATTGCAAAGGGAGGGCTCTGGCTGAATGGCCAGCCTGATCAGATAGGCCATAAGAGACCCTGAGGACTCCATTCGGTTTTACTAATCCATTATATATGCAATGCAAATCAACAATACAAAGACCGTGGTTTAATCTGGTTTTATAATGCACAAGTTCATCAGGAGAGTGACTGCCTGTCAGTGGGAAAAAAGGTCAGAAATTTGAAATAATGGATGCAAAACACTGACAAAAACTGATTTTAATTAGTGCCTGACTCAAAGCAATAAGCACCTTTGAATTTGTGATTGTTGCATAATGTTTATTAATGTGTTTGTTATTCCCCAGCTCAAACACCATATCATGCACTGATTATAGGGACAGACAGCTGGAACCCACTTCAGACCCTATTCCTCTTCTACAGCACAGACTAGTGGAGAGGAGGTGTTATGCCTCTAAGGGTAAATGTAGATACTGTTGATTAAGGCATATAATACAAGTTTCTACTATGTAATTTAAACATACAAAAGAGAATAGTACCCTTACAACAACGACACCACATTAAAGATCTTCAGCTGACCAAATTACTGTTTTACTCTCATTTATATAAGATTAAGTCCTATGAAGTTAAATGCATGTATCCATAGAAATTCATGCACAGTTTTGGATGATTTAACGTTCAAGTCCTTTTTGAATGGTGCAGTGTTCCATCACACTTGCCCAGAGAGTGATGCTGAATCAGGAATTATGCCAGTGTTAGCACTGAACCAGATGACTGACTCCCATCTAATGGAAGCATCACTTTCAAAACAAACTCAATATACAGCACCCCTCTGGGAGTCCCCCATACAAAAAGAAATAGCTGCTTCAAACCTACAGGGATACTATTCACGGCCCCTTTCGATTGAATCTATAGTCTGATAGGCTCTGGCAGGCTGTATATTTCTTTACTTTAGACTTGGCCCCAGTGTGGGAGATTGATATCCACTGAATATAATAGAGGCAGGATAAGCTATTCAAAATCCCTGTAAGGATTGTGATGGAGTGTCTAAACAATGAGTAACCAAATGGGATTCATGAAAGTCTCACAACTTTGACTCACCAATTCACAGCATTGACTCGAAATGATCTTTCATGAAGAGAATACCAGATGACTCCCAGTATGTATCGGGTGTATGAGAAGAAACATTATCTGTCAACGCACCGACTACAATTCATCTTTCATCAGCTGCTCCAAACTGCCCATCTTTTTAACACTTACTCACAAAAATGTTTGCATATATACGATGCATCTTTTTAGACTGTGTATTCCAAACTCTGACCTAACCCTAACCCCCGGAGGAAGAAGCTTAGATGCATTTTACATGTAAATGTTAACTACAGTGTACTGCAACAAAAATCGATCATTCATTTTTTTAACACAAGGGTAACATATAAACAAGAAGAAAGTCTATTATATGTGCACACAGACACACTTGCATTTCAAATATGGATAACTCCCTGACCCTGTAGTACCACTAAATAATAATAATAATCAATTCAAATTACAGTGACATAAACCTGTTAAACCGCTGCTTTCAATGCCTGTGTCCACAATGTAACTACAAAAACATACAGTGTTGGATGTCTGCAATGTACTTTTTTATGTACCTTGGTGTTTATCTAGAGGTCAACACAGGATTTAATAACACTCAGTCATAGGAAAACATCAAAGAGGATCCAACAACATACTCTGCTTACATCAGTGAATCACTTTGTGCCATACAACTCTTGTTTTTTTGTTTTTTTTTATGTTTGAAAATCATAATGGAATGCTGTGTTTTCCATTAGCATACCTCCTCTATGAAACTTCAATTATATCCGGCAGCTGCCACCAAGCACCAAGCGTGACATTGAAACTCAACATGGCCAATACGTGTGATTATCAAACAGCAAAGCATAGATCATAAAGACTGACTGCTGCACTTCTCATTAAACCAGCCTTTCTCTTTACATTAGCATCTAACATAATATGAAAATCCAGGACTAAGAATAAATCAGGTTTTCCATACAAAAACCTGACCAACCTTGGTCCTTAGTTCATTCTTTAATGTCTTCTTTAATGTTTCCTTCAATGTTTTTTTTTATTATTATTTGTAGCTGATAATGCACCAATGCACATTTACAATTCTACTGGATTAGGACAGAAAAAGAAAGAAAAATGAGAAATTAGGATGCACTAGTTGAATAGAAATAATAGCTGCATTGGCCAGTTGATTCATTTGTTGTGGGGTTCTGTCACCAGCATAAATGTCAGCTCCAGAATCATAGTCCATGTCAACTTTCTAGAAGAAGTCAAATTGAAAAAGTTTTGACGTCTTGATGATGACACAGTTCTACCCTGTTGAACTTGGGGCTACAGCTGCACTTCGGAATGGGTGTTATGGGGTCGCCAAAAATGACGAGTGAACAAGAAAGTAACAGTATGGGGCCTTTTGGCCTTTTTTGCTTTGGTTTCTAAAATGTGCCTACAAAGATCCTAACGATATAGTTAGCATAATTAATAAAATATATATATATATATATATTCTTAAGGGCACCAATAGCTAATCTCTGTTGTTGTGCAACAAAATTTACAAAGTAACTTTTCCACATTCATGTTTTCATGCAAAAAAAAAAAAAATAGCATGCAGCTTGAAGAATGGCCTGGATGGTAGAAACTGGGTGTTCTTGGAACAGTTTAAACGAAGGGGAACCTGACTGAAGGTGACAAATGGGTTTCTCTTGACCAAGGGGTGTATTTGGCAACTGGCAATTCAAGATCCGACAACAACAGTAGTGTAGCCTTCTTTCAAAACAGCTCCTTAAGTACTACACAATCATGTTTGGCTGCAAAACTAAGAAACATGTCTGTGGAAATCACTTGCTTTGTTTAAGTATTTTTATGTCTGTTCACTGTTTAGATGAAAACTTGAATTACTGTTAGGATTACGGTGAAGTATTTTCATGTAATTTAGAAGTATCTTAAGTGAAGGACAAAATGACTGTAAGAAGCAGTAACTATAGAAACCTTTAACAAATGCTAAACAAAGTGCAGCACACTATCATTATAAAGATGTTGAGATTTGTTAAGAAGTAGTTTCATCATGCCATCATTTCTAAAACAGTTTGCTGTTTTGTTAAAATTCTGTCTTTCTTTTTCCCAAAGCTTTTTATTTTCTATTTTGTGGGCATCTAAGAATGACAATATTACAAGAAAACCCCTTTGCATCTTCAAGGATTGTCAAAAGATGATGAGCTTAGCAGCTGAGCCCTCAAACTCTCTTGAAAAAAATGAGCCTTCGACTCTTGAAGATATGGGGCTTTTTTTTAAATTTAGAGGCTACTCCATTTCCTGATTCCCCCTAAATAATTCTTCAAAGACTACAACACTTCTTGAGAAAATAACCCAAATGCTGCTCACTGCATGAATTCAACAGCATTTGGGTCATATTGGTTAAGTCCCCCATGTGTAGAAATGTTATGTGATTATAGTATCTTTCAAATTATACTGAAGGCATGCGTTTTTGAAGAAAATGAAACAATCCCAGTGGAAATTGGCGCAGTGTATGAGTTGCTTCCAGCCCAATGGAATCAACATCTCTGAGAGAAAAATTTAGGCTGGAGAAGTACAAACTACTTGGCATTCATTTTTGTTTAATGATGTAAGAGTCTTGTCATAATGATGGTTGGCTGTGCATGCTTGTGAAAACATAAGCACTTGGGAATTGAACTTTTCTTTAAAAATGCGGACAAAACACCACCCGCTAGCTCTGTTTTCTGTGTATCTTTTTACTCATGCATGACACAATACCAGTTTACTAAATAATAAATAAATGAATAATAGATTGCTACACTGCCTCTACAGAGAGATAGATACAAAGGGCCAAACAGATATAACATAACTGTAAAAGACACTTACCTGTTCACGTTCACGTCAAACAGCACATGTGGAAAAGAGGAAACAGAACAAAATAATTAGCAATTCTGCAAATTAAATCAATGTTCTTAGCATAACTAGTCACATACAAGTCAAAAGTAGGCAGTTAAATTCAGGATTGCTACCAGCAAATGTTGGCAGAGACTCTTATTCCAAAATTTGAAGGATCACTTTGGAATTACCACTGTGGTTTTTGGCAAAGTTGGATTCATGTGGCTCATTTATAAATCTGCTGATTTTGTTACCCATATGACATAAAATGTCACTTTATTTATAGTTTAAAGCACTGTATGTCTCCTCTGCAGTACACTGTTCTTGCAGCATAAAAGGCAATAACGCAATATGAAATTAAATGCCACAAGATTATGAAGACATACCATTAGCAGCCTTTCAAAGATCAACGCCTGATGTGCCTATATATGCCAGAACAAGATGTCTTCAATGGCTTTATATTATGACTCACAATATTAACTGTAAATGAGAATACATTTAAAAGGTATGAGCTTGTCTGTGAAAGCAGGGCACATCCTCAACAGAATCACTGTGACTTCAGTCTCAGATTTGCAATATATGTGATGTGTCCTAAAGGAAGGAGAAGAAGGAGGAGGGGGGCCAGAAGATGGAGATAGAAAAGGAAAAGGGACACAGCGCCTTAACACCACCAACAAAGCTTTTGCTCCATAGTGTGGTAGTCTGGTGATGAATGAACAGTCCACATACTGGTTTCCTTTATTGCAGTCTCATTCATGATTGCTGCTGATGACAAGTATTCACATCTTTACACAAAGTGAGCAGGAGGGAATAAATATTTTCCTCCACTGTGCACAACATAGAAGGGTATTTGAAGGGTGGTTGCAGCCAATTCCCAAACAAGGCCCCATATGTATTTCTCACACAGCTCTTGTGGCAAAACAACTTTAAAGCTGGGAACCCATCTGGTTCACACGATCTCTGAGCTGCTACCACCAATAAAACTAGCACTGTGACTGCTATTCTTTTTTTTTGCCTGACCATTTGAATGCTGACAAGAGACAGGTGGGGTGACAGCTGCAACCTTTTTTTTAGTCCAAACCCTAAAAGGAATGCTGTACTCTGTCCTGTGGAATATTTAGTAGATTTCAACACTGCCTAGTTATATAACTGGATGACAAAATAAAAGCATTTAAGTGAATTCAATAAAACTGTCCAATCAATCAAATGATGCATCTATTTAATTATCCATCCATTGTGACTCACTTGAAAATAGCAAAATGGAAAACTTTTTTTTCAGCAGCGGGGCACTTGATAAAGAAATAAGCCTTGATATGTCTGGCAGACAGTGTGGTAGAGGCCCTCTATGACAATATCACCATTTTGTACAGTCTAATAAAGAGTACTGATCTTAGAACCAATGACCTGACCTGGAATAGGAAAATGAGAGTGTAATCAAAAATGACAAAAGACTCATGAAAGAAATGCACACATAATGACAAAAGTGCAAGGAGAGAAATTAAACTGAGCCCAGGGAAAGATCCACAGCCACAGCAGGTATGCATGTGTGTGTGAAACAGAGGAAAGAAGAGAGGGGTCATATGTGTAAGGGCATATAGAGCTGCAACTTATGGATTATTCTAATCATTGATGAATCTGCCAATTACTTCCTCAAGTAATTGATTGACAATTCTGTCTCTAAAATCTATAAAAATAGTGAGAATACCTAGTTTAGCCTGGAGTGTTGCCTGTTCTAAACAGTCTCAGACATAAATTTATTCAGTTTACTATCATACATAACAAGACAAGAGTCAAAACATCACATTTGCTGGAGCCAGTGAATGGCCGGTATTCTTACCTGAAACAGTAACTTATGATAAATGATATGATAAATGGATTATCTAAATCGTTTCTCATGAATTTGCATTTCAAACATCAGCTCTGCCTGGCCAGATATGAAACCATAATATAAAAGGAACATTTTGTAAAAAAGATATAAGACATTACTTACTGATGTGTAAGTCAAAATTATCTGTATTCATTACGTATCAGACAAATATAACTAAGAAAGATTAAATATATATATATATATATATATCCAGCCTATGAAACACAAAGAATGTTCCACTATAAAGTCTCTGTCTGCTTGTCCAGTGAGGATAATGTACATCCACCAGTCAGCTTTATTACAACATGTTGCGGAAATGTTTCATGTAAATTACCTTTTACGTTGTTGTCATTTTGAAATGGTTATATAAATATCCTACTCCTTATACACGGTGCTTTTATATCATACATGTCAACCTAACGACTGATTTAATGATGCTGAGCTTACGGGCTTTACTCCCACTACATGACCTAAGCTCATGTGATCCTATGGGAGTAAAATCCGTTTATGGGACCACACAGTGGTTAACAAGAAATTACCGAGATCCTGAACAGCCAGAGTACACATTGTCTCTGCTGATTCTATTTAAATTGTTATTCTTAACTTAGAAGAGTGGGCACAGCGTTTTCGCAGAATTTCTGAAGTATTACACAGCCCATACATCAATTAACATAATAATTGGAAAGATGTGAGACACTGTTCAAAAGCTAAGGAGCCATTTTGGCCAGGCCTCTGCAGCTCCAAATGAGGGTGGATCATTTGTAACGGAGCCAGATCATGTGGTTATGATCCAGTTATCATCGCACCGCTTCAGTGAGCACAATTGAGATGGCTCTGTTTATCAGTTATATAGCTCCTACATTGAATTTGCACTGCACAGTCACTGTGCCTCCATTCCCCTCTCTCTTCTGTCCTCACTCTCTCCTGTTAGTGTGTAGCAGAAAGCAAAGTACAATGAAATCAAATGGAATATGGCTCTGGCTCTGTGCGGGATTAGATGGGATAAACTAAGCAAATCTCAGCAAGGACAAGTTAGGTATCTTCATAATACCGTTTCTCTGTGCCACTCCTTTTTGTACGTTCACATTTCCCTGTCAAACATCCATCATTTCAGGCTTGGCTTCAGGGTCAATATGGAGAATCAATAAGTCTCATATTACAGCTACTTCTCTCTCACTCGCTTTTAATACACAGTCTTGTTTATAGTTATTTCTGTTTTTACCACAAACAATAAAAAGTGTGCAGGTTCTCCCGGTTTGTTACACTTCAGGCATGAAACATTGGCTATCATTGTTTCATTGCTAGTATATTCAATGTATTTAGAACTGGATTTATCATTTTTCAGTTAGGAAAATGCTTTTTTCATATATTTCATTTAACTTTCATTATTAATTTATCTCACAATAAATATATATATATATATATTTTTTTATTGTCATAGCGTCAAAACATATGAAACAATGTTTTATTTGTAATATGGCAAAGGCCTGAGACCTCGTGCTCTCCCATACAAGCTAAAACACGCACACATACATATAAATACTATATGTATTTGTACTATTTATTATATCCTAATCCATAAAAAATAAACACAAAATTCAGATTTCAGCCCTGCAGAGGAATAGCAAGTCCGAAAAGGATCTTAGTGCAGTTAACGCTCCTCTAGAGGAAGAACATATTTAATGCTAATGCTATGTGCTTGCAAATACCATTAACTGATGATGAGTGAAGGCGATGCATTTTTTCTTAAAGGAACCAGCACCTTTAACAATATTTTTCAGGGTTTGCACACTTTGATATGCACTCAACTTTGAACAGTTAAGTGGTTCTAAGTGGGAGCATGACATCAGTCTCTCATCTCATCCAAGATCTATTAAACAACGCACATCATAACTTTGATTTATAGTTTCAGCTGTATCCATATTTCACGATAAATCACTTTTTGAAGGTGTCTCTGGAGAGCCCTTGGTTAGGATGTCAGATGCTGTAGGGACAGATGCAGGGGATGCGATTTATGGATGCATGCCAGGTCAACAAACCACCCATGGGACTTCCATGGCACAACCTCATGACTGTTTATTGTTTTAGCAGAATGCCTATGTGTGATGTTAAGAGGAAAAAAAAAAAAAAAAAAAAACAGCTGGAAGTTTGTCCAAGCAGATGTCAATTGACCAAAGGTGAGAAGGGGGCAAGAAGAGTGCGATTATTTACTCCTGGCTGTTTACCTGTGACAGAGTGATTCAAGCGGCGGGGTTAATAACTTGGCGTGACCTCAGATCAGCACTGACAGACCACGCTCAGTCTCTCCTACCTCACCATTTTACTCTTAAACTGCCCTTTCAAAAAGATGAAAACTGTGATGTGAACGTGACTGCAGTGTTGTTGTTTTTTTGTTTTTGTTTTTTTCAGGTCAAAACATCAATCAACAATTTTGAAAAGATATCTAACATCACAACAACATTATGTTAATACACCTATAATCTTAATTATTGAAAAAAAAAGTCATCCAATGTCATTTTACAGATACAGACATGAAATACTGTGTCAGATGTGGTAAGCCCAAAAAGTCAAAAATCCTACTGAACATACTGTTTCCAAAAACTTGACAGGGGAGCACGGTATACTGTATACTGAGTATGCGACTGAAAAATGGAATGAAGGAATGTCTACCAGGGCCGTCAGTCATTCAAGCATTTTCACTGGTTAATGCAGATTTTCTCATTTTAAAAATCTCATTATTTTTTTGGTCATCAAAACTAATTTTATTTCACGATGTTCAAATACTAATATGGATACAACTACAAACAATTCCCTTTTCCCATGTCAGTCTTCCATTAAAGCACTAATCCATTATATCATATTTTTTGTTGTTATGTGTTTCACACACACAGTGTGCAAGAACACACTCACACAAATGTGTCCCAATGTCCTACTTGCTATGCAGGGGATTAAGTCTGACCTGCAGACAGATACTCATCCAGCTGTTTCTGTTTTTCTGTTCATAACAAAAAAAGGAATAAACTCATTCTCTTCCTGACACTTTTTTAATGGCACTAATCTTCACAATGACTTTGTGATTGCACTCCATATATCATTTTACAATGACACATGCATGCACTTTCAAAGAAACCCACGGATACATTTGGGTATGAGCAAATTAACAAACGTGGCAGCTTTTTGTTGTCCATTGTGTCTGTCCATTGTCTGATTTATTTGTTAACATCATCACTGTGCTTGGAAGTAAAAAAAAAGCATTCTTTAAATGCAACCACTTGACTCATTTCTAATTCTAAATATGCTACTGTTGAGGGGTCTCACCCCTCCCCGCCCACCTTCATGGGCACTCCAAAAAAGTGAATCCAGGAGCCTGAGAAGAAACTGTGGCTGCCTGGGAGGAGATGTCAGCCAACTATTCCGTGAGAAAATTTGGCTAGCTAAAACCACAAAGAGTTCATCTGCAAAAGAGCATCCAAATAAAAGAATGCACAGCGGTATTTAAAATCTGCAACACCTACTAAAGGTGGCTAGGACCAATGCCTCACCCAGAGATTTGAAGCTAGATTTTAGCTACATATTAATACTGTCTAGTCCTGGTCTTGGTCTTTGCTCAATCTCATCCCGCCTTGGTCTCCGTCCCTCAAAGTCCTAGTCTTGTATTGGTCTCGATACAGTCTGGTCTTGGTCATGACATGGTCTTGGTTTAAGTAGTCTTGTTTATGTAGATCTGATGGTATCCGACTTACAAAAGTTGTAGCAACTAGAAGCAAGCGAGGACCGGCTGTGAAAACATCTGCGATAAAGTGAGTACAAAACTCAATAAAATATATAAAACAGGTCTAGCGTTTCATTGTAATATCGAAATATTACATACATTATATCTTTAAATCTTTAAGACCAGACTTCAGACTTGTGGGATATGCTGCCTGTTTCTGAAGCACTGAATTATGCATGCCTGATCATTACATTGCTTGCAACCTCTGGGTTAAGTAAAAGACAACCTGAAAATGACTTTGTGTAAGTTTGCTTCTGCTAAAGGGTCTGCACGACTGTTTTCTTCACATTCAGGCATAAATACAACATTTCATTCGCATTCATTGCTTTTTGCTGCATATTTCTGGTGCTGAATCTTGCCTCGTGCCTCTCTGCACCTCCAACACTATGATTTTCCTAGAAAAGCCTGCCTGGTCTCTCCTCTTCTACTTTTGAGATGTTTTGTAAGGCACCACTGTGACTGGCACAGCTGTTAAAAGGTCTGAAATGAGCAATATAACTGAGAGGGTAATGATACATAACCAATCCCTCTGAGTTATATGTCACATCACACAATGTTTCTGTACACAACATGCTGCACATACTGTGTAACAACAAAAATGACAAGTGCCTGTTTGCACATATATGACTTGGCACTTTGTACTTGTACGCCATTGTAGTAGTGTTGTCAAAAATGTTGACTTTGATACCAATACAAAGTTTAGTATCACGATAATCAACACCAAAAACATACCTGAGACTGAAATGATGTTGATTTGACATCTGGACATACAGTATGCTGCTCCAAAAACAGACCAACAGAACACATTTCCATAAGATGCGTTCTAATTTTATAGATTTGTTGGGTCAAATGTTAATAAAGATCTATCATGTACATGCATAGCTCTAAAACAACAAATTGCACCAAAAGACAATTTACTATTGCAATCAAATCACTTTTTATTTAATCCAAGGGCATTATGTTTACTATAGGCAATGGTATGTTCGCCACCGTAGTAACCATACCATAGAGCCACTGTAGTTTCAAAGTGATACATAGTTAGCATACCATAAACACCAATCCCCAAAAAACTGTAAAATGAATTCAGTGTTACCAAATTGAAAATAATTTGAGTGAAAAATTCAGGAGCAGGGGAGCTAGAGCTTCTGGATGAATAAAGACCCAGTGTCACATCGGATTCTGCTCTGATGGGATGGGTTTTTTTTTAAATTTGGGATTAAAAGCAGACTCAACTTCACTCTTGCTTTTCAACCTGTCTGCAGCAGGTTGCAAACACAGACACACACACACACACATACACTCCCGTTACTTGATGCAAACTTGCAACTGGAAAATCCACTGGTTGTCTATGTGAGCACATAAATATTGATCTACAACAAGTACCCAACATTGGGAAATTCTGATGCCGAATGGTTTTCAGAAAAAAGTACCTGAATTTCGGTACACCGTCCAACATGTAGGACAAAAGTTAGATTCAGCCAAGTTGACCGTGGATTACCTGCCATAATGTTTTTACCTGCAACTTGACAAACGTTTTAAGCCCTTAAAACACCTTTACAAACCTTCAACTCTTTAACCTACAGCCTAAGTGCTTTGACCAAACTGCACTGAATCAATGACCTTCTCAGTACTACTAGGGACAAAATGCAGGGAACTATTTTGGAAGCAGATTCATTGTCCACCGTGTGAATCATTTCAATAGTTAGCAGACAGAACTTGACAGACATTTTATCTCTTTCCAGTTGACACATGCATTCATAGTCACAACATACATTTCCCAAAGCTTCTCTCTAATATATCCATCATTTTGTCAACTTGAAACTTCGAAAAACATTAATGTCTCTGCTTGCTCCCTCTCTCGTGCTGATATTCCATCAGTGCCAGAGTTTGTAATCAGTGTTGCAAATTTCATAGATGCAGCAGAAACCATAAATGAGACTTGTCACTAAAACAAAGCATGGCCTAACACATTCCCTTTGATGTACAAGGAGCCAAGAGATGCTCACTTGTCATTTGTGCTTACTAATCTCTAAAGAAGCTCTCCATAACCAACTGATGAGCAAAAAAAATGTGAGAGCTAAAAATACCAAACTTGCTCCATTGTTTTAATGTGTTTATTTTTGAGCTGAGCATCACATCTCCTTTAATAGATAAAAACATTTTTTCCCTCAATGCCCAGGGGAAGCCTCCTCATTCTGCTTTAACTAGTGTTTTATTTATTGATAGAATATTGTTTAACCGTGCATGCTTTCCACAATTAAGAGAGTAAGGATTATTCATTCCACCCCAGAGCAAATAAGCACAATTTTTAATTTAAGAAATAACAAAAATGCTTCACTTCACAATTGCTTGCATTTGATGCCTCATATTGCTAATGAAGCTAGCACTGTAATTAATGAGATAAGCAAAAGAGACTTTTGATGAGGCTTGCATGTGTGATTGTGTCTGAGGGCCAAGTGTGGACACTATCTCTGAGAAGGCTACAGCCTTGAGGTGAGTAATCCCCCACAGGGAGTTTCTATGAGAACGGCCCTCTTAAAGCCATTAATTAGATATCTTCCCTCACTGTACTAACCCCAAGGTAGGTCATAAGAAGTGCTGCTTCTCCCTAACCCTCTGTCTCTCCATCTCCCACTGCCCCTTGTTTCAACCCCCACCCACCCTTCCTCGTCTTGTCCTGCTCTGCTGGTCTCCCGCTCCCTCACTCCCTGTTCACGTTGCCAGTTTACATGGCCCTTGTTTAGCTGGAGGCTCTCCGTGTTGCCCATGACTCTGGTTTATTCTCAGTGACAAGTCTTAGTGGCCATTACAGTGAAACAGAGCAGTGAGCTCTAGGCTTTTGCATCAAATGAAAAAAATAATGTTTATAATAATAATACAAATGCATTCAAGTATCATTATATAAACACATGAATTAAACAATTATGAAATCGTTATCACTATTTGTTTATTCAACACATCTTTAGCACCTTATCAGACATTATATTCACCTTGATAATATCTACAACAAATTCACTGCCATGATTACAGTGGCAAACATACTGCACAGACTTGATACAGGTATGTAAACCCCGGCCACCAGTGTTGAAAGAAGTCACTCTATAAACCCATTCAACACCGTCACCTTCGCACCATCACTTCTTGCTGTGCTCTGTGAATGTTGCACTACTTCCTGAATAATGAATGATACACCCAGGGCCGGTGCTAACTACAGAGTGCTAAACACTGAGCCACAGAGCCCGATAACATCAGAGAGGAATCTCACTCATTTCACGCAGTGTATGCTATCTTCTCCTATTCTCTTTATCCATGTAATGTCATGTCAATGTGAAAGAAAAGAAAAAAATCTAAAGAAAAACTACATCTTTATATTTAAATAATCTGTTTCTCAGGGTAAAAGGTTCATATGTAAAATATAGAACTATCATATGCAAATGCACGCACAATGCAAACATGTCCCCTTGTAGGGTTCACTTAATCCTATCTACTCCATATGCACTGTAACTGCGGAGTTGCATGCCTGCAGGGCAGAATCATTTATGTCTCACTGTATCTGCCTGAGCGGTGGCATGTTCGTATCACTGAAACAGCTTGTTGCACGGGCATAGAGAGAGAGGGAGAGAGAGAGAGAGAGAGAGGGGGGAAAGGCATGATAACAGTATTAAGTGGAGAAACTGGATTTATATGCAACGTAAACCAAGAGAGCTTTTTGTGGGATTTTTGTAATCATTGTAATGTAAGCGTGACTCTTCTGTAGGTGTGCGCTGAATAAAATGCACCGATAATTTGCCCTCCATTTGCAAGCCTCACATTAAACTGTTCACTAAGGCTTGTGAAAAAGCCCCACAAAAAGACAGTTTGGGAGGCATTTAGTCTACTGTGTCTCATATTTTACTGAGAGATAAGCACCGTACGCTAGCGGAAAGCATCCTGTGCGGTAAGCTTAATTTAACTTCTTGAACTTGAACTTTTTAAGATGATATCGAGCATTACAGTGTCTATACATATGCATAGAGCTATCTGTCAGCATGGTTTCCACTCATTTTTCACACTTAGTTTGAATGTTTTTCCAGTTGTTGTTTTTTTCCACAGGATTTGAAGATTTTACCTAGTCTGCAATTTTTATGCTTGTAGTGGCTAGAAACATGATTGTCGACTAAGCTACTGCACATGTTTAAAAGTCATGTTGAAAACTTTGCTTTTAAACTAAACTAAAAGCATTATAAAATCCAATCCATTACCTATGCTTGCTTATGGATATATACTGCGTTTCTATACCGCTGCCGCTGCTGCTAAACCGCTGGATGCCATTAAGTGCTATCAGAAACATCACTCAAGTTGGGTGTTGCACTCTTTGTTGTGATGGAATAGCTCTGGAAAGGACCTACACACAATTCATAAGGGTTTGCGCCCCCAAGCTGTCAACATCTTTAACATCCTCAGTTGAATTCAAAGCACGATAACAGAATATGGCACAGGTTTGCTTTAATAGTTCCTTGTATGATCACTGAATTGATCTGTAGGGTGTACCCTCCAACTTTAATGAATGGCAATGCAAGTTAGAGACACATCCCCCTATGGCATTTCATTGTTTTAGTTTTTCACATATATATATATATATATATATACACATAATCACTAATTACAAAGTATATATATATATATATATATATACAAAGTATATACAAAGTATATATATATATATATATATATATATATATATATATATATATATATATAATATACTTTGTAATTAGTGATTATGTGTGTGTCTGTGACTATTGCTTTTTGTGACTACACCATTTTGGTTGTGCTCTTGTATATACTGTAAGTAATTTGTTCTCAGGTCTCGCTTTCAAAATGTATCTTGATTTTGCTGTGACTTGCTGAATGAGAACAAATCATTGGTGCGTTGCAAAGATTTGTTTGCAGAAATTATCACTAAATCTCAAATGAAAAACTGTGTCAAACTATAAATAAAATGCTGAGTAGGGATTCAGAGTGTTTCCATACACCTCACTACAGACTAGCTGTCCAAATGTAAAAACCACACTTGTCAGGACTTTTCAGTCACGCCTTGTGGGGTAAACAATCTTCCGGTGCTCCAACATGCCCATTTGGCTTACAAATTCTTTAGACCGCTGGCAAATCAAACACCTGGTTTGTATTTTTGTCAGGCTGAAATCATCCCTCTTGACTTGTTCACTGAATATATCTGTCTCTACTGTGTGAATGTGAATATAAAACAAAGGGTTAGGAAACCAAAGACTGCACTACCAACACACACTGTTTGTATCACGTCTGAAAAACAGTAGCGTCATGCCATAAAGGTTGTTTAATGGCATGTTTTACATGCATATTCTGATGAGCTTCTTGAATGCATATAGTCAGATCATATCCTTGATATAAGGCCAAAGTGTTACAACCAAAATGAAGAACTATACATTCCCAGCTATTCATTTTTTTTTTTTTTTCCCACTTAGAGCTATGTTAAAAGATGCAACAAAACATAAGTTTTATGCTTATGCTGTGTTAAACAAGAGACAGTAGCACTCTCCTGGGGGAAACAAAGCCTGCTCTATATCCTGCACTGATCTATCTCCACTACATGAGGGCAAAATGTACAAAGTGATTATGAGCACAGCACACAGAGGAAATTTTAATTTCCTGGAGGTGCAAAATATGACAATCACACACTCAAAGCATCAACGTGAATAAAGGACAAATGGCCTTGCTCTTTGTTTGAATCATCACATGCAGAAGACACCAAGAAGTCTGTCTGACAGTTCTTTTTATTTTGGTAAATTATCATATTGATGGCCTTGTGTCTCGTTCTCTTGTTTTGTGGTCTCTTTCTTCCTCTTTACTGATGTTAGATGTATCACTGGAGCATCTTTGTTGCCCTTGGAATGTACATTTTCAAGCGAGAAGCACAGTTTATTTTATTGGCAAATACTTTTAGGAACTTTTCAATTATGCTGGTTGAGTTGAAAATTTGCTGCAGTAGTTAGTGGCATATTCCAGTCAATTTATGAGTCACTCTAAAGTGCACATTTTGTAATGGAGCGAAGGTGACACTTGACTGCCAGGTGTCTGTTCATTTTTTTTGGCTGGAGACATGTGGTCTACAGTTCAACCTGACCATGTGAATAACAGTGTGCCATGAGTGATTGATAGGGGGAAGGCTAGTATCCTCACAGGCCTCGGACATGTCACGTGACATCTGTTTATTCCAAAATCAGAGACGATGGATGAAAAGACTAAAATGCAAAAGCTTTAGAGCTGCCAGTAGCAAGGCTTTGTTCTGTATGAGAGCAACCATTGCAGAATAAGCATGAGAACAGTCACAGCTCACTGTGTGAGGGGAATACATCATTGTGACAGAGAAAAATTGCCCAAAAATATCTGTTAGAAAGGCATTCCTTCCAGTACGAGTTACGCCACATTCACCACTTCTTTGTACCAAGACACAAAGAGGCCAGGATTGATCATGGTTTTAAACAAATTACTCCCTGCACAGATGTGTTTTTATAGGTAGAATTTATAAGATGGGCATGTGGTAAAATAGGCCATGGCATAATTATGTTACATGTGGATGAAATTTGCCCAGTAAAACCATGCGCTCAACTTTAACCAAGGCCTATGTGTAATTGCTCTGAAATTGGTTGTACACTTTTTTTTTTTTTTTAATTTCTACTTTGTTGTCAAGTGAAGTGAATATCAACTCAACAAAGAGTTTAAATGTTTTCATAATGACGATGATGACAAGGGACAGAGGCAGAAAGATATCATTTCCATGTTGAAAACTGAACCACTGACAGAAATGAAAAAATCAGACTTTGACTCTTAGGAATTTGAATCCCTGCACATTCTTCACCAATATTTGGTTGATAACAATAAATATGATAAATAAGAGAACACTAGATATGCCTTCGCGTTCGATGATGGGTACTTGAATACACAACAGATTGTGTTGAAATCTGTGAAACAGTTTGTGAAAACTGAAGTTCACTAAGTGATGCAACAGACGCAGCCAGAAACTGTGTTGATTTCTAAAAACTGCAAATCCGTGCAGTATTTGTGATAAAGTGTGGATAGAAAAAAAAAAAAAAAAAAATCATATGGTTGCAAATTTGAAAATTCCTGGAGGGATTGTTTCAATTTCAACACCAGCCTGGAGAGTTCTCTTGTCCTACTTAAGGCCAAGCTTGCTGCCGTTCTGAGCTGTGCCTGGGACTGTTTCTTAGGTTTCACTGTGCTGCAAAGCCAAGGCTCTTTTAAGGTTAAACTATCTGACAGCTCCAGTTTCACTGCAAACAACACACGTCCTCGGGCTAATTTTCACATACTTAGTGGTATGAATTTTCACATGCTCCATTTATGTTGATCACACATGATTACACTTGGTTATGTGGCGTTTCCGTGGCTAAGCACAAAGGGGAGTGGTGAGAGGTTGTTGATGAAAGTGGGAGAGATGGGGAAGAAAGATGGATGGAGGAATATCAAACAACGTGTGTCATAATGGCCTCTGCATGTGCTGTGCCTTTTTTCTCTGTGTGCGTGACTTCACATGGATATCCAACCTAAATAAGACCATGTGCCTGACATTCAACAATCAGCAATTTGTATCCGCGTGTAAGTAAATGTGGGCATCTTAGATATATCTCAGGGTGTGTGTACCGTATAAATGCATGCATAGCAATGGACGTGACAACAGAATTCTATATGTTAAAGCTTTAGAAATGATTATATTTAAACAATACAGAGACATAAAATAGTGGTTCTATAATTGTATAATAAAGTCAAACTCAAAATTAAAGTTGGTTCTGATGTATTTTCTATATTTCCTGTCTGTCTATCCATCTCTGAGAGTTTTGTGGTTCGGAAAGTTACATTCTACCCAAGTGATTATGGCGGGCTGAACAACTGCGGACGCTCTCATAAATGTTCAGTACAGGAAGATGTAATACAGCTGCATAAAGAAAACTCATTGGCCTTTTTCCCCCCTACTTTTTCAGCTGGAGCTGCAGCTGTGTTTTAGTGATTGAGCTACATGTTATCAGTAACTGTGTCTTTTCAAAACGAGGCATGCTCTTGTCACATGTGCAGTCAATAACAGTTACCCCATCTAACACCACAAGGCCCCGTGCTGTCATATGTGACTTGACATTAGCTTCTTGTTCTCTCTTTATGTCGTGCGAATGTGTGAATTTATGATTCAAACGGTGAGAAAAGAGGGAAAATAATAAGGTGCAGTCACAGGTCAAAATCGACTAAGGGCAGCATTACCACACAGTAAAAGATTAACACAGGCAGAAGACTCCAGTTCTGGCCCCATTTTACAAATCCTCTCATGCAAATTAGGTCATCACCATTTCAGTATTCTCCGTGGAGAGGAATGCACTTGAAAAACAGCATCAGGTGGAGGGAAATAGAAAAAGAAGGACTTGTTACTGTGTTAACATGAGATAAGGCAAACTACTGGGAAAGAAAAAAAAAAAAAAAAAAAAAAAATCCTAAAAGCCACTTTGGACCTCACATGGTTTTGAAAATCGAATAACACACATCCCCCGCGATTTACACACAGACATTAAATTTAATTAAAACTAGACCCAAGGTGAAGCAGTTACGGCTTTACACAGTGTGTCTATCAGACCCAATCAGGGCAATAAGTGAAGTTTTTTTTTTTTTTTTTTAATGCCAGAACACAGTGCCAAATTGCATCCTGGCTTTAGGACGGGGGCCCGCAACTTGGTTCGGCCATACGCCAGGATTGACCAACAGTTTTATACTGCTTGAATATAAAAAATATATTCAAGCAATAAATATAAAGTTTTGTCAGCTTGAATATAAAAACATATACAGTGAATATATTGTATGTGTGTTTATATACGTATATATATATATATATATATATATATATATATATATATATATATATATATATATATATATATATATGAATGAATAAAAAATTTGGGTTCACTTTTTTTTTCCTTGGCATTGAAGCTTCAATCCATGCCTTGGCCTCTGTAAGTGTCTAAAATGGACCGGCAGTATTTCTACACTTAAAAGCTATGACAGATGGAAAGAGACAGGGCTTTATTTCCTTGAACAATTTATTAGGCCTCTTATTAGGCTAGACTACAGCCAAAGCCAACGTCTTATTATAAAATACATTCTGTATTTCTAAAAACTGCAAATGAAATTTCCGCACGATGCACTGTAGAAGTTTCAAAGTAAAACTTTTGTCAGTCTAAATGTGTCTACTGGTTGGGCTAAATATGATGAAGCTGTTCTCTCTGAATATTCAGCATTATCTTGTAATCATGTGCATTTCCACCAGGCATTTAGTTTGTGCTTACTGGTAGCAGTCCTGAGGTCTCATTTCAGCTGAGTGTACACAGATTCGTGCATCAGCACTTGTTTCGACACGCAGAATCAAATTGATCAATTTCATCTTGTTTGTCCAAATGTGCATATATTAAGAACCACTGCATTGACAGTCCCTCTCACCTGCTCCCCTGTTGATGTTTTTCTGTTTGTTTTTTTGTCTGTTTGTACAGTACAGTATATATCTGTGTATTCGTGGGTGAACCAGATTTAGCAGTGCCTCAACCTTATTATTCTTTAAGGCTGTCTTCCTTTTCTGTCTCAGTTGCTCATTTTTTTTCAGAAGCTGTCCTACATTCAGGCTACTAGGTCTTTTTTAAAGAATGTTGTTTACCACGTACGGCAAATTGAGGGTGTTTCCTTATGAAAATGAGCCCGTTTCTGCACCAGCAGATGGCTGTAGAACAGGTAGGATTTATCATTGCTCATTGCATACAGGTGTGCATATGTTGTATAGGTTTGATTAATACAAACTTACTTGTGCATACAGGCAGGTCTTACACAGATTTAGAACTTGCTGTGAAAAATGAGGCCCCTGTTTTATGTATGTCTATTCTCAGCACAACGTCAAAGGCCCAATTATTACCCAGATACAGACACCCCATTGAGCAACTAGCTCACTTATATGCAACTCCAAAACAAACAGGTAAAGAGCATGCAAAGTCAGTAATATACCAGCATGTTGCAGTAAAACCTGTGTTAGTATTAATGTTGTTATCATAAAAAAAGTACGCTTCATTTGCTTCAAGATGTGATTTTGTGTGCATTAGAGCTCAATTTCTTCTGTGTGGCAAATCTATTATATGCTGAAATATATGATGGTTTATAGTTGGATTTTTGAAGAAAGCCTAAATCGAAAAAGAACATTAATGTCTAAAAGTTTAATGTGGGTTTAGTTCACTCTGGGTAGAAGCTGTCCTCATAAAGTTCCCTCAGTTTCATTGGAAAACCTCAATGATAAATTGGAGTATTAAGTGCACAGGTCTGTTGTTTTTTTTTTTGTTTTTTGTTTTTTTGTTGTTGCTGTTTTTGGACGAATTATGACAAAACATTGATTACAAGCCAAGATGAAATCCAGTTTCCCGGATAATTTGTTGTCTATTTTTTGAGCTGTCTTTTATGAGATGTGTTCCTTTCTGGCTTAAAAAAAAAAAAAAAAAAGTAAATGATATTACAAATAAATAAATATTCAAGTCATGTTTTCTTTCAAGTGTCTTTTTCTTATGGTAAGTTTATGTTTCTGCTTTTCAAGAGATTGCTATATTTCCAGACTGTCTATTGCTGTCTACACTTAATAATGGGTCTCTGTGGCTTTTTTCAAATAGTGACGGTGGGCGGAGAGCTTTTAATTGCTGAGAGCCTTCTAAAAAAAAGGTATTGTGGAAAATTATTTTCATTTCTACATATTTTCTTAAAAGCAACATAAAGCACGGGAATCAATCATTTTTTTTGTGAAGTGTGTATGCAAGTGTCTGTGTGAGTGTGTGTGTGGGAGGGCTCTCCGGAGAATCCATTTGCTGCAAGAATCAAACAAGAAGACCAGAGCATTGCTGGTAAACTTGTGCAGAGAGCTGACTGTTTTCTTAAGATCAGTTCAAAAAATGTCCAAGTGGTAAATGTTAACGAAAAAAGATTGCTTAAATGGTAAACCTGGTTAAAAACCAAGTCAATCTGGGAGGAAGAAAAGTTCAAAGGCATGATTCAGTGGCGGCACTAATCAAACTGAATTTGTTACCAACCAATGTTGATTCCTGTCTGTACTAAATGAAATGCACAGAAATGCATAGTAAATCATAAAGGCTTGATGTAACAGAAAATAACTCATTTTTCATGTCCATCCTCTCCTAGAGATAGACATTTTTGGCCTTTAAATAGAGTAATAAAGCTAACAAAAATCAATAACGCATTATAAAAGAACAGGCAAGAACTGGGTGTCTATAGAGTACATGATTTAACAGAACAACAATCTATTTCTTTAAAAGGTCAGTGAGCTATAAAGCCTGCTCAAACAGCATGGCCCCTCTCTCATTCTTCCCTGACACTATAGTCACTCATATTTTACCAATACTTCAGGGAATTATCACCCAGAAGCCATGAAAAAGCATTTTAGACCCTTTTCCCCGTCTAAGTAATCACTTTATTAGTGACACGAAGATGAGTTTGTGCTGTTATATGGATCCAAAGGGTGTAATGAAATTTGACTCTGCTGCAGAGTAACAATATAATAAAAAGCAGAGGGAGACAAAGAATCAATATGATACATGCTCCATCTGTTTGTCTGTTTCTCGATGAGCATAATGACATTACGGGATAACTTTAAATTCATTAGTAATCACTAAATAAAAATGAATTAAGAGATTATTTCTTCATATGAAAACGTTACGTTTTCTAAATACATCTTATTATGCTAGAGAAAATCTGAAAAACATTCCATAAGCTTTTTGCTACAAGCATACTTAGTACAGCGGTGATGTAGTGCTTTTGAGGTAAGACTGGTCAGTGCGAATGGTTTGAGGTTATTTGAGGTAATTTTCTTTAAAAAATAATGGCAAAATGATCAGCAATTTTTCAGTAATTTTGTCTGAAGACTATAGTTTGAAATGTAGCACCACATCCCCTATTCGTTTCCACTCTGTGCACCTCTCATCTCTAAGATTCTCCTCCTCCACATATAATATGTTACAACGATGCTTTCCCTTCTCTTGCTCTTCTCTCACTCGTTCATCTCTACCCTCCCATAGTTTCTTCAGCGGGATCCATGTTCAGAATAGTGTAATTGACAGTGATGACTGGGTACTAGCAGGTAACACCACTTGTTCATGCTTGTGAGAGCAAACACTGTTGGGGGATGAGAGAGACCGAGATAGAAAAAGAGACTCACTTCTAACTATTTTCATTGTTTCATAGTCTCCCTGGGTTTCAACAGGAACATGGGAAAGCTTCAAGAGATAGTGGTAGAATTACGATGGAATTTGGAGGCATCTTAAGACCTGCACACATCCTCAAAAACTGACAGCAGAACACAAACATATACAGGTCTGAGGCAGAAGCTGTGGATAAAGCTTTGTATTGGATCAACACTGCATTTCACACAATTGAAAGGAAGGAGCTGAGAGTGAGGGCAAAAAAAGACAAAAGGAGAGATAAGTCTAAAGGAAAGAGAGAAAGGTAGAAAACATGGGAGGAATAATGGAAGCTATGCAAAAACCTGACGTGTGCAAGGCTGCATGCTGATATCTGTGCTTCCCTACAAATTAGCTTTTCAGGACTCAGGTCAGGAATTCTGCCTGAAAAGTCTACAAAGTACAAGAAGTTGATTAAACTTTGCACTTCTTTACAAGTTTTATTTACCTTACAGGAGCGAGACTAGGGACTAAAGGAACAGGGAACAAGTGAAGTGAAAGTGAAGATGGAACACTGCCCTTTTTATATTTTTCTTTGTGATTCACCATCCTGAAAAAAAAAACAACTAAATTTTAAATGCTGATTGTTTATCTAGAGAGAGCACAGTAGAGCTCCAGGATGGCTGCCCATCTGATATGCAAATAAACAATTGTCCTTTGCCTTCTATGATACAATTCTGGTTTAATTCATGCCTACTTGACAATGTGGATGAGAAAGAAAATATGAGAATTTAAAAGGAATATTATTTTAAATTGTTTTCATCTTTCCAAATAACAATGTCTGTAAAATGTTTAGTGAAAAAAATCTGAAAAAAATGTCTATTTAATTAGTATACCACAAAGCAGAAGCATCGTGGTAAACAATGGGACACCTTCACTGGGAAATAAAGCAGTTAGTTATACAGAAAAATAAGGTCAGCTCAATCACAATAGTTATTTTAATAGTTTGAATTATTCTGTTTTTTAAACATTGTTTAAAAGTGTAACAGATCTTCCAGTTCTGACAATATGTCCTTTCAAATTAGATTATTTTGTGTGACGTGTAGAGGCGATGCAGTTTTTAAAAACAATGAGGTCACAACTCCACGTTGACTCTGAAAACTTTCAGTTAAATGGTTTATGCATTCCACATTCTGTATTTGCATTTAAAGCAGACAATAACCTTCAGTATTACCATCTTGAAGAAGATATCAAAGGGATGCTGTTTGGATTTTGGATGACATGGTTAACAGGTTGACCTTGAGAGGTTAACCGTGAATGCAAAAGTTTCCTGGAACAATCGGGGAGTTGTCTAATCTGGCAGGGGGAGGATGACTAGAAGTCATTTTATCAATTAAGCTCACTAACACCAAAACATTTGGCAGTATTAGTGAGAATAGCTCCTAGTTATTGGAATAGAAGGCATTATTGCTCACTGCTACATGTGCACACCCTGTATAACTAATCCTATTTTCTTCAGAAACAGCTGTTGAGTGAGAGAGGGACATGTGCAGGTCTCAGCTTAGGTACATAAAATGAGTAAATATGTTCCCCAACAGGAAACTAATGCTGACATTAATGCCTAATTAATATGTACTGTATATAAAAAAACAAGCCAATGGGATTCCTTCTACGTGAGCAGACATTTCTACATACACATACATTTGCAGACAGGCAAATGTGTGTGTATGTACTTTGAGTAGAAGAAGAGAACATTCAAAGGCACAAAGGTCACACATACACAAAGACACACACTTTCCGCAAATTGTGGTTTGCATGCTTGATTTCCCAATGCATTTAGCCCCCTGCATCCATAACCCTAACATATGTAGCAGCTAATACAGTTAGAGCTCAGGTCTTTCCTTCCATGTCTGCTCACTTAATGATATTAGGGTTGATTCTATAGTTTGATCCAGCTATCAATGTCAATCATGTTAGCGCTACTCAAAGCAGCAAGCCCTTGAGGGGGATTGGCATTGGAGGGAGGGGGAAGGAGAAGGGCTGGCAGCTTTCTAATGCAATAGAGCTGCCAGATCTGAGAGCTTTTTATTACATTAATATGTTCCTGGATAATTCTATCTCATCTCCTAACATTACTTAGCCTAAAAACCCAATTAAAGTCTCATTTATCCGATCACCTCAATCGGATATGGTGACATAAGGGCGTTCAGACAGCCATGTGATGGTTGCTTGCTACCACCTACAGAGGATTCTGTTTCTTTTCCAGCCACAGAGCAAAACATAATTGGAATTGAGAGTTTGGCATGCAGCATTCTCTAGCTGATATTATAGCTACCGCTTGCACAATTGGTAAGCACACAGACAAAACAAGAGCCTCATCTTGGGGCTTCTTGTTATCAGATGCATGAAGTGTTACACAAATCACTTCATAGACTTTGGGAGATATAATGGACTGCGTACTACAGCATGAGGATCCAAACAATAATTGATGTAAGCTGGATATTTTTAGACTTCACGATTAAGTCCAAATGACCTTTATGTCAGTGGATTTCTTTTCTGGCACATCTTGATTATAATACCTTTGGGGATTTCCATTTGGCAAGATTTTTACAAACCAAAATCATGCCAGTTCCAATTACTCTGATCAATCCAAGAACAACTTTATCCAATACAGATGGTAAGAGTGATGAAGGATAGATCCTTGCCCCCCCCTCAAAAATACTCACTAGTATTTCACTAGTATAACTAGTGTGCACAGGAGTGCGTAGTGCCTAAAAAAGACTTGCATAGTTATGGTGAAAAAAAAAAAAAAAAACTCTAAAGGGACACAAGCTGCTCCCAAACAGCCCCTTTATGATCAGCTCAAAGTTTCTTTTTGCCAACTCATAAGCGCCCTTATGTTCATCCCAATTGCATGTCTATCCAGGCAAAGGGTGTCCTGACTGCCCGGTTGGTTGACCTAAGATCCTTCTGTTCAGACAAGGTATCATCATAGCTTGTCTGGTTGGCCAAAGTGCTTCTCAAGTGCCTCTATGGTCAGAAATATCCATCTAGATGGCTAAGGTGCATCCCAAGTCTACCTTCTGCAAAGTACCCTTTTGTTTGGCCAAGTGTCCCTTTGATGAGTTGATGTGCCCGTTCAGTAGGACTTTAAGACAAAAGTCAACCCTAAACTTTTCACAGGGTCCCCACTTGTTTTCATGGACAAAAGGTCAAAACTTTGATTTGATTACACAAAATGTCTTCTGCAGTGTTCTGAGATTACACTGCAACAACAAAACCACATCTCGTTTCAATGAAGAAATACATTTTACTGAAATCTGGTTCTTCTTTTAAATTACAATATCTAACAACAAAAGGCAAGATGGGCCATAAGATGAGCTGACACACTGAGGGCAGAGAAGCCCTAAAAGAACTGATCGGACAGTACAGCGTTAGCTGCAGATGCACCAGCTAACAGTGCTTTATTGATATCATTTGTGTTGCTATTCACTGTTTCTCCTGCCACAGAGATTAGTGGGCGGGCCACCCGGTAATAACGACCAAGTACCCACTAATTCCCATCAACAATCAGGCAACAGCATTTGCAGTGCTATCAATCAGAGCTGTAATTATGTCTGCTGCTGTTAAGGTGCCACACATGCAAAGCGAACATTTTCTGTGGCTGCTTGACATTAAAAGCCTTTAATTGGTAAACTACTGGAAGGCTTTTATTGTGAAGCCATTAAAGGGAAGTTTAGCCTTAGTCACAGAGATTACAATGCTTAATCACTGTGTGTTAATAATCAATCTAAATAAAATATGGAATCAAATATAAAATAATCTCCATATTTATGTCAAAGAATCACTTTTATTATTTTTTTTTTTTGTGTGTGATTTTTGACATGTTAAACAAGTTAAGAGAACATGCAGCCAACCTGAATGGGGGCTTATTATAGTTTGGGCAAGCTCAAACTGTCCGTCATGAAGGTTAGTAACACCGCCCACTCCCTGTGCTTTGTCTGCATCACAGGCTTTGATCATGGTTGGTCGCAGTACAGCGCTGTGCACGTACCCTGATGTAAATTTGACATATGAGGGGTACATGTTATGAAAACTAATTGAAAACAAATGAGCTCATTTGGCAGACTTTGGAAAAATCTGTCATTGAAAATAACTAGATGAAAGAGGTCAGAGGCACTTAACAAGGCTCATTCAAGCTAAAAGAAATGCCACACAGGCGGAAAACAAGTTAGTACAACAGTGGCGTCAAGAAAGGTTTTTTTTCTATTCACAACCTGTCAAACTTTCAAACTGAGGCTTTAGTGGCAGAAGACTATGTCTTTTCATGCTCATGTCAGATCAAAACAGGAAACTAGGGCTACTGTGGACACATCATCATCAAAACTGAATAGTAAAAATTGAAGGGTAACGAGATGCCCAACAAATTCAGACAGATTTTGAACGACTTGTCAGAGTCTTTGTCATTATAATAAGACTGAACTTATTTCTTGAATTTGATTTTTTTTTCAAGTGTGGAAAATGTGTGCAAATAATAGCATTTGAAGACCATGAACATAGCCATGGACTGTTTTTGTCTCCCTCCATCCTCTTCATTCTGCCTCTCTCCTTGTTTCTCTTCACCTTTATGTGGCCTTTTAAAAAGAACACATTTTGGCAAACTTTAGACCCAATAATACCCACCAAACACAGTGGACAGTGTACGTAAGAAATACTGCTGGTACCTTTATTACCACTAGAACTTTTCAAATAAATATAATTGTACCATAACAGAAAGCATCATCTTAAGAGGGTTCTGGAAATATGACTGTAACTTCTTAACTAAATCTAAGTTTATTGCAATGTCTCTGAAGCACCTGTGGGATCTGGTGGTGGGAGGTTTGCAACATGACTGCATGGCCAAAAACTCAGCAGGAGGTTCATAACACTACTGAGTCGGCTCTGTAAAAATCCTTGAGAGACATTTCCATGGAACTTTTGAAGTTGTTGTTTATGTCTTATGTAAAGCACTTTGAATTGTCTTGTTATGTTGGTGCTATACAGATAAACTTTTTTATTAAGCATAGAGCATAAATAATTAGAAATTATCAAATTGAAAGTAAAGACGAAATACACACAAATAAGAGCTAAAAGTCTGACTGTGCAACATTTTTCACATTTTAAATTATCAAGAATATCATTGAATTATTGAAATCAGTGTGCTGGAACCAAACTTGATTTGTGTTTGTTCAGGATTGTACAGAGGCTGCTCATGGCCCGGACAAAATTATTTGTCTTTTGTAGATAAAATGCAATGCAATTTAACATAACAGGCATTTAATAACTGCTTTCTCTGAAGCTTATGTTCAGTTTTTATTGAAGTTGGAGATAGGTTGATTCAACTCAGTGTTAAGTGTGAGGTGTAGGTTACAGTTTTGTTTCATGATTGTTAGGCTGGTAGTTAGTTATTGTTTTGTTTTTGTTGTTTAAATGAAAAAAGCCTTGAAAGAATGCAATTGCACATCCACAAATGGCCCCATACATGGATGGAATTGGGGCCAAGTTACAAAAAAAAGGTTGTTTGGTGGATGTTTCACAGCAGTGAGTCTCTTTGAGCTTTGGTCTATCTCAGTAGAAGACATTCACTGTGGGTCAGTTGCTTCAGCTGTTTCCAACTCTCTCTCTCAGACTGAAGTGGTGAGAATAAAGGAGTCGTCTGAGTCTCCGGGGGGCCTTAAATAGACTTACAGTTTTTACCTGGGCATTCTGGTCAATCCCCTTCAGGGGCTATGTCTTTGAGCCAGCCTTCAATGGCTGAGAAAGCTAAGTTGCTCAAAGTGAGTGGTGTTGGTGCACAGTGGATTGCAGCTTGTCGTGTGGCGCATTAGGTGTTGACAGATGGGAGGGAGGGCATGGGATACTGTGGGGAACCAATGATTTATTGCTGGGCCTGGGACACTTAACGGAGTGTAAGTGCTGAGTCTGGAGGGACCATGATGTGAGGACAATTGGAAAAAAGAGAAGAATAAACAAACAGAATAACTAAAACAGAGGGAGGAAGAGAAGAGATACTGCAAATTAGATCTCTAATCTATAGGGGAAGATTTTGATTAACTCTGGCATTAAAGCAGGTACCATTTAGGTGTTGTGTTGCAAAATTTGCATGGTTATAACAAGGGAACCATGCGACTCTTCTAGAATAATAAGGCCACCTCTAGGGTCTACCACTGCAGATATCAAATTAAGGGTAACATACAAATTATTGATGGGAAATTCAATGTTATTTGCATTTAAACAACACTCATGTAACCACCTGACTGTAAATTTAAAAAAAAGGAGAGAACAAGTGAGCGAGAAGAGAGAGCAAACAACATGCAAGAAAGCGAAAGAGAGAGGAAGAGCCACAGAGACACAGCAGGCAACAAAGCAGTGGGCACGCACAGATGATGTCAGGCCAACATTATAGCCACGGGTATTAGTGGGCTCTCTCCAACAAGTTGATCATCACGGCACACATCTCTACTGGTGTGCTGTGTACTCAAATCTTGTTTTCATAATAATATCCTTTTTTTAAATATGATTCAATTGACTTAATTTATCTCCAGTAGTGAGACCTAGCAATCATTCATCTTTGTGTTGTTAATTATTGTCAAAAGCATGAACTGTCCCAGGTCTTTAAACTTCAGGTGATGGAAAGTCAGTAGCTCATCATTTTACTTTTACTTCTGCACTGGGATCAACTAAAGACAATCATTTGGTGCTGATGAAATTGTGTGTGACAAGAATAGTTCTGGGAAAACATTATTAAAGCGTTTGATAAAACAGCATTACACAGGATTTATTATGTACACTATTTGTGATGTGATGTCAAGGTTGACTCAATATTTTTTTTTTTTTTTTTTTTAGGAACAACAGATTCATCTTACATTTTAAAGACAGTCTGATTTGTTATCACATCGAAATGTACTTTCATATGTATAATGTATTAAAAGTTAACGGGCACAAACTTTCAGATTAAATTGCTGAACGTCCAGAGTTTAGATGAACAATGCAATCTGGATGTGCGATAGCTTGCAAATAACAATGTGCAGTAAGCAATAAACAGTTCAATGAAAATTCAACAGACCAATAATATTTCCTACCAGACATTTTATTTATGATATCTGCTGTTTGACTGTGTGGCATTAATAAACGTTCTCATTCTGCTGAAACTGCACATCTAATGTAAGACTTAGATGAAGGTTTAATCGTTTAGTTACTGTGTGGTTGTGGAACCAAAAAAAGCATAGATTCAGTGTACCCTCGGGAAAATACACTGAAAGAATGTGAGCGAGAAAGGTAGACAGATTGAAATCCAAAACACACAATTCTGCTTCTTTTACTTTTTGTTTAAGCCTGTAACTGCCCAGACATTTCAGTAGTGAGGAGTTTTTAGTAGTGACCGAGCCTTGCGAGACCTGACTCTTGATTGTCTGGAAACCAGAACAGCATGAAAATAAGCAGAAGGGCCAATGAAATAAGCTCGGTTCGTGCAGGAACGAAAAAAGGAAAGAAATAGATAGAAAAGTGGCCCAGTTCACCCTGACACTGCTGACATCTACCTTTTTGTTAGAACGGTAAAATGGAAATGGAGAGGAAAAGAATAGAAAAAACCTTTCTTTAGCACCATTAATTAGCATTATTTGCATATATATATATATATATATACATATATATGTGTGTGTGTGTGTGTGTGTGTGTTATACAGTTCTTCAAGACTTTAATATAAAATACTTTTTTTAATATACTTGACAATAACACAAGTGACAGCTTACACCCATTAAAACATAAAACCCATGGATTGAAATTTTGATATACAGGTACAGTACAGTATAATACCCAGTCCCCTGTGACTGAATCTATCAATGGCATCCTTTCCTCATGCCCCCTACACACCCAATTAGCCTTAGAAAACCCTGTCAAGGTAAATTCAGCTTCACTACATCTGTTGCAGCTGTGTCCTTCAGCCAGCTTAGAGGTGATGGACAGTGAAGCACATCAAAGCAGCAAGGGGACGAAGGAATCGAGGTATCGATCAGGTCTGTTTTGTTGAGCTCTGTTCTTCAAATCCCGATTTTTGTGACACTGAGATCATGTTGCACTATAAATATGAGAATGAAACTCAAAACAGTGGCAGGCTCGCTCTGTGTTTTGTGGTAGTACCTTGGCAGTGTCTGGTTTTGTTACATGCAAATTCTTTGTAAGAAGCTTTATAGACAATGAGGACAGACAGTGTGGGCAACTGCTGGCTCAGTGTGGTTTATCCAGCCAGACTGATGGTTCATATGTGAGACAAGATGGGCTTAACCGGGAGGCCGAGTTTTAAGCAGCCACAGAGCCTCATTCAGTAAGTGTTCATAAACAGAGATTTTATCTTGACTTTTAAACATTTTTAGGGTTTCATTATTTTTTAATATTTCTCTCTCAAAATCATGTTGTTTCCCAACTGGCATCCTGTGAAGACTTTCCCTACTGATCTTTACTTGACTGATCAAGTCAGAAACACAGTCTCTGATTGGTCGACAACCCAAGACATCATGGGATTTACAGTGGATGACTAAAATCTTGCTAAAAATGTACTAACCAAAATTATCATGCAAGACGGAAGTTCGGTTAGCACTGTCGCCTCACAGCAAGAAGGTTCCTTTTTCTAACCCCGGGTGGGCTTTTCTGTGTGTTTGTACATTCACACTGTGTCTGCGTGGGTTCTCTGACTTCTTCCCACAGTCCATGACAAGACATGCAGGTTAATAGGTATTGGTAACTCTAAATTTCCTGTAGGTGTGAATGCGACTGTGAATGGTTGTTTTTATGTGTCAGCCCTGTGACGAACCGGTGACCTGTGCAGGGTGTACCCCGCCTCTTGCCCAATGTCAGCTGGGATCGGTTCCAGCCCTCCATGTCTCCAGACCATGCCCCCTGGATGGATGGATGATCGCACTGGAGCCAATGTTGAACGGCACAACGGTAACGTTATCTTTTCCTGATCAGGGAACGGTTATTGACATTAAATCTCATTAACGCAGCATAGATTGCTTTTTTAAGAAGAAAAAAATACATCCCGTCCCATTCCTGCTCCATTGCTGCAATTTATCACTTAAACACAAGGAGTCGCAGAAGTAGCAAAGCATCTGTTATGTAAAGTTAAAAAAAAGACAGAAATCAGTGGTCCCCCCCCCCATCCCCATCCGACCTACTCGTATCTCACTGTCTGAGAAGGGCTCTCACTGCTCTAAGACTGTCTAAACAGCACTTCTTTTTTTAGGTATACAGCATAATGGCCTTTAGCCCAGGGGCTCACTATTGATCACTGCCCACACCTTTCCTTCCCTGCACCTGTCAATGCTCAATGTTCAGAAGCTTTGTCTGGCCCCATAATGTCTCTCTTTTATCCTTTCACCTAACACTCTCATCTTCGCTTTAAAGACAATGGCAGGTCAAGAAGGGAGAAGATATAATCTGACGTGAACGGCACAAGCACATAGAGACGCACACATTTTACAGTATGTGATCAGTCAGCCAAATTGTTGATTGAGCATTCTTCGTGGTAACTCCCACAGGAGCCGTGTGAGCAGGAAGGCCATCAGTCTCCCCTTAATGATCATCCTACCTCACAACCTCTGTTTAGTTTTATGTGCCACATCCAGCTAACAGTGAGATTAGTGCCCTCGCTATCACACTCCCTAAATCCTTCTCTCTGCCGTTCACAGGCCCGCCGAGTTGCCCCCTTTCACCTGCCATGGTTTCTGGCTATGGCTATATTCTGCCCAGGCTCCCTTGACCCAAGCTGGTAATGCATTACTCCCCAGATCAATTGATAGATTGGCCCTGTCGGAGCTGCCGTAACTAAATCAGCTGCTCCTGATGATTCAGCACCAGCCAGGGAGCCAGGCCTGCTGTCACCAATCACAGATCACCAGCAGCTGAGACAGGTATGGACATTCTCCTGTCACTTGAACCTAATTTATTGCCAGCTACCACATTGATTAACCTTGTGCTGTGGTTCAAGCTTCCTATAAAAATTTGTGTGTTGGGAAAGGGAGGGTGTGCGCGTGTGACTGAATGAAAAAGGGGGAAACATAAGGGCAAGTGAATGTTTACATTACTTCGGTAAACTTTGAACAAAAAGGGCTTTCACTGTACAGCCAGGAGCAACTTTGTCAGAGTGGCAGCGGTAACATTATACTAGGGGTAATTTTGTCTCTGGATGTTTCACTAATGAACAATATTTATAAGTAATACTTTTAACACTGAGTAAAAAAAAAAAAACTATTTCTATCCTCTGCAGCTGGAATCTACTTTATTGACCAAGTATCACTTATTATCCAGAATCTATTGTTGTTTCTCTGTTTTAGATAGATAGATAGATAGATAGATAGATAGATAGATAGATAGATAGATAGATAGATAGATAGATAGATAGATAGATAGATAGATAGATAGATAGATAGATAGATAGATGTGACTGACATCTACAAATAAACTTTTTTCAAGGACTTTTAACTGGTTGATTTCAGTTTCAGCAGTGAGTTTTGGGTCATGTCTACCATTTCACAAAGTGAGATGTAAATTGTCAACACAAGGTCTGTAATATGTGGCACTGCAGTAATGAGATGACTCACAGATCCCATGGTGCTCAAAACCTGCCAATTGCTATTTCAAGCTATTTTTGAATATTTTGACTGGACTGCAGTAAAACTATCTGAAGCAAAATCTCTGCCAGGGTCACAGTAATTCATTCATACAGCACTGTGAATTAAATCTGACCATGGGTCATCCCTGAAACAGACTATTTGAGAAGGTCTAAAATGACTCAAATGAACAGGTCTTAAGAATAAAAAGAATAAATCTACATTTCGAAGAAAGAAAAGTGAAAAGGACTTACTATATAAAAATGTACAACTTGACATTAAAACATTTGAGCTATTTTAAGGATCCACCTTAATCATTAAATAATACATTTTGTGAGCAGGCTTGGAAATGATATCCTCCATATTCACTCTTGGTTGTTGATTTACCCTCATTGGGGATGCTGAGCTGAGACGTGGAAGCATTTTGTTCTTTGTGTCTCTGTGATTTACTCTCTGTTCTTTGCTAGGACAGCCAGGGGCTGTCAGCAATCTCCCAGCTGTAGCCTCTAAAACACAACTCATGGGCCTAATGAACCAAGGCACAATTACTTTAGCAAAAAGCTGCCTTGCCTTAAGAGGGGGAAAGGGCATTTGAGTGTTCATAAACACGCACATGATCTTAGTTTTTTCAAGAGTAATTAAAAAGAGCAAACTAAGGCTACAGTTTTTTGAATGAAATAACCATGAAAGAACATTTAACAAAAAGCATTTTTATGTTCCTTCGCCACTTTTGCAGAATTATCCAACCAATGGTCCACAAAACTAGACTGTCCCCTATAATCATAATTGAAAAGTCACTTTTCCAAGTCAAACAAGGAAAGAAAACAAGAGATGAATGCACTTTTCTGTAGAAATTGGAAGGCATTGCTTTTTGTATTTTCTACATATCAAAAATCATTGTAAAAATAGAATTTATGACACCATTTTATCTTAAAGTTGTGAAATTTGAGAGCTAGGGTGTGTAAAACCCAACAAGCACAGTTTTGACAACAAAGGAAGGTCATTTCCCTGAGTATTCACACATCCATATGCATGCAGAGTGTGGAATTACTGCTAGCTGTTGCACTGTTAATATTCTATTACAACCAGAGATGATCTTTAATCTAATAAGGGCCCTTACCTAATAGCTCCCCATTGTTTCTAGACTCCTTTATGAGTACAGATGCCACAACAACTACACCATATTAGGTTGAAGATTACAGAGTATTGCATAGGGCATTTTGCCAGCAAGAAAACTGATACAGTAGAGATCAATACACAGCTGGCTTGTCAATTGCTCAATGGTCGCAAATGACACTTATTACATGCTGAATTGACCCTCAGTGCACAATGTCAGCAGGACGCGCGCACAAGAAATCCAATGGATAGATTTCATGTTGGTCACTGAACAGACATCAAAGAACATAATGTGGGGTTAAGTATTGAACTTTATTTTTTATTGTTTATATTATTATCTTCATTTTAAAAAGGGCCTCTTTGAGAGCTCCTTTGGGCTGACCTAGATGTTCACAATGTTGCATGAGGTACCAAAGTACTCCTTTCTTTAATGAGGAATCCATTCCTTTACAAGCACTCTGTTTCCCTCCTTGAGACAGCAGCCGTGCTCATAGTCCACTTCAGATCCCTAGTTCACTTTTAAAAGTAAAAACTCATTTTAGGCCTGAGTACAGGTTTACAAAACTAACACTACAGCTCTTAAGACCCTTTACTGCTAGCAGCCTTACAAAAGTATTAGCACCTCTTGAGTTTTGCCCTCCACAGAAAGCTATACTTCTTCAGGCTACAATGTCCAATGTGGACTTCCAGTTTAGTAGAACACATGGGTATGTTACAGTCATTTTGAACAAAGCAATAACTCACCAACAGTCGAAGCCCATTAGGGGTTATCTAAGAACTCAGACCAGCCTAGTAAGTGCCCCACTGCGGAAGTTATAGGCTCTGCTCTCTCCTTACCAGTGATGGATGGCACTGTTTAGGGCACCTGAAAGGTTACCATGTTGATCCTATCTTAATGTTAACTGTACTTTACCATTTCCTTGAGAACTGCACAGGAAAGAATGGATGTCAGAGTTTTAACTCCATTGTAACTTATCTTTGGCTAAAGTATCCTTATGTATCACAAAAAGTATATATTCTTACAATCATTCAGAGTATTTGTGTTGCTTTTGACACCACTGCTGCTATTATTCTTACAATTATTGTATTAATGTGGGAAAGGCTGCCAAGCTCTCATTCAATAAGCATGATGTCACCGCCTTTAGTGCCTTTTCTTTCAGTGAAACGAGTTGAGAAGGAACTCTGTTCCCTCTATACCTTTCTTTCTTTGAGTATTAATAAACACAGAGGGAGCGACTCTTAATCATCAGGTACTGCATGTCATTTACTCAGCTGTTATGGTTGGTCTGCAGCGTGCGTCTATGCCATATGACAATTTTGTTGTTAACTGGTTGCCATTAATCAGTTCATTAGCAGAAAGTGCCCTACATGCATGGTTATATTTGCATTTAATAATAGTTTAATGTGTCACATTATTTATCCAGGTACACAGTGTGCTCGGATGTGTGTATGTGAGTGGGGGAACGACATGGTGCTCTTTTTTTTTTTTTTTTGGTGACTAGACCATTGTCCATCAAATGCAGACAAATGAGGGAATGAGTCCAACACTTAAACGACACTTGGTTTTAAGATGATAAAATGAGATCATATATTTAATAGATTTGACATTGAAGGTTTCAAAAATACTGGGTTTAATGGCACAATCCCAAAGTCCAGCACAAAAGGGTAAACCATGTGTGCAAAGTCAATGACAGTGTATCCAAGTGAATCTACTATTTCCGCTTATGCCGACAAAGCTCACACAGCTCACCCCTCACTGTGCACAAAAAGGTTCTGTCGAAGTAGAACATAAACTGTATGTGTGTGATGATTAATCGTTGTCTTGGCCAGTCTCGCAACCTTTAAACGGCGGTGCCAATCACAGTGGTGCATGAGGGAAATGGCTCACCAAATGTGGAGGAAAAGTCCAGAACAGGAAGAAAAATACTATCGTTGCCCAGGAGGTTTAGAGTCACAACATGCAAATATATGACATTACCAATACTATACGTAGCCAAAGGCCAACAATGTGCCCTTTTAACTTGAATTTATATTTGTCGAGGTATTGAAAGTCCTTTCATGTCATGTTTTCCAAGTGTCATGCGATGCATTTTTCCTTTTGCCTAACAGTGATCCACACACTCCACACTATTATTGCATGTCCAGCCAGTGACTCTGATGTCGGCTATATTATAATATGTGAAGTAACAGAAACAAAAATATATTTTAAAGCTGTTTCTTTGAACTGATTTCAATAAATGTGGCTACATTTGCATGCGAGTCATCAAAACAGTGATTGTTAAATATCATCCGTAATTATTTTGTAGTCCAGAAGTTACTTTGTGTTGACATCAGACCAGGCGTGCACACGGGAGATAGCTGCAGGTGAACGTGGACATGAGGTAAGAGGTGTATCCTTGTACTAGGACACTGTTTCATGTTTTCCTCTTTTTTTTTGTGAAATGTTGCATACATTTAGAAATCATTCTTTTTGTTTACATCCAAGCCATCATCTCCCTCTTTTCATGTGATCGTGAATTGCGAAGTGCTTTGTAAAGTCTGTTTCAATACGAGCTCTAGAGTATAGATTAATCATTGACCGCCCTTCTAATCTTTAATAATGACACACTATAAATAGCCACAGCCGCGTGCAACGGTCACACATATTGATGGCTGTTCTGATGCTGAACCGTACTGATGCACAGCAACACAATTAGTTAAACTGCACTTTTTCTTCATTGCCGTTCCTCTCTTCGACAGGTCTAATGAGTGGTGGAGAGAAATAACAAATATCGCTATGCAAGCCGATGTTTAAGTTTGTTTCTACATCCGTTTATGGAGAATTGCGTGGTGAAACAAGTGAGATTTCTTACAAAATCAGGTGTATGTGCAGCTTTGTAAATCTGCTGAAAAGAATGCATATGCACTCTGAGCTTGTGCATACACACAGTTTTAGTCATGAATCCACACACTGTTTTATGCACCCGGTCCCTGTACATTGGACATCTATTCTCAGCATATCAAAAAGGTTTTCACCAACATCTTACCTTTCACTGTCTCATCTCCTCTCACCTTTACACCTTTCGCACCACTACTACAAAATTTCCAAAGGGATTGGCAAAGAGCATTCAAGGTGAGGATATTACTAATGTTGAAACATGGCTCGGCACTCCTGTTTGTACTGGCCGTAAAAATAGAGCCTCACATATCAAACAAAAAGACGTGACTAAGGCTGAATCAGCCTCATGTGGAGGCTTTTTGTTTAGGTCTAACTCTTAAAGTTTGATGGGAGGTAAAAGAAACATGAGAAACTAGATTACTTAGATGAAACGGAGAGGTGATTAGTTCAGCATTTGAACATAAAGAACTTTTTAGTGAATGCGTTGAGAGAGAGGTGCAATCAGGATTAAGTAGAAAGTTCAAAGGAGATCAGCATTATGTGTGTCTGTTTCCATGGTGTGTGTGTGTGTTCAAACAGGTGCGCAAATGAGCGTGTGTGTGCACTCGCAATTAGCTAATGAGCATCAAATTAATTTAAATCAGAGAGGAAACTCACATTGTTCATGTACTCGCTCAACAAGTCTTGAAGGGCCTGTCGAACGGCGTTGCATTCAGCCACGATGCGTTCGCGGCGGTCGTCGCGTGTGCACGAAGAATCAGCCATTAGTGCGGCACCACTGATGATGCTCTCCAGGCGCTCCTCCAGAGAGGGCCGGAAACGAGCCTCGCTGAATGTCAGAGGATCCAGGATGATCTTGTTCTGTGGGGAAAAAAGAAAAGTAGAATATCAGCACAGTAATGCAGTCTCATCTGGGCTAAATCGTGACCAACGGAGGACTGATTCATGTGATTCATCAAAGGCCTTGAGCGAGTTTAAGTGTATTTTTGTGAAAGTATCCCAGCGGTATATATGGCAGTGTTTGGACTAAAGTCTGATAAACCATTAAACCATTTAACTAGGACACTGACCAGCCAGTGCACTCGTAAAATGGTTTAACACTAATTAGGGGAGTGGGACGCATCAAGAAAAAGCAAGAACAATGTGCTTCTTGCATGCATAAATAGTGTTTTATTTCAAAAGAAGGTGTACCGCATATGGAAAAAAATACACATAACTTTGATATAAACAAAATCATTACATGAAGGAAAAGAAAAACAAACACAGGTTAAGGTTTGGAACCATCTAAGACCTTTGCTTACAAAATAGCTTTGATATATTGAGTGAGAAATCTCAAGCTGCGTTTCTATCCTCGAGAAGGATAGAGTGTTTTGTAATAAATCCCTTCAAGGAGAAAATGGAAGTCAAACTAAAAGGCATCTTCTTGATACAACCCAATAATTAAATCACTTTTTTTTTTGTTCCACGCAACAAATTCTAATTACAAATACGAACATCTATCTCAGAAGTTCATAATAGAGATATATTTGCTTAAAGAACATAAAATGCTTCCGCTGTGTTTTAATAAAAGTTATATGAATATTCACTGAGGTCTGCTTGCAAATTTATTAAGATGTATGCAAATTGTAGCACTGAACGAGGCTGAATTGTGAACAACCAATCAGCCGCCATGACTAAGATAGGCAAAACCACAGATACATGAAGACATTCAAACACAGGGCAGCTTAACTTGGAGATAATAAAGCGATACTCAGAATCTCTTTGGGCATAAAACACTCGCTCCCTGTCGACTTTGAAGGTTTAGGCTGTCTGTTTGAGGTAGCAGACGCTCTCTCTTTTATTATGGACCACTTAAGCATAATGCCACACCACAGTGACGTGCCCCCTTTCCACATTTAGTTAGATTATTTCATATAAACTCTGCAGTGAAGAAGTGACAGAGTTATTATGTCCACACTAAACGTTGCATTCGCAGCAAATATGAGGCGTGTTGGTTTGAAGGGGCAAGGTCATGCTGAACTCTCTGCTTGCCTGGTACATAGAAATTAGCACTCGGGCTCATGCCGTTGAGTTGCTTTAAAATGTTTTATTGAATTCAGAAAGCACACAGCATCTAGCTTTTTCGCAGACGTGTAAACAAGAGGTTGTCATTTTTAGCTTTTTACTTGTGCTGGTAAATGCATTCGGTGCCATTTAGAGCGTGTTCTGCAAGTCGGCAACAGCTCACACTGATGTGATAGAAACAGTGCTAGGGTGTTTATTTTGTAAGCAAGGTATGGCCACCATTCAATGTAAAACATAATGTAAGGAACAGCTGAAAACATTACTAATGGAGACCCGAGAAATAAAAAGAAGAGGTAGGTTCTCTCAGCTCTTTCTCACCCAGATTCCAATCTCACCTAGAAGCATTTTTCACATATGATCCTACATATTATATAGATCAAAATAAGACTTAAATCTATACACATTTGTGTTATTTTTTAACCTCTTCAAAAATAATGTAAATACTGTGGTAATAAAGCTATCTATCTTAACACTGACTTATCTTAATTTGTTCAATTCAGAGAGTAAGAAGACCCATGGATCAGTGAACATAGATGTGAATTTGTGAAGCTGAACAACATGTGCCTTGTATTTTACTGCTAATGGTGTTTTATCATATCCACTTTCCATCTATTCACTAATCTGAGTTTGTTGTTTCCATCCTAAGGTTCCACAAAACCAATTAAATTAATGTTTCTAATATTTCAGCACCCAGCCAGACAAAAGTAGCTTTTCTGTGTCATCTAAGCTATAAATTAACTAAACATTCATCAATAACTCTGAGGGGAAAAGCCTTAAGTTATGGCTCTATGGCACCCATGATGAGTTTCACAATTGTTGGGTAATAGTGCAGAGCAGAGGCGCATTGTTTGGTCTTTCCTCAGCCAGTCTAATCCTGGGGCACAGTGACAGACTGTCAAATGATGCACAATCACATGTAAGGTAAGGTAAGGTAAGAGAGTGCAAGCTCTAAGCATAACCTACTTTTCATCTTCAGCTGGCAGGAAAGTGCAGTAAATACAAGATTTTGCAGTGAAAAGAGAAAATAGATGGGAAGGGAGAGAAAGTTTGGGGCTACGGAAAATAAATTTTAAAAAATAAGATCAGATGTAGAGACAGAGGGAGAGAAAATACAGGCAAAAAATGCAAAAAGAGATAAATATGGAACAGAAAAGAAACATCTGAGGGAGAGACAGTTGGTAGTGGTTCAACATAAAACAAGCAATCTGAATCTCTTGTTTCTTTCTGTCCTAAACTTTGCTGGGAGCTGGCCTATGAAACATTACTAACACAGAGTTTCAAAAATGTTCTTGCAGTTCTTGTGTATGTCTTCAGGGATTCCAAAATGATGCCTACTACCTTAAAGCAATATGCCATGCATGGCCTTTTGTTTATTATGGTTGTGAATATGCGGTGCATTATCTTATAGCTTATATTATCTCATATTTCATAGAATTTTTTAAACATATTTCTGTCGCCTGATACAGCAGTATTATTGATTAACGTGTTGTCTGACAGGCCACCTATGCCAACATTAAAGAATACAAGCATACATTCAAAACGTGGTGTTGCTATAATCAATACATAAGTGAGCAGTTGATTTATTTGTTTACTTTTTCCACAGTGAAATATGGAGTAAAAAAAAAAAAAAGTTTTTCTTCCCTTCCTTTCTTTCAGCATTTCTACAGGCGTTTAACAAAGGCTAGCTGCTTCCAAGTAAGACATAAAATCTACTTGTATGTACAGAAAGGTTGCTTGAAAAATCTACCATTGAGTAGTCCTCAATACATTTATCGTCTTTGTATGAAAAAAAAACACCCATTGTCCCTTGCCTCCCCTTTTACAGCTAGCCTTATGTTGACATGTGAATTAAAAAATCAGATGGAAATAGAAAGCAAAAAGGTAGAACAATGCTCGACACACTGCAGATCTCAACAAAGAGAGACGCAAAGAAAAAGAGAACATCAAGGGAAACTGAGAACATGCCTTATTCTCCTCAATTGTTATTCCACACACCATGTCAGGTTGCAATTATCACTGGGAGTTGGGAATAGGCAGAGTAGAAAGAGTAGGCTGAGAGGTTTTCAAGGTAATTGGCAATGGCTGAAGTCATCCTCCAGGAAGCTCACAAGTGACTGATAGTGTCAGTTCCCTCACTGAATTTCACAGTATTAAACTGATTTTTTGAGACTTTTGTCATCTTTGAACCTCATTATCAGATACCCTGTAGTTTGCTTTAAAGGCCCAAACTAGCCAGTATTTGTGAAGAGTGCACACAGTAAATAATGTTTGAGGTTTTATAATAAATAAAAAAAAACAATAAAATCCAATTCTTCCTTATATGCCTAACATATCTGGTTAAGTTTCAATATACTGCAGCATCTCACAGTGCCTTTTTCTTTTGTAGATAGACTGTTCTTCAAATACAGTATATTCAGTACTAAAATAATATTTTACAAATCTACTTTATATGAACTTATATTTTCACTCCCTCCCCCTGTAAGTTCACAGAGCACAGTGAGCTTCTGAGCGGTGTAACTGGCAAATGGAGATTCAGTGTATTGTTCAAGGATAATTCAGCTGAGCATATTTGCTGACACTGAATTTTGAAGCCTGTCATTGCACATTGTCAAAGTCTTATTGCTTGAATGAAAGAGTAAATTTATCTAAGCATAATTCTAGGTCAAATGTATTCTTTGCTATTTTTAAAATGTACTGTGCAGCTAACCGGAATGTGCTTGAAGAAGATTTACAAATGGTTTGGAAAAAGTTTTTTTTGATAGGTTGCTTGCACAGAATAGTTAGACATGTTACAGGATACATCTAATGGATGCACTGGGATCCATTATCTGTGATATTCCTGGGGTTACAAGGGTTTTCGGGTCAATGACAACCTAGGTGACCCAACCAGGGCTGATCAACCCGGCAGCAACAAGCCAGTTTATCTAAATCCACCTGATGGTGGTAACTGCTGCACACCAGTCTTTATCAGGGAGCCTCGGCACTCCACTGCTGCTGACTTGACTAGTCATAGCAAGTGTGAAGAGATGGTGCAGCCAGTTATGATTCCCTTCTTAAGCCTGAGCTGCTCTGATGTTGTACACCCAGAAGAAACTCCCAAAGTTGTTGTAGTAATCCAGAATGAGGTCACAGATCTTACCTGCAGGCTAATGAAAGAGTAAGATATATTGTAGGTTGTTTGTACAGAGCAGTTAGACAGATCGTACCTGCAGGCTGATGAAAGAGTTAAGGTTTTTCCTCGAGTCTTGGCTAGGATTTAAGACTGTATTTCATTGTGAATTTTGATTTTGACAGTGTATCAAGGCTAAAGGCAACCTTATGTTTGCCCAACAAAGGGTGATGTTATTAGTTTGACCCCACTTTAGGGCATTAACCAGTGAGACAGGGCCCATGCCACATCAGCCTATGTCAAATGTGCCTTCCAGGACTTTCCAATATCTGATGACAATAATTTTGTCTAAGAGGGAAGTTCAGCGAAGTCTTGAAGATACCACTGTATTGCCCCTGGTGGCCCTATTCCGGGGTTCAGGGGCTGCTTGGTTCTGATTATTACGCTGTTTGACAAAGCTCTACCCACACTGGGCCAAGAGGGGCATTAGTCATAACCCACTATCTGATTGATTAACCTAATGAAGAGCGCCTGACTCAGGGTTAGGGTCTGGCCTTCTGCTGTCAACCAGTGGAAGGAAAACTAAAACATCTTTGAAAAGGTCAATCCGTGTGGGTGTGGTGAAGAACATTGGATTAGTTGAGTCACTTTTATACCCACTTATTGTTCATTAGAAACAGGAAATAAAATCTACAGACGAGTGGGTGCATGTAAGAGCATTTACACTGTTTAACATGTGATTAACAACGCTGAATCTTGGTACACACAATAATGCCCTCATGCCATTAGAGTAATGTTCTGCTTGAGAGATCCTCGAAAAACTTAAATTTGCATTATATAACCTTTCAAAACCAACACTAGTCGCACACAAGCAGCAACTGGCCACCTGTGCATAAGTGTGAGTGTATTGGGAGATAGAGTATGTGCAGATTTTCCACAAACCTTTGGTTCACATTTTTAAATGATCAGATCTGGCATACAAGACATGCCAGGAGATAAGAGTGCATGTGTTTCTTCGAGACAGTAATATAGTGGGTGTTTTAGTTGAAGTATACAACTTGCCTTTTTGACTTTTACTCCATAACCTCTAAAGATAAAAACATAATTTAGTCGTATAGCTGTGTAATAATTTTTTCATCAATCCATCCATTCATTCACCTGGTAGACCTCCTGGAACACACTAAATATTTCAAAGGTGAGCCTTTACCATGTCTTCATATTGTGTAGTAAGCTAAACTGGGTAGTGCTGAATCTTTCATATGCAAAAACAGTGGGACATCTGAGCAAAGAGACGTAAATACATGTCCTACGGGACAGCACTACTGAACTGGGCTTAATGTTTCATGAAAAAAAAGAGATTTGATAGCATGCAGATGTTGAAAAGTACTTTCAATAAGATTTATGGGTTAACACAATGAAAGAAATCCAAAACCACAGATCCATGTTTAAGCAGTTTAACACAACAGGAAGAGGAACAGGGAGTTTAAGCTATAGTTGTATCAATTAGAAGCTCATTTTAATCAACTTGGACAAAGTAATTGCTTAATTAAAATGTATTTTGTAATATCATGAAGTCACTAAATGAGACAGAACCATAATCTCTGTCAAATTGCTGCTTGAACTCAAAACGCGAAAAACAATAAATGTTTGGTTGATTACTAACTAGGTAATCAGACCAAAAACAGCTTAAAAATTATTTAGATCACGCAACCTCATGTAATTATACTCAATCACAAAAAAATAAAATGAACTGCAATCAAACATCGTGCTGCAAAAATGCAACTGTCAACTTGCAACAGGGTCTTCTGTTCGATTCCACTTATCGGTAGTTAAAAAAACATGTCATGTATTACCTTTTTTTAATGGAAGTTTCACATTGTGATTATATGATGGGTCTTTTCCCTCATTATACAGTTCAAAGAGAGACACAAAAAGCCTTTGTACCTTTGTGACTCAAACTAAAACATAGTAGAGTTATTTGATGTTTCAGCCATGCCCATTGCATGAAGGACACTCACTGTCATTACATGTAAATGGAATAAGCTCCATACTAATGCATATATTTGTATCATTTTAATATAATTCCTCATTTTTATCATCAAAAGCCAACAGCCATATACAGTATTAACTAAACATACAATCTGATATGATAAATGCAGTGTTTGATGGCAATATCAGGCCAATGATGATTTGCAATAAAAAACTAGTAACATAACAACTTGTACTTTCTTTATAAAGAGTTATAAAGTTATAAAATGTTATAAAGTCTGTCAGTGATATCGAAGTGATGTATCGCTGAATGAAAAAAATGTTCATTCAAAAAAAAAAAAAAGGTACTCAACCATAGTTAGTTAAGAGCTCTGATATCAGAAATAGCTAAAAGCTGTGAAATGTATAGATATAAGCTCAACTAGCAAATTTGTGTCTCCTCCAGGATGTTTGTTGGTATACTGTACAGCAGCCTGACCTCCAAGGACATATAAAGCTTTACTTTTGGAAAAGATGTTCATGTATGTAATTGTCTTCCTTTTTCCTTAGAGGACTACAGTATATGAATTATTAAGTTGAGTGGTATTGTCCTTTTTTTGTTGCCGCTACATGCTGTGTAGTAGACATGCGTTGCTAGCAAAATGTCCTCTGCATGGTAAATATACCACACAAATATCACATTAAGAATCAACAAAAAGTAATGCACTCTTAAATAATTCATAAAGAAAAGAAAAAGAAGGGCCAATCGCAGCAGAGAAAGGAAAAAAAACAACAACACATGAATTAGTAAAATAGTGTAACCAGCAGGAAATCAAACTAAAAGCTCAGTCTTCCTAAAATAGTGAGTGCATGCCCCATTGAGCTCAGTGCGGCCAGTTTGAATACATTTTCACAATAAAGCCAACAACTATCTCCCCGCTCTGAAGCATGTGCACAGACACATGCTTGTTCAAGCTCAGTTGAAACATAAACAAGGCTGGAATTACTGTACACATGTTAATTAGAACTGCACTTTGAACAAAGACAAAAGCCGTCCCAACTGCCAACAGGGACATACTCAGTCAACAATCTGAATCTATTCTCCAGATGTCTTCAGCTTGTTTGAGGGATATTACAGTATATGAATATTTTGAGCAGCGCTGTTTATTTGTACACGAGGTGAAAGAGGGTGGAAAAACAGAGACGGCTCGAGAAGATCCACAGAAACAGGATGCACCCACGGAAAACATACAGAATAGTTTTACATAGCAATGCGCCACTTTCATACCCATTTAGAATTGAGACGACTCACAATGGTCAGGACATTTTGATTAATGATTGAACTTTTTATCCTGCTGGTTTAATTATGTCAAGTTTAAATGTGACCTGCCTCATGTAGGCTATACCTAAGGGGGGATATCATGGTTCTGTGTGTAATCAACTTGATTAGGGAAAAGAAACATCAACTTTCAGTATAATCAACATTTTTACATAACATTAACAAATTGTTTTCTCTATGGGCAATGTGCTCGTAATATATGCCTGAAACTCATATTCAAATGCGTGTTGTTTGAATATCATTCGAGCCGTAAACAGTCCCTCTCTGGTAACACTATGCCTGTCGCATCACAAGTGCAGCTCGTTCCCCACGGGTTCGCACTACTTGACATCTCATTGCTTTCCCCCTCCCTTTCTGTTTTGTGCCTTGATACGTTTGCTCAAAAAGTGAAACAGAGATAGCAGACAAAATGACTCCCTGATTCACAGCAGTTTCAATGGGACAGCAATGATTTTTTTTTGTTTGTTTGTTTGTTTCCTCTTCCTGGCTCTGGCATATCTGCCATGGCAGGTCCGGAAACAGAACTAGAGGAAGTGACTCCATCCATTGTCTGCATCTAGGCTTTGTTACCATGACAACGTCTGAAATGTGTATCGTAAAACAGAAAGATAAAAGCTGTTTTTCTCTCATTTTTCAGCCACACTTCAGAACCAACTGAAGGTCACCTGTCTTTGAATAAACGAACGGCCGTGCTATACGATGAGTAGAGCACCGGACCTGAAAACGCAATCACCAAAACTACATACTCTAAACTAATAAGATGCTCAGCAGTGATGCTCATGATACTGAAAGTATGATATAGCTTGTATTCAAAACCGTGTAGGTTAAATTATGAGTGTGTGCCCGAATGTTTATTAATGTAGCAGATGCACGTAGACAGAGCCATAAATCATACAGTACAGTAGCATAATAAGGCCAACAAGGCTCCTCGCCTGCCCAGGTAATGGTAGTTGGAGCAATGCCCAGTCTCTCTGGCAGCAGACTGTGAATGTGGACCCACAGTAAGCTGCAGGGAAGCGTTGGGTGGGGGCGGATTTGGGTGGGAAAAAAGAGTTTGGCACGACACACTCAACAGTTTTCAATATTTCACTGTATTGGGTGCTGGCATGGGAATATTGGAAGTCTTCCTTTGACCTTTTGACCCCAAGAATACAAGACCAAAATATATGCATTTGGTTTGAAATGTCAGTTGTGATATATTGAATATTATTTTTATCAAAATGGTTTTCTAACATATATATCTACTTAAAAATATGTGTTGGTGTTATTAATTTAAGCCATTTTCAGTGGCCCTGTTTTCCACTGAACTCCAAAACGACAAACTGCTCTTCAGGCATTTTTTCTTATACGAGTTCCTCTGGAGTTGAAGCCATTAAGGCCACTGAGCAAAATGCATGTCAAATGAGGCTTTAAGTGCAAGTTCAAGCAGCTAGACAATTATCAATCTAATTTCCTAATCACACTTGGTCTCTCCATTCCAGTTAATATCCAGTGAACTCACTGGTTTTAGTTCAAAACTCTGTCAACCAGTGATCGTCTTGGATGAAGGGCTTTTCCTACGTCACATGTTGCATCTCTTTGCTGTCATTTAAGTGCATGTCACCTTACCCTTGACCTTATCCTTCCACCACTCCACCACAATGAAACCATTCAAAGACCCATCTGTGGCTCTCTAGGGAGATCTTTGCAATGGCAGAAATTCATACAGCTTCAGGCCCATGCACATTAGTTTTATCAATAAGTCAATGCCAAGGATCTTTGAAATATTGAAATGCAGTTTTTGTGTTTTCCTTGATTGTGGAAGTGTCCCTTCATTCATAAACACATCATGTTAAAGGAAATCGTCTGACAGAATGGAGATAGCCTTGAAATACTAATGACACTAACAAACGACTGACTTAATTAACTACGGATCATTGTATAATAATACCAAGACAGCTTGGATGACAACACGGCTGACAGCGAAAGTGCAGGTAAATTGTCGGAGGGTTACTGAGTTCAAAAAGCTGAATGTGGGTTTTAATGTGCTTTATTTAATGATTAGCCGCTCTAATGCCAATCAGCAATGTTGTTATGCTCCTGCAGGTAAAAGCTGCCAAACAAGCAGGAGCAAGTACTACAGATGGTCATTTGGCAGCAGTGTCCAGTTGTTTAAAGAGGACACATACTGGGGGTCATCAGCAAAGGCACACCTGCCGTCTTCCCCAATAATCTCATTTGATGTGTTGGGAGATAGTTGGAATCAATGTTTTCTGGAAGTCAGTCTGCCCCGCTATACCTGGGAGTCCACTTAATAAGGAGATAATGGCACCTTGGCAGGTTGCAGAAAACAACAACAGATTTCTCAAAAACCAAAAATAGCAACATCTAGCCGAGCTAATGCGATGAAATACATTTAAATACTTAAGTAATGATTGCGAGCTTCTGCAACGTTGACAGCTAATTAGACACCCCATAAACCTTTTGATGACTTAAGCCAAGTTCACCTTTTTAGTAATACAGTGTGTATGTACTTCCCATCTGTTGATCATTTACTAATCATAATTTAGTGCAATTTACTTCCATAAAAGAAAACAATTGTTATTGCTATCATCTGTCTGCGATGTGTTGTTAGTATGTAACTTATACGCAATTATTTAGATCTTCTTGTTTTTGTCCTGTAGCCAGTGCTATTTTGTTTTTATTTTCTAAAAGTAGTTTTTTGTAAAAAACCTGAGATTTACCAAAGTAGGTAATTAATAGAAGAGTCACAAAGGAGAAAAGGTACAACAGCCGAGACAACGGTACCAATCTCCAGGTTTTATGTCCCTAAGAGAGACTCATTGTTGGAAGTACTAGTGATTATGTTTTCCATCTAACAACGGCAAACAGAACAAAAAGCAATGAAGCAGGAGAGGAAAGAACTGCACATCAATCAGTATTCTGAGGTTCTGCAGCAGTTCTCGACGAGAAGAGACGATTAAGTGACCTCTGGCCGAGGTTTACTGAGTCTGTGTTAGCCGTAAGATCTTGTTACAGACAGAATCCCCCTCCCCCTCGCTCTCTAAATACCTGTGACAGTGGCCTTCACAGTTTAGCCGGGGCCAAGATGTCAGTAAGTGAAAGTACTGATAGTGCCATATCTGCTAACCACCTACTGCCTTCACAGCGAGAGCAGCGGGAAATGAAAAAAATAATAATGTAATATTATATTTTCTGTTATCGCATCATCAGGTGTGACCAACCTTTTTTCACCACTGGCTCGTACCTACCTGCAAAAGAACACCTGAGTGCTCCTCAAATATTAACTATTAAAATTCATATAATGTGTCCTGTTTCCAGAGCTATACTACTCTTTACATTACACATGTGTAGTTATTCAGCCACTTGCATGACATTACCCCTTCAGCCCGGGGGACTTTATTTGCTGGTATAAATGGCAGGCTGTGACTGTGCTTCTACGCCATAATGAGCAAAGCATTAGAGAGGATTGCATGATCTTTTAAGTGTAGGGGGAAGTGGGGTAAAATGTCCCATTGCCTCTAGCTGAGCACAGCACATGAAACTGGCAGATGTTGAAGCCTGAGTTCTTGCACTATGGTAATGCCCATGCATAGGCAGTATAGAAAATTGAGTGCAGAGATAGTGGATGACATGGCAGTTTATTCCTGGTTAAGACTTGGTGGAGGAGTTGAGAATGCAAAAAGAAATCGTAAAGGTATAGGAACATGTCGGGAGAACTCATTTTGTAAGGGCTACAAACTAGCAACCTCCCCATCCACATGGAACATGCCGCATGAACTCTAAATGTTCAGTCACAGGGGGTTAAAAAAAGGTAGCCTACACACTCCATGTGACAAAAGTTCAATAAAGACAATGTTTCAATCCTACTTAGATCTTTGGTCAGGTCAGAATGGGGGCTAATTATTGCCGTCATGGTAAGTACATGAAAAAGTAAATGTAATTAGAAATTACTGTGATGAAAAGATGCAATTAACATTTAAATTCATGTTTGTTTGTCCTTCCCTTTGCTCTACGGGGCCGATTGAGGAGAAAATGGTGGGAGAAAAAAGGAGGACTTTACTAATTACACAGCTGGAGCTTGAGTAGAGTCCCCCATACGCTCTGTAGACTGTCAGCCCTAATAAAGATTAAGACTACTCACAATACTGCAAGGTGTCTGAACTTCCACAGTGACCAGGGAAAATTATGTTACAAGCACTGCACTTTGTCTGTCTGTCTGTGTAGCCAGGGGTGTTGCCATGACACCCTGCAGTATTTCATGTTGTCCTATCAGACATGCAGACAGGCCGTAACAAGGGCTTTTACATTCAGTGTCGCTGCCGCAGTGCAACTGCATGAATAACTGATAGACAGTTATGGGACGAGGCATCAAAGATTGATTTATTTCTGTGCAACTCTTGTGGGAAATACGTATCAGATTACGGGCAAGGGAGGTCTCTAGACATCAGGAGCCAGTTGCATCAGTTGTTCTTAAGTTCAAACAGAGAGTAGTTGCAATTTAAGTGTTCACTAAGTGGAGTTTAATGCATCAATAATTCAAGAGTGCATAGAATAGCACAAACCAATTCTTATGTTGACATTTAATACGCATTTACACTATATGAGTAGCTGCTAATGGTTCTGAAAAAAGACAATTCCGGTGTTACAGTATCAGCTGAGTTTCAGATACACGTGCTCGGACTGTTTTAGCACTGCACCAGTTGTTGTCTATCAGCTGTAGCATTCTAGTCAGAGTGTGTTTCTCGATTAGTTACAATGAAAATGGAGCAAGTTTAATATCAAACTGTGTGGCGACAACATTCAAGCCGCCTCTCACTGCAGATTCAGACCAAAGTAATGACTAATGAGGTGTTTTTTCTCAGCTGGATGCGTGGCCATACTTATAGTTATGATGCATATGATCAAAGTACTTGAGTTCTGCTACAACATGGCTTCTTCATGTGTTCAAGAATGAAGCACATTTTCAACCCCCCATCGTTACAAGAGGTATAATGGAATATTATGTTTGTCATATCTGACCTGACACATGTTCGAATTTAAAGACTAACTAAAGCTATATTTTACTGTTATAAGAGGTATAAGCTTCAGCTCGGAACACACTCGCTGACGGAGCTGGGAGGTGAGAAATCCTAAATGATGTGAACTTGGCAGACTTTAAATTACATTGCTTTCATTCTGATGTTTCCCCCCTTTTGTTTAACTGCAGAAATAAGTAACAGCTCTTCACACACTGAAGACAAACTGAGTGACACAGGAAAGAGCGGAAGTGAGTCAGAGAGACTGAAGTAGAAACAGAGAGAGACAGAGATCTTTACCACAGTCATGAATGCAGGCTAAAGGTTTTTACTAGCACACCCTGGGGCGGCCTGGCACTCTCGGAGTACTAGAACTTTCTCCTGGTGGGTTGCTTCACCTGTGGGCTGTCAGTGAGAGGAGGAACACACCAGCGAGAACAGATAAAATCATGTCCAATGCTGTTTGATTCTTCATCAGACAAGTGTCTACCACTTTTCATGAGTCTCTTGCCCTGTGGTTGTGGGATATTTTTTCATAACATTCTGCTACAGGTACATGGGCAAACTGTATCTCCTTTTCTGATTATGATGTGAATCATGAGATAGAATAATATCACTGTATACGGTTTATCCTCATCAGGGTCATGGTGGGGCTGGAGCCTGAGATAGAATAACATAAAAATGGTATTTAATATACTGTATGTGACTGGCTGTATTGCTGCTGATGCATCGCAGAGATTTATATGTACGTGTTATTTTAATGTGCGTATTTGTTTATGGAACACACATGCAGATTCTTCATCTGACCGTCCAACAATCCGAATACATACCTCAGACTGTCAGCAGAATAACACATCGGATGCTCAGCCTTACAAAAGCATCATGAGGACCTGTCCAGTTTCCTCTGCAGCAGACATAAATATACATATCCTCATAATTGAAAACTGTGCAGGCACATGGGGACTTGTCTTCATTTGAATATGAATGCCGTTCTCATTTCATTTTCTGCTTTTTTTCATATTCTGTCAAGCAAAACGATAACCTCAGACCTCACTCACTGCCACACCATCAATAGAAAGCATTGTGCTAGACACTACCTCTGTCCCTCCCAGTGACCCGCCCCCCCTTCACTCTTTCCCTTTTTCAAAATCAGCTGTTCTCAAAATCAGCACTTCATACAATGGCTTCTGGGACTTAAAAGAAAAAATGTCCTCTATAATAAAAAAGCATAAGAATATATTTTGACTGTGTATGCAGAAGAAAAGCCAGGAAGGCTTCATATTTTTCTAACCTGTTAGTGTTTGTCAATGTAGCGATAGGTCAGGGACAATATTCTCATTCTTGTCATTATAGATAAAGGGGACAATGACTTTGCTGAGAAAACCAAGTCCGACTCCAATTAAGCCAAAAAAACTGCAATCCTCAGACAGATTGTTAACAAGCCCAACTTTGACCCAGCTATCAAAAACTGGGAGTGTTTATACAATGGTGATCATTCGGTCTTTTGTGCTGCAGATCCGCTCTTACGGTTAAACCTGAATGTCAGACTTTGTTGTGTTTGTAGTGTTACAGTATGTGACCTGTAGCCAGTGTAACTCAGAGGTCTTACACGACGAGAAGTCAGACAGTCAAAACAGGAACAGCAAGAAGGTTTTAGGCTTGAGTTCATGGTGACGAGTACGATGGTGTACTAACCCATATTGACCAAAAAGACTGTAAAGACCATGTTGCATTAACGGTGCTCAAGTCAAAATAAACAGAAATGTCTAAAATAATGTATAAAAATTGCATGTTGTCTTAACATACATTGTTGTACTGCCTCAGCTTGTGGAATTTGCTGACAGCTAATGACAGGATGCAAAAACTGTAAGTCTAAATAATTTACTTGCTTGATGTTCCCTATTCATAGATCAGAGACTGCATGTCCCATGTCCAACTGTGCGGACACACATCAAATCATTAATGTTGGATCTACGTTTCCATATCTATGGTTTTATTCCTCCTCCCCGCTGTCTTTATTGCATCTCCTGCCCCTATTTTGCAGAATTTAATCTATATCAGACCAAACAGCATATGGAACTTCTCTCTTTTTTTTTTTTTGACTGGAAGGCAGCAAAGCGAGGCCGGCCCTATATATGTGGAAATCTGTCCCTGACTTACTGATTGAGTGATGAAGTTGATGTGCTTTCAAAATGAATAGGCGCTTGCAGTCCTCAAATATGTCCTCAGGAGGCTTTTAAAGCGAGGCACATACTTTAACTGTTTCACTTTCATGCTGTGATACTGAATTAGCTACGAGGATTTTTAAAGCTTCCTATAGCAAATTCCATTACATCATTCCAATAAGTTGTGTTTTTACGAGTAGGTCCCTGTGTTGTTTGTCTCATGCATGCGCACAAGGACAAGAGACACTCTGCTGCTACCAATTGTGTCACATAATTCCACTGATCTTGAGGTGGTTGTGATGCACCAAGAAACGCAGCAGCTAGTAAACATGGATCAAAGATGCAAGATTTAAAATACAAAATACTTTGCTAATATTTCATGAGGAAGAGAATACATAGACCTCAAGGATACGCACTGTGTGTTTTAGTGAGTAACAATGGATGTAAACATCGCTTTTGCTTATTAATAAAACCCACCACAGGGCACCTTTAACATCTGCCCAGGGACAAAGGATGTAAATTAGCTCTACCTCTGGCTCATTTGTAAATGTTTGTTTTCATGGGTGCTTATATGATTCCATAATATGTTCATTTCAGAAATGCTGTCAGCTTCCTCCACACATTAAATTAACTTTGGGATAGAACAGCGGAGGCCAAATGTTGAAATAGTAGACAGTGAGGCAGCAGCACAGCGTGAAGCATGGCCGTGTCATTTGTACTACCACACTGAACCAGGACACCCCACTGAACTAGCATTTAATAGAATTAAGGGTTGATGCAAAGGCAGCACAAAAGAACAAGACTGGCAGTAAATTTGCAAATAATATTTTCTACATCACTCACTTTCTTATTTGCAAAGCATGAAAAGCTTTAGATCAGGGAAACTGCACAGTGCTTTCACACAGGCAGATTACATCATGGTCTTTAACTCAGGATTTACAGTCATTTGTTTGATGCTCAGTCGTTTGTTTGGGTTTCACATGATTTGCTAAATGAGAAGGGATGTATCAGCAAAGCATCCACTGGTGAAAATGCAGCTGGGTATTTACCTCTGTGTGGAGAGGCAATAGGGATGGGGAAATAGGCAGCCATTGGTCTTGGCAAGGAAGGAAGGATCATTTTCAGAAGTTCCTCATTTAACTGCGGCGGCATTTGCGAGATACAGAAGAGGCTCACAAGCTTCAGCCAAGACATATTTGCTATTGGATGCCATTGAGGCTGAAAGTGAGAGAACAACTACACACAACGGCGACGCACACACTGCGGATGCTTTAGTAGGCACCATTGCAAGATTTAAAAGACCGGAAAGGGGATGAAGGCAAAAGATGTGGAACTAACAAGATGAAGACATAATGCTGGGAAAGCATGAGTATGAAAGAGAGCAGTCAATTTCATCGCCGCAAAAGACGACTTGACAATGAAAGCTGTGCTGATCAGAAGAGAGGCATCATCTGACTCTGGCTAAGTTATCATTCAAAGAGTATTTTCTTTTCAACTCAGAAGTTAAAAACATGAGTTTAACGAGAACTTAAACCCGCCGTCTTGGTAATGGGAACACCTCTTTGTCCTCCAGGGAAGTTAATGTTTTTAGTTGTGTTTTCGTCTGATGAACCAGACCGCTTTTAACGCTGCATTAAAAAGTAGCTGCAGTCTGAGAATCTCTCTGTCACTTTGTCTTCAGAATCGCAAAACGAAAAAGAATCAGGGGAGAATAGCTGTCTTCTGTTAGGATCTGGGGGAGCTGTGCTCGAGATCATCGCTGTATGCGGATGTACTTACTGCCACAGAACACTCCATTATCTCAAAATGACAGCTAAATTGGCCTGTCAACAAAGCTACACTCATCTAAGCAACTTCACTGGTGCATTAGTGCTTCTTCCAAACGTAGATTAGGGATATGAGGCATCTCTTCCATTCTGGAAGCCACAGGGGGAAATTAGACAGTTTCTGAGTGCAGCACTATTCAAACAGGCAGACTTGGCTATCGGTTGGTTTCCCTTCACTTAGATCGAAATCCTAGCCAGGCCTCTTAAGTATTTTTATGACTGTCTAAAGTTGAGGTTAAAAGAAAAGAAAAGTCGGGGGGGGAAAAGTCTTGCTGAAGAATAGCAGCACACAACTGATGGTGTGTTATTTAAAGTCAGGACTTCCTCTGGCTGCTTCAACTTCAGCTCCAGTGAAGAGAACTGATTTTGACTTGGCTTTTATAGAGCAGCCAGTGTATCTCTCCATCCATCTATCTGCTTCTTTATCAATCCAGTCAACAATTGACCTCAAGTCCTTTAACATAACACAGTGCAAATTTGAATAGTTTCGTCCTGATCCGGCACCCCAAATCAAAGTCACCCTTGTGGCTCTTAGCTAAGTATGAATAGCTTTCCGGTATATCCGCTGACTTATCTACGGGACCTAAGGAGGTAACTTTAGTCAGCCAACTATGAATTTACTGCCTTAACCTCCTGTGAATTAAATTTCTTCAATGTGTGTCTGGCAAATCCCTAAGGCAATGCCACTATCTCCATTCCAGGCTGTGGAAGACTCGTCCATCCCCCTAAGAGACCGTACTCCCACTCTAAGCCTCAGGTCTATCAGTCTATTTAAAAAAAAAACACTGTCTTGTGTAAATTAATGCTTGCTGGATACTCACCACTAGGCATAATTAAAAAGGCTGCTACATACAGACTATAAAGTATCACGGCCCTATGTAGATAGGTCAAATTACAGAAAATCTGTCAGCTTAAGCCTGTAGAGGATTTTGATAGTATATGTACTTTATTTATGTCCTCCAAAATGTTTATACCACAAAATGTCTGTCGAGTTTCTTCTAGAGAAAAGAAACTACTTTGCATTTCTATACAGTCAGACTTTGAGGTAGGGAGCTTAGCTTAGCAATGTGGAGAGTGAAAATCAGACAAGCAGCTCATTTATAATCTTTTGGTTAGGTTTAGTCTCAAATCCACCAGGAGTTCCTTGCCAGATATACTGTATTCCTTTGCAGAACAGCTAGCCTCTATAACAGGAGCATGTCCATATTATTTGTTCAGTAGTGCAAGAATATGTGTGGGAGGAAACAGTACATTTCAGAAAGTCATTAAAACCTTTTGAAAACTACTGTAGCTTTGTGTGACTAGCAAGGACAGTGAGGTTGGCCTTAAACAGAAATACTGGCTAATAGCTTCCCTCCTCTGTCTGTGCATTTACCTGTATTAGACAATTTTCATTAGATTGGGGTTCATTCTATACCTTAGCCTTGGCTCCTATAGGTAAAACTGTTACAATACAAATTGCCTGGTCTCTCTCTCTGTGTGTGTGTGTGTGTGTGTGTGTGTGTGTGTGTGTGTTTGTGTGCCTGTGGGCTTGTAACAGTATATGTACCGTATGTGCAAGAAGCCAGCATGCCCCCACGTCCATGATATTGAACAGAGCTGAGTGGGCAAGCTGGCAGGTTGGGCTCCAGCAGAGAAGACCTTGACTGGAAGGCAAGATACCTTTCAGAAAAAAAATAAAACAAAATAAAGTAATTTGCTGCACCCACACAGAAATCATCTCCCAAGAGTTTTATGCTGAGAGAGGTCTGAAGATGCAGAGAGGTATTTCACTTTGGTTGTTTGGTTGCCATTTAATTTAGGGTGGCTGTCCTTATATGGAGGGAGTGGTTAGAATAAACTCTAACCACTCCGTTTATCATTTCTCTGCTTCTAACTGAGAATGTGAGCCAAGAAAAACAGTGTGAATTTTGCTTATAACATGCAATACTAACAGAGATAAATTCAACCCAAGCTCTAAAGTCTGAGGATATTTGAGGATGTATTGTTATGATAAACCATCTGATGTATTATAATAAATGCCCTGAAGGACTTTTGTTATGTTGTGTGCATCATCGGGACATGTAAATTTAAATTGCCAAAGTGCCTTGGCAGTACATCACTCCGTCTAATCTAACAAGACTGAATCTATAACTGGAGGTAAACAAGGGGAGCTGAGTAATTCCTGAGAGCTGCAAACTGAGCTTTATGGAAAAAAGGAGTGGAGAGGCTGTGCACAATGGACCTGAGGCTGTAAGCTCTGACTGTAACTAGTATGGATCTCTGAATCCTGTTTACCAATGACCCCTCCCACTGTCCTTCTGCCTCCTCCACAGCTCGCCTCATTGCCGTCACGACAAGACAGGCAGCGGCTAATTACTGTACAGCAACAAACAAACCAATACTTCTCTATCTCCCTGGTCATGTCCCATTACTTCAGCTTAGTTCCCCAATTCATATTTCTCCTGACAGGTGCATCTGTCCATGGAGAATGAGGCAGTGTTTTAATCGGTGGGTAGAGGATGTCGTAATTTAGAGGCGTACCTCTGGGCTAACACGTGGCTCAGCCAAGGTGAAAATGACAGTGGGAGTGGAGTTTTATTGAACACAACGGGGTTCTTGTCAATAGCGTTGCCACTTGGGCATTGTGTTCGATGCCGTTATTAATGCTTGGGGTCCGTTCCCATCTGTACACGATTGTGCATCTCTGCATGTTTATGCCTGACCTTCCGCAGAAAGTATCAGCGGGTGCGATAATCAGGATACACTCTTTCCTCTCTCAGCCAGTTTCTCACAGGCGACTAAAGAATGTGTTGAACACCCACATGTTCAAGCGCCGAATCAATGTGAGTCAAGGAGAGTGAAAAATCGGGGGTAGGAGAGACAATGCGGAGGGAGAGAGAGAGAGAGCACCAGACTCAGCGTGTGTGTGTGTCTGAGTACACGCGTGTGCGCGAGAGAGGAAGAGGGAAAGCGGGAGAGAGAAATAAGAGAGAGCTTGAAATGAGACAGCAAGGATAGGAGTGCACAGATTGATATAGCAATTACCAAGAAAGCTATCCCTCAGTTAGGAATACATCTACATACATTAGAGCCGGGTTGCTCTCCAGCCACTGTTTCTCTGAGGTTGGCTCAGCGGCGTCTCATACATAAGCGGAGCACGCAAAAAGGTCATCACTGGGCAGTCGCCGTGCTAACAATGAAGTAACCATATATCGTGCATGTTGCTCGCACTACCGGAGAGAGAAATCCATCTTGTTGGCGAGGGAAGAATGAATACAAACTCCCAAAAAGAAAAAGACAAGTCTATCTTCATATGGCACAAACACAGGACGACGGGCAGACAAAGAGAGGAACATCAGCGTCTGTGTGCCGCTCTGACGTCTTATGATGTTTATTGGAATTCCCATATTAGCTGTAATTCAAGGAGTGCCTCACTGCGTCATGCCATAAACATTAACGTGGTCAATTACTTCACTGCGCAGATGGACGCATGCGGCATCCGTAAGGCGACTTCCACTTGGAAGCAACGCTTGCCACAGTGAGATTTAAAAGACTGGCTGCCATGCACACTTTCCCTGAGCAAGCAACTAAATCCGGTTATAGTTAGCCTATAATGTATGCAGAGTGAGGACCGGCGTATGCTTGTGCAGTGTGACTACAGGCCCTGCAATATATAGAGGAGGGGAGTTTTGCATGAAAATACAATGCTGTTACCGAATCAGAGTGTGCATGTAAGCACACTTGCATTTCAAACACCTCTGTTGGTTCAAGACACGACAGACAGTGAGAACAAAAAGAGAGAGAAAAGGACAGACGAAGAGAGAGGGAAGAGGAAGGGAAAAGAAGACAGAGGGGGGAGTTGAGAGAGATGCTGTGTAAATAACCCCCTAAAAAAGAAGAAAGAGGTAGAGCACAAGCAGATGGAAATAAAAAAACAGGGGAAAAATGATCCAGTGCGACTTGGATCTCTGCCGCAGGCTCAAAGCTATGCTCTGCCAGTGTATGCATGTCTGCGCTGTGTGTGAATGAAGCGTGTTTCTGCGTGCGCCTGTGGTCGTGAGTGTGTTTACAGTACATTCACATCAACTGAGCACCATTCACTGTGTTTTCATGTCAGGTAGCTGCAGGTACGCGAGAAGAGGTTGGGATGGGGAAGGGTATGCCGCAGGTCTGCTAACTGTGTCGTCCTCTCTTTTTTCTTTTGGAAGGGAGGAGGAGGAGGAGGAGGAGGAGGAAACATTACTATCAAATCGGTACGGGTCAAATCAGTAAAGCTGTATCTAGTGAACTCGAATAGTCTCTTTGGCAAAGCTCAAGTCGAGGATCTAAATACATCAAAATATTTCGGCATCACAAGATAGCTTCCATCTCATTAATGTTACAAAACCATACAAGGTGAGGCGGGCTCTTGCTCTGAGCAGAGAATGAGCCAGACTGAAAACCTCTGTTTCTAAGGACTTGCAGGAAAAAAGGATAAAAATGGAAAAGATAGAGAGAGGGTGGGGGAAAAAAAGAAGAGGGATGGGGGGTGGGTGGGACAGGATGGACAAGTGATGAAAGTAATTAAACACTGCCATCTGCTGGCCGTGGTATGAACACACTGTATGCTTTGAGTCTGAGGCTAATGTATTAGAACAGCTGCACCTTTGACCATCTGTTTGCAATGATCCAGCCAAAGCAGATGCGACACACAAAGGACCCAGCGCTGGGCCAAACTCGAGGTAATAATAATAATAAAAAAAAATTTAAAAAACCCTCCAAATTCAAACAATGCAACAGTATATCCCTGCTCAGAAAGGGGGCAAATTTAATTTGCTGGTTGAGAGAGAAGAAGAAGAAGTGCTGAAGATGAGGCAATCATTTTGATGCAATCACAATTATGTTAAAAGACACCATCCCCGTCCTCTCCCCTTGGCTCGTCTAATCGAAGGCAGCGGCAGCTGCAGAGGAATAAAAGGAAAGACCTCCTATAACTCAAATTTTAACTGATAGGGTTTTCCTAGCTTGGTTACATTTACTGAGTCATAGTGTATTTGCATTCCTTCATACAAAAAAAAAAGGTGTCTATATGTGAAGTACTTACTTTGCCGCTGTTCACAAGCTGACGCCTTTATGCGCGACACTTCAAATAAGTGCGAGGGAGCAGGAGAGACCAACAGAGTCATAATTTTAAAAGGGCTGTATCAGGTGCTTGCTTTTGACTGCACAGAGATAAGGATGCTCAAAGCGGGGTAATGACAGGGAGACAAGGAGATTTTTTTTGCATATTAAAATTAGCACAGCAGTTACTGGGTCAGAGAGACAGTCGCTGTGAGTCTGTTTCCTGTTTGCATATAAATGCTCACAGATAGTGACCTGTCCTCCTCGGAAACAGATGTTTATACCCATGCGTGTGGTAAAAACAGCTTACATAAGGTCGGCTGCTTTACATGCATGATTAAAAAAAAAAAAAAAAAAACTCTCAGTGTTTGCTACAGGGATTTCTTTAAAACTCCACTCCACTTTCATACTTTTGCATTCTTCAATTTAATAGAATTGCTACTTTGCGTGTGTGCATGTATGTGTGAGCTGTGACCTAAAAATCTATGCCTGTGTGTGCTAGTGTGTGTTTTTACCCACATACCCATAGGGCCTTGACTCCATCTGTCCTCCCACTGAGCTCAGATTCCCCAAATAAAGACTTTCATTCCAACATGACAGAGTTTTTTGTTTTTTTTTCTGCATAGTGAATTTTAAGATGGACTTCCTCAAATTCTGTAGCGCCTTTACCGAAACCTGTATCGTGTCCGCAATACTAAAAATCCATTTCAAGATTGTTGTGTTAAATCCATCACCCCCAACGGTTATTGCAAGAGCAGGGTGGCAGACAATTGTGTAGAACGGTCACTATTTTACTAGTTAACTGGAAACAAACAGGTTTTACAGGTTTTCTGAGGCGGCATCTCGGCTTTATTTGAGCTGGAGACACGCAACAAAGGTGAGAAGGGAGAGAGCCGGGATGACATGCGGCAAAAGGGAATCGAACCCAGATTGCTGCAGTCAGGAGTCAGCCTTAATATATGGCACACAGGGGAGCTACCATGGCAGCTTCTAAAACCTATTGAACCTATTCCTATTGATACTATAAGCAGATGAGGCCTTGCACATCTGCTTCGGACACAAATTTAGAAAGTAAATCGGTGTTCTGTGAAACGGGTTTCTTGTATCACATTGAAACCATCCATTACCAAAGAGAAATAATTCATGATAATAAAGTCACTAACTAACTAAAGTTTTTGTTTTTATTAAAGTTACATCTTTCACTGGTCCAGTTTGGTCCAGTGTGCAAGATTTAAGGGGCTCTGTTTACAGAATATGGCAGAAATGGAATATAATATGCATAACTCTGCTTTCACGAGTGTTTAATCACCTGAAAATGAGTGTTTGTGTCACCTTAGAATGAGCCTTTTATATCTACAGACACAGCAGGTTCTCTCCCAGAGAATCCATCATTTTGAACCGCCACGTTTCAACAGTAGCCCAGAACAGACAAACTATACACTGGCTCTGCACTTTCTCAGCCACCGTAGCTTCTCCTTTAAGCTAAGAAAGGAGAGGAGAGGCGAGGGCATTGCAATCAGCAACTACTACTACTACTACTGCTGCTAGATGCCAGTCCTACATACTTTAGCATTATCTGAAAATTTGGGGTATTAACTTTCCCAACATGTAGACAGTATTCTGAAAGCCTTCCAATATATTCGTTGAGGAACCTTCTTAAAGGTAAAAGGTGGAGGGGGGGGTGGGGGTCATGTCACCTCTTTGATATATGCCAAATGACACTGATATTGAGTGAATTTGAACTGATGCCGACCTCCCTTTTCTCTCTTAATAGATCTTGTATCTTGGTGTCCTAAGTTGACTCATTCCAAACTAATTCTGGGTGTCAGTGGAAAAAAAAAAAAAAGTATAGATGAGGTCATCCCCTTTTCCGTGTGTTATTCATAAGTTGCCCTTTCACTCCAGCTATAGACCAGCATCGGTGCCCTGCATTTAAAATCTTGTCTAACCTTTTCTGTCATTGACTGTACATGTTCAGGAGCAAGTTAAGGCAATGTGCACAACATCCTTGCCATTTTCACTTTAGCTGCATACAAGCTACAATCACGCTTCAAACACACACACACACACACACACACACACACACACACACACACACAGAGTCCTGAGGATGCTTTCCCCTAATTAAAGATGGGAACGAATCCACATAGCAGGTAATCTATATTCTCACTGGTCTGTCTGTGTTGTTGCTGCTTTTTTCAGATGATCACACATTCTTGGCATTGAGAGAGAGAAGATAAAAGGTACTGTGTTCTTCTCTTTAGTTTTTCAACGATCAGGATTCTTCAATTCTGAGTAAATGTGAGACTGGTATATAAATTATTGTGATTGTTTGACATGCATCTGTATTTGTCTGCGACTAAATGTCCTCTAAAGTCAGGGCGGAAGACGCTGTAAGAAATATTGATGAACAGAACAGAGAACGAGGGAGTCAAAACCAGTAGTCTGTGTTAAACGATGACATCTGTTTGGCTGAGAGAACACCTTGTCCACATCCACTCGCTCAGATCCATTAATTAAATGAGCGCCATCATACTGCAGCTAGTTAACAATAAAATAAACCATATGAAAATCTTTTTCTGACTCCCTGTCTGTGATGTAGTCTGGTCTGCCATGCATGCATCCAACCATTGCAGAAGACTCGAGGAGAAGAATGAGTAACAGATCAAAGCTGACTTAGGACAGGGAGCAGCACCTCAAAACAGATAAAGAGCAATCATCCAACTCTGCAGTATCCAGAGAGACTCCATTACTGAAAACAAAACAAGTGTGCATGTGTGCTCGCAGGTTTGTGTGGAAGGAAAGACAAAAAGGAAAGAGAGAGAGACGTACAGCTGCTCATGTTGTATCATGCTGTCACAGTAAACATATATACCCCTATATGCACTATTGCATGTATTTGTTATACTATCGAACAAAACAACATATGAAACTACATGTGCCCATGCACGGTCGCACACACTCAATCTTGCAAGTGCCATGCCTCACAGCTCAGTATCAGGTCATTACTATTCTGAGAGGATCTGACCATCGTCTGTGTCTGTGGTAAGTTAGGAATTAAACATGCACCAGCTTCAGGCAAGCACAGAGGGCTAAGCAAAGGGCAATTTGTCTCATTTAACTGCTGCCTGTCTGCCTGTCTGCCGAATAGAATCAAATTATGCAGGTCTTTTGCTTTTCTAAAAAGCCGCACTGTTTTACATAAAAACAGAGTCGATGTGATTACTATAGGCCACGGCCTCGTGCAGAATAACAGGATAGCGGTTCCACAAGAAACTCCAACTTTCTTTGCAAAGCGCCTGAGCCTTTAGCGCTGGATAGCTTTTAGTTATTCATCAACTGTGTCAGCGTCTGCGTTTCACCCTGCTGGTTTGACATTTCTCCCCCACAGCAGCAGCGTGAACTCAAAATAAAAAGCCCTTTGCAATTACCAGACATTACCACAAGGGGTCACTCACGTACTGCAAACTTCTTACCATACAAATGATAGATTTCAAGTGTATACTAAAGAGAGAAAGAAAGAAGAAAAAGCATGCGCTGACTAGAAAGTATATTTGCCCTGCTCATGTTATGAAAATGTGTATGTGTACACATATTTTAACCAAGTATTGATCACAGCATTACATGGAGTAGTATATGTGACATTATTAACCTCAAAATCAATAAAAAATATGGTTACTTTACACATAATTCTTGACTATATACATCTTTTCATACACTAATATCAGTTTGTATGTGTGCGAATGTAAGCCATATCAAAACAATCATGCTATCACACTAATTAAGACATCATAGACAAAATGTTATTAATGAGGAACTCCTCTACCATCTGTAATAACAGATGTAATCAGAGCATTCACTGTGGCTGTGTACCGTTTAGTGATGAACTACCTTAACATCTTCATTGTACCCGAGAGTTTGCATATTGTGTTTGACTTTATACAATATGTATATTGTTTTTCCCATGAGAGTTACATCATCGAAGCCTAGACTATATAAAAATAGACTAATTGTGATTGATCTAGAGATTCCTGACAAAGAAGTGCGTAACGCACAGCTGATTCCCATTGTGTGACATTTGTCCATCTTTAACAAGAAGCTCTGGGTTTGTTACAAACAGCCAATCAGATTCTGCAGACAGATCCAGATTAAATGGTTCAGAGAAAGATAAAACTCTCAACTCCAGTGATGAAAAGAGGCAGATGCAGTGTGTAGCACGTTATACAATTTAGCAGGAAAATATTTTAAAAATAGCACAAAAACGTAATATAAAAGGTATTTTTAACACATTAAGAGTAGAAATGGAAAACTGGCATAATATCTAAATATCAAGATCACAACAAAAGACGTAAGACTGCTCTTTATGCCCCTTCTTTATTGTGCTATCAAGCTAAATATCACTAAGGTGCAGTGGGTATTCTTTCTAATGATGCAATATAGCATTGTCACTTTGGGGCTGTAAAAAAGATTTAATATTCCTAAAGTTAGCATCGTATAATTCAGGGCTGCAGTAGTACATGATAGAGCATGCTCTACATCACAGTTGGCAAATCTATTTTAAAAATATCAGTAGTTTCTATAAATATAGATCGGTAATTTACATTAATTGATAATAAAATTCACATTTAGTCATTTAGCTGACGCTCTTATCCAAAGTGACTTACAAAAAGGGAAACAATCAAGGCACAGTGCGACACGGACATGTTAGTGCAGCAATACGTACTACTGACATAGAAACAAATGGCAGTTCTAGAGGGGGGGGTAGATTTATCACCTCCAGTTGTAGTGCCAGGAGAGGAGGTACTGTCTGAAGAGCTGGGTCTAGGAGTTTGTTAAAGGTAGAGAGGGACGCCCCTGCTCTGGTAGGAACCGGTAGCGTGTTCCACCAACGGGGAACATCAGACCGGAAAAGTTATTACCTTGAGCACAGAGGTGGCAGGGCCAGGAGGTGAGGAGGTAACATATGCCTGTATATGGCCATTCAAGTTAGTGGATGCAGAACCAGAGACTACTGTGTTGGCAAGCTTTGGCGATTTTAATTTAATGCAGGTGGCTACAGGTAGCCAATGAAGCTTGCTGAGCAGCGAGGTGGCATGTGACCTTTTGTTTGAAGTTAGCTGATTGTATTGGTTAGAAGCCTTATTTTCTCGTGAACATCCTGAAAATTCTGCAATATTTGCTCTATTGTCTGTGAGACAATCTATATCGTTAAACTGTTAATTACACATCATTATTATTGTTGTTGTATTGTAATTGTAATGTTGGAAAAGGGTTGTCCAGCATTCGATTAAAGTTGCTCTGTATGTGTCTTAAATCTACATCCAAAGACCATCTGGGTGCCATCAATAACGACACAAGCTGAAGGGGAAATCACGTCTGAGAAAATATACTACATTAATTAAAAACAGAGTCCGGAGTGCTGATCATCTGAGCAAAAGGTACCAGGGTTAGACAAACCGAGAGTTCACCATCAATGTATAACCACTAGATGGCAGCAGAGAATCACGTTACAGGAGAAAGTGAGCACAAATGAATTCAGCCTGTTGTGTCACAGAGCGAGTGTAGAGAAGTAATGGTTGATTAAATATAGAGAAAAAAAAAATAGGACTCGAAGCACAGACATAACTCGGCATGTGTTATAGAGAGTCGGACAAAAATAAGTAATACGTAATATGTTACTGTGACACTGAAAATGAATGTTTATTCAGATATTAAACATACCAGTGTCAGATAAGAACCATGCAGTTTTCCTAATGTGTAATGAACGCTGCTCTGTAGATAATGGATGAGTGTTTACTTGCTCACAATAGAGGTGCAATGAAAAAATAGATAAGAGTGTTCATTTCAATAGGCATGGAGGCAGGGTTCACCATAAAACCTGAGTTATGAGTGTTTCTTTCTTATTGTCAGATATCAGACCCGGATATGTCAGATGCATAAATGTTTAAGTACAGTGTGCTATAATGTGCCATGAAAGACAATAACAATAAAAATCTGGGTTTGTTGCCTGATGTGATGAAAAAGAAATGCAACTTACATCAAATTCATTGAGGGCAGCAGCCAGTTCCCCAATGCCGGCATGGCCATGCTTCTCATCGGTGGGCGAGGTGGCCTGAGCGGCGCTGGAAATCCCTCCTATGGCCTCCTGAACCTGCTTGAACACGTAGTCTCGGTTGGCACGCGTGGCCGCCACATCTGGGTGGCGCAGGAAGGCCTGTGAGGCCGTGTACAGCATGGTGGCATTTTTCTTAAGGGCCCCACGAGCGGCTGCCATCTCATCTCGACACTGGGGGTCTTTCAGTTCCTGAGAAGGTGAAAACGGTTCTCAAGTCAGCCCTAAAAATCACTTATAATCTGTTCTCAATAGAAAAGCCACTGCACGTTTAAGAGTTAAGAAGCATCCTTCACAATATCGTAACAGCAAAACAGTGTAATTGTATTTCAAGAGCTGAACAAAAACATTTTGATGGCGTCATTAATTCACAACAGAGCGCAAACTAATCCCAGTTCAAGACATTTTCTGTAAAAACATAAATTCGTGTCCCATCTGATGAATTGGTATTGTTCCAGCTGCACAAAGTTAGGCCAGTGTCAGCAGATCGCCAACCCTGGAAGCTGAATTGAATTCAGTTCAGTGTTTTGCTCTGGGACCTTTCAGTAGGGTGGATGCTTGCCAACATGACACTTGTAGAAAAAGTCTTCTAAAAGCCTTTTGTCACACTGGGGGCCATGTTAGAAAAACACTTTCATGTGTTATCCTCCTCCCGACAGAGCTCTGTTGTGGATGGGTTTTCAGTAATATGATAAAGTCTTTTCTAACTGAAAAAAAACTGGGAACTATCATACATTTCAGCTAAAAACTCATCATATACAGAAATGGTAATGGTATTTATATAGTGCCTTTCTGGTCTACCGACCACTCAAAGCACTTTTATAACACTTGTCACATTCACCCATTCACACCATGATGGCAGAAGCTGTCTTGAAAGGTGCCAACCCCTCATCAGGAGTGATGCAGAAGCACTCATGATGATGCTAAGCTCACGCACACACCCACACATCACACGACACAGCAGTCGAGAGCAATTTGGGGTTTGGTATCTTGCTCAAGAAAAAGCTGGGAAGTGAACCAGCGGCCAGCGGATTACTAAATGACTCGCTCTAGATAAATGGTAATTAATAGCATTTACGTTTTGCTAAAATGTCACAAAGTACATGATTTATTGCCTATAGGCTGTAACTAACACTATAAATCCTCAATATATATAAAAGAAAACTCATAATGTCTTTGTAATGTCTACCTTAAATGTCTTCAGTGCTGTTTACAGCCACAACTATTAGTAGAATAATGGATTGAAGATTGGTTCATTTCGTGCTAAAACAGCCAAATTTCCTCTACAGGAAAATGTTGCATTTTGTTTAATCACATCATAATGGCAGTGTGTGTGTGTGTGTGTGTGTGTCTATAAAGGTTGTCTTAAAGAGACACTGCCCATTATGTAAAGCTAATAAAACTGCATTTCATCATAGAGTTGGCTGATATTTGTCGAATCTGACACCAGTGACACGACCGCTCCCTGCAGGTCGGATTGTGGCTACATTTGTTTTCAATACACTTGCCTCTCAAATAGATTAGTGAAAACTCAGTTTGAGTTTGAGCCACAAGTGATCTCATACAACGGCCTAAACCCTTTTAAACATTATTAAACCATTTGTCTCCAGGTTCTCCATTACTCCGCTCTGCACTACAAACCTACAAATGAAGTTTAGAAATCACCAAGACAGGGAAAGCCAGAGTGTAGACACTTTTAAGAGCTTTCTCCGTCACGGGAACTCCCTGTGCCTGAATGTGACACACGAGTCAGGAGTGCTTTACGTTTTGTAAGAAAGGGGGCCTTCCAGTTACCTGCTGTCTCCGGGCTGCCACATAGTTAAGCTTCACCATTTCCTTCCCAAACTCCTTGAAACGGTTGGCCAGGTCCTGCTCATTGGTCGCATTCTTTACCCCCTCCAGGGCCTCCTCCACCTGTCACACACACAAAGAAATACTGGATTTTACACACAAAAAAAAAAAAAAAAAACTGTGGATGCACCTAAAAACGAGCATAGATTTATCTTTATCCGCAGTCTTCAAAGTGAGAGGCGGACCTCCCTAGAGGGGTGCCAAACAGTTCGGCTCAGTGAATGCAAGTGAAAAAGTATATTCGTTATTAAAAGGAGGAGGACAGAGAGTAACCTAAATGTGTGTCATTTGGTCGTAAAGATAGTTCAGATATACAGTTTGGGGGAATTTTACGTTTTTTCCCAGAGTCAGAAACTAAGAAATGCCTCAGGACAGACCTTTTCTTCTGTATTTGGTTTAGTTTGAAGTTTGTCACACAGCAATATTAGGCTATTAGATCAAATGAAACCATCTAAATCTATCCAAATATAATTATCATCACAGGCATCTGTGCAAAACTAAGCAAATAAACCATGGATGGGTGATGTTGCAGCTTTTTTTTTTTCCAAGCTTTGTCTGAGGGGAGGCTATATCTAACTATATAATTTAATTACAGTTTCCTTAATATAGCTTAATTCAGTCATAAATGCTAAGCCATAAATGTTACAGCATACTTTAAAGCACAACAAAAATGCAAAACTTGTATTAGGTGAAAATGATTTTTTATTCCTCTGTAATTGCAACCAGGTTTAAAAAGACAATAACCGTTTAATTGTGCGACTTTAATGGGTCTCATTTCAGCAGTCTCCATCCTTTGTGCGGGTACACTCCGACTCTAAACTCTTTTCTGTCCCTAATGAAAGTGACACACAAGATGTAATGGAAAAGAGAGAAGAGAAAGAGATAACTTTTAAGTGGCCTTTGATGGCAGGGCTTATACTGGCTTGAGTTAAGCCCCTCTGTGGGCCTCAAGAATTAAGCTAACCAAAAAAGGGACTCTGAATATCTCTGTGTGTGTGTGTGTGTGTGTGTGTGTGTGTGTGTGTTTGTGTGAGAGAGCGACAAAGTGGGAATAAGTGAATGAAGGTGCATGTGGGCCTGAGTTTGTTTCAGATTAGACCAATTGCATATCATTCTTTCAAAGCCCTGAGAAACTTTCAAAGTAAAGGACTACGAAGCCTACGTTCTTCAAATGACTCTGCAGTGAGTGAGTGAGTGGGATGGGTATGTGTAGTTAATCACAACAGGGCACTACAGTGTGATATTAATATAGTACAATCAGATGTGTGTTCCAAAGCAACTCCTCCATGTCTCATCTATATGTTAATGCGCGCAGAGGTTGTGATAAAAGCATATATTGCTTCTGTGGACTATACAGCACCAGGAATTCCTTTCTTTACCATCTGAACACACCTCTAAGTACCGTTCACTGCACATGCAAGTCTTTCTAATCCACTTGATTCTATCATTTGCAAAAAGAGTTTGAGGAGAGCTCACACATTCCTGACTGCAGCTTTAACACCAAAGATAACCAATAAGCTGTCATGGCTTCACGAGTCTATGAGGTCGCAGAGTAATTCCGACACAATCTCGAATCTGTCCTTCGGCAGGAGAACGTAACGGCTCTTTTAAGATGAAGCCGATGGTCGCACTTACAATTTTAAGGTGGGACAGCAGCCTCATGACGTCAGCCATGTCGGCGAGGATGAGCAGGCGGGTGACAGCAGAGAGCAGGGCGCGGGCGGCCCTCACCATGGTGCCACGTTTCACAGAGGAGCACGGGTCATCGGCAAACTCTGAGGAGGCAATGCGCATCGTCTCTCCTGCGAGAAGGAAGGGAGAAAACTGTGAGTGGCATGATTATATATGACCTTAGAGCGGTTATTAGTGTGTGTATTTGATTGTGCATCCTGTAAACACCTATTTTTTGACTTCCCAACGCAAAGCGAAGATTAAGTGAGCTAATGTTGTGGTATAAATACACAGAGATGACTCATTGCACCTTGAATCTATGTCTGCACTATAATGTAACCTATTTAAGGGCCACTACTAACTTCCATCATCAGAGCTCATGAGCTGTGTTTGTTTGTCGGTTGAAAATTTAGCTTCAAAAGAAGACCTTGTTTGCTCAAACCCACACAACCACAGAGATTTCAGACGCCTTACAGAATAATTGAGACTGGCGAGATGTTCCTCGACATAATGTGCTTTAGTTATGACCTCCCTTCACCCATTTCAACTTAGGTCAAGTAACATTCCAGGAAGCATAAATCCCACCATTTCTGAGAACTCCATACAAATGTTTAGCTAGTGTTTGAACACGTTTGTGTTTCTTTGTTTCAGGCAGCGACAACAACACCCTTTTTTCAGTGTTTATTTAGCACAAAAAATGTCATTTTGATGCTTATACACAAATCACAGGATATTTCCTAAATAATGGTGCAAAAGTTGGGTCAGTAGCAAAGTGGCTGTAGGTCAACAGTGCTCTCTTAACTTAAATTTTTAAAAATATTGAGAAAATAAAGCTCTTTGTTCGGTGTCGATGCATCTGACACACCCTACCATACACACACACACACACACAAGGGCAAACAAGCTCATGAACACACACACACTGGCTGTCGCTGCTATAGTGCCATAAGTCTGTCCGGCCCAGTGATGAGCTAGTGAAGAATGACAGTACAAAGAGCCTGATTACTGAACCCCTCTGTGGTCTGAAATCAGCATGTATAATTTAATCATGACAAGATAAAGGGGGTTTGGGCTGATGAGGTCATGATGACAGAGGTCTGACAGATTTAAGGGTGCTTCAAAACTCAGAATGACCTTAACTAGGCCCGCTAATGCCATTTGGCTGGGAACACCTCTCGCTGCGGCTAAAGGTCTTGTAAAAATGATATATTATTTCAGTCTGCAGAATGCAGGAAACACAGTATATTATCGGCTTCGTAATTATGCAGCGATATTAATGCAAAACTTTCCCCTGATAGCGGAGGGTAAAGAGAGAATGAAGAGAGTGCAGCCCACTTCTGTGCTGAAGAGCTTTTGAGCGTTGCCATGTTTTCATAATGGCAGTAAAAGGTTAGCAGATGTGGAGTATTAACTTTCAACTATTCTAGTACAGGTCTTTTCACGACTGAAGCTTTTTTTTTTTTTTTTCCTGGGAAAGAAGAGTCTGATATGTGGCCTTTTTCAGCTTTGCCATCAAAAGAATCAGAAAGGGCAGCATAATTATTCATGAGCACAAATACACACATATAAATGCAAATACTGAAGCCAAAAAAAAAAGTGCTACATTACTTGAAAACATGCCCTAAAGATGCAGAAGTTCTTCCATAAACTCTCTTTTAACACAGCCTTCCTTTTGGTTTAGGCTCGCATGCCTAACAAGTAGAGAAGATTGATCTCGTCCCTTTGGATGTCAGCTATGGTGATGACCTGTATGGCAACAGGCTATTTCACGCCTCGACAGAGCTGTGTACCAGCGCAGTCAAGGCAGTGTTCAACAGCGCCAGCGGCCAAGTGGAGCTGACAGTGCAGGATGAGGAATACGGCAACACAACACAACGTACTGTATGCTGAGCTCCATTTGCTCTTTCTGCTGATGTAGTTATTGAACAGGGAATCCAATTCCATTCTGGGGAACAAACATTTGATTCACATAAAGGCTCACTGACTTGCACTCAGCACGGAAAAAGAAACTTTACAAACTGTGACATTGCCCCGTTTGAACAAAACATCCAGAAAGATTGAGCACGATTTGTTGAGGTGAAAGTTTCTCTGTTAACATCTGAAATTCCCAAATTGTTACTAATGAGAATGAGCATGTATAATGTCTGAAAATGCAGCAAGGCTCCCCACCCTCACAGACAGTCGAATTTTTAGCGATGCATGACTTTAGGGTAAACAGCTCCAGAATTAAGCTCATTACATTCATGAGGCTGGGTGCTCTGAGTAATGCCCCAAACTAATGGGCACTAATCTATTATAATGGACTTGCCTTGCCACCCTTAAATCTACATCTGTCTAAAGTTGTGTAGAGATCTGACTTGTTCTGACATTCAGAGCACTTTCTCCAAACATTACAATTTTTAAATCAATTACTCTCCCTGTGTAGCCTTCGAAAAAAAACTGTGCACTGCAGTCCTGTCACAGAAATAGTGCCAGCAGTGCTAATCATTTCAGCTAGAAAAGCATGGTACTATCTTCTGTTTAAATGTTATTTTGTTCATCCCGTATACATACTTTAAGGGAAACTAGGAAAAATATGAATAGCCTAATTGTTATCCAATGCAACACTGTTATTCTACAGCCTCAAAATTAACCGCAACTCCTCTCACTCAGTGGTTACATTAGTTACAGTACATACAGTAGTTACATTACATTGCAAAAGTGTCCATGTTCTGTGCCGACCTATGGGTTGGAGTTGGATTTTTCAAAAACAATAAACGAATCTCTAAAAGTGGGTCCTTTCAAAAGTTATCTCAAAAATGTCAGTCTTCTGGACATGTTTACAGTGAGACCTCCGGGCGGACTGACAGCATGTGGGCACCGCTTTACTGATGATGGATGATGCTCCGCAGAGGTTAGAAACAACCCGTAGTCATACACCATGCTATGCTATAGATTGAGTCAGATATTATTCTATAAAGGAGAAAAGCAATAATATTATTGCTGAGGGCAAGGAGGAATTACTATACTAGACTATGTCTGGTGGCGAACCGCAGCGCACCGACCAATATCAAAACAATATTTTTAAAAGCACGAGCATCATGTTTGCATAAAAACATTCGACGAGCTCACCTTGCTTACGAACATCCTCCACCGCAGCAATGAGCTCCTCCTTTAGGTCCTGGCTGTCTTTGGCGATCTGCTCGCCCTTTTCCAGAAAGTTCTGGGTGGCCTGCTCGACAGACACTGCCAGGACATGGGCCTTCTTGGAGCGCCCCTTCTTCTTACTCGATGGCCCTTTGTTGCTGGTGTTCACCAGGGTAGTCACCTGGAAAAAGAGGAGATTGCGGTCGGTTGAGTAATGTACGCTGAACGTAAAAAAACAAGGGTGACAATTTGCAGCTTTTGCCAACAGTGACAGTGCTGTCTTGGCTTTGGTCAGTATGGCACATTGCCATTGTGGAGATGAGCCACTGATACCAAGAGCAACAAAAACAAAAGAACACTTCAACTGGAGCATGACATGAAATCAGATATATATTTAATTACAACATTCAAGATTTATAAGCTCTCAGTATTGAATGGGGTTGTCTAAAAGATGGTCCATGTTTATTACCTGTCGCACTGTTTGCTGCTAATATCAGCAGCTGTACAGTAAAATAAAAGCATTAATAAAATATCATTATAGTCTTTATAAAACTGAAACAGATGCAGAGCTGTGTCCAGCTGTTTCCCAACACTGAGCTGCCAATCTAATAAAACAGTTTCTACGACTCTAATTCATTCTTTCCCTGATTTTCGGAACATTTCCTTGTCATGGTGGGAGTACATAGTGTCCAGTTTTGGAACAAACAGTGAAACAACTTTTAGGCAAAATGCTTTAAACCACTGTGACGAATAGCCACGTCTTTAACCATAATATTGGCTTCCACGACAATAATGAGGCGATTCATTTTAAATGCTATCACAGCTACAGAATCATGCCAAATTGTACACAGCATCAGTCAGGAACACTGCCTCATCTTAGTCCACTGAAAACATTTATCCCTTAGCTTAAGTAGGAGTGCTGTAAAGTACGGCCGGTCCATCAAGCTGTCCTTCTTGTCCCAAGAAAAAATATATCTGAAATGTGCCTGAGGCAACAATTTCCTTGATCTCAGCTCTTTGGGATCAGCTACACTGCACACAATCAATAGGATGATGTGTTACTGAATTTGATGAATCTAATTGTAAACTCAGACCTTTTCAAGTGTATTTTTTTTGTAGGAGAAACATATTAAATATCTTTCTATTAAGAAAACTTCTACTACAGTGGACTACGCAACTGACAGCAGTCAGTCAATCATGAAGATTACATACAGAGATGTGTTTAGCGCGAAGACAAATTGTTCATTCATGTTATTGATGCAGTAATTCAGTCTAAGGACCACAACACACAAAAAAAGACCCATTTCAGATGAGCACTCTGCCTGAAAGATGTCGCAAAAGCAAGAGGCAACAGGCATATTCACTAAAAGCTAAAAGCTTTTAGTTAATCAGCGATCACGTAGGTCCAATTAAGAAGACGCAACCCTCAGGGCTGAGAAATATCTGTTAAGCACTCGGAGAGAATCAGGACACACACTGAGCGCGTGTTTAGTTTTGACTTCTTTCAGCAAAATAAATGTGAGAAAATAAAATGGGTTGAAACGATCCATACTAATTATATTGAGCTATAATGAAAGTGTCATTATCATCAAGACAAAATGATCACCTCCTCTGAAAGAGAAAATCTTACTTTCAAAGTAATTAACGGAAAGCCATGAAACAAGCAATACATTAAACTCAGTCAGCCTGCAGGACAGGCAACAGAGGAGCAATAATTACTTGCTGTCTGTCAATAATTTATTAAAGAGCGGAATTATTTCTGCCTGCTTGTACGTCAGTCACAGTTTTTCTGGACGTTGTGACACACGTCTGTCTGGGTTTCATGGACAGATTTGCTCATTACACATTCAAGTCAGAGTTTGCTGTAGGAGTACGAGTCTGGGTGCAGCTGAACTGGCACAATGTGGCGATATGATTTGTTTGTAGGCTATTCCAGACGCTTTCGTATTTAAAAGGTGCTAAGAGCAAAGTTATGTCCTGTCTGGGCGGCATTACTTAGGGGCTTCTAGACTGGACTAAAAACTTTAATGATGTATGTCCTTGCTCATGATGGATCCAGGAATAGTAGCGCTGATGTAAGACTAAGTTAACCTTTCCACTTATTATGCTTTTTAAAATAGTTTTGTCCAAAAAGTAATATATAATGTGACATTAGTTTTAGAATCTATATTCAAATCAGCGTTGTCAACTAACTTTGATACATCTGTTTACCATCAACTCATCAGCTCACACATCACCTTACACAGCTGAACGAGTGCTCATTATGAAGTCCAATGGTGTGTTTCTTTCAATCTACGTTCGTTGAATCAATAACCCATCATTATATTTACACATGAAAGCGCACACAAGCTCCCTCCACCGCACAAACAGAACACACCCGTATGCTGGCTGCCCACATAAAAAGGCGTAGGTCCAACAACACCACGAACAAAAAAAAGCGCAATCAATCAAACGCAATCACACAAATGAAGGCAGCCTGTCAAGTTTTACCTCACGCACCGCATTAGGAATTCTCGTGATTGTTGTTCAACGAATACATCAACAGTACAATAATGTGTCCAGGCTGATTCAAGAGCAGCTACTGATGCAGAAATCTGATTTCCGCCCTCGCAGGTCTTTTTACAATAGCCTGTTCCACTGCCATGTTATTATGCCAAAGCCCAAAGCAATCTTTTTTTTCTAGATTTCTAGAGTCTTGGATTTGTGATGCAGCTGATTATCAAGGAAAGGAAATAATAATTTCTGATTGGCTATTGTGTTTTAAGAGTAAATCAGTACAAATATAGGCTGCTCAACAGTTAAGCCGCTGATCTCAGTCAGTATACTAGCTTTTACACAACCTCATGCTATGGTAATAGTTAACTGTCATTATTGAAATAAACCTTTATCCCATGTTGTCATGGTGAAATAACACACAACAAAGTGCCTATATATACCAAACAATGGATACGCTCCATTAATGGCCTTCAGCTGAACGTCATACTTCAGAATACCCAACTTGTGTCAGTTTCCAGTTTTGCCAATTTGGTCTGCTGTACAAGCTTAAAACAGTCTGATTGTCTAAACTGACTGAACGGGCATTTGTCATTACCGCCCATTTTGACCAATATAATAAAACATAACTCTGATATAACCCTGACAACTGTTATGTCACTCATTTGTATCATGTTTGCCGTGTTAGTGAGGTAGCCAGCCAGATAGTACAGTCAATAATTTAGTACGAAGGGCTTTTTTCTTTAGCGTCTTTGCTCCTGTTTGACGTGTTAAAGTACATTACACTTTCAAAACAAAACACTGTAGCCATTTCAAATTAAAAGCCCTCTAGCATTCCAGTCGACAGAAACCCTTCATTTTTTACAAGGCTTTTATTGTGAAACATTGGCAGGAACAGGTTAAGGAAAACTCCTATTCATTGCTCTCTCATGTTCTACTCATCTCAGAAGTGTCTGAGTCACACGGAAAACCTAATTATGAAATTAGATATTACTGACTGGTCTGGTATTTGGCTTAATATAGAACTTTTTTTTTTTTTACATGAGCCCAAGCTCACCTTGTGTGTTATCACCTGATTAACTCAGAATTGCTATAAAGTCCAGTGTCCTTTTCAAAACCACTGAATCGTCAGTCAAAGAGAAGGGACTTGAGAGGAGTAGTTTATTCTGTTTATTAGTCTGCAGAATAGCTTAAATGTGCCGCATAACAATTTTAATCTGTGTGTGGTTGGACGTTTGATTTGTTTTCATCACTGATTACGCTGTGTTTCATAAAGTCTTATTAAGGTTCATTGTTTAGAAGTGGTGACTGGGGAGGCTGCGGATGGCTCCTGACTTCATTGCAATGTTAATGAAAACACAATTTAATTTGTTGAGCGCTGTGAATGTGCATGCTGACAATAATATCATGTGGGGGTAGCTGTTTGCGGTACGTTGTCCTTTAAAATTCCGTTATATTCTTCAGTCCTTCTTCAATCAAACAGGGCAATAATTGGGTCTAAATGACATCCATAAGTTGGCTGCCCATACCATTACACAGTAGATCCACTGCCAACAGCTGGCAACAGACAGTGTGAATTAGTGGCAGCAATGTAAATAAAGATAAGTCATCCAACCACATTACTGTTCTCATTTTCTTGATGTGAAGGGTTCTGTGTCCATTATACCAGCTCACTAGATGACCTGATTGCCCCACATCTAACCTGGTGTGACTGTTTTCGGATTATTTGTGCATTAGTAGAGGATTTTGTTAAATAAAAATGGCTAAACTATACATCTTTTTAGAACATCCAGGTGTTAATTCAATTCACTACAGCTCCAGGGCTTCTCTGGCTGTAGTTTTGTGGGACATATACAGTAATTAAACAATGCCACAGAGGTAAGAGGAACTGTAGGCCCAGATGACTGCAAATTTTGGATGGTGTCTGTTGCAGCCACCACCTTCTTCAGATATCTGTTGAGAGATTAGTGGTCAAGTGTTTTCTCTTTTATCTAGGCTTAAACTCAGACTTAATAACATCGTTAACTGCTATTTCTTCATTGTATCATTTATACATCTTCCACGGAACAGAAGACAAGAACATACTGAGTTATGGGTTTGCATGATTCATCTGCACTTATGCTTATTTATTCATTAACACAGGCCTGGGCAATGAAATACACAGAGATGAGACTACCGCATGTGTGCTTTCCACGGGGATTGACTCTGTCAAGTCAAAGCCTGTTGATGTTTAGTTCTGCAAAAGTGACTTAAAAAGCTTGATGTATATTTAATTATGCCTGCAGTAACCTCACACCATGTACTGAGGCCCATCCAATTTACCTACCTTCATACAGATTTAACCGTGCTATTTTTATGAAGATCTCTTGCTGTCTCTGTCTAACTGAGTATCATCAGAATGAGTGGACGGACAACATAACATTAGCGCTTCATGAAAATAGACTCAAACTTTAAAAACAGCTGCAAAATGATACAACCAGGTGTATTGTAGACCTTTGGCTTGTCACAGCAGACATTTTGGCTTGTCATAGTCGGAAAAGCAGGTGATACTAATAACACGAACAATGGCTCCGTTCTATTTAAGTTTCCCAGTAAGCCGTAAAAAGGCCAGCATGAACAATACCATGGGGACCCTGAAGCGAAGCAGGGATCATTTAATTTTATGATTTACACTTGCACTTTTCATATTGTCATAATGAATGCCTATTAGGCTTTATGACAATTAGCAGTATGCTAGCACCCTTTATACTGCAGTACATAGTTAGCTTTAATTGGTGACCACTCTTTATCAGTGCAGTTTGTCTACATTTGGAACGTAGATGTTATGATTTTTGAGTCTGGTCAACTTATAATAACAGCAATGCACATGAACTTTGGGTACAGACGATGTGGGCTTTTTTACAGCTAAGATGCTGTGAACTGACAGTGCCGCAGTGTTTGTAATCGTTAAATTACTGGCATCTTGAAGCTTAGATGGAGAACTAATCTGAAGGACCTACATAAACGGGGCAGCAGCATTTACACTGATTAGATGAAGCGTGGAAATCAGATTGAACAAACATCCCTGGGAGGGACAAACATGGCGAGGAGGAAAGACAGCGCTTTTGTTTTCAGGCTGAATGACGTTAACATTTTGAGGTCCTTAGACACCACAAGTTTTCACTGTGGTTGCTGAGGCATCCAAGTTTAATCACTGTCACTTTCACAGAGACACAGCATATGACAAATAGCCTGGCTGTTTAACTTTTGGAACATGTTCAGCACTGACAGGCATCAAGTTCATACGCAGCCTATCAAGAAAACAGGAAAAGAATGCTGCAACATGATGTAAGCCTACAACACTGCAAGTAATGAGGATGTTTGAAAGATAATAGCATTACTCACAACACACAGACACACACTCACATTTACACAAACTGCTAACACAATCATGATACCTTAAAATACAGGTTAAATGTGCACGGATGGTGTTTAAACGCATTTTAGGAGATTTAATAAAGATTATTGACATATTTATCATACACCATCATATAACCTAAATTTTATACGGTACCTCAAACATAGTTCTTTACTCACTCCCCCTCTATGAGCATCTCTATGGCCATTAAAGCAGGGTAAAGTACAGGATTCAACCAGTCCTCTCACATAGCTAAAAGGCCTACAATAGCCCTGTGAAGTCAAACGATAAATGGTGTCATAAAGCTGTGCTGTGCGTGTCATGACTTTAACGTAAAAAAAGTCAGAATCCTTCAATACCTTTTTTCAAGTACAAAATAAGAACTGAGCACACAGACTAATCAAACGGATCCCTCGGGGGAAAGAAGGTAGAAACAAAAGTAGTTTGCAAAAAGAAATGACATGGGCCACGGTAATGTTTGCCTGGTGCATCCAAATGTGGCCTAATACAAAACAAAATAAATTCAGCGTCTAGGCAAGGCAGCCGTGCCCTTTTCTGCCAGCTCGTAATTGGCCCTGGGCGAGCTCCATTTATCGTGTGTATTAGCAGCACTGCCTGGATTTTATGCAAGACCACACTGTGGTTATTTCCATACCGCCACGAGTTATGTCATTCTCTTTCTCATATATATCGGACATACTTGGTAATGCATGGATTCCGTTACTCTTACACATCATACACACACACACACACACACACACACACACACACACACATATACATAAAAATGTCAGCATATTGCAGTACTCATGAATATTAATTCATATACCAATAAGAGTACTGTTAAAGAACAAGATCGTTTAGTAGAGTAAGAGTAGTAGTATGGTTAAAATCTTAACAAAACCCATCCCTACTTCTGTTAGTGACATATATCTCAAGCTGTATCAGTAAAAAGGACTTTCCAGTCATCCATCGTGAATTGCTGATATTTCTTAGCCCACCCCAAGTCCTTGGCCTTGTTTCCCCTCCTGAGAAGTGGTTTAGAAACTGCTCCTCATCCCCTGAGGCCTTTACAGAACAGCCTTCTTTTGACAGTACTTTTGCTGATTGGACTCTCTCTATTTAGCAAATTCTTCATCTGTGATGAAGTTGCTTTTCTATCTCTCAGCGAACTAAGCTTGATGTATTGATCTTTCAAGGGTGTGGTCTCTTTTGCCTGGATCGTGCTTTGGATGCAACTGATACAAAATGTTTTAGACTCCCATGCACAGATCCCTTAGAAACCCTGACCTAGCCATGATTGGGATGATGAAAGACGCTCTTTGCCGAGAATAACAATTCCACTTCTGATACTTCCTCAAACTTTCTGATTATTTTCCGGTATATGTGAAAACATTAGAGCTGTTTTTAACCACACTGTGTGTATACATATAGACATATGCTTGTATACTGTATATACTGCATATGCATAGTAATACAGCCTGAATTTCTGATATCTATGCATCAGCCAATATTCCTATCTGTACAAATAAACACACATTTTCCTGTTACCCCTTAAACGTGGGTATCAAACTTACACGAAACAGCAAACTTCATTAGGAACTATAACTAACTATACATTAATACAAACATAAACAGGACATAGTTATATCTAAATAACCCCAAGCATCTTTTTTTCTGCATTATGTCCTGTCAAGACTGTCTAATGCAGATATATCTGATAAATAAAAAATATATCTGTCACGCAGTATATAGAGCTGTGTTACATATCTGAAATGTTTTTGGTCAAACATTAAAATCTTTGAGTTTCATGATATATGATAAAAGCAAAGTATAGCAGCTTTAAATGTCACCCAGGAGCATGAATGTGTTAACTGACTGACACTCTTACTTAAGCCAATTATACAATTGGCTTTCACTAAGCATATAAAAACATCAGCCAGCCAGCGTGCACGATCTTTGCGATAGCATGGAGATTAAAGTGCAGAGGTCTGATCGGTAGATTTAGAATGATGTTAGAAGAGAAGGATGGGAAAATTATGAGTGCAGTTGTTGTAGCAGTATACAATATTTAATTCTTCCCTAACTAAAGAGACTCTTGTCTGGTTGTGTGCTGCCTGATGAGGGGAGAATTAAAATGTCTGTGTGAACACTACTTGAGGGTGAAAAGAGACATACTGAACAGTCTGGCTCATTATGCTGTTATGTGCTTAACCACAGGGGTCCTCCACACAGTATTATCAGTAAATGCTGCTTTCATAACAGCGGTTGGATGTAAACACAACAAGTATGCATAAAAAACATGCTTATGCCTTTTTAATTTTGCACATATAAATGGGTAATTATGGAATCATTTGCACATGTATTGCATGCCATGTGTACAGAAGGTTTTCAGCAGCCTCAGCTGGTAAAAATGTAAATATTGTATAAGGTGAGAGACCAAAAGTCAAACAATTATAAACTTTAAAAGGTCCCATATGGTGGCAATGCATCTTGATTGTGTGTTTTAATAACTCCGGAGTAAAATAAAAGCTTTAAACATATTGCTTCGAGCTCCCCCACAGGAAGATAGCCGCCCACCTTTACAAGCAAGACAGAGTTTGATGCAGTTTCTATATTAAAACCGGGTAAGCAATAGTCAGCTTGTAATATTGTTAGTCAGTCATTGCAGTTATTGATTCGTTGGTTGATTCCTGATCAATTTCATGTGTGGAAAGAAAGTAGGCCTTACACAGGTTTTTAACATCAATGCAAGCGTTTTATTATCTCTGAGTCTGAACACAGTGTACAGACAGATAAATAGCCCGAGAGCTTGCTGTCGCAATAGCCTGTCATCATCTAAAATGGATAAAATGAGAGAATATATACACAGCCTTCATTTTCACTTAGCTTTTCTTAGGCAAAGAATGAATCTACTAAGCCTGCCTGAGTGGCATTGGTGTTCTTACAACACAGGATATTTACCGTCTGTACTGGACATGTTGAGTGTCAAATACATGGCATTCCTTGGATTCAAGCCCATGTTGTGTAGAAAGATGTTTCAACATATTGCTGGTGTTTCCACCCTCACTTGAAATGATCATTTTGTCATCTTTCTTCGCACAGTTGCACAACTTTCAATATGCAACATGCCAGCATCAATGGAAAGAACGGATAAGCTTCCGATGGATCCGGCCATTTGGAATCGGTTCTTAACTGGAACCAGTTCTCAATTCCCATCCCTAGTCTAGATATTGTGCATATATTGCATCACTAGCAGTGGCTGGCAGCCGAGTTGTCTGTGGGAGGGTAAGCTTGTGCTAGTAACTGTAAAGTTTTGTTAGCAGTTGTGCAGGAGATCAAGTACTTTTGCGATTTGGGCAGTCTTGACAGTTTTGGACACCGCAATAGTGTTTTAGCTGAAGTGTGCAGGCTAACGGCTAACGGTAAACTGCCGGTGTGAGTGGGTGGGCGAGCAAAAAGTGGAGCAGCACTGTGGCTGCTGTCAGGACAGTGGACAGAGGTGTGCTGATCAGCCAAGAGCTAGGTGAGCAGAGCAAAACAGTGAATGTAACTCTGTATGTATATTAGGATCCACATTTTGCTTCCTTATCTTTGTTTGTTGATGAATAGTGGGCAGTTAATTCTGCCTAGCCGAACAATTTAACCGTATGCAGCAGGGACAGAAAGAGGCCACCAGAAAAGCTCTTTTCTTGCCACCACCATCACAGTGTGTTTGATATACACACATAAATAGTCCAGATATAAGTATTAAAATATGGGACCTTTAATGGCTGTTTATAATCAAAATCATTTCTGATGATGGTAAATTAGATACGGTATGTGTGATTAATTCATTTTCAACATCACTTGTGCCATAAATTGTGCAGCCTTGCATAAGAATGAGGATGGCTGGCACTTTTCACTGAGACAATGGTGGAACAGATATATTCTTATATGCAAGCAGTTGATTTAGGATCTGTCTACATTACTTATTCTATAAGATGTAAACTGTCTCAGTCTGTCTCATTTATTGTCTCAGGGCATAAATGCACAGAGATTAAGCTGGCAGTCGCCAAAAAAAAGCTTTTAATTATTACAACAAAAAAAAAATCTATAACCACTGGCAGCTGAACAAATTCACCACTTGTCATGTCATATAAAGAAATGTGTTTTGCCACATATTGACATGGTAAATGTTGCATGAAACGTGCAGACAGCTGATTAGTGTAAATGTGGATAAACGGCAATTCCCGGGTCAGCACTCTCTCCCTTAAGAACATTTCTCGATGTTTCCAAAGATTGATCGTGCGAGGAAGGAGACACGGAACGACCGCAGAGAGACATCAACGCACTCACTAACAGGAAGAAACAGGAAGACAGAGTCGCAATGAGAACAAATCCACAAGAACTGCTTCACAAGTCTCAGGCAGAACAAAAGCACACTTTCACACACTCTGGTGTTGATTCGGCTAGAAGGAAAGATGTCGTCAGACATTTGTCTTGTCCTGAATTAACACGCCCTGCTACTGAAAGATTCCCCCAAACACATGGTGGAGAAACAAGCTTAGCTGGAATTATCTACTTTGTGGCACCGTGTTTCTAGTGGTTTTCCCATCCTCCACCCAACCATGTCCAACTCCATTTATTTCTCCCACCTTCGTCACCAGCAGTCATGTCTCTGCTCGGATTCATTAACGTAGCCCACCAGTACTGAATCAAGGATTTTACACTGTAGCTCACATATTGAAGCTCACTGCTGATTGGATAACAAATATTTGTGCCTCACTGGATGCTGGAATGTGCTGGAATGATACTGAACAAACCTCATCCGAAACAACAAGTTACCACAGCCTTTGCATATCTTATTTAACTAAAAGGTTTTCTTAAAGTAATATAATTAGAGCATTTCCATTGTCCTACAACATTCAGGCTCAGATAGGAAACAGTTAACGGGTAATACATAAGTGATTATGCTGCCGCAGTGGTGAGGCTAACCTTTCCTTCAGGCCTAAGGAGTTGTTGTGCCTTGCCCTCTCATTTTATTGCTGATCAATAGTATTAAATGCCATGCGGCCTTTCCTCTCCAGAGCAGTGGCCGGTGGACTCTCCGCTCAGTAGTAAATCCCTGTGGCTCTGCGTAACCATTCAATTTTCCGCCTTCAGCCTCTGCGACTCGCATCCAACGGATGAGTGATGCACTTTAACTGTTGAACATTAGGGAAGGGGCGTGTGCATGTGTGCGCACATGTAGCCAACTACACACACTCCCTACACATCTTCAGAAATCTTCAGAGAGATTCTGTTAACATTTGACACCCTCCTGCAGTTAGTGATATACATACCATTCCGTGTTAAATAATTGATGAGGCCATTTATGCCCATGTGTAAAGTGCATAATGTGTGCAAAAGCTCAGGGGACAAAAGCAAGATGGGGTCCTCTTCATTTTCCAAGTGGGTAAATCAGTCACCACGCTGTGAGAGGGACAATATAGAGACCGGCTTGCACAAGGTGGCTGCTGTGATGGCTTTAGGCCATGTTACACGCTGGGTGTTCAAGAGTGTCACAGTAGAAACAACACACACTGCTGAGTGACTAATCCCGTGCAAACTGCAAATGCATTTGCACACGAGCGACATATAGTCAAACAAATCAACACACATGCATCGCACATTTGGACATCGGGGAAATTTGCAAACACACTGCATATTTAACCGTATGTTTTCCTGACGGTGTGAACTGCGCATGTCGTGTACACCTACTGTACAACTGCACTAAAACAGCCCCTGAGAATTCTGCAGGCCTGCATATCAAAAAGTATCAGAGACATTGAAGGCTGTGCTCACTTTGTATCATGCCCTGTTGTTAAAATATCTTTTGAAGTTAACAAATGCTGAAGTGCAAAGCAGTGAGGATTAGTGAGCATTAAATCTGGTACCTGAATGGGTTTTTTTGCGTAGCAAGAAGGAAGGGTTTTAGCAGGAAGTGTCACATCGCATGGGTGTTGACATTCTCAACCATACAGCACGCTTTCCTCGCTGACAACAATATCCTCATGGAACCATCTGGAGGCATGCTTAGTTTTAAAGCCTAGAGGTAAATGTTTTAAGGGGAAACTGTCAGGATTACACTCATAACCAAACTCTGCATTTCCATTGATTTTCACCACAAGGATATATTAGGTCTCACATGACTTATTTTAAGTTATGAACACTCGTTGATTGTAACAAATAATGGCAAGAAAAGCAGAGCCAGTGGAATCAATAGCTGCAATAATGATTCTCACATTTTGCAAAGTGAACTTTGAAGATTATTCATTCATTGTGCTTTGAGAGTAGAATAGACTTTCAGTCTCCCCATGATATGTTCTCATTAGTAACCTCTTAGCCCATGTTCCTGTACTTTGTTTGATCCTCCCACTCCTTCATTATCATTCTCACCACAGATGTCTTTTTGCTATCACTGAGGTTATTTTTTTTAGGAATGACAGGAGAATGTTTGATATGTGGTTGATGGAGTCAGACAAGACTGGGTCAATAAATTCTTGCGGTACCTTTCAGGTGGACATGCTGTAAAGCAATTGATGTTTTGTAAGGACAGTTTTGCACTCGTTTGAAAGTCATTGCACACCTTCCACAGATTCCTTATGCAGGAGCCAAACTCCAGATCCAAGTTAGCTGAGGCACATTGTTCTCTCTGGAGAGAATGGTGAGCATATCTTAGAAATAAAACAAGCTGAAAAAAAGAAGAAAATAAAACCAACTTGTTGAGAGTCCAAGAACTGTCTAAAAATACCATGAATCTAGTGTGTGAAAAAAAGGCAATGATTAGTCTTTAGGGAACTAATCTAAGGAAAACAAAACAACAGCAGCATAACAGAGTGGGTTTTGAAATCAGTGCAACGCTAGCCAATTAGAAAATCTGATCAACAATGCTTTCTTTTTAACTCCCAAACTTTCCTCCTCCGCTGAGAATGTGAAAATAAGACAGTACTGAGTAAAGTAAAAATTCCTTGAATTGCCAACAAGTCCTCTTTGACTTATGGCAAAATGCATGCCATCAAAATGCTGTTCACTTTAAAGCTTTCCTCGCGTCTCATTCAAGTGTGAGAAAAAAGAAATCAGTGCAGCAACCCGCAGAAAACATAGCTTCAAGAAGTGTGTCACAATATGACAGTCCAATAAGGTTTGGAGGACAAGACACAGTAACAGTATGCGCAACCTCTTTACATCCCGTGCAGCAGGCCACCTCCACTAAATTAATCAAGAGACTTACAGCTCCTCTGCATGTGTGCAACACACTCGCTTTCACTGTAACCTTCATTCACCACCACTCCATGACTCTGTAAGCCTTCTACATTTAGCAATCCATCCATATTTGTCTGTCAACATGCCCCTCCCTAAAGAAAATCCAGCTGAAGCCTTTCCAATTTCCTTTTTCAACACGCCTGCTGATCATACAGAGGTGCCTACAACAAATTGTGCTTCCCGCATAGCCCTGCTGCACCAAACATGGAGTATGATGGCTAATTAACCCTTTGCCCATTACTAAAAACTATGGCCTGGTATTACAGTCACATCTGACTTTTGATTCATTTCAGTTACAGCTAAAGTAATATTACAGCAAACCTGACCTTTATGACCTTCTTTGTCATTCATGTATTTTGGCCTAGAGCTGAATAAAGATAACATGGATTGCATTTGAGGAGTAATAAGCTGAAGCTCAGGTTATGTTATCATGAGGACAATGTATCAGGCTATGTTCAGTTATGCACACAACCTCAAGATCAATGTCAAAAACGTTGTCATCTGTCCTCTAGGTGCACAGCTGAGCCGTGCGCTGAATACACTTCCAATAATGATAGGAGTTAGCGTTTGATGTTTTTCCTTTCACTTTTGGACAACAAATTGTGACTGCAAATCAGAAAACAACAAATGTATTGTAAAAAGGAGTTCATACCGCTAAATGGAAAGTCTATAATTATAGACAAACTGTCTATGCAGAGCTAGAACAGTGCTTTTGCAATGTTTCCAAACTTGCAGTTCAGTTCTGTTTCTGTTCACACTGACTTTTTACAAACGAACTAAGGTGTGTAGAAATGAAGTTATGCAGACAAGTAGCTCTTTGATTAGACAATTTTGACGATTGTCATCCTGCATCATCGGGACGCGCATGGGGAAATCAAATCTTAGTGACTGATTAAAGTTTATGCAGCACTTTAATGTCTCTGATGTGTATAGAATGTTATTCGGTGTCACGAGCTCACAAGAAATAACAGATGATAAAAAATGATTAGTACTATTAGACTGCAAATAGACTGCGCGTTATGAATAATGACTAACAGGTAGGGACGGGAGGAAAAGGGGGCGTTTGTACAGTAACGATTCAGCTCTTATTACTGTGGGATTGCTGTCACCCACTTTTCAATGGACTTAATGAGCTGACAAAGTACACAGAGTACGATACAATGCACAGCAGTTTTAGCAGATTTTGACCTATTAATCAGGGAAAATACCTGCACTAACATAAATAGGTGTTACCATGGTTACCAAATGACAATTAAATAAATATACACATGGCTTATACGTGGCTCTGGATTTTATGATCAGCAGAGGAAATAATGAATTAGTTAGTAGCAGTGAATTCGTAGTTTAGCTTTTGAAGCCCTTTCAAGCGTTCTCAGTCCAGCTGTTTGGTTAACACCATTGTTTGATTGACAGCTTTCACACGAGACCACATGAACTGGACAAACTTGAAATAATTTTAACACAGTCTAACAGTCTAGGTGTGAAAGTACACATAGTTACCAGTCAAATTAAATGTCAGGCAGTAAATGTAGTGCACTATATAATAGAGATTGATTTTGAATATAGCCTGAGTGTTACTGCCTGTTAGGCTGCACATGTTGTGGAGCTATGCAAGTGGAGGTTGCTATTAGCAACAGAATATTCAATGGAAACCAACTGCTGGGAGCAAAATATTCAGATTGTGTTGATTTTAATAACTTCTCAGGTCAGAGTTCGAGGTGAAAACTGAAGCACAACACTAGGTAAATTACTTTTTTTTACTAAAGCGACTTTGATAGTTCAGACCATGATTCCATTTATGTAGGTCGCTGGACACACTGAACACATTTACACATCCCAAAAACTTGGACATGTTTCTAATGGTTAGCTTGCTTTAGAAGGGGCTTATATTTGTCCATAACATTTACTCTACAAATATAATGTAGTTTTATGGTTGACAGTCACTTTCATAGGAGTACTTGTTGTAATAGATCATGAATGTGCGTGCAAACTCTATCAGTACAAATTGATTTAATTTCCAAGTGTTACATTTAATAATTCAGTTCACACGGTGCAAAGATTAAATATTTACGGCAAAAAAATAAAGTAATTTCTGGGTCCAATTCTATGCAATCAAAGTGGTGAATTACCCAACGATGGACTACAGGGAGAGTAAGCAAAGGTTTTATATTGAACTCCATCACTGCCTTGAAGCATAACCAAGCAAAGTGAGATAAAACTAGTGGTAGCAGGCCCAAGTTTAGCAGTTGAGCTCGGCAAGTAAATTATTCATGTAAATGGGCTTGTTCTGCGGTGTTTTCTGTTCTGCAAAATAATAAGAGAGCGTTCATCAAGTTAACCCTGGTTTATAGGTCATATGGGAAGAGGGTGGCTGTCGGGAGGAAAGTAAGTAAATTCAAACAGCACATTTTCACATAAAATGATGGTTAGAGTATCAGACACAAGTTCTTTGGCTATTTAGTCTCATTTAGATTAAATCTGTGCTGATCTTGCCTCTAGCCAAATATGGAGACAATCAGAATCTCAGATTATCTGTCTGCTTCTTTCCCTTTCATCCTCTTCCTCTCGCTCTTGCTGTTACACTCATACAACAGAACGGGGGAGACAAGACCCCTGCTGGCTCACTGTCAGAGTCCTTTGAAGATCCCAAAAGGATCAGCTGTATTCCGGTCTTATATCTGCTCAGCATCTTCACAGCATGGGCTGTTTGGCATTATGTCACTTAGTCTAGGGCACTTCTACTATAAAATACTATGTGCACGTTTGTGTTGTTTTACAAAATCTGCTGAGGCAAAACTGTATGGTGTGTGAGTGTATCCACGCGATAATGGCATGGTTCATAGATTACCAGACATTACAAGGCAAGCTGACCTTGGACTCTCCTCAGCTGCTCCCACGGCTCTCAGGCATGAGACAGGCAGTATTCAATAATGAATATAGAACCAGTCTCTGCCTCTCTCTCATTAATAAAAGTTTTATTTATTTATTTATTTTCTTATATATATATATTTCAATCTTTCTTGGTGTTTTAAAAGCAACTGAAAAACTAAAAAGGAAAGAAGGCATCTGTGTTTTAAAGTTTAATATGTGAAGGTTTTGAAATGTGGTGGTGTGCAGGCTCTTGCTTTGTGTTTAAAAAAAAATTGTCCATTTGTTCCTGATGATAAAAGCAAAATGTTTGGTGAGCTGTACTTCAGCCTTGACGCTGCTGTCACTCTGAAGAAGACATCATAGATGCCATGCTGTTTAAACTGTACGTTTACTCATCTCAAAGCATCTATAATCATGCAGACTCATGTATGGATCGTTCAAACGAGGGGATGTCATTTTTGCCACAAAAGTTATATCTTCTGATGTGACGGTAATATGCTTTTTCTTCAGCTACCCAAGGCTGTTCTCATAAAACAAGCAGAGTTATTCTTCAAGACCACAGTCGAATTTACTCAGCTGAGTGTAAGCACAAGGAAATATATCAATCACTTTGGCAACAGTTGGCAATAACATCATTTAAATTGGCCATATGTGAGATTTCTGTTTCCCTTTACTGTAGTGCCACCTTTGACAATAAATAGTCAATTAGAATATTGGAATCCTTTTGACCATATAGATCATGTCTTCTTTGACATTTATAAGCATTTGTTTGTTGCTATTCTGTAATAAATCTTTGCAATTTTTTTTTACATTTATGTCACTTTTTTATAACTCTCTTGTCTGTATGTTCAGTATAATTTAATATTCAAATGATAGAAGACATTTTGACATGCCACAGTTGGCAAGTCACAGGTAATTCCATGTAGCTTCAGGGTCCTGGTACCGTGCATGCTGGCTCACTGTCACACTGCCATGGCTTACTGGGACACTTGAATGGAGCCGTTATTAATGCTATTAGTCACACCTGTCAAAATGTGTTATGAATAAACTTGTCTTAAAAATGAGTTTGGATCAATTGGAAAATAATCTTTTAGCATCCAGATCTTAAAGTTAGAGTAGGTAATGTTCAATTTCAGAAGCATTATTGCATTATCTCAAGATTTACTGCTGGGTTCTCCAATCCTATACCCAACAATTATAAAGACATGACTTAATCACAGAAAAAAGTGCTGCTTTATTGTTGGTCTAACACCAGAGAAATGCCAGGACCATTTTTGACTAGACATAGTAATAGTAGCTTGCCACGTTCGTGCTTGTTAAAGCAATGCAAAAACCAGGTGTGTATTGTATTTCTAAGGCGGTCTGTTCTGATGGGGTGTATTTTTCTTTGGTAGAGAGGCAGAGAGAGAGAGAGAAAGGACAACAAGCATCTGTGCATGGCTGCTGTTCAGAACCCTGGGGCAAGCCATATGCTGACATAGCAAGGTGTCAGAAGATACAGCCCGAAGACAGATGAAAGTGTGCTTCACAAGATCCAGTACTGACCCCAAGGCACTGGCAGAGGTAATGAGCAGACAGAAGCTAACAGGGGGCACTCTGCATAATGACACAGCTGTCATCCTTATCATACTACTGTGTAAAAATAAAGAATCACTACCTTACTCCGGTCAATGTGTGGTTGCATTTGTGTGTTAGTTGACACTTGTGTGAGTATAGAAAGGAGAGCGAGAGAGAGCTGACACAGACCCAGTAGTAGATGCAAAAAGACAAGCACGAGAGAGCACAGACTATCAAGGCCAATAGTCCAGCCTGTTATGATATGCAAATCTGAAAGCACAGCCACAATGTCTATATTACAATTGACATATCACACAATGTTAATGGAAGTGAAAAATTATTTGTGCATCCGCCCCACTCCAGAATTTAATGGCTTCTTTCTTGGCTCATGCTACACCCTTACACAAAGCTTCATGAAAATCAGGCCAGTGGATTTTCTGTAATCCTGCTGACAGACAAATGAACCAACAAAATAAACCAAAAGTATGGAGGTAATTAAAAGAAACACATTAAGAGACTAGCAGAGAAAGAAAGAGAGCTTACGAGCGAGTGGATTCTCGCACTGCACTCCTGCAGAGCTCACGTGTTGATCTGAATAGAAACAACACAGCAGTCGTTTTGAGCGACATGCTTACAGGAGCCTGAGAGCAGTTAAGACCCCCTAGAGAGCAAAATTGTGAGGTCACCGCCAGTTTAAGTGAGAAATTATTGTTCTGGCTAGCTGCAATCTTTTCAAAAGATTGAAGACAACACAGAGAAACACTGCATGGCACGTTCAGTTCACAAATGTAGCTCCCAAGATCCAAGAGAGAACACAGTCATGGCAAACAGATGTGAACTATTAAAATATTTAAATCTGACGAATTTCCAATATCATCAGCAAGTGCTGTTGCATAGGTAATACCCATACAGTACATTTCTATTCAATCACATGATGAAAACAAAATTATGTAACTTTAATTTTCACAATATCATTATACACATATCAAGTTGTAGCCAATGCCCAGAAACAGGGCTGACAGATTGCAAAAGGTTATACAGGAGTCTAACGTTTGTGTTTCATGCTAATACTTAATACAAATACTTAATATTACTTAATATCTAATATAAAATTCTGTTGTCCTTTTGTGGAGATGAAGTCTTCTCAGAATAGCAGGAGTGTGAGTCACCAGAAACCTCTGAGAACCGAGCTAATCTCACAATGTCAAGGCAGAAACCAGGCGACAATGAAGGAGACCAAATGCATCACGTCTTACATAACCATCCCAAAGACGGAATACAGCAGAATGTAATTTTATTCATAGCAACTGCGTGTTAAATCGACTTCCACAGAGTTCGCCATGTTGAACTGCCATGTTTTTACGGTAGCCCAGAACAGACTAAACGCTGGCTCTAGGGTCTTTCAATGCTTTTCACGCATTTCGCAGTCATGGTAAGAGGGCATATGGAATCCGCAAGTAGATCGTTAGATGCCATTAAATCTTACACACTGATCCTTTAACTCATGTTAGTATTGCGTCAAATTCAAACTGTAACATTATTGTGAAAAACAACGACTTCTCTTTGGTCTTAACAAGCTGTCAGTGTTTTTCCAGCTGTTCAATTCATTTCCCCGTTTCCCCCTTTAAACTTAAATTAAGAATTGCTTCCTGTAACACCGCAAGTGTCCAATGAGTAGCAAGCCAAGAAGCAGGGGTTCCAGACTGCCTTTGAACATTACTGCTTCTCAAAGGGTTCAAAGCCTCTTAGAAATGCTGTCATCCAAATTCAAACAAGGGATAGAACTGAGACTTCACATCTCAAAACCCAGTGAGCTTTTCCCTTCTTTTCAGTACTTAGCTTTTAAAAGTGAAGAGCTAGATCTATTTCTTCAATGCATCAAAAACCTGAGCAATACTTCATTATATCTGAAAATTGCACATCTGCGATAAAGGTTGTCTCTGAGATAACCCAGCGTCATTGAAAAATATCAGGAATAAACAGAGAGAAGCTACTGTTGTCAACAAGCTGTCATCACATTTTCTAAAATTATGACTACTCTCCAAGCATAGTTCATCTTCAGTAGCAGTGCCCAAAATGACCAAAGCTACTGTGGTTTCAATGAAAACTCTGAGGGGAAGTATAGCATCCCTTTTTGCCTCGGAAAAGTGTCTGTTTGAGGTCCAGGCTTTCTGCTTTTCCGCTAGCTTAATGGATTATGACAGTGATGCAGCGTGAAGTCTTAATCCCCTTGCCGCCGTCGTCTCCCCTCCCTTTATGTTAAGTCCCTTGACTAGAGCATGTGTGAGTGTGTATGTGTGTCAGGTGCCAACTAAAACTATGAGCCTAACATTGGCCTTGGATGACATACAAAAACAAAGGGGATAAAAGCATCTACCAACCCAACAGACACATTAATAAATTTGATTCTGTGATTATCTTCTTGAAGGGGTGGAGGAACATCACGGGCCTGTGGTAGTCCAGTGACTTTGTATTCTAGAACGAGTCCTTCTTCCAATTAAATGTATCAAAAACTAAAATTTGGTACTTACGGTGTGTTTTTGATTTAGATTTTTCTTAAGGAAAATGTGTTCTTTCATGTTTCCTCTGAGCTGATGACTGTCTTTTATAGAAGTTTTACTGAATCAGTTTTTATGTTCTGCAGTGTTGCTTGATATGTGAATTTTGTCATCAAAGTAAGATTTCATGGAGTCAAGCCCGGCTTACAGACCTATATAACAAGCAGGTGTTTAGAAAGGCTACTTCTCTTCTGGAGTGCCAAGATCACCCTCTTCGGGAAGGTCATCGGATGGAGGTACCTATTATGAGGACCAAGAGATAAAAGGTTCCCTTTGTCCCGTCTGCCTTTGCTTGTTAAATGGCAGATAGTATTCATCTTATCTATTTGTTGTCTGTAGATTGCTTATTTGCACAGATAGCATAGATTGGTTTGTTGTTTGTTTTTTTACACTTGGCATTGAATGAACTCCTGAATCACTCTGTCCTTTTATTTGTTGTCAGTGTTTAGGTATTTTGTATATTTTTGTATGATCCTGGCTGCAAACCAATTTCCCCGGGAAGGACAATAAAGATACTTAAAGGTATTGTTGACAGCTCTGCCATTCAGTTGTCCTAGTAGGCACCAGGCTGTGAAATCAAATATGCCAATATGCCAAGGAAAATAACTTTTAACTTAATAACCAAGAAAACCCAAAGAAATAAGGATGTATCCACAACAATACGTTTTTGCCACATCCCCCAGACACAATGAATCAATGATACATGTGAATATTGACAAACAACAACAAGCAACACAGACAGCATCCTACTCATGTTATGTTGTCTGAGATATTGTCTGCCTTCAAAGCAGGATTTGTTCCTAAAGGCCTTCAATATCAAGCTAGTGTTTACTTTCACCCATGTGACAATGAAAGAGAACCAAAGATCCACAGTGACTGCACAATTATCAGTGTATACACACACTAATGGCTCCTAATTGTCAGCTATTCACATTTGAAGACAGTGCTGGACCAAGAATCAGCTGTGCATGTCACACAGACCACCTTCCAGCTCTGTTAGGACACAGAGTCAATACAGTATATAAGAGATGACCTCGGAACATTCATTAAGAGAAGCAAGTTGCACCGACAAGGTTGGCATGAGTACTCACCATGAATGAGTCCATGTTAGAGCATCAATAGCAACCAGGGGACTCAGAGGACCCTAAAGGATGACACCACAACTAGGACATGACTTGATGGCTCTCTCTGGCCTGGCAGACCGGACAGTCAGGGCAGCACAGAGGCTCTTCCCCGCATCACGTGGAGGCAGAATGCCATGTTAACGATCAAATATTCCGATGATGGAAATCCATCCAAGTGGCGGAATTAGGGCGGAGAGATCAGGGGGTAAATCTACTTTGTTTTGCATAAGTCAAACTCATGTCACGTTTTTAACTAAAACGTTTTCTTTAGGGTTTACCATGTCAGGCTGACTCATTAAACACAACATCACAAATATGTCCTACTTGGATTTGAAGATCGTGCACTTGCACCAACAGTGGAACATGTAAAATGTAAAACAAAACATGGCCAGAGACTGCATCTCCTTAGATAAATTCAAAACTACAGACAACACTTTTTTATTAAGCATCAATTGCAATCTCAAAAAAAACAATATAATTGGATGCACGTCACAATAACAAGAACTCAAACTGTGCAGAAGAAAACCTTACAGCAGCTACAGCATCCGACTGTCTAATAATTAAACAACAGCCTCAAAGCTTGAAGACCTTTGACAGTAATTAGTCAATGTTCAACAAATTTAGACTGCAGATTAATGTTGAATAAAAGACGTCTCCAATTTTAAGGCAGAAAAACAGCAAACGATTTTTTAGATTTTTATGAAAAAGTACAAGAACAGGAGAGCAGAAATAGCTTCTTGTATAGCACATTTCTTTATTCTAAATAAATTCAATAGTAGACATGGCAGACTCCCTAGAACATTTATTCTAATAAAAATGATTCTTATTTTCAAGTGATTATACGCTAATAAAGACACAGTTTTGTATACTACTATTTGTATAACATTTCTGCCATATTCAGTAAATACAGCCCCCTAATTACTGCACACTGGACCATTATAGAAATAAATAGGCAACTCCTATTGACTAGTTAAAAGAATTCTGCTGGCTGTCTCTGTTTTTTCGTGAATGGGATATTTATAGTATAGGCTAGGCAGTTGTTCCTCAAAAGGGAAGTCCAATAAGCACACACAACAGGCACAAACAAACAAGGCATTATTTATGTGAATATTACAAGATAAGATGGAATGGGTGAGCAAGAAGTGGAAGCAAGCGCTAAATAAACAAACAAAGCAATGAGAAGATTAAAATAGATTCAATGAGTGTGTGAGAGAGAGCTTTGTGCATGTTCCCAAGTTGAAAACAAATATATTTTTTTATACTTAAAGTATATTGTTGGTATAATATAGCTGATATATCTGTATATTTTTTTGTAAAAGTTGCTTTCTATACACATTGTATGTACTCTTCTGAGGAAAAACTTACTTTTATTAAAGGTGTAGTATTTTGATTTGGCAAAAGTATCCAAGTAGACGAAGGAATGTAAAGTGCAGAAAATATTTTTCAGTACACCTTTTTTTGTTTGGTTTTGTGTATTATGGTGTAGGGGGGGATGGAGGGAAGGAATGAGAGGATATTCAGTGTACTGTTGCGCTTGTATATTTACCCATCAGTGCTGGTTATTGTACACTCTTTTGAAAAAAAAAAATGTTTTTTTCAGCCTGAAAAAAGCAGCCTGAATATCTGGGTTGCAGAGTTTTTACCTCATTAGGAGCTCCTGCTGTGAAACGGTTACAGAAGGCACGCTGCATGATGTGAGAATTACAAGTTCTGGGATCAGCACACTTTACCAAGCACCAAGACACACTAAGGAATGGCAAGGCTCGCTTTTTTAAAAATATTATTTTTCTATGCTCACTGTCAGTACACATGGAGTAAATATTAACCTCTACAGTAGCTACAATAGGTCCCTTTTTTAAACTTAACTCTGAACATTTCTTTTTGTCATGTACAACATGCAAATTTTGAGTTCTGTTTTTAAAAAAATGTCTGTGCAATGATCACATTTATGTTTACAGTTTATGTATCCATCTATTTCATATCTTATAGATTTTTTCCTCAGATAGTCTGTCTGACTTCATTTCAGATTCCTTGTGCTGTATACAAGACCATATAATGAAGAGATTTTCTGTTTATTTTGGACAAATACATGCTTTATCACCCAAATGTTCCAACTACACTTCAATGGCTAGATTAAAAGTAGTCAATCAGAAATGTTGTAGAATTGCGTAACAGCTGCAAAACTGAATCCTTTCATAATGGATAGTATGTTTCCTACAATAAAAGAAATAAAAAAACAAGCACTGTAACACCATCTCATTAATTGACTTGATGATGACTTGATAATCGCCTGATATGAGTCAGTAACTGACCCCCACATGCCCCCTGTACCCTCAGTGCTTGTTAGTGAAGTTAGTTAAAGCTAATGTTTCAAATTATGTCATCATTTTTTGTGTTTATATCAAAGCCTTTTCACTTTTTTGTCATCTTTTCTAGCCACCGGACTTTGCCCCCCCATTTTGCACCAACATACATAAAGTCTAGACTTTAAAGCCCAACTTCTAGTACCTGTTTTTTTCCACTTACCTCTCAAGGCTACTTCCCTATAAGTCTCTTAAGAAATATTGCTATTGCCTGCAGTATAAAAATGTTTACTATATCAGAGGCATACTGCCTTCATACGCAGTGATAAAGTAAGCCCCTCGGTATTATTAGCTATAGACTTGCCCAGTACTCCAGCAGGGGCGAGAGAAGCTTGGTCATGATTAATGAGCCTTCTATCTCAAGCAATGTCAGGGTGAGCCCGTTTGTCTGTCCTCCTGAGGCAACCTTTTATTCCATCCAAAAACACTGAATCATCCAAATTGACAGGAAAAACAATGTTGTTCATATCCGAAAACGCTTCACACTTCCAAAACAATTGCGGAAAAGATGAACAACCATAGTTGGCTATTGTGCTTATTCCCATAGGTGTGCGGTGAATGCATTTTTGCCTCTATGTCATCTTTGTTGCAATATTTACTGATGAATCATTAACTGTAATAACAGTCAGATGATGAGAGCAAATCAAATAAAGATAATTTATTAAAAAGTAGTATTATACTACTACAAAAATACCACAAAATATCTTTGAGTTTACAAGACCAAGACACTGAAAAGATCAGATGATTGTTATTTCTAGACCAGTCTTACAAAAGACCTGCATCTAAATTCTTTATCTTTTGGCTAAATCGATAAACACTGCGTAGGGAATTCACACACAGAATGAAGCTGTCTGATTTAATTCAGGCATCACTGCTGCAAAAACAGCAAAGTTGATTTCAATAGAAAAAAAAAAAAATGAAGGTGTCAAGGGAAAGCCACATCATTTTCAAAATAAAAAAAGGTTTGGTAGTCAGACATAATTTGCTGTAGGGGCTGTCGGGCATTGCTATAGAGAGGAATTAATAATGATCGCTATGTGTTAACAGAGGGAGCTCATCAGCCTTTCGTCCCGCTAACATTAAGCAATTACCTACCTGTCACGTTGATGGACCAGTCATGAGGACAAACGCAGGATGTGACTGACAGAATGCACGCAAGGCGAGTCTAAAAGGAAACCGACTCAAGCTGAAATTTCAGCTCAAACATGCCTGAAACTAGAGTATGTATTTCATTAGGGTTTGTTCCTATATTTGACGCAAATTCTATTGAAACTAGAGTGATGTTGCCAAATGAAAAATGCATGTCTGCAAAGCAGTAATGGTGGCTCAGTGGACGTTTTTATGTAATCCAATTAAAGCGAATAAGCTCAAAAGCCATAAAGTTATACAGGCAGAGATAAGGAGACGGATGGCGATGTTTGATGGCCGGCAATAACTCAAGCTTAGAAATCCTATAAAATGAATCAGGATTGAGACACATTCTCAACTTCTCCTCCAGCCGTCGCTTAGTGTGCTTTTATTGTCAGTACATACTCTGATTTTTTTTTTTTTTTCTCTCCAGACTGGAATTTTGGTGATTTGCCATGAACTAAATATGACTATGTGAGAGGATAGGCACAAAATGATCTGTTTCAGGAAAAATCAAGCAAGCAAAATTAGTGCAATTATGTTTTCAAGGATGATCAGGATTCGTGCTGAAGCATGTTACACGTCTGTTTTAGGTCAGTTAAAAATATGGAGCACCATATGCTGCCGTGTACTGCGCATTTTAGTGCATTCAACAAATGATGCAGGCTTGCACAAATTATTTTTGATAGCTTCCCAGCAGCTTCCCAGCATCCATTTGAGATTGTAAGCCTGCATCACTGTGGTGTAATGGATGGTGTCTGTCAGTGTCACCAGCCAAGACAGGAGGCAAAAAGGGTTGCAACTCAACTTGGACTTTGACACAAATAATCTATGATTTTACTTGGATCCACTCAAAGGAGTTATTACCCTTCTCAACCCTAAAGTGCAGATTTTTTTTTTTTTTTACTGAGCAGCAGATATTATCTATTAAAATAGAAGAATGAGATGGGATGATAGCTCACGGAGACATTTTACTTGGGAGGAATAAGATCAATCGCTTATGTGTGCAGTGCCGAAATCTTTATTGTTTAATTCAGCACTTTCATTTCTTATTTTTAAAATGGCATAAAACTCATTTCATGTGTAACTGCACAACAGCTTTTTTGTATTTTGTTGTCTACTGGAGTCTCAAGGCTACCCATGTATGTACCCATGGAAAGTTTAAAAAAGTAATAAAAGGAAATTTTATGAAGCATTCATGTGTCAATCTTACCTGACAAACTTCTAACGATTATCCTGTTGTGTTGGTGTTTGAATTTGATTTGGTGAAGACTTGTTTATGACTTGTTTATGACTGTGGACTTGAGTGTAAAGATTTGAGACTTCCTTTTGATTCACAGTACAAAACAATAAAACTAGCCCTATTTCTCAGTCATATACAATGATTTTGAAACAAGTGGTTACATGAGGGTTTTTTGCGCAAGTTATGATACACCCAAACTCCATAATGGTCGCTTTAGTGTTGAGAATTGGAGATAAAAGGACTGTATATTGCTGCTGTGAAAAGTGAACCTGGCAAAAAGTCTACAATCAATACTTAAACATTCTCTAGGGGAACAAAGAGTAAGCGGACTGGGTTCTGAGTGAGCCTGTGAGTAAGTCTAGCCTTCCCACATCTAATATCCACCACTGTCAGTGGGTCAGCCACTACCTGCAATGAAACAGCTTTATTAAGCCATCCTGGAGAAACGGGATAGCTGCCAAGGACGTCTTTCTGGAATAAATAGGTACAGTCCCACCTGGAGTCTATGTTTATTTTACTACTACAATGAATAAGTCTGCTTGATTCTGTAGCAGGATTTCTGTAAAAACTAGGGAAGGTTGCAGTGCAGTCTTCTGTTATTCGTTTACTATGCAAACACTTGCATCAGAATGTGTTAAAAGGAGTCTGGTCATTGATGGAAAACTGCTTTCTCATCGACTTAAGAGCAGCAGAGAACTGCGGTATTCAGGACAGGTGATGCTTTGGTTTGCCGGAAACAGCACTCAGCATGTCAATGCATGTGTTACATTCTCCAAATCCTGCACAGAATTGTTAGGGCAGCTTGTCACAGAAGTTTATTGTGTCTCTTGAAAGAGTGGTATCTGTTCATTGACTTTAAAACATTGCTGGCCTATGATTTGGTTAGTTATCATATAACATTAACTGTTATTGTTAATGTTATGTGACAACTAGTCAGCCAGCATGCACAATACCAGGGCCCTGAAACTGGAGCAGCAAAATTGAATCCATCTATTATTACACCTGTGCTTTTGCTGCTGTGACATGTCAAGATGTCTTTTTGTGAAAAAGGCCTGTGAAGCCCGGTTAAAGGTTCAGCTTGAAATCTAAAAATCTGTGCAGGGCTCTGCCATGAACCAGTAGCAAAATACCTGGTTTGATAAAGAATAAACAAACACGACGGAACATGAGGGATAATGCAATGTGTACCACAGGGTATTTTCTGTCTGCAAACTGACATAAAGAGACATCCTCCAGCAAAAACCCAGCATAGAGACTCTGATATCAACCTGACAGGGTGAAATAGAATTGGGGAAAAATAAGCGTTACCAAGAAATATAGAATTTGAAGTCCATAAAAAAACAAACTGTGATACAGGAGCAGCAAAAGACATTCAGCTCAACGGAAGGTGATGTATGGAAAGAGATCACAGTGAAGAATGCCATTGCAACACTGCAGAGAATGTGCATTAGGTCAAGAGAAAGAGGTCTGATTCAAAACATTCACTAAAAAGCACACTGCAGCCAATCAGAGAACATCAGACCACTGAGAGAGGCTACTGGTGCATCCAGTGATGACATCAGTGCCATCACTGGATAATCTGCCAGTCTATTACTCCAGATGGGGACAGTTACATCATGCCCAGCAGTCAAGATCTTTCTTGGCAAAGTTTCTTAAAGCCCCATTGTGTAATTTTTCTATAATAAAATAACAGCTTTTAAAATAATTTTGATGCTAATAGGGAGCGGAGCTGGTGTCATGCCAGAACCAGAGCTGGGCAAACAAGGCAGCTGAGCAATGTAACCAGGCTTAGCAGCTTCTATGGACATAATGGCAGTGGCCCGAGAGACCAAAATGGATGTTGACAGAGGAAGCTGTGAACAGAAAAGAAAAAAAAAAAAAAAACAAGCGAGAAGCTCCCAGACAAGAGCAAATCTGGAACTTTTAGTCTTTGGCAAGAGCTTCATGAAATAAAAGATGTCTGATGCCAAGCTGCACTTCTTGCTGTTTTCTATGAAGTAATATTTAGCTGGCTTACACATGCTCTGTGTCAGGTGAACACTGGGCCATAGAAGCCTAAATCTGTGGAAGCTATGAGTGGATTCAGAGAGATTCAGGCCCGATTTGATCAACAAATTCAGAATCTGAATTTACAAAATCTAAATGAAATTCCTTGTCGCAGATTCAGTCACAGTAAGCGATGGTGACCTAAGTCATGTTCAGCCATCTGTTCAGCTTGGAAGCCAAACAAAGTCAGTGGCGATGAGCCAAAATCTTTGGCAGTAACCCAAATCAGTTTAACATCTTTGTAACAAGTGATCCAGCAAGGTGCAACCACAAACAAATCAGTTTTGCTCTCATACTGAGCCATGACAAGCGTTTATTAGCCCATCACCATAACATCATCAGACTTGCTGATTGTAAACAAACCTTTAAAGTGTAACTGCGCACCCAAATTCTGCTAGCTCCCTCCCTCCCAAATTTTTTTAGAAATGCAGCAGATGACTTCCCACTGCGCGGGAATACAGTTGCCAGTAATCGGAGCTAAAAGAGCTTATCAGCCATGAGCAGCTTCTGTCTTTTTACTGTACATGTCCGTACTGAAAATACAAAGAGCCCGTTGGAGCTTTGGCAGACACTAAAAGCGCGTTCATGGTGGTTTGTAAATATGTATGTGTTGTACCTGTGTTGTAACTTTATGCTAGCTAAGCTAGCGGCTCAGACAGTCTCTGGTGTGTGTGCCTGTCAGTGAGGGGTCAGTATGGCTATGTACAGGCTGCAAATTTACATTTCTGTCCACTGACCGAATGGCTAGTCCAATTTTACCAGCCACTCAACATATTGTCAATGTTATTGGGTGTTGAGTGAAGCAAATCCACCAGTCCATAGAATATTTTACTACAAGACTAATTACTACAGATTTAAATTGGTTTTTAGCTGAAAAAAGTGATTCAGGCGTTTATGATCAGAAAATTATGAGAAAATATGAACTTGGATTAAGTTTTTGTCCAGTTTTATTACTTACTGTTTATAAAAATAAAAAAAATAACCAATTAGAGAGGTACATGAGTTCTATTCAAACTTCAGTGGTGCATCACAGTGAGTATACTGGCTTACCTGTGTGACCAGTGGCTCCAAAAGCCTCTCCACAGTCAGGGTGCGGATTTCAAGACTCTTGGGGTCCCATTTCAACAGGATGGGGGAGGTGGCGGTCGTCATGGTTTCTGTTGGAAGAAAAAAAAAAAAAAACAGATCAATATTTAGAACAATGTTTTGTTGTGAAAAGCTCTGGGCTAATATCAGCTGTGACAGTTGTCACATTGCACATTACATTTGCCCAAGGAGACAGGCGTGGCTTGAGGTGTTCACAAAGTTTGCAGGCAGTGTCGAGCTGTGTAACAGCTCTTAAAAAAGCTTGTTTTGGATATAGGTGTGTGTGGGCATAAATGTTCCTGCAAAGCTGACAGGGTGACAAGACAGCGCATGGACGAGTTGGGTTTTTAATGATGGTGGAGGGCTTTCTAGGGCAGACTTGTGTCTTCCACAGGCGGCAATTGTGTCCCACCATGTTCTGTGCAGTCTTACCAACCCACTGTGTGCATAAATTATGTTTTTTTGTGATTTCCCCAAGAAAAATTTGCCAGCAGTTTTTTTTATTTTTTTTTAACCCAGGTCCCCTGAGTTTTCACAGGCATCGAGTTGTTCAATGAAAGTGTGTTCACACTGAAACATAAGACTCAACCACATTACAATTTATGTACACGGTGTTCCCTATGTCAACACATATTATAACAAGGTTATTTAAAGGGGCTAATTGTTGTCACTGTATGCAGTACGCACCACCAGTGGCCAGTGTTTAGGACCATGGTAAATGGTATTGTTAGCCCTACCTGCTAACAGCCTGTGGATGACTGATCATAAATGTCATATACCCGTTGCAGAACACCGTATTGAGGTCAGGGATATGGATTTTTCAGAAATTTCCTTGTAAGTAATGTTTAAATCCGAGGTTGACAAAGTCTTAACATGGCATTTCCATTTAAACACTGTGTAGTCCCATGATAACACGATAAACCATTGTTGTTATGAAAATTGTGAACCCTGTGTCAGGGGACAGATTGTTTTTTTTTCAATAACCACATAACCCGTCATGGATTACTCCTTAATTAACAAATAACCTTTGACTAATCAGAAGCAAGCATTCACAGAGACCACAGTTCAACACGGAGAAAGGTGCCAATACTCAATCCTCAGACACGTCAGCACATAAAATATAATGAAGCTCAGACAAAGACTACTGGCCGGCCCAAAACAAGGTTTTTGTGGATGTCCAGTAACTGTTGACAGTCAGCAAATCTCGGCTCTGCACATCAAATACAACATGGGGCAGTCAACATTTCTATCAAACCATAAATTAATGGCTGGCGACCCCTCTAACCTTAAATTTATGTCATTAACTTTCTTAATTAACTTCACCATTACAATATATCTCTCCAAAGCTGGTACCCATTGAGTAAGGCTACAGTAAATTCAGGGAGAATTGTAATGTTCTTCCTCATTTGCATAGCTAGTTGTCATTCAGTGGAGGTTTGGCACAGACTTCTTTACAGTTCTTTCGAGAGAGTCTGAGTTGCAGATAAAATGAACCTGAAGTTCAACTCCTTGAGCTAATCCGACCGCCTCGTTAAAAGCCACGTGTCTGTATTGTAGCAAACAGCAAAACCTGAAGTCACGTAAGTGAGGAGATACACTCCTGAGATGAACATGAGCTCTGCAATATGAGTCTCAACCGTACAGTTGTTTAGACAATCGGCTCTTTACCTTGGAATATTTTTTTCATTACAGTTTTTTAAAACCTGTAAGCTCGGTGAGGTTACATTAGGTGAATATGAGGACTGAACAGCTGGCATGGGGGTAGCAGTCTGTTTTACTGTGGAGATGTGTTTCTACAGTAAGCAATTTCAGTATGGGCCAGCTGGGACCGGCCCAGTCTACTGCCAATGTCGATGAGGCAGAAGGGAATAAAGAATGTGAATAAGAATGACAGATCTGGGCCAGAGGCCCCTAATACTACACACAGTGGGTTAAGATGGATGAACAGTAGGAAATCTGGCAACCTGGCACTATTGATGAAACCACAACCCGAACATTATACGTCTCTCAAAAGACCATGGACCTTTAGATTCTGAAAACTTTCAGGCCTTTACTTATGCTGGTGTCATTACATTTTTGTCCCCCACGAGGAAATCTGGACAGCAACAATGAATCAAGATTTGTGTGTCTGTCAACTCATCAATCCATCATGACAGATCCTGGGGGAATGATGCATGTAATTTCTCTGTTCTGACATTTTATAAATTACACATACTGTGTTGGTTTGAGGGGTGGGGTTGTGCTTAATTCAAGGTTACAGACTTAATTTACTTCTACCAAAACCTGTACACTTGCACAATGGAAATAAAGATTCTTTACACATTGCAAATGATGAATTAACAAGCGTATATTCGCCGTTTACATTCAGAATCTCAATGTACGCAAAAGTACAGCCAACTTCAGTTGACTTCAGGCTGATACGACTACTGCCACCAATGGATTTCATTAGTTGCAGCCATTTATCTTTATTCAGATTAGCTGATGAAACTCAAGAAACAGTTTTGGAATTCCAGGCAGCTAGTTAGATAATGATTGAGAATAAGTTACAAAGAAACGATGTCCATGGCAGCCTCTCTTTTTGAATTTGAGTTCGGCAGCTTTCCTTTTTGATACTGAAGGTTTCCCCGGCAGAGCTCGGCTACAAGCGTGGTGAAAATAAGCTTGAGTGATGCAAACGCTTTGGCCCGAGGAACATGCGCCTGCTGAGAAAACAGCAGCGCTGTGAAAGATATCAGAGTGCCATTGTAATGCAATAAACAGAGTTCACTGGTGTATGACAGCGTAACTTCTCAAACAGCGGGGGGTTGAAACTATTCTTGATACATTATGTAACCAAAATAATAATAGAAAGCAGTTTGTCCAGATATTGGGGAGAAGTGCTAAGTCATGGTAGGTGTGTCAGTTATAACTAAACTGTTACTGCCTCCTTTAATTTACACTGCACTGTGGCTGAAATCGAGATCACGTTACCATGACATGTTTTTCGAGCATTAGAAGAACTAAACATACTCGAGTTTTAGGATTTATTTGCATAAATATTTACTTCCTCTCTGCTAGACACTGACTGAAAACGTGTCAGTGCTACACTGTGGAGTATTACAAACATCCATCATTTTTTACTGTTCACAGCAGCTATTTCTTTCACTACTTTGTTAAAATTAATAGGGTACATTATTTTATTACGATCAACAAAGCATGTGTTTGACTGCTGCAAGTGCCATTTCGTGACTTAATTAGTGTCTGCAGGAGAGTAAAATCCCCGTTTAGGTTTTTGGGTTTGTTCTCTTTGGTGACTTGAGTTGAGGAAGTGTGATCAGGCCCGCAGTGGTGCACACTGATTCTGGTAAATTAAGACTCCCAGTCCAACAACAGCGCTTTCAGGCTGGCTGCTTTCAGGCTGGCTGCTTTCAGGCTGGCTGCTTTCATGGCGTCTGCGTATTAGTGAGCTCACTACGCCCTATTAGTGTTTATAATGGATGCAACCTTAATGCATAAGTGGAAAATCATAGTAGGTGTAGGTGTAGGTATAACTACACTTAAACGATACATTTTAGTTGTCTTCATTTCTGGAAATTTACAGACAAAATAATTAAACAATCCAAAGTTTAATTTAGCAGATTAATCAAAATAATCATAAGCTGCAGCCCAAATAAAATTCATGCTGCTGATGGTGATGATAATGGTTGTGTAGCGTCTAGAGTCTGAATGTAACCTGTGTAGAAAGGGAATAGAGATGTGACTCGTTCGAATATAAATGCTGTCATCATCACAATAGAGGCTCAACTGAAAGATAGCAGACTGAAAGCAAAGTATGCAAATCACACAACACTATTCTATCACTGCCAGGCGACAGCCAATGCTCTGGTGACTCATGTCGTGCAGTTTATTGTTGTTGGAGATCTCTGTAAATGTCATGACCCTGTCAGTGAGCGCTTTTGTATACCCCTTCATATCTCCGTTGTCGTGTGCATTGCATTTGTAACGTAGCTACATTATGAATAAAACAAAATCTTCAAAGCCTGTGAAAACATATTTTGAGATGACGCAGAGGAGATGCAGGGAGGCGAAATAAAATTCTAAAAGTGTCTCACAAAGCTAGAACAGAAACAGCTGAGAGACGGTCATCTGTCAAAGAGGCTGCCATCTATAACGTCATTATTCAGCACATTCAGCTGCCCTGTTTAACAACAAATGTGATCATACAGGATGATGTGTGGGGAAACATTTCTGAGATCTATTTAAAAAGTCTCTCTCCCATGTATCACTGTTGCAGTGTCTCCAACTTGGTCTGGCTAAGATCATGTAAAGAGCACAGACGTGTGCTCCGGCTGCACCGTGGTCGGCAGAGCTGACTGTGGTCGACCTGGACGATGATTGTGAAGCGCTGTGGCACGTTTCAGAAGCATCCCAGAAGCAGCTTTCCGCTTCATGTTGTTTTTGTGATATCAATTAGCACAGGGCAGATTGAGCTAGCCGGAAGTCACACAGAAAAGAAACTTAGGGTCGTAAAAACAGACAAGAGGGACAATATTTTACTACGTAGCCTACCTGGGCTAGAGCGGAGAAAGGATTATGATGGTGCATGTATTATAGGACATAAAAAGATATTTATGGCCAAAGAACAATAGAGTTAACCAACATCAACATCATGGCTATGGCCATATACTGACTCTGCCCTACAGAAACACACACCTGAGAACCGGTAGCTCTGCTCCAACACAGGTACCCACACAGTGGCTCTCTGTATATATCTGTCATAAATGTGCTTCCAGTGACTGTCAGCTCCACCAGAGTCAACTCACTTCCCTGTGGAGAAACAGTGTTTGACAGTAGCATCTCATGGCTAGTTAGCTCTGACTACCAGATTTTCATGGCTGTCTGTGCTACTGAGCGGCAGACTGTCACCATCCCCCCCTACCCGTGACCTGTGACCCCTCCATAAATTCCAAAGGTATTCCCACACCACAGAGTGAGCCTTTTTTTTTTTTTCAGAGGAAGAGTAAAATCTCTGTCAGATCTGTTTTGTTCATCCAACATGTTATTGGCGAAGAGCATGAGTCAGATTTCAGTTGTTGTAATTTGTGAAATGTCTCGCCATCTGCTGTGTGTATGTCTGTGACACATGAGTGAAGCAAAAAAGAAAGAGGGAGAATAGATAATTATTTATTCACTGCACGGAGAAAATAAAATGCAAATACAGCAGGCGAGTTCAGACGGCACAGTTTATTGTTTTTGCATTTTCACAATATTAGTTATTAGCATTTCCATTCATTCGTATTTATGTGTGTGTGTATTGTAAAGGAGTTTTGCACGTATACTGCACTGTGTACCTACAAATGTTTACCTGCTTTTTGCAGTGTACAGCTGAGGCAAGCACTGTTTACGGCCATGTTCCCGTCTTTATTTCCTGAATAAATCTAACGACCGTTTCCTCCTGCCCCGGGACTGACTTTTGAGGAAGGATGGCGATGTTTCAGAAGGTTTCGAATAACACAGTACACGGGGAGGAAAATGAGCCAGCTGCTAGAGTTTTTAGGATTTATTCTAGAAAAGAAAGCGCGGCGCGCACATTTGCATAAACATTCTCTTCCTCTCGGCTAGACGCTGATTGATATGTCGACAAATTTTCAAGCAGTTTTGAAATAAAGTGAAGAAAGAGAAAAGTTGTGTGTGTTGCATTGTGGAGTATTACAAACTTCCATTGTTTTAAATTTCATTACTCTATTAATATTTATAGGATGAATTAAAAGTATGGGTTTGACTGCTGTGAGTGCTATTCCATGAGTTAATTAGTGTCTGCAGGAGAGTAAAAGTCCTGTTTGGGTTTTTAGGTTTGTGATTCTGACCGCAAGATGCCGAGCGCCTTGAGTTTGCTCGGTAGCAGGCCCGCAGTGGTGCACACTGATTCCAGTAAATTAAGCCTTCCAGTCCAACAACAGCTCTTTCAGGCTGGTCGCCTTCACAGCTTCGGTACTACACACTATTAGTGTTCATAATGAATGCAGCCTTAATGCAGTGTAGGCTCATTTCATACTCTATGAGTTTCTGTGTCAAACTACGTCATGGCATTGTATTGAGAGGCGTTTCTAATATTGTCCTGCTTGAGTAAATCAAACACCTCCGGGTGAAGTGTAATGCAAAACCACCGCAGCCTCAAAAGTTACCAAGCTAGAACTTTAAATCAACATCTCACAGGTGGAGATGCTGCTAGCTTCACCAAGTGCTGTTATTCAGCATTTCTTTTCAGTGCTGGAAGGCAGCGTTCTCACTGGTCAATTCATCACCAGCCTGCAGATACCGCGCCTGCTGAGTTTGGCAAGAAATGCTCGCCAAATTGTAGCTTCGTTGTTAATTAGGTTTCTTGTTTTGTGCATTGGCATAAGGAATATTTCTGTTGTCTTGGTTCATTAATCATTACTGCCTACTCGAGAAATTAAATGTGTTGAGTGTTGGTACAGTTTCCATTTCCCGGATTTACTGGTAAAGGAATTCATCACGGAAAATACAATGTAATCAGTATAGTTTTAAACCTTAAAAAAGTAACTTGCAACTCACAAAATCCATGTATTATTGTGTAAGATAACAAATGATTAATGTCATGTACTACTGCATTACTTCTGTAAAAACTGTTACGTCATGTATTTGAGCAAAATGTGCAAAAACTTGAATACTAACAAAAATCTTTAAAACGAACTTTATACACACAATTTAACAAAACGTTCAGAGAGTCTAGCATGATATTAAACCCCATGCAGTAAAGAGTACCCACAAGTCAGGAGCAACAAAAATAAAAACATCTTGATTGGGGCCATAATATTGCTGCTCATGTGAATTCTTGGTTGGAAACACTTTTTAATGGGATAAGACACAGATGGGCAGTCCAGATGCTCAGCGGTTAGCACGGCAGGCTCATGTGGAGTGTCCATATACCTCCATTTTTCAAGTGGGTTTACTCCCCCCACAATCTAAAGGCACATACTGTGGTTGTTGGCTGTATAATGAATATGTGAGTCTGTTAGTTAGCTCTACAACAAACTGCCTAGGCCAGCATGTTTACCTTTAATTTGTCCAATGATGGGTGTATTACAAATACAAACAGAAACTGACTTAATGTGTTTTAGAAGTGCAGTGAAACCAAGTGCTGACAAACCACGTATGTCGCATTAGAGAAGCACACAATTATGTCCGTGTATTAGCTCTCTGGTATTTTCCTGAATTAGCAGCTTCAAAGCTGCATTGCTGTTCTGCCCCTCTAACCTAGTAATGGTGTTGAATTTTGCACAACTGTGATAGTATGTAAGCAAGCCAGAGCCAGAGATTAGTAATGAATCAACACATTTCTAACCACAGAATTAAACACAGATATTAAGGCAGTTCTGTGATTGCTTTCAGTGATTCCCTCAAAACTCTCTGTCTTCAACTAATCCTAGCTAAATATCAATTACAGGATCTCGACCGTGAATACTGGCAACAGAAAGTGAGTGAGAAATGAGAAGATGGGGGTTGAGGCTGAGAGCGCCCGACACTTAACATCCTGTCACCGCTGACTGAATGACATATGTTTCCTTATCGGGATGCAGGGGTGGCAACAATGGAGGAGTGGTAACAATGGCATCTGTAGCGAGCTCGCCACGTGCTGCCATTTCCTATAAGTCAGCTCATTTGTCACCTAATGTAGGGTCTTCTTGATACTGTTTGTTTCTTTATTGCCCATTAAACAATATTATTACCTTAGGTTCTGCTGGTGTCAGCTCTTTTCTGAAATAATGCTGATGACATGGCAGAGAGACAGCTACTAACAGATCTAAAGTAATTACCTCGGTCGACCAGGTGTTAACCAAGCTCTGTGTGTGCGTGTGTGTGTGTGTGTGTGTGCACATTTGTGAGGGCAGGGAGTCTATAGATCTTATTTTTATTAGTTGAATTCTTGCCTATTGCCTCCTGTTGTTAAACCTCTGGTTCTATCACAGTCAGGGTTTGGAAATCTTAGATTCAAGTCACCGGGGTGGAATATACAAATTGATTAATAGTAGTAGTGTAGTAATTAGTAATTAATTAGTAACAACTGTAAAAGTGTAGTAAACAAAGGGGCAATTAGTTACAAACAATGTAAGCTAGTCAATTACAAGGTAACAAGTAACTAGCATGGAGTTCTGTCACTGTAACTTCCCATATTAATAAGTATAACAGTATAAAACTGTTATCATTAAAAATGATGTGTAATGCACTTTGTGACTGAGCCTCCAAACTGTTTGTCGGTTATGATTTTGTTTTCGGTTAAAGATGCATTTAGTGTCTGAATTCAATTTAAACTTGAGCTGATCGCTCTCTATAATTTACTTCACCGATCTGAGAAGGTCAATTGTTTGCAGCACTTTATAAATGTTGTCATCTTGAATGTAGAGCTGGAACTGTCACACCGCGGTGAGGTTTTGTCTTGTCCTGGGTTTTTGTCTTGTTTTATTTTGAAAATGTACTACTTCCTGTTTTATTTTGAAAATTAACTCCCCTCTCTTTTCAGGTCACTTGCCCTTCCTCATGTGTCACCGGCCCGAGTGTCTTCCCTGATTCCTGATTGTGTCCACCTGTTCCCCATTACCCTCATGTGTTTTATAGTCTGCGTCTCGCTTTGTGTCGTGCACCCCAGCCAGTCGTCATAGTCCACGTTTTGTCCTTGCCTTGCCTTTTTATGACGTAAGCCTGTATTCTTTGCCTCTTTGAGAGTGATTTTTTGTTTGTACATTTCATAGTTTAGCTTTGTAGTTCTGTTTTCTTTCATAGCCCTTTGTAAGCCTCCATCGGAGTGATTTTTGTTGCTGTAGTTTCATAGAGTCCAGCTGAGCCTCCGGTTTTAGGAGTGCGTGTAATTTTAGTCTTTCTAGACCAGAGTTTGGTTTTTCCTCCCTTTTGGAGCGCTTTGAGTTTATAGTTCAAAGCCTTAGTTTTCCTCCTAGTGGAGAGATTTTTCTGTTGATTTATTTTCTCTTTGATTACTGATTTCTTCCCTCCCTTTTTGGAGTGGTTTTTGTTTATTAATAGTCTTATCTTCCGTTTTGTTTTTCTCTTCCAGAATTCATAGACTAATTTTCATAGCCTGTTTGTTTGTCACTCTGAGTGGTTGGCGTATTTAAATCATAATCTGCCTGAACTATTATTACTCTGCATCTGAGTCCTCATTAAGTCCAGGTCTGACAGGAACTAACAATTGTTTTCATCACTGCTTAATTTGTTTATTTTTTTATTTGTCTCCAAAGAATTAGAAAATGATGAATCGTCGTTTTCAGTTTGTAATCATGAAAAACAGAAATAAGAAAATATATACATTTAAGAACTCAAGGTCAGTGGATTATCTGTTCGTTTAATTCATTCATATTTCATTACGATTAAACATATGAAAAATGTATTAAAACAAAAAAAAAAAACAAGCAGTCTGAACTGCAGCATCTGCAGGACTTTAAATCCCACAAATAGATTTGCAGGGTTAGCTGAGTCAAATCTCACAGATTAAATATCGTGTTGTCCTCATCAGTGTGTTTAGAGTTATGCTGTGAGGCAATGGAATGCAGAGTTGGCCAATATGTACTTTTATGAGTAGTTCAAGAGGAGATAATCTGAATTTACTCAGTTTTTCTTCTGCTGTTTTTTTTTTTTTGTTTGTTTTCTAGACTTAATGAAATAATGTAATGAACGGATGATACACAGACCGACCTTCTACCACACAATTTAGGTATTCTTTCTTAAAAAATGAGTAAATTGCTACGTCATTATTTCCTGTCGACTGATGTTAACTGAATAACTGTTGCAGCTCCACGTGAATGCTAACATTACAAAGCCCACACCATGGGGTGTGGTAAAAGAAGATCGCAGTATTCAAATCCCGCAATAACCTCCACAAATTCAAATTTTCAGTGTTTGACTAACATCTAGAACTGACAATCTCATTTGGAAAGTGACTGAGCCAAATTCAACTGCACTAATAACAAGTGGCGCAGACGAGGCACCTGACAGTCCATTAAAATGTCCTCTCAGACTACAGCGAACACCGGCGACCTTTCGGGCGCCTCGTGGATGAAACCTTGTCAGGTAAAGATTCATTAACACCGTAGTGATATTTTCAAATGATACACCTGACACGCCCGAGGGACATCTTGCAAAAAAGCAAACCAGGAGTGACCTGGATAATCAAGCACAGACGGATTCCTGGAAATGAGTGCTTTTACACTGTAGTTAAGACAAACTTGAGTGCCTTCTGGGTATGGCTGAGTCAAACAGTACCAGGGTTACCTTTTTAGCATGAGTTGCACCCTTGTGTGAACTCACTGCTGAGTGAAAATTCAAAAATCTCCCAGGGGGGAAGAAGCAGAAGGGCTTTTTTAAGACCACAAGGATCAAGAACCAGTGATCCAGAAGATGAAATTCAGTCTGCCTGTCATGAATGTTGAAAGAAAAAAAAAGGCGACATCTATGAAGGCTAAATCTGGTGAACATTCATACCCCGCATTAGACAGAGATAGAAACAATATAACAAAAATTTGCAACTGCATTTCAGTTCCGTCTATTATGTGCAGCTTTCATTTTCCAATTTGGAAGCTATTTTTCCTCATGCCTTCGTGTCCAAATGGTCCTATTATTTTCTCATGCCAGAGTTGTGTGGACAAAAAAAGAACGTGAATGATGTATGGTAGTCTTAATGGAATAAATAAAAATAATCCCAAGGCCCTCTGTTGTTCACGTACGCTGCTTTGGTGTTCAAGACGCCTAACTGCAAGGAGCTGTGGCAGGATGATGAGTGCATCTCAACAAAACAAGTAGCGGTAGTGACAGTTAAGACAGATATTCTGCTGAGTCAGAGCTTTGTTTGCGTGTCTGTATTGATTGAGCACCTGTCATAAAGAGCCACTCCATCCATCCAACTCTCTATTGGCAATACTAAAGAAAACAGATGGCAATGACTAGTACCATTCAACACTGTTGGCCCTACTAACACAAACAGAAAAAACCCCGCTGCTGCCTCATGCGGTGCCTGTGGTTTCGGTGTTGATGCTGCACTACACCACAATATACTGCACTGGATAAATATTAGATTAAACGTGATTATTGAGTGCCTTGAAAAATATCATTAGTCATACTACTTCCCTTGAACAGATCTTGCAATAAGTAAATAAAGAGAATGTTGCTCACCACGTCGATAAACTGATACATTTCACACTACAGTGCATTAAATTGTGTTTTGTATTAACAGGAAATATACATCTAAATAATGTATTATTATATGTTTTGTCTGCTTGAGCATACCCACACTAATGTGCTACAGTAAGTCAATGCAGTTCGTCAGTTTATGCGCACACATTTTGACTCATTCTAATGTCATCACATCAAAATCTGGAAAAGCTGCAAGCAGTCTCTCCTCCATCTACTAACTCCACACACACTCTGTTTGCAACGCTGCTCCAATGGAGAAGCATTATGGAGCCTGCCCTCTGCCACTGGTCCATCTGCTACTTCACCATGTTCACAGTCACATCCACACGGCTTCAATGGTCAGCTGAGTTTCTAGTTCTAAACCTGACAGACACAAACTTGCATGCTGTTGCAGAAAAAAAGTTTAATGCACACAACCGTGAACTTTTGTTTCCTCCAGCAGTAAGAAGACGTGCAGCTCTACTCTAAACTGTGCGTGCATGTTGCTGTTTGTGTGTTTTAACCCTGACAGATTGCTGTCCTGTCCGGGCTGCACCTCACCTTTCACCCCTGGATTAGTAAGATCATTATAGGCAATGCCAACTTCACAAACATATTTGCTGCCAGTTGGAGTTGTTGGAACTTTTTTTCCACCGCCGCTCCTCAAGAACTCATCCGATCATCAATATTGGCGCATATCTGGATGTCGTCATTTGTTTTGAGAAATGCCGTGCCATTTTCCTACGGTCGTTTGTCCAATTTTTATAGGCATGACACATTACACACACCAGGCTGCCATAACTCTTTGATGCTGTGTGTGAATTCAGCCAATCTCACAGCAGGTGATGCACACATACTGTACCAGCCCTGAGTGAAATTTCATTACATCATGCAGTATTGGCATTACAACAGCATAAGTCATGTCACAGCTATTTGGCATGGCCGTGTGACTCAATGTTTGTGCTATTCGACTTTACAGAAAGCCCTAATATTTTGGATATAATTAATAATAACAATAATAATAATAATAGGCTCTAGGGCTGTCACTTTTTATTCAAATTCAACTTTTGTTCAAATGTGGGCGAAAATATTCAAAACAAATATTCACAATGTAATATTTAATAGAAAGTTTGAATTAAATTAGTCATCCAGCAGAGGGATTTTTTGCATGCCCTCTTGACCTCAGATCAGTATGCAAAGCTGAGAAATAAGAATGGAGGAGGACACTAGGAAGCAAAGCGGTACGGATTGGAGAAGCAGTGTGTGGAAGTGTTTTTTTTTTTGGTCCTACACTGTAGATAGCAAAATTACCAACAAAGATAAGGCTGTTTGCCAACTTTGTAAACAGCAGCTGCCTTACTCTTCAAGGACAACAAATCTGAGCGCTCATCTGCTGGCCTGACACCCGAAATGACAGCTGAGGCACCTGAGGCGAGCGGACTGACAACAACTTTACGACCTCGTATGACTGTCTGCGGTGCATGACACCACACGGGAAAAATAAAAAGAATAAGTAAAGGGTGGAACACTCTCCCAATGGACTGACATCACTGGCCACACATGCATTTTGAATCATAGCAGCCCGAGCCTCTTCCATTAAATACAGACAATTGTAGAAGAAATATATGCAGCAGTCTCTCACTATGTAAAATCAGTTATGTACAGTGAATGAACAAGGAAAAATCTCATTCATGCAAAATAAAGTCATTCACGTTGAATCACTCAAGCTCTCATGATTCATTAACACTTACATCTCAAGCACTGCAGATAATCTGCATATTCAAAGCTCACTAAGTGTATAGTATGATTTCAATTTGCTCCTTTGGGGACCTTATCTTCTAATTTAGATCTCATCTGGTAGCCTTAAAGGAAGAATCAAAAATCAAGACTCCTCCCTCTGTGGCTCCACGCTGACATGGATTAACTTCACCACCATGAATGTATTAACAAATGAGGTTAATACACGATAAGCAGGAATGATGAGGGAGCAGAAAAATAAGGTCAAACCGAGTGCTAAAGCAAGCAGGATCTAGTTTTTTGGGGTTTTTTAAATCTAAATGTTTATGTAGCAGCAACACATGCACGAGAGAATAAAGTATTAGGTTAAAACATAGCATTTTCTGTAATAGCATTGTAGGTCATACAAATCAGAGAGTAGTTTTAAGGTTCAGTGCATGGCTGTGAAGCACTGTGTTGCTACGGAAAGCAGCTTCAGCACAGAGTAGTTCTTTACCAAAACATGGACAAAGTGTTCAAAAGAAATGCCAGACATGAGCACAAACAGGCAGTCCTTGACAGTGAGAGCTTGTTAATACAAAGCAAACATTTTAATGTAATGCTAGACCTCTTCATATGCGAACATGGGCAGAATTTTGTGGCAAAAAAGAGATGAGAGACTCGAATGTTTGTTGAGCTGATTCTTTGCTTTACAACAATATCAGAGAACAATGTTTTTAAAATGGTATACTGTGAGAGTCAGAACTAGATATTCTTAGCTCTGGAGTTTTTGCAAATACATGCATATTCGCCACAGATAAAACTATTCAAAAGTTTAAACTCTGCTTGCACTGCATAAAATAGGCATCAGAGCCCATTTTACCACACAACACTAACTTTGTGACTACAATCCCTGTCATTTGTCATTATGGAAAGTTAATATGCCAACGCTGCACTGACCCAGATTCAGAGCAGAGTTAAGCGCATACGCACACACACTTGCATGGAGCGGTGGTGGTGGTGGTGGGGGGGGATCTCTCTTTAAAAGCAGAAGTCAAGGCTCAACCTGTCATATCGCTACTCTCCAGAGCTATGTTCTCAGGGCGGCCAAAATAGGCTGATCAAAGTAGAGCGCAACCTGTGAAATTCTCAAAGCAGTCGTGTTCTCTTAGGGAGTCAAAAAAAAACTTCTTTAAAAACACAATGCGCACGCCGCAAAGTTGAATAAATGCTCTTAAACCATGTCTTCTGAAAACACCTGCCTCGGACTGGCTGGAATGCGTCCGTTAAAAAATCCTATCGGGACACCTCGAACTTTTGAAATACTTTGAAATAAACTGCTGTTCCTGCAAGACAGTGTCTGTCAGATCATGTGTTGTATTTGGTCTGCTAAAAATCTGGTCCTATCCTCCTTCATCTCATACGATACAGAACTGTGTTCAAATGAATATAGTCTATAGAGGTTTAGACACACGACACAAGTCTGAATGCCAAAAAGTGAGAATCTCAAAGCAGAAGATGAGTGTATACCTGGTGGAGTGTACAGGTTGGATGTTGCAGTTAAAGCATATGGTGAACACTTGGCTACCTCCCAACTAATTCCCATGATGAACCTGAATGCATGGCTATCCACTGCGAATATCATTTAAACTCCCCTTCGGAGAGCTATTAGAGGCAAATCCCTCTTTTACCGCAACGATACAGCAATGCATCTGTCTCAACATAAAACGTCCAGAGCAGACGAGTTGACTGCTTTCCACCGTAATCACATTTTTGTGCCAAACTGATCTAGGGGTCTAAAACAATTGCGTTAATTACTTCGCCATGACAAGATTCACAACCTTGCAGGAATCTTATCAAATGCTCTCCCACTTATTTATTTTGCAGAGATTAAGAGCAGGAGCGTGGTGTTGAAGGTATTCTGTGCAGTTTTCAATTACTAGCACCGTGGAGAAATCTTTTAATGTTTTTGTGGATTCTGATCTACAATTCATAGTGGGAAAATGCCAACAAAAATAAGAGTGTGCCAAAAAAAGAAGGCTGCTAGCAGGTATATAAATGTAAACAATGAACGGTTCAAAATATATCAATTGTGAGGAGGGAGCTTGGGGGTATTCTGGTGAGAAACACAAAATCTAAACATAGATTTTGTTTGTTTACAAGAAAACTCTTTAATTATGTGAAATATACATTGTTGTCTGAACAAAATATCTTACACATACAATGTTGTCCATTCCTTACTGTTGAAACAATCTCAGTAATGAGTTTTACTCATCAATTACTTATTGTCCTGCCATGCAGGATGTTTTTCTCATTACCCAGCATGCTTCATTTCAAACAACACTTTAACACCAGTTTGTTAAACACTATTGATTCAACGTGAATTTAAAAAACATTTCATTGTTGCCTTCTGCAGCTGCAACCTTTTTCTTTGCACTTTTTAAAGAGATTTCTGAGAGCTATTCCACACAGCAGTTGTGAGAGGATGATAATTTGCCATCAGTCTGAATGGGACAATGAGTGCCATCTGACCTAGCTTTGCAGCCCTGCTGTCAACGCGTTGGACAATGCTCAGCTGTGACTTGAAAGAGAGAACACAGGTTTCCACTGTCAAGGATTATCATTTGTTACACTAGAGTAATACATGATTACTATAACACTAGAGTAGATATGTGTAGTGACTTATAACTCTAAGCATAAAATTTTCTCTATTCATCTTACAGATAATTGGATATGATTGCAGAGTGCCATTAACAGTGGCTGAAAAAAGAAGCTATGACGTCACACCATTGATCTCATTCGCCTGCAGCAAGCACTTTTAAGACACTGAGGGTCAATGATGCTGTGCATGTTTGTAGTTTATAAGTAAAACATGGACTGTGCAAGGAACTACATTCCAAAGACAGGCTTTTATTACTGGGTACTGTCATGGGATGGGTTAACCAAACTAATGCCATGGGATTAAGCCATGGCAGTGATCTAGTATAAATAGGTCAAATGCATGCTGAGTACAGGTTTATAATCTGACAACAGACTTGGGGTTTGTGTGTAAGAGTGGTATACATTTATAAAGAATGAACATTGTACATAGTCGCTCGCATGCCTAAAATTATCTACTTAGCAACCAAACCTTCGATTATTTCTAACTGGCAAACACTTTAAATGCACCTGTATGTCTGATGAAATAAAAATACTTTTATATTTCTGAGTATTATAAATGTGACTGTTCCCATGCACAGTAAAACTACTTTGTGGTTTTGAGATATATGAAAATGTTGACTTGAATTAAACCTTTTTATTACCACTTGTGGTTATATTTCATCTTGAATTCATTATATCGCAGAAATTTAACACACCCATCTGCTGTCTTGTATTTCATGTGTACGTATTTCATACTGTAATTCAAACCCAAACATAATTTTCAGCCGTGGACATAAATGATGTTATTATTACAAAATGATGCTGTGTTTTGTGCCTTTTGGGGCGTGAGTTTCGAATCACTGAAAAAGTGAACTGTCTGATCATTTAGTTAAATTCAAAGTGTCATCCTGAATTCAGTCCAGCAATGACTTGCTTTGTTTTTTTAAAGAAATGACAACATACCAGAACTTCCCAATAAGATATATATGTGCAGCTGCAACTACAGATGTGAGGAAGCAATTAGAAAAGGTAGAAGCAAATGACAGATTGCATTCCATTTATTCTTCTCTCTGCTAATGCCCTAATATCTTCTGCACAGCCCAGCATCTTGTGCAAGTTAAGCAAGCTTGTTCAGCATCAGGTCAACATAGAGTCACACCATGAGACACACAAAACAGTCAACACCAACAATGGCCACAAAAACTTAGCCACATGAATGAGATCAGGACTAATAACTCTTCATATGAATATATTTCTTTTAGTTGCCTCCGCCTAGCATCAGTTACATAACCCTTGAGATTGGTCTTGGTCTTGGGACCAGTCTCAAGACTTTTTGAAGGTGTTGTTTCAGAGTTGATCGTGTTTTTACTCTATCTTGTCTCAGTCTCAGACAAAGAGGACTCAGGATATTATTTCAAGACTGGTCAAGATCACAACTGCTGGGATATTAATAAATTGTAATTGAAGTGAAAACATCCAACAACTATTTCTCACTCTCTGCATCCCTTCACATGCATTCAAAGAAACTATGGCTGACTGAAAGGAGATGTCCAACAAATCTTCTATAACAAAATTTGACTTCCTAAACCACAAAGAGTTCACCTGTAAAACAGCATCCAAAGGAAAACACACATCAGTCTGTCAATGCTGCACACAAAATACTATTGGCTATATACTGTCTGGTCTCGGTCTTGACTTGGTCTCAACCCGTCAAAGTCTTGGTCTTGATAAAATCTGTTCTTGTTCATGCCTGGGTGTCAGTTTAGGTGGTCTTGACTACAACACTGGCTTCTACATCAGCTGAAGGTGCAAATACGCCAGTGTCTACTAACTGGTTAAAATAAAAGTCACATCAAAATGAAATCTTTGTAGCATATTGTCTCATGTCAATCATCAACATCATTTCTGTCATTGTCTTTAGGCTACTTTCAGTAAAACAGAAATTGGCAAGTTCACTCTCATTTGTACTATGGGTGGAATTGAATGTGTTGTTCAGAAAGCTGAGACAGCAAAGGGACAAAAAAGTGGCTTAAAAAAGGATAACTTTGACTGACTGTGGGAGATGTAGACAGAAAGCAGACTACACAAATATATGAGGATAATTTCTGAGAAAGTGAGGGAGAGATTAAAAAGAAATGTATGCGTTTGTTGCACTGTCAGGCATTCCTGTGAAAATCAGTAAGCAGCTGGGACATCTAAGCCTTTAACACCCCAGTTTTTGATTTATTTATGGAAAAGATCTATCTTATCCTGACTTAAGAGGTTCATTTCAAATTGCACAAAACGTTTTAAACTTTAAAAAAAAAATGCCCTTAAAGGATGTCCCCAGCCACCCACTTCAAGCTTTTGGCTAAGCCCCCTGGAAGTCAAATCCTAGACTCGCTCCTGGTCAGCATATAGATTTTCAGTAAGAGGAGTAAAGAAAAGCACTCACCTAACAATAGAAAAGTTAATGCACCAAGACAGAGAACACACACTGTGTGGGGGAGGAGCTGGGCCAATACTTGGGGCCCATACTGGTCCCAGATGTAGCCAATGGTGGGGGTGGATAGAGAGTGAGACAAGTGAGGCCTGAACAACTGAGATGATGAGAGGCTTGAGTGGCCCAGAGCAAGGCTCACTGCACAGATTTGTTTTTGATAGAATCAAAACAATATGGGGACGCGACGGAGGACAGAGAGGCAGCAGGAGCAGGGAGAGAACTTTCTAGTGGCCTAAATGTGTTAACGTGACCTCTCATAGCTGGAGAAACACTGATTGTGCGAAGTGAGAACGACAGCCGATGTTTGCACACAAATTATGCACAGTTCACCAAGCTGCATTGTCGGCGCCCATTCATTGATGTCTACATGCTACATCTACAAAAGTCACCAGATGCCTGTTTGTATGGAGGTGTGAGCTCTCTCATCACTGCTGAGGCTGACAGAAAAATAGTTTATGAGCTAGATTCAATCCATGACTAGCATCTCCTTGTAACTTCATTAACATAGTAATGACAGGTAAAAAAAATAATAATCAGATTTTGTAGTGAGTGTGGATGAAGATGGGAACATATTTCATATCACAATCACCCCCAAGGAATATTGTTGATTTTACAAAGGAAAACAAATTTATGTAAATTGCCATAACCAACGGGGAGCCGGATCAGTTGCTTATAGATTAAGTGTCTTGGATAATTACCACATATCCAAACTATCTAATATACTGTAGAAATAAGCTGTGTGGAAAATACAATATCAAGCACATCTTAAAGAGACTATTTAATTAAGGGCATATACAGTATAGTCATAAATTACCTATAGTCAGCATTGTGATAGTATATTTTCAAGCTATGCTGCCCCACTAACTTGCTCCCAAGTGAATGACTTACCATGACTAGCAGATTAAAAGTGACTTGGACACACGCAGCTCCAACTTCAAAAGGACTGTCTTTGATGCTCACAGTTCAAGACATCCTAGACTGCATGAACAACATGAATTCTTAGAGTGAGATGTAGCCGGCTATGAAGGTGATGAAATGATCCACATCAGCTGGATAAATTCAGAGAATCACTGAGGTGGTTCTGCCTGTACCTGCGAACAAAAGCTCTTGTTGTCACTTCTTTACACTCCGGAACGATCGGGCCAAAGACCAACAAAAGAAAAATGCTATTAACAATTCAGTCTTCAAAATCAATTACTTTCCCCCCAGAGACTGTGACATCTGTGGGAGGCTGAGGGAGAATCATTAAAAACAGTAGTGAAAATTCTTGGCAGCAGCTTGGCATCACACTACAGTTACAACATTTCAATGAGAAGAGGTTGCTGTCTGCTAACTGACAAATTTTTACTCTCTCAGTTCTTAGGAGATATGAACTCCTTTTGTCTCTCTCTCTCTCTCTCCACGACTGTTTCAACTGATACGGCTAAAACCTTATCGCAGGTAATTTCACCCCTTAATTAAAGCTGTTATCAAAAAACAACTTTCATTTTATAAACAGAGCTGCTTGGTTTTCATGCTCTGCTAGTTTTAAAAGATTTCCAACAATAATTGTTGTCAGCTGGAAGCTGTATATTTACAGACTGTACAATCTGATACTAATAGGAAGTCCCTGTGAAGTCAAAATGAATGTTTAGGTGTTTTTATCAAACATGTACACTAGTACACCAGTATCTGGCCCAACATTGAGTAAAAGTCATTTTTTTCAGGTATTTTTCATGGTATTTTTGGAGTTTTTCATGTCCTAACAAAAGTTGCGGATGACTCATCTTGTACTCGGGGGCGTGAAGTAATTTTGCATCGAATGAAATGCTTTCTCACTTCTGATGCCACCACAGCAGAGCGATCCTGAGGGCTGCTAAACGCATTTTGTCACTGATTACTGTACAAAAACACAACTTTATAGCTTTATTCACAGATTTTGGTGAAACTGGATCATAATTTATAGAAAATATATTTGCTGGTTTTCGACCTGATGTTCTCGGCTGCTCAGCTTCAACTCCTGATTGAGAGAGCTTCCTGATGGACAGATAGCTTTAGACTAATGGTTTGCTAAAATAGATGAACGCTAACTGCTGCTAGCTGAATCTGCCATTAGACGGCAACAGAATCGGGCTCAACAATAGACCAACAATAACGTTACACTACTGAAGAGATTTACAGGCTGCGCCAGCAGCTAACTGTTGTTAGCTCAGTCAACCGTGCACCAAAACTGACTCATCCCTGGGATGTCAGGAGCCAAACCTGGCAAGAAAATCACCTCAGTAGGCTACTGTATTCCCTGCTAGACTAAACACCACTGGTTTCAGAGGTTCTGACCTGCCCTGGGTCTGGCCGTGTTTCACTGGAAGATAGAAGCTGACACTAGTTCATAACACTACTTACAATGCATAGCGGTGCATAACACACACTTAGTGCTACTGGCTACTGTAAATGCCAATCATGACACAAAAAGAGTCCCATCTGACAGTTTAAAATCTGTCACCAACGATGAATTGTGCTAAAAATCTAAACAAAGCCCACTAACATCCCGATGGCATGTATTATGATAGATAATTATGAGATTACATAAGATGAGAAAGTGAATCGATGTTGAAAAAGCTACAAATAAAACAAATATCCCTTTTCTTTTCTTTTCTTTAAAAAGCAAATGATTGAAACATAAGTGACTGATTGATTTAATTATCTACTGTGGATGGTTGTAAAGAAACATTACCACCAGGCCTCGCTGTAGATGTTGCTTGAATTCACATCAGTTAAACGGCCAGACAGCAGATTTTCAGTCATTTTATCCACTTTCATCATCAGACTTGTTTATAGGTACTCGCTTTCACTGATACGTCTGCTGCAAATCAACCCGTACAAGCTGTATTGCTACAGGCTGAGTCATATTCCATCAACTCACCAGAAGTGAACTGAATACAATGTGGATAACCAGCTGCATGAAAACAATACAACACATCAGGCGGACGAGGGTGTGTCTTCAAGAACTGGACACCACATCATTGAGCCGACCCCATATTCCACATCGATTTTGAATCCACCCTCTACGTTCTCAAGTCTTCTCAAGGCACAAGCTTTTGTTGGCTAAAAGTGCTGGATTCCTACAAGTCTGGAGCGCCCGTTAAAAATTCAGCCCCAACCTGAATATGAGATCTAAGCTGCATAAGATATAAAATTTTGATTAAATATTTCCACACAAGTAAAGTTGTGATGACACAAGAGGTGCGCAGACTTTTCCGCTCCTCATTTATTTAAAACGCTTTTAGCTTCATAAGAAACAGACAAAATATGAGCTTCGCAGCAGCAGTTTCTCGGTGAAATGTTATTCAACCACACACACCCACAGACTTCAGAATAATGGAAGAATGGGTGGATGGATTGATTTTTTTTAATGATAGTCCTATAGAGAATGAAGCTGGGCTGTAACAATATAAACCTTCACTGCAACAGCTCTTTCGCTAGGCACTGTGGGTGTGGTCTCAGGCAGACTAATAAGACATGAAAAGGAACTTAAGAGAATAACCTCGTTCTTTCTTGCTGCACCAAGCTGCTGCTGACACTATACTTTCAAGCACTGCTGGATCATCCACTTTATTGTCCCCCCTGAAACAATAAAGTGCTCATTCTTTTCTTTTTTTTTTCTCTGCTTCTTTATAGTCCAATGTGGAATAATGTCATAGAAACAGTTAAGAAAAAAACAGATTCATGAAGCCAATTTAACATATTCCCAAGTCGAATGCTGTTGAGTAGTCAAAGCAGGAGTTACCAAGCGTCTCATTTAAAGACGAGATACACACTTAGCCAAAAACATTGTGAGAGTGTTTGCTGTCAGTTCAGTGCAGTTCCACATTACAGCATAAGGTAATACAAACCCTGGGGTTAGGAGAGTTAAAATTGATGTGGTAGACAAGAGCGCTACAAGAATCGATTGTTCTGTGTTGTTTCTATTGCCTCATCTCTCATCTCTTAAACAGTATCAAACATTTGTGCAAGAACTCAGAGTGAGAGAAAGCCTAAGAGGAAAGGCAATCCTGTTCCACTTAGCGGGGCTACCATGGCTACCTTAAAGCTCTGCTTCAGTGCAACAACAGGGGGTTCCATGGTGTTCAGCCAATATCGCTTCCTCTCCCAGGAGACCGAGAACACAATGCACTCCTGACTACCATTGATTCACCCCTAAATTATGGCTTCTTCCTTATCTCCAGAAACAGGCTTTATACTGCAAATGACATACAGTAACTGAGCCAAAATATGCAGATGATTACATACAGGTGGCTGTCTAATCTTGTAATTTGGAATTGTTCAATGAGGAATGAGGATTGTAAAAGATGGGCTACATACTGGCTGAAAATAACTCAATCAGTAGATTGATTCTGCTCAGTTAGGAACGAAACTGCTGTTTTACTTTCCAAAAACTGTTAAAAAACGGTACCATAATAACAGCATAATTCTGAATATGGATGTAGTCGCCTGCAAAATGACACTGAAGGTTAAATAAATAAGCCTTTGCATAAAAGATGGTCTTAAGCAGATGGTTTGACGGTGATACACATATGTATTTATCTCCCAAAGGGCAGCGAAGAGTCTGTCCATGCTTGGCAGCCTTGAATCACAGCCACTGTGTCGTCTGTCTCCAGTCAATATTTAGTAAAAGATATCTTTAATAGTTTAAAAATGAACTGTTGAAAATGTCAAACAATGGTCCCACTTTTTAAAGGACGATTTACTGCTTTTTGCTGACTATTTTTCTGACAAAGAAGATGTCTTCTTGAGCTCTGGGACTGTCACAACACCGTTGCATTGCGATGTTGGCTATCCAGGGAAATAATGTCTCACCCATAGCAGATCTATAAACTCTTCTCTGAAACTCAAAATACAAAAGACACAGCACTTCTCACAGCCTCACCCTTTGTGGGCTGTCCCATAAAAACGACATGGTAAACATATGACGGGGGTAGACCCACACTGCCCTGACAGTCGGCCGAGCATACCTCCTTGCCAATCAAAAGTTTACCATCTAAATACAGCCACTATGTGACCTCCCTGGAGGCCTCTCTGGGATTCCTTGTATCCAGTTACAGGAAGAGAATGTGACAAACTACACTTGGCCAACAGAAGCTTCTGCTCTACTGTACTGCTGAATGAATCTGAGTGTCTGCATGATGCATGTCTGCAAACAAGCCCACCTAACACACACAAACTCTTGATATATTACAGTTTTGCAATAGAAATCGCACTGAGGAGGTGGACATTTTAATCAAAACAGAGGCTGCAGTGTGCAACATGCAAGGCAGAAGATCACTGATCACTGTATCACTGATTGAACATATCAAATGTCGCTTAAATCCCTTGTGCTTTGCACTACTTCAACTAATTGTTACCAGTGTTAAAAGAGCTAATAGAGACTTGACTGTAAAGTAACGTTGCACTTGCAGGGTGAGGCATGGCACGGCTGTGTGTACTTCTCTACTTAAAAAAACGCTCGAGTCAAGCGCGAAGGCGGAATAAAAGATTTTTAAAAAATAATAATAATAATTTTGCACGACATTAGTGTGATTTGTTAGTGAGACAACGGCGTGGTGAGTTTATGTGGACGTATCAAATAAACAAAGAGGCAAAATTATGAGACAAAAGAAACACAGGAGCGATGCAAACACCCGGAGAGGCTAAACGGTTTTTCACGTGTGTGTTGACACGGAGGGGGTTTTCTGACTAAGCTCCTGGACGGTTAAAGAGCCGTTAACGCCGATGCGGGGACCGTTATTTCACTCGCATTAAAAAGTGGCCGGTGTCAGTTAGCTTAGCCACTCCACCTGCTAACCTAGCAGGCTAGCTTGTCTCCGCACCGACAGGCTCACTGGAAGTCAGTCGGAGCAGAGGCTTTCAGCACTGGAGCTCACTGGATAGCAGTGCTCGGAGTGCGGCTGTGATACCGTTAGCAGAGTCGGCAACAGAGATTTTTTTTTTTTTAAAACGAGAATAGCTCAGCTCAGCTCAGCAAAGAGAGACGCCATTGGAAGCGTGCTGTGGAGACGTGAAGAGCTGGAAAGTATTTTCGGTGCCAGGGGGGGATTTATTTATTTACCCCCGCACAATGATGAATGAAAAGGCGGACCTCGCCTAAAAGCTAATGTTAGCAATACAGCGGGTCAGTCAGTGCAGCGAGTGTAATGCTACCCGGGCTGCTAGCAGAGAAAAATCACCCAAAGCGTTCAAATAAGCTAACTAACGGTACGCACCTTTAACCGTTGGAGATGACACCTCGTGCGGGTCCACAAACTGTGTACAGTCGGCTGCTCGCGCTGAGTATTCCCCAAATTAAACGGCGTCCTCCTGTTCAATTAAACCCACGGCGAACAGTGACAATTGACTCAATCCGGACGCTTTCCTCAATCCTGTGGTGCTGAAGCTGAGGGCTACACGCTTCTGTCGGTGTCTCAGGAAATTGCCTCCTCCTTCCTATGGCTCCCTGCGAAATAATGACCCCTCCCAGCGCTCCGACTTACAACAACAGTGTAGGCAGGTGCAGATGATGGTGCGCTAGTAACGGAAAGCCTTGCAACATAGTGGGCTAGTGTGGTAGATTCCGGGGCTTGTCAAATCAGGAGAGCCTCCGTCGTTGACGCATGCGTGATTCCCACCAGTGTGAGGATGCGCCCTGCCAGTTAACACATTGTGTGGGGAGGTTTTTTTTTTTTTTTTTGCACAGATTTGGCATATTCTGTGAGAGTGCATGCCGTTTCCAGTTGTAGTAATAGTTAGAAAAGCATAACTAACTATTGTGAATGTCATAATATATAAAGAGAGATAATATATGAATATTTGCTTTGTAAAAGTATTTGCTGTAGAGGTAACAGCAGATGAATATGGAGGAAAGTTCCTCTTTAATACCACCATGGGTGCAAATTTGGTATACCAGCTTGAGTTGGAACAATTTTGCACCTTAAAAGTGTGTTTTTTGTATAATTTTGTGTTATATTTAATATAATTTAAATGCAATTACAGGCAACATATTATCTGAAATAATATTAAACCATATGGATGTATTTGAAAACATTGTTTTCATTGTGAATGTAAGGTGCAGCCTGTAACATAAGTTAGCTAAAACTAAAAATGAACTACTGAAACATTTTTTTCTTTTGCATATTTTAGTCAGGACTTACTTTATTCATTCATCCAGCCCATAATATTGCAACAGATAAAATAAATATTGGTTTAAACAAATGGGTTTACAGCATGTCAAGTCATAAACTAGCTACACTAACAAGTAAATCAATGTCTTTTTTTTAATTTTTCCTCTTTTTAATCCCTCCCATAGTTTATTTATTTCCAATTTCAAATAAAAATGTTTACAAAGACAATTTAAAATAACTGTTTAACACAGGAAAGCTGAATATTTCTGTTAACTTAATACGTTATGTACCTTACTGACTGTGGCTTTGTCTGTACAAGACAAAAACAATGGTACAATATATGAAAAACAATATTAACTCAAACATAACACACAGTGCATCTGCCAATGTGCCTCAGAGTTTAAATAAATAAAAGAACAATGATGTCTTTAACTGGATCTCATTATTGGAAACATTTATCTGAACAAGAGAAATACATAAGGTATCAATTTAAAGACAAGAACAAAAGACTTCCTGCCAACAGGCCCTTTTCCTTCTGTCACAATGTCTTTTGGGAAAAAGGATCACTGTATAATGAGGTCAAAGGTCAAAGAATCTGAGGTGAACCTGGTGGTTATTGGAGTTAACCGCTGTGGCTCTTGTTCCTCCACTTCTTCCTCTACAAGAAACACAATGAAATATAGAGAAGTGTCTGAAAGTGAAAAGAAACAAAGTCAATATGAAGTTACATACAATATTTATTCTAAGCACAATTATATTTACTCGTCCATCACTGAGTCAAATCCTCAGTCTCACACTCATGCATGCATGTCTGATGAGTTCTGAGGTTGAGCTGTGTGCTTGGATTTATTTTAAGATGTTGTTTTGATTCAGAAAAACAATGATGCTGCTGGAATAATAACCCATACATATGCTCCGTGTATAAAAGCACATAACCCATCCAGATGGTTCAATATGCAGAACTTTAGGGCTACGGTAAAGCTCAATTTTTAGATTCTATAAATTACCGAAAAGCCAAGAATATAATCGCTATAACATATGGCAGTCCTGATGCTGTTGTGCTGTTGAGACAATGCAGGACAGTGGTCAAGATCAGCAGGTACACACGTTTCCACAGCTGGACAGTCACAATGTCTGTCTGTCCACAAATCATAAAAACTCAGACATCAACATGTCCACTGTAAACATGTTTGTTTTTCATTAGCCACACCTATAAAACGCAAGATAGTTAATAAAGCTGTAAAGAAGTGTACACTCTGCTCTGCAATAAAACTCACGGTGAGGAGGAAAAATTGCGCCAAGTAATTAGTGCCTCTTTTGCACTACTGACCACAGACTTGCTAATTATTCCTATCAACATTATACTGATTTTATATGAGTAAATGAGTACAATTTATTAACTGCATGGTTTTGCTCAAAGCAGTGTAGTGTAGAAAGTGTAAACTCAAACAAATAAGCCCTAAAACATATTTATTTTGTCACCTACTGTGGCTCTTTTTTTTTTTTTTTTTTTGCATTATTTCACAGATAAGCGCAATGCTTTCCTCTCCCAGTCCAACAGACTGTAGTATAAAAGCTGTCATATGTAGCTACAGCTATTACTAGTGGCCCAGTAAACCAACCTTCCTCCCATCTGGCAGCAGATACAGTTCTTGGATTAATTTCAGCAGAAGCGTTCTGCTTTACACCATCACAGTCCTGGACTTTCTCAATCACATCACAGGCTACATGGTTGGGATAACTGGAGGACCTAGAGACAATTGCAATGAGCATGTCCATCCATCCTTCAATTCTTCACCACTCAACTGGGAGTTGATATGAAAGGTATCATTCTAATAGCTATGTCCTTCAGTGCCGCCTGGGGGCTTCCAAGGTTTTCCCAGCTTAGATTGCTTATGGACATAGTCCATCCCGCTTGCTTGCTTCTGCAAGGTTTTCTCCCAGTTGGATGTTCTGAGATTTTGTCCACAGGGAGGATGTCAGGAGGCATCCTAATCAGATGCCTGAACAACCTCAACTGTGTCCTGAAGGAAAAAGGTTGGGGAAAGTTCAACTCTGAGCTTTTTCACGTTATCTGAGCTCCTCACCCTGTCCCTAAGGGTGAGCCTAGACGCCGTATGAAGGTAACTCATTTCAGCTGCCCTGTTGCCCAGAGCTAATGACCATAAGTAATGTTTGGAACATAGATTGCTTGGTTTAATCTTCAGCTTTGCCTTCAGGCTCAACTACCTCTTCATCTTGACAGTCTAGTGCGGTTCCTGCATAACGGCAGACAGCAATCCACCTGTCGATAACCTGCTCCATCTTAACCTCCCTTATGCACAACATTAATCTCACTGAAATCACAAGCACATAGGCACATTCACTTTGGTTGCATCAGTAAAGCTTGTGCGTACTGCACTAAACTGCAATATATCCAATTATTACAATTTAGTATGATGAAGCTGCTAAAACGGTTTAATGGTTTTTGTATAACCATAAGACAAAATATACCTCTCTATACAGAAATGATTCATGATGAGTTGAGGAATTTCTTCCCTTTAACACATAGTCACCACCTCTATTCCCATTATAACTACCAAATTAAACCATTACGGAGCTAACCACTTATTTATATATTTTTAAGAGCACTTCATTTTGGTAGACAGCCATATTAATTACTCATTTGTCAACATGTCAGCTCACAGGACGGGCTTAGAGTAGAGACACCCAAAGTTATTTTCAAGCTTAGTCTGTTGAACTTGAGGACAATTACGGAGTCTGAAATGAGCAGGTAATCACTGAAAGCCTCGGAGAAGTTCTGTCTCCCGAGGAAATTGGATTACACTGACTTCCAGCCAACATATTAGGTCAGTAAGACACAGCTGAATTTGGTGGGCCTTTGATGCTTTGCAGCTGTGGCGGATGAGCTCTTGCTGAAAATGAACAATCTTTTAGGAAATCAGTCACATTAACAAAAGCACTTTCTCCAGTTCAGGACTATAGTATGAAAGACATATATAGGTTTTAAAGTGGTGAACCATGGCCTTAGATATCTTGATAAATGCAAAAAGTGAAATGAGGTTACTCAAAGTGATGATCAATACTGATAATGGTAAACATTGTTAAAGCCAGTTGTGTGCATTGTCTTTTGTCCCAACAGTTTCCTTTTGTGTCTTCTTATTTGTCTTGGGAAAAGAAAAAAGCAGGAACAGCAGCCCATTGTCTCCCATCTGCTTGTGTTTTGAGTGCATGGCAGCAACCCAACACAACATGTTAGCAAGCTATTATTCATTTGTCAGATAGGGGACCGTGACTATGGGGTTACTGTAGAGTTTGTCTCACAGTGTATCCCAGCCTTTTTACTATCTGGTTCACTGGCCTGATCCATCTGGAGCAAAGCTACACTGGGAATAAACCTATCTTTGAGTTTGAGGAGTTGTCAACTACTTTATTATATTTAGATCAAGGCAAAGCAGCATAAAGCAGTGGAGTTTCACACTTCCTCTGAGATTTTAGCATTATCCGTGCAGTGCATATGTATTTATGTGTGAACACATAAATGTGCAGTCCATAGGTTGGGTTACATAAAACCCCATCTGTTTAGAGCACATATTCGTGTTCCTCCACAGTGTCCAGCTGGGCCCTCCCTTCCACCCAGAGGAGAAGCACTCCAGGGACTGCAATCAGAAAATGTCCCTGGACTGACTTCTACCACTCTCTTAACATAATGAGGCCATCACTACACCCAACCCGCTGTACTTTGGGGATGAATAATAAAGTTTTGTAGTCTCTTGGCTCTCAAAACCCCCACGCTTTTTCCTGTGACTCAAAGAGATGAGAATGCAGAGAACAGAAAAGAAGGGTTGGGGCTGCAGTTTTTGAAAACTGTCATAGGATGTTAATATCTCAAGAGGAGAATAGTTTTCCTGTTTCTTTTAATCCCTCAATGGTGACATAAGGGTAATTCACATCTGTTGGAAACTGGAGTCAAGAGCTATTTTATTTTTGAATGCCAGACACATGAATGGCCATGGAGCGAGTGATTTTGAATGGCTCTGCAACCAAAATTACCACTTCGGGTCAGGGAACAGTTTTAGGTTTTCACCCGACACTGTACAGCACCTTACTGACTTTGTAAAGATGTGGTATAATAAATCAGGAGTGTCCCTTACTCTTACTATTCATGAGGAGAAAATTATTCAAAGGTAAAAGGCGAAAAAAGTATGTGCATAGCATTTATTTTGAAAAGTAAAAGCTATGAAAAAATGTTTGGTGCATAACCAGCTATTTCAGCAGTAAAAGTGTATAATACAGGCGACGTCAAGACAAATTTTACAATATGCAATCTCTCATACTGCTTTGGAAAAGAGGGGCCCATCAAGTGCTCATACCTTTCAATACTAGTGCAAACACACAATGTTACGGTTGTAACAAGGAGAATGAATCTCTCAAGCAAAAGGCCAAGAGTCCTTCAGTTTGAGATCAAGTTAAACTGCAGGCAAAACTGCAACAAGGCTTGCAAAATGTGTCGGTCATGGGTACCACAGCACTTCTCAGAATGTCGTATATCCATATTAGGATGATTTGTATTCCAATTTAACCCTTATTCACTATCTATATCCTTTAGGCAGTTTAGGATAAGTGAACGAGGACCAGAATGTGTCTTTTGATAGTGTTATCACCGGAGACAAGTTTTCCTTCAGTAGATTCTAATCCTAGGAGAGCCTTGTCTTCATTACCATTAACTTGTTCAGGCACATCTTTTCATCCAATGAGATATAATCACAGTAGCAATCATCTCTTCATCCTGCTCATTATCATTATCCTCACATCAACACAAATGGTCCGGGGTATTATTGAAACTGTTCACCCTCTATCTAAATAGGTTTTGAAGGGGGGAGAAATGTTCTTGTTCAGTGTGACAATCAGATATGGCATCTAAAAGGGTCACTGCACAGTTATGTGTCAGATTGCCTTTCAAATGCAGAGTGAGAATGATTACATTTAAATGCGCACCCTACTTTAGATGATGATTTTAGTGGGGAAACGCTCACAATTACCTCCGTGCTTTCAATCAGAGATGCTAAAAATAGGGCAATTCTTTCGGAGTTGAATATATTCTTAAAAAACGACTAAGTTTAATTGATCTGCTGCTTTGAAAACTCCATTATGCATTTGTTGTTCAAGCTTTTCATTTGATACCTACTGTAACAAGAGGTAGTAGTATTTGGAACTAGTTCAACATAATGTACTATTTTTTTGCTGACAGCCTCCGTAGCATCCTGAGTCATGAATTAAAGATTGTTCATGATTTAATACATGAGATGAAATGAATCATTTAGGCTACTGTCAGACATGATGTATTATCAGATATGGTTTAAGGACTATCTTTTATCCTTTGGAGTGTGTGTGAAGTCATTTCATTGTAAGTGGTCTCAGGTCTATGGATCATGAGTAGAATCTTTACAGCAACAACACACCATAACCTTCTTTAACTGCCAATATTTCTACATAGCTGCTGACAGTGGTGCTATGGCAGATTGATTGCATTAGAAAACAATGCACCTATGTACTGTAATACATTTTCCTCTCTTATGTTTATGCTAGAATACTGATCTGTTGAGGGTCTACATCCTCAAGGACAGCACGGTTGAGCATGGGAATCTTGTATTACTTTACCATCCCTCTCCATCAATCTAATAAAATGCTTGAAGGGAAAGTTTCTATGCCAGTAAAAAAGCAGTTATGTTTGTGAAACGCACTGTGGATTATTATGCACTCAGGGAAGAGGTGGCATATTTGTGATCATGTTGCCCTTTCTGCATCAGCCAGTGGCTTGCTTTGTTAGCATCCAAGGTTGTTAGGCGTGTGCTGACTAGATAAGCTTGTGTGTCATCTCCCAGAGATGCACACGTTTACAATGGGATTTAATGTGAGAATGAAACAGCGTCAGCCTGTCATTTTGTCTGGGTGCTTGTGAATTTGAGGCGTTCATCCCAAATACAACCCTCAGAGAACCGAGTAATGCCATCTGTTTGGATTTATAGAAGAATATATTTTGAATTTGAAGAACTTTCAGAATTCAGGATTTTCTGAATATCATTTTGCAGACAGGAAGTGCAAACCAAAGCATTTCATGAGATGAGCAAGGTTTAACTTTATATCTGAAAGGAACATTCATACGCTGTGTTAAAGCAGGTCTTATCTTCAGGCCAAATGAACTGAACAGAGGTCAATTTGTAGCACCACAGTACTGCTTCCTTTGTAAGCTCCATACACAGCCTTTAGGGGAGGTTCCCAGCTCTTTTTAGCATTTCTATTCCAAGCCTCAGCACATCTGCAAGCTCTTCTAAATGAAAAAAAAGGAAGGCCATTAATACAAAATACATGCTGTGTTGTGTATAATTTTCTTAACAACCTTTACAAATCATGTAAATAACAAGCTGAGTGCAGAGTTCTTTATATGAACAAATCGAAATAATAAAGTTTTGGACAGAACACTGCATAGACGTGAGAAAATGGCTTGATTAAACTTCCTGTTGGCAGTTGTCCCATTGTGATGACTGTTCTGTCAACAGTCTGCAGCATTTGCTTTCAATGGAGACCGCAATTATTTCTGTGTTAACTGAATTGGAATCTCAGCATGAGGTGCCACTGTTACACAAAAACAATCATGACGGTCAACGGGTTTGACATGTGTTGTTCTCAATGTAGATTGATTGCCTGCACACTTTTAGCACCAACTGCACACCTAACCTACGTGAAATTTCTGTCAAAAATCAGGTTAGGAGTTGTTGTAGGCTGCCTATATACACATGAGGAAGATTTGAAGAACTTCAGTAAAAGAAACTTAATAGTGTAAAAGGTCAAAGAAAGCTGCAAACTGAAGATCGATTATCACCTTCAGTGCAGGTAATCCCTGCCCCGTCATCACAATTTTAAAGTAATGCATGTGTATGTAACGCATGCATGTCTTTACGAAGATGCAGATGCAAACACACACGCTCAGCTGTTTTTGCATGAATGATTCATGTTTTGTCAGAGCTCCAGCTCCTTGAAAAGCTGCATAATGATGTCATCCTTTCGCAGACAGAAAATCCCTCCGAAGATGTGAGAAACCTTAGCATCCACTGGAGAAGATGAGCTGCACTTTGTGCTTGAAAATGGTGTGACCTTTCATGTGAAAGCCAAGAACAACCACAGTAAAGACTACCTTGGTTTCACAGTGCTGTCAGGAACTAGAGGAGATTGCAGAGCATGATGAATGAGGAAAAGAAGGAAATAGGAACAGTAACAGACAAAGAGGCATCAATTATTCATACTTCCTGCGTATGTGTTTGGAGGATGCAACTGTACATTCAAACTCGTAACAAACCATAGCAAGAGTTGGTTGTTTTCGGGCATAGGTTTATTTCCACAGAGGTTTTTTACTTCTCAAGCAAAAAAATCTTTCTACAGTACTTTGAGTAAATGTACCAACAAGGCCTTAGGGGGGTGTTGTAATTACTTCTCTGGCTTTTGTCCAGGAAATCCAGTTAATTTTCTTGGTGGAAGCCCTAAACAAGGAGGAAAGCCAGAATTGTCTCCCAACATTTCATCAATATACAGCAGTGCACAAGCATTGGTCCTTTTCATTTACATTAGGATATCAAAAGGTACAAATGTGCTACTACCCATTCCACAGGCACATACAGCACATTTTCCAGCTTTGTTATTCATCACATGTACACATATCACTTTCTTTATGTGTTAAAGACTCTATTGCAAAAGCTACAAGGTAAGATAATTGATTTGTTAGATTGCTTTCATTGATTTTGAGTGTGTGCATGTGTGGTAGTGTTGACATTATCAGAGATGCATATGCATACTGTCTATACAGGTTTTGTATTCCCTTTAGTTGCATTAGCAAAGATAATTATTGATCAAATTGATATTTTCTAGTGATATAGATGGTGCAAAAAAATAATTGTTGGGTAGTGGTCTCCTTTAAATTGTCTAATGTTATCTATTGGATGATTTATGCAGACACATAATGGCTTCTGCAGCAGATATAACTAGGTTTCTCATTAATTTGTCACTCTTTTGGTCCTTTGTGGTCCCGTTTTACTTCCAAAAATAAAATGGTCACAAGTACAACAAAAAAGTTATTGTACCCTAATTCTTTATGGACTTACATACATTAATGGTCCAACCATGTGTATGGCAATAATGTGATTCAACACAGGGTAAAACCCCCCACTGAGAGGATGATTGTATTATATGATTGCACTATACATGTATTGTTCCCCACTCTGCAGGAGGGCAATGGAGAAGATAATGCAAGCCAAAATGATGTTTACTTTTAAAATGAATCTGAGAATTGCACTTCAAGAAGAATAATGTGAATCATCTTTAGGGAATATTGTGAGTCATGAGTCGCCATGACAAAAATAATCTAATTTTAATGTTTTATTTATACCAGGTATTCGTGTCAGAGAAAGCTTGCAGTGCGCTTTCCCTATTGTGAGGAGAGACACTCTTGTGATGGGACTATGAGCAGTGTTGTAGTGCAGGGTACATGCAGCTATACTGAATATACCCACTTTTGTTCAGTTTGCATTGGGTGTACCACTTATAAATACCCTGATCCACAGAGTAGTGTTCTGCAAGCTGATTTTCTTTCAAGGGTGGCAAGTGCATGGCATAGTTGTCCAATTTTCCTGTGTGGATGGACTAAGGAATGAGGAATACTTCACTCAAAATGCATAATTATGTAGCTGTCTCACATCTTTGGGCTAGTATTCTCAAAAACGGCACCACTTCAGTGGCTGATATTGATTTCATAGTGATCCTTACTCCCTGATGTCAAGCAGCAGAAGTTAAGTGACAACAGGCAAATCTTACTGGCTACTGGTTAGCTAAATATGCAAGAGCAGTCTTAGATGTCACTGTTTATAACACACGGGGGCCTAAATTAAGAGTATACCCACATTTCCAGGCAAGATAGAGAGCATAGATGGTTGATGAGATACATAATTCATGTTCCACCCAAATTTAAGGTCTGAATTATAGGATAAAATGAGACTAAAGGAAGACTAGCCACAGAAATATAAATGTTATTAAAATAATAGTAACTACGTGTTATGATATCAGAAACTTGACATTGGTTTAACCATAAAAAGTCAACACTTGACACAAATACCTAGAATACTACAATCTATAAAAGCAGGATTCATCATCATCCTGACATTATGTTTGTCCACCTTCAGTCCTGAAGTAGATAACTTCTAACATGAAGTGGCAATAAAAGGTCCCAGTGACAGTCCCCGTAACTGTCAGTCACTGCTTTCTTTTCTCGGTTCTCCTCGATGGCTCAAATCATGAGTGGCAGATGCATTCACTAGGTGCTGCCAACTTGCCACTGTGACAGTTCAACAACAAGCACCCCCAGGGAGACAGCTAACCTCAATTGATGATGCTACACTGGCCATCATTTTGTCTTTGCCATTGCATCTGCAACAATATGGCAAGAAGATTAATTTCCTGACTTCATAATCGTGATTTATAGAAGTTATTTGGCTCACAAAGTGAATCTTGGGCTTATTGAGCTACCTAAAAAACAGTTAAGAAGAAGCACAAGACACTTACTTTGAAAGACAGATTGGTGAAATATTTCTGCAAGTGTGTGTCTGGGTGTTATAAGGTTTTTGACCTTCAAAATGGCACCTTATAAATACATTTGAATATCACCAGACAGTCTAGTATTTTTACTTTTTTCAGCGTGTAGCATGTCTATTTTCTTTTTATTTCTTATTAGCCTTTGTAAAGGGGCACACACTGCCATTAGAGTTACGACTAATACTCACGATAATGAACACTTATTTCTGCATTTGATGGAATTATATACAGTACATAAAGCCTTGAGCTTAAGATATATAACAAGATGTAACATATCCAAATTAATTAACTGAAACTGAGAGTTTTAGATTAGATTTTCCATGGAAACCAGGCTCCTAAAACTGATTAAATGTCAAGCATTTCATTCCGTGCTGTATTGCTTAAGTGTTTGCTGCACTACCTAATAAAGCCAGAGGCAAATAAAAGCAAAGGGACAAAGACCATGCCAGCAGACAGCCACTCTAGATTAGAAGCTACACAACCTTGAGTACTGGCTGTTTTATGGTGAGTGTACTGTCACTGGATCTGAAATATACACTGTTACAAAGTCCTGTTCAATGACTCTCATCCATTTATAAACAGAATCTCCAGGGAGGTCTCAAAGCAAATGCTTCACCCAGAGTGCAGCCTAACAGGTTTATATTGAACTTTGAGACAGTTTAACTGCTAACCAGAGGGCCACTGTGCTTTCATTGCAAAAGAATACTGCAGTGCTGTTACCATATGAGAACAATAAACTTCTCCGGAGGAAGATGCATTTTGTTCCGTGCTATTGTAAAATAGATTTGTTAATGAGCACAGAACAAAAGCAAAATCGGAAAAACTTCTTGAATCCCTTGTTCTCGATGTTCTTACGTAGAAAGGCTCAGAAATGATCAACAGTACTCCCTCTTGATAACACCAGTGGGAACAAGGTAAAGCTTTACGTTTTTTTTCTCGGTATCTCGGTTCTCAGTATGAAGGAAGAGACAGATTTCTCAGAAAGATAAATTTCCGAGCTTAATGTCTTTTTCTCTCTCCAGTCAACAATACAGTTCTACACAAATGCAGACAGATTACTCTGCGGTAAAACTGAATGGCAGAACTCTTGATCACTGTCTCGGAGAAACAGCAAGGGCTGAAGTGTTTGAAATATTACTGAAGAAACAACATACGATATGATAGATGCAAGTCCTTTTGACAAAAGTGCAGACAAAACATATTACTTTCCCCTTGTTATTCTAGATAAGCAGGAAACAAAGAGGGAAGGTAGGTAGACAAACCTACTTACCTACCTGCCGACTACTGTCTGTCTGTCTATCTCTACAGACAGCTCTTGGGAGAAGAGCTGGGGAGAAGAAGAGTGTTACTCATCTTTTGTGAATATAACCATGTCATCTGAAAATCTTTATTTTGACAGATAGCTGCTGTTTTAGAGCCATGTCCCAGGCATCATCAGCATAAAAGAGAAACCAGACAAGCAGCACCAGAGAATGCTGTTGGCACAATTCTGCAAAACATTGGATAATGTTCACTCAGGTTAAATGTTTAGTGGACCCAAAATGCAAACATTAGTCTCAGACCAATTATAGTTTATTAGAAAACAGAGGTAGAATGTGGAATGTGCTATGGTGTGTGGAGATCCAGGTGAGATGCAGTGGCTGTTGCAAGGTACAGAGCAAAAACAAAGACAAGCTAAGCAGCAGGTGGGAGACGGGGGACATCCTGGAGCACAGGGAGAGTAAAAATTAGCAACAAGCACAAAAATGAAGTTCACAAAAATCTCTGTGTGGCCGAAAGGTGTGTTACCATGACAGTTACTAAATGATCTGGCCGAGTCTGGGGGTTAGAGGCAGTCTTTGTACTGCAGAGACTGACAAACAAGACAGACAGATACACATGGAAAAGGAAATCACAGGTAACTAGGAGGCAGATAGCTTCATCATGACACTGAAAGCATTTATAATTTTTATTGACAGGGTTTTAAAATGTACTTTTTTATCAATATCAATGGATGCTATGGTCAATGCATATGGTTTATAGTGACTGTGGTATGGTATAGGAGATCTGTGTCAGGATGCAAACTCTGGTCAACACCACAAAAAGATGAATGAGTTACACGCCCAGCCTCCCCAACCTTCTCATTTGCTACATAAAGAACACTCTACTTACCGCACTGACACTGAACATTGGCACTGGACGTAAATTGTGTGTTGCAGATGCCTTCATTGTAATTGACTCCCAGGAATACTGGGCTTGGAGGGGCTGCTTAGTGCTTAAGCTCACCCTGACCGTACAACTATGTGCAAGTGTAACTTCACACACTCACTTCAGATGGCAACCAATAAAGAGTGAGTACCTTCAGGCTGAACTGTAAAAAAAAGATGACTGGCCACAGAGGTATAGTGAGCATGAGCGGACACACTTGAGGCAAAGAGAAGATAACTCCAAGATTAAATCCACCTGCAGGTTTTAAGGCATATAAAAGCTGTGGTTGAGGTTCTAGAAAGAAACCTCTTCAACCTGTCTGATGAGTCTGTTGGAGTGAAGCCAAAGTCCGACAAAGAAAATGCATGTTAATTAGACATCAGACAAAGAAAAGCAAGATCAGTTAAGAAACAATGATGATGTGCAGCTAAAACCAGAAGGACAATGTCAATCTAAAGGAGAGAAAAGTGAAGTGTTACCATGCTGCCAACAATGGAAATTAGCCATGTCAGTAGTCAAGTGACCTGTCCTTCAGGTTCAGGCAGGTTTAAGCATTTACCCTACACCTTTACCTATAGACCCAAACATCACTGAGGTTTCCAGGAAATTGGATCAATAAAGGTGACAGGAAACAACAAAATACAGAATGTACTAGTAAATAACTCAGTGGTGGACTTTGATGAAGAAAGAACAAGCATCATTTCATGCAGTCAAACAGTTCTACTCCCATGTATTTATCTTACCCTGGAGTTGCAGATGATTACAATGCTTCCGTTTAAACCATCTTGGCTGTCCGGGTAAGAGCTGAGTGGTCAGCTTACTGTTGGTAAAACAATGCTCTCCATTATTTTCCAGAGCAAGCTGTTGTATATTACTGCTGGCAGGATACCCAAAGCTCTAAATCAAGAATGAAGTACTATTCCTCACTGAAACAGAATAATGTAAACACCCTGCCATGAATCAGGGCTGCAGGAAGGGAGTTGTTTGTATGTGCATGTAAGAGGGAGGAAGATAGGAGATATTTAAGAGCAGTCCAAAAGCACATATCACCTTGTTCAACTGATATGTCAACTGAAAACAATCTTGTACTGAATCAGTGTATTTGAAACTAAAGCACTGAGTGTGTCCTCACCAGAAAAATGACTGCATTTGTTGGTTGACCTACGACCTTGTTTTATTTTCATGACAAGCTACTACCCCTTTTGACCTTGTGAATAATCACTGTTGTCTTTAAGAAGCAAAGGTTGTAAAATCGTTACAGTGCTGGAGATTACAGGAGGATTATCGAGTCAACAACGCATTTGACTTTAACGATTTGCATGATGTATCTGGCCAAACGTCAAAGCTGTTTTCTTTTAACTCAAACAAGCTATTTTAGCTCCTTAGACTTAGATAAGGCAGATAAGAAAACACTCAAATGAATAATCTTTCTAATGGTTATATGCTCTTTGGAAGGCACTGAAAATACTCGTAATAGAAACAAGAGTCATTTTTGAAATATGAATAAATGACTTGCTTTGTTGTTTTGGACTTGGAGAATGAACTGCTGTCCCTCATGGTCCAGTGGTCAGGATGTTTTCACCCAGGTGGCCAGAGTTCAACTCTCAGTATGGGAAGAGATTAGTTTGATGCAACGAGGCGTAAAGTAATAAAAATGCTCCTGATCAGCTGATGTGTCCCTCAAAGGACCTCAAAGTGCTGCGATGTAACTCCCTTACACCAGTAAGATAGAGATGATGCATGTCATTTTGATGCGTCATGGTTATTTATTTAATAGCAGACCAAGATCTACTGTTTGTCATCTCATATGATCCAGTGTTTAAGGTTCCTGGTTTTCAGACAGATTCATTGCTGTATGGGAATAAAGCAATGCCGAAGTGTACTTTCCTATAAAACAATAATTGGACACTTTTACATTAGAATGTACTAATATAAGTTAACACACTTGAAGTACAGGTACAAATACATTTAGGAAATTTTCTTTTGGGAGCCAAACATAAACCCAAATACATGAAAAGTCCATACATACAACTTTAATATCTTCTCTAAAGTATACTCTTTTCCTGATGTTTAGTCTCTTATCCCAGGTAAACTGCATATTAATAGTAAGGGGAGTTGGGTGATTATGTATAATATCTTGATTCGATTGCGCGCTGCAACACTACTGAATTGATTGAAGACCAGTTACTTTGATTTATATTTGTAAAAATGAATAAATGAGTTCGAGAATAAAAAATGTAAAAAGGAATGAGTTTTGACAGCTCATCCACCCACACGCCTGAATCGTTTGTTTATTGGAGACACATCAAATGAGCTATAAAATCATGCACCAGCAGCAGACCTGCTAAACAAAGGAAGAAAACTCTGACAAGTACGCTGTTCCCCCCCCCTAAGTTTGGTGCTACTGTGATTTGCGGTTCTAAAAACTAAAACTGATTTTTATTAATACTTTCTCTGTTGGACTAAACAAACCTCTGAGTTGTATAAGCATTGAAACTAACACAATTTTTTCTCCGGGTGCATGATAAACATTTTTAAAAGAAAAAGAAAAAACATGTTGTTGGAGGAAAGGCGTAACACATCAGTCTAAAAGGTCATTTTTCTGAGAAAGTGGGCTGCTGCTGTTGTGTACAATTAAAGTATTCCAGACACTTACAAGCAATTAGTTGCTGAGAACTTTTGCCCTCAGTGTAGACTTCTCTACAATACTTTATACATAAAGTATAGACAGAACTGCAATCACTGCAGGTGTCCAACTTTATACAGTGACAAAGTTCTGTAGGTTCACATCTGTCCTCCTTGCAGCAACTCTTTCTATACACTTGCTTCCTCTTAACTTGCTATGGCTATACCTGCTACCTGCTACACACGATGAGAGGGAAGTGAATTTAATGTGCCATCTGTTGTGTCCATTACATTGTCTGTCATTAATAGACAGAAAAAATAGATGGATATCGGCTAATGCGTTGTTTTAAAGAGCTGTTTTCAGTCTGAATGCCAGTCCAACTGGGCTCCCTTGGTTATATTCCATTATCTCACTGGTGCCCAAAACCTTGTTTAACGCAAGGCTGTTTTTGGTCTGCGTGCCCGCTTATCTTATTCTATCACATGCCTGTTTTATCCCACTATGTATTACATGCATAATTTATAGATGCTATGTTGCAAAGTAAGTATAAAAATACTTTATGGGTGTCAAATGGATCATTTCTTGAAAATTATGCAATAATAATGTTACCTCAAAATATGTCTTTTGTTTTGTTCAGCATTCCTAGAGTCTATTTAGCTGCTGTGAAAATGATGACAATTATCTTCAATTTTCTGTAACCAAAACTGCAATGACTTAGTCTTGACGGAACAAATACATATGTGTCCAAGGTCTAGCTGAAAAAACAATATGCATAACACAATCCTCCACTTTGAGAGGCCTCTCCACACCCTAGCAAGAAAATCCACTAAACCACTAATCAATTATTTACATATTTCCTTGGTCATGCCAGGAAATTCCTGCGAGCATATAAAATAAATAAACCGTGAAAAGAGAGACAGGTGAGGGGGAATTAGCATTGTGTGTTTGTGTGTGCCTGTCTGTGAGAAGAGAATTAGATATACAGAGATGTTTTTGATTGCTGCCATATGAGATCTTCAGTTTGTCAAAAACCAGAGTTTCTGAAAAACACTGATCTCGGTTCTCTTGTCTAACGGGCTTGCAAAAAACTCCTTTCTGCCTCACAAGGAAGAAAATGAAACAACTTGAAGAATGTGTAAAAATAATTGTAGTAGATCCAAAGTCAGTGACTTGAAAGAGGACAAAAGAGGTTAAAAGCAAAAACAATGCATCACTAGCTCAAAGGCATTTTACACAAGTGTGACTGCTGTAATTTGTAAAAGATTCTGTATTGCTGGGTGTTATTGCCATATCATTCAATTTACTCCAGTTTACATCCTGAAATTGTGGACTTGTCAACTGTGCCTTCAGGGAGTTTGTTAGCAGACAAGACGCAGCATCTGTCCCCTCTGTAGCACCTTCACATCGCCCGGCATTAACACAAGGTGAGAAAATAAAATAAACTGTGAAATTCACTGAAATAATTAAACTTAAAAGTCTTGGGTCTAATGTAACAGCAAACATTTTACATATGTGCATTTTTAATTTCTCTTCCCACAATGAAGCCAAACAAATGAAACCATTTTCCAGAAGAAATTCATGAGTGTCTGAGGGGAAAACCTGTGTCCACAGCAATTTTCTGAGCTTGTCGAGTGCCACCTTGTCCTGTTGTCATGGTGATGTTGTCACCAACGTATGTTGGAGGGAGATATGCACAGACACAGGGAGGCTTTGTCTAATTATTGCTTGAAAACGGGTCACTGCGGAAAAACCAAAATGTCACCAATAAAGTGGGCTTTTGTGGAATATTTTGATATGTACTTTTCATGGATTAGCATATAAATTGAAGAATAACAAAAATAATGTACATGCAAACCTTACATGAGTCAGAGTTTGAATGCCAGTATCACAAAAGGAAATAGGTAGCGCAGTGTAACAATAGTGTGTAAGCTGTTTGGTTTGTCGAGTATTGGATTAAAGCAGCAGCAGCTAATTTGCTCTCACAAGTAAATTACAAACCCATCAAGAGCTTTGACAATACGAGTGCTGTAAGAAGAAAATAATAATCTAATTTCTTTTAAAAGACTGTTGTTTTGTCCAGAGTGTTTCTCTGCTTTTCATGTATTGCATGTTGGGATATGGTCCAGCCTGACACCGAATAGAAACATCCAGGGTAACTCTTTCTAAGGTGCTTGTATGTATTAGTTAACAGGTAATAAAGCCCTTATAAGAAACATATTAACATTATTTTATATCAATAAGACAATATTGTTTATAATAGCCTATAAGTGTAGCATAAACATGTTTATTGTTAGATTCTAAAAATTTTTTAGGCATTTGTAAGAAGCATATTACGAACAGTGTAAGAATTAAAAGCCTTATGAGTTTTGAATTGTTTATAACAGCATTACAAACACATTGACTGAGTTTAACTACCCTAGCAATAATGTCTTTGTTAAACCTTTATGTACTTCACCACCTAAGCATCTTTTTCCTCACATTTTTTTATTAACCTTTACAACATGTAGTGCTCATAACACGGATGAGCGGTAAAAACAGTTACAGTAACTCTAACACTTTAACTTTAACACTAGAGTGTGTGTCCTTACCACAGCAGCCTGGGATCTACTCCAGCAGAGGCTCTTTGTTGCATGTCAACCCCTCTTACTCTCGTCCCTTTCCTGTCTCTCTTCAGCTGTCACTGTCCAATGAAGTCAAAATAATTTAGGGTAGTTAACCGTTAATAAGTGCATAATAAAGGATTTATTAACCTTAATAAGCATTGTTCTTGGTATAGATCCAGTTAATAATCAAAATAACTAAGAAACTCGTGAGTCTTTTATTAACGTTCTGAAGCAGTCAATAAACTGTTTTTAAATAAGCGCTTATAAATGTCCTATAATATAAAAGCTGTGTTATATTGCTTATAAAGTCTCATTAACAGATATTAATGTTCACAAGCATCTTGGGCTTTATTATAAACACTATAATAAACACTTATTACATGCACCTTATGGAGAGCAGATAGATGGTTGAATTTTTGCTACTTTATTCTAGGCTAATTACTGCATAAATGCACCTTTTGTCAGAATTTCCACTTTGTATATCTCATCTTCTTTCAGTAAACGGAGATAAAAGGAAAGGAGGCAGATATCTGATTAGCACAATCAGACAAGGAGAAGCACAGTCTGTGTTCTGTACTTTTGTATTCTCCTTTTGTTGCTGCACTGTGATTTGTGTTGAGTGGGCTTGTCACCAATTAGCTCAATGAGAGTTAATAAGTGTGGAGATGCTCTTACTAAACAATCAAAGCCTTAGCCACTCATTTATCACAGCTAATGGAATGGCTTACTGGTTTTTAGTTAGTGAAGGAGGTTGAACTGATGGATAAACAAGATTACAAAAACACAAGTCAGTGGTCATGGCAGCTGAGGCACGGCTCCCTCATGATCACGATCAAAGCGCCTTGAATACATGCATAAAAATAAAGAAAGAGTTTGGTCTGCTGAGATTTGACGAGGCCAGCTTCTGCCACACCACTGGTCGTCAGGCCTTTGAGTGTTCTTGTTTGACCTGATGAAACAAACAAGCCCAGCAGATCTGTGCTGCTGCTGTGGCCTTCAAACACGATGGAAAAGTAGGATCACACAAAGGCTTCGAAGACTCTTTATTCAAAGAAGCATTATACTGAATCAGAGACTAATATTCTGACTCATGCCTTCATCAGAGGCAAAGAGAATTGATGAGTCAGAAGATAGAGCTTTGATATACATGTACAGGGAATCCTACAGAATTTTTGCATCATTCATTATTAAGGCTGTCATCTGTATCCCTTCGCTTGCTTTTCATATCGGCACCATCTTGTGGTCCACTTCAATGCTGTGATGGGCTCCTTTAGTGCATTTCACGCCAAATCAAATTCTCAAGCTTATTAATCCACAATAAAGTCTATAAATTTATCACAATAAAAAGGACACATTCCAGAGACAGCTCTAGCTCTTCATATATTCCACATAGCAGACGTGTATTTCATTAAAGTGTCCAAAATGCTTTGAAATGGGATGAATTTATATGCGGGGACCCTATTTTAAGTAGTGGGGCTGCCCAGGAGACGCATTTTAATGTTGAGAACGAACTGACACTTTCTATTGTTAGGTTAAACTTAGGATAGACAGTATGATCCATATGACTGAGGATATTTAAACAGTAATGACGATGATGATGATCCTAAAAAATCAGCACCAGCCGGTCTCTGCAAAGAGCCTTTGTTTTCATCTCCTTAACTCCACAAGTCAATAGTTAGTTGCTGCTCTGTGCACACAAGAGGACACTGAGAGTCAGTTTCAGCAAAATAAGACAAAACTGGATTAACAAGATGAAAGCCACCAGGCAGCACAAGAAGCAGTTTAAATTCTCACACAAATGTATTCTGAATAAATAAAATAGCATATTTCTATGCAGCATAAATTCTATTTATGCAGAATGCATAAATGCAGAATTGATTTTCTATGACAAGTCACGTTTAGGAGCTCCTCTAAACTTTTAGCTGAGGCGAGGGCTTGCAGTCACAGCAGGGCACAATAGAATAATGCATCCAGAAGTACTTGAATATTATTTTTGACAGAGATTATTTAAAAAGGGTGATAATATTTCCACCGTCTTACATTCTGACCAGTAAGGCCACCCCGTTTCCTACGCTAATGCATTAAGATGCACAGGTCTTTCTTTAACTTGATTGTCTTATATGTAAGTGCTACATAGTGCTGTGTTATCAATCCACTTTACATTACAACTACGACAAGTGCAGCGTTTAGTATGCTAAAAGCTGTGAGGGATGAATTTGTGAGAAGGAAGACTGTTTTCACTGTGCTGTTTTGGAGTTTGTGATTGAAAATTATTTCTCTGTTTGGATCATTAGCTTAATACACGTAAGCGGATTTCAAAAAGAGCCTGGGAAGATAGGCTAATTCCACCTGGAGAGGTTTCTAAATGTCTCAGAGTGAAATGACTTCTCCATTAGCACGAACCTCTCTGCTAATCCTCTACCTCATTAGTTACTTGAATTGGGTCCAGTGATTGAGTTCTAATTGTAGAGTGAAGTATTAACCTGGGGAAAAAAGTTGCCTGCAACATCAGATCTCCTGTATCTTATAAACAACAGTAGGCATGCAGCAACTTGTCACTCCTCTTTCATTAGCTCTCTTAGTCCTTTTATTTGTCACTGCAGCTCATAGAAGTGCACCTCATCCAAAAGAACATGCAGAAAAATGCAAAATCTCAATGCTTCAAAGTCTAGAGACAATGCTGCAATGCTGCAGACAACCCAACTCTACAGGAAAGGCATATTTGAAACTGCTGATGTTGGCCTGGGATGTGTGTATGGATAGGGATGTGGAATATGATCAGAGAAACTGAAATGTATCAGTGAAGAACAGCAGCGCTCATGCACAGCCTTGTGGGAGGAACGAGCCAATCCTATCTGCTCGACACACACATACACAGATGCTCTCTCTCTCTCTCTCTCTCTCTCTTTCTCTCTCTCACTCACACACACACACACACACACACACACAGAGTTGTTGTGTTGTCGAAAAATATCAAGAGACTTGCTGGTGTTATTTGTCACTGCTGCCTGCAAGCACTTACATATGCTGTGCTGGAATGTTTCTGAAATCTAAAAATGAAAAATGATGCAACAAATGCTACAAGTTTCATCTACAGTGAAGTTAAAATATCTTCAATATCTTGCGTCATGTAATTTTATTACGTCTTATCATTTAGATTGTCATGGCTCCGAGTCGTGATGAGGAGGAGACCAGTATAGGGGAGAGAAAACCTGTTTTTCTTGATAGCTTTGTTATTTAAAGTGGAAACTTTGTTTGCTTTAACTTGTCATTATTATGTAAATGTCGATTGCTGTCATTCAGGGAACGCTTCCTATTGTAATTTGCTAAAGCTATCAGATGGCGTGTATCGTAGAGCGGATAATGCACCAATAACATCATGATGGGAAAATAATGAATACAAGAAAGAAAAGCGACAGGAGGATAGGAAATACAAACGTGACATTTCAAAGGCATATACTTTGTTTAGAGATGAACATCCTATTTCTGTGTGACGACACTGTGAGCAGCCTTCTTATATTTATTTGGGGTTTTATATGAACACACCTAAATGTGTTTGTTGAAGTCTGTTAACACCGTTTTGAGTGATCTCAAAATTTATGTCAACTTGTACCTAATAGGGACTGTGAGAACTGATAAAGCACCTCCTCTGTAAAACAGGACACCGGGTTTTACAACCACAATGAATGTTATAAAGCTCCTGGCTGCCTTGAGATTAACAGCCAATTCATTCGGTTTACAAGTGTCTCATTAATAAGGAGTGTCTGAGAGATAAAGAACAAAACACTGTGGCGGCGTATCTATGTCTATAAACTGAGTGCCTACGAATGTGGCGGCTATTTTATTTGTTTGTTGGCTTTTACTTTGTGTTTGTTGTTGTGCTTGGAGTACCTGACGCAAACTGTGGGTTTGAGAACAATGACAGCAGACCAGATAATAACTTGTAGCTTGTAATATAAAGGCAGTTACTCTGTATTTAACATCAGTATAACTGTCACTTACTGTAATATTTCCCCTCTCTCTGGAGTCTCCTTTAGTATCAGTCTCTCAGGTTTAAAGGTACTCTGTCCACTAAAATATCATCATAGTCTAAAGGCACCCTCCTTGTGTCAATTTTTTTTATTTATTTATGTATTGTTGAGTATGTTTTAATGAAAGGAAGGTGATACTTTTAAATAATATTAGATCTTTTCAATCAGTATTTACTTAATTCAGAAACAAGCTTAAATGTCTTCTTTTTTTTATATATCTACAGTACAAGCATATAAACAGTAAGTGCTTGATGTTGGATACAGGTAGTGAAGGATTTTAAGCCATAAACTTAATATGTATAAGGATATTCTCTGGAATTCAGCAAAACATGCACACTGTTACAATAATGTAGATGCTGTAAATTTAGGTGCGCACAGGCAGAATGTATTTATATTTCCACATTTCCTGGCCCATTAGCTTCCTTTGCCTGAGCAGTATCCCATTTAACAACATCATCAAGTGATATTCTGTATAGGGGATATCAGTATTACAGCAAAACTTCAACAGAGCCCCTCAAAATGTCTTCTTGTTTGCCAGTATAGTCTATTCTCCTGAGACAAACTTCATCATCATCGCTCTGTAGACTGGTGTGTCAGTATACAGCATTGCCACTAGGTGGTAGGCTATAATCACAAACTCCTCCATTGTTGAACATTACCTGACAACGTTCATGTGTGTGTTCATATTCCAAAAAAACAGACAGAAAAATAAAATCAATTCTGCTTCATTTTAAAATGATTTTTTGATATAATCTATGATTTTACTCATTTGACTCAAATTGATTTGGTGTTGCCATGGACTGTAATTTATAACGAGTAATTAATCATGGTGACGATCCTCAAGTTGAGTATGACAGACTAAATGCCAAAGAGGATAATAAATGATTGGATCAAATGTAATACACCAGGGGGCAGGAGAGCTTTATCAAGGACTAGTACATGGCGGCAAATGAGGGGATATAAAAAGAGAAATCATGAATATGCATTGATTTTATCCAAATTTGACTTATGAAATGAAAGTAGAAGGTAAAATAGGTGAAAGAGAATTTCCTTAAGATGACTCCTTTTGTACTCAGTAACACTGCTAAAACTACACTTTAATAAAATGATCACTTCTTCTTGTGAAAGGTAAAACATTGGAGCAATAGCAGTGGTATTTGTTTCACCCAGTTCCAATCTAAGTGAAATATATACATCTTCATGGCAATTATTCAAAGTGAGTGATTCATCTTTGCTGTGGTAAGTTAAAGACAGAGCCATGCTTTGAAGCTACATCCTTATCACTGGCACTCAGGCTCCATCTTCACTGTGTGTGAACTGAAGTAGCATTAATTAAGTGGCCCACATGACTTTATCATGGACTTAAAGTAGCACCTCTGATTAGACCATGTTTTTCTAGCAAAAAAGTTCCCACACATTCCTAATATGTACAGTATCCGTCTTGCCATGTGTGATACATGCCATTAAATCAGTTAATGAACACTGATTGAGGCTCAGTTAATCATTTTTACATTCACATGCGACTTTTCAACAACAACAAAATGTGTTTGGGGGAAATGTAATCCTGTCTGAGAACAAACTCAAAGGAAATGAGAACAAAAACTTTCACACCAGATTGAAGAATTTACAGATTCAGTCAGTACAGTATGTACACAGCTGCAAAATATTCTTCTAAGACACGATAGCTACGTGTGGATCTTAGGCTGAGAATGTTGGTCTGTGGGCCAGTTCAGCACTTTGGTCCAGACTGAAATATCTCAAAGACTTTGAAAGGATTGCTTTGAAAGTTTGTACACGCATGGTCCCCTGAGGATAGACCCTACTGACTCTGGTGATCCTCTGACTTCTCGTGTAGCACCACAACTAGGCTGACATTTTCTAATCTCTGTACGGAAATCCATCCAGTACCTCATGTGACATTCAACACATTTCACTCAAAACTTTTCATTTCACTCGAACATTCATATTCCCATTCTGTTATTCTGTTTGCTGTATACTTACTTACTAGTCCAGCAGCAAGAAGCCCAGCTTGGCGTCTTGTCTTTCAGCCTTTTGTTTCACAAAGTTCTCTCCAAAAAATTCCTTTCCAGATTTACCCTTGTCCAGTAACTTCTTGCTTGGTCACTCTCTTCTCTTTTTAGCTTCTTCCGTTAACGTCCCTTCTGTCTTTTCACCTCTGTTATCATGTCCATAGAGGCTTCTAAGCCTGGTTACATTGCCCTCTTGCCCAGCTCCGGTTCTGGCACAACACAGGCTCCGCTCCCTGCATTCCCCCAGAGATGTGCGGGGGGCAGAGTGGGAATGCAGACACACCATTCACCTGATTACACATCAATGTAACACCAAAATGATTTATTAAATGGTAGAAAAGTTACACTTTGTTACTTTAAAGAACCACTGTGTATAAGTACAGCTTTACAGAGCTGCTAGCATGGCCGTAGATTGTCTTCTTTGGACATCCACAAACTGTTTTCCTTCTCATTTCCTCACAAGATCAGCTTGTAGCAACTAAAGCATGATTGAGGCATTTGTGGTTACTTTTGGCACCAAAAACATCTCGATTAAGATTACAGAAACTGTGATCATAGTGAACAATTGTCAACGCTAACTTTAAGTATTAGACAAACACAAATCATGATGTTAAATTGGAGCATTTTGGACATCCATCACCACAACTGCAGAACTGCGGAAAGTCACACTTCTTCCTCTACTGACAATAAATGTTCTCAGTGAGCATAAATCATGATTGCAAGTCAGTTGTGTACGAATGTTCCTAGAACACAGTGAGTGTAGAGATACAGGGTTAGATAAACACAGATGTTACTTTATGTTGTGATAATATAATCCACCTCCCCCAGGGAAGGCACCCATTGTTGACATTTTTCAAAACAGCCTTCACCACGCCAAGTACAGCCGAGTACATACATTGCAGAAAAAGTGAACTTTAGAAAATAGCTGGGACAGCCTCTCATATATAAACACAGTATGAAAACGGCAAGACAGTAACAGTAAATCACAATGACAAATCCAAAATCAGTATTCTCTGCATCCAAACGTGATTTATTTGTTTCCATCAGAGATAAAATTTCTACCATTGAGTGAAGCCTCGTCCTTATGTCTTTGTCTCAATTATCTTCCTGTCATAAATCATATCCTACCCTCTTCCTTATCGTTTGAATAACTACTTTCTAATTTAAAAAGGCCTGCTGTGGGCTCACTAAAATTTCTACTGTGGTGGAAATATAGCTACTATTTCTATGTGTGCCATTGTTATTATTGCTCCTGCAGTAATAGTAGTGCCCTGACCATTATTCCTCTCATATTTAAGCGGTGTCTGCTCACACTCACAACACTGTATAGTCTAAACTCTTTTCCCTTGAATTACTCCAATGACGTTTTCCAGGAGCCTTTAGCTGGTCTGCGTTTACGTACGAACTTCTGCTCTGATGCACACTGGCAAAATGAAGAAGTTTAAGAGAGAGTAAGTATGTTTTCAGACTAGACTGGCCAGTACTCTTTCCTTTCCCTTTTCCTAAGTGGTCTGTAGTTTTTGTGCCAAATGCCTCAAACTGAGCCCAGAAGCTTAGTCAAAAAAAAAAAAAAAAGCTGCCTTGAGAAGACTTTCCCACCTGAAAAGATGTTGTTTTGATGAATTAACAATTAATCCACACTGGTGTCATTTTTGTCTCCTTCCAGGAATTGCTGTTAGAGTTAAAATTCCATGTGAAGTGAAGAAAAGCTGTTTATATCACCAGGGGTAACAATTAACAAGCACAAAACAGATTGCATCTTGTATGACTGACACCAAACTTCATCAAGTGCTCTGGTAATTTGTTAAAATGAGCTAAATAACTCACTATAATTGTTTACCAATTAGGATTAATTCACATAACTCCCCATGGGACTGTGGAGTATTCTGTTCACAGCGATTGTCTTGAGAAGATGGCAGTGGATTCATGGGCAGACACTTCAAAACATCAGGATTAGAAACTTTCTGCTCGGCTAACGTGGCGTACGTGAGAAAATAAGTTTTTTTGTGATTTGGATGAAGTGATTATTAATTTCCCCATGTGGGAATAATAAAATGTATCTTATTCTTATCATAAGTTTGTTATGAGCCATGTATTGAGTATGCTGGTTTTGGATACCTGGTGATAAATCACTGAACAGCAGGACAAACTCAGACCGACTTCAGCGCAGATCACTCACCAGTACAGAGCTCCATCATTAGTATTACTCTCAGTCTGCAGTCAGAAGGCCGGTGGGAAATAGCGTGTCAAAACACCTCCAAAATTTGGCTGCATGTGAAGGTTTGTCACAGAATTTCCAACAGTAGATTTATAGACTGAATTTGCCTCCACTGAAGTAAGTGTGAAATGCTTCTTTTGCAGTAACTGGCAGTGTGCAGCTATAGACGCCATTTCTCTGGGTTGTTTGTGTGAATGGACAGAGAGACACAACAAACCAGGTGTGCTGTCACACACACGATTATATAAATTTCTGGAAACTGTGCTGTACTGTACATAATTATAATATGCACGTTCCCCTGGAGTCTCATTTTTAAGAAAGAAGCCACATTTTTCCATTTATGGACCTCATTTCTGAGACATCAATACTTTAAGTACACTAAATAAGAGTTGTACTTAAAACTAACCTTACAAGCCTCGCTTATGTTTGGTTATTATTTTTGTATAATCTAATTGAGCTGATTATCATTATATTTTTATCCGTTTCGTCAGATATTTTGCACCTGTGCACATTTAGTTAATGTAACGCACATTGCATTCATTATTTCGGGAAATAAATATGCTCTAGGTTCTTTCTGAATAACTGATTAAATGATTGCTTATGGTCATATTTCAGCGTGTTTTCTGTTGCTTTACAACCAAACAAAGGCATGAACATTAAAAGCAGAGACAACCGATGCGTATGGCCATGAGGCGTACTGTACTGTACTTTGGGAAAACAAGTGTGGGGGTGTTGCAGCATGGTTAAGAGAAATGAAAAACATGAGATATTAACCACTGCGTCCAGTTTTCTTAAGAAATGCCAACACACAGGTGGTTTGTACTCATCTGAGGCCGGTTTAAATGTGAAAAGTAAATCATGGCACAAATGATTTTCTCCTCAAACTCAACCCCAGAACCAACATTTTTTATGCACTGTGGCACCTTCTTCTTTGAGGGGGTTGTGTTCGGGTCTCTGTTAGCGTCTCGTTGAAATGAATAAGTTAGTTTTTTGTTTTTGCTGCAGAGTTAGTGTCAGCCCTCCTTCGCCTCAAGCCACTGTGTCTTTGTTTTGTACAAGAAAACTTCTCAGTAGGAACACCTGCCAAATTCTTGCAGAAATAATGAAAGAGACACATTTTTAATGTAGCTATTAATGTCCTAGTCTGCCAAAAGTACGTAGAGCTCAGATCCGGGAGCTTAATATTTGTCATCTAGGTTGCCTTCAGCAAGGATCCCGAGACTATCAGCATGTCTGGATGATTTGCATAGAGCTGTTCACTTAAACTCATCTAAACCTGATCATGCATATGGAGGCTTGACATTTCATGCCAACAGTGATGTATGTCAAACTTGTTTTGCACTCATCTGCAAATGTGCCAACAGTTAAGGTTTTTGAGTATGTGTCAGACATCTTAATTTCTTTTGCCTTTAAAATATATTATGTCACAGCAAAAGATGATTCCATGAATACTGATAACAGAAATATTGGTGGGCCCAAAGGCAAAGAACAATACAATAGTCATACAACAATAGTTTTATCTCATTTCATAACATTACTATGCTGCTATAATAGCCTGCATTGTTCTGGGGAGGCTTTCCACAAAATGTTGGAACCTTGCTGCAGGGATTATTAGGTGATAAGGCCTGGCTTGAAGTCGGTGTCCCAGGCAAGTTCCTTCACATCAAATTCAGAAAAACATTCTTTTACAGACCTCGCTTTGTGCACAGGAGTACTGTCATGTTTAAAAAAGGAAAGGGCCTTTCCCAAACCAAAATATCAGTGTATGCTAATTATTACCTATTTACTAAGTAAAATAGTAAAAGTAAAAGTACAAAAGTATTGGCATTAAGATATACTTTAAGTATAATTATAGTCATTATGCTGAATGCCACAATTCAGAATATTGTATATTATCAACTAGGGTATTCTATGGGCTGTTATTTTTGCATAACAGACTGCTCCTATGCATAACATAACCATTCTGATGAGTTCTGACTGAAAACTGTGGATGATTAGCAGACACAATAATTTAAATTTCTACAATAATTTGTTGTAATTGTTGAACAAAAATAAACAGCTTCAGGTTGATGCAAATTGTTTGTCACTCTCTCATGGTTTATTCTGCAATAATGACCGGCTTGCTGTACCTCACGTATAGACACATACATGTGTTTGGCCACATGCGTTGAGTACAGTTTCCATGTGTAACATGTAACAAATTATGTTTTGTATTAACAAATGCTGCAGTGTTTTAGCTGAGTTAATGTTAACAATACACTGCAATGAGATTCAGATGATGTAGAGAACATACAATAGATATGATTATAACTTTTCCAGTAACTGATACAACATGTTGACAGATTCTCTGTCTCTGTGTCATTTTGTCCTGAGAGGTAAAACAGGCGCTTACCTCTTGTCCGACATAATAACACCTCAGCATGTAATGTGTTAGACACCCTGTGCCATCTCTTGCATCTGACCATCTGGTCCATTTAGCCTTCTCTGTGTCATCTCTTTCTCTGCATGATTCATCCTAGGGTTTAAAATTCACACTGGGTCATAAGACTGAGAGATGAGAGTGCTGATGGAAGATGTAATAGCTGGGGCAACATTAGGCCATAAGGACACAAGCCAAAGCTGGGCAGAAGAAAATGGGAGATTAAAGGGTCAGTTCACCCAAATAAGGATTTGTGTTTTCAAACTTCTGTTTCCAGATGCAATGTGTTGAAAAAGTAAAATAGGAACTTAATTTGCAGAGACATTCAGTTACTCAAATAATCCACAGACCCAAAAATAGATTATTATAAATTATTTTTGATATGTACTACACTTTTGATAGATGAAGTGCATATGTGTAGTCCACAACCCCTATTTATCAGTCTAACTCAAAGTGAGACAAAAGCCAAGGACTGAATCCCTTTAGGTTTTTGGGTTTTAGACAGATCTTGTAGCTGATTGACTCCATAGCAAAGGGCTAATTTTCACGGCGAAAAAGATTAAATGAATGCCTCCTTAAATAAACACAGCAATCATACACTTGACTGGAAATGAGTACAAATACTTTTTGCTCATTGACAACACAAACCAGGCAGTGTTTTTCCATTATAAATCATTACATGTCTGCACTACTCTTCATTTTGCAATTCAGACTACAACCATAGCTTACACTAATTAATACGGATGCCCATAAAACAAAAAGAGGGAGGTGAGAGCAGCACAGAGACTAAGAGTATCCTGTGATCCCGGTGGCAGTTTAGCATCGATTTGCCATTTGACACAGACGCAGTTATTGAAACTAATGGAGGGCCTTCAAGGGGACAGAGGAGAAAAGAGGAAAGGAAAGGTGAAGAGTAGGATGGACACGTCTTTGGCGGTTGGAAAGCAGAGAAGAAAGTTGGAGTGAGTGCAGTGCCCTTTTATGATGGTCTGGTGGAGTTTGCTGTGTTTTCACCTGTTGCACTTGATTGCACGAACAGAGCTTCTGGCAGTAACACTGTGAAGAAATACCTCCTTTTCGTTCGGGAGCTTAACACGAAACTGGTCTGTAGAATCAAATGTTTGTTGTTTAAATGCAATGCAGTGTATCATATTGATAAGCACTCTCAGCTCCTATTTTTTATCTGTCAGATGAGAATGTACAAACTCTCCATCTGTCACTCAGCTCTTAGCGCCAAACATATATGTTTTCTCCTTGCTTGCTTCAGTCAACATTTGCACAGGTAAAATGTCCTTACGGTATAAGTGACCTCTTAATGTTACGCGGATGATAACTCTTCTCCCTTGAATGCAAAAGTTAAAGTAGCATTACAGTCTGACTTGGGGGCGTTGGGGGCACAAAGTTCAACTTTAATACTGACAGTGGTGGTTCGCATCCCATCTCATACCTCCTGTCAGTCAACAGGGATTTATTTAAAACATCTCTCCCTAACCTTAACAAAGACTAAAACCTAAAAATCAAACCATAGAGGAGCCAGATCAGAAAATGTTCTGACCTTAAGCTAGATTTACATTCAAACATAGCACAGATTTGAACCCAATTTCACAAAAAAAAAGTGGATTAACTTTTCATCTATTACTGTAGTGCAGTTATTAGAAGTTGAGAGACAAAGATCTGGTGGTGCTGTCTCCAGTTGGGCACCATTAAACCACTGCAGGAAGAGAAATGTGCCTCCCTTTTTGTAAGTATGTGGACATCTTTTCTGCTGTGATGGTGTCTAACACAATTGTTATGGTGCTGTCAGCTCAGTGGGTGGTAGGAGGGGATTGTTATAAGTCAAGTCTTTATTGTATGCATTGTTATCTGCTGTCTTTTTGATTTCATAAAAAAAAAAAAAAGTTTCAAAAAGTCAAAAGAGCCAGTCCAATCCCAAATGGTGAAAAACATGTAAGCACAATAGAAATATGGTATTTATGTTTGTTCCATGTATACATTTAAAGAAGGTTATAGTCTTTTCATCACTCTGCGGCTCCAGTGGATGTTTAAGGGGGTTTATATACCTGTGCTTTTTGGTTCATTTAAATCAGACTGTGGTGAATTTTTCCCCTCGGTGCGATTAGTTTGGGCAGGTGTGAGCACACTAATTGCACTGGGGTAGTTTTAAGGCTTTTTTTGGATTGCTTGGATTTCTCTCTGTATGAAAAGAAACTGAGCCAAGTCTATAAACTCATCAGCTCGTCCCCAAACTATGGGCGTGAAAACACCTAAAGTCACACGCTTCATGTATAATTATGAATCTGTTCCCATTTCATTTTCCACCTGAACCAAACATAAAAACACTCACCACTCCATCCACTCACCAAGCAAATATTGAAAGACATCTTTAAAGACTATCAAGTATTTTATTTTCTTGATTTCTTTCATTATGTTTTTTTTCTTCCATTCAGTTAATGACTTATAAGACAAACCACTTTACCGTACCATACAATACCAGCCGTCTTATCTCTATTCCCAACCATAAGCATTACTATGCTGCTATAATAGCTGTAATTCTTCTGGGAAGGCTTTCCACAAAATGTTGGAACCTGGCTGCAGGGATTTGTTCCCATTCAGCCGCAAGAGCATTAGTAAAGTTGGGCATTAATGTAGGGCGATAAGGCCTGGCTTGAAGTTGGTATTTGGGGTGGCTGAATTTTCTGTGCAGGCCAGTAAAGTTCTTTCACAGCAAACTCAGAAAATTATTTCTTCACAGACCTCGCTTTGTTCACAAAAGTCTTGTCATAGTAAAAGAAAAACAGAGAGGACTTCTGTTGCCACAAAGTTGGTTTCAGTTGTCTAAAACATCATTGTATGCTACAAATCTCCTTATTTGGAGATATAAGGGCTCCAGACTAACTATAAAAACAGCCCTAAACCAAAAGGCACACAGACTTGAGTAAAAGTAGCAAATCTGTGTCATACTTCCAATTATATGCTGATTGCCCACTGGATATGATTAATTTTATCATGGCATGAGGGACAATGTAAATAAATAAATGTTTTCTTTTACTGTACATACTGTGTAAAGATGCAAATCCCATACGCTCTAAATTACACACCTGGTATGCATATTCTCAGAGTGTACTGTAAAAAACAACAACACTGCAAAATGTGTTTTCTGTCTCTTGACTGATTAGGGGAAAGTGAAGGTTAAACAGTCAGAAGTCCAGGGCCATTTTTCATTCCCAGTCCCTGGTGCTGATTAATTAAAGGGGGTTATTACATATTACATAATATTACATAATAACCTAGTCCTGACTTAACAAGGCCTTGCAGATGTTTTTGCTAGAGTTGGAAAAAGGTCATTTTTTTGTGTTTTGATGTGGATGCAAGTGCTGAGCAACACCGTAAACTGTAATATAAACATAAAATAACACAATAAGAAAAGCTGAGAGTTGACTCGACTTTTCTTATATACAGTATATATAGAGTATGGCCAATAGCTGGGTTACTTAAAGCAACATTTTGTAGAAATTGTTATTTTTGGGATTTAGCACCACCAGTTTCAGAATGCAATACGACTGTGGTAACAGTTGTCCATGTGTATTTGTTATAATTACATTACTTATAATAAAAAACTGGCAGGTCGCTAACAGCCAAACATCAACATGACATAATATTATCCAACAACAAGAAGCACAGCTTGTATGCGTCTGTCTTTCAGCTTTTTACTTCACTAAGGTCTCGACAACAACTAAAAATCAGTCCCAGATTTACTCCTGACTTCTTGCCCGGTCACTCTCGCCTTTTCTTTTCTTAGCATCCACTCCCCCCAGTGCTTTGAGCTCACAGTCCGGGCAGCCTGGCTGACAAACTGAGCTAACATTAGCTAACAGCAGCTATAGATCACAGCAGTTCACTGTCTATTAAGAAACTTTGTAAATCACAGAAAGATGAGACAGAAACCATTTTCTCCATTAAAAATATGATCCAGTTTGACCAAAATCAGTGAAATACCTGGTGGTGTGTGACTTTGTGCAGGTACTAAGCATTACATATTACATAGTGCAAGAACAGATTTGATTACACATCACTGTAGCATCAAAATGATTTTGAATCTGTGATTTAATGGTCAGAAAAGTTTACTCCGATGCTATCATTTATATGCAGGTGAAAATTATAATAATGTGAAACAGCCAAAATGATCCAAACTACAATCAGACTCTGGACGTTGTAGACATTACACGGTAAAGGTTATGAGGCCAGGTCAGGATATGAAAAGAGAGATGGCTGAAGTATACTGAATTAAGATTCACTCTGTTATGGTTCAGTTGAACTGAGCTCAGCAGGAAGAACACCACTTGAGTGAAACCACAGCAACTACCCAGTGAAATTAGCCTTTCAGTGAACCTGAAAAACACAAACCCAGACAGAATATGAATGACAGTATTATTCCTGAACTTACCCCAAGCAACAGTATATATATGCATATATATATGCATTGAAATGACCTTTGGTAAACAATCCAAAACCACATTAATTATTCATAACCTCTGTTTTTTGAATTCTATGGTGTTTGTGAGTTATAATATGTTTTGTCATCGGTTTGAAAATCTGTTGTTTCAAGGTTTTCCATGTTTAAGACCTCTTGAGTAAGAGTTACCCAGAAACAAAATCATTATCAAGGGGAGGGGATTTATCTGTCATAGCTGTATCTACCTTAACTTGCATCTGTCAGCGAATTCCACCCAACAACCTAACCCTGACCATATACAATCTCCTCTCTTCACAAGGTGTAATCATATATCGCTCTGGGACTGGATGTGCTGTGATGCACTGAATAAGAATGATAGCAGTTTAGATTCAAGTCATGAACAGAATTAAAGCCTCGACAACCAATCCTCAACCCACACAGGTGTTTTCACTTATGTTCCCTGATTAGACCACTTGTGAGAACAGCGTAGGCGTCAACTTTGACATCTTGCTCATTCTCCTGTTAGTTCCGCTGCACCTGTTGGAGGTGGGACAACTTACAGCATTTTCCATTGCTCTTATGCCGGATTCAAGCAATAGTGGCTAATTGTGTTCACGCATCATTTCAAGATGGTTACCTCACTGTTCGCCTTCCGATTAACAGCCTAAAGCTGAGCTTCTTTAGTTGTTTCACATATGTATAGGGTTAAAAACTTTTTCATTTGTTAACTAGTAACACCATATGCAAGTGAAGAGCATATAGCTTCTTTTAAATGCTTAAAATTTATAGTTTCAGCTTTCCAAAAGTGGATTTTTTCTGATTTCATTAAGCTTCTAAGATAGTAAATTGAATATCTTTGGGTTTTTGACATTTAAAGATGTCAGCTTTGGCTTTGAGAAATTGGAATGGACATCTTATAGACTTAATTTTATAGACGATTAATCAAGAAAATTGTTCTGAACAACACAGCGTGAATGTTACTTAGTTCACAGAGTTTGGTGACATCGTCATTTCCAGCATAGCTCCGCCCAACTTCAACCTGACCAGATCTGTTCAGCCTGGAAACTTGAAAAATGTGTTGGTGAGCAGGGCTTAGACAGAATTTGAGGGATGTTATATGCCTAGCCCTTGTAAGCTCATCCTTCAGTGCCACAAAACAGTAACATTTGCCATAAAACGTGTATTGGGGCAAACCGGTTTGCCCATATACAGTACATGTTCTTAACACAAAGCCATGTTACTACCACCATGACTATGACCAATGACTGGACGCATTTCAACACACTGAAAATGTCAGTGTTTCCACTTGACATTTTTTGCAATGAACACAATATCCTGGCTAACCTTTAAACCACTCCATTTATCATGGATCGCTTTTCTGAAGGGTTTGATGTTGAGCTGAATGGATTCTGCAGATGTACAGCTTCCGGCAGACAATGACTTTGATTGAGAAGAGCAACACATTGATGATTTCAAACAAACAGACAGTAATTAGAAAGATATATCATGAGGTTGGATGCAAAAATGTAGAGAGCATTACATTCTCCTCCTTGGGTTTTCGATCTTGGCATTCCATATATTTGACACGGTTTTATGTGCATGTACACGGAGAGATGTTACTGAGTCAGGCAAAACGGTTGGGCATGAACAATAATGAGGAATGTGCAAACAAAATGTAAATGTAGAAATGGAAGACGTAAAATATGCAAAATCAACATACTTGTGGAAAACATCCAGATCTGGCACAGGATTCATTGCAACAAATATATTTGATGCTGTGAATACTTGTGCTGACAGCACAATAGAGTGTGGAGATGGCTGACCTCTTCACAGTATTTTTGTGCAGAGCAGCACTTTGTGGCAGTGTTATTTTTCCATGTAAATAAAAAATGAACTTATATGCACCCTGGAGTTGAGGCAATAAAAAACCTATTCAGTGTTTTAGAAAGATTGAAAGGGGAAGGTGGAAAGGGAGGGCAGGATTGTGGCTTTATCTTCATCAATCAAGTGTAAAGACACCAGGTAAATTATGACGAGAAAACTGATTATAATTAATTCTCTTCAGCCTTATGATATTTTTAGCTGGGTCAGCTGCGTAACGACAGCTTAATTGAGTTTCGTGTTTAAATGCAGCCTCAGAATTATCAGTATGCCCCTAAGTGCACCGCCATCTGCGACATCATGTTGATGACTAAATATTCTCCTAATGAACCATCCATCCAGCCAGACAGGTGCCATAATTTCGCAAACAACACTCAATCAAGAGCAAAAACGCTGTCACGACTCTTGATAAAAAATTCTGCAACCCTTATTTGCAAAATGAAGAAGAAAAGTGATCGAGAAAGAGGGTAAGAGCAAGGGTTTGGGTCGGGGCGGGGGGGTGACTGTATTAGACCTAAAGTAAACTCTGAATGAGGCACCAGTTTGAGCCCTTTAACACAGAGTAAATGATTCAGTAGAGGTTGTTAACTGATGCCAACGTTAAGTTATTTTTGGAACAGAGCTGTATTTTTTAGTTTCGGTTTAGAAAACGTGCTGAACACTGAAATATCCAGGCACAAATACTAACTTTTCCAAACCAAATTGTGCGTAAGACACGTTGTGCTTCTTATTCAATACCTAATTCAAAACACATTTCTTCATTATTTTTATTGATCAGCGTCTGAAGAAAAGGTTTTTTCACAGCGGGCATTTCTAACACCTCAAGCAGTGACAGTGAAAGACATGAGAGATGAGAAATCGATAGCTCAACAGAGCACTTGCGAACAACAGGTATTGGTGCTATAATGACTTTTCTTGGTTTATGACCTTTTGGCGGCCTTATCGGCCCCCTTTCTTTTCTTTGAGCGGGTGACGTCTAAAAATAGTTTTCTTTAGTCTGCCATGTTCATTGAATGATTGATTGATTGATTGATTTTCTGAGGACTGCAGATCATTTTCTTGTAACTGGGTCATACAGCAGTCACTTAAAGGCAGTAAGATGTATTTCTCTGAACATCTTCAAGCTGTTTTTGCTTTCCACTTACTGTTGGCATCATAAATTAATAATCACCGCCGCAATCTAAAACACCACACTTTGCATTCACAATTGATCATTACAGGATATCAACAAACCCTGTTGTAAATTGCAGGCTGATTGCAAAGTCAGTCATGCATTTTAATTTGTGCAAATCTCTGTTGAGACAAAGGCTGTGTGTTGGCGAGATGGGATTTTTATCATCTTATAACAAATGTGTTAATGCTCATAATGAAGGTTAGCCATAATAAACACAGCAATTTATTTCAAGTTAAAGAGATTAAAACATTTAAATGACAATATTTTTTCTGCTGCGGCACAGTATTATTGTTTATCAGAAAGTCATTATGTTCTTTCAGGAATGTTCATATTTATTAGTAGCAGGGCGTCATATAAAGTTGGAATATACAGCACATTCTCTAACAGTGCAAGACTGAAATGAGCATTTTAAAGAGAAGAAAGAAGGGGGAAAAATAGGAACGCAACTTCTGATAAAGTTGATATCCTGGCAGTTTTGTTCTTGTTTAAGGTGTTTGTAGGTGTTTGAGTGATACCGCTGGGTGCAAAGCATTAGGAAATGCTGATTTGATTGAAGGGTTTTATTTTTTACATTTCTTCAACAGGTCTTATAATTTTCACAGTTCAACACAGGCTGAATCTGTCACACTGTCATTGCAATAAACTCTATGTTTTTGACATTGTTGCCCATACATTCAGCAATCTCAGCAGTAAATGTTATTGTTTTTATAATGTGTTGCAACTCGGGAAGATTAAATCAGCTGCAGCATCAACAAAAGTTCCACTGTTCCTCCAAACTAAAGCCCTCGAGTCAATACAACTTCAAGTCAATACAACTTTAATCATGAATTTGCTACACCCTTAAAATAATAGGGAGAAATAACCTTGAGGGTGTTGTTTCCTTAGTGGGAAAGTTTATTTTCATATATTAAATATCTATAATAATGTAAAAACAAATAAACTACCTTATTCATCTATTTCCCTAAAACAGAATACTCATTTTCTCAATTATTGCTGGCAGGCAAAAGTAGCTAAAGCAGATACTTCTCACACAACTCAGCAGAAATGCTAAATACAAAATATACAAACAACTGTGCAAAATATATTAATGTATGTGTAACATGTGACTTCACTCTTGAGCAAAATCTAATTGCAGCCACGCTGCAGACAACAGTTAACATCGGAGCGGACTTAAAAAATAACTTTGTTTGTGTCAATCTCCTTTGAAAGCATGGTTGGCTGGAGTGTGATGGACATAAGGTGATTTTAGGGAGCAATAAAAACAGATATTAGACGTAATCTCATTCACAGCTCACAGAACAAACAGTTCGTCAATATGAGATCATCAAGTATAAATCAAAAGCGTGCAGGAGATGTACAGGACAATTAAGTGCTCTGATTGCACGGCTGTTTAATGAGGCTATTCAGGAGATAAATGACCCTGCGAATAAAGATGACTTGAATGTCTCAGTCCTGTGAGGTGGTTATGAGTTAAAACTTCTTGTGGTGGGGTGATCAGGAACGCTTCTCTCAATAGCTGCATGCTGTAAATGTGAGTGATGAAGTGTACAGTCGATTTGTTACAAAACCAATCCGATAAATCAATTTCTGCACTGTAGAAGATATAAAGTGTCAAGCTGCCCTAATCAGTTCATCTGCAGTAGTTGTGAAAGTTATTTTGTATTTTAATTTAGGCCATGTTTTTTTTCTTGTTCTCAGGTCTCTCTTGGAAAAGAGATCTTAATCTCAAGACTACCTGATTAAGTAAAGATCAATAATCTTGAGACAACAAACATCTTGGGCTTACACGTTTAATTGAAAATGCGAGGTATTTGTTATGGTTGAGTATACATAGCTAAAGTTAGAATTACAGACCTAAATCCTAACAAAAATATTGCCCAATTTGGACATTTTTGGAACTTTGTGACTAAAAATGAGTGTTCGACAGCACAGAAATAAAGTCTACAAAAACTCACACAGGGAATAGATGAAGTGGAGGGAGGCAGGAGGAAAGCAGGAAAGGAAAGAAAGTAACCTCCATTCAGTTTCAGTTAGATTTTAAGTTTTGAAAAAGTCAATAATTTCATTAATGAAATATATTATAATAGCTTTAGTTTTGTATATCATATTGCCCATGTATGCTTTCAAAATTTCTAAATTGACAGCAATCGTATTCTTGTTTTCCTGTCCTATCGACATGAATATCATCATTCACAGAGCTGTAGACTGCATTCCTCATGGACATCAGATCTCAGTTCAGGACAGTGGAGATGACCCCAGTTTGAGATACATGGTGATCCGAGAGGAAGAGAATGCATTGGTAAAGATTAGTTCCCACAAGCTTTGACTTAGCCTCCGAACTTGCTGGATCCCAGGGGCTTTCTCTGTGAGTGTGTTTGAGACAGTACATAAGCCACTCAGGGAGGAACACATGCAAATTATTAGGCAGGGAAACAAAATACACACAAAGAATGTATGTATCTTCTTCAGGGCGTATTAAATGCAAACATGGACCAATGAAAACTCAGGAAAAAGGATGCACTTGTAGAAGCAGTTGAACAGCTACATGTTTCACAATATTTGTCTGGTAAAGGTTTGACTTGTTGATTAACAAGACAACAGCAGCTTCAGGGAGGCTTTTTAAAAACTTTTCTGGCAAACTTCAATGACAACCAAGGTTTTAAGCTGACTCAAAGCAGCACATTACGGTGAGTTCCCACCAAGCGCAAAGCGAATTTTCGCTCACTCGCTTGACTTCACTCACACGATTATTTGTGTTTACTTGTTACTTGCAGGGTTAAAGCAGTAAATATTCACCACAATAAACAGATGTTACCGTGTTACGATTAAAAAGTTTGCCAAAAACGACATCATGATGCCGTTTTGTAAAAAGTGAAACTTCGTACATCTGTTCGCAGAAAGACAAGCAATCATTTGGATCCATCAGGGTATGCAAACTGAATCAAGTATTTTCAGTACTTCACAGGCTGTCAAACGTCCTTGCTTGCTTCTTTCCAAACAGTCTTCTTTTTTGTCCGATCTCTGTAAATATAAGGTACTATTGGCCACATACAGCTACAAGTGGAGGTTGGCACCTCCCTTGCTTACTGCTGAACACAGGTTGATAAACCCTGAGTGAAGATGAATCCACATTTTAATCCCCAAAGTTTAAAAGATAAACTCTGAGTCTCTCCTCTTGCCAGTAAACAGCTCTTTATCGGAACAGAATCTGGGTTGACCCTCCAGAGTTACCCAGCACTAAGCAGTGTCACTCGGCAATAAGCACAAAGTTGGATATTTTTAACATTTGCCAATGACATGAGAACACGAAATTTGCATATTTGCATCACCCAGTCACATTGCACAGCATGATTGTATGCAAACTTGTGTCTATCAACATCTTTGCATTGACTTTGTTTCTGATGTGAAAAAGGTTTATTTGCTTTCTGTGTGAACACACCATTACGACTAATGCACTGATGAAGCTCATTGTAAGAGCAGGATATATGGGGGAAGTTTGCAAGACTTCAAGCTTTAAAGAAAGGCTTTCCATTTGTTAAATTCTGGAACTCAATTTGCTGCTTGATGTTACCAACTTGACACATCCTGTCTCTGATCTGAGCATAAAGCAGTGCTATTTCTGGAGTATAAAGCACAGCTTGTGTTCTGTATATTTAATGCATGTACATCAATCAGATTAAGTGAAAAGCGGGCCTGGATAAGAGGCTCGCGTCTTAGTTTTTAAACAGATATCAGACATAAGCAGAACATAAGGTGCAGAGTGGTTTCCACTCAGGTTCAGATCAAATCAAATTTTCCACTTCTTAGCCTATAGGTCCTTCAGCATGCAGGAATTACTTTCAGGGTCATTCCCCTGCACTTAACAATTCACCCAAGCTCATGACACACTGCTGTCATCCCCTCAGTGTTAGAGGAATATAAGTTGTACATTAACCTTTCAAACAGGCCCAATGAACCGAGCCTTGTCCTGTTGAGAAGGATTTGATCTGTGACCTACATGGACAACTTTTACAAGTGATGCAGGCAGGTTTTACTCAGAGAACTGCAATGCAGAGACATCAACGAGACTGCTTTCATGCAGGTTCGCCGGCCCTGCCAAATAAAACAGAACAATCATTAATGTTATTAGTTACGCAAGTGCACACACACACACACACGCGCTGTTCGCAGTCTTGGCTTAGCTTGTTGCTATGAGTTATCAACCTATCTATCATGATGTAATAAAGTCACAGTGAAACAGGAGTTATAAGGTTTTTATATTCTTGATGTGACATGTTTCCCAATGGAGTCTAAATACGTTGGCTGGGTATTGAATTTGAATCAAAATACTTTAAATTTGATTTGATTGATCACAAGTGAGCACGGCTGAGCAAACACAGTGAAAACTGAGCTGGAGAGAGACACGGAGCTCTAGAGGACTGTTGGCCTCCGATTCACACCTCCCTCACCTGCGTAGATCAAATTAATGAATCAGATCACAACCACATAATTTAGAAATGTGAACGTTTTTTTGACTGAGGTCTTCTGACCTCGCAGCTACTACAATCTGTGACTTTGAAATCAAAGTGTGATTTTTATATGAGCTAGATCAGCTATCGTCTCAAATCATATTTCACTGGATAAATTTATGTACACAATCCCCAGGTTCTTGGCTTTTAAAAGTAATCTGTGATTCTAGTGATTCATTTAGTTTGGGAAGTGGAAGCCGGGGAAGGAGGAGGTCCTGTTGAAAATGAAAAGCTTGGAGCAGCTCATTTAAGAAAAATGTAAGACTGTGAACTTACTTTCAAATTCTAAATTGTATGAACTAATTCATTTTAAAAATGTGTGAACTGAACTTTGAGCCAGCTATGAAAAGTGAACTCACATAACACTGCCAAGAGGTCATTTAATTGTATCACCACAGAGACGCAGGATCAGAACTAAAATCTATTTTTTTGTATTTCACAGTGTCTTTAAGCAACAAGTAATAAAGCACGCCATTAAACAATCATAACGATCTACTTACAATCATTAGTCTCACTCACTAATCAATTCATTTAGGCAGAAGACAATGACAATATAATAAATACATAAGTACAGTTTTTTGGCTGACCTCGTTCTGGCCTGATCTGAGGACAGCAAAACAGCACAGCAGCATGGAGCTGAAAAGGTTTTTCCTCTGTGGACGAAGCTGAAATCAGGCAGCGTTTTGAACCATGATCAATGCTTTGATGCTTTTGTATTTCTGTCCTTTGTTAGACTCTCCTCTGAGGCATAAGTGAAGCCAAAAAAGCCAAACGATTCATTACGTAAAGCCGAACATCCAGTTTAGTCTTCTACTGCATAAAACAATGCTTTTGTGTAATGTCTAATCTAATTCAGTGCAAAAATGCACATCTATATTGACAAAGGCAGTAATGTTTGGATATGTATTACTCTTTTTATCGGATAAAATATCGGACGGCACAGTGGTGCAGTGGTTATCACTGTCATTTCAGTGAAGAGTGTGCGTGTTCTCCCCATGTCTGCATGGATTCAAGTACTCTTGCTTCCTCCCCACAGTCCAAAGACATGCCCCTCATAGGTTAACTGGTGACCTTAAAGCACCCGTAGGTGTGAATGTGAGCCTGAATGCTTGTTTGTCTGTTATGTGTTTGCCCTGTGATGAACTGATGACTTGTCCCGGGTGTACCCTGCCTCTGGCCCAGTGTCAGCTGGGATCGGTACCAGCCCCCTGTGACCCTGATGAGGATAAGCAGTTATTGAAAATACCAATTTCCACACAGAAATATCGATTATGGAAAAGGACTCTGCATGTTTTTTTGTTTTTTTGTGTGGTCATCACTTATCCTGGACTTGACTTCTTGACTGAAGAGGGTAGAGAAACATTCAGTCAGTGTATGTAACAGGTAGCGGACAGGAAAGATGAGCTGTAATTCTTGTGTGTTTTTTGTTGGCATCTACTCGGTCCCAGAGCCCTTTCTCTCTCTCTCTCTCTCTCTCCCTCTCCCTCTTTGTTCTCTCTCTCTCTCTCTCCACACATAGACACACACTCAGGCCTCTACACTCTCCATCATTACATAGCAATGGCATGTAATCATTTGGTATGAGTCATCACCCTTAAGATACCCCCGCCTCCCCTCGCTCCCACCCCCCCTCTCCCTCCCGCCGTCCCTCGACTCACAATCCCTGCCTGACTGCGCAGTGACACATTTCAACTTAATGGTATTTTTCCAGAGTTTTCACCTCTTGCCTGATATCCACGTAGAAAGATAGGTAGGAAAAATGAGGTGAAATTAAACACTAGCCAAAGCAAGCAGCCAGAAACATTTGCCTTAAATAATGAGAATAAAGAACGCTACAGGTTAGACGAGGTTAAAAACACAGTTACAAAAGAGAAAAATGCCTCCTGCCGCAACATTATAGATACTAATCTAACTCTGCTCGGTACTCGAGTGTTACGGCTTAGAAATACACTGAGAGTTTGTGTATTTCACAAAAATGCAGGGTGATGTATGAAGCACTACCTGGAGAACTTCATTTAGCAGAATCAGGAGCACATGTTCTACATTTGTGTACTGAGCTCTGTTCAAGATGAGATTTCTGAGTCTCTTACTTATGAATCGCACACTTTATAAATCGACGTCTTCAATTCATTTGACTCTCCCTTTTCATATCCTCTCTTTGAATATGCGCCTCTTCATGTGTTTCATCAGTGATTTCACTTCCTTTCCACTTTGTGTCTTAATCTGCCTTGCCTCCTCGCTCTTTTCCTCTCTGGCCTGCCTGTTTATAGTTTGTATAGTTTGTGTGTCTGTGAGCGTGAGAAGGTCAGCAGCGACAGAGATAGTCACTCTCCTCTGTATCGCTGCTAATTGCTGATCGGCATCATTCACACAAGTGGACTCTGAGCTGTGACAGACTGCAAACGGAGGAAGCTCTTGTGAGCCGGAGACACTGTTGTGAAAGCTGGAGCTCAAGCGTTAAAGACTTGTACTGGCAGGGGACTGGGAAATGTTAAGCATGAATGCATCACACACATATTTATGACGCATATTGCTGAACAAAGGCTGACATTTATCTATTGTAAAATGAAGCTTGAAGAGTCATTAAGTGCATTTTGAATGTGAATATCAACAAATGACTCAAATAATTCTGAGATACAACAGATAAAAAAGGGTTAGATGAATAAACAATTCAGAGTTATGTGTTTTCATGAGGTTAGTAGTGTCATAGTGGGAGTGAAGAATGATGCAAAGCCTAAATAAGGTTAACAAAACCACAAATGCAGAATATTTTAAGTTATTTTGTCTTTTAAGTTGGCAAAAACATGAAATAGCAAATGTGAAGCTCAATGTCATTACCCTGCTAAATTGGATAATCAATTAAAATTGTGAATAGATACAACTGTTCAAAAGATTATTTGCAAAAGCATATTGTCGCCATTCTTAATCAAAACAAATTAGTTTGATTGATATTTCCTGGAGTGCACGATAAAAAAAAGAAAAATGGAAATATGTTGTTTTTCCAAATGAAGTCTTCAATGTTGTTCACAACATGATATCTTGCCTTCAAGCTTCATTAATGCGATGATTTCATTCTTGCATTTTGTCTTTGTCTCCAAAAACAAAACTGTGGATATGGATAGATGCATCGATGAATCATGGGACTGAAACATAGATAACTTTTTTTTTCCAAAGCACAAAGTGAAAGAGCCGTGCTCCTCTTTATTTTAAATAGAAATGTATAAGAAGAAGCAAGAATGTAGCAAACTAGATCAGAGATTAAGGTAATCAACACCTTACAGCACACAGTGTCCAAAAGTAGTTCAGCTTCAACACTTTAGTTCTTTGGGTGTTGTCTCATTTCTGTTGTACAATTAGCAGATGCAGTTTGTGGTGATGTTCTAACTTAAATTAAAGTTTAAATGATTTAATATAACACTGTGGCATTGGCTTACACAAAAGTGATCCAGGCTGCCTGTTTCTGTGGTTACAGTGCATGTAAACCAGCTGGATTGGGTGATTAATGTGTTAATTAGCTGCCGTGAGACAAAATTTCTAATTCAACTGCACTCATATTGTTCTGCAAACATTATCTGTATATATCTTTGGAGTATGATTGCTCTACAGATATACATAAAGCTTGTAAAATTATTGTTGTTCATTTAAAATGCAGATTTTCTGTAATGATACAAGTTTACTTTTGTTGTGAAAAGAGGAGGTGGAGAGCAGAGGAGTTTTCGGATCACTGTAGCAAAAAATGTACAGCATGTGTTCATGCACATACATGTGCTACAGGCGTAGGACGTAAAAACCCCCATCATCTGCCATTTAAAATTATATTCCTGTTAGTGTTAATGAGCAAACTGAAGTGCAAACACCAACTAGAGACTGAATTTCAGTTTATTAAAAACACAAAGAGAGTGTGCAGGTGGGGAAGCCAGTGGCAGGGTATCTCGGGTGGTGCAGAGCTGGTGGTGACAAGAATCCCAGAGTGCAGAAGTGTGGCAGGAGGATGGCAGGTGGGGTTTTCTTGAAGCACAGGAAGAAAAAAAAGCTCAATTAGTCAAAAATCTCTTAAGAAAACAAAAAAAAAAAACACAGAATAGGTTGTAGTGTTGTTGGTTGATGAGGCTCAGGTGCAGTTATCAGACAGGTGAGAATGGAGGCCACGTCCAGAGACTCACAAACACAGAGAGACAGACAAGACAGAAACACAAGGGAGGGGAAAACACTAGGAGGGAAGGAGGCGGACAGACTCCACTTAACAATTAGCTTTGCATGATGCTGTCAGATGCTTGTGCTATGCACAAGTCAATCTGAGAGAGGTCCACCTCATTAAATGCAAAATATTTCATTGCTATGTACAGTCTATTTCAAGCATTCTGCCTCGCATTATCAACACTGCATGAAAAATGTCCCTGCTTACCACAGTGAATGTACTCTGTGTGGATATTTTGTGTCTGTTGTGCGTGTAGAAATCTTCACTGTCAGACAAACAGGGCAGGATATGGTATAACAATAAGCCCAGGAAAATCTCTTGGACTAGAAAAAAACAAGACATCTTGACACGTGGGAAGAATATAGAATATACATGCAAACATTTCATTTATAATGTATGTTGTGTTCGTGGCATGTTGTAAGTGAAGACTTGAATCCACACAAAAGTAACAGCCGGTCTTTTAACTGAAAAGATAACAATATACACAGTATAAAGAGCACATACAGAAAACTTAGTTTCTGATTGGTTGTAGTTTAAAATTGTCTGACAGTCACCTGAAAACTGGGCCAAGAAGATTCTTCTTTCGTCCAAGGTTCATGTCATGCAGCTCACTGCAGAAATGCCTATCATATTTTAAAGTTTGTAATCCAATTACTAAGATGTAATATACACTAATGTACTCCTGCATCCAGTAACATGTTCAGGTTCATACTGACTTTATGATTATGAATTTGACTCTCTCTTCAGCCTGAATGAAGAAGGATCACTGAAAGGTATGACAAGGAGGCTCCACAAAGACTCACTCTGTAATCTCTTTTTCAAAATGAGTCAGCCGCTTCAAGCAATAATCTTTATTAAACCAAGATACATTGCTGACAAAATGTCGCTGGATTTATATGAGCTCCAGAAACGTGAAGATAAAATGTGTATTTAGAGCCACATGAAAAAAACTTTCATGTTAATTTAAATCAATGCTATGAAAATATTCCTCATTTGAAAGAAAGGGCTGCTAACATTACTATTGCATATAGTAATACACAAATTGGATAGCCAAAGCTCTTGAATAAAGCTCTAGGAATGGGTCTGGTCATTTGGTCTACCACTTCGGTTCAGACTGAAATATCTTTCTACGCATTTGGCAGGAGGGCACGCACTAATGTCAAGTCCCGTTCATGTCCCTTCAGGATAATTTGTAATAGCCATGGTAAGCCCGTAACTTCTTCTCTATGATCATGACCTGGTTTTAATTTGCCCAATACTTTTTTTTTTTTTTTTTTGCTTTCATGGCCAAATTTCTGCAGAACTAAAGACATTCCCATCAGCCTTGGCTGTACTGTATTCAATGCTAACTGGCAAAAGTTAGCATGTTAAGACACTGAAACTGTTAAATCGACGACGTGGATATTCCTAAGGTAGGACAAAGCCTTGCACCCCACATCATAGGTTGGTGTGCACCTCTCCAGAAATGTAACTACATGTCACAGTGCAACAGTGATGTGTTTGGTCCGCTATGTGTGTGTGTGTGCAGCGTCCAAAAGTGGGAAGTGACCATGGATGTATACAGAGGTGACTAATGCAAAACCCAGATTAGTTAATAATGCTATTTTTTAAAACCCTTTTAACGCATACACACATTCACAGACCTCTGTGTACACATAGACAAACATGCACATGTTACATGGGAAGTGGGAGAAAAAAACTGCACAGAAGAAAAGACTGTTTCACTCGCCACCCTTGCACAAGTATTAAAGCTCACAACAGCGTAGGTCAATGGCATAGGCTGTGGCGGAGGCTCTACATACTGTAGAGTCTATGTACAACTATAAATCAGGCTTCAGTCTTGTTGAATTACAAGTAGCTTAGAGAAGCCTTGTCTTTAGGGGACTTGACATGGGTCACCAGTTCAAGTCCAGCACAGACCAGGAGTGTGAACTGGTAGCTGGAGTGGTGCCAGTTTGCCTCCTGGGCACAATCGAAGTACCCTTAAGCTTGGCACCGAATCTCCAACTACTCTGGGCGCCATCCTATGAGGCGACCCTCTCGCTTTGACATCTCTCCATGCATTAATTATATAGGTCTTGTTTTTATTCAGAAATGACCATTGGTGTAATACATTATGCAAGCGTTTGTTGATAACCAGCATGTGCTTACATGATGTCTAAGAGTTTGGAGAAATGGGAGAAGAGATAAGAAAACCACATGTGAGGGAATGTGTGAAACCATTCAACCAAGTGAGACATCTTGGCAAGTCACATCTACTGTAGAAAGAACTGGTAATTTGACATCTAAAATTGCAGCCATTTTCTGCAAACATTTAGCAGTGTATTACACAATTACACACATTGTGCTGCAATGGTAAGTGGAGCTCAGAGAAATTCAGGGTAATATTGAGAAGAGTGCCAGATGAAACGGTCAAGGTCACGCTTTATCTACATTCAGGGCAGGATTCATTCAACTGATTACACAAAAGTGCTGACTGGGGAAGACATTTTCTGAATGTATATTAGGTGCTTTTAAAGTGCAGGACATTCATCTAGTGCGGTGGATTCAAAGGGCCAAGTGCCGGATCTTTCTTACAAAATACAATTTGGTTAAATGCGGCTGGAAAAATGCTAAATTACTTTAAAAAACAACGCTACAAATTTGCATCAAATCCCATAGAGGGAACAGTTAGAAAATAGTGATTCATACTGTTCCACTATGAGAGATAGCCGTATTGTTTTGAAGTTACTTCCGGAGAATTTGTCACATCTGTCAGTGAGACGTTGCTGTCACAGCAGAAGAGCTGAATAAAACTGTGTTGTAGTGCTCAAAGCACTGAAAAATTAAATTTGAAAAACCAGCAAGCAACAGCAGAAAGTCATTTCAGAAATGATGTCATGGTTACTCAGGATAATCCACAGACCATGATGTGGAAAGTTTTCACTATTTTCTAATGAAAGTTATTGAGGCCTGCAGATCAATGAAAGGCTTTTTCAGTAATTCAAAGTTTGGGGCCCATTTGAGACTTTTTTTAAAGAGTGACTTGCTATTATAACAAAATAATCTCACTTCAAAAGGTCCACAGAGTTTTTGGAGTTTTTAACCACATCTCCCAGCCTTCAGACGACTTGCGTCAACACAACTCCGGTCTACCAGAAAATTTCACTGCTGTTGTACAAAATTATTTTCCCAATTATGTTGTAGTGGTTGGATTATTTTCAGAAGAACTTGTTTTGAGTTTTGACATTTGAGAACTGCACCAGAATAGCCAGGAGATGTTTGCCATGGATAGTAGCTTAAGACTTTGACGATATTGAAGAATTGTCTGGTCAAATAACATCCTATAACTACAAATGAAACATTCTGTCTGATTTCTATTTGGTTTACTGTCATGCAGAGTACATGCTTGAAGTCTCCTACTTGCCAAGATAAGCAGCAGATGTTTGTGAACACAATGTTTCAACCAGTTTCATGAACTGCAATATCTCCAGACCCTTGTTGAATGAGGAACCGAAAAAGACTTTGTGAAACTGCCAAGGCAAATTCTTCATCATTTGTGTCGTCTTGTAAATTCAGCTAAAGTTATACCGATCTTTATAACGGTAAACTGCTAGAAACCACAGCCAGTTTTTTGTGTAACATTTAGCACTGTTTCAACTGATTTCGCAATTTAGACTGAATTCATGGCATTTTTGGACATTGATGATTAACATGTCAAATTTTACAAATACGGTTAAAAAGAGACAAAACAGTAACTTAAGTTTCTACTTTCAGACAAATCTTGCAATTTTGTAAGTTGTTGAATTCGGTGAAACTTTGTGAAACGCTGTCTATGGGAAATTCTTAATTATTTGGACCACATTATAAGTTCAGCAAATGTTACACATTAACATGTTTCTTTTTGTGTGTAAAAAACATTGTGTCCATTTGTCCCAGTGTGTTGGCTACTGCTGTTGCATATAGAGCTAGAAAGCGAGATCTAATCACAAGAGGTCACTTGAGACGCATGTGGAGACACATTCTAGTGTGTGAACTGACGTACTTAGAGCTGTCCACTGGTGATATGATCAGCAAAGATGGATGTTAATGCCAGGTATGAACAGGCTCTTTGACACCAACGCCTGGGGTTCACATCCAGATGTCAATGGTCAGGATCAGGCAACAAAAGCACTTTGGTTACGGTTATGGAGAAATGGTGGTCATAACATTGTGTTTTGCAATTCAAGTCAAAATTTTCTGTATTAAATCAGACCCTGATGTATCCCTGACCTTAACCAGGGATAATCATAAAAATGTTTTGTACTGCTGTAATAACTGCAATTGCAAAATCAGATCATTTGATAGAAAACAAATCAAGTCATTGAACAAGTGATTTCATAGGGTCACATTTTGATGATTATAATTTGCTTTCTGGGGAATACAAAACATTAAATCACCAAATATAATAACTACAAAACACACTGAGAGGAAGACCCCTGGAAGACCCACTAGCTCAGATAAGAAACTACAACAAAAACAACTTCTTTGTCCTTTTCATTCTCTGTTAATGAGACTACTCATCTGACACAGTTATAACCTCCCATTCACAGCCTTCACATCTTCCTCGAGACACCCCCATCTTCCTTTCATCCACCTCCAGCTCTCTGCCCTCCAGACCCCGTAATCAGTCAGGTGTAGAGCCTCGGATGTCGACCTCCACACTGACACACACAGTGACGCATGGCCCTGCTTACATTCAGGTCGCACTCTGTCTTACATAACTCATGTCTATGAAACTGCCACTCTCTATCAGCCACTGTCTGGCTGCACACCATCCAGAAGGCAAAGGAGCCGCTGTGAGCTATTGAACATGGTAGAGGAATCCTGATTGAAATGCTGCTCGGTGCAGCAACTGGGCAGCAGACTGTGATAGGAATAATGGCAGTAATGGCCATGATGGCTTGCCAGCGCTTGGTTTGTTCCGAGTTGTTCCTAAATTGTGTTTAGAGTACTTTAAGATCTTGGAGAGATGTGTGTTGTCTGCAAAGTTTAAACCATCTACAGTGATCTTTGTCAGGAAAACATCCATAGTGTAATAGATAACAATTTACGGTATGTGCCTGTGGAAATATGAACGACTTGTAAAACAAAGTAAAAGCACAAAAATTATGATCTATCAACAAAGTAAAGCCCAGTCTGGAACAAGACTAAGAGGAACATGAGGAGCCCTGAAAACACGCTACTAAAGTTAAATTCAACTCTATTTCTGGATGAAAACATTCCAGCTTTCACAGTGTGCCACAATGTTATTCCAGAGTGAACAATGTTTATTTTATAAACAGTAGCAAAAGCATCGCTTTCTTTCATTTTAGCATTTGGATAATAAAGGTTGATTTATAGCCAGGTGCAATAGCTAAAAGCACACACTCTGTCTTCAGTGTCACACTAATCACTGATTTGATTTCATACATGGGGGAACAGAGCCACTCATCAAAAGCTGAGTAGAAAATGTTTTGGAATGATCCCACTTGCTATTATCCAGATGTTTAAAATTAGCTCTGTATATTTGTGTTAACAAGCATCATATGGACAAAAACATTTTTTATCTGCGTGCTTCTGAAACTAATTAGCGTGATGCAGGATATCTGCTTTCAAGCGACCCTTGAAACGGTCCAACAGTCCAGACTTGACTGAAGGTATCATTGCTCTGAGCTCGGGCTCCACTTTTAACCAGTCAACCAGAAATCCACTTGAGCGTCTGCTGAAGACACATTACACTGTAGAAAAAGCATATTGGCTTTTTAGTCTCCCTGTCTCAGGACACAGCATGATGTTAAGTGTATTTGCGAGTGACTTGTGAGTTATTGTAGGGACACAGACATCTGCAGAAAGGCCCTTGTCTTGTTCTGCCTCTATGATATAAGATCATGCATTAGAACAGGTCCATATATGAGAACCTCCACGGATAATTGAAAATGAAAGTGAACATGCAGATACTGTATATGTTGCTAAGTGCTATATTTATTACCCTAAGATACAGTAACAACAGGAGCAAAAGCCTGCTTATCTTAGAATACCATTGTGCATTGAAGACAAGACCTTGAGAAGAAAACACTGAGCTTGCCTGGCTCTGCATTTAATAATTCACACCTTAATAACCGTCTTGCACCGCAGAATATTCCTAAACTGTAGTGAAGGAAGGAATATGCTAGAGGAGCTGATAAATCTGCCTCCCAGTTGCTCCACACAGTTACTGCCCATGGAGGGATTTATCATATAAATCAACACACTGAGCCAACCTGAGATGACTGTTTACAAAGGATTCAAGCTCTTAACACACTCTCAAGGTTTTTATTTTCTTGGAGCAAATAGGTATTTTTGTCATTCACAGCTTATCTTTTCTGTTGTTGAATTATTTTCTGCAGCCGATCAATAAAAAGACAGTATAGGCCTCAAGTTAAATGACAACCAGGGATGGAAAGAGTACCATTTCGCTCAGGTAAAAGTAGAATTACATCTGTAAAAATGTACTTGGACAAAACTAAAAATTAAAATATGCTCATAACATATTAAGACTAAATAAGTGCAGTAACATGTCCCTCAAAGGTGAATATATAGCTATAAATACATAAATATAAAGAACCATGGAAATCACAGCGGGTGCAACAAGAGATGTATAAACAATATTAACTACATAGTGGTCGCAGCCACACACAAATATAAAGATGCATACAAAGACAAGACTGCACGGTTTTTTGTACACAATCCTACTTTGGCTTTAATTGTTGACATTCTGCGCACAGTTCTGATCCTCGTGCATCAGTCCAATCCTCTGTGTCACACTGCAGAGTGAGTCAGATCAGGGGTTATCATCACAAACAGCAGAAAGGCCTCACACGCCTCTCTGAAGGCAGAAATCACTGCCAGAGGATCCACCGTGAGCATTTCAGCATCTAGCATGTTAGACAGACCCACCATGCACCTGTTGGACACATCATGGGTGTGATTTGTTTCACTTCTGTCACTGTGGTAGATGCAATTTTTTTTTTTTAAACCTACAACCTACCTAGGTACAATAATGCTAACCTTAACCCATAATTACATACTTCTTAATTATATTGCATCTATGTACTTTCTCACCTCCTGACACTCCTGCTAACTGTACATTGACTCGTGTGGACTGTCAGGGTGAGAGAGTTTGTGGAGAGTTCAGTGTCCATTGGCTACTTGATACTTGATAAAAAACTACTACTAAAAGTACCTTAGTAAAAGTAAAATGACTATTAAAAAAAGAAAATACAAGCACACACAAAAATACACACACAATGTTACAGTAACAAGAGTAAATGTAATTTGCTACTTCTTACCCTGCCTACCATATACATAATCTACTGGTACAAGATATAACATTTATTTTATCTTTTGTTTTACCATAACTTTAACTTCTTTTCCTGTGAAAAGTTTTGACTTTCGACAGTTGGATATAGAGGCCACAAGTCTGAAAATAAAAAAAAAAAACTCGGGGTGGGAGTTTGGAAGATGTTAACTTCTGTCCTGTAGACCACTCATCTCAGCCCGAGGCTACATTACCTGCTACTGGTAAAAATCACCTGAATAAAAATTGCTTGCCTGGGTTTGCACTGCACATGCTTATTAATGTTTCCCCTCAGCCCACCCCATGTGTTCCTGCTTTTCTAGACTCCAAGTTTCACAAATATAAAATCTCCATGGATAAAAAAATTATTACAATAATCGAGTAACAATAAAGCTTGTTTCTAGTCCAAGGTGTCCTGTGAATGTTTTTACAGGTGTCTCTTTTGTAATGGTGGTCTATGATGAAAATGCTTTTAGGGCTGCAGGGAATTTTTTTTTGCATTACCATACTGCGAGTGGCCACCAGGAAAGATATGAATGAATCTCCAACCAAACTGTCATTCAAGTTGCATTGTGGGGAACGCTACTAAAATGTTATTTCTTCTCATATCAGTATGGGAATCTATGCCCCCACAAAACTATTTAAAAGAAGACATACTTATTGGTTTTTCCCTTAGACATCTCTGAGATTTAATTTCTTAAACTAACAGTAAATACATATTTGGCACAGCTCAAGCAAGTTTAAAGACTGCTGTGCTTGGCAAAGACTTGGCACTTTATGGCAATCTGATGATGTCTTAAGTACTTAAGTACTAACCCTAACCCATAAGATAGTGAGTGATGACCAGTGACATGATACTTGAAGGTGGTTTTGGTCCCACTTTTCAATACCAATACAGTTTCCTTATGTGAGATAAAAACTTAATAAATAAATGTTTCTGAAAGGACAAAAAGTTTCACAAATATTAGTCAAAGTTAGCCATACAGACATCCAGTCGCGCTTAATCTAAATTTAATCTGCACTTTAATGAATATCTTATGAAACTAGATCTGCCCCATGGAGTCCCCTCCTGATGTTGCCTGAGAAGCTGTCTGTGAACCAGGAGTCTCATATTGCAGACTGTCAAGCACAAGTCCCAGACAGGGTCTCAGGGGATTCCTTGCAAATAAAGAATAGTTTAATTTCACGGGTTATAGCATTTTCGATGTAGAGGGCTACAAAGGGAGCATGTCATTGTGAGTCCTGCAGGGCAAAACAAAAATGTCATGGATGTGGTCAGTGTCATGAGCAAAGTGTGGAACACAGTCGTCTCCAGAGAAAAATAAAATATGATTTATAGATGTATTTCTCCTTTTATGCAGGATCCCTACTAGCCTGGACATTGATATGAGCGTGATAGCTCCCTACCCTGGCAGCTATTAAATCCAGACACTTATTTGATGGTCAACTACTTTCACAGTGATTTCACCCACAGCAAAATGCACCGTAAGAACTTCAGGCAAGGGCTTGTTTTTGAATGTATTAAATAAATCTTGTTTTTACTCGTAAATGTATTTTTTAAATAGTTGAATAAATATAAATTGTTGGTATTTCAAAGAAAACAAAAAATCAATGGCTACATATTTGTGTCATGGTTTTGGGCTTCTTGTTTAGTGTTTCCTGTTTTATTTTGTATTTTTCCTTGTGTCTGTAACTTCCTGCCTTTGTTGTTTTCCCCACCAGTTTTTATTGTCTATTCCTTCCTGTTTCTTTTTTTCCTGTCTTCACTTATCTATTTAGTCCCTGGGTTGCTTGGTGTCAGGGTCAGTCCTGTGTTTGTTCAGTCCTTATGCTTCTCCACATGTTTCTATTCCTGCTACTAGTGTATGTTGATGGATCTAGTCTGTTTTAGACTTCTCAGTCGCTTTTTTTGTTATTTTGTCTTTACCTGCCTCTTAAGTGCATTATTAGAGTTACCTTACTTTCATGTCTGCATTTGAGTTCATTTCTAGAACTAAAATGTGACAACATGTGTGTATTCATTTTAATTTGCCTGCGCCACTTACTGGGCCTGCCAATATCAGACTAGTCTTCAATGGATTATGATTTATGTTGCATACATTTAAGCACATTTGACACTCAATAATGCAAAAAAACTACATATCAAGACGACATTGACATCATCATGTTCCCTTTCAATAGTGCAGGTGTCCCTATGAGTAGCCAGTAAGTAACCATGCTCTGCAGTATTAGAGACCTCTCTTTTGTCAAAAGCAGAATGAAAGCCCTACAGCTTTTTAGTGCCATTAAAGGTTACATTCCTATGTCAATATTTCATAGTATCACACACATCATCTTGTTTTTGATGTCATGTCTTGTTTGATGTGCCTTTTCTGCCCTACCAACTAAATTCTGGACCTTGTACATCAGCATTCTGTATGGCTTCTTTTCTACATCCACAGCTATTCATTCTACTATCTTCCACGCATGAAGGCTCTGTACATACAGTTCCACTTTCCCCCCTAGACCTACGCACCATCACACAGTAGTTGTCTTCACTCTATTAATTTTCCTATAGCATATTTCGTCATACATCAACAGAGGCATTCTGGCTCTTTATTTAGAATACTACTTTTCTTCAGTGCGCCTGGTTCCAGGAATAACCTCAAGATCTCTGTGTAGCAATTCAAGAATCCCCTGAGTGGAGGATTTGCTGTCACATTGCAGTTTAGTTTCTCTCGTGTGTATCCTGGCTCATGTTATACCATATTTTGCTATTTTTCTCTCGTTTTAAAGAAAATTATAGCCATCTGAAACCTCTCAAGGTTGGCCAAGTCAAGTGCCCCGTGTTTGTGCTCTATTAGCGTAGAGGGTCTTGGCTGGATCAGACCACAACAGCACTCGGTTGCCTTGGTGCTGCTCTGTAATCAGATAGGGTCTAATGGTCCGCTCTGTGTTAACTCCTACGGCAGCTCATTCACCACACACGCAACGACCATATTGACAGTGTGATTAACTCATTATTAACTAATTTCAAGATCTAAGCCGGCTTTACAAAGCACAGCCCTATCCAAACATTTTTATAGGATGGAAATCATAAGCTGCAGATGTATGGAATGTCATGGTAAAAAAAGCAAAGGAGGTGCATTTCTTAAAAACGTATACTTAAGCACATTTTTTGGCTAGACATTCGAGGCATGAGCCAAAGGAATGAGACAGAAGTTTAACCTTCACTTGGCATCAATAGTTCATTATTGCCAATTTGTAATGGAACGAAATTGCTTTGAAATTGTTCCTTAATGACTTTGTGCTTTTTGCAATGAGAAGTATTATTAGTATGAGCAAAAGAAAAACTTTTGAATAAAAGTCAAAGCACATCATCTCTATTCAAGCCTTTCACCTCACCTTTAAAAGGCAAAAAGAAGAGATGTTGGTTTTGTTTGCTTCAAAGTTTGACTCTATTAGGCCAAAAACACTTTTGCAATGTCTCTTTCCTCCCCCCGCTTTTCCTGAAAAATTTGAGTTTTAATCATCATCTCAGTGGGTGTAATAGCTGCTTTCCTGTACAGGAAATTTCATCCGGCATGGCATGACATAATATACATGTTTTTTTCATTTGAAACCAATGCTGCGGGGAGACCAGTGTTGGCTGGACAAAATGAACTTGTGCACTGTTACGTGCCAGGCAGGGGCAAATCATTTGTGTGTTTTTCTTCCTTCTTTTCTTTCATTCTTCCCATCCCCTGTTTGTTATTCTCCAGGTGCTAACCACTTAATTGGTTTCCACCTGTGCGGTCTGTTGATGCTATTCATTGGTTCCCTCAGAGTTTAAGCTGATCAAACATCATTTGGGGTGCTCAATAAAAGAAACATGCCTGAAGCGTTCATTTTTACGTTTGATCTGTGAAGCAGATCTGTGTGATCTGCAAAAACTCCTTTAAAAGGGGACTTAACACACTCAGTGGTGACAAAGAGGTAAGACTTGAGACAGCTAGAGTGAGCATGACTAGCCATATTGCTCAAGATGACTCTTTTTATCTTGATTATTGCCATTGTCTTTTCACTCACTGCCTGCCTTGAAGCATCTCTCGGATTCTACTGCAGTTGCACTATAAGAGCAAGAGTAAACAAACTATTACCTCCTAAACAAGAAGTCAATTCCATTCACTCTCAAACTGACTCTCAACATTTCACGAGTCAAAGTTCAAACACGTGAAACTTTATGCAGAGACAAACGATGTGGGATCTATTCACGGCGGCAGAAAGCAAATGCTTCTTGTCACCTCCGTCATTGAAATGAATGGGGTGTGACTCCACCATAAGGGGAATTCAATACTGCTGCTATGTGCACTGGCAGCATTAAGCGCATTAGTATGCGCTTAACAGCAAGATCAGCAGAAAGAAAGTGCTTGCACCTATTTGGTGGTGTGTTATGTAATTTTGGAATATGTTTGTTCTTTCTAATTTTAGGAAAAGCTGGTTGGGTGCCTGAGATGACTGTATATGGAGTGGAACTGTAATCAGTTCCTTTTATAAATTATTTCATTTTTTATCTTTTTATTTTGCTGATTAGACCTATTCTCTTGATGTTGGGGCTGTGCTGAAGATTTGCAAAGGTTGTACACTCATGAGAAAAACAAGAACAAAAATGTAATCCAGCTTTTACACATCTGTAACATCTTAAACTTTATGTCACTCTATTTACCCTAATCTACTGACCCTTGTAACTCTTTAAATGTATGCATGTCAAAGCATTCATCAGGGTTACCTGTTTCCTATTACAGTGAAAACACAGGTCACAAGTTGTTTATTAAAACAGTGGGATGATGTGCAGTATGCAGGCTAAAGCTCAATACGAAGCAAAGGCTGATTAATGCTTGTTTGTGGAAACTATTGGTCCATTGCTGTGTTCCATTGTTAATGCTTTATACCTTCTACGCATTGCAGATGGAAAATCATACTTCCCGGTAGCATCGATGAATCCTCACATCTGATTTTTGTCGCTCTGTGCCACAAACAGGCCCACAGCAGTGGTGTAAATTGATTTATGTTTGTTGTCCGTCAATATGGTGCCCTGTCACGAGCTAGGCAAGCACACTGGAGATGCTGATTATCTGTTATCAATCAGATGTTTCTTGCTCTGATCTGAATATGACGAGGTCAAGGTGTGTCGTCATCTTGAAACAAGGACAAAAAAAAGCTCTTTAGCAATCTCTCTCCAACCTAAATAAACTAATTTAAACCGCAGTGGTGGTAGATAAGACGTGTGTTTTGGAAAGCACTGACAAATGATGCCGTCCTGTTGAAAGGGATACTAGATCAACTTAAGCACATATGTATTGTTTTGGAGGGCAGTGACAAGCTGCTGATTTATTTGTTCAGTTTGGAAGACTGAAAGATTAGGGTGTTCAGTCGAAGGCAGAAGGTTGAACTCGGAGCTTTTAAAATGGCATTATTTGTGGGATGTTATGATGCTGACAGAACGCATTAAACGAAAGGCACCTTTCCCCAATTAGTCTGATCTTTAAGGATAATTTATTTCATTTGGAACAATATTAATGTGAATTAATTGTTAGTAATTTAATTTGGTGACAACTGTGTGTTGCATTTGCTAGATGTCACATTGGGTCAGATGAACAGATGTGGATAATATAAAGATTGGCAGACAGCTGCAGAAACACCAGAATAGATCATTTAATTTAAACAGGAGCTGTGAATGTTTGTGACATGTGCATGTCTGGTTTTTCAGACTGCTGTGTATGGAAAAGAGGTCACAAGGTTGTTGTTTTTTTGGCACCCCTAACCTGCTGCTTGGAAGGCTAAAAACTTGGGGGATTTTAGCTGAGTTTCCTGACACTTTCTGTGTATGGCCGGAAGGAGGAAGCTTCCCCTAATGACATCCATGGAATTTTCCCACAGCTGAAGGAGAGGGCAGCCAAGGGATTAATCACTTTTAGATGTTTGGACTGGGACAGGATGATGATGATCCCCAGTGCTCTTACCACCTCCCAGTCCTGGAGGTCACTGCCATTTTTTCACCTCTTCTCGTTGTTTGTTTTGTTTATGGAAACATTCGTCGTCTGGTTCGTCGTATAGTGTTGTAAGGTCGTGCAAAAATATGATATTTATCTTAACTTTCAGGGTCGTTGCAGTGAAGAATTTCTTCACTGCAACGACCCTGTTTATTCCCAGAATATAGGTTCAGACAACTTCATCCAGATGAATGAGGTCTTAATAACAACAGTTCAAAACTAATGTTAAAACTCAGATTTGGCTCCTGGACAACACATGAGAGGTAAAGGGGCGATATGCTGATCTCTTTGAAACATGTTTTTCTTGGTGTCTGCCTGCCTGTGAGTCTGCCCGCTGGTCTATCAAGCACTTGGCAAGAAGTTTCGTTTAGATTACCTTGGCCATGTAGAAAAACCCCAGGCTTTATTTTTCTCTTGTAATCCATGTTTGCGTAAAGGAAAAGAGGAACAGAAACAGAACATGTGGATTCTCCTGCAGTGACTAAATGAAGCACATAGGGAGGTCGTTTCATGCTTCACATATCGTACAAACTACATATGGATCGCTTGAGCTGCCTCACTGACTGGTGTGTTTAGCCCCGTGCCAGATGTTGAACTGGAGTAAGAGCATTCCCTCCACTCAAACAATTCAAATCAACATTATTGTGCTCTCACTGTTTACTGTATATATTATGTGGGCCCTTATATGAATAATACTGTTCCTATTGCAGGTTACAATCTTTTAAATGTCAATGAGCTTTATCGTTAGAGGTGATTTATTTTATTCACAGCGATTTATTTAGATAGCAAAGGGCACATTCATTTAAAATTACTTGCATTCAATTAAACTGAATTCACCTGAATCTTTTAAAATGGTTCTGTGCTAACCTCAGACTAAACTATTTGCAGCCCTGTTAGATCCATTTCAATTGCACAGCATCTGTGAGGACACGCGGACGTGTCTGGCACTGATTATTCATTGGCATAGACCTGGAACATTCACTGGAAACCTCTCCACCCTCACTTTCCTCTTTCCCGCGGGAGGCTTCCACCGCCTCGGAATTACCTGTATCTGAGGAACTTTTCTCTTATTTGCAAACAAACGGCTCCTGGATTTACTGTCAGCTATGGCCATTGATCTGACAGTTAATATTGCCAAGCATCCCAGACAAATCTTTTCCGTGGTTTGTCTGAACCCTCAGACTGCATTTAACTGCGATGATGAAAATCAACAAGCTATTCTCTCTGGTAAGCTCCCAACTCTCTGCAGAGCTGCCTGAGGCTGCAGCTCTCCCGCTGCTGTGGACCTTATCTGAACCATATCCTCTTCCGCATTGCACTAATTTCACCGCTGGCAGCGCATCACAATACTCACATATGTGGCCCACACACACAAGGTGAAGTGAACTGGTATAATAAAGAGCACCCAGTCTGCCAATATGACGAATGTACTAATCAAATCACGATAAAGCAGAGACTTGTTTGCAGTGACCTCTATGAAATGGAGGTTGTTCAAGGAAAGAAACTCTGAAAATTGTAGTTAATCCTGTTGAAAAGACATGTGCATGCAGTCTGTAATGCCCTGTTCAGCATAAGGCTTATAGTGCATGTAGCAAAGTGAATATGATGTGTATATATGCTAGCACCAAGATTTAGATAATTTATATTCTTGTAATTCAGCCTTTTATGTTTATAATGTCTGTATAGGGTAAAATGTGAAAAAATACAATAAGTGAAAGATACTATATATAGTAAACTTTATTGTAATTTTCAGTTTTAAAAGTACTTTACATGAAGAGGGAATGATAGAGAGATCAATAAAGAAGAAGCAAAAGACAATGTAGTCTTTTTGTCTCTGTTTATGAGACTTTGCAGTTTTTGTATTTATGCAGTTCAGAAGACTTTTCTGATGCCGAGCAGCTCATGGAATAATCACAATTACACCCTTAAAAATACAGATTTGAGTTAGAACCTATAGTGGTTCTTCATGATGATGCCATATGGTAACTTTTGCATCTGCAAAGAACCTTCTTCAAAGAACCATTTATTATTAAGTTATTTAAATATTTTTTTTTAGCCAATAGGTTAGGCATATAGCAGCCATTAATTACAGCCACACATACAAATAAGGTTTTCTAAGGTGTCCCTTTAATTGTTTCTATCAAAACCAGTTCACATTGCTGCTAAGGGTGACTTTAAGAGCTCTTTTGTGTATTCAGTATACATATAGTACATACAGTAACATAAAAAGGTTCTTAAAATCACCAGAAGTGCCGCAATTGTGACTTTTTTTGCTTTCAGGTTCATAAAGAACCTTAGATAAAAAAAAAAAACAACATAAAAATGTTCTCAACAGAACTCAAAGTGCTCCAGAGCACCTATCAAGAACCTATTTTTCTTAGAGTGTACATATACCTCAATCACATATTCATCAACCCTCTGGGTTCCTATCAATTGCTTTTGCAATCATGGGTGATTGCTCAGAACCCAGAGGGTTAATTCATTCACCCGCTCACCACTAACCAGTCTGGTTCTTTGTGGTTATAAGAAGAGATGTCTGAAGAGGACACACTGAGCCAGCATCATCGGGTCACCTCTTCTCTGCAATACTGCTGAACTGTCAACGGTATTTGAGCTAATTTTGCAGTTTTGAGTCAATGACACTGTGTGTGTTTTTGATTCCTCTGCAGGTGCTCACTTCAGCAAAAGAGGACACACTAAAGGACACTTTGTGCATGTTTCACAGGTTTCAAATTAAACACACAAACAGGAGTGCAAAAACAGCTTATTTCAAGGGCTGACAAGGACTCAAAGGACTGCTGGGAAGGAACGGACATGTAAACACACAACACGATTTTTCTAGTCAGAAGATATTCAAATGGACTTTGCAGACAACTTCAAAAATAAATAAGACGGTTGCAGATAATATGTTGACAAAAGATGACACATCACAAGAGCCATTGTCTTGCTGCAGGGCAATGTAGACAGACTGTGACAACCGTATATTTTATTGTTGAAATACATCAAAAAAGAATAAATGTGTTGGAAAAATGCTGAAATTGTTGTTGTTTTTTGTGTGTGTGTGTGTGTGGTTGTGTCAGTGACCCTCTACAGCAAGGGGGTAATTGAAAAGCAATGGAATATTCTTATGTACATATACAGTATATATACACATCCAATGTAGAACATGGTATAGTTGTATAAAATAAACTCTTAGTATGGAGAGCTTCTCCATACAGGATAAATGAGCCTGATTTGGGAGTTTTGATATCAGCATACAGAAAAAGTATTTCTTTAGTATAGAACCAGAAAAGAAAAAGAGAAATTCAATGTGTTTTTTGTTCTTCATTGGTATGGACGTGAGGTACTCTGAAGTGTCCCTGAAGTGAGAAGTTCATGGAATATCAATCAATACCTTCACATCATTTATTTAAACTTCACCCACAGCGGCAGGCACCATGGGACAAGTGATATCCACTGAATGACAGTCTATTGTGGTGCCACTGTGGTGCAAATGAGGGATATAGAATAAAAAGAATAAAAAAAGAAAATAGGTGTTGAGCATTAAATTAAGAAAGAAAAAATCAACAAATACACACACATCTGTAATCACACTCACCAACAGTCAAAGTCCTGCTGATGGCCCGCTCATCAAAGATTTGTAGCAAAATCATCTAATTTCGAAGGTCGCTGTTACATCCAGCATAAACTTCAACTTTGAACTTTGATAAGCAACTTTGCACCGTTAAATATTCATAGCAAATCATCTGGAAAGTGCTAACCTTCAGCAGAAAGAGTCCATTCACCTATAGCATATATGACCCTACTGTCAGAGTATAAACAGTTACACAAAAGAGGCATGCTCTGTCGACATTTACGAGTGGGATGCAACTAAACTAGCTACCAGTGAGACTTCACATCTTCCTGGCTGAATAGCATGTTCTTACGTGTTAATATTAGATTCAGTAGTATTTAGTCTACATGTCTTTCCTCTTGTCAGGTTGTAACTTGTTTGGATTTATCATGGATGGTTGGATTTAGTACGCATTGTTTTATCTGGACTTAGTTTTTTTGTGTTCACATGCCTGTTCTATAAGTGATTAAAGTTATCTTTTGTTCACCTTACCTTCACGTCTGCATTTGGCTTCACTTCATAACTAAACCATAACGTAGACCTGCTGTCATAGTCACTATATCGCCAAGCTTTTAGCATCAACTGTATGCGTTTTAATCGGAGGGATTGGTGGGCCTGTCCTAATCTGGGTGAACAAGAACATGTATGAGTAGACCAGCATATAAAACATGTTCAAGGGCTTTGCCTGTGCTCAAAGAGTAACAGTACAACGTGTAACCTTCCTCAAGGGTCTGACCTTAAGAGAGCTTCCTACTTATAAATCTATTACAACAAAAACATGGTGAAAAATTAACATTTTGAGGCTCGATAAGTGTCCAAAATGACCATGAACACAACTCATGAAAGTTTCTTATGTCACTGCCAAACAATGCCACCAATTTTTTCTTTACCATGTCTCTCTGCAGACTAAAATGTTTTTCCAAAAGCGGTTATGTTCCTTCCGTTTGTCACAGAGAGTCTGAACTGACTCCTGTGTTTCCACAACACAATTTCAAAGTCTGTGTTTATTACCTCCACCGAAGACTACTAGGCAAACTTTTGTCTCTCCTATCTGATATAGCTCCTCACAGCCCCTCTCTTTCTGTTTGACAAAATATTCAATCACAGTTCAGCTGCAATCACATCTCTGCCAGCTTTTTTTTTAAGACTCTGTGTCATTATTCAACAAGAGTACTGCGGAAATTGAAAGTTTATTGTTTTCAGCTTGGCTTTTTTTTTTTTTTTGTGGCCGCATCTCTCGGCTTCTCTGACTGACGATACCTAATTATACAAAGTGCTGTTTCATTATTGTTTCTGGTGCAGAAATGAAACATAGTCTCGGTGAGTTCATTTCTCTGCTACATGTCCATTAAAGCTGGAGCGGTGCCATGTGGAATTTCAATGACTGACCTGTGCTATTTTTAGTAACACTTTGACTGATTTGTCTTTACCACTTAAGCGTAACACTAAAGAATTATACACACACACTTACACACACAACTGCCTGTATATAAGAAGCATTGTCAATTACCTGTCAAGACTTATGAAGAAGACAGAGCCGGTCGATCCTTCAGCATATGTAATCCTGTTTCTCCTGTCTCGTGGACCTTTATTATGCATCTCTTATCAACTGCAGGTCTACAATAAAAGGAACTGAATTTAAGTCAGGAGGGGAGTATTGCTTTAAACCAAGGAGACAAATGCTCCTTTCAGCTTCTGTGTAAAGCTACTCAGTCAAAGATGTATGGCTGTTGTAATGGAAAGCTGAATTGCGCTACATAGATTAACAGAGCACCAGCTGAGAGTTAATGTACTTGCCAACTCTCTTGGATAAAAACATTACTCTGTCCACTTCGCTGAGATTTCCAAAGTGAATCTCCAAATGCTAAAGTGCTAAATGCCACACAGACGCAAACATAGATAACAGCTCAGAGCTGCCACCACATGCGGCTATGAAGGGAAGGAAAACATCACTGACGAGTTCCTCTGCACAAAACCGAGGTTATGTGAACCGACCTGTGTGAACACTCTGAGGCCAAGATACAGCGACCACAAAGGCTTTCTTCTTCCTCTGTAGGCTGAGGTTAGAGTGGCTAATTAGTGTGTTTGTTATTGTAAATGTTGCACAGCGGATAAAAGCAAACTGCTGGTTGGAACAAAAAGAAAGGAGCGGTGATTTCCCATAAGCGGGAAGTCCGTGTTATAAAACGTTTATCTAAACCTACAAAGATAAACTGTGAATTTATGAGAAAGGCCTCCCTGTAGATCACTTCACAAGCACATGCATCTGTCAGTGAAACAATATCAAACACCTTTGTTCAAATAAACATGTGACTGACAATATTAAACTCCTCAGGGCCCCAGTTTAAAGAGGGTTATAATGAACAAGAAACACAAATAAAAGTTTCATAGCATGTGTAATTAAATTAATATTTACTAAAGAATGAGGCTGTATATATTATATTTTTTTACTGTCAATAAATCAAATGAAAAGACCAAAACCAGTGCCACAGAGCTGTATCGTTGACCAAAATCTATTAAAAACACATCAGTGAGCTGCAGCACTGCACTGGGTAACATGTTCCTACACTGTGATGAGCATGGGCAGTGTAGTTCAGGATCAGATGTAGATTACAGCATCTTGCTGCTGTAAATACTCACTAGAGCACTAAATGTGTGTTCATCTGAAGGCGTCTCCGACAGATGCAGTTTTTTACTCCTTTTTGTTTGCGTGCATGATGTTTCTGTAAATTATTCAATCTTTTATATATATAAAAAAAGAAACTCTACATATTTGTGAGATGTTTTTAAAGATGTGTGGTTTCACTAGAAACAAATGGGATTGAGGCTGAGCGAGATTTTAGAGGAGTTGGAAAGTATTGAGATGGATGGTTTTAGCCTTTTCATGGGATGTGTTTACAAAAAGAAAAATCACCAGCCGTACCATGTAACCCTAACAAGTTTTTTTCTTTCCATTTCAAACACATCTAAACTTATTCTGATGCTTTGGCACGTTTGTTTATACTCCCGCAGTTAGTTAGGTAATGCAATTTCAGAAGCATTTTTTTGTTATATTTGTTGAAATGATCCTTACATTCTGACAGCAATAATAAATCAAATGCTCTGGGAAAAAAAAGAAAAGAATCTGAGTATCTGTGGCTGTCGCAAGCCTGCAATGAGCCCAGCCAAAAATTTTCATTTGTGTATTCATTGCACATGAAAATGTGTTTTGCTGGAGTGGCTTTAGATGGAGGCCTGAAGGGAGAGGGGTGGGATTGTTCGGTTGGATACTTTAAAAAATCTAGCTGTCTGTTCCAGTGTAGCCTACCCTATTTGTCATTAAACCATTTATTGTTTGACTATGATTTCTTATGAATGTGACACATTTAAATATGTAAAATTTGACTTTTGTTTCTGATACCAACAAATGAAAACATCCATAAAACTTGATAATGAAACACAGAAATGTGGAGCCATTAAAATGTTTTTATTCCAATAGATGTAAAAAGATAGTTTGATTTAACTTTTTATAAAATATGTTTCTTTAATCCAAGTGTCTCATCTGTTTTCAGAGCATGCACTTCAGTTTGGAGATAGCTCTAACTATCGTGAGCTCAGACTTGACAGCAAATAGGGAGGATTAATAATTTTGTCGTTACATAACTGCCATGGCTTCTTACACATGTCACTCTTCCTAGTCAGCTGTGAGAGTAAAGTAGGAGAAAATTATTTTCAGGCAATCAGCAAGGGCTGAGGAGAAATGTAATCATCGAATGAAGACACACATCTGTCCACCCATGAGTTCAAAAAGTCACAGTTATACTTTTACCCTCAAATTTAGATTATTAAATGAATCTCTTCTGTCTACAAAATACAGCTATAGTTTGTGGCTCCACAGGAATAATCGGACAAGCACGTCAGTCATCATTAGAGTGTCAGTAGGAGCAGACGCTGGAAGGCTGAGGGACGTTTGTCCTCCTACTTCTCTCCTAACCACTAATTACTGACTAATCAGAAATTGTTCTTCGTCTAATTACAGTGACAGCTTGGCTAAATTTAGGATAATTACTTGATGCCTGTATGTTGTCTTTCATTTTTACTTTAAAGCCCTAAAAAAAAGTATTCACTGCTTTATAGACAAAAAAGAAATCACAACCAAACAAGTTTGGGTCATGTCACGAAAAAGTGCTGATTCTGGATCAGTCCTCGGTACTCATTGATAATCTGATCTAATTCTGTTACATTCTGTTATTAGCAGCAATCTCTCAACACGTTCTCATCCCAGGTTGTCAAATACTGACATTGCTTTGTTCACCAAAGGTTGCCTTAAGACGCCTTTGGTGCCGGTTTAGGCAACAAAATGACTTGGCTAGGTTTAGGAAAAGATCATGATTTGGGTTAAAACAAGTTTGTCATGTGACAACAAGTCATAAGATACAAATATATAATGTTATCTAACTGAAACTTGACTTTCACATGGGACACGGGAGTCCTATCCACCTCAACCAGCCTCCTTATACAGACTTATTCCTGTACGATACCTGACACGGATGGATCACATCAGACTGTGAAACGTGCCTCTCATACGGACTCATATTTTATTTGGTACCCTTTTAGCATCCACTCAAGACTCTGAAGGCCGACTGCTACCTTTAACCTTACAGGCGTGTTTACTTGCACACAGTGCACCCTTATCGTTATGCCTCACCTGTCAGTGTAAACATCCCTTTTGCATCAGATTTCAGATGTAAAGTCTTTGAGATACCAAAAAGCAACCACTATGGTGGTATGTGAATCCTCTCTATGTTTAGAGACAAAGCTTTTAGTTAATATAAATGTAGTTGTGATGTAATGACTAGTATGTTTTTTGAAACTGGAAATATAATTACTTGTTTTTGCGCTATGGTCTTATTCAGCAACATTAGATCCTACTCTCACAAATATGCACCTTTCAACATTATTAGAGCATGTTTATTTATCAATGTATATTAAAGGCAAACAGAGGTAAGCAACTGTGTCATTTTTCCTGCCTACGCCTTCCACTGCCTGCAGGATTATCCAAATTCAAATCATAAGAGACTCTCTTAGACTGATCTATGTGTCAGTCAAACTACAAAGACATTAACCAGCTAAATGTCACTTGCCTTGTGCTTGCTGATCTCATTTTTGTGACACCGTTTGGCTGCAGCATGTAATGAATTCGATCTTGTATCAGAAGAGAACATATTCAGCTTTTTATATGGCTTTCTAAGCTGCATCTCTTTAATCGTGCTGACAGGATATGTGCTTTTAATAAAAACACTGTTGGTTTGTCCAGGGCTGAGAGAAAAATGTATGTTCTGCTTTAACACTCAGCGTGCAAGTTGCATGGGAGAATACAATCTATTTCAACCAAGCTGGAGTTTGCATGTCATATGAGGGAGTTAGCAACTATTCTCACAAGCGTTGTTTACAAAAAATATTTGGAGGAAGTAGATGAGTCATAGTTGAGTTTTGCTTGGCATGAACTTTGACTCTGTGCAGAGCTTTACTCATCAGCATCTCCATGCAGAGACTAGTTTTTATGTTCCCTTGATCCCATGGGACAGATTGCACAGTTTAAACTAGGATGAATATATATACTGCCTTACATCTGACTGACATGTGACGTAACTCTGGATTACATTACATCCTGATTGAGATGAAAGAAATCCCCACGTTTTGTTCTTTGTGTCTTTTTTTTTTTTTTTTTTACTTACTTACTACTTACTTTGCTGTCTTAAATGTTTCCCATGTTTAGAGGCAAAAATCTTTCAAGGAAACAGAAGTTAATCAAATCTTTTTGCTTCTAGGCGTCAGGCCTTGAAGACACTTCTTGTAGGTTCAGAAAAAAACCCTTTCAGTTTTGCTGAGTAGTCAGTGCAAGGATCTAACATCCTAATTTGTCTGCCCACAGGCTTCCTTCAACTTTATCCTCAAACAAACAGCAGTTGTATGGCAATACTGAAGTTTTTCGTCTTTGTCTTCTTCGGCAATGTTTTTCTCACCATAGCAGACATCAATTTCAGCTGGTATCTGCCCAGATCCCCTTTCTCAACTTTATCCACCCTGTTGGGCATTGTTTTTTGCCCTCTCTTGCCCTTGCCCCAACTCTCTTTTTGTAACGCTTCAGTGTCATTTCAGTCAAGTTCCAACACACAGTTTGTTCTGCTATCTGACCCTCATGGCTTGTTGCTGACCAGTTATACGCCCCCCAGCTAAGCTGTTTTAGCCAACCATTTGTGTTGGAGTCCTGTTACACTAACATTCAGTTTGCCAGTGAGAAATGTGAAAAACACAATACTGTACGAACAGCTACTAATTGTGCCACTGATTTAAAACTGTTTTAAGTGTGCTGGTGACAATGGTGTCGTGACATTACATAAGCCAGCTGCTAAAGCAAATGTGTCACCTAGTTCTCAAAGACAGACAGTGCAATTGTTTGTCAGAAAATTGCCTCAATTAGAAGTTAAAATTGTAGAAGATATAAAAATCACTGTCATGTTCATTCTTAACCTTTACAAACTGTTCATATTCAATGCCTTCTCAGTATGTTCGTCCAAGAAAATCCTCATAAAAAGTATCTATACCAAATTCTGAACTACAGATCTATTTAGAATATATAAATAGCCTATCTGACATTAATAAATTCATTATTAATCCTTCATTTATGATTTAGATAGCATGAGAGTGTATGTTTTTAGATTCTACACCACTCGTTGTTGGAGAAAAAAACACCTATATCACAAAATATCATGTCCTGTAATGATTTAAATATATTTTATTAGCAGTGAAAATGGCAAGAACTGTTATAATATAACCACATATAACCACTGCAACCATTAGACATTGACACATCCTCCTCAAAATCACTATCAGCTTCCTCATCGTGGATCTATTTTTAGATTATGTTACATTGCAGGTGCAAATGTCTGTGTCGAGGCACCCTCTGACCTCTGCATGACCTTTGTTCACCACATATGGCCACTACTATGCTGTTTAACTATCCCATACAAAATACACACAGACATAGAATATACAGTTTCACTGTTTCAAGATTCCCTAAAACAATCATTTTCCTTGATTTGACTAAAATCCATCTCAATAGATCCGGGTCAAATTTGACCCAATACAGCCTCAATGTATAAAGATTTGTAGCACGTGTGCAAAAGTATGACATTTATAAATATTTTCGAGTATTTTGGGTCACAAGTCATCAAATTTCAGGTTAAAAGAATGACATGTAGGGTATGTTTTACTGCTGTCAAATGACAAAACGGGTCAATTTTGACCCGAACAGTATGTAAGGGTTAAGCTGTCTGTTGTCCCAGACAGAGAAAATATGCATAAAGATTAACATGTTACCCATAATAGCGTAATTGTCCAAAATCATTTGAGAAATGTCAAGCTGCTATTTTCGTAGCAACCAGCCCTGCTGATGATATGACCACAGCGACAGGACAAATGGGCGAGCGCAGATTTTAAATGTTACATGTAAATCAGTGTTGATCCGCAGTCAGATGTGGCACCTGGGTGAGGCAGGGGGTAAACCATCTCAGATCTTAACAGCTTAGCATTAATTACTATAGCTGCTGGTATTAATGGTACTAATAACCAAAACGTGACACAAGTGGAGAAAAAAGGAGGTGCTGTTTTATTGCATTGTCCATTTTTGCTTTCGCTTTCTTACTGTGAATGCACGGGAAAGTGGTGATGAATATTTTACACGAGCACTTATTCCTGCCCTTTAAAATTACAGTGATCGCTGTCACCGATGATGGATCACTTGCATTTTTTTTTCAGGTCTCAGTCAAACCACTATGCCTTAAACACATCATATGTAAGTTCAGAGGTTTCAAAACATGATAATTACGTTAATGAATTATTTGATGAGATCCTATAGTTAGATTTTTTTTTGTTTCATCTCTATTTTGTCTTTCATCACCACAAACACCCTCCTTTCGTATCTACTTTCCTGAGCCATAGTAAGGAGTACAGTAGGTGTCTGCAGATTTTGGTATATAACAGTATAAAGCGTAGAAATTGCTGAAACAATGTGGCTTGCTTTTTGAGCTCTGGACCTCACTATGCTACTTGACCCAAATAAATAAACATTATTTGGTTCCAGCTTCTCAAATTTTAGCATTTTCTGCTTTTCTCTCTTTCATGTCAGTGAACTGAATATATTTGGGTTTTACCCTCTTATAAGCTTGGCTTCTGATAAATTGTGACGGGTGTACTTTTTATCATTTCATAAACTGAATGATTCATCAATTAAGCATGAAAGTAATCTCATGCCATTTGGTGTCTTACAGTAAATTAGCCAAATAAGCTGCTGATATTTTAACTGAACTTGCTTGTCCTGCCAGAACTGATATTGACGGGAAAAGAGGAAAATGGAAAATGTTACCATATGTTGATCTTAGTCATCACTCGTGAACAAGACCCTGAGATACTTGAACTTCGCTTGGGCCAGCAAATCACTTCCAACCCGGAGGGAGCATTCATTTTCTGGCAAAGAACCATGGCCTCAGACTTGGAGGTGCTGACTCTCATCCCGGCTGCAAACCACCCCAGTGCGTGCTGAAGGTCATGGCCTGATGAAGCCAACTGAACCATCATCTGCAAAATGCAGAGATTTCTGAAGATAATGTCCCTTCTTCCTGTGTTCTCTGTCTTCATGCTGTATTGTTATATAAATATCTATTTTCTTTAGATGCATTTTATGGAGCAAATTTATTCCCTCTTTCTAGGGAAGATGAACTGGTGTGCGTGGTGTGTTTAAATTTTGGTTTAGATTTTAAGAGAAGAGGGAGCTGAGTCTCATTGCAAAGCTCTTGATTTCCAGTCTATCTACGTTCCGACCCTCACCTATGGTCATGAGCTTTGGGTAGTGACCAAAAGAATGAAATCGTGGATACACAAAGAGGCCAAAATGAGTTTCCTCCACAGGGTGACTGGACAGACGAGGAACTTGGACGTCTGGAGAAAGCCCAGAGAAGAACTGCTGCTGCTTTGTGACAAAAGGAGCCAGCTGAGGTGGTTTGGACATCTGATTAAGATGCCTCCTGGGAGCCTTCTTTTGTGTCCCTGGGGTAGACCCAAAACCCATACAGCCTAAACTGAGATTAAAATTTGGTATATTCTTGTTCTCCAAGAATAACTTTGCTAGTATTATAAATAAAAATACAATAAATCATATTTACTTTAAAATGTTACTGTAACAGCATATAGGACGATGAAATGTAATGAATTTAGAAAACAGATGTTAGCTGTGGGTCAGGTGATTCTTCATTCAGCAAAGAAGGAAATATGTATGAAGCTATTCAAACTTTTGCTGCACCACGTACAAAATGTCTTCGGATTATACATCCAATGTAAGATATCTGTTTGTTTTTCTCCATTTGGAAAATGAGGGAGATATAAAAATAAGAGTCCATCTGAAAAATGTTTGTAGTCATCACCTCTGCCACATTGCCAAACTGTTTTATGCCTTACACCTGTAATATATCAAATTGTCAAACCAATACTGCAGCCACCTGTGACGCAAAGTTCAAATCAAGTCACTGCAAGTCAATTTTATTTATGGACCAATATAACAAATCACACGTTTGCCTCAAGGGGCTTTACAATCTGTGTATATGACACCATCTGTCTCAGTTAAAAATAAAAACGGCAAAGAAACACTTCAATGGGGAAGACGATCACAGCAGAGGAGGGATCCTCCCTCAGAACGGATAGATGTCATGTGTACAGACAAGATCAGCATAGCAGAATTAAAGAACTATAGGCAATGTCATATCCGCTTTCTGAACAGCTGTCTTGTCGAAGAGCTGATATTTTAATAATGTGAAAAAAATTTTGAGCCAAAGATTGTTAAAGGAACTAATTTCTGCCATGAGGAGAAAATGACCCCGGGCAACACGACTGTGTTTGTAATTAGGCAGAAAGGATGAATTCTAATTATGGAAGAAGTGATTAAACTACAAGACAGAACTGTAATGGATGTAAATAGGAGATGAGAATCCCCTTATTGCACTGTCTTCAATAAGTGAGCACACACACACACACACACACACCGGCACAAGGAAGATTTATCATGGTAAACTGGGTCCGTGGTGAGCAATCAAATGAGATTTAAGCTGAGTACTGGCCAAGAGGATATGAGAGTGTGCTGTGTTTAACAGTATTTTAGCAGGGATCAGTGTTGATTTCATCTGTCCCCACACACACACACACACACACACACACACACTTCTCTGAACAAAGTGCATGTAGCGTGAGAAAGACGCTGGAGGGTCCCTGTGTTTTGGAGGAGACTCAGAGTACACAGAGCAGATCTCAGGAGAGTTGACTCAGTAAACTCAGTCAGTAGCTCATAATTAAGTGAGATTTAAACAGTGTCAGGCGGGGGCCAGCAGAACACGCCGTTGTTTTAGTTACAGTAAATTTGTGTCTGTGTAATTTTCATTTATGTGTATGTGTCCAAGACAGAAAGGGGGCAGAGATTTCCATTATATGTTAGGTTCATTATTTAATAAAAACAAAACAGGGATAGTGATGCATGAATATTAAGAACCTAATATAGAGTATGTGTGCTCTTTGCCCTCAGACCAGGTTACTCAGAGTCGCTCAGTCTCTTTATAAAATATTTTTGGTAGTCTGAAATTTATTTCTTGATTCTCTTTTGTTTGTTTTCAGATCCTTGCATGTCCTTGCTCCTGGCTATATTTCACAACTTCTGAACCAGCCTCAGCGTCGTTAGCCCCCTCAGATCCACCTCACAAAGACAGCTGGTAATCCCAAAGTCTCAGCTGTAAAAATTGCAGGAAAGAGGCTTTTTTTTTTTTTTCTACAGCACTGCTGAGACTTCAGGATCGTCTAATTAGCCCACTCTATTCTGTCTTTTAAGAATTGCCTGAAAACACATTTTTGCTTTGTTGAGTCGTGTATTGTTTCAGTCACGTCTTGGTATTCAATATGTGCATTTTTGAAAAGCTTACATTGATGTTTATGAGCGTCTCTCTCTGTCTGTGTTTGTGTCGGCATGTTTATGAAGAAGATTCCTCTCTGTGAGGCCCTTTCCGGCGATTTCGCCATTTTGTTTTGAGACGTTACAAACATTAGAATAACTTTTGATAGACACGTTTGTTTGTTTTCAAAGCTCTGAAGTTTAGAGTGACATTTTTAATTAGCACTGTGAAAACCCGTTATGGCCCTCCCTTCACACAAGGGTCCTTCTATGATTTGCAGTCCTTGCAGAAGTCATTTGTGTTCCTAATATCTGCCATATTTCTCCGTACTGTCAAAATAATGCTGAAGAAATTAAGTGAATGTTACATTTTTTGAAAGAAATGGCTGTAAATTTTATTTAAACACAAAGCATCTGGTCAACAAGCTGGGCTCAGACACACTGGGCATAAGTTCTCCTCTGTGTAACTGGATACTGGACTTCCTCACAGACAGGCCCCAGTTTGTGCGGGTAGGCAACAACACATCCACCACCATCTCACTCGGTACTGGCTCCCCGCAGGGATGTGTTCTCAGCCCTCTTCTCTTCACACTGATGACCCATGACTGTCGTGCACACTCCAGCACCAATTACATCATAAAGTATGCAGACGATTCGACAGTGGTGGGTCTTATCAAGGACAGTGATGAGAGGGCATATAGGGAGGAGGTGAAACTCTTCGCAGACTGGTGCAGGACAAACAACTTGGCCCTGAACGTCGAGAAAACCTGATTGACTTCAGGAGAAATAAGCCTGTGCACGCCCCGATCCACGTCAATGGGACTGCTGTGGAGATTGTTCATCACACAAAGTTCCTGGGGGTTCATGTGGCTGACAACCTGTCCTGGGACCTGCACACCTCCTCCCTTGTCAAAAAGGCACACCAGCGTCTGCACATCCATCCTCACCACTTTCTACAGGGGCACCATAGAGAGTGTGCTGACCAACAACATCTCTCTCTGGTTTGAAAACTGCAGCGCTGCGGAGAGAAAGGCGCTGAGGAGAGTGGTGAGGTTAGCTGGATGGACTATTGGTACAACTCTTCCTACCTTCCTATAGTTCAGGAGCTGGCCCACAGAAGATGCATGTCTAAAGCTAAAGGCATCATCAAAGACAGTCTGTTCTCCCTTCTCCCCTCTGGCAGGAGGTACTGCAGTCTACGGACCAAGACTGTGAGATTTCAAAATAGCTTCTACCCCACTGCCATCAGACGACTGAACTTAGAATCAAACTAAACCCACTAATTCTCAAATTAGATTTATCAGACCTATTTATTTATTTATCTTCTTATTTAATTTATTCTGTGGTGTTTTTAATCTGTGAGTTTTTGCTCGTAATTTCGTTTTACAGTGCTGTGAAATGACAATAAAGAGATCTTGAATTGAATCTTGAATCTTGAAGTCCATGTGAGGCTGCCTTGCACAGTGTCACGGCTTCAGCCTCCACTTAGTTTTGTTTTTGTACATTCTCTTCACATCCCACACATGCTTTTCCTAGTACTGACTCTTTTCTCATTTCAAGCCTTACTATTCCTCATCTGTCCTTCCTGCTGTTCCCCACATACCTGCCCCCTATCACCTAATCCAGAGATTTACAAAGTGTGAGTTGAAGGTGGGAGTGTGGAGAAAGACCTCAGGCAAACATACTGCCTGGGGAAGTTAGTTATTGTAGTTTGGCCGGCTTATCAACACAGTAAAAACTTGGAGCTGCAGCAGCTGCTGTGACACAAAGCTCATGGAGGCAGTTAAGGTATTTAAGAGACCCTTAGCGCCTCAAACAGATTAGATTCAGTGTGAGTTACACTTCCAAAGGATATCTCCAATGTTCATCATGACCATAAATCTGCTTGGAGATCACACAGTAGCTCTTTATGACTCCAGAACGTATCTTCTTTTCTTTTCTTTTTTTTGGTATCACTCTATATTTTTAAGTTGCTTGTAATAAGCCTAAAGATAACATGAGGTGCTTAATGTCTACTCACATGACAAGTGATAATAATAGCATCATTAACATATTTAATGTTAGATATAGTTACATATATAGTCAACTGTTAATAAATGTATACTTACATTCTTAAGCAGTCTATAAACTATTAAGTTTTTCATAAGAGCTTATAAACAATATACAAGTTTATTGTGCTATTATCAGCACTTATATAGCCTTATTAACATACATTATTGTGTCTTGGGGGCCTTATTAACCTCATACAAAGGCTTATTAGAAACATTTTAATATAAAGTGTCACTTTTTTCTTTAATTAAAAGTAATCCAGTAATAGTTGTTATTGTTGTACATCCATGGGACAGGAAATGCTAATCAGGTTACCTGCTGCTAGTTTAGATTAATATAGGATAAAAACACTGAAAAAACTCATGTTGGTCGCTTAATTTTATGTTGTGGAGTAGTGTGTGTGTGTGGCGTAGTCTTCCTGATGATCACACCTGATCATCTATTCCGCTTCAGGCTTAACATTCCAGCCTTTGTCCCTGTCTGCTTGTCCTGACCTCGACCTGCTCTAAGTTAATTCCAGACCGTCCCTCTGCTCCTCTTTTGGACCAATTTGATGCAACTGATTGACTAATACAGGCAAAATCTCTGCTGCAGTTAAGATACAATTCATGCCATGAATGGCCAACCCTGTTGTGTCCCTTACCCTCTCCTTCCAAGCATGGAGGAGAAACTATGGTGACAATTAAATGTGCAAAAAAGTCACTCCAGACAACTGTAGTAACATAACAGTTCAACATAGCAGTGTAGATATAAAAGTGCATGTGAGGGTAATAAAAATATGATTCTTATTTTCAGGGGATTACCAATGACAGTATAAAGAATAGACAGTGCATGCGTGAAATACCCATAGATTTCCAAAGCACCCTTTTGAAGCTCAAAATATGTGGTGCTGGCTGGCACCATGTTGCTGTCCTGACTCTTCTCTAGCCCCCTGGCTAATATAAACATCGGAACAGACGTGAATCAACAGTGGACATAAGGCGGGCCGAAAGACGTCTGGGTGCTCAAACAAGCCATCTGTAACATCATCCACCTGTCAATCAAAGCGGCCATGCTGTTAATTATGCGTAACTTTAAGCCTTAACATCATTCGGACAGGTGAGTTTAAAAAAAAAAGATTCACACCCGGTACACTTGTCACAAATGGGGAAATTATTTCTAGAGACCAAAACCATTTTTTTTGTACCAGGTTGTAAACATGTTTATTTCTGTTGTTAAGTTGGCGCTTATGGAGGTTGAAATGTTTCCCAGCCATGGAGGTTGCCATCTGGAGATAAGAGACTATTCAAAACATAGTTATACATATTATATTCCATTTATGGCATGTTCTGTGAAGAGCTCCCTAAATCTGAGATACTGGACCTTTAAGCCTATGTATCCATCTCCAATTCTTGAACACTTAAAGAAAAACACCACATTTACTTCAAGTAGACTTAATATCTAAATGCTTTACTGATTCATCTATAGAAACATGTCAACAAATAACTATTTCTTAGCAATACATTTATAGTTTTATCTGTAGAAATTCTTCAAATGGATCATAAAATACAATAATAATAATACAAATTTACTACTTCAATAAACTTCTACAGAGATACTGTTTTGTGCTTTCAACTTCATTGCTAAATTATATTATATATTATATTATGGACAACACCTCTCACCCCCTTCATCCCGGTCCTTCATCCCGGCCGCTTTCAGGGTCTACATAACCTGCACCACCTGATCATGTTGTAGTTTCTGTTCCTGTTTTCAATTTACCTACTACTTATCATGGTTTATATTTATTTAATTTTAATCTGTATGTATATTTGTTTTCCATTCCGATAACTTACAATGTACAATATTGCCATGGTCACTTTACCTCTGCAATATTATTTATATCATTGTCACTTTAACTGCAATATTATTTATATCAGTGGTCACTTTACATTACAATATTGTTTTTTATAACATGCCACTTTTACCTTCAGTACTTTTTGCACGTTCTCTGTTGCTTGTTTGCTTTTTTGTTTATATTGTGTAGATTTTAAGATACTTCTGTCTGTTTTTGTTGTTTTTGTCCTTTCTACTTTACTTCTGTAGTGAATATCACACTTTGCTGCTGTAACGAGTAAATTTCCCCATTGTGGGATAAATAAACTATAATCAAATCTAGTGGATGCGCTGTTTGGGTACTAAATGTTTCACAGGGGCAGTTATAGTTATTTACAACTCCCTGTTTTGATTTCAAGTTCCACGCTGCACTGAATCACCAACATATTCCCTGAACTGTAATTTACAGAGTATAAAGATTTACCGCATGTCTCCGAATAAGAAAATTCAAGGACTATTTCACCTGCAAGCTGCCAGCACTGGTCTAATCTAGATGGGAATCTGAGAGGACAGAACCCCACAGTGCCGTTTCTATTATTTATAGTAGAGTTGTGTGAGCAGAAACAAATTAGGTTCAGGTTAGATGTCTAAGAGAGTCTTGTAAGTCTAAAACAAGGAGGTTGCTCCATTTTTTATCACTCTGTGTTGGTGTTTTTCTTTCATCACATTTCAATCTTTTCTGCTTTTCCACTTTTTCATTATCAGTGTGGTACCAAGTGTAAAAAAGTGCACCCACGCAGAGAGAACATAGCATGTATAGTAATAGTGTCCTTTTGTTATACATCCTTCATTATCATCTGTCATTTTTTTGTTGAGGAACATTCTGCTCCCTTCTCCCTTTGTGTCACCATATCCAAGTGGAAGGTGTTCCCAATTCTGGGCAAGGTTTTATTCTGTACAACTATCATAGGTCACCTTATTCCAGGTACATTTTAAAATAGCATGAATTTCCAATTATTCCAGGTATCCTGACCTCAAGGTAAAATTGTTTGTAGAGTCTCAATCAATTAGCAATAGTCCAGGGTGAAAATTAAAAGCTCCATCTGAGAGAAAATACGAACGCATATATACCGGCCTTTAAAAAACATGAGCATGCAACAGTAAATAGTGTAGGAAAAATACATCTGTTTCCACAAGCTGTAGTGCAATCTGAGATTTTTCAGAAAAACATTAAAATGCAAAAAGCACTCATTTTGCCGTAGGTGCATCAAGCTGTCAACAGGACGCCAAAGTCAACCTTAACAACATAAATCAGCATTTTAAGTAAATATCTGCCAAGCACTGTCTGACAGCACTCACCCCCCAAGTTGTTCTTCCTTAAACTCAACACAAAAGAAGACTACGGGGGCCCATGGCAGTTTGTTAAACTGGTGTTTCAGTTTTTTGTTATTATCTTGTCTTTTTGCTTTACTACCTCTTTCTGGATTGTATGCGCTGGTAGATTTATGTTACATGGCTGTTTTTCAGTAAACAGATGGTGTCTCACCTGTGTATCTATGACTGTCCAGTCTGCTCTCTAGAGGAAAGGCACCTATGATAATAGCAGTGTGTGTGTGTGTGTGTGTGTGTGTGTGTGTGTATCATGGTAGACGGTGATGATCTATGATCTACCGCACACTCGCCTCACCTGTTGTGTCTGCTAGTGTTAAAGTAGTATCCATGTTTGGGTACCCCCCCACACACACATCCTAATGGTCCCACTAAATGTGCTGGACTGCTACCACCAGCCGTATGATTAAATAACCCTCCCCCACCTGAGCCACAGCTGCCCCATGTGTTTATTAGCCAAGATTTATTTCGAGCAAGCCACGGCCAGAGGAAGCTGACAATCCAACCCGAGACCATCAATGAGGTGCAGGCTATCACCGTCTACTGACTTTATGGAGTTTCATACATTCCCTATCAGAGCAACATTGTAGCCTGGAGTCCACCAATTGCCGAAACCCCAGGGGCCTTTTTCTTTTTTTAAATGTGTCTCATTAATTTACTGCTGCTATTACTACTACTGCTCTGTCTTTGCAGGCACATGACCAAATTTGGATAAGGTGCTGCCCTCAGGTTCAGTAGTATGTGTGTGTGTGTGTGTGTGTGTGTGTGTGTGTGTGTGTGTATTCAGCAGACTGTTGGATATTTATGGCCATATCTTACTTAAGTGTGCTATGATGATAGGCTACTTATTACCAGTATAGAGAAGCAGTATTTTTTTCTAAAGTATGTACTAGGTATTACATACAAAATACTGTATGTCCTAGTGTGTTTTTACGAAATTGCACAATAATGGGAGGGATACCATAAGGTGTCTCTATAACGTTCTTCGGATATATCCCAAGCACACAGAGTTTGGCATTTAAGGGGACTGACAAGCATTTTATAGCATCCTTCCAGACGTTTTGGATCTTTGAACAGTCCCATAAACAGTGAAAACAGTACCTTTGTCATTCAAACATTTAATCTGGACTATTTGAGCGTAATCTCTTATTTATGTTCCTGTCGATATCTGTTATCTGCCAGACAACCAGCAAAGCAATCACCCTCTGACTTGTCATATTTAGAATTAATTCTAGTGTATTTATGTATATTTTTTGCAGCCTGTATTTCTCCATGTCCCTAACATTGTAACATATTCAGTCCCCCAACTACATTTGGTCTGAAAATGGTTACATCTGCAATGTGACTTCCCAGATAATATCTGAAAATGGTGTACCTCATTGCTAATGCTTAAAGCATATGACTCCAAAATGATTCAGACTCTCCCCTGTGTGCGTGCTGGTACTCTGGTCTATCTCAGGTCCAGTGCCATGGCCTCTACAACTCCTACACAAACAGAATAATCTCATAACATGCCAATCCAAACTGACAATCATAATAGGATATGCATTCCACAACTGCCATGTTAACTGAGTCCTTATTTGACATTGTTTTCAAACATCTTACTTTGAGATCTATGGGTCACACAAATACAATTATTATTTTCTGTATTTTTCCTGAAAGTCAATTAATAATTTTATGAAATCATTGATCATTGAGTGTCCAGGATTGTGCAAAATGTACCCTAGAAGTTAAAGCAAAAACTTCAAATGTATGAATCAGTTTTGGTTTCAGATTAACAAGTTTTAGTGCTCTCATCATTAAGATAAATATGCAAGACCTTGCCTGCAAGGATGAAAGTAAAACTGTCAACAATCTCTCCACTGTCAAAGCCAGAGAGGACATTTGTATGATAAAAGATGATAATTATGTAATAGTCCCCTGATGACTTTTCACCTGGAGATTTGTGTTTTTTTGTAATGCCATTAATTAATAGGCAAAGTGTGATAAAGCATCAATTTCCACACTGTTTAAACAAAACACGAATGCAACATGTTTTCCCTGTCTGATAAGAGTGCTCTTTGAGGCTCAGTTACCAGGTGTAAATCATCTCTTTTGAATGCAAAGAGGCTGAGAGGTGATGCTGCTGCTCGTTCACAGTAAGTAAAAAGAACAGATCCTTGTTTGACCTTGAAGCAAAGTGGCTTCATATCACAGCATAGAGGTGTATTATTGGGTCATAATCAGAACCTCCAGGGAATTTTCACCAACATGCAGTGCAATAATATTGATATTTAAACATTTGGGAGCGTGCATGATGTTTCTTTTATGTAAATCACACACCTGCTGGTCAATTGTGTTCGTGGTTACAAAGCCAAGAAGCAGTATGAGAAACTTCTGACCGTTTGACCTTTTCTAACATTTGAGCCTTTGAACAGTCATGTATGAAGTGATATCAAAGCACGACATGACTTGTGGCTGAATCCCAGCGCTCTGCTGAGGACTGATAAGATGGCACACAGTCAAAGTCTCGGGCAGATTACCATATTGAGAGTTTGAGGGGAGAGAGAGTGAAAGAAAGAGAGAAAGAATGAATGTGTGTGTGTGTGATGTTCAAATATCTGGGTTAGGACCACAACAAATGGAACCCAAAATATAAGTAAGCAACAGAATGCCCCTCCTTCTGTCACTCTTAACACATTGATTGACAGACTTTTTGATAAATAGCGTATACAGAAAGCTTTAAGCGAGTGTTTTGGAGGGTTTTTTTTTTTTCTTGATTGTACATATACAGTACACTATCACAGGAAATACCAGGCATTTTGATGGAGGTCAAAAGCCTCTTTTGTGAGTGGAGTCCAGCCTGAGGAGAAGGCTGTGTATGATACAGATTTAGTTTTTCTCGATCGCACACAAATGACGATAACACAAAAATCTAACTGTGTGAAGCTGTGGAACTACACTGTGCTGACTGCTCATTCCTTCATCACTGAATACATACCAATATGATAAATAACACACAGGCCAAATACTACAAATACACGTTACTACCCTCGGAAAATTCCTTTGTACAGGTTCAGGAAACCTCGATTTGACCATTTGTAACATATGTTTCTGAGTATTTTAAATAATGTGTGAGTCAGTCACTCTGCTGGGCTGAACAGCTGCACAAAAAAAGGGAAAATGGTTCAAAGAGTTTCTGTGTTTGGCGCTCAGTACAATAGAAACTAAACAATGGCACTGAGGTTAAAGCGCTGCTTTTAATCTTTAATCTGTGGGTTACGCGTCAATACCAGGTTACCAGTGCAACACTGTTTATTCCCTCAATTTTAGAGGACCACAATGTTGCAATCAATTCTTTGCAATCAGTCACCACCTGCAGTCTAATAGAAAGACCCTATGTTGCACAAGACTTGAACAGCAGCTAACTACACATCTTGCTTGTTTTGGAGGGGTTTATTTTTGCCTTTAGTCTGGTCTTCAGCAAGTGAAACATATACTTCCTGCTCTTTTGCCTCCAATAAGTGGGTGACTATATAAAAAAGGGGTTACCAGCCCTACACAATTAACCCAATATGAATGTGAACACCATCAAACACCCTTAAGGCAGAGAGTCTGACTTTAAAATGGCCATAATCAGTATTAAAGTAATAACAAAGGATGAAATAAAAGGGTTCACTTGTACTGATGAACTAGAATTATAACCAAAATCTGCAGCTATAGTTCGCCATATCAATTCAAAAAGTAATGAGAGTGTTGTCTTAACAGCTTATTTCTGAAAACATGTCATTAGAAGGTTAAGTCAGGAGCTTGAAGTAATAAATCAAGAGTACAGACAGGAGGAGAATGAAATCTTAAACATTGCCATTAGCGACCTCCACCTCTACAATTCATCTCACATATTATCTGAAACATGCTCTGTGCCATCAAAAAGTGTCTCCTGTATGGTGTGGCCTAAAGTTGGCTCTGCATGACTGCAGATTTTGCCCACTCTTCTCATAAGGAGGAGCAGGTGGGCTGGATGAGGTTGTAGCTTTTTTATAAATCCAATAATGAGGATGTGCTCTGACAGCTGAGCAGACTCACCATGACTAGAAACAGAAGTGCTGCACCGACTCCATATTAGACCCGGTTTTGCTAATATGTATCGTATGTGCTTTTTAGTCAAATGAGTGCAGTGGATGGTTTGGTGGATAGTCTGTACATCCCTATTGAATGTATCAGCAGTGACATTTGGTACAAATAATAACTTCAATTGATGTTTGTGATCCTCTGATGCTTATCAAATGGCACCAATGAAAAAAGATTGACTCTTCCAACACTTCACTTAATGAGAAGATACTTATGAAGCTAATGACCATTTGTATTTTACCATAACCGTAAACTCTGCTCCATTACCGTTCAGCTCAGAGTATAAAGCTGACAAATTACTGATAAAAGGTGAGCCAAGTTTGACCAGCCAAGCTCGGTATCTCTTGGAATTAAATCCACATTTGACAAAACAAGACCTTCCATCTATAGTGTCAACTTTCAACACAGGAAAGTCGGACGCTGGGGCACCAATATCTCACTTTTACGTAGGACATTATACCATAACCATAGTTTATTTCTGACCATTAACTTTTTCTTACATAATGTTCTTTGGACTGCACTGACACCACCAGCAAACTCAGTGCTTGAAAAATGAAGCCAATGAATGCAGAATAAATAAAAACTGTAGTTCTTCAAATGGCCACTTGATGCTGGCTAGAGAATGAGTCAATCTCCATAAGTTTGCATGTTAAAATGTCCAATTTCACAGCCCAAATAAACATGTTTACAGCCTGGTACAAAATGCAGTTTTGGTCTCTATAGCTAATTTCCCCATTTATGACAACTGTACTGAGTGTACTGAGCTCAGCTGTTCTAATTACATTTAGGCTTAAAATTATGCACAATTAAGAGCATGGCCGCTCTGATTGACAGGTGGGTGCCTCACCACGGCTTGTTCGTGCCTCAGCTCCACCCACACTCTGTGTTGTTGCCCGTTTTGAGATGAGTGGGGAGGACTGCCAAGATAGAGACAGACAAAGCCGCCACACTATGAGCTTCACAACGGCTCTTCGGAAACCTCTGGGTGACATCACAGATACTATGTCCATGTTTTATACAGTCCATGGCTGACACACATCCTTCAGTGTAGCTACAGCATAGGTATAAACCTTTAGCTTTATTTTAAACACTAAAACTAATAAGAAGATATAAATGGAGATTTTTGTGCTCTCAGTAGTAATCATGGACCAGAGTGGAGCTTATTGGTGCTTGGTTGATTATCCACCAATAGACTACAGTTTATTACTACAATAACGGGTTTTACTGGTAGAATATTTTAAAAGTGCATTTGCATAAAACTTTAACGTGTCCGCTCAGAGAATTAGATCATTTCATTTCAATTAAAATGAAATTGGATGGTGTGCAAACCATAATTAACATGAAACAATCAGTATGATGTTTGCAACAGTAGTCCAGCAGGAACTATAGTACTTTCTTCTGTTAATTGGATTCACTCCTTCGTACACTTGGTAAATATTTGATGAACATGACTGTCAGAATATTTGTTTATCTTTCACCATCACATGTTTAAAAATTCATCATACTGGATGTTTATGTATGTATATGAAGTTGGAGCTGTATGTCATAACACACTGTGTTGCTGCAGACAAAGTAGTAATTTTGCATCCTGGGCTGATGTTTTCCCATGCAGGGATGTTTGTCCGCTCTGTGACTCTGCCTCTTGACCTTTCCTCTCCTCCAGGCTCCCTGGTGATTTGCACAGGCCTGTCCTTCTACTTTAGTTATGCACACGAGATTTGGAGATGGCAGCTGCGGTGTCACTGGAAAACTTCACAGCTTTGCCTGAAGGCACTCCAGTGGTGAGTGCAGGCTTGTTGGTGCCCTGTGGCTGCTTAGATGATTTGACTGATGCAGCTTTGTCTCATCTTTGCAGGTTGAAAGAGAGGTTAGCTGGTATAGAGGTTTTTTTTTTTTTTTTTCTTTTACTTTATTTTTCCATGAGGGTATTATAAGACTATAATGCATCATGATACATATAAGATACAGAAATCCAAGACAATTAACCACTGTTTGTTCACATGAAAAAATTCCATTAGTGTCTCTTATAGGCCTAGAAATCGTGACCAGATTTACAGTGACGCTCTCTTGTGGAGACCGTGAACGCAACAGTAAGTATGTGACGTGTGGGTGGAGCTGTAGGTTCAGACCTGCTGTACCAGCTCTGACTCTGTGATCAGTTACAAAGGATGCCATCAGTGGAAAACCAACATATTGAAGAAATGCGTGGAAATGGAGCTGAATATATTTGATTATTTTTGTTATTATTGTATCAAAATGATACTTTGAATTCATCCAGAATCAAAAACTCAGTTGTTTTTTTGAGTGAGAATATTTATATTTTTAAACTAATCATGCATATGTAAGTAATTAAATGGACTTTCCTTTTTTATTTTTATTTTTCAAATATGCTTCGCTTGAAATTTTGACTGTGAGGGCGCCTGCTTGATTGTCTTGCAGGAAACAGAGACTGAAAACAATGCCCGACACGCTGCTTTCTTGAGAAAAAAAACTTACTCTAAAGTTCTTCTTTATGGCGTTTCAAAATGACAAACTCTAACTTGAGGAACGAAAGCAACTATGGGATCTATTTTGCTGAGGCTTTCAATGGATCTGTTCTGGATCAAATATTTCCAAACGACAGCATCACGACATGCACGAACTTCACTATGGACTCACAGGTTGTCGGAGTTGGGATCATTCTCTCCGTTTTTATTCTGGTGGCAATTGTTGGGAACATTTTGGTTATCCTGTCTGTGGTATGTAATAAACATTTGCAGACAGTCACAAACTTCTTCATTGTCAATTTAGCCATGGCAGACCTGCTGTTGAGCATTATCGTGCTGCCTTTCTCTGCATCCCTGGAGGTTTTGGGATGCTGGGTGTTTGGCCGTGTTTTCTGTAACATCTGGGCTGCTGTGGATGTGCTCTGCTGCACCGCATCCATCCTCAGTCTCTGCATCATCTCCATCGACCGATATATAGGCGTTAAACACTGCCTGAAATACCCAAGTATTATGACAGAGAGGAAGGCAGTAGCTATTTTAATCCTAGTTTGGGTATCATCCACGGTGATCTCTGTCGGACCGCTCCTGGGATGGAAGGAACCGCCGCCTGTGGACGACAGCATCTGCAAGATCACAGAAGAACCGGGCTACGCGCTCTTCTCCTCTCTGTTTTCTTTCTACCTCCCGCTCATGGTTATTCTCATCATGTATTTTAGGGTCTATGTGGTGGCCCGGAGAACTACCAAGAGCCTAGAAGCGGGCGTCAAACGAGAGACAAATAAGTCGATGGAAGTGGTCCTCCGGATACATTGTCGTAGCGTGCTGGAGGACGCGCGCCCGGCCAGCTCCAAAAGCAGCAAAAACCACCCGTTTCGAAGTTCGCTCTCAGTGCGGCTGATGAAGTTCTCCAGGGAGAAAAAAGCTGCCAAAACCCTGGCCATCGTTGTGGGGATGTTCATCCTGTGTTGGCTGCCTTTTTTCTTCTTTCTGCCGATGGGTATGTCTTATAACTTTATATTTCTGCTCTCTGTGCTCCGTCATAAAATGTGCGTCTCTCTTGCACTTTCTCCAACATTAGGTGCAGAGCAAAGAAACTGATGTCATAATTTATTATATGATCCATGTCAAAATTGTGATTTCTAACACATTAAATGCTTTCAAGTGACCTACTTGAATCTATGATTTAACACCCCGACTGATTATGTGACATACGCAAATGATTAGCAGTGATATGAGATGTTTCGTAACGAATTAATTAATGTTTAATATCAGTAATTAATGCATTTGCATCCCTTGGAGTGACACACATTTTCAACCTGCAGCTCTTCTCTAAGATCCCCGACACTGGCTGCAAGCACAGGTCAGCATTAAACCAATAAAGTACAGTTAAAGCAAACTTACAACATCAGCCACAAAAGCCTGCACTGTAAGATTTAGACACAACAGGAAACTGAAAATGGCATTCTGGATTTCATTTGCTCTTTATCTGAACCATGCAAGAGACTGATCAAAACTAAGATTGCTAGAATGTTAGAAAAACAAATGTTTTGGTCAGAGTAGATCAAATCTTTAACTTGACCACTGATTTGGCTTGTTTACACGCCTTTAATTTTTCAGGGACTCATAATACACTGGCATTCTTCAGCAATGAGCACTCTGAAACTAAATGCTCCCAACATCTTGCAACCATCACATATGCCCATTCCAAGTACCATTTCCAGTGCGGCTACCTGTTTTAGTCTCATATTGAAATATTAAACATGATACAGAGACACTATTTTGTTCGATGAGCTACATTTGTAGCAGGGAAAGGTCACTGCTGAATTGTAACATCTTGAAAATAAAAAAATATATATTATTATTTGTACTGAGAAGAAAGGGTGAGATATGTGAGTTAAGATGAGGGAATCATGAATGGTTGAAAAGGCCCTTCATTGACCAATGCAAGTCATTATGACTGTACATAAATCACACTACAGAAGGCAAGGTGCATATGAAACTGCACTTACAGGCAGTAATAGAATTCACACCACACACACACACATACACACACACTAATGGCGGACTCATGAATTTTAATTTCGCATATCTTTTCACATGATTTATCGAAAAAGCCATTATGGACAAATGGCCAGTATCTTATCAGGTATAGCACTCACAGCACTCACAGTCTTGCTGCACCTCCAAATGTATTGAATTAAATTATTAGTGAAAAGCCTGCAGCTACAGAGAGTGCAAGAAATGAAATGGGTGCTGCTAATCACTTTATTCGCTCAATGGGAGTGAAAAGGGCAAGTTTATTTGTATCCACAAGTCGAAGATAGATAGGTAATGCATCTCTTCTTGGGATTGAGCATTAGTAAAGACATGAATGAGTTTCAAGGAAACAGTCAGAACACAAAACACATACATACATCCACTCTTTTTTTACATATTGAGACAAATCTGAAACATGCATATTGAGATGATTATCACAGACAGTCTCTTATTATTTCACTTTCATTAAAATAAAATATGATGCCTTTGTGATCATATTATACAGCCTGCTCTTGGAAACATTTACAAGGTCTGAAATGAGTCCACAATTCTTCTCAGTGTTGCTCTCTGCAAAAACAGGGAGAAAATAACAGGAAGCTCTGCCAAAAGGAAGACTTATCTCAGAGAAATTGGTTTGATGATATCTCAAGGTTTAAATTTATGATGGTGGGTGGTAGAGCCCTCTAATTTGCATGATAAAAAAGGCCATCAAAAACACCTTCATCATCTAAACTAGTGTCTTCAGTATCTTAATGGCTGCAAGAGACTGTTAAATCCAAATAAAACGAAGGACTCTTATGTCCTTAGGAATATGAGCTCATTGCTGGAGACCATCTGTCCTGCAGAATCTATTCAAACATGCTGTTCTGCGATTTGATCCTGAACTGCGACTGCCCTAGAGGAAGTAGTTTAAAACATAAAGTCCCCGTAGGGATCAATAAAGGATTTCACCGTTGTTTTCATGATTTCATCCCTAGGGGAGGCTGGTGTTTGTTTGTGTGGAGCAGTCACAACTTACAATTCCTAGCCCTGCTCAACCATACTCGGCCAGTCAGACAGATCGTGTTTGTACGAGACACATTATTAATGAGTAACCTTTTGCATAGAGACAGACATGTACTTTTAGCACCTCTTGTGCCAATCAGGCCTTTTCTCTGTGATGATGCAAATCTAGACGAATCATAGTCTGAGTCATCTGAAACTCCAGAGAGAGTGCCCTAACACCATTTGCCTATATTAGTGCGCCACACTCATGAATGCAATTTTTTATTTATTTTTTTGGCCATTCAAATAGCCTTTCAGAAGCTACTTTGAATGCTGTGATGGATAAAACACCAAACAGATCCGTATAGCACAGCGAGTATAGAGTTAGCTTTTTAATATGAATTATTCAACATGTTATAATTGGCTGGTTTGTCTTTATTTGTTGCTGTCAGTCACACGTTTCAATCTTCTGTTTATTAATTTGTACTCTTTGTTTTGAGGGTGCATTGTGAATTCTCTACTTGGGAATGTTGAAAGAACACACTTGTTCTGATGTAAATGTTTTTCCAGTTTATGTATCATTAGAGAATAACATGAGACAAATGTATGCACTGACGTTACTGAGATTGATATCATCAGTGTAATTGCAGATATGCTTAGATGAATTGAAATTATTACCTTGAGTTTTATGTGGTCTTCAACTCATACAATTTACATTTGAGTGTGTATTAAACTCATGGCTCTCTCCTCTTGATGGTAATATTCCATATTTTCTTACTGTCAACCCATCAATGAATTAATACGACTTGCAAGTATTGTAGCTTGTGTAGCCAAAGCCAGATATATCGTATGTGTCTGTGCCAGAGATCTCGACTCTTTTCCAAAAACTATTAAAAACACATCAGTAGGCCACACTATTAGCAACATGTCCCTTCATTATGATGAGTAATGGGCACTGTAGTTTATTTTGAGTTGATACCACATCCACAGCAAATTGGCAGCTGAAATTAGTCCCAAACAAAGACACTGTTTATTCCGGTTAGAGTCATTTTTGCTATAGTGCCAGCTTCTTTGGGAAATGATTCAGCCTTTTAAAAAATGAGAGTATATATTGGTCTATATATCAGCCACTCTAACCGTCTCAATATGTCATTTATCATGTCATGTAAATATCCCTTATTATACATGCTAACAGTGGTTATGCAAGTATTCACTGAACTATCCTTGGTCCTTGGTGGCCATATGTTGAGTGAGAGTTTTAAAAAGCCCTGCATTAAATGTTGACCTTCACACAGAATATTAAATGTCAAGGAGAGAATTCCCTAAGCTCTGCAACTGATCAGGATTCAGTCTGCTCACACAAAAGAGCTGTCACAAAATTTAGTCTGAGAACCTGGACAGGTCCCCAGACTCCTTGACAGGCTTTAATGTGTATTCAATGCATTGATTTGTTGCTTGGCTTTATGATTTGTACTGGGATATGAGCCAACATGAAGTTAAAAGAAAAAAAAACAAACATGTTCTCAGAAAAGATTTAAAATGGCAATCATCATGCAGACATCAGACTTGAAAGATTCTAAAAGACATAACCTGTTGTCATGGTGTTCTGGGGGTGTGCGTCAGAGTGGTGAATCACTTTCTGTCTGCCTTTGAGGTGATATCATTTCAGGGAGAAGAATCAATGGAGAAACCACATCCTTTAATCACAGTATTTATCTTAATCTCTATCCACGTTGAGTCAGAACTGATTTACAGATGAAAAATTAAAGCAAAATAAGAGCCACGTAGCAAATGTTGCACAAAAAAACTACCTGAATGCTGCACTAGAAGTTATAAGTCAGAGTGAGAACTCTGTTTTATTATTCAGTTTATGCCTCTGAGTAAATGGCACAAGCTTCCTGTTTGAATCTGTTCACAAGTGCAGAGTATTTTGTTGGTAGCTGATGTCAAAACAGCATGAAACCATTACTTTGAAAATCAGAGACAAGCCATTTTATTTATTTCTACATTGTACTAACAGAATTGAAATGAAAATGGACTTCTGGGCGCAGGCAGTGCAGACATGACATTAGCACTTTGATATGTTGCCTCTGCGTCCAGGGTCAACACTGTGTTAAATCCAAGCCTGGGGAGACAAGAGCACCAAGAGAGCAATAGGAAAAGGCAACATTCTGTGAAAAACAGCATGTCATGCAGTTGCATGTCATATGAAAATTGCCACTGCAAGTGGTATAATAAAATGAACAAAGCAGCTAGTGCCTTGGTTGATAGAAAGCTGTATATCTTGATATTCTTACATATGGTAAATGACATTCTCTAATGTTTAATATAAATTTGAACATATAACATTATATTTGTATTATTAGAAGTCTGTTTAATGTTAGACAATTGTGCAACACTTAAAAGCATTAAAAAAATAATTGAAATCCTTATCAGTGATAAGAAAACATGTTGTCATCAGTAATTCTACACAAACAAAAGATTCATAAAAGTAGTCATGCACTGGAGCTCGAAGCATGTTCTGTGATTATCTATCTCATTAATAAAAGTCCACAAAATGTCAGAACCTCCTCTGTTACTGTTAATAAACACAACCAAACTTTGACTGCTGCACAATAAATCATTACAAAAATAGTGCTGTGAATACTCTACTGTCAGAGGGATGAAAAATGTCTACATGTAGCAAAGTAGCATTATACAGCTGCACATGCAATGTGTTGTTTGTGGTTTATGGCTCAAACAGCAGAAGAGCAGATTCGGGATCACTTCAACAAAGCTCTCCTTTATTGTTCCAAGTTAAGTTGTAACTACTCAAATGAATTACTTTAAAAACAAAACAAAACTCATACTTTGTTTAAATTCTCTTTAATACATTAAAATGGTCTTGGATTCCTAATGATATGATAAAAGCAACATATTGTTTTTTGTATTGTGCATATATATATGTACGCTTCCTTACAATGATGGCTCCATCTCCTTCCAGGTTCCTTCTTCCCAGCACTGAAGCCATCTGAAACTGTGTTCAAGGTGATCTTTTGGTTGGGCTACTTCAACAGCTGCATCAACCCAATGATCTACCCCTGCTCCAGCAAAGAGTTCCAGCGGGCTTTCACTCGGCTCCTCAGGTGCCAGTGTCACCAAAGACAGAGGGTCCTGCGTCGCTTCTATGACCAGAGGTGGCGGACAGCTGTCAGGGGAATGACAAGAGATCAGATGGGAGACTTTAAGCCCGGCTATGCCGTGCACGAATCCTGTGGCAGCTCTTTGTTGCAGAAGGAGAAAGGGCGCTCGCTAGGTTTCAAGAGATGGAGTCTGTTTCCACCGCTGCAAAAGTCCTCTTTCCAGCTCAAAGAGAAAGTGAACAATCTGTCAAATAAAATCAAGGGAGGGACAGGAAAAAGTACCACACCTGCAGTTAGTCGTATTGATATAGTAGACACAGTCTCCATGGGGATTTACAATTCCTGTGAGCAGAGCAATTATCAGTTCTATGATCTGGCAGACTGCTATGGCCTGAAAGAAACTGACATTTAGAGAGCCACCAGAGAATCTTTTATTTATTTTCAAAGGGTCATATTGGACTGTGATAGGGCATCACTTTGCAAACTATCTGAGAATCAAAGCTTGCAAATTAAAGCTGTGTACTGAGAAGGATGGTTTGATTCCAGCACAAACAGAACTAAAACTTTATCTCAACATTCCCATCATGTGTATTTAAGATGAAACTTTTTGTGAGCTGGCACATTTTGGAAGAGGACACAAATGTAGTCAACTCCTTGGACCCTAAAGTGACTGCTTGGAGCACTGTGCATTGACATTTTACAGCCCGGGTGTGTTGACAGTTGTACGCACTTTCGGCAAGACGTTTAACATACTGTAAGCCTCATTATTACTGTTACACTTTTTTCCTTTAAAATTTTATATCAGACAGTCACCAAGTCTTTAACTATTAGCCAGCTGACACTGTGTGATGACTACCAATGAATGGTGACTGCTTTGTTTGATATTGAGCTGATTTTAAACAAAAACAGACAACTGCAATGGATTGAAAGAAATATTTTGATTCTTTGATGGAGCAAAGTTAGTCAAAAGTGCAATTTTTATTCTCTCCAGAATGTTTGGATTTAATCAAATGTAATGTGTCACAATGAATTATGATACTTCGTCTGCCTTTTTTTTTTATGTTTTGACAAGGCATTGTAAAGATTGTAAGAGGCCAGCTAAGAATAAAGATGCTGCACAGTATTTATTCTAAGTGTTGGATTTATGAACTAACTTTTGGCATTGATATGTACACTAGTTTGATGAAGAACCCATGAGTCTGCTTGGCCAAACAGGTTGCTAATGTGAAAAGATCATGCTTTTTTTGTATTTTTTGATGTTATGTTTGTTTATGTAAGATGAAAAGCAAAATAAAAAGTAGAGAAAACAAGATGAACCAAGGCACCCTTGGAATGTATTTATTTTTTCTTTAAAAAGCTGTCCCTGCCACCAGGTGTCAGTATTTTGCATGTCTTACCTTCTGCACTGTTTCACCTTCATGTCAAGTTTATGTTTTGTTGTAGTCAAGACCAGAGAAAGTCATGACCAACGGTATATCAAAACAAAGTCAATATCCATACACTTAAGACACACTTATGATTAGCTAACGATAAATTGCGTGCAAACCATAGCAGCTTCTTAAAATTGATCTAAAAGATCTGCATTCCCATAAAAACACAGATAGAAAAGAAGATTTCTCTTTTATTGCTATGACATTTTAATGAGATCCCCACAGCTGTGGTCTCGGGTGGGCGAATCCTCTGTCTAAGAGTTTAATTCCCTTAAAAAAGTGGTCTTGAGACCAAGAACAGTCTCAAAAACTACAACACTGGCTTTTGAGGGGGGGAAAAAAGTATGTTTTTAGACAAAATACCAATTAAATTGATGGAAATAAATCAATATCTACATGTGATAAGCAAATTGAACAGAGTAGTGACAATCTGCTGACTGCCAAACAAATACAAATAAAGATTTTAGGAATTCAAAGAGAGTACAGACACACACAGTCGCAAGGTTGGAGCTGTAGGCTAGAGAAACAGAGAGAGACTCTATCAGGACCAATAAATCTCAATTACTTCCTGTCATTAGCATCATTCCACTGTGAGTTTAGTCAAGTCTTGACCTGGGGGAAAGTCAAACTTGTAGTTTTTTTTTTTTTCCATTTGTAATCATGACCAAAACTAATACACGATGGAGAAAATCTCCGTGAAGAGAAAGAAAGAAATGCATTAGTACATCAGTACATTAATAACTAAAACACTAAGTGAACAAACACATGGTGACAGGGCTGTAATTAAAGCACCAATTACTGTGAGTATATGGGATGTACTCAAAATTGAAACATGAACAGTACAAATATATATAAATATATCTATATATATATATATATATATATAAATAAAGCAGAGTTTGCTCTCATGGTTCAAAAGCTCTTTGTTCTGCTCTTTAACAAATGTCCTTGGAAACATTTGTATTCTCACGCACGCCTCTGTCCCTCAAGAAGAAAACAGACTTGAAACAACAGTATAACTCCATCAAAGCTATTTTATAACTCCAATGATAAAAGTCACTGGTTCCCATTGCCGTGTTTTGATTATACTTTCACAGTTTGCAGCTTCACAAAGCCAAAAGAGCGCTCCAAAGAGACAGCCACTGCCTTGACTCCTAATTGTGTACTGACAGCACTAGCACTAGTTAAACAAAGATAGACTTTACTTTACTACGAGCCAAAAGACAGACTGCAGATAGACATCTAAGTTCCTTATTTGCACAGATCTGTCTGGTCCTTGATTATCTTCAGTAAGACTAATTTACTATGCATCTGGGCACTGGGTATGTCTGTGCCTTGCAGGATTAAGTTACAAGTAACAAGAAGTGTGAGTGAGGCAATAGCAGAACATAATATATACTTTCAGTGAGTTTCTAGGGTTTCCAAATACTCTTTCCACTCTCATTGCTCACTTTACAGCAATGTTAAACCGCAAATTGAGTCATGTTTTCTTCTTTTTGTCAGTTGTCTGCAAATGTGATTGTGCGTTACCATAGAAACACAGCCCTTAGCACTGTCTGATATAGCCTTGGGTTAGTTTGGCTGCCTTTTTAACCTTGAAACTAAAGCTTTTTAGCATTTTAGCCAAAAAGTGCTCTGCATTTATGCTGCCTTTATGTGCAACTGTAGCAAAACTAAAACTAAAATACTAAACCAATGCCAACAATAAATAACTTAAATTATACAGTGGATAAGATTTTGAGAACAGATTAAGGTTGTAGGTAATGTAGTGGATGAAAGAGCGAGAGAGTGGGTAGAAACCCTAGCTATACCAAGACAAATAAACCTCAATTACGTCCTGTTATTAACCTCATTCTACCATGGATGTATGTATTTGGTACTCTGGCAAAACTAGATACTAAAACAATAATCCTGTTGAAGTGAATGTCTTACTGAGTAAGCAGAATAACTTGAAAAGATCAATCTGTCCGCTGTATCAACACAGAAGAGCAAATGTGTGAAAGTTACAAATTAATGTTTTGATTTCAAATTAACACCCCCAAAACGTGTCAGCTGGCAGGTGCAATTTCAGGACCAGAAAATGCAGTTCCCAAACAACTGAAATGGAAAGGCACATATGGTACATATGGAGGCAGTGTTGGGTTTTTTTTGTCTAAAATGTCACTGGGAATCGCATAACATCCCACAAACATATACATATACATGTGTTTATTTACACATTAATAATTTATGTGATTTGGTGTAATGTTGTACCATTGAACTGATAACAGTGGCCTTTATCTCATGCACAATGATGCTAAGCAAAACACCTACAGCACAGGTCTCTAGTTCATATTAGCATTTCTATTTCCACAACATCAGATGTGTTTTATTTAATATTTCATTGCCTACAACCTGTCGCAAAAAACAAGTGCTTAAATGAAGGGCTTATCTTACAAGCATTCCAAAAGCAGAATATTAATGAATTCATAGTTTGTGCAAGATAAAAAACCTTGTTCATACCCTTCATTTACAGCACTTTGTGCCATCATGCTGGAAGTAGTATTTATCATTATGTCATAATACTGGTGATGGGCTGTGCAAGAATGTGTCAGTGCATTTGCAGTAATGTTTTGAAGAGTGACATGTTACAAGTGACAGATTTAGAAATGCATTTGGTTCATCTTTCCATGAGCAATTCCCATGTGAGACGCATTTAAGTCTCTGACAGTGTAAACACATTAGTGATTAATAATGTAATTTGTAGTAATTTCACAGCAAACATTTCAAATCATGATTCATGTCTTAGTCATTCAATAATGTTTATTTTAAAATAAATATTGTTTTGTTTTAAAAATGAATCTACTGCATGTTGCACACCATAACACAATCCATGACCTGCCATTTTGTCACAACACTTTAAGGTCTAATATTACTTTTTGTCACTTTTAGTGTGGCTAAAGAACAATCAAAACAAAACTTCATTTCATATATTCATATTCCCACTAGATGCAGCTGCCTGTACTGCCGGCTGGCCCATCCACGACAGGCTGGCAGTCGGCTGGCGGTGGCAATTCTGAGTGACAAAAGTAATCTTGCTTTACGATTACACACTGACCACTGCTTTATTACAACAATCACAATAATGAGACAAGGATTAGTGGAGGTAAATTACATTACATGACGTTACAGTCTTGCTAAAAAAAGTATTAATCATCTCTCATCTTTGATTTAATAACACAAACATTTGATTGAAAAGTTACTTAACGCTAAATATTTATGCATGTAGTCTGAGTCATTGTCACACCACAAATCTTTAAATTATATTAGATGTGAAATTAGTTAAATGTATGTAAAATATGGTGAATTTAACAATAAACTAAGAGTTAAGCTATCAAAATATTACACAACAGAAATAAATAAAATTGGATTGAGTGTCCATTTTTTATTTTAGGTTATTTCAGTTTGGGCACTAAGCTATGCTTCCTTCAGTTTTGTAATTTCAGTTTATTTACATCTCAAGTAACAGATTTAAATGGCATAAATTATTAAACAAATTGAATGTGGACAAGTCTTAATATTATTTTTTTTTATATTGATTTGTTTATTAGTGCATGAGTTGTTTTACATATGGCTAGATCAACACAGAAGCAGAAAACTGCTGCTGCTGCTGCACTGCTCATTTTTCAGACCTGCAACGTGTCAGTTCATATCAGCAGCTGGCCAACAGCTGTCTAAATACTTGATTTACGTTAGTAGCTGGGGTTTTGCCAGAAGTACAAGCCGCATGAAACAGTTAATGAGATGCAATATACTACTTTTAATTGATGTTGATTTCTATAAAATAACTGACTTTGATAACAACTGATAATTTGTCATCTTGATGAATCAAGTCGATTTTTATGGATATTTGATTAGGGATTAACAATCGCAATTGCACTCATTACTTCACCTGCAAAATACACATGATTGTGCAACTAGTGAAACTAACCTGAAAGTAAAAGTAAATTGCCAGCGTAAAAGGAATGAGAGGCAAGGTCAGATTTGTGCTGTGCCTTTCATTTCATTTCACATCTTACACACTTAACTTGAAACTATTGCACCTTCACTCTTATCTGTAGGTTTCAGCAGGATGTTTTTTTATTGTCCCACAGTTTGTCTGTGTCCTTAATCCTCCTGAAAGAGTTACAAATTATGCAATAACTTTTGGATGAGAAGAATCATTAGTCTCACTAAGGTTTTTACCTGAGATTTTAATCTTGTTGCATTGTGTCACGAAGCTTCACGTACCTCAGTGTTTGACGCACATCTTGCACGTCTCTGCAGTTGTTTTCTCTCCCATAAAACCTGTTATCTGTTATTTGTGTGTCTGATCCTCACCCTCACTAATATGTAGATTGAAAAACACAATTTATTTTCCGTTGTAGCAATTTCTAGTCTCTCCCTGCTCTGCCATCCTCCTGGATCCATTTGAAGCTTTCCTTCTGATTAATGAAAATGTTTTTACAAGGAAGCTATTTCTCAAAATGAACATATGATTATAGACACGTGACTTCTCATCTAATATTTCCTACACTGGGGAACTGTTCCTCCAAGGCGAGAGCACGATATGGACATAATCCAGAAGCTAATTTACTGAAACAAACCAGACTCTTTTTTCTGTAACAAAATCAAAAAGGTTGTGCCACACAGCACACTACATGGAAGGAAAAGAGGTGATTTCATACATCATGGTTGAAGGCATGGTTGGCGATAGTCCCACCTCCCTAATATCTATTATAATTCTTCGTGATTTAAACATATTTTTCCAGGCTGCTGACTAAAAATTGTGGCTGGACTCTGTAGTGTCATTGATTCACAAAAACATAGCCCTTACTATTCACCAAACTTTTTTATGCCTACACAAAATATACAGATAATATCTTTATTTTATGGTTGGTCTGCACGTTCATTTGCCTCTTTACGAGTATGCGATAGCTCCATGCCAGGGGAGGATCCAGGCAGGCACACCCTGCAGCCCATGAACATGAGAAATGCCCTACGAAAGGAACGGTTGAAGAAACCATACAGGAAGGGATTTAGAGATGAGTTGATGTATCCCAACCACAAAAATATGTCCCAGACAAACACCTCTGTGCTGTATTCAATGAATGGGTCCACAATGTTGACTGTAAAGAAAGGCATCCAGAAGATTAGGAAAACTCCCATGATGATACCCAAAGTTTTTGCTGCCTTTCTTTCCCTCTTCATAGTGTTTCGATGTCTTTGTTTCTTGCTTGAGTCTTTGCCCACGCCAGCAGCCATCTGACTTTCCATGGCGCTAATCTGCTTGGCCTGTCTTTTGGCAGCCTTGAAGATTTTCCAGTAGGCAACTAGCATGATAGCCATCGGCAAGTAAAAGGCTACTAAAGAAGCCATCACAGCATAAATGCGATTGACCAAGAACACGCATACATCTTTAGGGAGAATGACGTCCACACCAGCAATATGAAGATCGAGCATTATGGGGCCAAAGGAAATGAGCATGGGAACAGCCCAACATACAACAATAAGGAGAGCAACCCGACTGCGGGGCATCTTTAAAGAGTAAAGTAGTGGGTTGCAGACAGCATAGTAGCGGTCAAAGGCAATGCAGCTGAGATGGAATATGGAGGCAGTGCAGAGCATGACATCAAGGCTTGAGTGAAGGCGACAAAAAAGGACACCAAAATACCAACATCCCTCCACAGTTCGAATCATACTATAAGGCATGACTAACAGGCCAACCAGGCAGTCAGCCACTGCCAGGGACATGACGAAGGAGTTTGTGGGTGACTGCAACTGCTTGAAGTAGGCGATGGACAAGACCACCAGGAAGTTTCCCACCACTGTGCAGACGATAGCAACAGAGAGGAAGGCATATAGGAAAATGCGACAGGCCTGGTTCCTCAACGTAGCGCAGGATGTAAGTTCAGTCTGAGATGTGTTAACATCTCCGAACAATCCCAAGCTGCCGTTATCCATGTTCTGATCAAACCTGTCAAAACACACAGATACAGTTATAAATAATGAGAGTATTGGGCTCAACTGAGCAAAGTAGTTTGCCTACACTCCTCTATGGTACATTAACAGTGAAAAAATGAACAAACCACCCAGAATTCTGTTTGTTTTAGATCCAACTGTTGCTCCATGGTAACTTCTCATTAGTAAAACTCTAAACTGTAAGCTTTAGTTTGACGTCACAGCCTGAAAAACCCTTGTTCCGGTGTAGTTGCCATATCTAAAATGCCATCTTTTTGCTTGGTGTAGAGAGTAAAACCAGATGTTCTTTTCATCAGCACAACCATATAAAATGAGAAGAATGATATATGATAAATTTTTGTATGTGTTTTCTGATCCAAGACAAAAAAATTGTCTAAAGTGTTGCATAATACGTTAAGTAGCTCAAGGAGGCGGAGAATTGAATCAACTGTCGTCAGGTCTGTTGGAGTCACACTTGTCAACACAATCACATTTCCTTATAGAGATATTTAGGAATCTGAACCCTGTATTTTACATTTACCATAAAAGAATTTTACTACTTTATTGAATTTTGGGGTTTTGGGTTTTTTTTTTTACAAACTACAGTATCTTATACAGCAGAAACTATATGACAGTAACGAGTAGAATAACATAAAATTTCCATTGGCAGTGGTGTGAACAGGGAACAGATGTTCCAGCTGACTTGGAATAGATTCTAATGAACACCACAGGGACCGGTGGTGACGGGAAAGTGATGCTGAGTAAAAATGTAGATTTTGGTTAGGCTTGTTGACTTGTTGAGTTGAACCGGCACACATCATCATGGCTTACAACATCGGTAAAATCAAGATAAACTAAATTCAAATTCACCACATACTGTATAGATGCTGCCGCACTCATCCACTCTGCAAAAAGGCTAGTAGCAGTCATCTCCACCCACCACTCCACTCACCATTGTTCCCTTTCATCCCTCTAATCTTTCCATTTATGTTGGGAGCATTATGTCTGCACGAATCAGTCTTTTAATTTTGTACCTCTATTATCCACAAAATAATTGTTTTTAATTACTCAATTCAGTACTTAATATATGAAATGAGTTCATTTTGTTGTCTTTTATGTCTGATAATAATATAAATACCTTAATATATTTTGTTTAACTATAGAAGCCATATATTAGTTTTGTCATATATAAAATGTATTCTTGATGGTTATGTATTTTGTTAATGCAGCACTACTGAAAAATCAATGCAATTAGTATGATGCTAATGTCATAATTGAAATTAAATTGTATTCAATTTGTGTCTTCATTCATTCAAAAGATATAATTACTGCAACTTTGAACAAGCCACATTGAAAGTAACAAATTCAGCAGCATTCAGCTTTCCGTCTCAATGAAGAGAAGCTCAGTTACGATGGGACTCAAAAGACACAGTTTACAGATGTTTTGTCTTTTCCATTCATTTTAAACACAAAGGTTTGCTTGCTTGTTGTATCAGCTGACACCAGACATTACCAGAAACAAAACAAAACAAAACAATGAAACTCACCTGTACAGAAGAGAGATGATCGTCTGTCCTCATGTCTGTATCATACTGCAGGTCTGTCAACCTTGGTTTTACACAGAGACGAAAGAGATGGGAGGGCTGGGAAGTGGGCTGTAATGAACACATGCAACAATAATCACAGTAACAAAATACAGTCTGCTGCCAACTCCCCTGCCAACTCAATTCAAAAGACTGTAGAAAAAGACACTTATGTGTGTGTGATTAAATCAGGGTATCTTTAACTGACTGGGGTCCATCAACGGTTAAAATGTTTACATTTGTACAGAAGACCGTGAAAAATCATGTTGCTCCCAGAATGATCTACCTGTAATTAAGACTATTGATAAATCCATAAACTACATTGCTCAGGGTGAGCATACAGTATGTACAATACAGTACGACACCATTCATTTTCTCTAGAGAAATCATTACAAAGTCCGCTGGTCAAGGTATTGTGCTTTTGTTTGTTTTTTTAACCACGCTGTCAGTGTGGCTCTAACGATTAGCTCATTACTTTGTACCAGACAGATATTATTCTATATAAATAACTATTGGATGGATTGTTATGATTGTTATGAACCTGTTGTGATGTGTCCTACTGAATGTGGCGATCACTTGATGTTTCCTGTTTGTTTTTTTTTGGGAAAACGTCTCAACAACTTTTGAGCGATTGCCAAGATTTGATTCAGACATTCATGTCCCCATTTAGATGAAGTGAAATATCTTTAGTCAGATCTCATCCTTTAGAGCATCTTTCCCCATGCTCCCCTTCTCTGCTTTTCCAGATATACATCACACCATCTTTGATTGCTGTGATTGTTGTCTGAATTATCGTGTATTCAGTTACATGAATGCCGAGTGCATCTTAAATATGGCTGTCTTTGGATTTATAAACCAGCAGTTGCACAGCTGCTTACTTTGACTTGGTGAGAAATAATAGAAAACACACTGGTGTGTTAAAACAATTAATACATTTAATTATTAGCACTGAAAGTACGAATGCTGTGTTTGGAGGGATAGAAAATAAAATAATGCAAATAATACAAAGGCAAAACAAGAGAAGACTTACAACAGCAACAATTTAAATACCTGATGAAGGAAGCATATATACTTATTATATGATTTTATATTTTACATAGGTGTGTCCTCACTTTCTATATACCCTATAAACAGCTTTCATCATCCCTTTCATATGTTTCAGTGTGCAGTAGAGTGCAACCAATCCTGCCAAGCTTAAATACCTTGGGCCTCAGCCAGTGACAGACGTATCTCAAGTGTGGCGGATGTGTTCTAATTAAACATGAGGGATTTTTAATGAAGGGTGCAATAAAAGGCACATTGGCTCAATAACTAATGTTTTTTCAGACCCGTCATTCATATGTGTAATGTAAGTGTACTTTACAAACAGGGTAGACTGGCTGCACATCTGTTCTTTTGTTTCTGAAAGAGGAGTGAACAGAGGTTGATTCCCGGGCTTTGTTGCATTTACGAGGGAGCAAATAAAGTGGCCTATCTAATATGATTACACATTTCATTATCAACAGTGCAATACTGACAAATGTTACTATGCCCCCATGTGATCCTTCAAATCTATTGAATTTATTATATCGACCTAATGCTGATTTTTATCAAAATATTAAGGAAGCATTTTTAATGAATTAATCTGAAATGCTGCAAAACGAAAAAGCAAAATGTTGATTGACGTATTTAACTTATTTCATTTCAGCCCTTCCTGTCCAAAGGCTTCTGGTGAACATAATCCAGGTGGCAATTACTTTTCGTGGGGGAAAGTGAGCAGTGAGTAATAGTTGCCAGTGGTAGATTATGTGGTTATGATGTAGCAAACTGCAATATGATGGGAACTTCCTAACATTAAGTATACTAGAGAGCCCATGGGGGTGAACTTCCTCTGCTCCACGTTTCCACAGATTTGTAAAGCAGCAGGCACCGAGACAGTCTACACTAACCACTGCTTGCAAAGCACCACTGTACAAAACGTCTGTAATGGGGCCCTAGAGACAAGAGAAATCAGCACAATTTAAACACACCTGTCCAGAGTCAAATGCCCCTGAACACTACTACAATTGCACAATTAATGGCCATATCTAGATGAATGTTAATAATCACCCCGATCTTTAAGCATGCTTTCCTTTGTGTCTGTGTGTTGCTTGCCAACCATTCTGCTAAATGTCGCTGTACAGTACTACATTTCTTGGTGAAAGAATGCTTATTTGTATGCATAAATGACTGCATTTTTGTTGCTGTGTACTTACTGTATGAAAGCTTGCCAGGTATATGTGGTAACTGTTTCATGAAAGCAATAAGTCCTCAGTACCTCTTAATCTTCATCCTCCCAAAATCACAAAACAGAAATTTGCTTTACAATCTGTACAAAATACTATATTCTCTCCATGCTTCAACCCCTAACTTGAAAAAAAGCAGTGCTCTGTTTTAGATATTATCCACATCCAATGCATTCCCTATTGTGATATACTTTGTTCTGTAAAAAGTTAGAAATATTGAAAAGAGGAAGACACAAAACACTAACATTTTTATGTACAGTATAAGTGGATGCTTTTTTGACCTTTCGTTGGAGGAAAGAACTTCTTTCTTCTTTGTTTTACATAGTCTGTCTCCATAATCCCTGATTAATATTAATCAGATAATTACTGTGATGGCCTTTAAGATGATCTGTAGAGTCTGTGTCTTTATCCACTGAGAGGACGAGAAATATAATGGAATAAATTTGCATTTTAGATTTTATTTCTGATTTTGGGGGGGGGTTGTGTGGGAGACTACAGAAACACATAGAGACACAAAAAAGAACACAGAGCTGGTTCCTCTAAGCCAAACAAATTCAATTATTAAGTTTCTTCGAGTGTTCTTTTTCTTCTCATTGATTCTTGTGTTTTTTCCATTTAAAATTGTTCTCTCTGGCTATTTTTTTTTTTTTTTTTTTTTAAATCAAGTTGTGGCCATGGCCAGAAGTAATGTGAGGGCTGTGTGACCTTGACTAACAGAGCACAGAAAACTGTAAATAAAACATTTTGGGAATGGAAGCTGTACACACACATACATTCCTAAATTACCAAGAGTGGACTGTGAGTCTACACAGACCAAGTGTAGACATTTGTTTCTAGTTATTTTGAGAAAACCAAATTAGAACAGAACATTTACTGTTAAGGTCTTTCACCATAATATTACTGCAAATGTACTTTTTATTCATTTATTTATTGTTTTTATTGCCAAGTGGGGGCTTATTCTTTAATCATTTCTACCTGTCAAAGTTGATGTCTCCATATACTGCAACTGTTTGTTTACTGCAAAGACTTCCTTTGTTTTCTTTGTTTTGTTTTTTTTTAATGACAATTTAACTTTAATGTGTAATATTTAAAACATAATATTACCTGTTTGGAATGGTGAAGTGTGTTTTAAAGAGGGGTCCTTTCATCCTGTGGATTGCATCTCATATCTTGAATATTTTTTATATTTTTATATGTCTATATGAATCACAATCACAATTCCCTTAATGGAACATCCATTATACTTCCATGAACTTTAACTGCAATAGTAATGTAATTTGATGGGAGCACAGATTGAAATGTTAAATGGGCTCCTTAACTGTGGAGAACTGCATTGTTCTTACTTTTAACATAAACGATAACTGCTACACAGTAAAGTGAAAATGTAACTTGTAGTAGCTATCATGGCTGACATTTGGTAATTGTTTTGCCCACAACACTCATTGTGGCTTCCACACATGAGGTGTGGTGATGGCAGTATGTGGAGCCTGAAGGTGTGACAGTTGAAGTTATTTTTATGGGTAGGAAGGAATAATGCAACATGTTCCTCTGGATGTATACCAGTAATAATGAGATCTAAATGTTTGGCTAGCTGTCAATGACCTAATTCTAAATGCAGAAGTACTCAGTTTCAAGCAAAAGTAATTCATGTAAAATCCTACTGAAGTAAAATTATTATTTTATTAATTAAAATGTTATTAAATGTATTAGAAGCATCACATTTTTAGCAAATTAAATAAAGATAATTGATACTAATGAATCACTGCACAGTGGTCACTGGAGCTAGTTTTAAATAACTTGTGCAATGTACAAGTTCTGTAGTTTAGTCCAGTGGTTTCCAGCCCAGGGGACAGCCCCACCAAAGGGTAACGAAATAAATCTAAAAGAAAGGTAGGAAAGTAAGAAAGAAAAAAAATCAGGTTCGACAAATGGGCCCTTGCCATTTTGGCTTGTGACTATGCCTAATTGAGGCTTCTTGGCACGTTGACCTGTTAGTAGTTCCACCAAAGAAAGATTTCCCCTCTAGACTTCTTGGATGGTTTCAGTCAAATAACTGTTCAATGCCAAAGAGGTGAAATTATTCACAATTACACACAAGTATAAATATGAAATAGTTAAGGTTCAAAATACGAATGCATTTATATCACTACTTTGTGTTTTTCTAGTTCTAGAGAGCTCTTCTGCAAAGTGCATTTGTGTGACTTCCAACCAAAACTCCATATATGCAGTAAAGACCTCAGGTCTTGTAACTCAGGTACACTGATTATTACTCACTAAACTTAGTTTGTCCTTGAGTTGGCTTTACCATTTTCTAGTATCAATTTATTATTTTCATACTTTAATGTTTTCAATTCATGAAATTTGTGAAGCACTTTCAACTTCCACTGTGCTATAGAAATAATTCCATTTTTGTGCAGAGTGCTTTAGTCCCAAAGCTTTCCAAGTTGCTTGTAACTTGTAACACATACAACAGAGCTACTGTATGCCTTGTGATTATCTGTAAATCCTTGCTATTTGCTATCCTCATGTGGACAACAGTGTATACTGCATGGTGGGAAATAGCAGGGTTTTCTAGTGTATGATTCTAGCACAGATCACAAATCCAGTCATGAAAATCACAAAAAATAAGATAACTGAAGCCAATATTTTATTTGAATTGAATGTCAGTATTATCATTGGCAATATTTGTCCATTTAATTACTTTCTTTAATTTTAAAATATATATACAATGGCAATACCCTTTGAAGACCAGTTTCAATAGGTACTTCAGGCAGTTTCTAGTGTTATGTTTTGTCTTTTGGTGTTTTATTATCTGTGTGTCACTTAAGAAGCAAGTCCAGTAAGAAAGAAAGATTCTATTGTGGCTAATTAGGTAATAAATGCTAGATGTTTTACATAAACTATTTTTTCTCTTCTTCTGTAGTCTCATCTTTTTTCTCCTCTTCCTTTGTCTCTTCACCCTTTCCTTCTTCATCTTTTGTCCCTTCACCTTTTTCCTCCTCTTCCTTTTTCTCCCCATCTCCCTTTTCATCTTCTTTTTTGTCTCCTTCTACCTCTTTCTCTTCCTTTTTCACCTCTTCTTCCTCCTCATCTTCATCTTCTACCTCCTCTCCTGTTTGGCGTTCCAGATCTGCGATGCGATGTCTGAGTACCTTCTCAGCACTCTTGTAATGTTTGAGAATCTTCTTTAGTTTGGTCTGCATCAGGTCCATTGTGCTATACAATTTATTGACCTTCTCCTCCAGCTCCTTGACCTCAGGCATGATGTTAGCTGGGTCCAAGTCTATCAGACCATCTTTCATTAGGATCTGCCGGCCTTTGTCCTCTAGCATGCCTTTGGCATCTGGATACTCTGTCAGCGACTCCATCAGGTCATCCTTGGACAAACAGAAGAGGTCTGAGTATCCAATGCTGCGGATGTTGGCTGTTCGTCGGTTGCCTGCTTTGCTGCCTTTAATATTAAGAATACTGATCTCACCAAAATAGCTCCCGCTGCTCAGCACAACAAACTGTGTGACACCATCATCAGCAACAACTGCAAGTTTTCCATCTTTGATGATGTACATCTCACGACCAATGTCGCCCTTTTTGCAGATATAATCTCCAGGGCTGAACACTTGTGGTCGCAGCTTGAGCACCAGCTCAATCAGCAGGCCTGCCTCACAGTCTGCAAAAATCCGCACTTTCTTCAGTGTATCCATGTGGACTTGGATGGCAATCTCAGCCTTTAGTTTGTCTGGAAGATACCTCAGCACCTCTCTTTCATTCTGCGCCTTGCCGTTATTCCACAGATAGTCAAACCATTTGATGACTCGCACCTCGAGTTCCGTGTCGACCTTTCGGACCTATGGATGAAAGAAAGAAGATAGAATATCTTTATTTGTCATTATGCAATGCATAACGAAATTTAAGTGCAATACTCAATGCAGGAGTATAAAACATAAATAAAACAGATAATCAAGGAACAGATGATTGCAAAGTGAAAATAATAAACCCATCTACCCGCATGTACTGCTTGATGTTGTCAATCCGAGCCTGAAACTGAGCTTGGGCAGCATTCATATTGGAGATCATGGTGGCGATGTTTCCTACAATGGTGGCAAAGACCAAGACCCCGACTAAAAAGTCACATACATGGAATAAAAATTCTGAATCCAAGGCTGGTGGTGGAGTTTCTCCAATGGTAGTCAGGGTCAATGTGGACCAGTAGAGACTGAATGAATACTTCCTCATGGGCAGCCCAAACGCAGGCTGTTCAGGATCATCCAGAGCTGGGTAAACCCAGTCGTCAGCACCAAAACCAATGTATTTGGAGAAGGAGAAGAAGAAGCAAGCATTCCAGTGGATGATAATGAGGATGTACAGGATCAAGTTTGCAATGCGGAAGATGTTGGGGTAGTTGGTTTTAGTCTCCGTCCTTGTGAAGAACTCCAGCATGCGGCCAATTCTCAGCAGCTTGTTGAGGCGGATCTCTGGGTAGTCAAGACCCAAGTATAAATAGAAGATGTCAGTGGGCAGCATGGAGATAAAATCGAGACGAAACTGGAAGCTGGAGATGTAGCGATCCCTGAGCAGCTTCTTATCTTTCACAATCAGGCCTTGCTCAAGGTAACCTGTATTCAAAGAGGTAGAAAGTTTATAGACACAATATGTATATATATATATATGTAAGGTTTTTTCTTCCAGAAAAGAATTGGAATTAAATGCCTATCAAAAGTATTCCCTTCAATTGCAATAATAACCCCTTAATCACACACAGACGATCACCATTCATATTCAAATTATTCAACTTTTAGGAACGGTTGGCTGCATCAGTGATGATTTAGGCATCTCAAAGCAAAGGGGTGTCAAAAACTCATGCAGTTTAGTGTTTTATGGTTCATAATTGAGAACAATTTGTGAAGAATTGTTCTCACATTGCAATTAGTCTTTATTTTCTGCATCTTCATCCATTATCATTCAGATGTGTTAAACAATGAAACATGAAGTCTACATTAATACAACATATGTGCATTGATCATCCTGCCCATACTGGCTATGAAAAAAATCCATGCCTAAGGAGATTTCATTGAAAGTGAGGACAAAATCCACTTTTGTTTTTAATGTATATGCAAAAATGTTCGAGTGAGTGTGTGAGTGTGAGTGAGTGTATTGGGAGGTCAGGTCAGTTCTTCACCTGTTCTGGTCCTGAAAGCCATATCAGCCAGGTAGAGTAGATCTGCGGTGTAGTCCAGAAAAATCCAGTAAATGAGGAAGTTATGCTGCAGCTCCTCAAAACAAGCCCTGTTTGCAGAGAAGACCAGCACTGAGTGAGTTTTGTAAATAAATAATGTTGACCACCTTCATCACTGTGCCCTACTATGCGACTGCTGTAGGTGTTGCCATGCTCACTAGTCTCACCAAACAAAAACTATATTCATGATTGCATTATATTATATTAAATCAAATCAAGCTTTTGAAACATCAAGGCTATTCCTCTGCACAAACTCAGTTCACTGCTAAAATTGTTGATTGTAACAGCTTCATTGACTTATAGAAGTCACCTGGCTATGATCGTGGTCCAGTTGTACATGACTGGTATTGTGATGATGAACAGCCAGTTGTAGTACAAACTCCCAGCAGGATTGATGACAAATAATTCTTTGGGCCTACGAAAGTAGAGAAAGAAAGTAAATTAAAATATCTAAAAGAAAACGCGCTTTGAGGAAGTTGCTCTAAATATAGCACTCACTTATTTTTTTCCTTTTCTTCCTTTTCCTTTTTTTCCTTTTCTTCTTTCTCCTTTTTTTCCTTTTCTTCCTTTTCCTTTTTTTCCTTTTCTTCCTTTTCCTCCTTTTCCTTGGCCTCCTTGTCTTCCTTTTCCTTCTTCTCCTTCTCCCTGTAGCGTGCATCAACACATTGGAAAATATTGAGCACTGAATATTCTTTTTAAAGCAACATTTACTAAAGCGTTTTTTCTTTTTCGTCCCTGGAAAGGGGTTAATTAGCTCATTTCATAGTCCATACTAAAATTAATATAAATCAGAGAGAAACTACTTTAAAAAGGGCTTCACTTATCTCTTGACTCATACTTACTCTTCATTGTTATTGTTGTTATTCATATTGAACAGATGATGAGAATTTGATTGAGGCGCACTTCTGGAACAAACAGCACATTACATATAAAGTTAATTAGCTGAAGTATTATTATTTCTCAGTCATGAATTGTAAGCTCTCTGTTTAAATTAGCATATTTTACTCACAGGTCATCCTCGCTGTTCTCTTCACTGTCTGTGGCAAGTTGTGGTGCAGTGTGAGGTGGCACAGTGAGGTGAGGAAGGGTGGTTGAAGTGGTCATGGCAGCAGATATGCAGTTTACCCTGCAAAGATAAATCATAAGAAAAATGTCCTCGTTGAAAAGCAAAAAGGAAAAACAAGCTTCTTCAAAACCGTGCATCAAACCAATGAAACTCATCTGCAGTCATTTAGTGACAATACACAAAACAAGTACTGTAAGTCTGTCTAAGATGTGATCACTGCTTCACAGCATTTGCAGTTCGAATACACAGTTTGCAGAAATGCATCGAATGAATGGAGAAAAACTGTATTGTGTGTCATTCAATCTGCTGAAGCTACAAAAAAAAGTTTCCAAATTGTACGATGCTCGATGTGAATCAAGCATTATGTGATGCATAATCCATTACCTTTCATGCAACTTACCTTTTTCACTTGTTATTGTAATGTGAAGTCCATGTTTCTTTGATCCCTTTGTAGTTTTTGTAAGATCCAGAAGCTGGCCACTCACAAAAGCAGCAGATTTATCGTATCAATCATTAGATGATAATTAAAATATTATTAAAATGTAGCTAGACAAGCGTCACCTATGTGCATTGAGTGTAACTAACTGTGTCATAGAGTCTCAGTGACCCTGATAAGGATTTGTGGATTAGAGGCGGCTGAGAAGAAGAGAGGCAAAGTCACTCATCCTCGTTATTTGTCCACCACCAGTGTGAGATGAGAGCTGTTAAAGTGAAGTTGAGACAACCCTCAGTTTAATCTGTTAGTGAGCATCCAGAACATTAAAAATTATTTTGTGTTAACACCTCTTGTTTTATCTGCGACAGGTTATAATTTTCCTAACCGTTTGCAGGACAGCAGAGGATTTAGTCTGTTTGCACACACACACACACACACACACACACACTGGGATGTCCTGCTCAGTCAGCACTCTCAGCCATATCTAGCTCTGATCCTATTACAGTAGGTCCTGTCGGGTTTCAGATCAGTCGGATCAGTCTCCATGTACATGAATAAGAATCGTGAGAGTGAAATTAAATCTGAACCTCTATCAGTTGAGTGCTGTGTACTAATAGCAGGAGATCCTCCTGCCTCGTGTGCTGTAGACATCTTGTGGTTCATTGGCACTCCCTGTTGGCTGATGTGGTGTTTGCAGTTTTATTACAACACGATTCAGTGCCCTTTTATGAACTGAGACGCATCTTTGGAAGTGCAGTACGTTTTATTATCCTGGAACAAATTCAAACTATGTTGGCCTTGTATAGTTTTGTTGTGCGAGTGTGTGGTGATAGAGGCACCTTTCACACTGAGTGAAAACAAAGGCAAAATAATGATCATTTTAGATACCATGTCATTTATTTGATTAGTTTCACAGCAAACATGTTGACTTGTCACAGTAGGAAAAGCGCAGGCGTAAATAAAAAAACAAAACAATGAATCAGTGAATCAATCAATGTGTAACTGCTTCACTTTCAGGGTCCTGGTATTGTGTCTATCATGACTTTTGCGACGCTGAAGTCCTGAAAGTTTTATTTTATCTTGTGTGCACACTCATGACTGATCACAGCAATCACAATACAGAATTGCATTCAAAAACAATAAAAAGAACACAAAGAAATGTTTAATTGTCCAATTCTGAGTTTGCTTTACAAAGAGAATTATAAATCTTTTTCTTTTACATTTCACTTTTTTTTTCTTTAGTCCTTACCACACCTTTTTGTGCTGCACATACATTACTGTTTCCAGCTGTTATTAGCAGCTAACAGAAGAGCACTTATAGGTTGGTAATAAGAGGAATAACTACAGTGCAATAGGATCTGCTGCTGCTCCAGCCATGTCAGTCTCAGCTGCCACTGGGGCACCCGCATCAACAGCAGCAGGGACATCAGCAGCAGCATCGACGGCCACCTCGGGAGCTGCTGGGGCGACGTCAACAGGAACCACATCAACAGGGGGCACATCGACAACAACAGCGTCAACTGGAGCAGCATCTACAGGGACGTCAACCACAGCTGGCTCGACAGCTGCTGCAGGGTCTGCTGCTGCAGGATCTGCTGCTGCAGGGTCTGCTGCTGCAGGATCTGCTGCTGCCGGCTCTGCTGCTGCCGGCTCTGCCGGTGCTGCTTCAACCACAGCTGGTTCAGCCTCGGCTGCCTCCACCTCTTCGACTTCCTCTACTTCATCAGAGTTTAGGGGGGCAGCAGGAGCACCAGGCGCTGCAGCTTTGGGGGCAGGGTTGCCATCCTGTGGCAAGGATATGAAAAGAGAATACATTGTGGAACTAGCCTGAATGTGACGTGTTTCCCCAAACCATTTGGAATACATTTTGGAACAAATATCTCCAAAAAGACAGCAATATATATACAAAGAGATGCTCACCTCTGCCTCCTCCTCTGATGCATCTTCAACAGCAATGGGAGCGGGAGGAGGGACATCAGCTGGCTGGGCTGGTGCAGCATCCACCTGCATAAATAAAGCACTTTTAACTCAAGCAGCATATTGAATTGTATCATATTAGAAGTTGCTGTCCTGTATGTCCACTTACTACTGCTGCAGCAGCTGGATCAGCCTAAACAAATGCATAAATTACAAATAAATAACACAAAAACATGAGTAACTATGTTGAGTGTAGTTTATGTTATTATTTTTTTTATATATAAATCTACTAATTTCATGTTTAACAAGATATAAACTTACAGGAGCATCAGCAGCAGGAAGGAAGGGGTTTCCAACTACTCCCTGAAAAAATACAAATTAATTATTGCAATTAATGATTAGCACCAAACTATCTGAATTAATAAGCAGATGAATTATGTTTCTTTTCTTCTTTTTTTTGGTCAAACTACAATGAAACCCCCACTACCTGCTGCTGGTACATCCTGTACATCTCCATCCACCTCAGGGCTTCGTTAGCATGTGCCGCAACCTGCTGAGGAAATACCAGACATCTCCAGACATGTACTGCGAATTAAGCCAATTATCCTCTCTCTGATAGACATCTATCATACTGTACATTTGATGACATGACAAAAACATGGTATGGCACGCCACGGCAGACAGAAACAAAAAAACCTCACAGAAAAAGCAACAGCTTGACTTACTTTTTCCTCATTGCTTTCGCTCCCCGGAACCTGCAAACCAAGGAAAAGAAATGAGGATGCAACAATGGCTTTATGTATTTTGTCCCGACAGAAAACAGTGGTTAAAATCTTTAAAAAGGGATCAGTTGGAAAACTCAATGACAGATGATGCTTAGGAAGGACTTACAGGAGCAGCCAAGGTAGTGACCACCAGACACATCATGAACACCAAAAGCTTCATTGTGACTGTTCCTAGAGAAAAACATATAATTACATACATATATATATATAATTAAAGGATCAGTGTGAAGGATTTAGTGGTATCTAGAGGTGTAGTTGCAGATTGCAACCCACTTGTTTCACTTTCTCCTTCCTGGTGTATAGAAGAAACTACAGTGGCTGCGTGTGAAAAATGCAAAAGGCCCTGTGTCGAGCCAGTATTTAGTTTGTCTGGATGGGTAGAAACATGGCAGAGCAACATACCGGACTCTGCAGAAGAGAAGCTGCTACATCTATAGATATAAAAGTGTCATTCTAAGGTAGCAAAATCACAGTGGTTCTTATTTTTAGGCGATTATACACTAATGAAAACATAGTTATGTATATTAAATTCTATTCTATTAAATCTTACACCTTGGACCTTTGAGACCTTTTCTAAATAAAAGAAAGCACTTTGATAATTGGCTACAAGATGTACAGTATATAAGATAATAACAGGACTATGTTTCTAACACAGTGTAGAATTGCAAATGAAAAATCCATCTTACCTTTTTCTGTGGTGCAGAGAGAAACTGAAGATGTGTCTCCTCGGGAATGAAAAGTCTAAAATCTACTTCATCTCTAACATGGAGACCATTTATATACTGTACCATCCCCTGACAGCCAATCACATCCAGTAAAACACGCAGAGCTATGTGTTTGAAGAAATCTGATTACACTTCAAAACTGGAAAAAAGAGACATGTAGGGTGAAGGCCCCTCTTTAGTTAATTACATGCTGTGCAAGTATGCTTAGCACACATGCCCCTGTCTTTATTGCCCCAACACCAAACATAAGAAGGAAAGAAAAACAAGATGACATAAAACGGACATGAGAATGGAATGATAATGACACCACTTAGTTTGGCTTGAAAATATTACGAAGAAAGCGTTTCTTTGTTACAGTTCACCACTGTAATAAATAATATTTAGTGCTTTAAATATATCAAAATTAAAGTACTGATAATACTGATGATAGAGACGGGGAAGCCCGCAGATGAGACAAGAGATATTACAATGCTTTTCCTCTCTTACTCACGCATGCATACACCAGCTGCACATCAATAGGAGATGATACTCAGGAGACATTTGTGCAGCAGTGGAAAATCCATTTACTGAAGTACTATACTTAAGAAGGCTACACAGATACTTTTCTGTTATTTTTTTAATTTCATGATAGCATTTTTAACTCTTCACTCAGAGAAAATATTTTTTGTTTTGTTGTAACACTGAGAAAACATACAATAAGTTTACCAAAACACCATGAATTGTTAAAGATCTTTTTTTTTTTTTTTTGCATTGACTCCTTTTAATGTCTTGTTGGGGTCCCTTGTCACATTTCAGATGTTTGTAAGTTGTTTGAAGTTCAACCAAAGAGACATTTCTCCTCCAAACATCTCCCATGGTTTCATTTATTTAGACCATAATAAGTAAAATTATCTTTTATTTCAAAGAAAAAGATGCAAAAAAGTGAAGTGTCGCAAATTTTTTTTTTTTTTTTTGGAAGGGGAACCACTACGCTACATTTCCGATAACAGTAAATAAATAAAAAAATTCACAGCAATCAGCTTCAACAGTAAAATACTACTTACACCTTCCCAGGGAAAATCCCTCTGAAGAGAAGTGCTTTTACTTGATACTACATGAGAATATATCTGCACTTTTACGTATGAAAAAATTTGAATGCAGGACTAATTTTAGTTCCTTGCTCTGGTACCTTTAGTGTAAATAAAAGATATGAATAGTTCCACCATTTCACTGAGTGTTTTGTCATGTTTCCAGTATAATTATTCACTGCATTGAACAAAAGTTTTCCAGACATCTCCACAAGCACTGAAATTTACTGTGTGTACACAGCGCCAATGCAAAGCACTTCTTTTGTGGTGTCTGAGTTTTCACTGATCCCTGTGTTTGTTTAAGCTGGTGTGGTTGTACATCACAGCTATTTTGAGTATTGAAGGTTTCTTGTGTTTATTTAGTGTGGTTCCAAATCAGATAATGAAGGACTTACTCTGTAATCTGCAAAACTGAATCCTAGACATTCTTGCCTCCAACTTGCTGAGCTAATGAGTTTCCTTACACAAGATAGCAATCTCTTCATTAGGTTTTCAAAAGGTTGTTATCTTGGCACGCAGTGAGATTCTTCCTTTCTTTACTACCTTAAAAAAACAAGACAGAGAGAAGAGCAACAAGGTTATAAACTGAGTATGAACAGGAAAGTCGAACTTTTGCCAACTCAAATAAATTGTGCTTTGTGCCTTGTGTCATCACAGAAACCAGTGATGATAGCTAATAAATAAAGAAATATGATTTTTTTTGTACAATTTCAGAATGCAGCATTTATATCATACATAGGGTTGAATGAGCAAATAATAAGAAATTAATATAAAGTTGGGTAAAAAAAAATAGTCCACATGAAGTCAGAATTGATGTTTAAGTGTTTTTATTACGTGTCTGGCACTATATGTCACCCACAAATCAGTGTCTCTCCCAACAATGACTTTTTTATATATATATTTATTGGTTTTCCCTCCGACGTCCTCCGGCTCCTGAGCTTCTGCTCAGTTTGACTGGACCAGGTTCGAGTACAGCCTCTGAGACCAACAGGGAACACTGTTACACTACAAAGTGAAACAGACTTTCCCTGACGGAAAGATTGCTGTGTAGTGAGCCGCTAACTGTTGCTAGCACAGTCAGCTGTGCAGCCAACAAACTGACTCAGCCCTGGGATGCCAAGAGCCAAACCCGGCCAGAAAACACTTCTGCAGGCTACTGTATTCCCTGTCAAACTGGCCACCCCTTGTTTTGAAGGTTGTGTGTGGTACCAGGTCTGGCTGTGTTCACTTGAAGGTAAACACAGACACTAGCTCATAGCACTGCATTGCATTGTGGTGGGGCTGTAATACACACTCAAGGAATATCCATGACAAGTCCCTCCATATCTGACTGTATTTTGTTAAATATCTCAACATCTGATCCTCTGACATTGCTTCTGAAACCACCATGATGACCATGTCCAATCGTCCTGACAACTATTTGACAGCTTATTTCAAACATTCCTGTCCTCATCAGCCAAAAATCATTTTGATAATTGTCTGATCAGGCCAAAATTTGGCAATTAATGACAAAAAACTAAACTAAACAAACAAAAGAAAACTGTCAATTTAAAAAATTGAAAAATTAGTTATTTTGTCTTTTTTTTGACCATCCAGACCCGCAAATTGTTTGATATAGCATTTCTTTATGAAACACTCTCTTATATATTATATGTTTCTGTGCTTGTATGTGACTTCACAGAACTGCTGCAGTGCAAAGGCCATCAAACTGTAGTTGTGACAAGTCAAATTAAGGCTATTAAACCTGCTGTCAACATCTCCTCTGCTGTGGGTGATAGAAGGTATGAATTTATGCGATCTAAAGTTCCAGCAAAGAGAACTTGTGGGAAACAGACAGTCATAGCGTGAGAGGATGGCGCCTGTCTATTTTAACTGTCTTTGAGGAGATAAGTGTTCGGTCATGTTGAGACAGGTTTTCGTCCCCCAGGGGAGCGAGAATCAGGAAGATCTTTCCCTTTTGCCTTCATGGTATTTATTTTTTCCGAGACAGTTACATTTGCTCAATCACTATGGCAAATTATGTTCACTGTGTGCTGTAATTATGATGGACTCTGGATAGCCTATGTAGTGTTTAAGACTGGCGTAGGCTACTGTATTTATACAGAACAGAAGGCTTATGGAGTTTTTATGTAAATAAATAAAAGGTATTTTAACAGGTGAGTTAAAATGTTTACAACCTGGTTTTGTACCAGGTTGTAAACATGTTTATTTCTGCTGTGAAGTTGGACGCTTTATAACAATGTTTATGGCGGTTGAAATGTTCTGTAGCCAGCCCAATGTGGCTGCTTGAGAAATTACAGTTTTTGGCACTTTCGCATTGGCTTCATTTCCCAGCCATGGAAGTTGTTGCTTGGTCCACACTGGACCTCGAGTGACCTTAACAACTGTCATTTACACTGGACCTCAGATGACCCTAAAGACTCATGAAAGTCAGTCACAACAACAAGCACTAATGAACCAAGTGGAAACAATGGCCTGGTTAACGAACCAACCAAGGCTAAATAGCTGGGTTTTCCCACCAGTCAGTTAGAACTGAAGAAGTCTCTTGGATGAGAGGTGAAACATATTCATGGATCTACAACCAAGTCCAGTTGCCCCAGATTTAAGTCTTTTCCAAGACAGATGGCATGGACGACTGAAAACCTTCACAGACACCATCTCAAATGTGATATTTTGCTGGTTTTCTCTGTTTTTTTCATTGCAAACTGATTTTGGACTGTTGGATTCCAAAAAAGTAACCCAAAACCTGGGATCTCAGGAAATTGTGATGGGCATTTTTCACTGTTTTCTGAAGTTTAATAGACCAAAGTAATGATTAATTGATAAAATAATTAGCAGGTTCAGTAGCTCAGTAGTTGCTTTCAGCCCTGATGTTGAGTTTTTAATCACAAGTTACTTATACTATAATACTACAAATATCGAAACACTTACACAGGAAAATAAACACATGAAAATCAAAAATTGCTTGGAAACTTTTAATTCTTTAAGAAAATGACATTTAAGGAAAAGTTAGAATGAGTTAATTAAACATATGCAACACGTTTGTTATATACTGTGGAAATGCAGCATTACAAAGTGCGTCATCAACATAATATTGGAAATCTATGAAGACTATTGAGTAAAGCAGAAGATTCTTCAGAAAAATGTTTCACTCTATGCAGATGTCATAATTTAGTTTACTACTGTAACAGTATTCTTAATCAAATAAGTGGTTATGTTATGATCATCTCATTTTATTTTAACTTTAGCAAGCAAATCCATGTTTTGCAGTTCAAATTATTTAACCAGTTGCAGTCTGAATGTTAAGAAGGAAGAAATATTTTTTCCATGCCTCTCATCCACTTCAAACCTTTGGCGGCACCTGAAAAGACAAATAAACAAAACAGCTCAGTCATTTACTTTATATTCATATCCACAGTTATCTTCAATATGCGCATTCATTTGCAGTATAGATATATACTGTAGATTGCAGTACCTGGCTTGTCTGTGCGGGCTGGTCCTGCTGGAGAGGTTGCAGGGGATCCTGGGATGGAATAGGATTGGCATCAAATGAGGGAATCTGCAAAAGAAAAGTAAAACCGCATAAGAGAAGTGAGAGAGAAGTGAAGAAATATTGCTCAGAATCAATCAAATAAACACTGTCAAAGAATTTTTTTTATTTGTCTCACATTTGGGATTTGCTGGGGAATATTTTGTTGGGGGTAGTCGAATGGAAGCACCTGTGAAAAGACAAATAAAAATGCTCAGTCAAATATGGTATATGAAAAGTCTGAAAACAAAGGGCATAATTTAGAACAAATAATGTCTCACATTTGGCATCTGAGGGACATTTGTCATTGGAGGCATGTTTGTCATTATCTGGAACAAAAGCAAACACATTCATTTAGTAACATACAATGTAAAAGTAATTTCATATTTACATTATGCATTATAGTATGATATGATTTATATCTCAAAGTTTAAAATGTTTACCCTTTGCTGGGAGAAGTCATAGGGGTAGTACTGCAAAGTGCACAAACATTTCAATAAATCACTCAAAATGCGATTCTATCAGCAATAATTGAAGCTTTTCAAGGAAAAGAAAAGGGGAAAAAAAAACAATACTTACGACTTCCACACTCTGTCTGCCTGGTGGCTGAGGAATGGAGTATTTGATGAAACCATGAGAGGGAAAGGGCTGCAAAAAGAGAGAGGAGAAAACAATGAAAATCAGTGAGTGACCAGTTCGGTTTTTACCATAAGACGCTTCTGTGAAATGTTGCTTACCTGTGCAGGATTTGATCCACCTGTACCAGGAAATCTGTGAGGATAAATCTTAGAAAAAACAGAAAATAAACTGTAAGAATATGTCAAAACCACAGCAAGAGCAACATTTCCTTAAAAAAAAATGAATCTCATCATATGAAAAAAGGAAGAGCGTGACATACTAGCTCCACACTGTAAGCTCCAGGTATCGCAGGTAGAGCCTGGCCAGCTGAGAAGGGGTTTGTCACCTGAGTGGATGTAAAATCATCAAATAGACAGTGAATTTTACATAGCAATATTTCTGCTGTGCTTCATCGCAACAAACCTTTGCCCAACAAATGTATGCATTTGTAAAAGCAATAACCTTTGACACGAGCATGCATGATTACCTGTGAAGGTCCTTGTGTTCTGGAACCTGCATAATGAGGCAGGTAATGAAAGAATGACTGAAAATGAAGACAAAAACAGAAACAGTTAGATCACGAAACACCACAACTTTGCCCCATACTGAGAAAATTAAGTCACGTGAGCAACCGGGTCTTTGAAACTTACAGGCGCAGCTGAGACTGTGCTAGCCAGACATAGGCACAAGATGGCCAATTTCATTTTTGCAGATTTTCCAAGTCCTAAAGACAAAATTCATCACTACATTAACAAAGATCCAGTCGAGGTCATACCAAATGGTTGCAATCCAATAAGGAAAGCATATGAACAAACTTATGTTGAAGTTCTTCATAGCTCACCTTCTGTGAGGGAAAAAACACTGGAGAGGATGATGGATGCCGATGTAGGAGATGATGCCAGTCGATCGTATCTTCCACAGAGTGACTTTGTCTTTTATAGGGCACCAGCTCACCTGAGAGCCAATCACAGTTGATGGGAGTGATGTTGCCCAATGAGTAGGTACAGTGCAGGTGTCTAGTCTTCAGCTTTACTAAATGACCAGTGGTCAAATCCACTTTCTGTGTAATAGCAGACTCTGCTTGATTACACTGTCTAGAGCAGCGCACACCTTCACTCTGCTTGCTGCTCATTCTGCCAGTATAACAGCTGCAACATTGGTGCATAAATGCCTGAAACTGCAACATTATGTCTATTGACTTATGTAAATGTAACATAAAATATAATATTGTTGCTTGCATATTAATTGTGCTTCATGATAGCAGTAGAACAACTTCACAAAGACATGTTTATCCAGGTCGAAGAAGAAGAATTAGACAGCTTTTATAGTCTTCAAATGTTATTGTTGGCTGTGGTTTTTAATTGTAACTGTTCAACTTATAGAGAATTAGACAAAATTCATGATTCACTTTTGCTGGTACTGCAATTATATACATGAGAAGTGGGTTAAACATAGATATATTTTTATTAGTATAATATTCAATATGCATACTTATTGGAAGCAAAGGATCAGAGGAGAATGGCTGAGTTATTTTGTTTTATTATGAAGCATAGTTATACAAAATTTGATTGAGTAAACACTGTGAGAGAAAACACACTAATATTTCACTGCAATGCATCATTTTTTTTTATTTTGAGACATAGCACTTTTTCCACTGTCTTTCATTGAATAGCATAGCACCATCTGCAGAGCACCATTTTCCCTTAAAATACATGAAACAGTTATTTTTCAAAGACATAGCATCATATTTTTTGTATTTTAGGAAACTGCAGTGTTGGCAGGTCATCTCTCACTGACTGCTGGTTGGTCATTGGTCACCTAGAGTGGGAGGCGAAGCAAATACATCATGAATATATCATATACATCATCATCAATACATGACAAAATGTTCACATATTTAAAGACACAGAAGGACACACAGAAAGATACTATATGATCTTCAGATTTTGTTTCATAAATGATTTTGTTAAAACATAAAAGTCTGAATGATTGAGAAATACGGTGCACTCTGTGTGTGTATGTGTACCTGTCTATGCACAAACGTGTGCACATCCTGCTGACTGTGGTTTGTTTAGTCATCGTCATCATCATCATCATCATCTCCTTTGGGTTTGGCAGCCTGAAATGACAGAGGCGTCTGATGAGCCAATCAGGAGCGAGGATTGTCTCTCACATGTCTGCTGATGAATCGATGTCTCTCAACACCTCAGCAGAAATAGCTGGAAGTCTGCCTCTCTGACGCAATACGCGAATGAACCTGTTGCCCTCATCACCACTTCAGTACAATTCAGATTACTACCTGCTGCAGCCATTTGAAGCTATTATTGTACATTAAAATCAGTCAGACCACCCACATGGCTGAAAGTCTTCTTTTGATTCTTCAATAAACTTGAATTTCTCAAAATGCAAATCCATAGTCATTCTTACGGGGGCAGCAACAACAGGTACAAGAGGGGCAGCAGGAGCAGCTGGAGCTGCAGGAGCAACAGGAGCAACAGGAGCAGCAGGAGCTGCAGGAGCTGCTGGAGCTGCTGGAGCGGCAGGGGCAGCGGCGGCAGGGGCTGCGGCGGCAGGGGCAGCGGCGGCAGGAACTACCACGTCAAAACCGAAGGGGATATACTAGAACATGTGAGAAAGTGAAAAAGAAAAAAATATAATCAGTTCAATAAAATCTCACACAACTTCTGTCAGAAAAATAATAATCAGCAGGCCCTTACCACATCCTTGGACTCTCTACCATTTGGCTGTGGGATCTCCTGCTTGATGAAGCCTCGGACCTTTCAATGAAAACACATGCAGGCACACACATGCACTTCAAAACTACAGTACCTCAGGTATAATCTAGCTCTACTCTGTGGTCTTTGAAACTACCTTTCGGTGGACTGGATATACTATTAATTATCTTTCATTCAGATGGTAGCACAGTCTTTCATTGCATCTTTTGGATTAAGCATCTGCTAAGTACTATATGCACACACAAATCAAAGCAAATACAGTGTCACTCACGGGTCCTGCAACAGGATGTTTCTGCGCATCAACAGGAAGGATCTGGAAATGAAATAAATCAAGATTAACACACAAAAGAGTCATTATTAGACACAATTACTAAAGAAGGGCATAAACATTATAAATTAGCTCTTACAACATCCAGATTGTCAAGTGGGACTCCAGCAGGAATAGCCTGGGCTGCCTGTGAGGACCAGATGAAACATTTTAACCTTCAGATGAGTGGAGACATTACCATCAGTGGTGAACGCATAATAGCAGACCTGTGTGCAGAGCTTCTTCAGTTTGAAAATGTGTCTTTTACTGTGGTTTTTGTGTGCCTGTGTGTCATGTTGTACACCTGAGCTGTGTCTTATTGTACCTCAGCCGGAGCGTGACGGATGTCAAACTCCATGTACGTCTGTGGCTGTAAAGAGGAGAAAATACTGCAAAATCAATGGAATGAAGGTCAATGCAAAATTAAGCAACATTTGCTTCAACAAGCAACATAGCACCTGCTAGTAGGGATATGATTAAAAGCTCCAAAACAGCCACATGGACCTTGAGGTAAGATTTTTAATCAGATATTTACAGTATTCAGCGCTAATATACAGTACATGATAGATAAATAAGTAGAAATATTTTCCTTACAGGGGCACAGACAGCCATCCCAAGGATGCAGGCAGCAAGCAGGAATAATTTCATTTTGAATGAAGCTGTCAAAGACATTTTATGAGTTATTATTCAATGCATTTAAACAGAAGTTAAATAGAAAATTATTTCAAGTTTTCTCCAAGAATGTCATGTAATACTAGCTGCCTACCTTTCCTCTCTGGCTGCACACAAGTCCTGAAGGATTGTTGAGGAGGGGTGTGAGTACGAGAGTGAGATTTACTCCTATTTATTTGCTGACAGAACAAAGGACGAGCAAACGTGTGACAGCTTTTGGTGATTTGCCAAGGATTTTCATTTTTTATGATGACAAAGTTGGCAGGTGTATCTCCGTGAGAAATCACGTAACGCATTTTTGGCTTGAAATGCACATTAATCACATTTGATTGATCACTGATGTGTTGTATCAGGTGGGCCCCCTTGCAACATTTTTTACACCGAAAAAAGGTGTTGCTCATGAAGTGGAGTCCAATTTGATGAGTGAGTCTTTTGAAACTAACATCATAATGTAGCTGTCATTCTGAAATGTCACATGGGCCTCTTGTATACTTGCTATAATCTAATATATTGTATTATAGTTACCATTTCTGCATTTCATCAATCACAATCAATTAAAACAAACAATTATTATCAACTCAGATTCGCTTTTGTTGATAGACTGATTTAATAGCTTTGGTGGAACAGTAAATTGGTGGCAGCTTGAAAACACAGACCTCAAACAGTCACTTGTATCTGAGCCTGTGGGAACACTTAAGTGCTGCACTTGGGTCAAAACCCATTTACTGTGAAACAAAGGTCTCATCATGATGATTAGACAGACTCTTACATTATGGTGTTACTGGGCAGAAAAACACTTTCCCATGCAAGGCCTTTGAATGGAGGTAAATTCATGGAAAGGGTTACTTCAGGTTTACACAGAGAGTCATGTGTGTGTTTTATTGATGTGTGCCTTATATTTATTGCAAAGACTGCTGCAGGGAAACTTTGTCCCATTGTAAGAACATGATCAGGGTTGTTGTTAAGAGATTCTTTTAGCAGTTTATCTCTGCAGAGAGCTTCAGTATTTTTCTGCAGGACAGCAGACAGAAAACGTTTTTGTAAAAAATGTAAAAACTTTTGTAGATAAAGAGCCAGACATTTCCCACAGGCTGGAGAAAACCATTGACTATGTGGACAGAAACATGCCAACAAATGAATCTTAATGTTACTCTGTGTCTGCTAGATGTGTAACAGGTTCACCATATCCACTTAAAAGGTGAGACATGCTTGTTTTCAGTACTCCAAAGTGTAGTCAGAAGAATATTTAAACTAAAATCATGACAACACGCAGTGGATGCACATTATTTGAAAAGTCAAAACTATTCACAGGCTTGGTCTTTGGCTTTTCTTATTTTTATTTGATATCATTCAATAAAAAGAAAACAACAATAATGATAATACATGAAATAACCACTAAGATAAAAGATAATGCACAAGAAACTTCACTGACTCGTTGTTAGTCTACGGATTTCATTACTAATGTGCTGTTATGAGTTGTCTCTGCTGGTGGCTGCAGTCTCAGATAATATTTCCCTGTGTGGGTGTGAGGTTGGGTTCAACAGGTATTTGGACAGTGGCCGCCTCCTGCGTTGGTGACTCCAAACCTACAGGGATTGCATTAGTGTTCGGCTGTGGTCCAGAGCTGGCCAGCCCTGGTGTCTGTTGGACTCCAGCTGACGCAGCCCCCACAGTTGGCACAACGTTTTGCTGGACTGGGTTTGCAAGCCCAGCGGCCTGGTTCACAGTTTGCACAGTGCCTTGCTGTTCTGGGTTTGTGAGCCCCGTGGCTTGGTTCACAGGCTGAACAGCTCCTGTAGACGGGTTTGTGAGCACACGGGGAAGGTACACACCCAGTTGGCCCATTGTAGCTGCCATCTGAATCAGAGAAGAGAGGAAATATATGTAAGAGGTGAGGGAGGGGGGACAATTGGATCATTGGATCATCAATAGGATCACTGAGTTCACTGAGTAGATTGTTTGAACAAGCTGACATAGATAAAAATCTTGGCTTTGTGTTACCTGGAGCTCCTCTGAGCTAAGACTGCCAAGTGCAGCGTTCTAGGAAAGATTGACAGACAATGTCAAATAAAACATAATCAGAAAAGAGAATTATGAAACCTGACAGAGAGTTAATCATGATTATATCTTTGCAATTTACAGAGTGTATTTTGCATTTACCATGGGTTGCTGGAGCATGTAAACAAATTGAGGATTCTGTGGATGAAAAGAAGAGAGCCTGAGTATAATGCAATTTTTATTTTCCCTTAAATTTTGCCTCATTCTGAAGTAGAATATGTTATCCTTTTGATTATAAGAACACTGCAGTCTGACTCAAGTTTATAATGACACCTGTTGCTGCTGAATTGGCTGAGGTGGTGCATTAAGTGCATTTCCTGAAGGAGCAACTCCAGAAGGTGTTTCTGCAGGTAACACTAGACTGTTTGGAGGTTGATTTGCTGGAGTTTGTTGAAGAGGTGGTGCAAGGATCATCTGGAATCCATATGGGGACAGCTGTGGGAGAGGAAAAATAACATTCACATTCACAATTTCTGCTCTGGGACATGACAAAACGGTCATTTTAACCTTGTCCTACTGCAAACGTCAGATAATTAAATACAAAGTATCACAAGAAAAACACGCTGAAGGCAAAACTGTATCCACGTTTCTATCCCAGAGTAATAAATCAAGTGACAGACTGCGGCAGAGGTATGGCTGTCTCTATGTCAACAACAGTGTTATGGTTTCTTCAGTTGTCCTATATAATACATGTTGACAGCACATGTAACGGAAAGACATACACTCCAGAAATATGTTAAAGACACCTCCGCCCCGCCAGGAAAACTTAGTAGCTGGTTGTGGTTGGAAAATATTCTTGCATTCTACCATCTTAAGTAACAGTACATGCACTCTGTTTTACAGTGGATGGAAGTATCTGTCTCAGAAAATATAATGTATTTGTTTATAATATCTTACCACTTGATTCCTATAGGGTGATGAGAAAAGAGGTACGTATCTATAAGGAAAAGTCTGAAAAATACAGCAATAAAGCATTAAATTCTAATTGAACTGAACAGTATCTCTGACATTTATGTTGTTTTTGTCAATAAGAAATTGATAATATTGAAAATAGATATAAATATAGTTAAATATATTGTTTTGTTTGAAATATATATTTTTCTGCAGATGTTTTCTCTTCATGTCCTACCAGAGACTGCTGTGGGAATGTTGGCAGAGATCCGTGCACATTCGGCTGCAGAGGCATGATCATTGGACCGCCCCCTAGCATCGACCACACGTAGTATTGTGTGGGAGGCAGGAACTGGGGGCCACCCTGGGGAGCTGGCTGCTGTGGCACCCCAGGCTGCAGTTGCCCCACCTCAGGAGAAAGCGGTGCCGGCGTCTCAGCATTAAGTTTCTGGTTTGCGGCTTGAGTGGCTCCTCCTCGGGATAGGAGCGGAGGTAGGACATTAGGACGAGCCTGAAAATATGAAGCAAAAATTCCAAAATGAATATTGTCTCAGCAGATTTCACATAATGTGAAAATGTAACATTTCAAATGTTGTTTTTTAAAATATTGCCAATAAATAACCGTACTTACTGGTACTGAAGACACTATTAAGGTAAAACATGACAGAAAGATTATGCTAATCATTTTAAAAACAAACAAACAAAAAATCAATATGGTTTTGGAATTGGTTCCCACGAGATCAATGAAAGCTGAGCGAAATGTCCACTGAGAGCACTTAGAGTAAATTCAATGAAACACAGTGAGAGGGAGCATTGACTTATGGACTGCTCGCAGAGCGAACAACCAATGACAGAACAGACATGACAGACATGACAGAAAAAAGCAAACAAATTTGACCTAATCTCCTAGTTTGAATGAAACAATGAAATGCAAACCAAAGAAAATCCACTGAATTCCCTAAACTGTCTGTTTACCTACAATTAGAATGCTGTAATGTCTACAGAAATGAATAAACAGACACAGAAGAAACCGGGACTTGTGGTTTTCCTGTTGCTCAGAGCACCCGTGGGTGCGGCTGATGTGTCAGTGTCTCGTGTTGTAATTACGGTCAAACCAAACATGTATAATGTGCAACAAACCTGAAAAAAAGATGAACTAGGAAATGGTAGAAAAGCAGGTATAATGTTTCGGTAGTCAACCTTTCTTAAGGGTCAAATTCTGCTGCAGAAAAGTAGCATAGAGGGTAAATAAATCAATGAAACACAAAGTAATCAGTGACTCTCCATGCTTATATCTTAATCTCATATATAATCAAAGAATTTTAAAATGTGGTATATACTCATACGTGTGGACACCTGAAACTTGACACTGTGATGTTTTCTTCAGTTATATGATAGAGCAGAACTATGGCCTTGACACTAAGTGGTGTGTTTGAACATCTACACTACTCTATTATGTCTTTTCAGTCAGAGGTTGCAAGTATACACATGTGCACAAGGGGGCAGACGACAGCTGGGGGCAAAGAGAAAAAAAATGTTTGTTTTTTTTTACTGTCAGTCAATGATATACATTTCATCCAAGAATAGCTGTGCGGCTGGAGGTTTCAGTGTTGTGGGTAAAATGAAGCAGGATGCCTGTAAAATATGGTGTAACAATCTAGAGGTTTTAAAATGTTAATTTCCCTAAAAATTCCTTTGATTTTCTACACTCATATTTCCCTTTGCTGTTTTTCAGTCTGCAGTTTATTTCTGGAGCCCATCCCTACGTGCAGGGTGACACCCTGGACAGGTAACCAGTATATTACATGGTCATATTCATGGCTATGACGGTAAATTCCACCTAACTGTTATGTGAAATGTAAATCACTGCTACTGTACATGGTATTGTACCAAATTAGATTACTCTTTGCCTTTGCATATGTATATTTGCACGGCTTCTTACACAATGCCATGTCATGTCACATACATACATGGCCAGGGATATATTGTAATGTATTTAGTGATTTACGAGCTGTACATATATACAGCTATTTCTTGTACTGTTGTAACATGTGAATTTCACCTCTGGGGATCAATAAAGTCTTAGAGTTCCAGTATGTAAGAATTAAAAATAGCCCAGGCTTTTTAATTCCCAGTTTTGGCAACAACAAGATTGACTGAACCAATAAAGGTATTATAGTGAGATGACAGAATTATTTTTCTTTATTGCTAAACATCATAAATGGTGACACAAACAAACAGAAAACAGGTTTATTATTGACAAAGAAATAAGTCAAAAACTGTTGATCAGTTCCAAAATACACGTGAGTAAACATTTTGTTCATTTGAAGATCCACAGTAATCTGTAATTGTAATGACGGTAGACTGACAGAGTTTTTCTCAGGTTGTTCATCATCTGTTTTGTAAATGGATGGTTTATTATTTTTATTTAGTTGTGAATGTTTCCAGAATGTACTTTTTACACTAAAAGAAAGAAAAGTCAGTTTCACCAAGGATTATCTATAATAACTGAACTAATGCTTAAATAACCTCTCAACACTCATTCACAACACTTCCAAACAAAGTGGGTCAGCTTGTAATGTGTGTTATCTTCTGTTATAGAGCATCTTTGCCTGTGCTGTACCAGCTAATCAGAAGAAAGTGGGCTTTTATGGAGGAGGTGGGCTTAAAGAGACGGCTTGTTTGTGTATGTTGGCTGTTGAGGATGAATAGAAGGCCTACATGAAGTGCAAGAGCAATAGGGGATGGATGGATGTTTTTGAGGAGTGCATAATCTCAGACTAAGAATATAGAGATAGAAATAAGCATGTGTCCCCTTTAAATTTCTAATTTCTCTAAAAAAAAAAATCTTCCTCAAATGTCTTTTTTTTTTTCAAATAAAATTTTATTTTTCAAAACAATCATTTCATACAAATATATAGTTATTATTCAGTGCATGGAACAAAAGTATTGATTTTTACCAGCATCTACTTGTTGTTTTTAATAATGCGGGTTTACATTATTTAACAAAGTTTGCAACTTAAATTGACATTCTAACAAGCTTGGAAATAAGATTACATTCATGATGAGTAACTGTGCAAAACCCAATATTTTGGTACAAACATACCACATGGCAGAACTGTAAGTTGTGAATTAAAAAGCAGGTGTATGATTGTTAAAATGTTAATGTGTTTGTACGTATTTCTGTAGGTTTCTGTCAATAAATTCAATAGAGTTGGCAGTTCAGTGCGATGAATGGGAATATCGGGCAAGAGGCTGAGTCATGATAAAAGTACAGCATGACAGACTTCACTGATAAAGCAAAAAGTCTGGTATTAAAGTCTCAACACTCATCCCTTTCTTAAGCTGTGTTGATCCAGGGATGGTGATGTGTGTGCCCACTGAGTGGATATTACATCGGCGTGTCGTCAGCATCCTCCCACAGGTGTCTCCAACGCTGTCCTGAGACCAACCTCCAACAAAACTCATAATTGCACCCAGAAGAAGTGCCAGCCTCAATTGTACTTGTTCCAGATCATAATATATCAGTACATTCTTTCATTTTTTACAGGAATTGTGCGTAAAAAAAGGAGTTCAACAGCATTATCCTGATTAAAATGAGATGAAAAGTGACACAACAGGAGCCAGAAGAACACATGTGAATGTGGAATGTTGCTGAACCAATACTGAAATGTGAAAACACGCAGATACATTATATATTTCTATAAAAGTCAATAAAATCTGGTTCAAACATAACATGATAAAATACTACAAAATATAAATGCAAAAAACACACACACACAGCACACACTTCCATCATTGAGTACTCTATCTGTCGTTGGAGAACAGAAGTAGTCATTTCATTTAATCTGCTATCTCTTCTCTCAAATCGGCACAGCTCATCCGCTGTCTCCTCGGCTCTCGGTGGTAGCAACGACTGTGGTCTGTGGGCTTGTTGTAGTCGGGGTTGTAGTTGGGGCTGGGGTTGTAGTTGTAGTTGTCGTTGGCCTTTGTGTTGGAGGTGGAGGTGGGGCAGTAGGTAGCGGTGGCCACAGACCAGGAAACAGAGGCCAGAAAGGGAAGGAAGGCCATGGGTAATGATTGTACCTCTACGGGAAGACAAAATGAACACAATAAAATATCTTTAAAAAGATGTTTTGCAACTACTTTGACTATAGTTTATAGATGATAGGATTAATTAAGTTCTCACCTCATGACTGTCAGAGTCACTGTCTGATTCACTGCTATCACAATTCTGCAAAAATTAAGATAAAGATGAAATAAAATACTGGTTTGTTTTTCATATTTGCTGTAAATGATTGCATTAAATAAGGTAAAATAAAATAAAAATTAAAAAAGCATAGTAGCAAAAATAGTAAATAATAATAATAGCAAGAAAATATTAGATATTTTTGTACTTACAGCTATAGGAGAATTGATCAAGAAGAAAATCATCAGAAGAAAAAACTTCATCTTGCTCTTAGGGTCCCCCGATAGTCAGAGTATGGTACAGTAGAGTACGAGTGTAAACAGCCTAATGAATAAAATATTAAGCCAGTTCACAACCTACAAGCTGGTCCCTTCAGGAAACTCCATTAGCTTTTAAACAGCCTCGCTGTGCCCACATTGCTCTCGCACTTTAAAGGTGTGTTACTTCATGTCAGATGTGGTCGGTCTCTCACAGCCTACCGAGACAAAACCAAAATAGGCGTGAACGCAATTTCATTACTGGACTAGACTGTGTTTTTGTAACATTAAAGGCTCACATCCTGTTTATAATCCCGATCGACTCAAAGTATTTTCTGACACACTGTGGGATGAATTAACAGCTAAGCCCAATTTGTACAGCTGATCACACACCCACACACACACACGTACACACACTTCCTTTTGTTTAAAGAATATATTGTTTGAATTCAGAGTAAAATACAGAATATCAACATTCAATAACACATTACAGTTATATTCAGAGAAGAATTTCAACTATTTCTGTGGTCAAAGTGTGAGAAGATTGATGTTGCTGAAGTGCCGTACTTACGAAACAGTAATATCTGTTGCCTAGGGCTACATTCCCACCTGCAAAACAATAACTTGCTCAATCCTTTCCAAATACTGTAATCATCTTGTTTGCTCATGGTGGACCTCTTTTATTTCCTCGATAGCTGTCATTAATTTTTACGACCTGTTGCAAGTGACATCCAGAGATTTCATCACTGATTACACAGTATAGAGATTTAAAAAGTGTTTTTCCCCAATGATGGGGCAAGACTATAAAGACCAACACTGGTATTAAATATATAATATTTGATATATAATAGGAGAAAAGTGATGGTTCAAATAGAAGAATTTGTGATAACTAGAGCTCAACATCATTCTAAGTATTATTCTAGTTATGTGCGGCTTCAAACCATGATTTGTAACAAACCTTGTAACTTCATCTGAAGGCTGAAATTTTCTCAGTTGTCAGTTTGCTCTCAAATGTAATTTGTTATTATAAACCTGCAGTACATTCAAAAACACTGTCTGTGTCCTCCATCTTTAATCACATGCGCAAGCACTACCCTCAGATCGAGGTTCAAGATATATGATTTTCCACTGAAAAGAAAAGAAACAAACAAAAAAAACAATCTCTGACTAGAAAAGAGACACTTCAGAATATATATTTTTCCTGTTGGACAAAAAATAACTCAACAATTTGTGTTAAACAACAGCATCAACAAGCAGCTCATAAAAACATAATCTTGGCAACAGGCTTCATGATGTGTAGATTCCTCACACGCTATGCATATGCTATTCAGCAATGCAGCAGTCACACAATGTCTCACATGTGGTGATAAAAGTAGGAATTTTATTGTCTTTCCAGTCATGACACACAGCCAGGTTTTGCACAAACTAAACTAGAATTATTTTAATTATTGTGGAAATTCCAACGATTCCTAAGATATGTTAAATCACAAAAAATGAAGACTGAAAGAAAGAAAGACATCTACAATGTTCCTTTTGGTGTAATTGTGCACCATTTAAGGTCCAGTGTGTCAGATTTAGGAGTCTCTATTTACAGAATGACAGAAACTAAATTATATACACCACCATGTTTCTACAGTGCCCCCCTTTTAATGTTTTTTGCACCTTTCATGGCAACCATAGTTTCTCCTGCAGGCTTGGAACAGGAGGCCGAAAGGAGGGGGTTGCAATCCGCAACTGCACCACTAGATGACACTAAATTCTACATACTGGTCCTATAAATAACATTTTTAAATAGCTTCAGTCAGATGAAGAAAAGATAGCAACAACAGTGTGGGGGAAAAAAGGTTTTATGTATGTAATTTGGTATTTTTGTGTCCGATACCACTGCTGTAAATATGGACAGCTGTACATGTTTATTTGTTGTGATTATAACACAAATGGTCAAATAGTCAAACATCAAGCAAGTGCAACAACACAAGGCACACAAGACATAGCAGGTTGCATTACATTACATTGCATTGCATTGATTTTACACAGTATTTTTAGGAGATCAGTTTCCAATAAAACAATGTGCATACTGACATTCTGTCTCAGTAACTCTTTCATTTTTATGAGGATAAGCGGTTACAGATAATGGATAGATTGAAATAATATACTGTATGTCAGGAATATTGCATTTATTGGTATTAAACTTTATTTAGAGTTGGAATTGGTTGTTATTGGTGACAACAGATTCTTAGTTTTTGTGAAAAGGATACAAAAAACAAACAGGGAGACTTCCAGAGTGTTGTAACAACCACAACAGAACAGTCATTACTCTAAATGCCTGCTAATCTAAAAAAACAGAAACCAACCAATTTGTCACTTGAAAATCAAAGCAAATTACTGTTGCAAAGGTCATCTCTTGGCCATGTTTGTATTGTTATATATGTACAATTTGTAGTTGTATACAGTATATGTTCTGGTCTCTCAATTGTTGTACACAACCTGCACCATTAGTGAGGAACTAATTTTTAGTCTGTCATAAACACAATAGTTTGATGACCGCAAATGTTTTGCAATGTAAGAATGTCATTACAACACAGACAGACAAACCAACAAATCCACACTACTGGTTGCATGCATTGATTAATAAATCATCTAGACAGCTACAATGCCATTACAAACTCTGTATTTCAGAAGGAAAGGGTGTGTTGCGGTTCCTAATTGTTGACTGATTGACTGAATGATGTACAAACAAATAAACTGAGACTGAGATATAATATTTATGCACTTTAAGGAGTACTTTAGAGAATATATAAAGTAGTAACACTGAAATGCATATCGATTGGTCTAATGTTAGGAAATCTTTTAACTGATTTTCACATAAACTTAACTTTTCACATAAACAAAATATTTCCATCTGCCTGCATTACATGAACTTTTTTGACCTCTGATTAACTATTGGACTACAAACTGTCCAAAATGGAAATATCAATGCAGTAAATAATAATTATTTTTTCTTGCAATTACCATGATAAAAAGTACTCAATATAACAACATTTATTATATATACACATATAAATATGTAATAAAAAATAATTACTTAGATAATATTTTATGATAATAAATGTTAAGTAGGTACATGTAATTATGCACATAATTACATGTTATTATAAGTATAGTGATAACTGTAACTGTATAATTAATAGTTAGGGCTTAAGTTTTTCACTGTACTTAACACAGATTATTAATTTAATTATTAATGTGTTTTGTGTGGTTTGTTATTTTTCATGTCACTCTAATGTGGAGGTGTTAACCGGCAATGGATGTTGTAAGGGCATTGTTATGTAATTGTGTTGTTGTTATGAGGTGTGTCATTTTGTACTGTATCGTGTTAATTCCTAGTTATTAGTGTTAGCAAACAAAAAAAGTATTGTTGATAAGTGTTGTTAGTTTTCTCAACTGATGCCACATTTAGTCTCTAATGCAGCTGCTGTGCAAACACTGATTTATTAGGGTTAACGCACACACACGCGCATCTATCTGTATCATACAAAAAACATTTGGTCCACGTTTTGCATTTCAGAAGTTTATTTAGCAGATAGTAGTACTACAGAGCATGAATGATGAGAGAGAAAACAATCTGGTGAAGAAAACATCACCGAAATTTGAAAAGAGAAAGAAAAAGATCGATTCCATTCGTTCCTGGTCGTCATTCACTGATTGGTTGTAGGAGCTGCAGTTGGAGTTTATTGTTGCCCGAGAAGGAGGAAAAGCAACTGGAGCAACTGCGTATTTACAGGTGCTGCTGTTGTCGTAGCACCAGGAGCTGCTGTTGTAGTTGTTGTTGCAGCTGCTGTTGTTGTTGTAGCCTGGGTGGTGGTTCTCTTTAAGAAAATCAAGAACATTCATTGTCAGATATATTTATAGGAGGTGATTTCCTAGGATATTGTACAGTAATTGACATTCAGGTGTGTTGAATATTGAATTTCTAGAGGATAAAGAAAGGACTCACCTCATGGGAGCCAGAGCTGGAGCCAGAGTCAGACCGAGCAAATCGTTTATGCCCCATCTGTAGAAAATCCACAAGTCACGTCTTTGATATTGCCTAAATTCTATTATAATAGTTATCATATCAACATATAAGAACACTGCCATAGATACTGTGAGAATGTTACACTTACAGGATGAGCCAGAGCGAGGCTCAGGAGGCATCCAAGCACGAATACTACCTTCAGCATGTTTGCAGTGATCACACCTGTTGAAAAGAAAATAATAAAGACTTGTTCACATGAACAGTTTTTCCAAAATATCAGAAAAATCACCATTTCACCAACCTCACACAGAAAATACAGAAAGAAAAGATTCATATAACTACCTTCAAGTCTTCACAACTTCAGCAGACGATCTCGCAGATGGTCGAGGAGGTTGTTGTAGTGTTGAGTACTGCGCTATCCTTATATACAGTTACAGGAGGGGATGTAATCTCTTCAGCAGCGTTGTTGGGAAACTGCAAATATTAGGAAATCCTCAACCTCCACATTTTAAGGTGTGGATATAGGTTGTACTGTACCAGGTAAAGATCAAAGACACACATGGACAGTATGATTGGTACAATATATTTATTACTTCATATCAGAAATAAGTCAACTGGATTTGTCTAAATCCTAAGTCTCTGGGGTTAATAAATAAAACTAGAATCCCATTTATATACACATAAAAAAACTGATTTTTGTGCCGACTTCATAGAAAAATGATGTATTACATTGTAAAATCCCTGAAAATAATTCAATTTCAAACTGAATTTCTTTACAGACATGATCTATTGTGTTATTGTTTTACTGCTAATACAGACTCCAGAGGTTTCAAAAGTAAATTTAGAAAATCTGTTGCATAAATTCACATTGCATGCCTTTTATCCAAACTGAAAGCACCACAAAACACACATCCGTGTTTAAACTTACAAAATGTGAAAATACAGAACCTTTAACATGATAGGTCACAGCTGACACTGGTACAAGAAGGCATAACTTGAGGAAATGAAGCACAAAACAAGACTAATTCTTAGAGACAAAGAGAAAACTAAGCTCTTAATTCACACCCGGAGGTGGCACTTCTGGAATATGAATAGTCTCCAGAGATGAGAAAAAAAAAGGTAAGGTAGAGAGAAAAATCTGAGAAGTGAAAAATCTGCCCCAAGTCATTCAATCAGCTGTCAAAGGTCTTTTGATTTTCTGTTTGTCCCTAAGGCGTGAAATGTGATGAAATGATGTATTTGAAGAGATAATCCTAAAAACTGGTCGTCCACTGTCCTCGAAGACTCAAAACTTCCCTCACAGCTGTTAAGGAACAGTTAAGTGGTGTTTACTCTTACTCTAGATATAATTTGTATTTTGAAATTAATTTTGATTAATGTTCATGTCAATGTCAAAATGCAAGTTCTTTTAAACACTGTATGCTAACTGCCCACCATCATCTTTGATGACTTTCCAAGGTCATGGTGTCTGCACCAGTATCTGGCCTCACCAGCTGATGTGTGAGTCATCTTTGTAACAGGTTAGTGACCAAAAGATGTGCATTAATGTAGCACAAATTCAAGCGAGAAAATTGAAGAGGCCACCTGCAGATGGAAAGAAACTATTCTTGTGGCATCAGGTTTTGGTCCTTATGGACGACAACCTTCTTCCAGAGGTAAGTGTTTTCGAAAGGTTTGTGCCAGCTTCCGGAAAAGCTTGCAGCACTTGCAGCACTCAGATCACTGGGCTTGCTGGGCTTAACTAACAATCAGCTTGCACTCAAGTTGATTAGGCTTGAGTTTGTAAGCCTGCAGCCTTCCTGTGCCAGTTACTCTATGTCCTGCCAGTCCTGAACCAGCAAACCCAGTCCAACTCATCTGTCTTACTACCGGGCTGTCCATCTGATGTTCCTCACTCTTTTTCCTGATTCAGCCAATCACAGATGACATGAGACCATCTCATATGTTTCGCAATGCAACAATGTCATTTCAAAACAGACAAACCAACAAATGTCCAAACATTAATGTGAAATCCATGTGCTGCCAAGCTAAGCAACTAAAAGCATTATGTTTGTTTGCTATACTGGTTGCATGAACCAATTAATAAATCATCCAGACAACTAAGATGTCATTAAATACCCTGTATTTCAGACGAAAGGGTGGTTCCCAGCTGTTGGCTGATTAAATAAATCATGCACAAACAAATACTTGTAAAGCGAGCAGATCATTTTTATGTGTGCTTTAATTGAGCTTAAAACCCCCTGGAGGTGGGTGCTATAAATTTCCAAATTAAATCATGATAAATCGGTATTCCTCCTAGCTCTTATCTATCAGACAGTGCCATTGGATAACAGCTCAATTTAGCTGCCAAGACCAGTTGCTTGCTCAAAGAGGGAATTGTTTGGTCTCTGTAAATAATGTCATAAAGAGTAGAGTATAGACCTGCTCTGCGTGAAGTGTCCTCAAATAACTTCTGTAATAATTATAATCATGGGGTGTCGGTTAGCTCAGTCGGTAGAGCGTCTGCCCCATGTACGAAGGCTCAGTCCTTGCCGCAGCGGCCCAGGGTTTGAATCCGACCTGTGGCCCTTTGCTGCATGTCATTCCCCCATCTCTCCCTCATTCCTGTCACTCCTCTGCTGTCTGTATACAATAAAACTTAAAAAGGCCACAAAAAGAAATATCTTTGTAAATTGAATTTTTATATAATGTTGCAGTTTGTACATGTAGCCACATTGTTAGATATCACCAAGCGCTGCCAGCAGAGAACCCACATCATCCGTAAACTCAGATCATTGTCCATCAAACCACCCCTTCTGCTTCTTCTTTACCGCAGCATCATTGAATCCATTCTTCTGTACTGTGCAACCTGTTACGTCACCATGCTGCCCCTCAATAACAAAAACAAACTTCTCAAGATCACACACACCTGTTCAAAATAATGGCCTCCCAACTCCCGTCTGTCAGACCTCACTAACAATGCCATCATCCGTAAATATTGAACATAGTCCATGACCACCGCCACCCATTACACCCATACTTCACCCTCCTCCCCTCCGGTCGAAGGTTCAGACAACTGTCCATCAGAACATCCGGGTTCAGCAAAAGCTTTGTCCCCTCTGCCAGCACAGCCTTGAACAGCAGGCGCTAAAGTCTGGTTGTCGGTGTATGTATGTATTCATATTTCTGTGCAAATTGTATGTTTTTATTGTTGGTGTTGTATGGAGAAGTACTGTGAAAAAGAATTTCCCCTCGTGGACAATAAAGTATGATGATGATGATGATGTTACAGCCTGGCTCTTGAGTGCAGAAGAAACGCAAGACAGAGACGTAAACTAGATAATGTAAATTATTTATAACAAAATGATCAAAAACAAACAAAATATGAATAGGAGGAATATGTGAAGTAATGGAGAGAGAGAATGATCCTGGGCTGTAAAAACAAAGAAAAGCCACAAAGCAAAAGGTGTGTAAGGTGAAGAGGACCACCCAGGACTGGCTGCAGCTCTGGAGCACAGCAGGTCTGGATGAGTCCCATAAGCTCCTGACTTGGTCTGGACACAAGTGACAGCAGCATGAACAAGGAGAGATTTGACGTTGATACATTAGTCCATCTCTTTTATGTGTGTGTGCATGTGTGTATTCATTCAGTTGTCAGCCATATGGTGATTTAGTGATTGTGTTGGGGTGTTTTTTCACCACAAAAAAAATTTCACTTAGGACCACTAAAATCCTGTGATGAACTGTTCATGGATCACATCTCTCATCTGCATCCAGGTACTTAAGTGACTGCTTTGACATACAATATGTTAGTGTTCAAGTTTGCTGTCTGCTATAGTGAAAAACATTCAGTGTTTGACAAGCTTTGAAAGGGCGTAAGATACAAATGAAACTCCATTACACGATTCTTCCCTTGCACTGAAGCTACACTCCAGAGAAATATAGCATGTTGTTTACGTGTTTTTCACACATATGGAATAGACACAAAAAGGCATATTCAGTCCATATTTTGCATTCAGGAAGTTTATTAAGCAGATAGTACAGAGAGAGAATACAGTGTTTCCGATCCAACTAGAATGATACATGTGAAAACACTTCATTGAAATGTGAAGAAAGAAAAGAAACAAGAAAAAAATCAGGACAAACCAACATGAAACAAAGCTGATGTTAAAAATGTCACTCAATACTGGTTGTCATTCACTGATTAATCTCTGGTCAGGTTGGCAAACTGCAGCAGTAGTTTATCTTGCCCCGATGAGGGAAAGAATGATCTGCAACTGCTGTAGGCTCAGGTTTCCACCTGCTGCAGCCGCTGCTAGCGCCGCCGCTAAGCCTGCTCCTGCTCCTGATGCTGTAGCCTGGGTGGTGGTGGTGGTACGCTTCAAGAAAATCGGAAACACTCATTGTCAAATACAGCAGAACACTTTCTAAAGAATTTTACATTAATTATCATTCAGATGTGTTGAATGTTGAGGATCAAGAAAACACTCACCTCGCCAGAGTGAGAGCTAGACCCTGACCCTGACCGAGCAAGTCGCTTGTGTGCCTCCTCCATCTGTAGAAAATCCACAAGTGAGGTGCTTGATATTGTCCATATTATATTATCACAATAATAGTAATGGTATAAACATATAAGAAAACTGGTATAGTACTGTGAGAATGTTACACTTACAGGCTGAGCCAGAGCAAGGCTCAGGAGGCATCCAAGCACTAATGCTACCTTCAGCATGTTTGCAGTGATCACGACTGAAACTAACTACCTTCAAGTCTTCACAACTTCAGCAGACGATCTCGCAGATGGTCAAGAAGATTGTTGTAGTGTCGCTGAGTGCCAAGCTTTCCTTATATACAGCATACAGCATTGTTGGTACACTGCAATTATTAGGAAATCTTCCACCTCCACATTTCAAGGTGAAGAAATAGATAGGTCAGGTAATAATCAGAGACATGTCAGGATAGGTAATATATTTAATTTGTTTGTTTGGTCAGTCAGTTGGATTAATCTGAAATTCTAATTATTTGTGGTTCTAAAGTCAGACTTGTATTTTGCAAGGCTCTTTTTTTTTCTAAAGCCCAAAGTACATAGTTTATGTGGCTTTAATTGAGCTGCAGGTAACTGCTATAAATTTGAAAATTAAATCATGTTGAATCAATATTTATGCAAGCTCTCATTTATCAGATGTTAACATTTGTTAATAGCTTAATCTAGCTGCAAAGGCATGAAAGCACCTCTGACATAATGAGAAAAATCAGATGAATTCAAACTAAATAGTTCAGATAAGAATTCTCTCTATCTTCCCCCGTAAAAGAAAGTTTTTCCCTGCCACTGTCCCCAAGTGTTTGCTCATAGTGGGAATTGTTGGGTTTCTGTAAACAATATTATAAACAGTATGGTCTAGGCCTGCTCTGCATTAACTGTCCTCAGATAACTTCTGTAATGATTTTGCAAAATTAAATTCTGATACAATGTTAGAGTTTGTAGATGTAGCCACATTTTTACAGCTCGGCTCTTGACTGCAAAAAAAAAAAAAGAAAAGAAAAGAAAGAAAGAAAAATAGAAACAGGAGACACACGAGTGAACTAAATAATATAACTTATTTACAACAAAATAATCAAGCATGAGAGGAATATATGCAGTCAATAATGTGGGGAGAAAATATGTTCTGTTGTGATGCAAAAACAAAGAAAAGCCACAACGCAAAAAGAGGTCCACCCATGACTGGCTGCTGCTCTGGCTTTATGCAGGGAGCACACCAGGTCCAGGTGAGTCCCATGCTGCTGATTAAGCTCCTGATTTGGTCTGGAAGAGCAACAGCAGAGTAAACAAGAGGGGGTGAAGAGATTTGATGTTGATTCATTTGTCCATGTCTTTTGTGTGTGTGTATGTGTGTATTCATTTAATTACCAGCCGTGTGTGTGATTTGGTGGTTGTGTTTTGGCACCACAAACAAAATCTCATTTAGGGCCACCAAAATCCTTGATAACTATGATGAACTGGTCATGGATCACATCTGTCACATGCACCCAGGTGTTTTTTTCTCTCTCTCTTTCTCCTTCCAGTTTTAATGCATTATTTCAGTGTGGTTGACTGTAACTGAAGAGGCTGCTTTCACATACAATATGTTAGTGTTCAAGTTTGCTGTCTTAATTTCCATTAAATAATGAAGACTGAAGCTAACCCCCACAGAAATATAGCAAGCTAGGCCACAGCAACATGGTAAAGTAGTTATTTTGTTGTACATTGAACCAACTTATTTCCAACTCAGTATCTTAGTTATCAAAAAATATGTGCTCCACATAATAAGAAAAGGTATGAGAGTATGTATGTTCATCTTTGTTTGTGCATCTTATATTAATGTTTCCCATAGATACAGATTAGACAAAAAGGCATATTCGGTCCATGTTTTGCATTCAGGAAGTTTATTGAGCAGATACTACAGAGAGTACAGAGAGTAGTGTTTCCACATGTCTAATTTCAAATCAAAATTTGAAAAGAGAAAAACAGTTGTCACGACAAACCAACACAAAACAAATCTGATGTTAACAATTTCTGGTTGTCATTCACTGATTAATCTCTGGTCAAATTGCATTAGTAGTCTATCCTAACGCTATGACGCCCAAAAGGAGGTTGAGCAACTGCTGTGGGTTCAGGTTTCCACCTGCTGCAGCTGCTGCTGCTGCTGCTACCAATGCAGATAATGCTGATGACGTTGCTGATGTTGTAGTGGTTGTGGTACGCTTCAAGAAAATCAGAAACACTCATCGTCAAATATACAGCAGAGGAGTTTCTAAAGAAATTCAGAGTAATTATCATGCAGGTGTGTTGAATTTTAGGGAAAGCACTCACCTCACGGGAGTGAGAGTCCGACCCTGACCGAGCAAGTCGTTTGTGTGCTTGCTCCATCTGCAGAAAATCAAGTTACACGTTTAATAATGTCTACATTATACTATTACTATAATAGTAGCGATATCAACATATAAGAACACTGAGAATGTTACACTTACAGGATGAGCCAGAGCAAGGCTCAGGAGGCATCCAAGCACTAATGCTACCTTCAGCATGTTTGCAGTGATCATACCTGTTGAAAAGAAAATAATAAAGACTTGTTCACATGAACAGCTTTTCCAAAATATCAGCAAAATCACCAATTCACCAACCTCACACAGAAAATACAGAAACAAAGGATTCATATAATTACTTTCAAGTCTTCACAACTTCAGCAGATGATCTCACAGATGGTCAAGGAGGTTGTTGTAGTGTTGCTTTCAGTGCTGAGCTTTCCTTATATACAGTTACTGTACAGGAATGCATGTCATCTCATCCGCATTGTTGGTAAGCTGCAATTATTAGGAAATCTTGCACCGCCACATCTTAAGGTGAGGAAATAGGTAGGTCAGGTAATGATCCGTGACACACCTGGACAGTATGATAGGTACAATGAATTCTTTTCAGAAATAATGTATAACAGTCAACTTGGTTTGTCTCAAATTATCATTCTCATTATATAACATGAGCTTTGCATGCACCAATAAGAATTCAGGAAGTCTGTTGCATAAATCATTTTTATCCAAACTGAAAGCACCATAAAACACACATACGCATATAAACTTATTTAATTCAGAACCTTTAACATGATAGGTCACAGCTGACATTGTACAAGGAAGGCATAACTTAAGGCACAAAACAAGAATCAGCAGTTTCACTGTTGGAAAACATAAATACTTCGTAGAACAGAAACAGAAAGGACAAAAACTAAGCTGTTAATTCAGAGCTGGAGGCAGCATGTGTGAAATTTGAATAACTTTTTAGTCTGAGGTACCTTTTTTGTCCATGTGCACTTTTAAAAGAGAAAAACTGCCCCAAGACATCCAGTCAGCTGTCAAAGGTGTTTTGATTTTCTGTTTGTCCCTAAGGCATGAAATGTGATGAAATGATGTATTTGAAGGGATAATCCTGAAAACTGGTCATCCACCATCCATGCAAGATTCAGAATTAACCTCACGGCTGTTAGGAAAGAGTTAAGTGGTATTCACTGGACATGATTCATGCTTTATGGTGTTTGTGCATGCTTCTGGAAAAACATGTCAGATATGATTAACTGATTTTCTTTTTGCCTTTGTATTTTGAAATGTACTTCTGCTAAGCGCAATCTAATGCTCATTTTGCACCGAGTTGTGGTGTCTGCAGCAGTACCTGGCTTCGCCTGAGTCATCTTTGTAACATTGAGCTCTGAAGTCAGAGGGAGTTATTGTATTTCTGTCAGCTCACTGTCTTACATTTTGGGATTTGGTGGGCGATGACGAATTTTTTGATCCAGGGAGAGAATCGGGGAGGGAGTGCAACAAAGAGCTTTAATTTTCTTCTTTCCCATTGCTTTTATTTTTATTGTTATTGTTATTTATATTTCTGTTTTTGTTCATTTTCATGAATCATACTGTACCAAACAAGTATTGTTTTACCAGGTTAAGTATATCAGGCTCAGGGCCCCATAAGGGCCTGGGGCCAGTCGAAAGCCCTTGCAGACTCCCCTGAGATCCAGACTAAAGTCTACTGTACTTTGAGTTGTATTTAGGTTTGGGGTCATTTCTCACCATTTTCCAGAAGTTACTGTTGTATTCCAATACATTAGTGTTGTTAGCATGTTAGTGTTGTTACAGCTACTGTACTAGAAATCACTGAAATTGGTGGCATTCTGCAAAAAAGGCCGTGATAAAGCGAAACAAATCCACATCTGTAAAAGATTAGTATATACTGTAAATTTCGGACTATTGAGCTCATCTGAATATAAGCCGCACCAGCTAAATTTTAAAAGAAAATACATTTTGTACATATATAGGCCGCACTTGAATATAAGCCGCAGGTTTTCATGTTGTAACATGAGATATTTACACAGAAAGACGTACACGGAAGATTTTTTTTGGTTTTAATTTAAGACATGCTTTTTTTCAAACTGTGCCTGAAAATCAGCAGTACGGCACCAACGCGCCATCAACACGGCATCAACACGGGATGAACATGCCTGCATGGTTAGAAAATCGGCTTATAGTCCAAAAATTACGGTAGTTTTTTAGTAAGTTATTTAGTGCTGAAAACGTTAATACAAAAGCTGTCGTGAAATTGTTCTAATGTGGTTTCCTTCTAATGTTTCAGGCACATCCTGTAGACTGTATCAAGACTTAATTTAAATAAATAAATATTTTGCAAAATCCACAAAGAATTATTTTTTTCAATGATTTTTCAGGCTGACTGTGGAGTGGAGTATGACCAGTCTGACTGCCAGATTGGCCGCTGCAGAGTGACTTTGTGTTTAATTTTTTCAAAAGTTAAATATGGCTCAGCTTCTCCTCTGCAGGTCACTATGAGGGCTTTCCGGCGCTGCAGCCTTGTTCAGCCTATTTTATTCTCTCTCTTATGCTTGTTTTGTTTTCATTTTCATGTACTGTCCTGACCCAGCTCTTACCCACATCCCACTCTTTTACTACTTGAAGCTCACTCTGTTCCTGAACTCTCTACGTGGATCTTTGGACTTTGGTCTGCCTCGCTTCTCCATCAGCTCGAACCTCCAGCTCAAGGCTCTGCTATGAGACTCTGCCATATTGTATCGTGATCATAAATTCTTTGTCTCAGCTTCCTGTCTCAGTATTCTGTGTTCTGCACAGAATATTGGTTTCGTTTACTTGTAACACAGGGTTACACTACAGTACAATATGGTACACGAAACCAGGAAGGACTTGATAATTATTACGTGATGATTATGACAAGCAGTTTTTACTTAGTAAAATTACTTCTAAAACTATAAAAAAATATATCAAAAAAATATGATGTATCACTTTACTTATGAAAAAGACTAACTAATGATTAAATCATTATTCATTAATAGAGAGAGCACATTTAAGTCCTGCCCCCTCCAGATTGGAGATTAATTGCAAACTTCACATTCATTTTTTCTGATTTTATTTTTAAATGAGCTGCTTTACAAAATACTGTGATTTGGTTGAAGGAACTTTGCAGCTGTTGGCTACATTCATTTTAATGTCTTCTTCCTGATCATCATTCACTCAATGAGCCGTCTTTTCACTGTCTTATTTTCCTCTTTCCATAGCTCCGCTCGGAAATTAAAGTGAAATGCTGTCTGGCATTGTTTCCTCTGTGTACTCACTTCCCTTCATGTCATTGTTTTATTAGCTGCAAATGGATATGTTCAGTTCACCAAAACACTGTTGCAACTTGTGTTCTAGAGGAATGTGGATAAATCAGTAAGATATGCAGTATTATGTTTGCAAGTGCCTTAGATAACTAGACTAGAACCTAGAGATTAAATACTTTATTCAGGTGGCTTTAAGATACGCTTCCTGATACACCCCCAAACTTTGATGCCTCCACAAAATCTGAAAATGTGAGACAGTATGCTGACCTTGGTCTGACTTGAATGTCATCTTTTCAGTTGATCATTCAAAGTGTGTCCCTGTCAGATGAGTTATGTCCAGTAAACATCACTGTTTCCTTACAGCTATGAGATTCAGTTTCAGATTCAGATTCATTCAATCCAGTTGGCTGTTATTCACTATTTTGTTAAGAATTATTATATATTGTACCTATCATACTTTCCACATGTGTCTCTGATCATTACCTGGCCTTCCTATTTCCTCACTTTAAATGCGGAGGTGGAAGATTTCCCAATAATTGGAATTTCCCAACAATGCTGATGAGATGACATCCGGTCCTGTAACTGTATAAAGGAAAAACTCAACATTTGGAGCAACACTACAACAACTTCCTCAAACCATCTGTGAGATCGTCTGCTGAAGTTGTGAAGACTTGAAGGTAGTTATGTGAATCTTTTCTTTCTGTATTTTCTGTCTGAGGTTGGTGAAATGGGGATTTTGCTGATATTTTGGAAAAGCTGTTCATGTGAACAAGTCTTTATTATTTTCCTTTCAACAGGTGTGATCACTGTAACCATGCTGAAGGTAGTAATTGTGCTTGGATGCCTCCTGAGCCTCGCTCTGGCTCATCCTGTAAGTGTAACATTCTCACAGCATCAATACCAATGTTCTTATATGTTGATATCATTACTATTATTGTAATAATATGATGTCAATATAAACTTGTGGATTTTCTACAGGTGGGGCGCAATCGACTTTCTTGGTCACGCTACTATGAGGTGAGTGCTTTCCCTGTCCTCTATAATTCAACATTCAATGCACCTGAATGATATTTATTGGAAAATTATTTAGAAACTCCTCTGCTGTATATTTGATGACGAATGTTTCTGATTTTCTTCAAGGGTTCCCACATCCAGCCTCGACTGTCTCTGCAACGGCAACTGTGGCTGCAGTTCTTTTTTAACCTCCTCTGCCGAACTACTACAGCTACAACTACTACAGCACCCATTACTACTACAGCACCCATTACTACTACTGCACCTATCACTTCTACTGCTGCACCTATCACTTCTACTACTGCACCTATTACTTCTACTACTGCACCTATTACTACTCCTGCACCTATCACTTCTACTACTACTGTGGCAACTACTACTCTTAGGGGAGACGGGAAGTAGTAATAGTAATACTTTTTGTCTACTACCTATAACTCTGCTCTCAAAATTTTACACAAATCTACTACAAATAGCAAGGTTTCCAAGTTACTATTGTAACTATACTACTCCCAAACAAAGGTTTGGTTACTGTATATGTAAACATTGGTAGTTATGCTACAGATGTTCATGGAACACGATCCATGACTTGAATAATCCTGTGCTTGCTAATTCCATTCATATATTGGCTGTATCTAAAACTCATTTAGATCCATCTGTTAAAGAACTTGAGTTATTAGTCAAAGGCTTCTTCCTCTTTAGGAGGGACAGAAATATACATTGTGGGTAGGTAAAATCTCCCTGTTAAACTGCATCCAGATTTTATGCTGAATGGTGTGGAAGCATTGTGGGTTCCAGTGCATCTACCCCACCTGCCAGCACAGGATTTTGGACCTCCCAGATTGAGACTGGACTGGATCCAGTACCTCCTTTGTCACTATCAAAATCTCTGAATAAAATGTTAAACAGCTTCGCAAGTGTTGTGTTGTCAAATTGGTGAAATGATGAGGGGTGAGTGTGTGTGTGTTTCAGTGATGTTTCTACATGTGACACTGCTGATTTTGAGTGACCATTGTAAATTTTCTGATTAATAACCTAGTATTAGTACCTAGGCATTGTCTCAGGCACTGTGGAGGAGTTTTGATGCGTTAAATGACTTTTCTCCACCTGACCTGCTGGAACATCACTGTACTGGGGCTTACTGATTTACAAATTTAAAAGTACCCATTATTGATCAACATATAAGACTGTACTTCAATTAAGGTCTAAAACAGGCAGTAGTTGCATTATCTTCAGTTAGAGATAACATTTAGATTCAGCCCTTATCATTTAAGAAGGAGACTGGCTGCATCTTCACAGGCAAAATCTGTTTTCTCGTAATAAATTATGTTGTTATCTCTTTTTGAGATAAATGAACAGCTCCATCCTGGGCTCAGGCCCTTATGGGTCACTAAGCGGGACCTGATACACTTAACTTGGCAAAACAATTTTTGTTTGGTGTAATGTGATTCATGAGTATAAAATTAAAACAGAAATGTCAATATCATAACAAAGCCATGCTGGAATTAAAGCCATGGCAAATTAACACTCCATCGCTGATACATTCAGACTTAAGAGCTGAATGCTACAAAGATGGCTCACACTTTAGTGTGTCCTTGGTGGAGACACCTTTATCATGTGCTGTTGCATATTACTACAATGCAACACTACAATTTTTACAGTAGTATCTGCCTCAAACCGCAACGCAACCATGCGATAGCTGATTGCAACCCCCTCACCTCACCCTCCCATTCCAGCAAGACGGAGAAACTAAATCTAATGTTTTTACTACTTAATAATCAACACATAGTTTGTTGATTTTTAATGGACAACCTATAATATTAATGGCAACATAAATTATTGGCTAACATTCAACAATTAGTAAAACTGTATCATATTTATGTAAAGCAAGTTACAATCAATAAATACAGATTGAAAGTCAACTTTGACTCACACAAATAACTTATTACTTTTTAATTTAGTGGCAACCTATAATCCAATATAATGGTCTTTATTATTAAAACTAAATGTTTCTAAATAAGATAGCACTCATTTCAGCTTGGAGAAAATGGCTTTATGGGGATGCACTCAGATGCTTGCATGTATTTTTTTTTTTTTTTTCTCAGATGTAGCAGTTTTCAACCTCTAAAAAACTGTATGTATTGTCACTCAATATAGAAGCCTTTTTAATAAGTGGTTATTGACTGTTTTTAGTGACACGTCAACTTGGTGGTATTGCAAAACACTGGTCAGGTACCACTAGGTGTGTTTTTAAATGGACACACAAATTATACAAACACTAAACATTTTCCCAGATGTTGAAATGTGAAGAAACCATTTATGTGGTGACTAATCCTGACCACAGTATTGACAAGAGTCAGAGAGACACAGGGTCAGAGGTGTTGGGAAACAGTGAAGGTGTTGAAACTGTTTGTATCTGTCTGTCTGTATGTCTGTCTGTCTGTCTGCCGGTCGGTCGAAAAGCAGACATGTTCTACATTTTCCATTTAAAAGCTTTATTTAGCAGATACAGTTCGTTTGATCCACATATCTAATTAAACAGGCATGATGAGGGTAACAATGTGGAGAGTGAAACATTCTGGTTAAAAAAATATCAGTGAAATTTGCAAAGAAAAAGAAATAAAGTGACACAAAAACAAAGATGATGTTGAACATTTAATACTGTCATTCACTGATTGACCTCTGGCTAGATTTCAGATTTTATTTTGCTTTTTATTATTCTCCTGGGGCAGGGGTAGTAGCAGCTATAGTAGTAGTAGTGGGTGCAGTAGTAGTAGTAGCTGCAGTAGTAGTAGTAGTAGGTGCAGTAGTAGTTGTTGCTGTAGTAGTTGTGGTAGACTGGAGGATGATATTCAGTAACTGCAACCACATTTGTAGATCTGGAGAAATTGCGGTGGTACCCTTCAAGAAAATCAGAAACACTCACTGTCAAATGTACAGCAGAACAGTTTCTAAAGAATTTTACAATAATTATATCTCAGGTGTGTTGAATTAAGGAAACACTTACCTCATTGGACTCAGAGCTAGAGTCTGACCGAGCAAGTCGTTTGTGTGCCTCTTCCATCTGTAGGAAATACACAATTTGCATGTTTGATATTGCCTACATCATACCACAATAATAGTAATGATTTCAACATATAAGAACACTGATACTGTGGGAATGTTACACTTACAGGATGAGTCAGAGCGAGGCTCAGGAGGCATCCAAGCACAAATACTACCTTCAGCATGGTTACAGTGATCACACCTGCTGAAAAGAAATTAATAAAGACTTTTCCAAAATATCAGCAAAAATACCATTTCACCAGCCTCACACAGAAAATACAGAAAGAAAAAATTCATATAATTACCTTCAAGTCTTCACAACTTCAGGAGCGATATCAAGGTTCAAGGTGGTTCTTGTGTGTAATGTTTGTAAAGCTTTCCTTTTATGCAGTTACAGGAGCAGATGTCATCTCATTAGCATGTAGCATTGTTGGGCAATTGTTATTATACGGAAATTCTCCACCTCCACATCTAAAGATGAGGAAATAGGTAGGCAATGTGACACACAGAGACACATTCTGACTTATCATTTTGTCAATTTAAACCTTTAAAAAGGAGCAAAACAAAGAAGAAAAATGATACAGGCACTTGTAAAAATGCAATATTCAGTGATAATCAGTGAATGGCAGACTACTCCAGTTTAACTCCTGTATAACAATACTCACTATGTTTCCATATAAATAAATGTAATAAAGGAGAACTATACAACCTATTTACATTTAAGTTTATGTATGTAGAGAAAATCTGCCCCAAGTCATCCAATCGGCTGTATAAGACGTGAAATGTGATGAAATCATGTATTTTGGGGGGATAATCCTAAAATCTTCTTGTCTGTTCATGCAAGACTTTGTGACTAAGACAAAGAAACATAATAAATTAATCTGTAGCCTGTAAATCAGTTGTGGTGGCTGTATTGAGTACAGTATGTTTGGTGCTGTGGAGACAACACAAAGAGGAAAACCAAACCAAAATAGTCAATGGTGACAGGGAAAGAGAGAGACAGAATGCAGAACCAGCCTAAATAACCTATAGGCCCAACCTGCTCAAGTGCAAAACATCAGGCTCTATCCACCTCGACCTGCAAGCAACTTGCTATGTCTCTTACGATATAAGACAGTAACAAAGCTGTGTCAACAAAAACCTAAGATGTGATTGTGGACTTCAGGAGACAGCCGGGCAGTAAACACCTCCCCATCCACACTGGGGATGATGTGGTGGAAAGGGTCAACAGATTGTAAGTTCCTGGACAGCACATACGGACACCGTGGTCAAAAAGGCTCGCCAGCAGCTCTATTTTCTGAGGATACTGAGTAGGTTTGGCACGAACTCCAGCATCCTCACTGACTTCTACAGTTGCACTATCGAGAACTGAGGGGCTGTACCATAGTCAGGTATGGGTACTGTTCTGCCCACAGCTGCAAATCACTACAGAGAGTGGTGGAAGCTGTACAGCACGACTGGCAACAGACCTCCGGCCGTACAGGACATATTTCATTAACCATGCCTGTAGAAGGCATCTTAAAGAACTACAGTCACCCAGCTCACAGACTGTTCCCTGACTTAAGACCAGTTTTACCACCAGGCCATCAGACTTTTAACTCATAATCTTATTGAACAACTTTCTGCAGGAAACTGCTGCTACTGTACCAGGACTTACGTGTTGTGCCATACGTCAGTATACACTTGTGACTTTACTCTTATTCATAATACTCAGTTTTCATATATTTAAATAGTGTAGTATATCCTATTTATGTGTTAGGTTCATGGATATTCATACAGTGATAGCTCCCCAGTACTTGTATACCTTTGTACACACAATCCTTAAAATTTATACACTAGCACACTTATACGTGTTTTTCTTGTCCAAGAGATTTTATTGCACTGTTGACCCTGTGTTAACCTATATGTAACTAATAAAACTGAAACTGAGCTAATTTTCCATCCATGTTCACCGTTCCACACAGCTTTAATAATAATGACCATACATATGAATTTGAAGAAAAACAAACATATTTTCTTCATGCTTTGCAGTTATGAAGTTTATTTAGCAGATAATACAGTGGTTGTGATCCACATGTTTAACTGAGCATAACTGATAAGAGTGAAAACAATCTGGTAAAGAAAGCATCATTGAAATTCAAAGAAAGAAAGAAAAAGAGAAAGAAACATTTGTCATGACAAAGGCTGATGGTAAAAATCGATGTCATTCATTCCTGTTTTTTATTCACTGAATTTATGGTGCTGCAGTTGTAGTAGTAGTTGCAACAGTAGTAGTAGTAGCTGCAGTGGTAGTTGTAGGTGCAGCAGTAGTTGTCACTGTAGTAGTTGTAGCTGTAGCTGTGAGGAGGTTGTAAAACAGCTGGAACAACTGGAATCGCGCTTGTTGAGACAACCCACCACCGATGGAACCCTTCAAGAAAATCAGAAACACTCATTGTCAAATGTAACGCAGAGGAGTTTCTATAGAATTTCACAATAATTATTATTCAGGTGTGTTGAATGTTGAGGATGAAGAAAACACTCACCTCGTTAGAGCCTGACTTAGAGTCAGACCCTGACCGAGCAAGTCGTTTGTGGGCCTCCATCTGCAGAAAATCCACAAGTTACAAATTTAACATTGCCCACATACTATTACAATAATAGTAAGAACAGCAGATCGATACTGTGAGAATGTTACACTTACAGGATGAGCCAGAGCGAGGCTCAGGAGGCATCCAAGCACAAATACTACCTTCAGCATGGTTACAGTGATCACACCTGTTAATAGAAAAATAATAATAATAATAAATCTGGAATTAGCCTGTTTAATACTAATGTTACTTACTGTGTTAAAAATGTTTTATAGATTAGAATGTTATGATTTTGTTTATGTATTTTAGTGTCTATTTATTTTAATGTCTCGTCAAAAAAATTTAAAGCTTAAAGCATGTCTGGAACCCCCCTGGGGTCCCAGCGATCATAGTGCTTTTGTTCCACTGTTGGCAGCAGCAGGTCCCCAGCACACGCATGTACGCCATTTACCAGAAGCGCCGCTCCATCCTGTTTCTATGCTCTCTGCATGTCCTTTGTCTCTGCCTGTCTGTCTGTTCTAAGATATTCAACTTTCTAAACAGCTTTAATAATAATAATAATAATAATAATAATAATAACAATAATGTTGACATACATATGGAGACAAACAAACATATTTGCTTCATGTTTTTCATGTATTTAGTTTATTTAGCAGATAATACAGTGGTTTTGATCCACATGTTTAACTGAGCATGAATGAAGAAAGAAAACATCATTGCATTGGAAAAGGGAAAGAAACAGTTATGACAAACTGACACAAAACAAGGCTGATGGTAAAAATCAGTGTCATTCATTCCTGTTTTTCATTCACTGAATTTATGGTGCTGCAGTTGTAGTAGTAGTTGCAACAGTAGTAGTAGTAGCTGCAGTGGTAGTAGTAGGTGCAGCAGTTGTCGTTGGAGCAGTAGTTGTAGTAGCTGTGAGGAGCATATTCAATAGCTGCAACAAGAACTGTAGATCTGGGGACACTGCGGTGGAGGTGGTACCCTTCAAGAAAATCAGAAAAACTCATTGTCATGTACAGCAGAACAGTTTATAAAGAATTTTACAATAATTACAGGTGTGTTGAATGTTGAGGATCAAGAAAACACTCACCTCATTGGACTCGCTGGAGTCTGATCGAGCAAGTCGTTTGTGTGCCTCCTCCATCTGTGGAAAATCCACAAATGAGACGCTTGATATTGTCTACAATGTACTATTAATGATATCAACATATAAGAACATTGGTATTGATACTGTGAGAATGTTACACTTACAGGCTGAGCCAGAGCAAGGCTCAGAAGGCATCCAAGCACAAATACTACCTTCAGCATGGTTGCAGTGATCACACCTGTTGAAAAGAAAATAATAAAGACTTGTTCACATGAACAGTTTTTCCAAAATATCAGCAAAATCATTATTTTCATTTCACCAACCTCACACAGAAAATACAGAAAGAAAAGGTTCATATACCTACCTTCAAGTCTTCACAACTTCAGCAGACGATCTCGCAGATGGTCGAGGAGGTTGTTGTGGTGTTGTCTGAGTGCTGAGCTTTCCTTTTATACAGTTACAGGAGCAGATTTAATCTCATCAGCATACAGCATTGTTGGGCAATTTTAATCATAAGCAAATCTTCCACCTCCACATTTTAAGATGAGGCAATAGGCAGGTCAGGTAATGATCCGAGACACACCTGGACAGTATGATAGGTACAATACATTTAAATTCATATCAGAAATAATGCATTCAGTGACTAGTATTATTTGTAATAATATGACAGTGAAGTTACATTCACTAGTAGTAGTGTAACAAAGTAACATTTCAATAAGAATGTTAAAATTACAACCAAGCAGGCTACAACCAACTAAAGGGACATGGAAAAAAAAAAAAATTAAACGTTTCTAGTGAGCACGAGATACTTTCTTCTAGGCCCCAAAAAATCATTCTCCCCAAAAAAATTTCTTTTTTTGTGAGCAAAAAAAAATATTTTTCCATAAAAAAAAAAAAAAAAACCAAAAAAAAAAAAAAATAAAAAAAACAAAGGGCGTCTCTGTCTCCGATGCTAAAACTAAAAAAAAAATAAAAAAAATAAAGGTAAAGAAAAGTAAAAAAAAAAAAGAAAAAAAAAAATTGGCAGATTCGAACTTCCGGGATCAATAACTCTGAAGTGAAACGTTGTTAAAACACAAAACACGCATATTTTCAACCGTAGTAAGATAGACAACGAGCTACAACCTAATGTTCATCAAAACGAGCCATGCTCAGAGCCACACCAACAACATTAGTGTTTACGTGCAGCCGGCTGTGAGAGCAGCGCGCAGGGACCGTCTACAAAGTGCAACACCGAAAAGAGATATTACAACATAATAATAACTATACTATGATAAAGTGTAGTGTCACCAAATTCACTACACATTTCATTGATCCCCTACAGATTACACTACAACATTTATATGGGGAAATAAGGGCTTTTCATAATTTCTGGGAATTTTTATTAGGAATATTAATCAATAACTTTGATGCTTTTTCATGCTCTGCTCCTTTCGTGCCCCATACCGCTGTGGAGTTTCGTGCCCTGGTAGTCTGCCTTTAGACTTTGTTGTTTTTCACGCTCTGCCTGACGCAAAATTCAAATACCCCAAATTATACTAAAGCCCTCTCTCACAAACTAATTGTTGTAGTACCCAACAGGAGTGGTTGAGCTGAGGTTTATGATACTACACTGTAATAGTTATTGAATATAATTCCTAATAAAAATTCCCCCAAACTATGAAAAAAGATTTATTTTTTTTCAAACCAAGTGTAATCTACAGATTACACTACACAACACAAGCTTTCAGCACCACGGAGAGCAGCCTTCATGTCACCAGCGGCCTGGATGTCAATCAGTTCACTGTGATTAGCCGCCTCGACCAGCGGCATCACCCTCCCCACGTTAGCAGTTGACAGCCTCATGAATATGAAGCCTAAAATATCGTTTCCGCCCCCTTGTGGCTCGCTACTGTACAGGTAATATGAGTCTGTTAACACTGACAAAGGCTAAAAAATAACATACATTTCAACGGCAAATTGATATATGAAATAATAATATATTACTTGGGATACAATATGAATTTAATTTTACGAGAGCGTCTGGCCCTGATAGTGTCTGCCGAGAAAAATTCTAGCCCTTGGACAAATGTAGTTGATGACCCCTGCTGTAGGAGATCAATGAAGTGTGTAGTGAGTTTGGGGACACTACACTGTATTATAGTGCATTATTGATTAATATTCCTAATAAAAATTCCCAGAAATTATGAAAAATGCCTTTCTTTTAAACCAAGTGTTTCTGTAGGGGATCAATAAAGTGTGTAGTGAGTTTGGTGACACTACACTGTATCATAGTGAAGATATTATTATGTTGTAATATCTCTTTTCGGTGTTGCACTTTGTAGACGGTCCCTGCTCTCACAGCCGGCTGCACGTAAACACTAATGTTGTTGGTGTGGCTCTGAGCATGGCTCGTTTTGATGAACATTAGGTTGTAGCTCGTTGTCTATCTTACTACGGTTGAAAATATGCGTGTTTTGTGTTTTAACAACGTTTCACTTCAGAGTTATTGATCCCGGAAGTTCGAATCTGCCAATATCTTTCCAACTTTACCGCAGTCATTTACGCACCCCTTCCTTTTAATAATTTAAAGAAACAAAGAGAAAAACACAAAGAAAAAAAAACCCCCGTGCTTAACCCAAAGTTTTAAAGAAAGAAAAAAAAAATTTAAAAAAAAAAAAAAATACTCTTTCCTGACAAAAAAAAAACTCAAAAAAAAAAAAAAAAAAAAATTATAAAAAAAAAAAAAAAATTTGATAAAAAAAAAAAAAAAAAAATCCAAAAATCTTGTTAAAAAAAAAAAAAAAAAAAAAAAAAAAAAAAAAAAAATTATTTTTTTTTTTTTTTTTCCCTTTTTGGGGGCCCGTAAAGAACTAATGAAGCTTGCGACATGATATATGGTGAACAGAATGTCCATTTCACCATGATTTACTCTGTGTCCTTCAGACAGACCGAGGGGAGAGTACTGGGCACAAGAAAAAGAAGACCCCCAGGTGTGTTCTTCATCCAATCTGCAACTTTTATGGATTCACCGATGCAGACGAGAAAGGACAGAATCCCCAATTTTGTGAAATGTAACGGGGTGGGGGACTATGCTCTGTTTGCTCATCAGAGTTTTAAAACAATTGCACAGGCTGTGTGGCGTCCATAACCAAAGTGTTTCAAGCATTATTTGTTGAGGCTGTAGCAAATAAGCTGTCACCACTCAGCTTACAGTGTCTAGACGTGTCCATGATTAAAAAAGTATTAGGGATATGCCTGTAATATTTGACAGAAACCACATGCACTCTATGTCATTACAGCTTTCCTATAAACATTTTAAGCACTAAAATTAGTATAACTTGCTTGAAATCAATATAATAACCTTTTACCTTTACTAATTAGTTTCTTTTTCACAGCCTTTTTTTGAAGCAATGACAGCTGTTACCAGTAACAGCACTATTTTTCAGTGTTGCACACCATAAATGATTGCATAAGACCCAATTGGAGCTTAAATTACAGCAGATCTCTTGGTTTCTGTGGCCTTTGTGAGGATCTAACAAACAATACTCATAAGTATCAACCGAAATAAAAACAGAAATAGAAATGGCAATAGCAATAAAAAAAAATAAAGGGAAATGAGAAATTAAAGCTCTTCAATACACTCCCTACCTGATCCACTCTCTAAATCCCAAAATTTGTTATAGCCCCACCAAATCCCAAAATGTAAGACAGTGAGCTGACAGAAATGCAATAACTCCCTCTGACTCTGAATGCTACAGAAGATGACTCAGATATCAGCTGTTCATTTGATCGTCTGTGCGAGATACCGGTGCAGACAGCACAACTTTGGAAACTCTGCTGGGCAGATATCATACATTGTGTAATGTAAATGTGAATGTATTTACAATAAAAGACCAATGTTTTACAAGAGCTTGTGTCATTTTCCTTCTTTGTTTTGGGTTCCTGACAGCGTTAAATTAAAACTGAGTTAGGTCCATTGTGCTGAATAAATGGATATCATGCACGTTTGGAGAGGACAGTTTAAACGGTGCTAAACAAAGACTGAAATTAATGCACGACTGAGAATTTGAGACAAATCCAATTGACTACAATACATTATTCTGATATGAATTAATAAATATATTGCACCTATCATACTGTCCAGGTGTGTCTCGAATCATTACCTGCCCTACTGATTTCTACATCTTAAAATGTGGAGGTGGAAGATTTCATCATAGTTATATATTATAATACAATAATACAATATATTGTACCAATCATACTGTCCATGTGTGTCTTTGATCTTTACCTGGTACAGTACAACCTATATCCACACCTTAAAATGTGGAGGTTAAGGATTTCCTAATATTTGCAGTTTCCCAACAATGCTGTATGCTGAAGAGATTAAATCTGCTCCTGTAACTGTATATAAGGAAAGCTCAGCACTCAGAGCAACACTACAACAACCTCCTCGACCATCTGCGAGATCGTCTGCTGAAGTTGTGAAGACTTGAAGGTAGGTATATGAATCTTTTCTTTCTGTATTTTCTGTGTGAGGTTGGTGAAATGGGGATTTTGCTGATATTTTGGAAAAAGTGTTCATGTGAACAAGTCTTTATTATTTTCTTTTCAACAGTCGTGATCACTGTAACCATGCTGAAGGTAGTATTTGTGCTTGGATGCCTCCTGAGCCTCGCTCTGACTCATCCTGTAAGTGTAACATTCTCATAGTATCAATACCAATGTTCTTATATGTTGATATCATTACTATTATTGTAATAGTATAATGTAGACAATATCAAGCGACTCACTTGTGGATTTTCCACAGATGGAGGAGGCACACAAACGACTTGCTCGATCAGACTCCAGCGAGTCCAATGAGGTGAGTGTTTTCTTGATCCTCAACATTCAACACACCTGAATGATAATTATTGTAAATTTCTTTATAAACTCTTCTGCTGTACTTGACAATGAGTGTTTCTGATTTTCTTGAAGGGTACCACCTCCACCGCAGTGTCCCCAGATCTACAGTTCTTGTTGCAGCTATTGAATATGCTCCTCACAGCTACTACAACTACTGCTCCAACGACAACTGCTGCACCTACAACTACCACTGCAGCTACTACTACTACTGTTGCAACTACTACTACAACTGCAGCACCATAAATTCAGTGAATGAAAAACAGGAATGAGTGACACTGATTTTTACCATCAGCCTTGTTTTGTGTCAGTTTGTCATAACTGTTTCTTTCCCTTTTCCAATGCAGTGATGTTTTCTTTCTTCATTCATGCTCAGTTAAACATGTGGATCAAAACCACTGTATTATCTGCTAAATAAACTAAATACATGAAAAACATGAAGCAAATATGTTTGTTTGTCTCCATATGTATGTCAACATTATTGTTGTTATTATTATTATTATTATTATTATTATTATTATTATTAAAGCTGTTTAGAAAGTTGAATATCTTAGAACAGACAGACAGACAGAGACAAAGGACATGCAGAGAGCATAGAAACAGGATGGAGCGGCGCTTCTGGTAAATGGCGGACATGCCTGTGCTGGGGACCTGCTGCTGCCAACAGTGGAACAAAAGCACTATGATCGCTGGGACCCCAGGGGGGTTCCAGACATGCTTAAATTTAATACATAAATACATAAACAAAATCATAACATTCTAATCTATAAAACATTTTTAACACAGTAAGTAACCTTAGTACTAAACAGGCTAATTCCAGACTTATTTGTTCTTCTACCTGTAATTAGAATCATTACTGCATGTTGGTAGGTCCTTACTTCCACTTGTTCCACCTCCTAATGCAAGTAAACAAGTAATTAGTTACTTTTGAAACACCCAACGCTGTTGTATTATATTACTTTTAACAGTAACAAAGTAATATAACATGTAATATATAGGAATTTGGTAATATTACTGTATTTACTGTGTCAAGTAACACTTTACCACAGTTTACCACAGTTTATTGCCTGTTTTTTTGACATGGCAGAGAAAGGAGAGGCTCATGTGAGAGAGGAGCGAGAGGGAGAGCATCAGAAGTGGCGACAACATGAAGATCCAGAATATTTTTCATACAGACCCTGTGACTTACGGATTTATTTAAACCTAATGAGAATTGACCCTAGTTAGTGAAAAAAATAACCAGTTGTTATGATGAAGTTTTTGCCTCTTCCTTTATCAGCGTTTTCTGCCATTTTCCCCTCCACTTGTGTGTTTGTATGTCTGTCTGTCTCTGTCGAGTCTGCATATGGGAGGACGAACAGCTGGTCCTCAGAAAAACCCGGAGCTGAACACGCTCACAATCATGAAGATGACAGTGGACTTCAAGAGGAGCCCACCAACACTGCATCCTATCACCATAATCAGCAACACTGTGTCTGCTGTTAAAACATTCCGATTTCCAGGATCCACAATTTCTCAGGACCTAAAGTGGGAGTCCAACACAGACACCATCATCAAAAAGGCCCAGCAGAGGATGTAATTCCTGCATGTGCCAAAAAAAAACTGCTGATCCAGTTCTACACCATCATTACAGTCTGTTCCCTGTGCATCCATCACTGCCTAGTTTGGATCTGCCACCAAACAGGACAGGAAAAGACTACAAGGGACAGTCAGGACTGCAGAGAAAATCATTGGTGCCAGCCTGCCCACAGTTCAGGACTTTGACATGTGCAGTTAAGAAACAGACAGGAAACATCACTGCGTATCCATCACACCCCAGACACAACCTGTTCCAACTTCTCACCTCTAGGAGGTGCTACAGATCACCGTATGCCAAAACAACCAGACACAAGAACAGTTTCTTAGACACAGGCCATCACATTGATGAACAGTTAACCAGTGTGAGGAACACTCCCTGTGAAATAACTCTGCGTCTCAAACATTCACTGTACCTGTAAACTATTTAATCTCACTATTTATTTTTTCTTTAAATGTGTAAATATCATCACACCCAACCTACAAATGCTGTTCATATACAGTCATATCCACACACATCATGTATATAAAGCAACCTGCTAGATAAATCATATTTTTTAGCAGCCTTTGCACTCACACATTGCACTGTTGGCTTATTTTATCTGTACATAATAGTTTAATGTTTCTGTTTACCTGTCAAGCTTGTTGTCCTTACTTTGAGCTGTATTTATGGCAAAGTAAAACCATAGTTGAATTACACATACACATGTACACATACCCGGCCAATAAAATTTATTCTTTCTGATTATGTAGAAATTGAATTATCAGTTATCAATAAGTGAACAAACGATTACTACTCCATGAAGAATCACCAGAAATTGTAAGAGTTACTTACTTTGCCCTGCCATGTAATCAAAACATAAAATTCAATCATGGGTCTATGTGTTGATAATCTGAACTTATTTGTTTGAAAATGAACTCATAATTGCCAGTTATTCAATCGAGAAAAAAGGCATTTCAAAACACAACTGGGCACAATTTTAGTCTGAATGAACTAAATAAAACTGGGAATATATTAAATTATGATGATCTCAGTAACTGCAGCAGTCACCTCACAGGTAAGTATTCACAGATATGGAAAAACAAAACTCAGAAAAAATGAATGATGCTGGTTAACAAAGGAAATCTGCGTCCCAAAAAGAGAGACCAGGCCCTAAAAATCTCAAAACATTGATACCATAACTTTTAAATCCTTAAAAACAAGTTGGTGCTGATTGAAAATGGAAAGGGGAATGGTTCTAATAAGAGTTTGGTCAACTCATTTTTTTTTTTTTTTTTTAATGTAACAGTAATTTTAATACATTTTAACTAACTTGTAGTAGGGTACTACGTATACATGCCTATAAGATGCAAACTATTATATAATGTATCTTTAAAAGACTATTTTCCTGTTGAGATGTTTCCAATGCAAACCCCTTGTTTTTGCCTGAATACATCGATAAAAATAAAATATCTAATATTTGTATCATCAAGCTACTGGCTCATTCTGACCACAGTCCTCACAAGACAGGCACAGACTCAGAGGTGTTAGGAAACAGTGAATGTGTTGAAACTGTCCAGCTATCTAATCATTTCTGTGATGCTCATTTTTCTACACAGCTTCATTATGTTTACCGTATCAGAAAAAAACATATTTGGTACACAATTTTCATTGTAGGTGTTTATTTAGCAGATACTACGTCCACATATTTGATCAAACATGAATTAAACGTGTAAAAACAATCGTGAAATAATTGGTTGACACAAAACATGATGTTAAAAATCAGTGTCATTCAAAACTGGTTGTCATTCACTGATTGATCTCTTTTAAATTTCAGATTTTATGGTGCTGCAGTTGTAGTAGTAGTTGCAACAGTAGTAGTAGTAGCTGCAGTGGTAGTTGTAGGTGCAGCAGTAGTTGTCGCTGTAGTAGTTGTAGCTGTAGTAGCTGTGAGGAGGTTGTAAAACAGCTGGTACAACTGGAATCGCGCTTGTTGAGACAACCCACCACCGATAGTACGCTTCAAGAAAATCAGAAACACTCATTGTCAAATGTACAGCAGAGGAGTTTCTATAGAATTTCACAATAATTATCATTCAGGTTGAATTCGTGTTGAATGTTGAGGATCAAGAAAACACTCACCTCATTGGACTCGCTAGAGTCTGACCGAGCAAGTCGTTTGTGTGCCTCCTCCATCTGTGGAAAATCCACAAGTGAGATGCTTGATCTTGTCTACATTGTACTATTACAATAATAGTAATGATAAAAACATATAAGAGAACTGGTATTGATACTGTGAGAATGTTACACTTACAGGATGAGCCAGAGCGAGGCTCAGGAGGCATCCAAGCACAAATACTACCTTCAGCATGGTTACAGTGATCACGACTGTTGAAAAGAAAATAACAAAGACATGCTCAGATGAACAGCTTTTCCAAAATATCAGCAAAATCATAATAGAAAACTCACACAGAAAAGATTCTTACATTCAAGTCTTCACGACTTCAGCAGATGGTCTCGTAGATGGTCGAGGAGGTTGTTGTAGTGTCTCTCTGAGTGCTGAGCTTTCCTTATATACAGTTACAGGAGCGGATGTCATCACATCAGCATACAGCATTGTTAGGAAATTGCAAATATTAGGAAATCTTCTCCACATTTCAAGGTGTGTCTAATTATCTGAGATGCGAAACCACACCTGGACTGTTTGATATGTAGCATTCATTTAAGAGCTCATATCATTATAGTGTACTATAATCCATTCGTTTTGTCTTTAATTCAAATCTAAATATTAATTTTAGCATGGTCATAAAACATTTTATATTGTCATTGTTGCAGAGGTTTACCTGTTTACTCTCCACCCATACGCATTAGTAAATCTGGATGTAGATGCCACACTTGGAAATACCTGGTCTTATGGTTACAAATCAGGTGACTAAGTGGCTAAGGCAGGCAACAGGCAACACCCACAAGAAGCATGCACTTCTTTTTGCCTCCTATTGTTTTAGAAAATTACTTGCTGCTATTACCTCCCAAAAACTAGCACACTAATTTGAAAATCATCTAAAGAAGTCTTTATTTCAAGATTTTCTTTTATTTTCTTTCATAATTATTAATAATTTCTACCAAACATCATTGCTGTCTTTGGTTCCTGTTGCTAAGAACAGGGATCAAAGCCAAGAAAACATTAGCTAACAATGTGTGAAGTAATTTCTGTTTTGAACATCATTAAGTGTGACTAATGTGTCATTTTGACAGATGAGTGATGTGTCTCAATGTTCAATGTGTGATATAAGTATCAATGCATGATGTGCCCTTCACATACTTGTACAGCTCAGGTGAGTGGTAGAGCTGATCTTATACAGTAAGGGAAGAAATGTTCGGTCTGGTTCATTTTCCGACTTATGTTTAATATTTATGATTTGCAGGTTCTTCAAGCGAAATGCAGCTCTTGTGTATCGCCGCTTTACTTTTGTCAGCAGTAGCTGCTCGGGTGAGTATTACTTTTGATGATAAAATATATATATATTCTCTGGGATGACCTTAAAAATATTTGTTGTTCTTTCTCTTAGCAGGATGAAAAGTTTCAGCCTGATGATGGTGAGCAGTCAGTGACCCAAGCCCCAGAAGATGGTGATGGAGGGTCAGGTGGAAATTGGCCACAATGGAACTCTGACCACCCAGTATGGGTATGTGTCTTTCAAGTCATATAGTTATTATTTAATTATGATAACATGGAGATAATCCATGAGTCTTTTACTTTCTTGTTTGCGGTAGACACATGAGATGCCCCCCGGGTTCCAAAACAGGCCCACTGGAAGACCAGGGAATGGAAACCCACGTGGACCCATGAAAGGGACTGACCGCCAACCGGGGAGACCACAAGGTTCTCCTCGAGGCAAAAGACAGGTATTTACCACAACTTTCTTATCCAGTTTGGCAGATACATTAACAGACTTTAAGTTTGTTTAGATAGTCCAACATAATGTAATATGTAAATGTTTTAGTTCAGGTTAACCATCTGCTCAACGTACTGAGACGGTTAACCTGTTGCTTATCATTTGCCATACCATATCATACCATACAACTCCCCCTCAAACAACAAATTGTTGTTATTGCATAGACTATAATGTGTTAAGAAGGTGTTGGAGGGCATATTCTATAACTTCGGAGAGCAACAGATTACCTGCTTTCCCATGTCTTATTTTCTGTTTAGAAAAGAGCCTGTAGATAAATTTGATTTCATACGTTGGTTGGTAATGAAGACGCCGTGACAGAGGATCTCTTTGGAGATTACCTTGGTTGATCCTGACGATATCCTTTTAGTTAACTTACCGCAGCTCTAATCTAGCTGTGTCTATAGTGTCACACATTATTCGTCAGTAATAAAAATAAAGGAGGTTGTAATATATAGTAATATACAAAACATACCTAAAATAGACAATAATAAAATTATAATAATAAATAATAAAATAATAAAACTGAACTTTGAACCACAGAAATAAAACAGCCCCTAAACGGCGTCACAGTGTCTCAATTTAAGTTGTATTATGTTGAAATCTTAATAATTATCTACAGGTACAGACGGATATTGTGATACTCGGGGAACAAAGTGTAGGGTAGGCAATAAACTGTGATTGATATAGAATAAGAAAAACAAACTGTTACATTATGTTTGACACTGTTACACTAAGCTATAAAAAATCATTTCGTGGCTCCATAGTTCATTTCAGAAAAAACAAATACTTCCCAAAATGTCAGCCTATTACTTTAATATTTGCATTAAACAATATACAGTGGTTTTCAAGGCTTTAGCAACATACACTGGCAGTTTAGTTATTTACTGCACTTTATCTGTGCTTCATACAGTTTCCTGGTTTCGCATCTGGAGTCCCTCATCCTGGACCTATGGGGCATTTTGGGAGACCTTCAAGAGGTAATGGGCCCAACAAGAACCCCAGTCCAATGGTAAGCTCACACTCACAGTGCAGTGGCACAATAACTGTACTGAAATTAAAAATGTAAGATAAAGAGTAACCAACTTAGTCTCATAAAAGTGCTTTCTTAAACATCCAAACTAAATTGATATTGTTCTGAATTATTATAAAATATGACATACAACTATTTCTTTCTTGTTTCAGGTGTTTTCTCCTGTTTTCAAGGTAGGCCTAATGTTATTTCTCTGTGTCATATTAATACATTTTTACCAGAACAGTTGGCATAAACTCTGACTTTCTCATATTTCTAATTCATTTTCAGGTTGACAACGTGACATTTCAGGTAATAATGAGTAGAGAAAATGTTATTTTATATAAAATATACATTAGCCTACATTTGACATGACAAGCTTTAGTGAATATTACAGTTTTTCAATGTTGCTCTCATTCATAGAACGTCACGGATGTTACCCTGAAGGAGGTAAACGATATGATTTCACTTTTATTGAAGAATTATTCTCTTTAAGTTGTACTGTAATTACACCATCTTATGAAAAGTTATGATTCAACTGAAAATCTTGCAGGGGGAGAACATATTCCTGAAGCCAATGGTAGGTGACTCAATTTTTAAATATAAAGGTTTATCACAGTTTAAGAATCAGAACACTTTAAAGATCAATAAATGCTAATGACTGACAACGTATTCACAGCATGGTGGAAGAGGACATCATCATCATCATCATCATAGAGTAAGAAATCTAATTTTACTCACAGAATCAGCAGAAAAACTATGAATATTACTGTCATTAATAATTAATATAAATGACTGGTAATCTATCCACAGCATGGAGGAAGAGGACCTCATCATCACATGGTATAAAAATGTATTTAACTACTTTTAATAATTATTAGAGTATCACTCAGATAGTTTATTTTTTACTGATACTTGTTTTACAGGGAGGAAAACACGGGCCTCCAGAGAACGGGGTACACTGGCTCTTCATTTTCTACATTATTTGATGGTTTGCACAGATTTTAACTTGAGTTTATTGTCTTGTAATTTTTGCTTCTCTTTATCTCAATCGCAGCAATATGTGAAGCTCATCTACAACTCCACAGAGCCGGTAAGCTCCTCGCCCAGAGATGACATCTGTGCTTACATCTCTCTACATTATATGTTGTCTGTCTATAATAATTATAATTTCTCTTTTCTTCTGAAGAACACTGTCTCCATTGAGTTTGGGGTTGTGAAACCTGTAAGTACAGATCATTTGTTAACAGTAACATTTGTCTAAATCTATCTTTCTATTGTTGGTATGTGCTTATTTAATCATCAAGTTCTATTTTCTTTTCTATCAAACAGTGATATTAAGCACATTATATGACATCCTGTGTAATAACAAGGATTCAAAGTTTTCCTTTTAATATATTAGAACTTTTATGATATCTCTAACATGTGTTTGGCTTGTGTAATTAATTTAAATACATTTCTTATTTTCGAAATGAAGCTTGGTGAGACAGGTGGGAAATAATCCAGAAGAAGTTTACTCACAACTATCAAAGGTGATTGTGCAAGGTTAATTAAGTTTAATTAATAGATTAGCAATTTGCTGATTGATGATAAACACACTTTTTTTCCAGGAAGACACCAACAGTTTCAAGTTTGATGATGAAGAAACTTTAAAGAAGATTATGTTTTTCTATGTTGTGGCTTCTTCTGCAAAATCAATCATGTTATCTGGCATTTTCCTGTAAAGTTCTATTTGCATATCACAATAAAATTCTCAAACAAATGACTTTGGCAAAGTTTTTTATTCGACATGTTGTAAAAGCGAGGAGCAGATTCCTGAAAATGAGTTTTAGTGTAATATAAAAAGGACTGAGTACAAACAGATTTCATCTGGGGAGAATCGCACACTCCAGTACACTTTGCACAAGAATGAACAACAGTGGCCAAACAGTGACGAATTCTTTTTATTTTTGTTTCCTGATCATCTTGTTGTTATTTCCCAAATGAGATCTAAGGCTCGAACAGGAAGGGGAAGTTGGAGTGACCCTGGAGAAACATGAACAAAAAATAAATCAGGAAAATTGAATTGAAACCAAGGTTTGTGTGAGTGCATACACACACTAACACTTGAAAACTTGAGTATCGTATATTAAATCTTACCTCATCAATCCCTGGACCAGATGCATCACCACGAGGATCAGGAGGAATCGTAGTAGACTCTTTCTGTGTCCCCATTGGCCATGTCTGATATAGACAGAGAGTTACAAAAACACAGTAATTAGACTTAACTGGTGTTTCTTTCTCTTTCCCTGGTTTTATTGGTGAAATGATAGAAATTAAGAGGTTAGTCTATGTAGTGTACTCACTTTTTCTGTTTGCACCTTAGGCTGGGAAGCTTGCTGAAATGGGAAGATATGCAGGAAAGTTATATTACAATAGTAACATATTTTATATATATATTAAGTATTTAATAAAATCCTTTAGATGTGGACATTAAAAGATAACAAAAATAAATAAACAGCAATACTAAATCAATGACACTTATAATATGAATCATTACATTTATCAGCGCAGATATTTTATAGTCACTTAACACTCATTACTGAAACGAACTGAGGTGACATAATTTCAGCCGTCTGTGGTCAGTATGGCAGACAGTCGACTTTGCTTCACAGTCACCGCACATGATTCAAAATCTGCCGCTGTGTTATTATCATTAAGTCTTGTCTTTAGTCATCATAGTCTGCTGCATCAGCTCTTAACCTTAGTTCAAAGTGGCAGAGTTCTTTACTCAAGGTCATCTTGCATCCTCACCTGCAGGGGGAGCTGTGGTCTCTGTGTGGTTCTCTCCAGGGTTTGCTGACCGTTGTTGGGCTGCAGCACTGCATTGTTCCTCTGCTGAGGATATGTGCCATAAGAAGGCATGAAGTAAGAGAAGCCCTGTGGATGATAGAATCAATTAAAATTTTTACTGAGCATCTATATAGAGATATTAAGGTTAGCACACAGGGCAATATGTTTTACTTCATACCTGCTGCCTGGGAAACTGAGGAAATCCATAAGCCGGGTACTGGAAATGTGGAAACATCTAAAAGGACATTTAAAACAATTATTAATTTCTCCATATGACTGTGAGGAGTCTTGCACCAGAGTGATAACACAAAACAAACAGACATCACTGTTATCTCCTCGCTTTTTATCTGTACCTGAACAGGGTTTTGGGCCTGCTGAGGGACATTAGGAGCATTGGGGTCCACTGGACCCCCAAGCTGCTCTTGCTGGCCATTGGGGACAAGCATAGGTGTGAATGGGTTGCCCTGGTTGGGCAGAAACAGCTGAGGCCCCTGAGGACTGAAAGGGCCGGCCATTTGAGGGTTCAAGTTCACCACCTGTGGAGTGAGCAGCACCTCAGGCTGCTGCTGCTGCAGCACATACTGGGGTAATAATGAAGACGCCTGGAGAAGAAGGGAGTTGGTTCAGTTCGCATACTTAATCTGATGAAGGAATGCACATAGTATTAGTGGTAACAGACTTCCAGTACCTGTGCTTGTCCAAGAGCTGCCAGAGTTAGTCCATTCAGTCTCAGGATCTGAACATACATTGAATTGTACACATTGTATTCATTTTGGTAACATTTCAAAATGACAACAGGTTTTGCAATGAACAAACATTAAAGTTTTAACAAATATTCACCTCATTGCTGTTGCTTGCAAGAATTCCAATCTGCACCTTTGAAACAAACATTAAAAAAATCACATGTTAATCTGCCATTTCTGATACGATATGATAATACTGTAGAAAAACAGAGGCGTTAACTCACTGGAAGACCAAAGCTCGTCCTGAATAGACAGACCAACAGAAGGGCAGTTTGGAGCTTCATGATGTCTTACAGTCTGTAAAAACATATTTTTAAAAACTTACAATCCTACCGAACATTTCACCCTGACATGAATAAAACCTTAACTGAAACAACGAGCATTAAAATCATTTTACCGTTTCTCTGGTTCTGCTTTCACTGTCTGTGTGCCTGCTTCCTCACCTTGTCCATATCCCTTTTAAATCCTGACCATGTGAGCTGTTATAGTCCCCTGCCAACCCATCCAGACAATGTGCGGTCAGTGTGACAGACATTTCTCATGGCATCAGACTCAGACACTTACAACACAGAGCAGCTAAGTATGTCATTAGGTGTAAGTCATGTCTCTAAACACCATGACATGGTCTGCGTCAAGTTGTTAACAAGTCTCTAAAGATCTGACTTTAAAAGCGTACGTGCTTTCAGCATACATTTCATACCAGCTTTTCATTGACGGTTTTGCTTTTGCAGGCCAAAACTCAATGACTGAATTAATTTTGGGGGATCTATAAACATAATTCACTCCTTATAAGTTATCTTAAGTAAAGTTTATGTGTATTCGTTAAAGTATGACACTTCAGGGTGTAATTACAGACAGTTAAGACCAACAGGATTTTTGGCAATGTCATGAGAAAAAAAAGGAAAACAGGAGCTAGGAGCTTATGATCAGACATTTGTCAGAAGTTGTTCATCATGCGCTGACTGATGTTGGTATCTAATTGGCAAATCATGACTGTTAATGATGTTATGAGTTATGATTCTTGTTGAGGACACACAGCAAAGAAAAAACTGTAAAGCTGTGTATTTTTTTTGAGTAAGTTAGTTCAAATATATATAAAAAAATCAATGAAAAAGAGCACTTCATTTAAAATCAAAATTATGCACTCATGCACTTATGATGTTTTTAGAATTTTTGAGCTCAGTTGAAACCTCTTTAGATTAAAATGATGAAAACTTGCTGTTGTTTTTAAACCTAAAATGTTACAAACAGACCGACAGACAGATATTTGGAAATTAAAAGTGAAATATAATAATAATAGATCGCAGACTGACAGAATCGCAGTGGAATCAACACAACACAATCATACAACATAAAGACTTCTGCAGTCAAAACAGGTGTAGACTAAAGCAGCAGCTCATAATGCCAACCCTTTTAACAAGAGGTATAGTGCACATATACAGTATTCCTATGTGACATCAAGAACTTACATCAAACTAAAAGAAAAGGAGACAAACAGTATAATGTATCCTCTCATCATAATGATATTTTACTTTAACATAACAAAACATTAATGATGGCTCCATATCTTAGATTTATCTTGTCACACCAGCACAGCTCACATTTGTAAGTCCTCACTCATGAAACCTGAGGAGAATTATTGAATCAACTTTAACTGCCGTGAGTGAAACCCAGAAAAGTTTCTCTTTCTTTGGGTTTTATTCCAAAAGTTTCCAGGTTTATTTCAGTGCAGTAATCCAGATTTTATTCTCACTCTTCATGAGACAATGTGGTATCATGTTTTATTATGTTTGTTTTTTATGCTCATCATCCTTTAGATGGCAGCTGAAAGCCAGAAAAACTGCTGATGATTGCACTTTATTGGTAATGTTTGTGGGATTCAGTTCATTGGTGTGAAATGACAGAGCTCCACAGAACAAATCTTAAAATCAAAGAATATTTTATTTTCATTGGACAGTTTAACATAACAGTAATCACATGTTTTCTGTTGGAATTCATTCCAACGTCAGTTTCAGTAATGTATAATACACAAAACTTCCATAATCATTTGTGATGATTGGTGCAAAATCAAGTTTTAATATTCTTTTATATTTTTAGTAAAAGCTGTTATTCACAGAGTCATCTTATTTTTCTGTATAACGAGCTTCTTCCTTGCCGGGAGTTGGTGTCATTGTTTCAGTAGGAGCTGGAATCTGAGGAAATTAAGACAGAACAGTGAGTAAATGATGAATGACACCTTACATGTTCATATCAGACAGTGATGATGAAGATATTTGTTTCTTTGTTTGTAATCTTACCTGAGTATCCACGGTGGTCTTAGAGGTGCTGTCCTGTTTCATAATATGACGCTGGAGAGTCAAAGAACAACAATTAGCCGGTGTAGTTTTCATCAATATTCACATTGAGTACAGTTTAAATACAGTTTCCTACCCTGAATCTTCTGAGTGGATCCGCCTGAAGTGGAGGCTGCTGTTGCATGGCGCCACCTGGGATCCCCTGAACAAAGACAGAAAAGTTAAAAATTCTAGTGATTTGTTAAATTTCTACAAGTCATCATGTAACCTGTAATAAAAGTGTGTTGTGGAGTGAGAACAGTGAGAGATTACCATCTGAGCCTGTTGGGGAGGATTCATCGGTTGCATTTGAGGGACTCCAAATACAGGAATCTGCCAGTAAACAAGAAAGCGAGGAATTGATGTTTTTTTTTGTGTGTGGTAATCTGAATCCAGACACAATATAAAATGAGTTTTAACAGTATATGCAACACTAACCCCATTGACTGCAGGGACAGGGTACACATTCGGAACAGGGGCCGGTAAAGCATAAGCAGGAAGTCCAGGAACAAACTTTGGGACAAAGAAAGAGAGGGTGCAAATGTTATTGTTTGTATCAGGGTCATTGTAGCTTAGTATTATTGGAACATTGTAAAATATTGTTGTATAATGGCATCCATTATCAACTCATGAAACTTAAAATGAAGTTTTATCTCCTAATGAAGAACAGTAACAACAGGACAGCACCATCTTGTGGCGTATGCCATGTACATACTGTACATTTTCTAGATTAGTCATCTTTTTTGTTTTGTTTTTTGTTTATAGCATTCCTTTAACACTCACTTTTAATGTTAGTTCATCATCATAACCTATGCGTAATGAAAAATAACAACCTGATAGACTGACCTGAGCAAACTGTGGCTGCCTAAAGAAACCTGCTCCACCACCAGCTAAAACGGGTGGGTTCAGGCCTCCCGCCATGATCCCAGGGATTGCTCCATTTGCGAGTCCTCCATTCATACCTGCCAACAGTCCTCCGTTACCTGCAATCAACCCCCCGTTACCTGCCAGCAATCCTCCATTACCTGTTGCCAACATAGCTGCCAGCAACCTCTGTGTCTGTGTGAAAGAAGAAAAGAGAAAGAAAAGAGCATTTGTTCTAATTCCGATTATTGCACTAATCATGCAAAAATTATTAGTATGGATGTTTCTTACCTTGCCTGCATTGACCTGCAATGAGTAAAGAGACGAGAAGTTACATACACTGCTTTGTAAGATAGATAGATAGATAGATAGATAGATAGATAGATAGATAGATAGATAGATAGATAGATAGATAGATAGATAGATAGATAGACAGTACTCACGTAGCAGATGGTTGCTACAAATGTTGTGATGAGGAGAAGCTTCATTTTTTCGCCTGAAACCTGTAAAAAACAAACAGAATTAATATATTTCACTCGTAAAATCTAAATATGTTTGGTAATATATCCATGATGTTAGTTAGTTAGTTAGTTAGTTAGTTAGTTAGTTAGTTAGTTAGTTTAATGAAGCTGAATTATACATTAATCGTGATCACATTGTTATAATATCTCACAGTATACAAAACATACCCTTGTTCTTGTTGTACTATGTGCCAAGGTGGACTATCGTTGCTCTCTGAATTTAGAGCACCTTTTATCAGACCCAGAGATTATTATGAGCCAATTAGAGAGGAGAAAACCAACTTGTTCATGAACTATATTTGTCACCTATGTGTCATTGTAACCTGCGATATGACATCTTTTTTGACTCTTTCGAAAGATTTAAAGAAATCTAATGCAGTGAGCTTATTTTCAACGACACTTCACCCCATCCAACCATCTTACATTGTTCTTAGTACAGCTGAGCAACCACAAACAATAACAGAGTGATTCAGCGTCTTGGGAATGGTTTGTGGAGGTTTCTGGAAGCTACTGGCTAAAAACCAGCATGTGATCCAGCTAAATGTTGTGGGTTGTGGTCACAGGAGGCAAACAACTGACATCAACAAGTGCTTTTATGAAAGAAGCATGAAAAACAAGTGTGCATGCTTAAATTTAACATTTACCTAGAAAGCAGTGCATTCTTTATGAGAATGGACTTCAGGGAAACCCCTAAGCGAGAATAACATTTGTTTATTTCATGTCTGGAAGTGCAAATTTCATGTTTCCTGCTTTGATATTATATTACAAGTTAAAATACTTGCCTCAGGCATGCATGGAGGCCTAACTGTAATATGCGAGTTGTCACACCAGCCCTAAAATAGCTGCTCATATCACACTAACAACTCAACAGAGGTGACCACAAAATGCCTGACCTCTTTTAATTAGCAAAAACCTCTCGCGTTACTAATAACCAGGAACAGATATTTGTCTGTCATGTTTCATCAGCACATTTTCTCAGGATGTTTAGAGCCATTACACTTATTCCCATGTGTCTGGCTGGGTATGTTGTCACGTACTGAGGCTGTCTGGGGCTTTGTTTTTTCTTTGCTGCTGACATGGCAGCCCGCAGCAGACCAGGTAAACACCCTCTGTGTAAGTCTGGTCTGGAGCTTTATACTAATTACACACTGTCATGCAGTTCAAATCAAAGAACATTTTCTTCCTGTTTGCAGTTTAATGTTTCCACATATGGTATTTCCCAACGTAATTATGTAAATGTGGTGTGTTTTCATGTGTCTGATTCCTGAATTTATAGCAACTGATTTTTTCCCACAGGCTTTATAAATAAGAATCCGGTTCTATAGGAATTCTGCCATGATGTGAGTCAAATCACCATGTTTACAAGTAATTGCAAGCAGTATACTGTAAATAAGAATTTGTGCATATTTGTACCAGTCTCTTAAACAAAAATAAGTGCCTTTGGAGGAGCCACACCCATGACACTGCTTGATGTTATTTGTTATTTTAGTGTTTTGCTCAATGACACTCATATTTGGGCTTCAGGTGATGTGAAATTAAAAAAGTATTGTATTGATATGTTTGAATAAAGACTCAGCAAAGTTCCAACAACTGACTTCAATCATTTATTGATTATTAGTTATAATGACAGTGATTTATAAATGTTATTTAGGAGACAGGATCTGGATGTAGGAATTAATAATGAGATATCTTTGATGTCTGACAGCTGTGTCATCTCATTGTGCTTGCTTCTCCTTCATCTCCATCCCAGAGAATTCTTCCTCTTCTTCAGCTGCCATCACCTTCATCACCGGAGACTGTGTCCTCCTGAGGCGAGCTGCCACTGATCGCTGAAACCTCAGTCTCCCAGCTACCGGCCCACCAGCAGCAACCGGCTGTGGCTGGTTGTTCAGCCCGGCCAGCGAGATCAGATGCACTTGGCCGGAAGCCAACAGTGCACCCTGTGGGTCTGCTCCAGCATTTCTCTGTGGCAGCAAAGCAAACAGTGTGACCGGCCCACCCCTGGCAGCCTGACCCGCCTGCCCTTGTGGATTCACATTGGCTCCACCTCCTTGCCCCACAAGAAATGCCCCAGCTTGTTGGAGAGCTCCAATGGGAATTAGCTGCTGCAGGGGAGCCTGACCTACTTGGTTCCCACCTGGTTGGATAAAGAATGAGCCACCAAGTTGGACTAAGTGTGCCACAAGGGGTTCGCCATTAAGAGGGACCCCATTCTGAGCCCCAGGGTTGACATTGTTGCCAGCTGCTGCTCCATTATTTATCACTCCCCCATTGGCAAGTGCTTCAGCACTCCCTGAAGACACACCACCCTCCACCACCACAGCCAAGGTGTGAAAGATAAGCAGCAGTATGCAGAACATGTTTTATCTCAGTCACAGCAGACAGTCGACAGGTGAAGAGCTCAGTCTTTGCTGCGCTTATATAGAGAGCATCACATTCAATGATCACCAAGAAAGGTCCAATCAGAAAGCAGCATTCATCTCAAAACAACAAGTCACTGTAATCATCATGACAGTGCTGCAAGCTATTTTTTGCTTTGTTACCTTACAGAGGGCCATTACTCGGGATTATGTGGCAAAGCTAAACCAGGTATCAGTGACATTCTCTAAACCATTGTAGCAGAGGTCATATTTTCATGTCATGGTGGCATCAGGAAAATTGACCAGCCAATAAAACATGATATTAGAGCATGAACTGATGTTTCCCAGAGCCTTTTGGAGTCGACTGGGATCCACCAATATGATGCAATAACTTTAATTCAGGACTGTAAAGAAACAAAAGTCATCATTACCAACAGGGTGCACTGAAATATTCCATGTCATGATATTGTGAAGTCCATAAAGCTTTAATGTGAGCTACAATGAAACATCGACAAACATTTACAGCATTTGTGGCTAAGATAAGACAGTTATTGTTTTACATTTCATCTGAAATCATCTACTGAATCTTGATTTTAAAGAGTAATTCTGCTATAAATCAGTCCAACATACAAACCACAGTTCCTTTGAAGCCCGGTTCTATATACAATACCTTTTCTACCAATGAGCTGATGTAAACTTTTCCCCAGTTTGGAATGCATAAAAAACATTCTGGATAAAACCAGCTAAAAAATAACTCTTATATTCTAATAAAATTAATCTAGCAGTTTAATCTAAATTACAGAACAAAGGTATGAATGTCCAAGCTTAGCCTGACACAAAACTACAGCAATGACCACCAAAACTTGCCCTCTATAGCGGGAGGTAAAATAAGTTCATATATGTGTCAGAGCTGCTTATATTACAGGGGTTCATGGAGGCTTTTGTCTCAAGCTGCTCTGTTGGATCTGCTTCAACAAGCTTGTGTAGTAGTAGATGAGGAAGAAAAAGAAGCTCAGAATAACAGGTTGACATCCGTGTCCTCTGTGGAGAAAACAAATAGTTGGTATTAGTAGGATGAAAATATATATGACAACAATATCTGCCATATGCTTTGCCAGACATGCATAAATCACGGATAAATTGGCATTACAGAAACTAATTGCTATGTACATTATGTAATGTATGTGGAAATATAAGGTCTCATTCAGAATGGAGTGTCACAGATTTGTAATATTATTCACTTAACGTCTGCTGCTTAGCTTCAGGCAGTAATGATCACTATGTAATAATACTCCCTATACCCTGCACTACACCTGTGTTTATACAATATTATGTTGGTGTCATGCTGTTGCTCTTACCATTCTTGATACCAAAACAGGAAGTCCACTCTTTAAAAGACACCAGCTTGTCCTTGTCAGCGTCACACTCTTGGAAGAAACGGGATGTGCAGTGCTCCATTGGCACCAGAGGGACTCGAAGTGGGGCCAGCTCTGAGTGGGTCAAGAATCTGGATGGGATGGATGAACGTAATTAATTTCATTATAATTTTGAGGCAAACGTTGGACACTATACATTTATGGTACATCAAATCAAAGGTGATTTCAGTGTGGTTTCCAAACCCACAGGAAGCACTCATGAGCATTTTCAATGTAAATTAAAAGGCACAGAAGAATGAATACCTGTCAGCTGGGTGTTGGTCCAGCTGAGCAAACTGCCAGTGTACTGGGTAGATATACATGTTGTAGTTCTTCTCAAAGTCCTGTGCAAGGAGCTCAACAGAGTGATCACCAGCATGAAGACGTCTCTCACTCTCAAAGATTTTCTTCGCCTACAGAAGACAGAACACCACAGTTTAACTGATTAACAACATACATTTTATATGTTTTTCAAAGGTGTTATGTTACTTTCTGAGTCTGAGAATCTCAGTTATCTCAATACATTACAATACAGTTGAGCAGCACATCTTACTCTAAAACGTTGTTTAGGAGTGAGGAAGCCAGAAGACACTGAGTCGTGTTCGTAGAGCTGCAGCAACACATTCTTAAGCCAGTCCCTCATTCTTAGAGGGAACTGAACCAGCTCATTGTCCTCACATGCAGGTATTACTGAGAGGAAAACAGAGAGAAAATCAGGCTCATGTAAATGTTTTCTACATCATACTTCAACTAAAACCTTGTTATCCAAACCATAAACTTTGTACAGTGGTAAATTCTTACATTTGCATGACCCAGTGTAGTCCAGATGCAGCCTGTGTCCTCTCTTTGTTCCTTCAAGGTTGCATTTAGTAGCAAAGAGTTCACATGCTGTATCATATGTTTTGTTGTCTGTCCCACAAACCTACAAATATTGGACAACAAGCAACAATGCAACAATCAAATACAAACAGCAGCTGTTGAAACAGTTGAGCTTTAAGCAGATCATCCGTACTTACGTGATCAAACTCGTTCAAACCGGGAGGACATTCAGACGGCTCTTGACACACACAGCCTGGCTTATTGTCCGCATCAAGTTTACACGTCTTTCCACGTTTGCAGGGAAAGTTGTCACATGGATCTAGAAGGAAAGACAAGCACTGCAATGACCTTTGACCTATACTTTGTCTGAATTTTAAAACCAGCAATCATTATTTACCAGGACTGGTTGTTTTGCTTTTATTTTATCGCGTGATAACTGGAAACCAACAAGCTATAACAACTACATACCATCCCCTACATTCCTCTCCTATCTGAGTTTGTACAATGATTAAATTCAACTTGATCTCTATTATTCACTCCTTAAGCCCACAGAGCTGTGTTTTGGTAATGACCGTGAAGCAGAGGGACGCTATTCATGCAGAAGTTTTTGCAAAATGATCCAGTCAGCAAATTCCCCTGTGAGGCTGTTGGGATAGTGCATTAGTCAGTATGGTAACAAACCAGCAGGGGCATCTGGGTGACCACTGGGAGAGGACCTGGAACTGGGGTAGAGATCCACTGTGGCTCTTATCTGCACTGGATTCATTCCTACTAAAGGACCCTGGGAAAGTACACAGGAAACACGAAAATACAATGCCGTGAGACATGGGGGAAATAGTTGCAACCACTTATAAATGGCTAGATCAGATTTCAACATCACAACTGAAGAAAATGTCACATTTTCACCAATGTATACCTGCAATAACAGACGTTTGGCCACTTGGGAGCAACAGATCCGAACACTGACATAAACTTTAGTTGATGTGGATAACTTGTTATCAGCACCACCTTTTAGCTCTGTTTTTGGTGTCTACCAACTTATTGCTATGAGAGTGGTGAACCATGTACAGCAAAGTTCTGGGCCGTTAAACCAAAACAGTGAGCTAAGAGACACTAAAAAGGCCCAGAGTTATTGTTAATTCAAAAATATTGATGTGAGCCACTTCTGTACAGATTGCATTACCCATTTTCCTGCCCTTCTCCTCTTTGCTTTTTGGACTGTATTGTCAGTGCTGCTGCCCTCAGACTCCTGGGGATCCTGTTGGCTCTGTTCCTGTCCGGTCTGTGTTTCCTCACTCTGTGGAGAGTGCTTCCTTGCCCTCTGGTTCTTCTTTTGCTTCCTTGTCTTTCCTTTGGTTTGACTTCCACTGTCATTCTTCCTTTTCTCTTCCTCCTTTCCAGCCACTCGGGTCTGATCCTGATCAGACACTTCCTCACTGTCCACTGCCTCAGTGTTTTGTATGTTTTGTTCATAGTCATCTGCAATGGTCTGCAGTCCTTTCTCACTGGTTTCCTTCTCTTTAACATCTGGTTGGGTGTCATCAGTGTGTGGGGTTTTTTCAGGGGATACAAGCTGCAGAGGTGATAAGATGCCACTATCAGCAGCATAGTCAAGATCAACTCCAGTTTCCTCCGGAAATGCCCCTTGCTCCTCTCTCTCTGCTAGCTTTTCCACCTCTTCTTTCTCCAGAATTTCAGCATCTTCCACACTCTCCTCCTTTTCTTTTTCTTCCTCTTTAGCGTCTTCCTCTATCTCTAGTTTGTCATCCAACGTCTTCTCCTCCACCTCATCCTCAATGATCTCACCAGACTCCTCCTCGCTTTTCTCTGTCTTGACTTCTTCTTCCTCCAGCACAATTTCTTCTGCTTCCTGGTCTTCTTCTGCCTCTTTCTTCAGGAGGTCTACCAGTTCCTCTTCACTCAACAGGACTGCAGTGCTTTTGTCACTCCCTTCAGTCACCTCAAAGTCTTCCTTGTTGGTATTAGCATTGTCATCGGAGCTCAATTCCTCATCTTCCTGCTCATGGCTGCTGACCTCAAGTGGGACTAAAGTGGGTAAGATCTGTGGCTTGTTGGCCTCCTCTGTGACAATGTCCTTATTGAGGAGAGAAAAAAATATTCATCATCTTGTGTTTCAAATGCAAGTTTTAAAATCAGTTTAGAGTCCTGTTGTACCTTTTCTTTGACTGTGTGTGAGGTCTTATGCGATCCACGATGTTTTCCATGAGGTTTACTTTTTACCTAGATATAATGGGGATAATTTATAATGAACATCCATCCAGTTAATGATAAAGCTGCAATAAACAAATCACATCTTTTGTTTGGCAGTTATTTTACTGTAAAGTTTAGTGTAAAATTAGAAAAATGTAAATAGCTTTACTACTCACAGACAAGGCAAATGTTGCTGTCAGTAGGCACAGGAATACCAAACAGGCCCTCATACCTGAAACATTCAAATTAATAGTTTAAACATCGGATACTTGGAAATTAAAATAAAATTTGATTACTACATGGGAACAAAAGGCTTAAAAGACATTATAAACTATCAATACATTATAATCTGACTTCTAACTAATCACAACAAAGACATGAACTTGGCAAATCCTTCAAAGTCAAAACACATGAGTGCATCTGTATGCTGCCAACACTTTCATGACAAGCAGAGCTGCAGGATTGGCCTCCACTGTCGTCAAGGTTACAGGCCTCTGAGATGCGCCTCTCTCTCTCAAAAGTCACATTCAGAGCTAAAGTAAACATCAGAAGCTACCAGACTGGAAAAAAGTTGACTAAGTCCACAAACTTTTTGTCTCTCTGGACGGAAACAAAACAGACACTACTGGGCCTGTCGAGTGGGACAATAGCTCACTGGTTCGGCCCAGTAAACCCCAAATAGGTGTAGACAAGGGGGGTCTGTGTGTATGAAAATTCACCAGAAATATCATACAATAACAAGGCAATGTCACAAAGAACACATATTAACTTTAACTTAACTTTAATCATCATAAAAGTGACTTTCACATTACTTATTACAAATTATTTGATCTCCTACAATGGTTTGCAAATATAAAATATATGACGATATACAAATTATACACATCCATCAGTAAGGAACATTTAAATATGTCTATATTATTTACAGTACATGAGTAAATCATTGTATAAACAGTATATTAATAGCCGCTATCTCTTTATATGTATGAAAATAATTAAGGCATCAATATCAACATTAATATAGAGCATCTTAGTAAAGTTTTGATCATCACAAAAGAGGCTACAGTACAAATAAGCCAGCAGTGGCTGCATACACAACAAGTTCAATTGCAAATTAATTATCGAGCAAAATGTCGCACACATCTCTATTTGATGAGTAACAAATTACGCTTCAAATCACTGGAAAAGTCTGATTTTACCTGAGGCTGGCCGTTTCAAAAGAAATGAGAATCCCGTACAAACACCAGTATGTGCCTGTGTTGAACCAGTGAAGAGCTCAGACTGTCCACACAAACACAAAAAGTTTTTTTTTTTTTTACTGGGTCTGCGGTGCCAACACTCAAAGCTTTGGGAGGGTCTCTGGGCTACAGAGATATAGAGGGAGGGAGAGAAAGAGAGAGAGAGAGAGAGAGATCCTGTAATGAACTTCATGTTGGGTGAACAACTAAAATAAGATAAGATAAGATAAGATAAGATAAGATAAGATAAGATAAGATAAGATAAGATAAGATAAGATAAGATAAGATAAGATAGACTTTATTGATCCCACACCAGGGAAAATTACAGCAACTTACAATACACAAGGTAAATAAGAAAATACTCATAGATAAACATACATTTTTAAAAAAAATCTAATATATACTAGAAATATATTAGGAATAGAAAAGCTGTAACTTCATACATAAGATGATAAGAAGAATTTGAGTTAGATTAATGAATAATAGAATATGAAGTTCAGTAATTAAGCTTGCTTTATTGCTGGTGACCTACTTGTATTGTCTGCAATCATGAATTTAATTCTATGTCCAAGTCTCACGTATAGGATTGAATTTATTGTTTTGTTTCTTCTTCTTTTTTAAATTGTTTTGTTTTATGAATATTTGAATGAGTGTGTTATGTGTTGGTTGTTCATGGTGAAGTTTAAAATTTCAAATCCAACCAAACCAGTGTGTGAAACTTGTCACATGAAAGGGCAGAAATGATGCATACATTAGACCACTAGATGTCAGTCTGTCACAAGTCTGTGTTCCTGAAGCCACTAACAAGAGTTAATATTGTTTCATGATTAACAGCACAGTAAATATTTGTCAGCAGCTAATTTTAGATACTGGTTACTTAATATATTTCCACCTACTGCTTATTACAGTAGGAAGAGCTATAATAGTTACATATGTTCACTTTTTAACCATTTTCTCTCATTATAATGGACTACAGCTCGTTTCACAAAGCATTTTCACTTTAAGGACCATTCAGTGATTATCTGGAGCTTGATGAGTTTGCCCAGTTGTAATATAAATGGACGTTTTAGACTAAATTCACAATTTATTATGAACACTTACAGTGTGATGATGACCATGTGGTATGTGATGTATGTACATGATAAAGCACCAGAACAGTTGCTAAATGGATCTTGAGTTTGTTTGTCAACTGCTGTGAACTTTGAAGCATATTTACGTTTAGTAATATCAGAATATATACTCATACTAGTGATATTTATTTTTACAGCAATTGTATCATCATCAGCAAAATTAGAAGCATACTATACTCTGTTACAAGTCCTGCCTTCGAAATTTAAGTACAAAAGCAAAATGTACTTAAAAGTATCAGTAGTAAAAAATACTTATTTTTCTGAATGTCTACAGAATAACGATTACAGAATAATATCATGTTACTGGATTATAATTTTTGATTTGATAGTCTGCCTACAGATAGTTTAGTGGAGTTAGTTTTGAAACATTTCAACTGTTTCTGTAGATGTTTGACAGATTATCTATAAATTATGTGACAATTCATGAACATAATCTAATCAATATCAGAAAACAGCTGTTGAATCTCAATTAATTAGCTGTCTAAATATTAGAAATGTTATAGGAAGACAAAGTGTTATCTCTTATCTTTCTTTCTTGTTCTTTTAATGTGGTTGTGGTTCTTTTAATGTGGTTGTATTCTGTATTATTCATGTGAATCTGCAAAGTAACTTCAAAAGTAGTAACTAAAGCTATGATTTAAATGTAGAGGAGTAAAATGTACAAGCATTTCCCTCTGAAATGTGGTGGAGTCGAAGTAGAAAGTGGGATAAAATGGAAATATCTAAGTAAGATATATCAAAATTGTACTTAAGTACTTGAGTAAAGTTTACTTAGTTACACCACTGCCTACAGCTGAGGGCGCTACACTTTATTCTGTCCTTGAAGGTCAGTGTCCTACAGGTTGCTGTTCCGCCTGGATTGGATAAAAATCCATAATTGGCCTAGAAAATCTGCAGCACACAGACCCACGAGGATCAGATTACTAGTCTGTCCTGCTGTAGATGTAAAGAAAGAAAATTAATGACCTTCATGCATCAGATGAGTGACATAAATACACCATAAAAACTTAAGTAACCTTAAGGGCAGATGTTGTTGACTGACTGCCGGCCTGCGTGCCACAACAAGCATCAATCATCCTCCCTTTCTAAAGCAGGACCTTACAACAACTGGTAGCTGTGGTTTTGGCGAACAGCTCCAGACTGGTGAACATCCAGTCTAATTACATGTTTCTTTTGCACGGCTGAAATCCAAAATGAGGTTAAACAAGGAATTCTGTAATCTTATTTTAGGCCCGACCATATATGGACATCCCGGAAACAATTATGTACCTCAGGGAGGAAATATAGAAGTCTTTATTTAGGCTTTCTACTGTACATGCCCTATTTCCAAGAACAAGTTCTATTTTCCAATAACATCATGTAACACTGAGGAAAATATGTTACGAAACATGATTTTTTTGTGTTGTTTTAAGTGTATCATTAGTGTTTTTAGCCTTAATGTGAAATGAATGAAATGAAACTTGTTATATGAAGTTGTCACATGTTTAAACCTCCTTTTTAAGACTTTATATATATATATATTTCACCTACAGTACAGTTTCACTTTGTCTGTAGACGTTTAACAAATTATCTATGCAGTGACAATTCATGAATATATCCTAACCGAGATGGTTTTTGTGCCTAGATGTACTCAAACTTTAACCAGAGTGGTGTAATATGAGAAATCAGATACTGAATCTCAATTATTAGGATGTAGAAATTTTACAAATACTCTGTATGTAAATGTATTCTCTGCACGTGCACAATCAGAATAATGTTTTATGGAAAGATAAGTTACCTTTTTACATTTTTCATTGTCCAGAGAAGCCTTTTGAATCTACCCTTGAGCAAGGCACTACCTGCTCCTTGTAATAAATTATTAGACAACAATAAAGCTCCAACTATTGGTAGACTAGATAGTAACGAAGAGGGAAAAAAAGAGCACCCATTCACCGGAAACAGGCATGACCCCGTCTGGCCCTCCTTTCCTCTGTGAGTGGGTGAGTTTGTTTTTTCACCAAGCCACAAACCCTATGGTTTAGTATGCTGAACTATATTTCACTGTAGACTTGAGAGGGGGTGGAGGGAACAGAGTGACTGAATGAAACAACTCTGTGTGTGTGTGTATTTGTGGTGTGTGTGTATGCAATCATTATCGTGTCAGGATGTGTTTGTGTCGAGCTCTCCGGAAAAAAAAAAATATACACCTATACAGGCGGGTCGACAGCACAGACACGTCCGGAAGGAAGTGATGCAATCATTTCACTTAAGGTTACTTATATACAGTCGTCCGAGAGTTTCCTACAGCATATCCACACATCAGGCTTTTACTGACTCAACTGCCAGCTTCCATCTGAAGATCAGAATATACATCAGCTTCTTCTGTTTGCTGCTACATCTACTGAACAAGGACCCCTGACAACGTTTCTCACACAAGCTCTGAATCTAACAGATAAAAAGGTAACTGATCTTTTTTTTTTTTTTACTTTTTCTTGCATGTAATCTGACTACATAGTGATTTGTTGCACTTGGTTAACATTAGTCAAAACTTTTCATTGCTGTTTGTATTATTAGTGAAGTTAAAGTTTTTAACTTTTTCTTTACATGTTTAGCAGTTTGAGTGCAACATAAATCATAGACAACTAAACACACTCTCTTTACGCTTTAACATTTTTCGCATTTTTTATTTATTTATTTGTCATTTTGTGGCTTCATGTTTCTTGAGGGACAAAATATATTTAATTGAATTTAATCAAATTAGTAACAATATAAATCACACACTGTATGTCTGTTACAGAATGAAGGCTATCATCATTGTAACATTTTGCCTGATTGGAGCAGTTTTTGCCAACCCAGTAAGTACAAAACTCAGATCATTCAGCTCTTAAGACAGACTTTTAAATGTACATTATGCAATTCAATATGCATTTAACAAAGCTTGCTTCTATAGATGTACTTACATCATACACTAATTGTATATTTCCTTAAATAAACTCCATCCTAAACAGCATCAGGTTTTTTGTTGATATGCTGTACATTTTGTAAGCAATCATCTTGGTGCTGCTGTGATACTAACTGTGTTTAATTTGTGCACTATTACTACCTGTCAGTATAGCAGGAATATTCAGTAGTGTCCAGTCACTTTATATGAATCCATGTTGATCTTTTGCACATTAAGAAATCTAGAAACTAGAAATGAAAGTTGTTCTAGTTATTTTTCTTTGTCCTAATCATGACCCGTGACTTCTTTCTGACAGATTTTTTACAATGCCATTTTGGAAACAAGTGAGCTCGATCCAAACACGGTGAGTGCTGACTGAAATCAGTCCTCCCTTCAAACTTTATCACATTTGACACTTCTACAGCACAATAACCCGACACTGTTTACACATTCATCATTTGACTGCAGACAATAGGTGCGGTTAGAAGAAGATTCTCCAGACCTCAAGACTATTTCATAGACTATTGTTTACTATACTGTTTGTCTGGACACTTTGTGTAGCAATAGCTTGCCTGGGCGATGGTTGACATGAACGGATCTTAAATGAATGTGATGATTGTTAGCGTTGCACTCATAAGGTATAATTAAATATCTTGTGGTTTGTGCTTACTTTGTTTTTCTTTTCTGCCAGACTGAAAGTTTGTCTGTTTCACAATCATCTGAAAATGACACCTCAGAGATTCAGGTAATATATATATTTCTTCACGTAATTAGAAAATGATTATTTTCTGTTGCAGACGACTTTTTGAATCTCTTTTGGTTGCTGATTTCACCTAAATGTGTGTGTATTCCTGTTTCTGTTGCAGAGCTCTGAAGAAACTACCTCAAGTCAAGTAAGTAATTCTGATTTGTTCATCTTTCTGCGTGACTCAAGAAGACATGTACAACCATTCTGAACAACATCATGAAGATGTGTTGTGAATGTCTGAATTCACCTCATCAAATTGTCTCTTTTCAGAGTCTGAGCTCAGAGTCAGAATCGTTGGAAGACACATCAGAGGACGAGGTGGGTTGTATCACTCTTTTTGAACTTTATTACCATCAATAAACTACATAAAACATGTCAATATGGTTGCAACTCTAATAATAAATGTAAAAATAACATGCTGACTTTTTACTTTTGTAGAAATATGCATTGTTTTCTAAAAGTGTGTTTTTCTTCCCCACAAACAGACTTCAGAGAGTGAGAGTGACAGTCAATCAGATGAGGACGATGAGGTAAGACCATTTAAATCAAGTATTTTATCAAACCTATAATATTTAATATATAATGTAGTTCCTCTATAATTCTTAATGTGTGACTCAACATCCTCCTGGTCTCCACTTGGCTCATATTATTCACTCTATTCCCACAGTCAAACTCTATGGAAGAAACCAGAGATGACAGCATGGGCAGTGAGGAGAATGTTCGAAAGGTGAGATAAACATTTTGCACCCTCACCTGGTTTTAAACTCTGTCCTGCTTAAGTTGAGATGAAAGCTGAGTGCTCTGCTTCTTCCCTGCAACAGAGTTTTGTTCGAGTGTTTGCAAGTGTCATCAAAGTCCACAGTGCAGAGGATAACAGCACAGAGGTCCAGGACAAACAGCCCACCTCCACCAGCACTTCTTTCAAACAGAGGACGCCCACCACTCAGGGTCAAACAAACCAACCACTGGTGGACAGTCCCACCGACAGCAGTGACACCACCAGCGACAGCGCAGACACCAGTGACATTACAGCTGTGACAGCTGCCACCAGTGACAGCAGTGAGAGCACCAGCAGTGAAAGCAACGAGACCAGTGAGACCAGTGAGACCAGTGACAGCAGTGATGAAACCAGCAAAAGCACAGAGAGTAATGCCAGTGACAGCACCGAGCTGAATCAACTCAAAGCCTGTGTGAATGGCACTCAGAGCTGTGAAAGCGAAGAGGACTTTTTCCAGGAGATAGGAGACGATGCTCATTACTCAGTAGACAATCTGATGGTGCCAGAGGAGGATGAAAGGGAGTTAATTCTAAGGAGATGATGACATGTGCAGCTCTGTGTTTGCCACTATGAACTACAACACCATTAAATCTGCCTGAGAACTCAGGATGACAAATTTACTCTCGCCCATCGCTTCTGAATGTTTATGTTGGCTTTATGTTACCTGCAGCTGTTGGTTTTTGTGTGTGATTATTATTGTGATGATGATATAGCCTATAAGCATTTACTTTGTTTTGATAATAATAAACTAATAATATAACCATGGTATTGGGTGCTTGCATGTTTTCATATAATCAGACTTGATATGAAACTTTGCAATTCTACTAGTACTTTTTAGAGATAAATATTGCACATATTACTCCCCTGCATTTATTTATACAAGTAGTTGCTCACAAAATTATAAATTGTGATTTACCATAGACAAACAGTTCTAGCAGGGAATTACGTAAAGTACAATTATTAAATGTTAAAAAGATTTGAGTCATTGTTGACCTCAATTCAACAATAAAAACTACAGTTCCCACAATGACATGATTTGTATATGTACATTTTTACCTTATGGAACATGGCCGGTTAGCTCAGTTGGTTAGAGCGTGGTGCTAATAACGCCAAGGTCGCGGGTTCGATCCCCGTACGGGCCACTGACTCTTTTCTTAACTGGTGTTTTTCTCCTATGAAATGACGATTTAGTCTCACTTAACAACGTATCATTAAGTTCTTTACACAGAGACGAGCTGTCAAAGCTCAAATCCCAGAGTTTCGTTTATGTAACACTGCTTACATATATACATATTTTTATATATGGACACTAGATGGCGACAAAGTCAACAGTTCTTGCTGTCCATGCAAACCCTCACTTGTGTTTTCACTTATTCGGTAAACCTCTGCTCAATTTTAAAGTAAGCAGAACTATGCTGGGTATTATGTCATCATGACTAAAGTTGTACCATCCTAGTTGGTACAACAAAACTAACCGGGGAGTGAGGAAGATGTCAATCAAGCACTGTCTGTGAACACCCATTCAGTCCAGAGAAGAAGCCAGCAAGTAATAATGATGTAAGTGTGTGGGTGGACTATGGGTGTACTGGGAGTACTACCTTTCCTCTTTGTAATATTTCAGACAGATTCAAGGTCTGTAAAACTTCAGCAGGTGGCAAACCAGCTATCATTAAGTAAAAACTGTGTTCAGTAATAACATAAGGCGCTATGGCACCCTTCTCTAACACAAATAGCATTTGTCTAAACACTCCAACACTTCTAAATCCTAACATCAGATCTGACAGTAAGACAGAGCCGAATAAGATGGCTAATCCTCAGAGTATCCCACTCAGTATTCAGTTTTCAGGCTTAAAAATAATTCCAAACCTAATTACACAAGTTTTATATTCGCCACCTGCAACTCCTGCTTTTAAAAGGGTATGATTGTGAAACCATGAGTTTGGTGTCTACTGTTTGATGAAGACCTTTTCATCATCTTCTCTTGAGACATAAAATCTGGTGTTTTTACAGCTTAATTTGAAGCTAACTGTTAAATTTTTGTTACTGTACTTGGAATCTCACACACAACTGCAACACATTTAAAATGCAATACCATAATTGTGTTCTTAGAAAACATTTATTGCAACATATTAAATGTGGGACAAACTGATGAAAATCCAACTTAAGTGACATGAATCTTAACAGTGACTTCTTTAATCTACTGACAAATGAAAGTGAAAAATGAAAGTCAAAATGCAACTAAAGCTGGATATGCATTGTGTTCTGGTCACATTATTACAGTTGTTTTAACTGAAACAAGATTTATAAAACTATAAATCTGAATTAACAGGCAAAAATAATGCCCAACACGCTACAGTCCTGTGCTGAACCCATAAGCATCTTTATCCTCTTTCAGGTCACCTTCTCATCTGGAAAAGTGAGACTTCAGGTGTTCCTTCAGAGCTGGTATAGTGGGACTCTCTCTGTGACACACGTGACAGCGGAGAGGTAGTTTCAGCAACTCTCTGGTTCCTTCTTTGACAGTGACTTTTCCGTCTGTTTCAAGCATCTGAATGACATCTGCGGATAACAGAAAAAAGAAAGAACACTTGGACACTTGCAATACTGTGGAACTTCAATTTCATAAAATACGTCACAAGAAAAAAAATAATGATTCTCTCTTACCGTGAGACTCCATTAAATAATCAGTTGTGAAGGAGTTCCAGTGCTTTTTATTCTTTAAATAAGGAGAGTCAAAGTCTTGGCTGATCACATGGAGGTGTACATGACTGCAAAAGAGAATATACACAAAATATGTTAATTTCTTTGAGTGTCAACATCAAATATGGCTGACCCACCTCCTCGTGAACCTTGGGCTCAAATTTGTGTAAAAGGCACCAGTTAGCTAATAGTTTGGATTTAAAGGACTGTGCCAGTTGCTGCAGCACACTACACAAACAGATGAAGTAGTGTTGAGCTCTGGGCAGAAATACACTTTTTCAACTTGGAGTGCTTTATGTAATTCATTCAAACATTAAAACACAAATTAAAAAAGGACATAAATCATTTCCTTTTAAAGGAAAAGACAGAGAACATACATTTATTTTGTTACATATAAAAGTTTTTAACCTTTATTCCAGTATTTGCATTAATTCTGCACCATTCAAACAGTGATTACATACCTCATAGTGGGGATAGCATGGTACCCTATGCGGAAGCGTAGCGAGCTTGCATCTGGACACTGCTGAACCATCTGCTCACCAATTCGATGCATGTGTTTCACCAGCTCGCAGTGCTCCCCACATAAGGCCTTCAGACTGGAAATGGACTGCCATGGGAGGACCAGCCAGTGGTAGCGAGCTTTGGGGTATTTATCTTTGATTACTACGACTTTATCATCCTTGTACACCTTGAAAACAAAGAGATTTTTTACTTTTTCTGTCAGAATTAACAATAAAGTTATGCAGTCACAAATCCAGCCAGGAGCCAGCTCAGTAAGCATCACACCAACTGTAATACCTGCATCTTCGGGTCTTGCATTGAGACCTTCAGACCTTGGCTCCAATGTCCGAAACTTTCCTGCAACAAATTTAAAGTAACATGTTTTTGGCAAATATTACAATACTCACATGGACATTATAAAAACAACATGGTAAACACATGCACATCCACAACCATTCTTCGCTTACACTGTTTTTTGTGGCTTCTCCTTTGCTGTCTGACACTGACACCTTTTCTGTCTGTTTGACTGCTTTCATACTCGGAGTCTCTTTGTGGCTCTCTCTGTCACCTGAAGACGACTCTCGTGGTCTTTTGGTGCCCCCTTGGTCCCCGGTGGGATCCTCCTTGAACTGTACAGTGTATTGGTAGAGCTGATTGACAATATGAAGCTGCTGTCCGGGCTTCATTTTGACCTCATTGCCCTTTCCCACCACCACAGAGTCTACGGAGGTGGGGTTCAAACCCAGCTTTGAAATAAAGATACACAGAGCACAGAGTGGTAAATAACCAGTAGTGGGACCTTTTAGTAGTCATTTCTGCAGGCAGGCTAAAGAGAAGCGACTTGTCCACAATGATTGAAATGTTTCTTACCTGTTTAACTTTGACATAACCTTTGTTGCATTCTGCTTTCAGCTCAACTGGTTGAGAAGGGATAACATTTGCACAAGTTAAAGTTGTTTTTTAATACTTTTACAAGATTTTTTACTTTTACAATAAATATATATGAACATATATAAAAAGTAAAGAGTCAATGACAATTATTTAAACATTATACAGAATAAAATAAACCAGGGGAATTAGTAATTACTATAATTGTAACAGACAGATAAGGTATTTAGGCATTTTTGTTAACAGAGGATGTTTGAATTCCTTAAAAAAAACCTTAGAAGCTCAAGTCCTGGCATCTATCTATATGGTATTTGACTACTTTTAAAATTAAAAAAGGTACAGGGAAAATAGTTAATCTTATTTCATCTATTTTTATAGATTTGGGCTATTATGAAAACCGATTATTACAATATGGTGGGTGCTGTTGTTGTACAGGAGTGTCCAATATTATAGCCCTCTCACGTATATATGAATGGGGTGGCGCCAAAATATTAGAAACACTTTCCAATATAATGGAGTCCAGTTTAACACTTCTGCAACCTACAACCTCAATGATAAAACATAATGGTTAAATTAATACCTCTCTGACTGTGTCAACAAAAACTGACACCTTATGAAGCTTCATAAAAATAGAATTTATGGTAAAGTTGTTGTATTGGATCACATTGGATTGTACCTAATGAAGTGACCGGGCAGTGTATAAGAAAATGATTGAACAGTGAACATTAAATACAATAATTATATATTAACTGTATCTTCTGTTCATAAAGTGTACACACAGTGTGATTTTAAAATTACAATCAAGTCAAAAGTAGAAGTATCTTTACACATAGTTAATTATTTTGTGGGGTTTATTCCCACAACAACAAAGATCTAATTTATAGTAATTTCTTTCTGTACTCTTAATGAAGTGCACGGTCGGTGTATAACAAGTTTGTAGGACAAACATTATTGTTTTCTATCTATCATTCCCTATCATCTTGTATATATGCTTTGACAACACAATTCACATCAACATGAGTTTTATACTTGCAAACTTTTATTACATTGTACTTTTTTTGGACGTTGTAAGCTACTTGCTAAGGCAGCCAGTGTATCAAACAGGCGTGCATGTTTATATTACCTTGCTGTCGAGAGCATTTCTTGTCTTTAATGGTCGTTTCTGGACCTCGACCCAGGATAACAGTCTGTAGGTGAGGCAGTCGAATGGGTTTATGGTTGCCCTCCTCGCTGATAAGCCAGCACACTGGCATTTTATCATGTTATGTTTCTACTTTAACACAAAGCTGCAAAACTGACGCAGGCAGGAGACAGCCCATGCACGACTGTGTGGCGCAGGAAAAAGACATCACTAGTGATGTGTAAGTCGTGAACGAGCCGGTTCAAAGAGCCGGCTCGTTTTAAGTGAACGATGGGAGCCGGCTCACGTCCGCGAGCGGGTTATTTTTATTTTTCATTTTTTTATTTGTTTTGTTTTGTAAAGTAATACACTGCACAACTGGTGCTCCATGCATGAAGTGACTGAATGTCACGTGCGTGCTGTGCATTCAACAGTCAATAGCTGTCCTTCATAACAGTCATTCATTGGGTGGTTTCAGAGAGTTACAACGGTCTATAAATGCAATGAAAATAACTGGCTACAGCAATTTATTGATATTAGAAAATGTTAGAAAATATTTTTTACTTTTGAATACATAGAAAGGATGTATTGAATAATTTAAATGATATATGCGTACACATACAAATCATAAGTCAAAACAGTGCTAAATTTGACTGAATTATTAAAGGTATAAGTGGTAAAAAATGAAGAGCCGTATGGGAGCCGAAAGATCCGACTCTTCTTGGTGAGCTGAGTCAAATGATCCGACTCCCTAAAAAGAACCGAACTTCCCATGGATCAGATATTTGCCCATGGTAGAGGCGGGCGGGTGAGAAGCTTCTGGAAGAGTCTCTGTAAACTGAGGTGTGCTGTGTAAGGATACTAAATATAATCACATAAGGTAGGACATTAATATTTTAAGACCTCATATTATGTTTGTATCAGTGTCACATTTTAGTTTTTAGTTTTTAACACGAGAAAAAAAAAAAAAGAAGCCAGCTAGCGTGTTAGCATTAGCTGGGCTATCATTGGTTGGGCTAACGATAAGTAAGCTAAAGTACGCAAAGGCCTGTTAGACATGAAACCCTCACTGTTTTTATCATGGGAAGAGTAACAGGTAGTTGTTATTATGATAACATTAATTAACACTCGTTTTAACCCAAGAACACCGGCGGTGGTCACATATGACTGTATAGTACGTGGGTAATAGGCATTAATGTGAGAGCAAATTAAACACAAGTAACCAAAACAACCATGACGTGTAAAAAATAACAAGTTAGCAGTTAGTTGTTAGAACACATGTCAGACTCGTGGCCCAAATTTAAAAACTAATAAAATAGTTAATTAACAGTGGTGGGATGTAGTACTCAAGTACAAATATGATGTACTTGTAATTCACTTGTGTATTAACATTTTAGATAGATAGATACATAGATAGATAGATAGATAGATAGATAGATGACTTTATTAATCCCCGAAGGGAAATTAGGTCGTCATAGCAGTCCGGTATATTTGAATACAAATAAAAAAAATACAATAGAATAAAATACTGAGGTAGAAAAATTAAAAACAAATAAAAACACAGAATGGGACAAGGACACTTAAAAAACACAAGATAAATAGGTAGATAAGGTGCAGTGGCAAGATGATAGTAATAGTACTGATGATATGATGGTAACGTTACTGTTAATAATAGTATATAATAATGACATTATATAATAATAATCATAGTTGTTAATATTAGTTTTACCTTGACAACCAGGAATAAATTGGCAATAATAAATGTGTAATAAATGTAACACTTCAGTGATCACTTTTAATTTTGAAATCTGAGAAATAAAACATAGTTATTACCAAAAAACTCTTTACATACTTGCAATCTTAATATTTTATTCTGTTGTGTTTTTAACTGACAATCATCTGATTTTTCTTCCTCCTGTCAGTCTTTTTTTCACTGGCAGTTATTTACACACTCTGATAGTTTCCACTGACGCTGGTTTTCAGTTTCAATTCTCTGTCAGCGTGTTATCATGGAGGGTAGGGCAAGGAGAGATTATTTGCTATATAATTTTCATACTAAGGAGAGAATGTCACCCTTCCTGAACCTGATGTTAGCCTTAAAGCCTCTGACATGAATGCACACCTGCAGTAATGAGTTCACCTGGAACTACCTGAACCGCAAGTAAGTCTGTCTCTCTGCTGCCTTTGTGTTTTTTCACACGCCTCAACATTAACTAACAGCAATTAGCTAAGGTTAGGTTCTTTGTGATTAAAAACAACAGCAGAGAGAAACAGACCAGGTGAACTCAGGTGAAAGACACAAAGAAAGAAGTGTATGGTCAAAAATAATAATTTAAATGTCATGTCCTGGCTTCATAGAGTGGTCTTATATATTGGCAACACATCCATGTATACATGTATACATAGCACATGACCTTCATCCCTGCTTTAAAGTCATAGCTGAGTGAGACCGACATTCATTATTTTCATACGAGCATGTACTGCATTGCTCACACACATTAAGGTGCAAGTTTATAAAGTGAGTCTGTGCAGTGTAATGCAGTTTGCTACAATAGTCTTGCCATAACTCTACGTTACACTACATTTAGGAGGCTTGTAATGATGCATTTTTGTTTAAAGTCAGTGAGATGTTGATTGAATTTAATGCAAATTCTTGACTCAACTTAATAGTTGTGAAGTAACTTGGCTTGCATCATATTGAAAAAATGTTTTATCATTTGCTTTCGTTTCTTTACTAAGTCAAAGAGCACATCTAAAGCCAGCCTGTTTTTAAGCTCATGCAATGCCTCATGCTGAATTTAGACAGTCAGACACATAAAAATGCGCTTTGTTTTTGCATGTATTAACAGAAGCTCATTACTCCTGTCACTATGACATGGCGCTGATTCTTATTCCTTTAGCAACAGGTTTGATTTTATTGAAAGTCCTACCATGGTGTTTGGCTCAATGTCAAAATCATTCTGGTAAACATTGTTTGTAGGTTTTAGAGGCCAAACTGAATATCGAAGTGCTTATTATGTCGAACTTTTCTTTGACTTTTCCAAGGCGGTCCATTAAAGACGAACATGGTTAAGGAAACAGGCTTCTACGACACATTGGGTGTGAAACCTAATGTTACTCCTGATGAGCTGAAACGGGCCTATCGCAAACTAGCTTTGAAATATCACCCTGACAAAAATCCTACAGAAGGAGAGAAGGTAAGGACCTTTTTTTTATTACACTCATTAACATTAACAGCATCTGTTTGCATAGATATGCCAGATTTTTAAAAATGAAACGTGGATGTCTGAGTTAACAAGTGAATGTAAAAGTCATATTAGAATATTTTGCACACAGTGTCAAAGAGTCAAATATGTTTTAAGCTGGAAATGTTTTTTGACCTTTCTCAAAGAAGTTTGTTTTGTTTTCTTTCTTTGTAGTTCAAGCAGATCTCACAGGCATATGAGGTGTTGTCAGATGCCAAGAAGAGGGAGCTATATGATCGTGGAGGTGAAAAGGCTATAAAAGAAGGAGGGACTGGTGGCGGTGGAGGTGGGAGCTTTGCATCGCCGATGGACATCTTCGACCTGTTTTTTGGTGGGGGAAGTCGGATGCACAGAGAGCGAAAAGGTACATATAATTAGAGAAGTAATCTCTGAGCTGAGATGATGTGTGAACTTTAAAACCAGAAATACAGGTTTTAAAGGTTTGAGATCTAATTAAGCTGCATAAAGCAAGAGCCAGTGCGAGTTCTATTGAGGAAGAAGTTGCAGTATTGAACACTTAGAGTTGCAACTAATGGTTATTTTTTTATTACTGATTAATAAGTGTGTGTCTGTATTTCTCTGAGCATCAGAAGATTCACTGTAATATAAGACCAAGAAAAGCAACACATTCTCATATTCATCAAATGTTTAGGCATCGAATAATCAGTGAATCGTTGCAGCTCTACTGGAGGCCGCAATATTCGCTCACTGCAGATATCGTATTGGCATATGTGTCAGACGAGAAATGACAAGAAATGGAAGTACAAAAATGTGAAAGATACTGGACTTTTCAACTGTAAATTTTTACATTTCTTGGTTGCAGTTGCAGTCAAAAAGAAATTTAAGGCAACGTTGCTTTCTACCCGAAGCTTTTTTTAAAGGAATGAAATTTGCTCACACTGTAATGAATCTTCTCCTCATTCGTCCTGCAGTTTGTGTTAGTGAGCAATCGCACGATTGCCAAAATACAGACAGACAAGCATGGCAAATGTTTGAGAGAGAATAAGTCTTAACTGGCTGTACATCAGCTGTCTTATTTGTGACTTTGCAGTTTGGCTACAAAAGGAGAACTATTCTGAGCTTCAAATAACGAATAAACATACAGTTGCCCTCCATCTATATCATTTTGTATTTGTTATTGAGGATAGCAGAAGTTTAGGCTTGTTTATTTAAACATGTATGTAATACAAAAAGAAACTGATATTAAGCAATCAAACACAAGGCTTGTGTATTAATGAGACTTGATCAATTGCCATCTGCTGAAATCTGTGATTTGTCTCGCCCCAGGGAAGAACATCGTTCATCAGATTTCAGTGACACTGGAAGATCTTTATAACGGAGCTACAAGAAAGCTCGCTCTACAGAAGAATACTGTTTGTGAGAGATGTGAAGGTACGTCTTGCTATGCGAGTCATTTATTTACATGCTCTTGTTAGCAGTCGTCACTGGACTTGTTAAGTAATCCAAGCAGGCTTTTCAGCACACGCAGGCCATGAAAAGGTCCTTTGTCCAACAACAAAACAAATCAGCCTTGTAAATGTAATCCAGTCCTTTCTCCTGCAGTTTTATATAAGAAGCCAAAACTAAAACAGAAATAGTCATCATCTTTGTTATGCAGTGTGCTGACCGTTTATTTTTCTTGCCAGGTCGTGGGAGTCGGAAAGGAGCTGCGCAGATGTGCATGACTTGCCATGGCACGGGCATGCAGGTCCGCATGCATCAGCTAGTACCAGGTATGGTCCAACAAGTGTCCACAGTGTGCCACAGCTGTCAGGGCCAAGGACAGAGAATCAGCCACAAGGACCGCTGCAAAGCATGTGGGGGTCGAAAGATCATGCGCCAGAAGAAGATTTTGGAGGTCCACATCGACAAAGGTGAGAGTGGAGAGAGAGTTTATCTAGATCGACCCTGAAAACCAAATGCTGCACATACGTGACCTGTTGTCTTAACTACCACAGGCATGAGAGATGGCCAGAAGATCGTTTTCCATGGAGAGGGGGACCAGGAGCCAGGGATCGAGCCAGGTGACATCATCATCGTCTTGGACCAACGAGAACATCCATGTTTCACCAGGTAATATAGTCTCTGTTATCGATTATGTTTTGTTCCTGATGTAATCTGTGCTTTTAGATGGAGTCATGACATGATTCTCTTTCCAATAAAAGGAAAACAATGTGTATATGTGTTATTGAATACACAAGTGGTAAATGAGGCAAAGTAGAATTACCATTTCTGGTCAGTAGAGGTCAGTAAAATCTACATTATCGCTCGTTTGACTTTGCACTCTGTTTGCAGTGAAAGATGATCGAATTTAAATTAGACTAATTATATTTTATTAAATCTAAACACTTGTAAACACTCGTAGTTGGCATGCACCCACAGTCCACCCATTAAAATGAGGTAATACTCTATTTGGGTCATTTTTGGATAATATTTGAAAGTTGTTTTTTTTTTTTTGTTTGTTTTGTTCAACTTTTTCTTGTCTTGTCATCAGAAAAGGAGAAGACCTGGTCATGGCAATGGAGCTGCAGCTGGTTGAGGCTTTGTGTGGTTTCAAGAAGCCTGTTAAGACACTGGACAACAGAACTCTCCTCATCACCTCACATCCAGGTACACCAAATCACTAAATGCACAGCTGCCCCTGTAAATGTCAGATGTTTAGTTGTTTTGTTTAGTAAGACTTGATGTCCTTTTTAGTGTTTTTTATTACTATTATCACTATATTGAACTGGAAGATGCCAGTATATATTTCCGCCCAAAACAGTTCAATTATTTACATGACTTTGATTTTACAAAATGTTTAAAAGAAAAATATTTAGAACAAATAAATGAAATGTATGTTTGGCAGCAGCACTGTGATAGGCTTCATTTATTACCAGATAAAAGGATGTATAGAGAGTTTTTATGTTTTCTTGGTTTTTCATCATGTCTAAGGTTACCTATGTATTTTTTCACACAGGGGAACTGATCAAACCTGGTGACACAAAGTGCGTCTTGAATGAAGGCATGCCTATGCATCGCAGGCCGTTTGAGAAGGGACGACTTATCATTCACTTCTCGGTAAATACGTTTTTCAATATCCACATTTTAGTCTGTTTTCTTCTTTTACATTTAACCTTATATTACACGTGATTTCTTGCTTTCTGCCTGTCTATATCACCCCCCTCACATAAACATGCACAGATTGCCCTTTCATTAATGTCCCGCGCCTTGCACTTCTGCCCTGTTCTCTGTCAGATTCTTTGTCTTGTTAAATCGCCTGTTACATGTTGCCAAACAAAACAGAGAAGTCAGCATTGTTTATGGTTGTTTCCTTTAGGTGGTTTTCCCACAAGCCAACTTCCTCCCTCAGCAGAGGCTGAAGGAACTGGAGCGCTACCTCCCAGAAAAGCTGGACGCAGAGCAGCCAGAGAGTATGGACGATGACCTCTACATCTACGCCGACCTGGAGGACTGTGACTTTGAGAACCGAAAAAGACACAACCATCAGTACTACTACATGGATGAAGACGACTGCAGTGGAGGTGTTCAGTGCCAGACGTCTTAAATAACAACTGACCTGTCCTCATACCAGAAGCCCAAACCCTCATCTCTAAAGCAAAGCACCTTTTTGCACTTTTTATTTAATTACTTCTCTTAACTGTTTACGTGTTGTTGTTTTTTGTTTGTTTGTTTCTTTCAAGCCGAATTATGAAACTGTGTCCCAACACCCTCCTGATTTATTATAGTACTTTTTGTATGGAAAACTTGGATCAGGGTGAATGGGATTCTTTTTCATCACTGGGGCCTTTTTTTATTTTATTTTTTATTTTTTTTCCCAGTCACACTGTGATTAGAGACGAGGGCTGGTATAAAAGAGGCTTCAGACGAAAGAGGAACTTCTTTGTCCAAACAAAGACTGCCTGCTTTTCATCCAGTTACACTAAAATGGATGCCAATATTAATATGAAAATAACCTTTTTTTTTTTTATAGTGTTACTAAATCAGTTGTTGTCGTGAACCACTTGTTGATGACTTGTTCAATATGTTGTATGTGTGTGAACGCCCAATCTTCAGATGGTGGTGGAGAGGGATGTGCATTGAGACTTGAGTTAAAGCTTTTATGCTGTTTTACCCTTTCAAGGGCTATTTTCTAGACATTTGTAAACAATCTTGAAAATGTGACGAGAAGACGTGAGTTGAGGGTAAAGGTAATAATGATTCAAGCATGGCGGTTCAAGGTTCAAGCCACTCAGTAGTAGATTATTGAAACTAATATTTAAATTTAGTTTAATATTTTTATTTTTAAGATACAATCAGATGACGTTGATGCCACAATACGTGGCATCAGCGTCAATGTTTTAGAAACCTTTATGTGTATACAGTTTGTTATGAGCCAAACACACTATGTCTGCAGTTCAATGGCAGGGTTGGTGTTCAGAAGCAAAAGGTCAAAGATGAGTAAGAAGTCACTTTATTTTTAAAAACAGATCAAGGGGTTTCCAAGACTTTAACTCAGACTCAAGTATGCATATTTTATCGTGATTATATGTTCCAGATTTTATGTGGTTTTCACTTTAAAGTAATCCAGATACACCTGTTTTTATGTAACACGACCCTAATCCCTTGATGGCAAGTGTTTTCCTTCTCTTTCTAAGGTGCCAAGCTGCATCCGAGTTGTACAAAAAAAGAGTGGCTAATGTCTAGGTTGTTAGTTGAATATTCTTGAGTTACACATATGGGATTTTAAAATCATTAGAAAATTAATCTATCCAAGACTGGAAGTTCAACAACAAGTTTTAATCAAACTCGCAGGATAAACTTGTTGGTGGGTTTTCGCTCCTGTCGGCCCACAAGCTTATTAAGTGTGTCTCTTGTCATATTTCTCCTCCGAGTTGTAAATTGCCAAATGGGTCGGTGGGAGCTTATGGAGGGACTTAAAATCGGCACACCTGATACCTCAATGAAGTGTCTGCCTGTTTGAAAGCCTTATCAGAACTTGACTGAAGCTGCGCGATAATGCAAATGTCTTTCAGTGGTGACTTTGCCTTGAATAAGTTAAAAAAAACCAACTATGCTCGCCAGAAGGGAGATTCCTTCGATAGTTTCACAATTGTTCTTGAAGCAGATGCAAATTTATGAGTACTCATAATGTCAGGGGAAATCAGCTCAAAGTTTAACTCAATTAAGTGTCGTCAAGTTCTTAATTTTACTGTATGCTTGTTAAGACCAATGATCTACTTGTTTATGCACATGTTTTCTAATTAAATTCAGTTTGATGGTCTCTCTAAAAATGTGGTTATTACTATGTGTGGGGAATATTCATTTTGATGTTTTTGGTTTTACCTACTCCTGATGATGAGTAAGGAAAAACAAAAACTTGCAACTTCAACAGTTTTTCGATCTTTATTTTCTAAGATGTTAGAAAAAAATTGCTATTATTGTAAAATATTGGCCCCTGAATGTCCTTTTTCTGCTGACTCTCAGCCGTGTCACAGAACATTGGACAAATAATCAACACTAGAGCTGAAACGATAAATGATCATTTAAGCATAGCTGTCAAACACATCCCAGCCTCCTAATGTGAATATTTACTGTCTTCTTCAGTCTCCTGTTATTAGATTAGAGATGTAAGTACATTAGATTCAACTTTATTGTCACTGCACAGAGTACTGAGGCAACCAGATACAGTTTAGCATCTAACCAAAATCCAAAAAGCATTAAAGTGCTCTCATTAAACTGAGTAATATATAGTGGTAATAATAACAGTGAGGGTAGGATATGAATATGTTAAGATGTTCACAGTATAAATATGTGCAGTATTTACAATAGGCAGTGCAGATGTATCCAAAATGCCAATACTAAGACATTATATCCAGAATAAACAGCTGGACGTATGATATGAATACACAATGCGTCAGGTATTTACAGTGTGTGCAATTGTATGAATATGTGTGAGCATATATAGTAGAGTTGAGTGTATGTGCTATAGTGTCTCAGAAGTAATAGTAAGTGAATATGAGCTATCACTGTGGTGCAGAGGTCAGAAAGGTGATAGCATGTTCCTGAGCCTGCTGGTCCTGGAACAGAGAGTCCTGTGATCTTTGGATTTTGGACTGTTGGTTGGACATTAAAAAAACAAATTATGAAGAATAAATGTAAATAATTGTTAGTTAGTTAGAGCCCTAACTTAGCTAGAAAATGTATTTGGTCACACAAAAACTGGCAACTGTAAAGATTTTTGAACTTTTATTGATAATCATTTTTTACATGAGTGGCACTTTTATATACATAATAATGAATATACAAAATAGAGTGTAATGACTAAACATTGTTTTACAATAGGGATATATGAGTTCATAGACAGATGATAGATAGTACCAGATATTGTAGTAGAAATAATAGATACCGGTTGAGGCAGTAGATCTGTTTCTTGCAGGCATACACGTCCTACTGATGCACAGGAACACCGATTACAGTCAATGCAACAAACTAACAATAATGTGACCACGTTAAAATACATTTATTATATACACACAGGATACAGAATGTGTCACTGGAGCTCCACAGAGGTTTGTCTTTAGTCATCATGCATATTTTAAGGGAGATCTAAAATCACCGTAGAGCCACATTTAGACAGTGTACTGAGGTAGCATGCAAGGGACGTAGAGGACAAAACAAATCATTACATCTGAATCAATTAATCAAAGTTACAAAACTATTATTATAAACCAAAGCTGACCAATCATATACCTGATATTGTTTGTTTAGGCCCAAACAAGAGGCGTTTTTTATTATAAATAATTTCACGACAGTTCACCATCATGCATTTTCATGTCTAATAAAGACAGAAGAGATGAAAATGGGGATTCAAACTGCACTGGTGAAGTTGGAGGATCCATGAGGAAGTGTGTGTACAGTACGGAGGACCTAGACAGTGCGGCAAAGGTTTTTAAAGCACATACCTTACAAATGAATCAGAATTGAATCAATCAATAAATAAAACACAAAAAAAACATTCACAAATAAAAAGATGAATTAAGACCCAAATAAATAAAAGACTCTAAAAATTTTTTTTTTTTCTTATTTTCAATAAATTCAATTTAAAGACCAAAACCAACTCAATTGATCCCACTAATAAGTTCTGCCTGTGGATCCAAGGCCTGCTATAGCTTCATCCTCTATTCCTACAATGGAGGTTTGTGGGACAAAGCACAGACCTCTACTGTTGTCCAAAAACTATTAAACACTTTTAAAACATTAAAACAATTAAATGTGGAGCTGACTCTAGTCCCTAACAAATGCATCATTTCCTTGTGTTTGATTAACATTTGCTAAAAACTGCAGTGCCCGGCTGTTTAAAGAAATGATTCAGCTTCTTTTTATTTTTTAATTAAAATGTGTGTAAATGTGTTTTTAAAACAAATTAACAGAATATTTAAAGGGACCACAGACATGGTAGGGAATTGAAAAGTATAGTTGGTTGTGGTCTTTTCATGGGATTCATTGACAATAGCAAAATAAAAATATCCTTTAATTTTTATAAGATTGAAGAGATAATTTTCCATTTTGATTGATCAACTTGTTTCCTTTTCCAGTTGCCAAATGTAAAAATGATTTATTTTGCTACTTAGCCACATAACAAACGCTCGCATGGGCTCATTACCTGAACGTGTTGACATTTTTTCAAACTAATATGGCAGAAATGGCCACAATTTGTTTAAAGAGATCAATTATTTGCTGAGGTTCTTGAATTGATGCTGATGCTGAGTTGATTTTTGACCTTGGAAACTGCAGATGGTTCATTTAGTAACTAGAATTAGAATTTAATTTTGCTGTTTGCTTTAATTTAATTTTTAGCCATCATTGACAAGAAGTCCTTAAAGTGCTCAAAAAAAGAGGACAAATGTGCTAAAGAAGATCATGTGATATGACCTTGGGGTGAGATTGTTTGATGAATTAATCCATTTTCATTAATCCATCGTTGTTTTATTACATAGAAATGAATGTATCTTTTTTAAAACCATGCATAAGACTCTCTGGGTCCTCCATATTACGATGCAGACGAGCAACAGATTAAGGTTTCCATAGCCTTAGGAGGCCATCCTCACTGTATGTGGCAATCAGATTCTCATGTGGGTGGTGAGCGATGCCAATTACGTCTTTCTCGTGAACCTGTGGGTGCAGAGGAACACAGATCACCACACATTCTCCGTTTCCCAGCAGCCTTACTGTTTCCTTGTTAGGCCACAGCAGGAGTTCTACACAGCAGCAGTGACAGAGTCAAGTGAGTCAAGAAATAAAAGAACTAGATAAAAAGCATTGGCAGCCCACTTTTTCAATAAAATCACATTGAGTTTCACATGAGCGTGGATGAATTGCCACCTCTTGCAGACTTTGAAAAGTGAATATTAGCAGCAGCAGAGCTTACGGTCAGCGTTTTCTGCAGCCTTCCCGTCGTATAGTTGAAGCAGTACAGCACTAAGTCTTCTCCCACACAGTAAATCCACTCCCCGCGGGGTGACAGGGTGCAACACACAAAGCTGGCTCCTTCCTTTCTATCTGAGCTGAAAGTCTTCACAGTCTGAGGGGGAAGAGGAGAAGACATTTAGCTTCTACAGAGATGATCGGGTATTAGCATAACTAAAATATTAATACCTACAAAAAATGGTGTAAGGGTTCGATGGGACTCTGAGGATGGCAAGTATTGGGTGATGAGTAATTTGGTCCACCACTTTGGTCCAGACTGATCTCAACAGCTGTCTGATGCTTTATTATTTTGTACAGATAGTAATAAAGGAGGATACGTTTCTAAGACTTTTAACGATAAATAATATATATAAATATAACGATGCACATATAAGATGGCAGACTTCTACAGTAGTATTGCAAATACAGTCAGTCCTGATATGAAAGTACATCTTGTTCATTAGGTTTCTGATCACTCTTACCTGACCCTGCATGTTCATGATGACCACCGTGTTGGAGTGGTTACAAACCACAAAGTGCTCTGGATTTTGGGGTAGAGGAATCACATTGTTGACGGGGACTTCCGATGTCCGAGATAGAGATTTGAAAGTGTGGATGCATTCGCAGGATTTTGTATTCCAAATCTAAAATAATACATAAAATAAATATAAAAAAATATTACAGCACTTTCCCAAATACATAACAACACTGATGCAGCACAGACATGGATTATAGGCGTGTAATTTGCTCATTGTACCTTAACAGTACCATCAGATGAGGCACTGAGGATGTGGAATCCATCTTGAGTGAAAGACGCATCATTTACAAATGATGAATGGCCGTTTAACTCCTTTAGTGTCTTGCCTGACCTCAATTCGTGGATTCTGAAAATGACATTGAACAATGAACATTTAAGCTGCTAAAAAACAAAACAACAGCAGCGCTGACTCATTAATAAATCCATGTTTATTCAACACAAGAGGGGATTTTGCGTGAGAGCAGACAAAACATGTTGCTGAGCAGCCAATGTGTTATTTTTAGCTCCTGGAGTGACTGGGTGCAGATTAGCTAAACCATGACAAAACGCCTAATGCTCAATGATTCACTCCGTCTTGGTGCGGATGATTTTTTTGTGTATGTAAACAAGTCAGACGGCTCAAGGAATTGAAAGGGAGGAAACACGTTGCAGCTTCGCGCCCGAGCACATGGTCTCCTCTTAGTTACACCCACACAGCACATGTGCTTCCAACAGAGAGGTTCAGCTCACACCCCCCTGGAGTCAGAAATAGATATTCAACGCCTCAACTATGAAGGGGATTCAGTGTGTCTGTGTCTGTGTGAGAGAGAGACAGAGGAAGTGAGAGTCAGACGTCCTTGTCTTTGCATATTTACATTCAGGTGCACGGCTCAGGTGAGCAACATGTGATATCAGGTTTCAGCTGCTGCTGTCTGATATCTGCATGGAATTATGGAGCTTTAATAAGGTTTTAAAAGGACATTCAAGGAGATGAACCAATGCCTTATTAAATTACAGGATTTGAAAAACAACTTGATAATAAAGCTTATAGGGGTTCCTTTACTTCTAACAATAACAAATAGTTTTAACTGATCCCAGTTTATTAATTGTGAGCCTCTAATGGTTTATGTTTTATATGACAATTTACAGCACCTAAATTCACCTGATGAATCACTGGATTTCCATTAAAAAACTTGTTCCAAGAATTATACTAAGAACACCAAATATCTAATGAGAATGTACCATATTGATGACAGTTTATAACTAGATTACAAATGTATATGCAGTACCTTTACCATTCATGCATCTTATACAATTGTTTGAGCTTGTTTTTAAAAAAATATCTTACAAAGTCTTCTGACTCTCTGGGTGGTATCTGCATCATTCTGTTCAGTAAACCTCCCAAAACTAGACTACATGAAAGAAAATGTGACGGCCACATAACTGTCATAATCTCTCTGGGATTTTGTTTGTTTTAACGCATTACAACAGAGTGCTAGAGATGCTCAATCAATTTAGGTACAGCACAAAATGTGCTCTAACATATCCTGCTGACTCCTAAAAAAAGAAATTAACTAGCAAGGCATAATCTTTGAAGGGAAAGTACGGTAAAAGAGGATTTGTTATTTCCATTTTTGTTTACCAGTTCCTTTTTCCTATCTACTTTTCTGTTATCATTTCTGTTACTTGTTGTGGGAACATTTTGCTTAATCCAGCGTGGGTTGTAAAAAAGAATTCGCTGCCTTGCAGCTGAACTCGCAGCGTGTTTGAAACTTTTGTGAATCATGTCTGAGGTCAGCAGGAGCTCTCACTTCCTCCCACAGCAGACAAACAAAGTTTTGGCTCCCACCATGTTGTTTCTCTTTTAAAACTTTTGTGAATTCAGGTATTTACTTCCCTCCATTGAATGTACTCTGTCAGATATTAATCTATTTTAATTCACGTGTTTATTACAATAAATTAAATCCCCATGCATAGATCTATTTAATTGGAAACATTGATCCATATGTTGATTTTGGTGTTAGTCTAAAGGTCCGGTTTTGCTTATATGAGTTAGATTATATGAATGTTACTTCTGTGGATATCAGTAAGTGTCAGTGTGTCAGGCATGCAAATATTAATTCTAAATCTTCTCACATACATTACACAGAGCCTTCTTACTGCACATAGCATGATAATGTTACATCCCACCTGATCGTGTGGTTAAAGGAGGCACTGAGGATCTGGTTGTTGTCCTTAGAGAAGCTCAGACAGGTCACACCTTTGTTGTGAGCATGCTCAAACCTGCGCAGGCACAAACCACTCTGGATCTTCCACACCTTCCGCAACAACACAGACACATGTTAATTTTTTTTGGGAGAGGGGATGTACACACTTTTGTAAGACAGTTTTATAAGATCCAACCTTTATTTTTCCATTCTGGGCTCCAGTTGCCAGTAGATCTGTATCCTGACTGAAGCACATACACAGCACAGCATCATCCATCATCATGAAGCTATCTTGGGCCTGATACTTTAAATCCTAATTCACCCATGCAAACACACACACACAAACACACATAGACACACACATATTTACACACAGAATAGACACATAATGAAATAAACAAAATGACAACAAAGATAAACTCAAAACATTAATTTGGAAATATAAAGAATATAAGAAGTCTCAGCTTACCTTACTAATTTTTCCAGTGTTAAAGCTCCAGACCTCAATGAACCCGTCAACCGACCCGGTGATTAAGTACTTGCCATCAGGAGAGAAACGGGCGCACTCCACATGCGACCGTCGTCCAAACTGCAGTTTAAAGCGACACACATCGTAAACATCATCTTCCTGAAAACATGCTTGCTTATTTGGTTTTCTGCCTGTGATTCAGATGCACTGAGAAAATAAAACACAAATCAATATCAAGCCACCTCAGGGAGGCATTCAGTTTTCCACCGTGCTGCAGTCTAAAGTTGTGTAGGCTGACCAGTATAACCTTGGGCAGAGAAAAGCAAGGACAAGCAACTCAGGCTGCTCCATCTGGATGCAAGTGATGAAGGCACAGCCAGAGACCAAGACAAGTGCCTTCAGGTGAGGAAAGCAATTAGGTTTGTGTGTGTATGTGTGTGTGCCAAATATAGTTTTGGGTTTATAAAGAAGGAGATACTTGATATGAAAAGCCTAAAGAAACGACTTATTTACTGTGAATTCACTGACACTACCTTGATGTGGCGGTACAGCTGGGTTGGAAAGCTTTCTTTCTCCACCGGTCTCTCCTTGTTGCCAGACGTGTCGATGTTCATGTCGGGGGAGAGATTATCTGGATACTGCTGTAGTCTCATAGACTGCGGAACAGGGATTAAGAACAGTCGAGAGAAAACATGATGTAGTTGTGGCTTTTTAACTCAGTCAAACTCAAGGTCTCAGTAAAACCAAGAATTCTTACAAATGCCAACTTATTCAAGTATGTGAATGAGAACAGCTCCCAAAACAATGAAAAATATGCTTTTGGTCAATTCTTGAAGTTTCAGATTTGCAGATGTCCTCTTGCAGCTTTATAATTTAGTACAATAATACCCTGGGTCCTGCAGCCAAAACACTATCAACATAGATCATTTATACTTTTTGGTTTTGCAAGTGAACCAGTTCTGTCCCTTGAAATATGTTACTGCCACCTGCACAACCAACGTGGGCATCATCGAGAACCTCTCACTGAGAAAAATGTACCAAAAAATAGCAAAATAAGTAAATAAATAAAAATAGGACATTTTTGGAATTACTACAAAGTTTGATAGTCATAAGCTTAGTGTTAAATATTGCTATTTCAGTGCAAGCTAAATTCAGCCACACACAAAACAGTTGTGATTGTAACAAACAATTCAATGTAAAGTTGAAGAAGTTGATGAAGTTAATGCCGTTGGATTAATTTAGTGCATGAACACTTCCAGTCCCAAGTATATCATTAAATATTCAGAACTAAATGACCAAAGTTACGATTCAGAAAAATACATCCTCAGTTATTATTTAAGAGTTAAACTCTCAAAAGCTTTGAAGCTAATCATGACTGAACATTTCCAGAAAATCCGTTGAAGAGTGCTAAAGTGTGTTTCTGTGCACCACCATTGTGCAAATATTAAGAATTTGGTGCAACAAAATACACACCAGGTGCCGCAAATTTCCCAGTAAAGAAGGCAACAAGAAGCTAATCCATCCATCCATCCATCCATCCATGGAGCCTATCACAGCTGGCATTGGAGGTGGGGTACACCCTGGAAAAGTCTACAGACCATTGCAGGGCTAAGAAGCTAGTCAAACCTCAAATGAATGAAAACAATGTGGAAACTCTGTTGGGAATATGAAATATATGTTTGATTTATGTTTTAATTTAAAGAAGGCTACAGTGTCGTCATCACTGTACTGAGTCATGTCATGTTTTCATATTTCATGTTTTCATATATGTGTATAAGTTTCAGTGAACGCTGAAGTCACCTGCTTCGTGTATATCATGATTAAATCTGTTTCATATTTTTTTTTGCTTTTTGCTTTTTTTGGTGCTTCTATGTTTTTCATGTGCAAATTATAAATGTGTGTGACATCATCGTTTTCCTAGCTGAGCCTCACTAACTTCAAACCAGTGAGAAGACCTCAGACTGAATAAAAAATACAGAAAATCTCTCATCTAACTTTGGCAGGTAGAATGTGTGTTCATAGGACACCATCATTAATATTAAGAAGCTCATGAAAAACATGTTTTCAGGGGAGAAATGAGGGAGATGGTTTGAGATCAATCAACGAGTCCTACATTGATTAAGTAGCTTCCCTTGTCACATAATTAGAGTGAGTTTACAGAGGAATATTGATCAGTATACTCACACCGACTTGTTCCAGGAGCCCCATGAGGCGAGAAGGAGGCACCACACTGACCTCCCTCACCAGCGCCTCTGCTATTGCCCTGCGCCGCTTCTCCTTGCTGCTGCCTTTGGGGTATGCCTGCAGTGAGATTGAAGAGATGTTACTCTGTAAACAGCTCACTGATGCAGTCAAGTAAGGGATGCTTTGTTTGTCTCACCTCACGGGGGTCAAAGTAGGAGCATGTCAGCAGGTTTTCCAAATGGGTGTACCTCTCAGGCTGCGTCTGCTTCAACATGATCATGGGGTCAGTTTGTCTGAGGAGTGAGCGAGCTGCTCCCACCTCCCTCATTTCAATGAGCTCCATCACAACCTGTTCAAGAGATCAGCCTTCATTAGATGCTGCTAATTGAAAACAGATCAAACCGAGAGAAACACAAGCAAAGCTCACCTGCTCATATAGATCAATAAGTGTGTTGTCAGGCAACTTGAGGGACTCAATAGCCAGCAGGACGGAGTCCCAGTGGCCGCTTTTTATATCTGCAATGAAACTGTCGATGCTCTCCACTGTGTTGAGTGACACGGTGGTTTCCTCCTGTAAGGTGGTCAGTGTTCGGTACAGGTTGTTTTCCTTGAGGTACTGCATGATCAGACGGATCACACTAGAGAAGGAAGGTTAATGTTACAACCACACTGTAAAAACAAACTGTTGTTTTTATGGTGAAAAATTGGCAGATGTGGTTGCCAGACTTTTACCTTAATAAATACAGTATAGCTTTTTCTAATATTGCAGTGAAAGGATATTAGTACTGCTGATTTCAAGTATAAGGTTGGCATTTTATGCCCTATTTCAAAATGTCTGTAGATGTTATGATGAAAAACTGCCAAACGATGACAGCAAAAGACCGTAAAGTATGTCTTTAAATATTACAGTGTTTTACTGTATAATTAACAGTCTCTGATATAAAATACTACTTTATTTTGAATAAATTCTCTCAAAATGGGATATAAATAAAGGTTTTGAAATATGACTGTGTTTTACTGTACACAGTCATATTTCATGGCATATTTTACAGCCTTTTACTGTCATGGTTTGGCAGTTTTTCACCGTAAAGTCATACAAGCATTGCTTTTATTAGTTTGTGGCCAGGGTTCGGTCATATACAAACACCACTATCATTTCTCTGTGGAAGCGATTCTCTATCTTCTGGCGTATCTCGACTAGTAGAGGGCAGCATCAGTGTTTATCACTTCTGTCACACTGAGTCTGTGATCAACTGTTTTATTTTCAGATGCTCCCACACATGTCACTGTCTGTTCCTGCTAAAACAAAACAAGAGCAGGGCTCCTGCTTCATGTGGACTTCTTTAATCCCACTTTAGAGCCACCTGCTGGCCATTCTCACAACTCTCTGTTGCATCCCACTCTGTTGTCACTCCATCAGCATCACACTGCAGGAAGTTTTTTTTTTATGATCTTTCACGTGCGCTTTTGTCCAGAGACATGCATCAGTGGCATTTGCCTGGTGACCGGATTAACATCACCCACCTCTCATGCTCTGTGCATGCTACATTTTCTCCCATTTAACCTCCCACCATAAGATGAGTTTGGCAGCAATGTGTACGTTTCCCCACAGGATGACTACCTAACTAACAAACCTATAAAAAAAGCACACCCACATCCTCACCAGGGGTGGAGAGTCTTCTAAATCAACAGGCACATGTGGATGAAATAGACACTATGTATAGTGACTGCAAAACAGCCAAGACCGCCTCTCTCTCTCTATCTCCTTTTCTCAGCATAATCAGCAAGAACATCCGATTAAAAGGTTCAAGGCGACCAATTTCTCCTGTGAGGTTGCTCAAAGCCTCAGAGAAAACTGCTGCATATTGACCACATAAACAGTATATTAACAATGCGCGCAAATCAGGGATTATACGAGTATAACGCCACATGGGTACGCAGGCAATAAATAACAGCGTGGCACAAGAAGCTTGATGTAAAGGTGCGTTATTGTAGTTGTTTATTGCTTTGAATTAAACATTTAAGCACACGTCATATCCTTTGAAAAATAGAATAAACTTTCCTCAAATGATCACCACAGATGGAATAAACAGTAGATACAACCTTCAAGCTTAGTGCGTAATCGTAACAGACCCACGCACCTCTCACATATTGGAGAAAATGTGTGTTTTCTGTTTGTACAGGTGGTCTTAAAATGATTACTTTTATGTCATCATCATCATCACCAAACTTGTCATTTATTTAAATAAGAAAGCGCACTTACTCCGAGGGCTCCATCTCCGCAGCCATGCTGATGTTGTCTCCTGCTGTTGCCGCACCGGACTAAACGGTGTGGAGGCTCGGCTCGGGCTCGGCGCTCGCTAGAGCCACGTGAAAGTCGTCTGCTGTGGACCACCCACTACACGTGCTTCTCTTGTGTCTCATTTTTGCAGCGGGCAGCAATCCCAAACCTTGTGACTGCCGCTGCCACATAAAGTCTTGGAGCTACCCCCTCCTCCTCCTCCTCTTCCTCCTCCTCCTCGTCTTCCTTCATTCCTGGCGCATGCCGATGTCTAGAAGAAACATTTTGGGCACGTTGTGTGCAGGAGACGCAGTCAGCCACGACAACAGCAGCATCAGCACCACGGACAGAACCTCGTGGCTCAGAGCGTGCTTGTCTTTTAGGAAACCATTGTGCAGGCGAGCCAAAAGCTCGCACCAAACGTCCTCTAACGGGAAAAAATCACCTCAGTGCTCATCAATATGCAGATCCAGAGCTGGGTGCGTCTGCGCCTTATTTCGCACACTTTATCCCCGCGTACATGGTGATTACCAGCCATCACTGCCCCCCCACCCCCCCATGTAATTACACACTGCGGGTGTGAGTCTGTGGGCTGTGAGTGTCAATCAGCTGCAAGACTTGGACACTTCAATGCGAATTTAATCTGCATGCCTCTTTTTATATAGGCCCACATGAGCAGATGAACCTGTTGGTGAGCAGGTCTCCTTAATCCATAACACAGGTTTCATCACTATTCCACAGAACAACCTTGCAGAGCCCTTATTGTCAGAGCAGCGTGGATGCCAAACCACGCGTACAAGAATAGATGCAAATACGTGAGGTAATTAAAATCCAGCCTACACTGTAATGCAAGAGTCTAACTTTAGATCTGCATAGTAGAAACAGAATGAATACAGATAAAGACAAGTAACACGTACACAAAATATGTGAATATTAATTAACAAGTCAGGTGAAGATGGATTTGATTGATAATTAATACTTTGTCTTGTGGATCAGATGCAATATGTCTTTCTTTGGCTTCCCTTCTGTGGCTGTTAAAGCTCTGCTCACAGACCAGCAGCAGTATGAATGCCCCTAATGAAAGATTTATTTGACCCTTGTGTTCCTTTGCGGACTCAGAGATGTGGAAGGTGTGGTAATGTACTGCAGAAGAGGGTGCAAGGAAGTAAGTAAGGAAATGATCTCCTTTGAAATGCATGATAGTAATCAAAGATAGAGCATCAGCCTCTGTTTGTGAGATCTGACATCTTCATCTTTCATTTTCTGAACTTTCTTTTACACTCCCCTTATGAACACAGAAAATTATGTCTGAATACACAGCTGAGTGTACAGAATTCGGATTCAGAGGAATGTGTAATGTCAGTGAGATGTATTTCCATTGCTCCCAGAGCTGTGATGGCCGAGTGGTTAAGGCGTTGGATTCGAAATCCAATGGGGTTTCCCCGCGCAGGTTCAAATCCTGCTCACAGCGATAAAGACCTCCCCTTTAATCACTGCGATTAAAGAAGAAGTTAGTGCTGAAAGGTGAGCTACCAACTTCACTCAACGTGACATATTGATCAATACAAAGCCTCTGGGTCAACAGTCACTACTGTGAATTAAATACCTGATTTGATGCTCACATATATGGACACACATTGCATTAAATGTGTAATTTGCGACTTATTTAAGGGACAGTAAGTTTAACCTACAGAGATATTCGAGTAATTGCACAGCTGGTCAGCTAAACCTGTAAAAGTGTGAACAGAAACTCATAGAATAAATGCAGAATAACGTAAGGAAGTGGACATCTCTTGAACACCCTAATCTCCTGAATTCCCTGAACGTCCCTGACGTAGCTGTAGCTCAGGTATCCTATCCTGACATATCGCGAGAACAGCCCGAGAGCTTCTGAGAGCCGCACTCCGCACAGGTGAGCGCTAATTGACTATGAAACCACGCTATGTGAGCGACAGTTTTCTCATGAAGGAGCCTTTTACACGGTGAGTGTTGTATATTCTTGAACTCTTCTGAGTTAAATTTCAAACATTTGCTCATATTAAGACGCATTTCTTCCCCCCTCTCCATCAAAGTGTACGAAACATGCCGCTGAACAACAACCCCCAGGTGAGTACAATTAAGGTAGATCACCTGTACTCACATGACCTTTACTGTTTGTAATGTGTGTGTGTTTCTAGAAATGTCAATTAGATGGACAGATTTACACAATACAGAACTGTTTATGAATAATCCATGTATTTCATGGACCATATTACTCCTCTGTGTCTCTGCTGTTGTCTTTCAGAAGGTACAGAGTGCAGCTGCCAGACTGGCCAAGCTGCCAGTTGTTCGCTCAGCTTGTACCAAACTGTCAGTCTTGTACATTGACACTAAATGCAGCCACCCCAACCTGAAGTCTGTGTGTGAGGGGCTGGAGAGCAGCGTGACAGCCATAGTTTCACCTGTCATTGTTAAACTGGAGCCACAGAGTGAGTAGTACACTCAGGCCTAACATTTTTTCTAATCCCTGTTTATGCCAGTGAATTTGCATTAGGGCTGCAACTAACGGTTGTCTTTAGTATCAATTAATATGTTAAAAAAATGACTTTAAAAGTTATTAAAGTTTTCAGACTGGATGGCACAGGCAGACAGGTTGCAATGCTTTCATTTGATGTCCTTTTAGGCTGATTATTTTACCCAAAAAGAGACACAATACCTAAACAAAATACTTAAAATGTCTTGAGTCGGCTTCCTCGTCCATTTTGACCAGTTTGTTTAAGAAAATGAACTTTTTTGTTTGTTTTCACTTGATAGCTCATATTAATCAAGTCATTCTGTGTTTGGCTATTTAAATCAATATAATTAATTCATTTAAAATGTAATACGCCTAAGTGATTTATAAGCAGCTTAACCACCAAACATAGGCGGAACTATAGACAGTGTGATTGCAGTGGGGTTCATGGGCTTGGAGTTTTAGCAAAGGCCTGCCAGAGATATCTTACAAGCTTTCACTTTTCTCTTATCTTAATTAGTAAAACAGACGTCAGAAAGTTAGATATGTTTTAACTCAATTTAGACCAAATATACATATTACTATGTTTAGCCTTCGTAGGGTCGTAGCTTTTAATAAATTATTTCAGTTCTAATGTACATCAAAGGTTTATTGGGGATCTATAACAGTGTTTCATAATCTGAACTATAACAGAAACACTCTGAAAGGCAGAGTGCTGAATAAATGTTTTATAAACTAAAAGACTATCAATAATAAATGATGTGATGTCGACAGTTTACATAACCCCATTACTAACAAGTGATCATTTAATCCTCGATAACATGTACCAAAATAAATAATTCCCTTTGACTAATACATTTTAGCAGGTCAACAGCTCTACATGAAGGTGCTTGGTATATTTTTCAGTAATGCTTCACTGTCTGGATTTATCTCCACAGTTTCCATTGCAAATGATGTTGCATGTAAAAGTCTTGACTGGCTGGAGACTACGTTCCCAGGGATTCATGCACCCACAGAGGAGGTAACTTTTTCTTTTAAATCTTAATGAGCCACACAGATTTCTCCTCAAACAGCACAAGCAGCTGCCAGCATCTCTCCTGAATTTATTCTGTTTCACCCAGATTGTTGCCAACGCCAAGAACAAGATGCATGAGATTCAGGATGTGGTGAGCATTGCAGCTAACGGGACTGTGGACTGTGTACAGCACACAGTCACGTGGCTGATGGGCAGGGTGCAACAAGCTGATGACCAGGCTGACCGGCCGCTTGTGGAGAGAGCCATCAGCGTGGCCAGTACGGGACTGGACTCTGCTCTGAACATGTCAGAGGCTCTGATGGACCGAGTGCTTCCTCCCACTGAAGAAGATAAAAGTACGTATTTCACTGAGTTACTGATGAAACAAGTCACATCCAGAACTTACGCCTGCCTTTGTGTGTGTCACTGAAAGTACCTTCTTCATGACTTTCCAGAAGAAGAAGCTCGCTTGTTGGAGGGGTTTGAGGTGGCCACGCTGAAGAGGAGTTACCCTGTGCGACTCGGTTCACTCGCTGCCAAGGTGTGCAGGAGGACCTACCACATTGTTGGGCCCAAGATGCAATCTGTTCAGGTGTGCTGTGAGTACGGTTTAAAGGAAATGCTCAACATTTTTGGAAATGTGCTTATTTGCTCAGATGAAAGCGTCAACACCGTCTAATATCTGTCCATTAAATATAAAGCGACAGCCAGCAGCTGGTTAGCTTAGCATGAAAACACTGTTTTAATCCATACACAGCAAACTGGTTAGAGTTATGTGACTAATACTGAGTTTTTAGCTGGTTGCCTGGCAACCTCACATGGATGGCAAGACTTCAGTGGTATTGATTTTCTCATCTAACTTTAAAATAAAATTAATAAGCACATTTCCCAGAATGTCAGATCCTTTAACTTTTGAAGGGGTCACAGTAAATATAATTTTGACAAATATATTTTCTTTGTAATGTTTTTTTTCTGCAGTTCTTATGAAGCTATGTAACATTCACTCAAGTATTTATAGGACAAACATGTATTTTTAACACAAGTCTAATGTGACAGCAACATAGGCTGCTTTTAAACTCATCATCACATACATCTTGGCTAAATAAGTCCTTTACTCCACAGGTCATGGAGAACTTGTCCAGGTCTTCAGGTCTGGTTCTGGACCTCTTGACCAGCTGGCAGACCTGGGTCTGGAGCGTTCAGGGGCTGCCTCAGTACATGCAGCATCAGCTTATATCTGCGTTCTTCTTCGTCTACCAGATGTATAACTTAAGTTGCCCACCATCCCAAAACCACCATCACTCTAACCACGATAGTTGTCCCAATGCTGATGAGACTTCAACTCCCAAGAACGTGGTCCAAGTCCTCCCACAAACTACACCTCCTACCTGCCGAATGAGGAAGCCAGTCAAGACGCCCGTGTTTGAGAGCGGGTGTAAAGTTAAAGGATGTGTTCGTCGCTGACAGTTACTGTAATTATTTGATGTACATATGTTTGTGTGCTGATTTATGACCCAGAGCCCTTAAGGACATGCAACTGAATATTGGCCTCAATAAAAAAAAATTGAACATTCATGAACTTTGATTCTTTTAGTCTGGCAGCTGTTCAGATAAACAAGCCACCGCTGCAAGTGACGATCGGGGACAGGTAGAGTTCATAGCATTGGCAGTTTATGATAATTTATTGATCCTGAGGGAAATTCAGGTACTATAAAACATTTGTTTTGTGTGGCCGAGTATAGAAGCTAAACCTGCTCAGTGTTTTTCCATGTGATTGCAGCGTTCACTTTTAAACTAGTATGACTGACCTGCAGCTTCTAAAAGGTTTTTATAAGCCTGATTTCATTCAAAGCTAGAAAACTATGCACACTAAAATTGCATGTCATACATTCTTACACACCCCGCTGTGGCTTGGAGGTAGAGTGGGTCGTCCACTAATCAGATGATCGGTGGTTCGATCCCCAGCTCCTCCAGTCTGCAGAATGCTGAAGTGTCCTTGGGCAAGATACTGAACTAGTGAACATCAGTGTGCGAATGTAAAACTGATGAGCAGTTGGCACCTTGCATGGCAGTCTGTGTGTGAATGAGATGTAGTGTAAAAGCGCTTTGAGTGGTCTGAAGACTAGAAAGAAAAACATGTTTACCCTTTTCTATGGTTCCATCCAGGTCTGTTGCATATGTTGGCTGCTGCAACTGAACCTTAAATTAGTATCATTCATAACACCTGCGTTGACCGTTTCATGTGAAAGGTGTATTGCATGTCATGACTGGTTTATCTGCCATTATTTCAAAAATAAAATGACACCAGCAAATTTCAGCAAAACATGAGTTTATTTGACTTTTTGATTTCACTTTTGGCTGGACTCTGACTTGGATGTGGATGCTCTCAGAGAAGAAAGGCGGCGTCTCTTGGCGATCTGTTCCTGGCGCTTCTCCTTAGCCTCCTGTTAGCAGGAACAAATGTGTGTCAGTAAAATGTTTCAACACATCCAAAAAGCTGACACTTTGACACAGGTTACTCATCCCAAAACACAAAGTAACAGGATTCCTCAACATTACGTAATTAACAAGTACTTAGATGTCTTTTTGTCACGTCTCTTCGATGCCAGTGGTTTACTGAAGACATTTCTTCAAAAACTAAATTAACTGGTAATGAGAACCATGGCCCTATACTTTAACTTTAAATGATGCTGCCCTATTGGTTAAAGATTTAAGAAGAATGAAACGTTACCTTCATCCTCTTAGCCAGCAGCTTGGCGTACTCAGAGGCCTCCTCCTTGTTCTTCTGAGTGCGCTGTCTCTTGAGGGAGATGCGGCGGCGCTTGTGCTGCAGCACACGAGGCGTCACCAGTCTCTGGATCCTGGGAGCCTTAGTTCTGGGCTTCTTGCCTACGAGACAGAGAGAGAGAGAGGGGATCCAGTTAATATTGACCATGTGAATAAATGCCAGGCGTGGTAAAGATGGTTAGGTGATGGTACAGAATTTGCCCACTGGCCACCTTTACTCTAATAGCTGAAGTGTTTTTATAGATACAAATGAGGTGTCACTACTGAGCGTCAACACCATCAAGACTGATGAAAACCAAAATATGTAACTCCTACAGTGTTTTAGCTTTTTCATCCAATAAACAAACTCATTCCTACAAACATGGTTTTCTATAAACACAAGCATTTCAGCAGTGACCAACTCCACTGAACAGTTGAGGCATAAACTCAGAATAACTGTCAATCTACAGCTTCTAGTTGTGCCAAGTGAAGATTAGTGTCAATTACACAGATTACCAGGCCTGGATCTCAGCTCGTACACTAGACTTTGTACAAAGTCAAAATGTGTTACCCAAATAAAGACAAGACAATTTCTGTTCAGATTTATGTTACTTCATGTTTATATGCACTAGTCAGACTTCTCTACATAAACCAGTTTTCTTACTTGAAATTATAGACGTAATCATCCCATCTGGCCTCAAGTTCTTTTGTGCGTATGCATAATGCAATTTTTAAATTAAGAAAGCCCAAGAGACACGAACAGGAAGAGGAGCTGCAAGAGAGATTTATGTTCTTGGTTTCCAAAGTTTTGTCTGGCAGAGACACAAACGTGCAGGGTGGAACTTTTGTCTCCCCCTTCTGTCGGCGGGTCCTTATGACATACTGTATGTCTCAGCACACTTGTAGTCTACTCGTCACTACTACCCCCCTTCAGCTCTGGCGAACCAGTCATTGGTGTTTGATGTAAAACATCGCTACCGTTGAGCCAGACAAGTACACGGCACAAAGCTTCAGAGATTTATCTGGCAATAAGCAGCGTAATCAGAGTTGTGTGAATTTGTTTGACAAGGGCTTGAATGAAGTGGATGTTCATTAATATAATATACAAATATACAAGTACTGCAACTTTAAATCATTGACTAGAAAACTTGATGTTCCTCAGTCTCTGCATCTTATAAGCCATGTGATACAGAGTAATAATGTGTGTGTATAGGTCTACTACACTGATGTGTTTTTATTGTAAAACTTGGCCTTGGCACATGCTAAAAAATTAAAATGACTTACAATCTACAACTAACATTAGAATTGTGACAGCACATCACCCTTAACAAAGTACTTAAGACAACTTTTCAGACAAAGTTTAAGTACCGAGCCCCAAGAAGTACTTTAAATCTCTGTTTTAACCACAAATTTTTATATCCTTGAGCTCAATTTTTAATCTCATCTTGAAGAAACCCACTTTACCCAATAACACACTTAACTGCCACCTACAATCATGTGGCTCACAGCCTCAGGCTTCAATGGAAGTCAAATAAATACCAAATTAAAACTGTTATCCAGTGATGCCAAGAACACCTGGAGGCTTAAGTAAAACGTCTTACCTTCTTTAGTCAGAGGTCTCCTCACAACGTACTGCCTCACGTCATCCTCCTTAGCCAGATTGAAGAGCTTGCGGATCTTGCTGGCCCTCTTGGGACCAAGACGGCGAGGGACGGTGCTGTCGGTCAGCCCGGGAATGTCCTTCTCACCTGAAAACAATCGAGAGCAGAGGAAGATGAGTCAAAACAGTCAAGCTGATAAGTTCACTTCACTAATTCCAGTCCTTACATCTTGCACGATTTCCACTACTTCACTAAAGCAACACAAATCAGGAGACCACACTCGTGGAAATCTGGTCCATCAACAGGACAAAAAAGAAATTAATTTTTCACACGGCTGCATTTAGTAATTTCATAAAATAAGCAACAGCTTTAGTGGCATTTTGATAGTGTACATGAGACACAGTGAGAGAGCAATGCAGTTCAACCATCCACTGATCCAGGACCTGGTTGCATCTGGTAAAGCAGCTCCACAGTTACTCTGGCAACACGCTGTCCCACCTTAATGACTACAGACCAATCAAAAAGGGTCTACTGGTGTGCCATAAACATCACTTTCAAGTGATATTAAAGTTATCCTCAAGCGGACTCATGGTAATTAAGATAAACCTGGACTGTGTAGCCACTGAGAATTACTGATTTGTGAATAGTTTGATTTCCATAAAATGGACTGAACTCGTTACCTTTCTTGACGATGACCAAGTTCAGAACGCTGAGGTTGGCATCAACGATGCAACCGCGGACAGACTTGCGCTTGCGCTCGCCAGTCCTGCGGGGACGGTAGCAGGAGTGTCCCTTGCTGAGCAGCAGGCGCACACGGCCGTGGGTCAGCACACCCTGCTTCATGGGGAAACCCTGCTTGTCATTGCCTCCGCTGATGCGCACTACATAACCCTGCAGGAGTAGAGAAAACAGGTTGTTACTTCCCAGCTTTTCCATTTGAGGTACCTGGTACAGTGTCTCAAAGAAACCTTCCAACTTATATTCATAATTTCACAGAATTTTTAATCAGGTAGGGCTGCAAATTTCCAGGACTTTGAAGGACTGAGACTGTAGTTTGATAGCCAACTGCACTTCAATAACCATGTGCAGGAGCCACTGTGGCTATGAAGGTAGAACAGGACTTCCATTAATTGGTGACAGCTCCTTCTGTCCACATGTGAAGGTATCCTTGAGTTAAGACACTGATACCCAACTGGTCCCAATAGCCAGGCCAGTGCCTCGTATGCTAGAAATGCAGCCCAATCGCCATTTCCTCAGCCCAGCGAGCCTTTTCAGAACTTGCCAAACCCAACTTTGGATCGCTGACTTTAGGTACACAAGTAGTTTCTTTGAAGGTGCAAGGCAATTGTGAGAGCGATGCTGTTTCAAGCAGACATGGTTACAGTCTGGTCACATCTGGTAGCTGCTCTGCCGTTTATCTGGCAACACACTGTCCCCCCTTAGTGACTACAGACCAGTCAGAAAGGGTCTACTGGTGTGCCACATGCATCACGACTACAAAACACATGTTCAGCGAGTCAAATTTACATGAACACTCTGGCAAGAAAGCATCACAACTTTACCTTCCACTCATCTCCCAGGGGGTCAGCGGGCACCTCAGTGGCCATACGCTTCTCATAGAAGGTACGCAGCTTGCGCTCATCATCGACTTCAATCAGCTTCTGGCAGCCAGTAGCGGGGAATGAGATGTTCAGCTGGAAAAGAGATGCAAAACAAATGTTAATACATGGCGTCAAAAGTCCTCATGCAGGCAGGTGTAACAGGTAAGGTACTGTACTTATATAGCGCCTTTCTAGTTCTCCTACCACTCGAAGCGCTTACATTCACACACACATTTGTACTTGGCATTGGCTGCAATGCAAGGTGCAAGTTTTAGGAGCTAACCATTCAAAAACAATTTGGGGTTCAGTATCTTGCCGGGGCCGGGGCTCGAACCGCCGATCATCTGATTAGTGGACTGGACCCGCTCTACCTCCGAGCCACAGCCACCCCAAGGTGAAGCAGGGATAAATAGGGCACAACTTAAGTTACTGCTGGACAAAAAAATACGCCTAGTTCATTATAATTCAGATAATGGGTTCAAGTTTGAGTAGCAGACCGGTTCACTGGCTCGGAGGCCTGTTAGCTTCTCCGCCGGCTACAACTCATAGCCCGCTTTACGTTAGCGTTAATACCGCCGGTTAAACTGCCCACATTATGAACAGGTGAGGCGGATAACACGTCAAGTTAAAGTCACGTTAGCCACTAAAGTTTAAAAACTCTTTAACGGGGTCAACGGACACTTTGCCTCGGTGCACATTTCTCTCAGTGTGCCGCCATGTTTCTCCAGCTCACTAGCTGACAGACTCGTCCAGCGCTGGTTTGTATTACAATCAAAGCTCATCCTCCGTGTCAAAGCCGCGACTGCTACATTAAACTAGTCCGCTTTAAAGTTCACAATCATGGCATCCATCGTGCAGGAGTATTTTTAAAGAAAACAGCCGTTCAAACAGATTTATAGTGAGGGGAAACATTGTACCTTCATTTTGCCAAACCGGCCCAACGACGGTCCGCCACGGAAAAGAGACCGGATATCCGCGCCGTGGTCTCACATAGGCCTGAAATGTTCTCGCGAGAACTGGCTCGCTCCCATCAGACTCAAGCTGAAGGTTATTAAACAAATTTAACACCAAAAAAAAATAAAGTTAACGACTGAAACTGCATTAACTGACTAACTAAGTTATTAATTAAACAAACCCATATCATAATGTGTTAATTTAATATCTTTATTAGTTAAAAGTGTGTTTGTTTCATGTAAAAACGCCACATTCAGAGTTTGGCGCACAAATAATCTGCAACTCAAACTATGTGTCTACTTTATTATGTATCTACTTATGTGCCTGTTTTTGTTTGCATATATAAAACTATAAATATAAAAGAACCCGCTCACAATATATGAAAAGCTGAAGATTAGTACAAAGTATTTTCCTTAAACTCAAACCAAGATAAAGTTAGAGTTACATGAACAAATGAACCATATTAATTAATGGTTATGATCATGTGAGTGTATATTTATAACATCACAATGAAAGCATTATTGACTCACTGAGCATGCGTCAGAGTGTGCCAGAGAGTCGTTAAGCAGCTGTGATGTCAAGATAGTTACCATCCCACTCAAGTCTACTCTTCAAGAATACTGATGACATGTCGTCGGCCGCTTCAGCATGTTTGAAGGCAGCAGCTGAGCAAAGTTCCTCATTTTAGAGTGAAAAACAAACCTCTGTATGAACTCAGCAACATGAAGACAACAGTTTAAAACAAATATGGCGTTGCGACAAAAGTCATGCTGATCCAAAGACACCAGAGAGAGCTCATATAGAGCAACAAACGAGGATAGAACAGATGAATGAACACAACATTTGTTAAATACTTAAAATTCAACATAAAGCTAAAAAAAAACCTAATTAGTGGTTAAATAAGTATAATCAGCAAAATGTAGTTTAAAACAATAATGCAGAGCGGACCTTGTTAGTGGTACATTAAGCAGTATCTGATTATTATTGAACTATTGTTCATTTATTTTAACATAACTACTCTATATACCGTTGGGGAACTTAATTCACTGTTGAACAGGGGTTCTCGAAGTGTGTGGGGCAGGTCCCCCTAGTGGGGCATAGAGCCACTGCAGGTGGAGTAGATAACCAGGAAGAACAAATAAGAGTTTGCTGATGCTGTCGTGTTGACCTTTATTTCACTTAAATTCAACTTGATGATTGCCAATAAAAATGTGTGGTGTGAACTTTTTCAGCTTCTGAAGGGAGGCATGCCAGAAAAGAACTACTGCAGTAAAACAAAACAGCGTCTTATAATCTGTAGTAACTAATGGCTGCTGAATAAATGTAGTAAAGAGTGCAAAGAAATCTCATTTTAAGTGTAAAATAACATAAAATAGAAATAAAATAATATACAAGTTTATTTATCTTGAGGGGGATTGTAGTTGCAATAATGCAAATATAAAATATCAATACAGGTGTTATTGTAAATTTATCGAAATAACTCTAACTCTAAATAACTCTCTAATACATCACTACTACACTACTGTGGATGTATGCCACAAAATCCAAAATATGGCAATACCAAAAATATGAACAAGCGTGGGACTTTAAATTGCTCGTATCTCAAGATGTTTTTCGGTGAGGTCCATATAGATCCATGTAGATGCTGATTGCAACCCCCTTGTTTTACACTCATAATAAATAATAATAAAGAATAATAATAAATAATAATAAAGAAGAAACTATGGTGAGCACAAAATGCACCAAAAACACAAAAGGGCCAGTGTTTAGTTTGTCTGTTCTGGGCTACCGTAAAAACACGGTGGTTCCACAATGGTGGATTCTTTGGAAAAGTACCCACAATGTTTGTTGATATAAAAGTCCCATTCTGTGGTAACAAAAACATAATAATTCTTGTTTCCAGGTGATTATACACAAGCACTGTCGCCTGACAGTAAGAAGGTTCCTGTTTTGAAGCTCGGCTGGGGCCTTTCTGTGTGAGTTTGGATGTTGTCCCTGTGTCTGTGTGGTTTCTCTTGCTTCCTCCCACAATCCAAAGACATGCATTTAGAAGGTTAATTGAAGAAGAGATACTTTTTTATTAATCCCTCGAGGGGAAATTCTTTTTTCACTCAGTTTTACATGCATTTTAACACACACACACACATGTTTATGTACACATGGTTCACATGCAAATGTGGAGAGAGATGGTGGAGTGATGGGCAGCCACCCAGAGCAGCGCCCTGCGAGCAGTTGGGGAGGGGGTTCAGTGCCTTGCTCAAGGGCACCTCAGCAGTGCCCAGGAGGTGAACTGGCACCTCTCCAGCTACCAGTCCACCACCATACTTTGTTCTTTGTTGTAATTGGTGACTCTAAATTGGCCATAGGTGTCTATGTGCCCTGCGCTAGGCTGGGGGACTTGTCCAGGGTGTACCTAGGATAGGCTCAAGCCCCACCGTGACCCTGATGAGGATAAGTGCCCCCTAAATGTGACACACTGGAGCTTTAAACGTGGACAAAAAAGTTAGATTCATATTTGTAATGTGACAGTTTAATCCCTGATGTAAAATTGTCTTTATACGTGTTTATTTATTATTATTTTTAATCATTGTTTTAGGTTAATCGTCCTTCTCTTAAGCTGGTTGTTCATGTTTTATAATAGAAAGTAAACTAACCGAAGGCGGAAGCAGACAGCAGTGAATCCTCTCGCCGCTCTCGAGCACTCTGCGGCTAAGGAGCGAGCAGCTGTCAATGCACACAGCACAGCGCTGAGCGTCACGACAAGCAGGGGGGCTTTGTGGAGGGACAGAGGCTTTAAAATGCAGCTCAGCGACGACGATTTATGCCCTCTAACACATTGTTGCATGTGCATTACGTGCCGGGTCTCTACCGTACAAATCTAGCGTCAGGTCTACGTGCAGAGAGATAGGGACTTTTTCCTGTCTCTGTGCTGTGTGTGTGTGTGTGTGGTTTTTAAATCTTCGCAGTGTTGTCTGCCTCTGTACTGTCCATCCGACAGAACTAGTCCAGACATGAGTACCGTTAATCTGATTTTTTGGGACCAGTTGCAGGCTGGGAGCTCCGACGTGGACTGGTGTGAAGGGAATTACCTAATTTACCCGAGCATCGCTGAATTTTATAACACGGTTGGTCTGAAGGAGCTCTTGTGCTTTTTAATCTTTTTTGTTTTTGCATAATAGTTTCGTTGACAGTCAGCTTCTCTGGCGTTGTTTTGTTCCTTTTGTATTGCACTGCTTTCTTGCAGCTTTCGGTATTACTCTGGGGTTAACTACAGCTAGCTGTGACTTGTATTGACTTTCAACAGTTTGGCTGCTTTTCAGCTTCAGCATCATGATGTTTACATGTTAGCTTCAGGTTACAAATTTTCCTTTTCTTCATTTGCACTTGGCTGACAGTTTGTTAAAGGCCAGCAGCACACTGATCAACTCCTGACAAGCACGTTGTCACTGAGCTACACGATCAGTTCAACTGTATTTATTTATTTATTTATTTATTTGCTCATAGCTTTTCTTTGTTTATCATTTCAGATCAGCAACATTTTGTTTTTTGTTTTGCCGCCCATATTAATGTGCTTGTTCCGCCAATATGCAACACATTTCAACAGTGGGATTTACCTCATATGGATTCTACTTGTTGTGGTTGGTAAGTTTGCTGGCTGTCTGTGTGTGTGTGTGATGACCTCTTAACCTTTCATGTTTCTGTTCATCTTAATTTCACCTAAACTTCACTCAGCTAACAAATCATATAACTAATATTTATTTATATGAAATCTATTTGTGTTAGACTAGTGCTGCATGTGGCGTTTATATTTATACTTCACGTGTGTGGTGCTTTGTGGTCACAAAATACACTACTGCTGCAACAACTAGTTGACAAAATGAATCTTTAATTAGACTTATTGATAAATTATTAGTCGTTTTAAAGCAAAAGGTCACTTGTTCCAGCTTCTCAAATGTGAATATTTGTTGGTTTTCTTTGTCTTATTGATTATTAACTGAATATTTTGGAGTTTTGGAATGTTTGTCAGACAAAACAAGTGATTAAAACTTGCCAACTTGGGCGGTTTTTCACGATTCTCTTACATTATAAACCAAAAGAGTGATCAGTTTATTCAGATTAACAAAAAATAATAGTTAATTACATCTCTAAAATACACAATCATGCATACGTACATATGTCCACCCACATTCTTAAGCTACAACAACAACAACACTGTTAGGATGTAGTTTCCTCAGCTGTGGCCTCTTGTCACTGTCCTCAATTATAGCTTTAGGTTACCCTGAATCATTTTTTATGACTGGGCTTATTCATTGCTGGGATGAATAAGCCTATTGCCTGAAGTTTCATTTGATTTCACGCAGTATTTCGGCCTTAAATGGTGCTTCTGTATGTAAATCGAAAAGAGATCGCAGCGCCGCTCTCCTTTTTTTTCCTGCTGTTATGAAAACACTCCGGTTGGCTGCAGTGTCAGCAAAGATGACCTGACAGACCTCCCTCTGTTCCTGACAGGTGACCTTAGTGGATGATAGAAAACAACTGTAGCTGTTGAATAGGATTTGCATAACTGACTCAGCCACAAGAACTTGAACAATGGGTCAGATGTAAAATAGGTCATTCATTCTCATTCCGCACTGTGTGTGACTTTGTATTAATCTTGTCCTTCCACGCGTCCTCTGCAACATCTGCCTTCCAACACAGTGATCAAATAAAAGCTGTTTTCATATAGCTCTATACACATCCTTATGTATAGTGTAGCCTAGGAGCTCTGACATGGACTTGGAAACACAGCTAACATGGGTTTACATCTCTCTTCCACTGTGTCTCTGCAGTTGGTATGACCTTTGACCCAAGCAGAAAAACAACGCTATAGGTTCTTTGGTATTGGCCTCAGCTTTGTGTGGAGTGAGTCTTTCATGTAGTTTGGCGTGACTGCATTGCCCGCTACCAATACCAATGCATACATTTGTTATTTTATGCCCCGATTAATCGTTTGTTCTACAAAATATTGCAAGAAATTTAATGTGACGTCTCAGATGTCTCGTTTTGTCGAAGTAATGGTGCAACAAACCCCAAAAATTCAATTTACTGTCATAGAAGACTGAGAAAAGCAGCGAATATTTCCATTTTAGAAGCTGGAATCTGTAATTTATGAATATTATGACATTTATGGACTCCATGAGAAGGGTCCCTGTATACGTTTTTGTTTTTACTGCCAGTGATATGTGAGCACACTAACACACGACACTAAGGTCATCATGATTAGTAACTACAGCAGCCCCTTTTGGATAAGAAGTTTGCTGAAGTGTAGGAATCCCCTGCAACGCCTGTTATCAAAACAGATGCTGATAAGAGGGGGACTGTTGGACCGTGATAACAAACGGGCACTAACTGATCCATCTCTCCCCTCCCCAGCACTTTAAAACCCACAGTAACCGTAACACTAGTCTCTAACTAACTCTCTGTGATTCATTTCTTATTCTTGGCTTAAAACAGCAAGGCTCACAAAGTGAGTGACATTATAGAAGACCGATGGTCAGTCCTGTCTTTCACATCCCTGAAGTTATTTTTTTTGCACATGTAATCTGTTTTAAAATGGTGACATTTGCAAGTTTTTCCCTTTATTGAACGCAAATGGGAACATGTCACTTTACAAAACAATTGTAGACTGCCTGCAGAGACACAAACTGTCTAGACTTTTTATTGTGTTTCCTTTCTTTATAAATGGACCTTATAATCTCATTAATCCGTCACTGAACAACATCAGATGACATCTCGCCCATCTGACAGACATTTTTCCACCTCTCGGTCTCTTTCTTTCAGGCATCGGATCGACATATTTTCACGCCACCCTCAGCTTCCTCGGTCAGATGCTGGATGAGTTGGCCATCCTATGGGTGCTCATGTGTGCCATTGCCATGTGGTTTCCTAAGAGATACTTACCCAGGATGTTCAGGAGGGATCGGTATGTTGACCAGTGTAACGCTGCATCAGAATAACTCCCTTCAGAAGCTTAAAACTGGTGTGTGGTTGTATAGACGCATTGGTTCAACCATGAGCTATGTGTTTGGATGTTTTCATCCCAGCTTACCACTACAGCTGCTAATTTACATGCCTTCAAGTGAATTCTGAGAAGGGAACTTATCTCTGCATTTAGGCTTTGGGCATGTGTCGAGCAGCTTCATCTGTGGAGTTCAAAGTTGGCCACTGTTTTGTCATGTGATGTGCCCACTGCTGTGACTCCCTGTTTAATAATAGGCCTGTCTGAGATAGCTGACACCAGTAAAAGCTGCACATCACATGTCTTTACTTCTTCTTCTTTCCATTGTCACAGAGTTGTCGTGGTCACTCTTTCACTTCAGACTGCTTGCCCTCTTGTTTATTATTTCATTGTTAGTGTGTTATGGTGCTTTCTGCAAAGAGCTCGAGAGGCAAAGTGCCAACATTCCTACTGAATTTCACCATCCTGTCCACATAGAGTGCAAAAGTCTGACTTATTTTGCTTTTCAATCTAGGTCAAGGTTCAAAGTGGTCATCGGCATCTTGTCAGGGATCACCACCGGGCTGGCCTTTGTCAAACCTGTCGTCAACTCATTGTCACTAATGACCCTGGGTATCCCCTGCACGGTGCTGCTCATTACTGAGCTCAAAAGGTTAGTGAAAAGGGTTTGTTAACAACAGCGGAGGTGAGCGTGGGCAGGTGAATGTGTAGCCCTGATCCACGACCATCATGCTATGTGTCTGTGTATCCTCACGTGGACTTAAATATTTCTCCAACTGAGAATGTTCTCTTCTATTAGAGTCAGTACAAAGCATGTAAAATCAAAGATGGCACAGGATTTCTTCCTCATTCACAGACTTGATTCGAATTCTAGGGAGCGAGGAACAAATCCTGCACCATCTGTGTTTTTTAATTGTTTGTAATGACTTTAATGAAAAAGCCCATTCTCACTAATTTGTCTTGTAATGTAACCTCATGTTCTGTTTTTTTTTCTACTGTAATTCATACTACGAAGGTTGTGGATCCGGGTTTGGGAATGAGGGTTGTTTTATTGTCTGCATGTGCAAACAGCACAGTTTATTCAAGATGAGTGAAGTTGCAACACAATTTGGAAATCTGTTGAACTTTGCGCATAAATCCCTCCCATGTTTATTGTAACTACTTGTAGCTTGATAAAAAATTCTAATCTCAAGGTCCACGTAGTCGTGGAACCTGCTGAAGAAGACATCATATAAATAGACAGTATAAAGAATGGACGTTGTATCCATGACATAACCCACAGGTTTCTGAAGAGTCATTGAATGAGTGTGGTGGCTCTGGCCTTTGCCATCTCGGCAGTCCTGCCTCTGCTATTGCTCGTCTCGCTATGACGTCTGGGTGCTCAATCATGTCGCCTGTAATGGCATTCAACTGTCAATCAAAGCATCCATGCTGTTAGTTATGCATAACTTTAAGCCTTAATATAATTTGAACAGGCGATTTATACATAAATATTCACCCTCAGCACAGTTGTCATGTTTATTTCTGCTCTGAAATTTGGCATTTTAACATGGATGTTATGCAGACTGACTTGTTCTGTAGCCAGCCTCAAGTGGCTGTGTGAGGAACTGCAGTTTTGGCACTTCTGCATAGGCTTCATGTTACAGCCACAGAGGTTGCTGCTTGGTCATTGACAAGGTAACATTAGTTAAACAGCGATTAAAACCAGTAATTAGCACTTGTTTATGTTTCTTAGCAACTAACCTTGTAAGAATTAAACTCATTTTAATTTACTGAGGTATAAATCTCCACTGTCTAAACACTTATGCTATATCTAGTTCTTTGGACTTATAGTGATACAGCAGCAGATAATCAGTGAGCATGTCTTTGGTTCAAAGTCATATAGTCGGTTTAAATCAACTGCTGTAATGTGAAGTTAACACGACAAACAGTGGGAACAGTGTCAGGATGTAGCATCTGTACGTAAACATTTCACCTTTGGTCTTTTGTGCTTGCATTGTCTAATGACGTGGAGTGTTCCTGGCTCATTTTAGGACATTATGAAGTTAAGAAACGTTCCTAAAAGCACACAACAAGTCACTCATGGCCATTTTTGTGTGTGTGTGTGTAAGTGTCTCTAAAGCTTTCTTCCGTCACAGTAACGTGGAGCTGCTCTGTTGTTTCCGTTTCCCATAGCCCTTACTCACCACCGTCAGTCTTTTAACCTTCAGTCATCTATTGTTCAACCTGTTAGCAATTCTTGACATTACTGCAAGTGCCAGTCATCAATAGAGGCTGCTTGTTTTTGTTCTGCTAAATGGGAGAGAATTCCTGTGGCCCTGGCTGATAGACTTTTGCCCTCAGAAACGACAGACTGTTTTCTTCTTACTGTTTGTTTTTTTTTACAGTACGCCTGCTGGCTCCCATTCAGGTCACTTCCAGTGAACAAGAACAACATGTATAGGACATCCATTAGTGATATTACACAACAGAAAGTGTTGAAGCAATAATACCAGTCATAGTTGTGCTATGGTAGCTGAGTTATTATAGTTATTTATAGTTATTCAGTGGTATGATAATAAAAAACAAAAATGATTATGTCTGAAAAATGAGTTGGTGCATGTGAGGACAAAGTTCATTTTCACATTGCAGAAATAATGAGTGGATACCATCCATAGACTGTATTATAGCAGCTATTTATTATTTAAATCTTAAACTGAAACAACAGATGTACTCCTTGACTCAAGTCCCACTTAGGATTTAACTCTTCGCTGTCTCAGAAGGCTTTTAAATAAACACAACAAAGAAATGGCCTCAAAGCACAGACAAATGGTACAAAAGAGAAAAAAACATACCCTTACATACACATTTGTACATATTTATACACACACCTTCATATACACATCAGAATTCACAGGAAAAAAAAATGCTACCTATTAAAATACCATCAATTTAATCTGCCCAGGCTTAAAAACAAATACAGTATAGGATAATTCTGGTTCATTATGCATTTTCCTTTCATAGTTTTGGCCATCGTTTCCTCTCCTTTGAACACTGTAACAAAAAGGAAGTCAGATTGGGCAAGAGTCAAGAGGTCAGATTATTTTTTAATGTATTTGGAGATTTATAAAGTCAAAATAAGGTTGTTTTGTAGTCTGGTTGTTTAGACGCATACCAGATATTTCGACTGCAATGTCCCTGGTTTCATACTGAGTCCTCTTCACCATTTTCTGTACTTTGGCCTATCCGGTGAAGCCAAAACGCCCCCAGAGAAGGCAAAATAATCATAGAAGAAAAGCACAATAATTATCCAAACTGTTTAGTTTACAGACCAACTCCCTGCTTTCACTCAGCCAAACAGCTGTGCACAAACAGATTTTTCCCTTGCAGTGAGGGATTATCAGCAGCATTGTGGATATGCTCGCTTTACCTCCAAATAAAGTGATTTAGAAAATCTGTTTTGTTTACAACCAGTCTGATTGTCTGACGGCTTGCTTCCTCCCCGCCTCATCAGACTTCATCTGACGTCACCAGACTTCCATCTGGGAACTATGTTTTATGTCATCAAAAAAGTAGCTCATGATCATTTCCACTTTCAAAATATCAACAATGCTGCATGATCTCTGTTTTTATTAACACAATTTGATATTGTTTAATAGAGTATAGTCATATATTATGTAAGCTGTGCCTTCATACTATTAAAGACTCATCTCCAGTGTAAGTCAGGCCCTGCTTCACTGATCCAATGGAGCCTCTTCCTTTCTTTTCCCCTGAGTGAGCGAAGCCTCTCAGCAGTGCTTCGCCCCAGACTGTCCTTTCCTTCACTTATCTTCGCCAACAGAAAACTCTCCATCACACTGCGTCTCTCAGGAGAAGTCCTGGTTTCATGACGTTTCTTATCTTACATGCTTCTGTTTGAGCTGATAGACACAGTATACCAGATATCCGCCTGTGTGGTGGTGGGTTTGTCAGTGTATGTTTGTTAGCAGGAAGGGGCGTTGGTCAACTGGCAATTGTAATGTATGTATGTAGTGTATGCGTGTGAAGGCAGTTACTGAGCCTACAGCTGACTTAGTTACTGTACCTTATGCACAGTCAGGATTTGCTCCCATGTGAATATAATGGATCGAAACACTTACAGTATAATACAATATTGATGGTAGTTTAATGGCATATTTCCCCCCTGGAAGACGGATCACTGGCCATCTATTTCTGTACTTCCTCTTGCAGATGAGTAGCCGTGACACCATTTTTTTTCTTACTCCCTCTCTGGACCAATTATGTAACATCATCACAGTGGTATGATAATTGATTTACCTCACTTAAAACCTTCAAAAGAAGACATTAAACAATCTTCATTTTTACATATGAAAAGTTGAATCCATAATATTCAAACACTCACTTCATCAATTCAATATACTGTAGTGTGGTATGACCAGAGGATAATGGTGGTTAATGTTGGCTACATATCTTTCTAATTTGCAAAAATTTTCTGATATACTGAGTTTATGACACGTGTCTACTTGGACTTCAGTTGCACTACATTTTAGCATTAAAGCTACGTTAATCATTATTTTCTGTATCAACAATGGATCAACTGACAACATGTAATGAGAAAGAAGTCATTTGTAGTGACCAAGCAGCATCTGTGGCTGTAAAATGAAGCCAACGAGGAACTTGAACAGCCACTTGAGGCTGGCTACAGAACAAGTCAATCTCCATAAGACCCCATATTAAAATCTGCAACTTCAAAACAGAGTCTGGTACAAAAAATGGTTTGGGGCTCTATAGCTGATTTTCCCATTCATGACAACTGTACTGGGGTTATATTTTTATACAAGTCACATGTTCAAATTATATTAAGGTTATGCAGAATTAAAATAGTGGCCACGGTAGCTGACAAGTGGGTGCTATTACAAGTTGCTGTTGCAGATTGATGAGTGGCGAGCCAGCAGAGGCAGGAGGCCAAAGCCGACACACTGAGCTTCACAACAGCTCTTTAGAAACCTCTGGGTGACATCATGGATACTACGCCTGTGTTTTATAGTCTATGGTAGCGACGAACTCAGACAGAATTATCATCTGACTTTACAGTTCCTCTCAGGTCTATGAAATATTTTAGCCTCTTTTAGCTTGTTGTTTTGGTAGAAACTCATCAGTCTTGTTTCCATCCGCAGCAGCCAGCTGGAAGTAGTTAAAAAAAACCTAAACAATAATATGCAAATGTTTTATTTTCAAGTGACCAAAGAAATTAAACGCAGGTTTAACCATTGTCCCGTACTTGCCACAGGGCTGGCTGCTGTTCACCAGAGTTGCACAAGCTAACTCTTAAAATGTGTTTCCATTGTCACAGAGTCATCTTGGCTGCTCCTTCACTTTAAACTAACACTTGAAATTTCCCATGGTCTCTGCAGCTGAATGTTGCTTGTTGTTTATCTGAATTGTGCTGTTGTTATTGTGTTGTTATGCTTGCTGGAAACAGTTAGTTTCACCCCAGCATTCCTGTCCCCTTGAAACAATGGTAATCCAAATTAAACTCTTGTAAAATGATGACGTCATCAATTGCTCCGTCTTAAGGGAAGGTGACAAACAGTCACAGTGACACAGTGCTTCGTCATCACAGTTTAGTCAGGCTTCCTTGCCCCTTGTCTTTGTTTTGGCACTCAGTGTTTGTTTCAGCCAGCAGCAGGGCTGTGACTGGTGTGTCTAAGAAGGACAAGACTAAGAATAGTTTATCAGCGGCATTCTGGATTAGCACATGTCTCTGTAGGTCAGTGGTGTGTCCACTAGGAGATATTAATGTGGAGAAGTAGACCAGAGTACTTGGTACTTGGGTCACAGTTCTGCCAGGTCCCAAAACAAAGAGAAGATAATCCCTTCATCTAAAGAGAAATGTTTAACCTACAATTTAATGAACTGGTACGAACATCTAAGTCATAAATATAAAAGCACCTTAAATACATCATAAACAATAAGGTTTGCATACACAAGACTCTAAGCACATTTAATGAAATCAAATGTTAAAATACAGAAACAATGTGCTGTATGTTCTTGAATTATGGTAACATAATGAAGAGCAACATTACAGGTCACTTATATCTGTGAGTCACAGTGTATTTGTGTGTGTTTTCACAGTTGTACGCATTTCTCAGCGCACTGTTTGATCATTGCAGGTGTGAAAACCCACGTGTGTTCAAGTTGGGACTGGTCTCAGGGATCTGGTGGGCACTGGCTCTGCTTTGCTGGATCAGTGACAGGATATTCTGTGAAATGTGGTCATCTGTTAACTTTCCCTACCTACACTGTGCTTGGTAAGCTCAAAGTCCTTTCTGTCTATAATGAAGTCTTTGAATCTTTTCATCTTAATTTTTTAAGAAATGGGTGAAAAAATCTGCCCGTTCAGTGAGGTAATGTCAATTTAGAATAGCAATCAACTTTGCTTCAAGACATTTCCACTATTTCCCATGAAACATTAAAGAATGACAGAGATTGCTGGACTAGAATCAAGAAAAATGAAACCATGAAGTACAAAAGATGAAATTGCCAAGGAGGTTTTTATTCTAAGGAGTTTGTCTGGAATTTGGTATTTTGGTGCATAACATTAAAGATACTAAGAGAAAAGGAGAAATAAAAGCAAATACTACAAAAGTTAAGAATCATAGATGAAGTAGCAAATTTTACAAAAAGAAGCTGCACAGTGTTTAAAATGACGAGAATGAAATATGCAAAATATTGACCAAGGAATGTGCAAATTTCACAGTATAAAGTATAAGAAATATGTGCAATGAGCAGAGGTAATAATCCATAGATTTTAAAGACTCAAATTACGGACAAATAAAGCACCAAAGACATTGTTAATCTTTCACTGCTGATGACTGCTGACCACGTCCTCTTACTCTTACAGGCACATCCTCATCTGTCTGGCTTCCTACTTGGGCTGCGTTTGCTTCGCCTACTTTGACGTCGCGACTGAGGCCCCGGAGCGAGGACCCGTTATCATGTTCTGGCCCAACGAGAAATGGGCTTTCATTGGCGTGCCCTACGTTTCCTTCCTCTTCGTCCACAAGAAGTCTGCTATCAAGGTGACTTAATCGCGACTTGGGTCTGCAGCTCTGCTGGTCGCGCTTCAACACTTCTCACAATACACACCACTAAGTCGGGTTACGTCCACTGGTGACTGGGTGATGTAGGTGATGCACTTATTGGCCAACAGTAAGGATTTATCTTTTCCTTTTTCTGTCCCCAGTCTGGTTTTCACTACACAGCAGTGTTTATGCAACAAAATGTGTCTCAAACCAGTCGAGCATGACACAGGGTGACTTTTTAAATGAAACAGTATCAAAGCCAAGAAACCTTTACAGTGTTCCAAACACCCTCTCAGGCTTTGCATAGGCGCTCTTGTAAGTATTAGTATTATGCATTTCAGGCTTCTTTAAAGAGAAGGTTTTGTACATTTTATAGTGACTAAGAAAACCTCATTATAAAGCATTATATTGCCTTTATAAACACGATAATAGCATCTCATAGGTGCAGTCTGGCCATCATGAAACCATGTTTAGAAACAATAAAGCACTGGATTCATTAACTGTGATTAATGCATTAAGTATTAAAGCTTCATGTTGTATCGCTTAGCCAATCTTACTATGCTCAATGAATCACCAAGCTGGTTCATAAGATGTTACAGAAGTGTTCTAAGAAGGTATTTCACACAAAGCCTTATGTGTATTTAAATACGTAACGGATTCAGGCCTCTGTTGACTGACTTTTTAATTTAAAACATTAGAAATAGACTTCTTTCTTTCGCGTGTGTGCTATGTTTTACTTCCAGCATGCCACTGTGATTGTTCAAGATATTATATGAGAAATGTGTTTAATATATTCCTGTATATATTTTGTTAACTAACAATGTATTATGCAGTTATTTTTTGATATCATTCATATATAACTGAATGAATAGGTACCATTTGATATTGGCAGAAACCCAAAGGAAAAAAAAAACAAAAACAAATAACAGAATGTGAAATCAAAATGTATTGAGATATGATTGACTATTCAAGGAAATAATTACTTATTTTGCACAAAATGAAGAATGGTTCTCAAAGCCTTCGGCTAAATACTCACTGCGTAGCATTTCAGAACATGATAATTATAATTATTTACTCAAATATTTGCTTGCTAATACTGTTAATGCTTCCGTTTTCTGATTTGCACCCAGCGTGCAAAGACTCTTAAACTTGTCTCCAGGGTTATTTCTTCCAGGCTCACTATTTTAGACTTTGTGCTAAATATCCATTGAAAGTCTAAAAGCCTTAATCAAACAGAAACATGGACTAAAAAGGCAAAAGAATGTGCGTTCTGTCCTCGTGTGATGCAACTGAAGTGTTTGCTCTAAAAGGGGAAATGCAGTGTAACGACTGCATTCAGTAACAAATGGGAATTTAGGTTATATCAGGTAAAGTTGTAGGTTTTAATACTCAGTCTATACATTTCATTTGTTCATGTCTAGTCGACACAAATGGGTAGAAATTCTGTATGTGGAATAAAAAAGGGAAGTATGTTTCAAAGCTACACACTAACCCTAAAAGACAAGGAGCACCAAAGCTTTTTTTTTTCATTACAAACCATTGTTTTAAAGGTTGTTCTGGAAAACTGCCTCAAGCTGTTTAATTAATATTATTTTACTCCTGTCCTCCTGCAGAGGCTTCTGGAAACTCAAACTGCTAAAATAACTTATGCCTACATGAAGGATCAAATAAAGGATCATAATTTACAAAGAACAAAACTATTTTTTTGAGATTCTGGTATTTTCTAACAACATGAAGTATTTTGTGAAATCCAAAACAACTTATATTTTTGTAAAAAAAAAAAGTGTAGCCAAAACTGAAGGGTGAGTGATTTTTGATATCGCATGATTACTACCTTTGTATCGCCAAACATTCTTAAAAACTGTTTTTTTAATGTTATCTTCAGGAGAAATGGGCAGTATTGACAATGTGATCAAAAGCTGTTGTTTTGCTCAAGAACACTTACATGTGCAATGTGCAAATCTTATTGAATCGTACCTCTGATCCATGATGGTGGATTGTTTGTATGAAGTCAGTGAGTCACCCTCAGATAAAGGAGCTTGTGTAACAGGACAGCTTGTCTAATGCTGCCCTCTGCATCGTGATGTTTGTGTTGGCATGAGGTATGATTATGATCTCATAACAGTGAAGTCTTTTTTTATGACCTTAACGCGTGTATATAAATCTCAGTTTTTGTTTTTTTCTCTGCTTGCAATGACAATACAGACAAACTGCACAGAGGTATTTATTTTCATAATTTATCTTGTTTTGTAAACAAATATTTGTAATAGATTAGAACATTAGTATTTTATTTTATTTTATGCAATAAACAAAGCCAATACTCAAAGTGATTCCTGGTGTTTATTTTACAAATCTCACACACTGTCGGAATAATGCATGCATCCAAAATATTCAGCGTCACTGGTGAAAAGTAACTACGTACAAATACTGTACTTATGTATAAAGGTATTTGCACTGTGTTTACCAAATTTATGCTACTTATATTCTTATAGTTACACTACATTTCTGAAAGAAATATTACTTATAGTACTTTTTACTTCACTACATAGCCCTGTGATGAAGTGGTGACTTGTCCAGGGTGTACCCCGCCTCTCGCCCAATGCCAGCTGGGATTGGCTCCAGCCCCCGTGACCCTGGATAAGGAGGTCACAGAAAATCAATGGATGGATGGCCTTTCATTAATTTAACTGCTATAGTTAATTTGATTTTAGATACAAAACATAAACTAATTTAATATGACCCGGCCCCAAAAAACTTCATTTATTTATCTTGTTGCATTTGTTAAAAACTGTACAAATTATTATCTCAAGATGAATAAACATTTATATCTTTTGGGTACTTGCAGGCTCCATAATTTAATAATCTGAAAGGAGCCATTTTGCATAGTGAGTTCTTTAACTGTAGATACTTTAAGTACATTTTTAATCAATAAAAACTGTACTTTACTTCTTATGCAGGACTTTTACTTCTAACAGAGTTATTTTACGCTGTGGTATTGTTACTTTTACTTAAGTAAAGCATTTGAGTACTATCAATACTTTGTAGCTTTATGATGAAGATGGCACTTTTTGCCACCAGGGGGCAAAGTTTTTCCACTTCTACTTTATTTCGCTCAGCTGTCTGCCCTTGAAATACTGAAAGAAAATTAGAAAAGTCAAAAAATATGTGATTGAATTAATACAAAACAGCCAATGTCCTCCACAGACTCCACAGTGTCTTTAAGATTTTACAAAAAACAGATTGTACAGTACGTCTGGACATAATGAGGTAGTACACTGTATGTACTGTATATGCCTTTTAAACATGTTTCTTGATCCCTGCTCATAAAGCTTTTATGTGTAATGGTGTAGCACACTTAAGTACAGGTGTAAAATACATATATCAACAAGTAACACGTACAAAATAATACAACTGATAAAACACAAGAAAGTGCAAACAGCAACAAAAGAAAGGAAATGCAAGAAAACACCCACCCTCCAAATTAAATTATATCCAGCCCACAAACACTGTAACTAAAAGTTCTGCTTTTTTTCTATTCTGGGGTTCATTCTGCTCATCAGTGAAGTATATTTTTAAAAACAGATTGCAGAAGTTAGAAGTTGTTACTGTAGATCTTCAAATACAAATAAAATGAGCTTGAGCTGTGACACACTCTGTAAGAATGTGAAATAAATACCATTAAATATAATGAAGTTTGTGCTCGGCGTCCCTTAAATTAAATATGTGATGTGGCAGTTTCATCTCTTTAGGCAGATTTATTGTGAACTGAGTTCAGAAGTGTTAACACACGGGGAGTCTGCCTTCAGTCACTGTGCCTCTGTGGTCTGCTGTGGATCTGAGGGACTCCACCTCTGTAGACATTATTTAAATAAACATTAAGATAAATCTTCTTAGCCTGGCTTTTATTTAATCTGCCTCATCATTTTCAGACCTTTTAGGCCTCAATCACCCTCTCTTTATTTACCTAATGCACTTTAATTTAGTTTTTACGTTATATTGTTACAGTTTTTAGGTCTTCCTGAACTGGTTCTTGGTTTCTATGCACTGGTTCTTACTCTCTTCATATTGGCTATCATGTATTATAACATTTTATCACTGTATGGCCAAATTTAATTTATGTATTTATTTATTTTTGCAAAATTCTATTCATTATTGTCTATTTCTGTTTTTATTTTTTGCTCTGTGAAGCACTTTGGGCTACATGTTTGCACGAGAGTTGCTATAAAAATAAATAAAGTTTAAGTTTAAGTTCAAATATAGAAATACAACATTATTAAATTGCATGAATTCATTCAGACAACAGATATAACCATGAAATTGTGTCATAGAACCCAAAAACATTTTTATTATTTTGAAATATTATTTCAAAATGTCTCTTTTTACATTTGAAAGACATAGACTTTGTGATTAAAAGGCATTTTAATAAATTAAAATAACAATAAACTTACTTTTTACAGTTTTTTATCATTATAATTAACTATATTTTGTTATTTGTGCTGAGTCTGTATTTATTTATACCCTTATTTATTCCATAATTAATGTATTTCATATTGAACGCTCAGTCTCCATTGCCCAAATGTCCAATTAGGTTTAATTTTATCATCGTATTTTCTATAATTAGCCAAATGAATGACTGCGTGATGGATAAATGATACTGTTAATGATTAAATATCATGCCATACTGTATTTCATGGTCAAATGAGGGCAGTGACTCTGCTGAAGGAAGTCCCGCCTCCTGTGAGTATTAAAGCCTCTCATTGGTTCTCACATATGTCACTCAAATAACAGCCATGTCGAGATTATGGGTCAGATAGAAGACCATCGGCTTTAATCTGGTTGACTTGTGTGGATGTATTTCACCGTTATACGTTTGGAGATCCGCACCGGGGAATAAACTCTCATATCTTTACTGACGCTGACGCGTATTGACGCTCCTTCTGCGGCTCCGTGTGCGCCTTTTTGTCAGCGGAATTACAGGATGATGTTTATAATTAGACGCTAAAACAACTGACGGCGCGTTTGTCGAGCCTTGGAAAAATAAAAAAAAAGGTGTTTCCACAACCAGCGCTGTCAAACATAAGAGGACCATAGATGTGATTCCTTCCCACTACGGGCGGCGTTTAAGACAAACATCCATCCAAATGATGTCAGGAAAGCATTTCAAGGCTCATGAAGTGAGCTGCTGCATCAAGTATTTTCATCTTCGGCTTCAATATAATATTCTGGGTAAGTCCCTCTGTTTGCTGTTTGCAGGACTTCAGGCCTGCTGTGAGCTTAACACACTGACATGACATGTTTTTGTTCTCCATCAACAATAAGCTTTCTGTTCCTGTAGGTGAGGGTGAGGTGGTGTTTTCTTTTCTTCTGTGTTTTTTAATAGGTGACATGGATGATTTCATCCCTGCAATAGGCTCCCTGCTCCTGTGCACTTGCTCCCACTGTCAGCACGCTTTTGTTTTTGTGTAGACAGCATCAGTGTGTGTGTGTGTGTGTGTGTGTGTGTGTGTGTGAGAGAGAGAGAGAGAGAGAGAGAGAGAGAGATCTGATGAGGGGCTTTCCTGGCTGTCAGATGTATTTGTTTACATCAAGCTACCTGAGGACATTTTATTGTCAGTGTCAGGGGTGTTTGAGCTCTGGTAAACTGTAATCGGTGATCATCATGCACTGAGTGAAATCACAAGGAAAACAAACACCTCCTCCTGTGCTTTGGACCCACCAGTAACCCCATCAAGAGCTGCTGGATGTCCCACTTTGGGTCTCCAGTTACTAATTTTAAACAGTACCTGGTGGTTTCACAGAAGAGGGATGAGATCTGCCGCAAAGGGGATTTATTAGAATGAACTATATAATATAATACTGTATGTTTGTGTCATGCACCAAAGGAGCCCAGCCCACATGGACAATAACAAAGGCAACAAGAGCAAAAAGAAGAAGTAATGCACCGAGCATGTCAGAAATATAAACACAACCTTGCTCATTACATTACAGCTATAAAACATGACTAAAAAAATAACACAGACTGTTCCTTTTAACACGTCAAACATGAAGCTAAGTATGTAATGCATGACTTATTTGAGGAGGGTGGGCGATGTGTGTTAGAGCTGAAATGATTAGGTGATTAATTTTTTATTTGATTGACAGAAAACTAGACTCGATTTATTGTTTGAGCCGCTAATGCCAAAACATTTGATGGTTAAAGGCTCCCAAATGTGAGAATTCACTGTTTTTTCAGGTCTGGGGTTAGGTGATGAGCGAACGTGAGGGTTTGTTATGTGGCCAAATGATACAGTTGACAAATGAAAACGTAAACAGGAAACACGTTGGTAAATCCAAATGGAAATGAAGCACTATATATTTTAAACCTTTAAAAATTAAATGCTCAATATTTTTATTTGTCAATGAATTGCATGAAAGAAACACAACCAAATTGCTGTGATGAGCATTTTTCACCATTTCCAGATGTTTTATAGACCAGACGTTAATCTCTTAACTGATGAATCTATAAAATGTTTTCTCAATTAAACATTTCGTCTCTTTAGGGGTTAAAAAATGCTCACAATCACACATGCAGCAAGCTGATGTCTTCAAAAAGCTTGCGTTGTCCGACAACAGTGTACATCCAAAAAGTGTTTCATTTATAGTGAAGCAGCAAATCTTCCAATTTGAGGAGCCAGAACCAGAAAATGTTTTGCTTTTTTTTTCTTGATAATTGACTGCAATGATTAATCCATTTTCTGTAGATTGACCAATTGAATATTTGTTGCAGCACTAATCGTGATATCGATACAGTGTGTGTTGTGATATAATACAGTTTCTAGGAAATACACTGAGTGTTCTGTGAAAAAGGCCCGTTCACTCATCGCCCCAGTGACATTAAAACAACGACCACAATACAAACAGTCCAAAAACATGTTTGACAGTTGACAGATTTATATTGATAGGATGCATATGGTTGTATCGCTTGCCCTTTTTTTGAATGTTCCGCCATGAGTGGAGCCGGTCTGTTTGTGTCCTCTCACAGACCTCCAGAGTGATGAAGAGGAAGGCCACCTGTCAGGCCCTACAGAGGCTCTCAGCCAACCATGCAGTCAGTCAGTGACCTCTGTGATCCCTTCACCATTCATATATCATCAGAGGAAGTTGGCTGTGTCAGAAGCATCTGTTCCTCCTTCCTCTGAACCCATGTCACTAATAATCACTTGAAAAGTTAATCTGCAAAGTGTTTTATACGTATTGACAGAAAAAAAAACATTAATTTAACAAGGTTAAGTGACTTAACCAGTATCTAGTCTGTAAATGGGTATAAATAAACGGTTATCAGCAGTTCTTTAAAGAGCATCATTATTATTTAATATAATACATTTTTATTCTTGTTATAAAGTAGTATAATGTGTAATCCAATATCCAAACTATATGTTACAAGTTATGAACACAAGGTCCACTTACTAGCTAATTGCAGAGCTTTTAACCACATCTGGTGGTCTTCATCAGCTGATGGGATTTGCTCAGTAGTTATGGATCAATAACATCCACAATATCAATGTTGCAGTGGTGCGTTTTACAATTAATCCAAGAGCCACAGCACACAGTGATGTCTTGAAGGTGCTGCCTTAGTCTCAGCAGCAGAAAATGGCAAATATTCATATTATGATAAATAACAAAATGTAATTAGAAAATAAATGTGTTAATAAATCACTAATATGACTAATGAATTTAAAAAATATGGTTTAATTCCTATATTAAGTCTAAATACGAATGATGCCTTCAGTGCTTTGATTATTAACTTTTCAAATCCTGAAATGTGGTTTTGAACTTTTACACTGTGGGTGGAAACTTGTTCAGTCATAATGCGTTCAGGCTGTTATAAGATCTAATATGGGAGTCTCCTGCTGATACTGCAGACAGAGATGAGAAATATTTAGTAATGGACCACAGCCAGGAAAATCTCACTGTGGTTTCTCTCCGTGCTTCTGTGTGATGACTACATGTTGTAGTCACAGCAAAATAATCCTGCTCTCTTGTCTCTTTCTTCTTTGTCTTTTAGTTCCTTGGAGTGGCGTTCCTCGGCATTGGGTTGTGGGCATGGAGCGAAAAGGTGATTTTTAAAAAATTTTCTGATTCTCCCTCTATGTAACAATAATTTTATGTGAATCTTTTCCCCCTATAAACACCTGCAAATAATCCATAAACTAAGCAAGATCATTTACATTCATCCCCTGTTGTTCACACCCATCTGTCTGCACGAAATCCTCGCAGTGGCTTTACTGAATCAGAAAGGAATGTCATGCTTTCCGGTGGGACGCCCCTCTGAACAATGGACAGAAGAAAGGATCTGATTCATTTCACAGATTCATTCATTGTATACTCTAAGTACTGGGGGTGTCAAGGGGGGACAGACGGTCTAGTGAGTTTTCAAGTGTCCTGACTTTCACTGAAGATGGTTGGTCATTGTTTTCATTATATATTAATCAGATAATTGTCCTGATTACTTGATTAATTGCTTGGTCAATAAAATATTTAGAAGACAGGTAATGCCCTTTACAATTTCCTCAGGTGGAGTCTTGAAATGTCTTGTTTTGTCTGGCCAACAGCCCAAAACCCAAACAGATTCAATTTACTACGATAAGAAACAGAAAAGAGCAAATCCTCACATGTGCAAAGCTCGAACGAGAGAATATCTGGCTTTTTTCCAAAGAAATTATTTAAACAGTTAATGTAAAAGTTCAACATTTTGGGAAACATGCTCATAATCTATCTTGCAAAGAGTTAGATGAGAAGATTGATGCCTCTTTTGTGTCTGTACGTTAAATATGAAGCTAGAACCAGCAGCCGGTTAGCTTTGCTTAGCACAAATAATGAAAACAGGGGGAAACCGCTAGCCTGACTCTGCCCAAAGCACCAGCTCATTCATTAACACATTAAACCACATTTGTTTAATGTGTAAAAATAATAATTTCATATTTTACAAGGGTTATAGTGTTATAGGGTTACACTTCCTGGCACTTTATTGGCTCGGAACAACTCAGGGAAATAATCCAGTTTATGACCCTCCATAAAACCACAACTTGTTATGGTTATTTGAATGAATCAAAGCCACGTTGCTATAGAGTTGATGATAGGTGGATTTTGTTACCTTGGGACAGAGGCATGCTAGCTGTTTCCCCCTGATTGCAGTCTTTATGCTAAGATAAGACAACTGGCTGCTGGCTCCAGCTTCACATTTACTGTACAGACATTAGAGTGGCATCCATCTTCCGTCCGTCTGACTCTTTGCAAGAGTGTGATTCAGCATATTTACCAAAATGTCAGCCTGTTCCTTTAAGTGTAATCAAGTAATTGTTCAAGCTCATCACATTAATAAAGTTGAGACTTAGGGAGGGTGTACGCTGGAGACTTATAGACGTGCCAAATATACGGAAGATTGATGTCTGATATTTATCTGAGTTTCCTTGATGAAGACAGTGGACTTTAGTCAAACTTTGAATAATTTCAGATGACTCTAAAGCCTCTAACCCCGCACTCTGTTTTACCAGGGCGTCCTCTCCAACATCTCGTCCATCACAGACCTGGGGGGTTTTGACCCAGTCTGGCTCTTCTTGGTGGTGGGTGGTGTGATGTTCATCCTTGGATTCGCTGGTTGCATCGGAGCGCTGCGAGAAAACTCTTTCTTGCTCAAATTTGTACGTTTCCTTATTAAACATATTGTGAAGAATCCTTAATATAGTATCTATATTTCAGTCTGCATTGGTCTCGCAGTGATATTTGCTAAATTCAGAGAACTGTGAATGTTTCAGTTTTCCGTGTTCCTGGGGATTATCTTCTTCCTGGAGCTGACTGCAGGAGTCCTGGCCTTTGTCTTCAAAGACTGGATCAAAGACCAGCTCAACTCTTTCATCAACAACAACATTCGAGCCTACAGAGACGACATTGATCTACAGAACCTGATAGATTTCACCCAAGAATACGTGAGCACTATATTTTTATATCCACAGTACTCATTTCACTCCAGTGTTGTCTTTACCTTGGTTTAATCATGGTGGTTCATTTCTGTGGGACATTGTTGACATATCTGTTTAACCTTGTAGTGGGAGTGTTGTGGAGCTTTTGGAGCTGACGACTGGAATTTGAACATCTACTTCAACTGCACTGACTCAAACCCCAGTCGTGAAAAATGTGGAGTGCCCTTTTCCTGCTGCACCAAAGATCCAGCGGTATGTCTTCCCAAGAACTCAACACAATTGAGTCTTTCTAATTCACGGCCAATTTATTCCTATTTATGGTTAAACACATCAAGCCAATGGGTGCAATTTGGAGTTTTTGTGTCTTACAAGTTGGAGTTGAAAAGATATGGAAATTGTGAAGGCCCCCCTTGTGACACATAGCGTGGTTATCTATGTCCTCCAGAAGGTTCGCTAAAAATGTCAGCTATCATGGCTGGTGTCCAACAGGACATCCAGGCCTCAGTGTTTAGTCCTCATAGACTCTGCCAGCACAGCAAAGTCTGAGAGCGCCTGGGAGGAGTTATCTTGACCAAGGCTTTTTTTTGGCAGAAAAATGCTCCAACTCTCTGCTGCTCTCTGTGCAAGGCAGTTGCAGTCCTCTGGTTTAGAAAAACAGTCTTGCTTCACTGTAATGAAAGTTGCACAAGAGCCTTTTTTATTTGCTGACCCAAGGACATGCTGTTCCACCAAGGTCATCCTTTTTGATAACAACACTTAAGTTGAAATGGAAATTGAATAACACATGATGTTCTCTGAGGTATCATTTACTTGGAACTTTTCTATCCTGTAACTGCCGAGCAAAATACACAGTAACAACACTATTTTCAGTCTGTGACTTTACAAAGAAAGCAGGGGTGGAGGTGTTTTTAAGTCTTGTTGACCATTTAAATGACACTGCATTTAAAGAATAAAGGCTGGATATGGCTTTCCTTATTCTCATCAAATTCCATAAAAAAGACCCAAAACCAACAATGTATTTGTCTGTCTGCAGCCTGTCTGTGGTATTCAGACCTGAGCCCATTAGTTCCTGCTGAAGATGGAAAAAAGGGTCCATCAGAATTTCCTAATGCCCAAGGAGATGTCTTTGTTTGTCAGAACAAACAGTCCAAAAGCCAACGAGATTCAATTTACAGTAATATAAAACAGAGAAAAGTGCAAATGCTCACATGTGCAAAGCTTTAACCAGAAAATATTTGGCTTTTTTTTTAATAACTTACTTAAACAATCAATGTAATAGTTCAACATTCTGGAACACAGGATGGTATTATTTTCTTGCAAAGAGAAAATCAATATCTCTCTCATGTCTGTACATTGAATTTGTGGTTGGAACCAGCAGCTGCAGGTTAGCTGAAAACAGTGGAGCTCTGCGGCACAGAAAAATAAGATATATCCGGCTTTGGCTACATGAACAATAAAATATAACCTATTTTTAATGCATAGATTTCATAATTAAATATTCAATCTGCGTGGCTTTGCAAGGCTTGCTTGTCACTGTCACTTTTAATGTTTCGGGATTTTACCAGATCAAAACATGAGTCAAGCCCCACAGCAGTTAGGTCTAAAGTCCCAATTTTTATGGTCTAAATCTGAGTCAAATCCAAGTCTTAAGTGTCAGGTCTCAAGTGTGCAGCTCTGCTCTGTGCAGATTTACACAGGTTTAGTTCACTGGGAGCACTCCTGTCCAATACACATGTAAAGGCCAAACACGCTCCAGTAATACACTGGACAGTAGTGTTCCTGGAGATATAATGGTACGGCGTGCTCATCTTGGCAGTGACAAAACTGAAAAAATGAGGTCCAGGTTGAAAACAAGCAGGATTTTCCTTTTTATGTCCTCCTACTATATGACATTGTCTTTAAATGTCTTGACTTTTGAAAAATGTATAAGCTTGAACCATCTTCTCTTCACAGGAGGATGTCATCAACACGCAGTGTGGCTACGACATCAGAGCAAAAACGGTGAGTGGCTCACAGGAATTTATAACAGAGATTAAAACCCTGATCTAAAAGCAAGCTGGCATTATAAAACAGTATGAAGCCAGACGTTTCTCTTGCTTATTTTGCCTGAGGCAGTTTTTTTTGGCTGCATGAGGTCATCAGGTACTCCACCCTGGGCACAATATTCCTCTTTCACAGTGTTTCCCAACTCCCCAGTCTTCAAAATACAGCTGCTGGCTCCCCATCAGAACTTTGGGCTGTGTGGTATTACTCACGCTGCAGCAATGCACTGGGTATTAAAACCCCTCCCCCATCATTGGCTTTGGCCTTACTCCATAGTAGCATAATGTAAGGAAAAGGCTGTGTTTGTTTTCTTGACTTAAAATGTGAGGAAAAAGCCAGAGAGAACTAGTTTTAACGAGAGTCAGAGCAGAAAAAGAGTGGGCTGAGTGTGTGTGGCGTGTGTGTGTGTGTGTGTGTGTGTGTTAACAACCGGATAACATTAGTTCAGAGGGAGTTTATTGTGAACGGACTACAAGATGAAAAAGAGAATCGTGTGCTACCATTAAAAATAATCATGTTGTTAAGTGCTGCAAAGCAATGTAAATCCCAACATGATTACCTAGAGTAGAAAGGATAATAAAAGTAAAAGCCAAGGGGCGGTGTTTAGCTCAGTTGGTAGAGCAGCCGCCCCATGTGCGAAGGCTCAGTCCTTGCTGCGGAAGCCCAGGGTTCGAATCCGACCTGTGGCTCTTTCCCGCATGTCATTCCCCGTCTCTCTCTCCCTGCATTCCTGTCACTCTTCGGCTGTCTCTATCAGTAATAAAAAAAAGCTTGAAAAGGCCAAAAAAATAATCTAAAAAAAAAAAAAAAAAAAAGTAAAAGCCAAAACATTTCATCTGCACTTGATTGTCAGAGTATAATGCTGGTTTCTGTTGTTTTTTATGTGTTCTGTCAGGACTCTGAGCAGCGGACCTTCATTTATATCAAAGGATGCGTCCCTCAGTTTGAAAAGTGGCTTCAAGACAACCTAACTGTGGTGGCAGGCATCTTCATTGGGATTGCATTATTACAAGTGAGAAACAATGTGAACAGTTTAGTTTATTATCTGTCAACTTTGAACTTTTACCTAATGTAAAATATGTTTGTTTCTTGTTTTAGATTTTTGGCATCTGTTTAGCACAGAATCTCGTGAGCGACATTGAAGCTGTGAGAGAGAGTTGGTAGGTGGCAACAGTTTCTTTATTTTTATTTGACCTTTAGCTGCAGGACCCTTTTTTTTGTTAATGAATATCTCCAAAACTATTGGATGGATCGGCAGAAATTGGATGATCCTTTAACTTTTCAAAGTTTTCATTTATCCTGTGAAATATCACACAACAAACATTTTAGGGTCCCCAGAGGATGAATCCTGCTCATTTTAGCGCATGAGGTTGACATTTGTGGTTATGATTGAAAAATCCAACATAGAACATTTAAGTGTCAAAACTCCAGCTGTAGTCTTCAGAACAACTTTATTATGAGATATTTCATGTGGTACACTTTGCAAGCAGGCGAAGTTGTGCCAGATATTCACACTCTACCTGAGCCCACTTTGCGGAACCACTTGCATGTGTTATGTTATGTAATTGTTCATTTAATGTGTTGATTTAATTTGATCCGTTAATCTTGTTTTTGTGCAGTTTGTTTACCTAAGACCTCCACGCAATCTCCAAAGGCAGGACGGATGTACCAGGTAAGCACTATTCGATCCATTAGCCTTGCAGTATATAAATATTTATATTTGTATTGATTGATTGTATTGATTGCCCCCTGTGGATTGTGTTCGCACTGAAATGTTTTTTTTTTTTTCCTTTTGTCTTCAGGACTCTGCAGTTTGGACGCCAGCGATGAAGGGAAATAGATTAGTCAGCTAATGTGTCCAGAACCAAGAGCCTGATTCATATGTAAATAATAAATTTAGAGTTATTTTTAGAGTTATTCGTGGCCCTACTTTTGACTGAAGCACGGCCTCTAAACTGTACTGTAGCTTTCATACAGTAACCAATGAATCAAATGCAATGCAAATTCTTTACAGTATAAGCAGCTATGATGCTAAAGTCACAGTCAGATTAGTTTATAAGTCTGTAAATGAGGAGTTGAGGGGGGTCATGACTTGTTAACAGAACACAGGATGATAGATTTGATGTTTTACCAGAGGTAGTGCTTCATTCTGAAAAAAGGACCTTGGTTTTATATGTCTCACAGCTGCAGTTTTTAAGACTGCATGTAAGGATCGTGTACAAAGATAAAAATGATTCTGGAAATGCACTGCATGCCTATTGTCTACTGGTAGGACATTGGCTCTCCTAAACGTATTTCATTTATGTTAAGTATTTTAAAATATTTGTAAAATAGTCACTAGTTAGAATGAATTGGCTGGTTAGCACTTTGTTGAATGTTTAATGAAATCTACTTAAAGCTACGGAGAATTAATTTTAGATTTATTTCCTTCTGTGACATCATGCTCATATTAAACAGATACATAAGGTCTGTAAGCAGAGTTTTGTGGGGCTGATGTGGATATAGTAACACGTAGAATCATGAAGGGATATGATGGATGTTGTAGGCTTTTCGCAAAGATGCAGTTTGTTCAGAGTTTTTGGCAGTGACATTAAAAACAATGTCCAGATATATACGAAAGGAACCAGAAGATGCAGCATCTAAATCAAAACTCAGCCTTAAGCACTTTAATCTTCATATAAGAGTGAAGTTCATTGCAGTTTCTGTCATGACTGTTATTTTAGTCAGCAGCAGCCACTGGAGGGGGCACTTTTCCTCAAAAAATCTGCATCTGTAACTTCATGATGCTCCATAATGTCAGACAATTTGTCCAAAAGCAGCTTGACAGAAAATGAGTTTGGGCAAATTATGAGTGTTGTGCCATTCCTTGCACATTACCTTCTCTTACTGTCAGTGTTTATTCATTCATTTCTCTCCCTTGTTAAGTGTTGCCTATGTGTTTCTTTGACGAAAACTGCCTACCTGATGAGATACCTTTTGTGTTTTTTGATCTGTAAGTTTTCACTGGAAAAATTAGGATACAAGCTATTTCCAAGGCTCATGATGAATGGCATGCCGGTGCTGCTTGACGTCACTTGACTGAACATGGAAAGGAGTTATAGCCTGCATACATACATTACTTGAAAAGTAGAGCATACAGGCTCTCTCTCACCAGCATTATTCTAAATGCAAACTTGGAAACTGAGACACAGCTTATATGTTTTTCTTTCTAGACATTACTCACAGTAGAAGCATATAATTTTCTGTAATAACCTAGAACGATATAGCATGAAAGTAAAAACAGACATTTTATCTAAAGGGAGTTTGGACCTGCAGCAGGTTACACAGAGCTTTACCTTTGCAGTCGAATCTTCTGCAGCCTTGAACTGAACCGAACATCCTAAGCAAAAGAAATTTAAAAAATGCACTTGTGCATTTTGAGACCTTATAAATATAATACTATAATATTCATCATTAAGGGGGTCAAATATCCTTTTTTCCACTAAAAGCTTCATATGATTGTTGTTAACTGATCACACTTTTTCTTACCACTCAGTGCCATACTTGTGATTTCTACTTCTACATACTCCCGATTATAAGATTACTTTTGTTTCATGCGTACTCCTGATTCTTGTAAATAACTGGATTGTGACAAGTTGTAAATATATATCTGAATAAATGTGGTTCTTTGTAAACTTTTGTCAGTGTATACATACTGTGCATAGATCTTTAAAAGTCACATCAAAAGTGCATTATGCAGGCATTCATAATGCTTTATGACTACACTCATAAACACGCATAATGCTTTCTAATGCACTATATCAACAGTCATAAAACATTATAAAGGTGATAATACATTTTAAGTGTTGTATGGATGCTCTTGACTAGTTATAAACTAGAAGTTGATTGATAGGGCTTATGTCTACCTATGCTTACCTATACACACACCTTAACAATCAACTTGAGGTTGTAATTTATTATAAGTCATATCTATAATGTTTGAAATAGTGCATAAGAAAGCATTATGCTTGTTTATGAGTGTAGTCATAAAGCATTATGAGTGCCCCCATAATGCATTTTTAATGTGGTCTTCACAGAAAGTGTTACCATTGATTGAGTTTAGCCACAATTATTAGTACTTGTAAACATTAAAGAATAAAGATAGATACCGTTTACTTTTAGAGCAAGTGATATAGTTATGTAGTAGTTATGGAGAAATTAACATTGTGAAGTCTTCTGGAGTTATTGCAGATGAATTATGCTTTAGTGACACTAAGTTACTCAATAGCACCATCTAGTGTCTGTTTGAAATGAACATAACATTCTCAGTGTGTGTTGCCCCGTCACTGCATAAAAAAAACTACAGATCTACCAAAGCTCATTTAATCAGCGATGTACCCATTTATATGAGACACCTGTCACTGTGTGCTGTTAACAGGATGACAGCTGTAAATGGAGAATTGAGGCCAGGAGAGTACAGTACTTTTAAACCTCAAAAAATGAGAGCAAGCCCTAGTTACTAGGTATATTTCTTTACTTAGATCAAAAACCAAATCACACATCCTGTTGTACTAATGGTCTATATACGTCTATGTACATGGCAGTAATTGCAGTTATGTACTCTAGCTGTAGCTGGCTGAGCTGAACTCTCTGGGTCCCTGACATCTTTGGTCACTTTTATTCAGTGGGACACTCTAAACTCCATAAAACACCTCAATGTGCTCACGTGTGAAAGACATATTTTGATAAAACCAGCACCCCTACTTCCCACATGCATGGTCACTGGCAACAAAATAGTTAAGTAGTTAAAGGAATTCACTTTTTTTTATATTTTGTATGATGACATTTGACTTCTAAGTCTAATTATTTCAAACTGATTCCTCCTTTGTAACTTTTGCTTGCTTCCTGTGTTACACAAACTTCAGGTGGGACTGACATTAGCTGCAGTGATGGGCACTGGACAATAAACATCTGCCCCGCACAGGCCTATTCACAGCAAACATCCATTCAAGAGAACTGTCCCTATAAAATATAAAATATGATTTAAAAACACTGAGGTGCACTCAATTTTCTAAGTGGTTGTTGGAAAAACATTAGGATAAACCCATGGACCAGAGGTCAGCGCAGGGCTTTGTCTCTGTGCTGTTCATGTGTTGTCTCAGACTGTTTTCAGTTCCCTAATTGTCAATTGTAGATTAGATTGAGGTGGAGTCGCCCGGCCACGGCCGGAGAGGAAAAGCCACATTGCTGTTTTTCTCTTAAAATAAACCTCATTCATAGAAACATGCTTTCTTTCAAAACAGAGATAATTTGCAATCTAAGTACCCAGCTTTGATAAGAGTATCTGTTTGCTGTGTTATCAGAGGTTGATTGAGAATTATCTATGATCTGACCTTCGGCCGCATGCCTCAGTGTTGCTTCCGGCCCTTTTTCTAGACTCCATAGAAAACAACTCAAGTTCACTCACTCTCCAGTTTAAAGTCAAACGCTTTGATTATCACTGCTCGATAATTCATTCTTTGGAACAAATTTTGTCAATAATTTGATCTTTTTATTATCCAGTTTTTATAGGACAGCAGTTTGTTTGTTTGTTTGTGTGTTTCTAATTAAGAAATGTCCAACTCACATGCAAGTTTACCCCTAACAACCTGAGTCATTTTGTCTTTACTTGTAAGTTTTTCCACTATATTTAGCTATTTTAGCTGTCCCAGTTTAAGCAGTTGTTAGTAACCTGAAGTTGTTGTTGCGCCTTCGTCCAAACCTATGACTTGCAGCCCGGCCACCAATACTTTAAAAAAGTCTTGTTGGATGATCTCAGGTTAAGTAGCCTCACGTGTGCTGTTAAATCTCCCTTGGAAACACACCTTTTTCTGAATAAAACAAACATCATTCTGTGTGCTTTAGTGTTTTATTTTTCCTCATTTTATGTATTATTATGCTCTGATTTTATAGGTGCTTGTATTATTGGATGTTTTACTCATAATTATTCATGCCTTTTCTTGTTTGTAAACTTGTTAAGAACGGTGATATATAAACAAAAAAAATGTGTTATTAATATAACTGTATGTAGACTTTCTGTATGACCCATTGATTTATTTAAATGTATTGAATTGTACTGTATATATGGTAATTGCTTTATACTCTGCATTTGTACTTATTGTCTGGCACATTGGAGTATCTAAAATCTTTGTCCAGTTGTGTTTTCATGTGAAAATAAACATTATGATGAAGTAATTACTTCATCATAATGTTTATCTTGAGTATGAGGATAATCCAGGCATCATTTTCATTTGAAAAGAAAAGGAAGTAATCTTCCCATGTTGTATCACAGGTCATGACATATTTCCTCACTTTATCTGTAGAAGATGATCTGTGAGAGATACTGAGTCCACAGAAGACAGCTTCCTAATTGTTAGAGACGTCTCGCTTCAGGACAATGAAGGAATCATCAGATAAGAAGAGCTGAGATGATGTCTGCATGTTGGAGGCGGATTGTATTAACCTCAACCTGAAGAGACAAACGATCTATAAAGACATCAGTGCTGACATGATCTTATTTCTGTTTTTAGTACCCCCCTGGATCCAGATTCTTAAACAGAAACTCCAAACTGGAAACATCTCAGAGGAGGAGAGTCAGCATCAGCAGACAAACACTGACATCCACTGGCTGCTCAGTCAAATGCACATTCACTGTATTCGGTGTGGCTGTGCTTCAATCTGAATATCTGTTCAAGAGTTCTGAGATGGAAAGTAACTAAATACATTTAGTCAAATAGCGTACTTAAATAGTTCTTAAGATAACTTGCATCTTCTTCTTGTTCTACTTTATACTTACACTCAGGAGCCATTTCTATGCACAATGAGCTTTATATACTTTGATTTTACTGATGATACAATTCTGAACTAAGATGATGAAAGCAGGACATTTATTTGTAGTGGAAGATTTTATCCATCTTCCGTAACCGCTTATCCTTATCAGGGTGCTGGAGCTTATCCCAGCTGACACTGGATGAGAGGCTGGGTACACCTTGGACAGGTCATCAGTTTATCACAGAGCTGACACATAGAGACAAATAATCACACTCACATTCACACCTATGGGCAATTTAGAGTCACAGAGTAGGCTGTGGGGTTTGAGCCAGGACCCCTCTTAGTTATTAAAAAATACTTAATAAAACTGCTTCCTTGCTGTACTGTCCCGCATTATAATTTTGTAAAACACTTGTGAGAAACAAAATATTGTTGTAAGGACATTTTCTCTCCCTCACCATCTGAATACATGTGAACACTGAGAGCTACTGGGAACCAGAATCACCTTGTATGTGTCAACACATTCAGCTTATAAAGATTTTGCTCTTTTCTTTCAGAATCTTAAAGATTTTGATTACTAAACTAAACTTTAGAGTCAGAGTGGCAAATTTGGTTTCATTAAATACCTGTTTTTCACATTTGTTTAGGATCTCTAGGATATGAACTTAAGTTTGAGTGTGAGTGTGTACGTTCAATCAAAAATAATAAGCATAAAATGCTTCAGGACAGAAAGTCTGACCTAAACTAAAATAAATGTGGGTTGATTTACTAAAACTACAATACAAATTCCATTATATTTATATAGTGCCAAATAATAATAGTATCTCAGGGCACGTATAGAGCAGGTCTAGACCATAATCTTTACATTATTTTACAATATTTACAGAGACCCAACAATTTCCACCATGATCAAACATTTGGTGACAGTGGCAAGGAAAAACTACAATGTAATAATAAAGTGGTTTTCTATTTAATGTAAATGAAAACAATTGAATAAGTGGGAAGTAGCCTGCTGCTGATCACAGTGATGAATAGTGTCATCAAGCTAAATTGGCCCCCATCCATCCATCCATCCACACTCACCCACGCATAATAATGTAGATTAATAGAGACTATTTCTAATATTTTTAGTGGACAGAATGAGAAAATGTACAACATTTGCACAACGATTCAAAGATTATTGTAGTCTAAACTGCATTATTTTGAGAAATCAGCAGGACTTTACTCCTTCAGCTGAAATGTCCTAAACTTTTTGGGTCCCCAGAGATGTAATCTGAGCTGAGGGGGGCTGGTTTCACTGACAGACTGCCCATTTCCTCCAACCAAGACACACCGACAAAGCGCAGACTGTTCATCCCAAGCAGAAATTAGGTGAAAGGTGTCTAACATGAGGACGTCTCTCTGCCACCTCTCGGTAAATATACATTTATGCTCAATTAGATATGTTTGCGCTAATTTTATGACATTTTTTCTATCAAAACAACTTTATTCTGTTGCTTGCTGACTAATCAATCCAGACGTTAAGTCTCACTTCTCCTTTGATCATTTGAATCAATCAGATAGGTCTAATCATTTCACTGATTAATGGCCGTGCGCAGACGCAGATCCTGCCTGTATTAAAACCTGGCTGCATCTGTCAATGGCAGAAGTCCCTGTCAAATCTGTGCTCCTCAGGTTAATGATTTGCTGGTTATCTCGTACTTAGTACTTGAGCGTGGAGTTTGGAGTCTGCCCTCCTCTCCGATAAAACATAATAGGAGACGCTTGGACTTGCTCTGCCTTTCTTTTTGGCCCTTTAGAGCCACTTCAGCTGCTGACTCCTTTTTTTTCTGTGTCGGTTTTTTATTCTTCTGGCTGCAGAGAGAGGACACACAATGTTAACTCTGGTTGTGTTCTTGCTTTGTACAGCCTCCTGTGTCTCAGCTTCTGCCAAAGGTGAGTGGATGGGTTGTTATTTACTTCTCTGTGTGTATTTGAGGTCTGTGGTAGTGGGATGTTTGGGCCCAATAAGCAGATTATTTAGTTAGGGGTTGTCATGAATGAATTTATTTTGGCACAAGAAGATCATTACTTCATCGTAAATTAGTGGAAATGTGTCAACATGATTTATTTGTAGCTCCAAATGACACTTTGCTGTGCTTTGAGGCTTCTTCACAGAAGAAAAGTTGGCTGTCAAGCTTCATTTTATTGTGCAGCAAAGACTTTCAAATCCTCAAATGAATGAATCCTGGCATGCCACAAAGTCACTGTCATCAGAGTAGCTTCACATAATGCAGCTTAGAGACATCACTGATTTATAAGAGTAAAATGAAGAGACATAAAACACAACATTTATTGTTTATGTTGGTGTTTTTGTGTCTGAGGTTTTCCAAGAATCTGTTTTTCACCCAGAACTTGTATTTGTTCATCAGCTCCACGTCTCTCAGTGAGCGCCGGTGATGAAATCAAATACTGACACGTCAGTGTGTGTCTTCCCTCTGACCTAATGTCATATCTAAAGGAAAAGCTTGTCATTAATAGAGTACAGGAGAGACTTTTTTTTTATCTCCTCTCACTTTGAACACGCCTTGTTAAATGGCCGCTGGTTGAATCACCTCGCAGACTATCCACAGAGAGTAAAGGAAACAAAAAATGTAAGAAGAGAAGAAGCAATATATTCAGTGGAAGTTGCTATTTTAAAAAGACTTTCATGTCAATACCTGATGAGTATTTGTGAAGCTAAAAATACAGCACGTCAGAGGTTATGTGGCCAAAAAAAAGATATCTGGACTCTGGAAACCACTTGTTACAAACACATTTTATATTTTATGTCACATTTTATATGACTTATTATCTTGAATGTAAGTCCTGTTATATTTTAGTAAAACAAAAGTTATGCCTAAGGTTTTCACTCACCTGTTTGAGTATGCTTCAGTATTAAAAATGACCTGTATTTCAATCACGACAGTCATCTTTACTTGTTGAATTATTACTGAAGGCAAGGCAAACGTGTGGATTACTTTGAAAAGTAGTGAAATGTTATTTGCTTGTGAGAAGCACTGACATCTGAGATTTGCTCCCAAACAGCAACTTTTTAAACAGAAGAAGCCACTAAAATCATATTATTCTTTCCACATTATCCATGATTGCTTATTGTTTCTTTCCCAGCACAACACACACAGAGTTTAGAGCTTGAAGGCACCACAAGAGTGTTTAAAATAGTCACTGATAGATGAAGAAACAAATCACTGTCAATGTAAAATTTCAGGTTTCTGCTAGATATAAGTAAGACATGAACTGAAAGACAGTAATTAGTTATGAAAGATGCATTTGTCAGTCTAAAAATCTGTAGTACATTTTGAAAAACGGCTGGCAGTAATGTAAAGCACTGCTCTCCACTCGTGTTGGCTCACCAGCTGTGTTTCCTGTTTTTCTTCAGGTGGTGCTGCTGGACCCCGGCTGAACAACAACCAGCTGTACAAATTCAGCTACACCACCGAGGTGCTGGTGGACAGGGCCAGGGGGTCAAAAGAGGGCAGTACTGGCTACAGGATCTCCAGCGATGTGGACGTCAACCTAGTCTGGAGAGATCCCAGCAGCAAAGATGAGCAACTGATTCGACTGGGGGTAAGTTTGCCTGGTCACATGTTGAAAGGACATGATGTCATAGTACATTTATAAGAACAGAGAGTAAAAAACAGATAATATGAAATATTCTGACTACAAATAAGACTGAAGGCTTCCTCTTTTTCAGAGTAGTTGTCAGTGTGTTTTCTCACATTACTTAATGTCTGATTCATAGATCTCGAATGTGAGGATCGACCCTGCGTCCCATCGATCAGAGAAAAAGAACATCCTCCATGGATCCACAGCAGAAAGTGTTTTGGGAAAGACCAAACTAGCAGCTCTGATGAAACCTTTCTTAGTACATCTGAAAAATGGAAAGGTAAGAACATTATCAGTGCCACTCTGTGCACTTGTCAAGGACCTTTCTACACTTAAATCATTGTTATCCGACAATATGCATATAAAGAAAACACTAATTAGTGGCTGCACCACATATTGCTTGTTTTATCTGTAAAACCTCACAGTCTTTTGGTGAATATTGACATAGTTTACATTCACTCCAGGTAATGAACAACAGTAGCAATTCCTTAATATAATCTGAATTGTTGTTTTAAGCCTATTTATGATCTTATGCGTGTGAGAGGTGCATATAAGTGACGTCAGTACATCCAGCACTCCACTGTTTGTGTCTTCAGAGACTGAATTAGCTTACCTTCATTATGCTGGAGTGATGATGCTGGCAGGGGAAATACCAGACGTGATGTGTGTGCGTGCAAAGGTCAATGGGTTCAGAAGGTCAATGAATGAATGAATGAATGACTCAAAGACTGAATACGGTTCATACTGTCTTCTTATTGGCAGCGAGATGTTTGAGTTTAAACTCATTCACTTTTATCAGATCATTATCATTGTATACTATACAATGATGCATAATTGATATGCAGATAATAGCAATTTGATTGTTAGATATCTTATTTAAAGATATGACACTGCTCTCACTCTATAGCTACTGTAAATACTGTTGTTATTTAATGTTTTTTAAGGTTGGGTACCACTTTATAAAGGCTTTATATAAGTTGAAAATAATGGCTTTATTCATTATTTACTAATAATTACCAGCTAATAAGCATCTATAAATGAATTTGAACACATCTAATAGCATTATTATCAAATAAAAAAGAAAAGCCAGCCAAATGTGTTACTGACTGATCTATAAAACATTGTAGTAAATGCTTCATTGACCATTATTAAACTAGTTGGTTACAGCTTAAAACCTTCATTAAGAGGTGTTACAATATCTCTAATATCCAGTATGAAGTAAAGTAAACATAGACATGTTTGTTGGTCATATTGGTTTCACACAATGTCAGGACATGAGTGGTGTATAGAGATACTTAAACAACTTATATCTAAATATACATATACGCTTTACATATATCTATATCTATAACAGCAGTATCTGTGACTACAACATACCTGCTGTACACCAGCTAGAAAGCAGAAGCCAAATCAAAGCTAAAATATTAAAATTTGTTGATTATTACTGGTTCAATGTGGAGTAAAGGTTTGAAGAATGAGCCGTCAGACAGTGTGAAACAGGATAGATCAGTGTCTCTCCCAGTGTTGTTAACTTATTTATACTGATGGCAGCCTACGGCAGGAAAAGTAGCAGTAGACAGTCTATTTATGGTGGTCCTGGCTGATATTTTAACTGAGCGCCACAAATAAATTACATACTGTATAGGAGACAGTGTAGGATGATGTAATGGGCTGCTTGCTAAACTCATGAGCAGGCCACACACACACACAGTCCATTATTGAGCCAAACTGAAGCTTCATTGGAGAACTGTGGTGTGATATGATATTTCCCAAGTTGATCTAACCTCATTTGACTGAGGTTTGGTTCCATTATTTCAATATGGTATCAGTAGCATAGGTAAACATAAGACTGACTCGTCTTTCATGCTGGTCATTGCTGTGTACTGATGTGTATTGAGAAAATAGTTAGGAAATATACTGCAAGCCAGGTTGAGATAGCGTCTTTTTTTAAAAAAGCTGCTAATACCAAAGTATTCTGGTTTTGTTTTTGATCTGCACTTCAAAGAATAGCTTTTATTTCTGCATGTAATGCAAATAGCCTCTGATGTCATGGCCATGCACACGTTTCTGGAAATCTGACACCCTGAAAGCCTTTGTGAGCTGCAGCACGTACAGTACTGTGGGTCGCATGCCTCAGTAGCTACTTTATCTACTGGACGAAATGCCATTGTTCAAAGCATTGTTTAACATGTTGCCTTCTTGTTGCATGTCTCTCTGACAGGCAAAAGCATTTTATTCTTACTGGGCCGAACCTGCAACCATCAAGAATCTTAAAAGAGGGCTGGCCAGCTTACTGCAAGTACAACTCAAAACTGGGAAGGTTATAGAGGTAAATGGCATGATAGTACTCCCATCACATTTATTGTATTTAATATTTTATGTAGCTAACATGAACTTAATGTCTGGGAACAGAATGATGTGTCTGGAAGGTGCACAGTGGAGTACAAAGCAGTCAAAGGTCAAGTGACAAGAACCAAGATCCTGGACACGTGTAAGACTGCAGAGACCGGATTCACCACACACAGTCAGGTATGTCAGTGTCAAGACCAACTCGTCGTGCTAACCTATGAATGTTACTGAATCACTAATAACTCATGCCTCGATGTGTCCCCCTTCAGGTTTTGGGTGTGAGCAGGAAGTCCAATTCTGTTACAGTGTTCACACTCGAAGATGGTTTCATTGGCTCGGCCGTGACTGAAGAAATGCACTCACTGGCTGTTAACACCCGCAGATCTGCTGCTGCTAAAGTTGTGTCCAGGTAAATGCTTAAAAAAGAATGAATGTGCTGCCATTTCTAATATAAATACACACTAAACACTAAAATTTCTTCTCAGGCAAACCCTCAAATTGGTAGGGACTGAGGCTGGACCGCTGGAGGCTGCTGGGAAAGATGTCGCTGGGGTTGTCAAGTCAATTGATGCCAAACTGGCAGCTGTTGGTATTGTGGCGGAGAAGGTCAAATCCCAGTGCAAGGGATGTCCATCAGTGAGTACCTGTTGACTTTCAAACACCAAAGTAGATTGTCATGACAGTTTGTATACACATTCATGATCCCAAGAGGACTTTTCCTCTGGCACCAACATGAGGCTAAAATTGGTTTTAAGTGAAATGTCTTGACAAATATTGGATGGATTACATCGTCATGCTAAACTTTTGATTCTTTAACATTTCCTTTAGCTCCATCATCAGGTCAAATTTCTAAATTTCTTTAGGCCAAGACTTGTTTTTTATTACCAAATACCAGCAAAACCAATGACATTTCCATTAGCACCAACTGTCCTCACATAGCCAATGACTTCAGACTCTTGTTTGTGTTTGTTCATTGGCCTCCAGGCTACGGACGTGATGATTTCATGGTGGCAGCTGTTTGTCTGTGGACACGTTCTCGTGAACAAGTCAAGAACTGTACACATACTCCACTAAGTGCTCGATATAGCATATGATCCGAATAGATTTTGGAGCTCTGTTGTCTGTTTTGGCCATTTCTAACTCTTATGATTACATTTTGCTCAGTGGAGTAAATGCTGAGATCTGGGAGGATGGCGACATTGCTACAATGAAGTCAGACGGGGCAAGTAAAAGTATCACCCAACACAAAACCCAGCACAACTTGTGACTGACTTATGTTGGGTTTGGATTCGGTGATACTTTTACTGTTGACCTTGCTTTACTATTCCAAGTAAGCTTCGCTAACCTATGGGTTTGTCTAAAACCTGTTTGGGCATTTGACTGCTTGTGCTGTCTGACTTCTTTTAACCCTCTGGGGTCCGAGCAATCATGCATGATTGCAAAAACTATTGATAGGGACATTGACAGGACCCCAGATGATTGATGGTGCCACTGCATTCCCAAACAGGAAGTAGCAAAGTTTTTTAATTCACTAATTTGGATTCATGAACTTATATAAATCATTATGACAAGGAGGCAAGTTAGGAAAAACACTTACACACTCAGTAGCCCTTACAGGTGCATGTAGATCACGGCTATTTATTGAATCAGTAGTCTGACTCCTAAATAACACTGTATTAGTAAAAAGATACTCTGTATTTTTGTACTGTAATTATTGGCCGAAGACGATCTGTCTCCTAATCCCCTCTCCCCTGTGTTCTCCCTCTTAGCTTTTTGAACATTGGCAGGCTCAACAGAAGCAGCTGGAGCCAGCGAGCCTGTCCAAAGCCACGGCTCCTCGCAGCTTCCTGGCCCTCATCCAGAGCATTAGGAAGGCGTCCAAGGACGATATCCTCAAAGTGCTGAAGAGTGCCAGCAAGACATCTCTGTAAACAGGCTCCTCCTTCTTCCCTACATCTTAATTTACTTACTGACTCCATCACTCTGCTGTTTCTTTGAATTAGTTATTAACTTTTATGACTGAGAATGTCAAGACCCAAGGAGATTAACTCACCATCGCTGTGTTTACCTTCTTCTTGTTGATTTCAGACCTCAGGTGGTGGATGCTGTGACTTCCTCCCAGACCGCTGCATCTCTGGACGCTATGCTTGAATTCCTTAATTTCACCGATGCCAAAGGTTTCGTTCTGCAGGAGAGGTTTCTCTATGCATGTGGTTTTTCTTCACATCCCAATGAGAGGATGCTCCAGGCTCTGCTGGTGAGTTGTTAATAACGGAACTGGCACTTTTTCTTCTAAAGAAAAGAATAAGACCTACCAGTATCTACATATACATCAGAGATTTATACAAGGAAAATGCTTCACCTGCACTTTGGTGCTTTGCATCAAGAAATTGCTTTATATTTAATATTTGATGTTTTAAATGGTATTTTTGGTAAACTTTAGTCTGCAAATCCAAGTCATATTGTTCTTAATTGACATGCCAGCACTGAATGTTTTCCGTGAATTTTAATGAGAGGAGTTTTCGTTTTCAGGATATTTCAAAGGGAAAGATCGGCAGCACTGACATCAAAGAGTCAGTGGTGATCATTATGGGAGCCCTGGTCCATAAGCTGTGTCTGAAAGGAGGGTGCAACTTACCGGTGAGTTTCCAAGATGATAATATGTGACAAGTCACACAAAAATGTAGTGGCTATTTTTAAGAAAAACTGTCTGAAAATGTATGTTTCATTGTGGAAAATAAACCAAATTTGAATGATTCCATGAGCTGACTGATGATCTGCTGTATTTTTACCTCTCAGGCGGTGGTGAAGGTGAAGAAGCAGATTTTAGAAGGTCCCGACAGCACAAAGGTCGAGTCCGAGGTCCAGATGTATCTTCTGGCACTAAAGAATTCTTTGCTTCCTGAGGCCATTCCCATCTTTACCAAATATGCAGAGTCAGAGGTGGGAGCTTACAACACCATCTCCCTGACTGCTCTGCAGAGATATGATGTCAGTCTCATGACCAATGAGGTAAGCCATAGTATGCATAACACTTTTCTGCTATATGGAGCCAATTAGAATATAAGAGAAACTGAAAACGAATGTTTATGTCATTTGTAGGTGAAGCAGACAGTGAACAGAGTTTACCATCAGAATCGACGGATCTATGAGAAAAATGTGAGAGCTGCCGCCGCTGATGTCATCCTCAGTAGCAACCCATCGTACATGGAGGTCAAGAATCTGCTTCTGTCTATCGGAAACTTGCCTCATGAAATGAACAAATACATGCTGTCTAAGATCCAGGACATCCTCCGCTTCCAGCTGCCTGCCAGGTTTGTTACAGACCAACAGACACTAACAAAAAAAGTGTAACAGAACATAAATATTTTTCCAAAACATAATGCAGCCATTTATTGTACAATATGTTTTTTTTTTTTTACATTTTTCAGCAAAGTTATAAAACAAGCCATGAAGGACATGATTTCCCACAATTATGACCGTTTTGCAAAGGTTGGATCATCGTCTGCCTACTCTGGATTCATGGCACGTGAGTAATCAGCCCTCATTTCTAAGCCTGGAATTAAGGACCCAGTATATTGTTTCAAGATTTGATAATCTGAGATTATCAGTGAATTTCATACTTCAACCACCCTTAAAACATTAGCATTGAAATTAGATTTGTCACAACAGTTAAATGCATGTTGACTGAGTATTTTAAAATCCTTATTCCTGCAGAATCTGCTGATGTGACCTCCACATACAGTTTGGACATCCTGTATTCAGGCTCTGGTGTCCTGAGGAGAAGCAACATGAATATTTACGGTGCTAGTAAAGGAGCAATGCTACATGGACTACAGGTAAGGAAACCACACAGTTAAACTGAATCACTGTAATATATACAAGTCATTATCGCCCTTGTACTAGTCTTCCATTTTCTCATGAAATATATGAAATTCTCATGTAGTGTATTGTCTAATTTGGATATTCTTCCCATCTTCCAGGTTGCAATTGAGGCTCAGGGTCTTGAGTCACTGATTGCTGCCACCCCCGATGAGGGAGAGGAAGACCTGGAGTCATTTGCTGGAATGTCGGCTCTGCTGTTTGACGTGCAGCTGCGACCTGTAACCTTCTTCAAGGGTTACAGCGACCTCATGTCCAAAATGTTCTCCATGTCTGGGGAGCCCATGAATGTAGTGAAGGGCCTCATCCTGCTGACTGATCACTCTGAGGTAAGAAGTCACCACACCAGTGCCCTATTCACTCAACACCTAAATATAGTAGTCAGACTACATCACAGTGTTTAAAATTTACATTCAGTTTGGTCATGAACAAGAGTGACCACCAGTAGCACTGGGTCATGCATGTAGCAGGTAGTGACAGGTAGGTTGTTGACTCCTTGGTAAATGATCTTGGCTGTATGAAGTTCATGGAAGAGAACGGGAGCTTGATTAGCTGCACGATGCTCGAGGTCATTTGTTAAAACAGCTTGACAAAACTTTAGTTTACATGCAGCTGCAAACCAGAAGTAGTCTTCTGTTGCCACATTATATTACCACAAAAGGAAAACACGATGATTTTGCGTAAAATGCATAGACTTTGACACTAAAGATTGAGGCTTGTGTCCAATCTCCTGGAAATAGTCAGCTTTGCTTTCTTTTAACTATCAGCACAATCATTTGTTATCTATATGCGAGTTTAATGTACTTACAGGTACATTACAGTCTATATGGGTAATTTGCAAGGCACTGACATGGAGCCTATTTTGCCATGTTGGTATGAGGATTTGTTTACTTGGTCAGATGCATTTAAATAGTGAATGAGTCAAGTTTATAACATCAGGTGTTGAGCTTAGTGAACAGGGTCCAAATGCGTGCAGCTGACACCAGGATGTGCCATTTCTTCTGCCTTACACTTACACTTGCTTTATGATTAAAATCTTAATTATCATTGGAGTCAGACATAACCAAGTCTTCCATTGTGTGTTTTCTTTCTCTTTCCTGCTCATGTTCGGCCCTCCAGGTGATCCAGCTGCAGTCTGGTCTGAAGGCGAGTGCAGAGTTCCAAGGAGGGTTGGCTATTGACATCTCTGGAGGCATGGAGGTCAGTCTGTGGTACAGGGAGTCCAAGACCAGCGTCAACAACAGGTACAGTCCAGAGACGAGACAATAAAACAGCTGTGGCAGGTGTTTTTGTCCTGTTGCAGAATTGGGTCATCAGCAAAGCTTTTACATAATGTTACGTGCTGTGTATATAGGTCACAGCCATGCTGTACATCCCGGGATCATAAATCAACTCAGTTTGTGAAGTACTCTATGTACAGTCTGATGTAACAGACTCGTAGGGCAAAGGCCTTTGTGATTGGCATATATTTTCTTAGAAAACAACCTTTGTGATCAAAGGAAAGTTGTGTCAGAAGTTTGAGCCCTGTCACCGCACTGCAAATAGATTTCTATTGATGCTGGATTCATGTGAACTTTAGATGGTCTATAAGCGTTGCCTGATTCATTTGTTCCACCGGTACGTTGGGCACACTCCAGTATTGTGCTTCATGCCTGTCTTATTTCTAGGTTTGTGTGCATATGACGTCAGTCCTCTCTGGTTCTCTATTTTAAAACATTACAGTGGACGCACAACAGTAGCTACTGAAAATGGAGCACTTCATCATGCTCGTATCGGTTTGCTCGCGGCATCTGGTGATGAAACAGGATTTAGAGAGCAATGCCACAGATTTTGAATATTTAAATACGGTGTGATTTAAAGTCAAGGCTGCATATGAAGCTCGGTACTTTTTAAGTACCAACCACATTTTGTCCATACCAGTAAATGCAAGAACCAAAACTTGACATTGAAAAGTAAGTTATCCAAACATTTATTCTGAGACACACAATTTGAAACAGTACCCTATTTCCACGATGACTTACAAAAGATGGAAAAGAAAAGGGGTTTTAATGGAGGTCAGTGTGGAAAAACATTTTTTGGAGCAGCATTACGTGAACAAAAATATGGTTTAAGAATAAACCGCTTATGTGTTTCCAGTTTGTGGATTTTTTTTTTTCAACTGGTCAGATCAGAACTTGATTTTGGACTTCAGGATGATTTGACCCATGTGTGGAGGGGAATGGCAGAGGCAGGTGAATGGATCAGCATATTTGTACCTCGTCCACTCTGATAATAGACTGACAGGCTAACTATAGAAGCAGAACAAACCACACTGGCATCTTTGCCAAGGCATGTCTCCACAGGCAAAGTTACAGAGGTTGGATGTTCAACTGGTTGGCACAGGCTTTGATTTGGACCATAAGGGGAAGTTGTTACATCGTAGTTAAACTCTACTTGTTAGTGTCTGAGCTTTTTACTGTGCCTTTTAGCTACTAAAACAACCTGTATGACGCTAATACATGATCACAAACAAGGATCATATGCCACGGTGGTTATGACAAGAGTACAGAAAAGAATTGATTCTGATTGGCTGGAAGCTGTGTGTTACAATCATAAACCCAACATCTCTGAGAAAGGTATATTAAACTGCAGGTAACCATAGTTGTTTTAGTTTGCACTATGCTTTTTATCTTTTGGTAAATGGATGTGGTGTGAGCAATACTGCACTCAAAATAATGCATATCATCCTGCAATAACAATAATTTTTACCCCACAAATACAAAGAAAATGTGAATATTGTGAATATGAAACTTTTTTCACATACTTATTTTGTGTTATTTTGTTGCATCATTTAGCATGAATTCACAAAACCTACAAACACGTGATTTTCCGATATATAATACACATTTCACGTGTGAAAACAACTAATTTCACACTGTGTAGTTATTTCACAGGCGATAAATTGAAACAAAATTTAAAAGAAACATGTTTTTTTGGACATTTATCATACTTAAAAAATATTAACATTAAATATTAATATTTAACATGGGAAAACATGAGTTCCGGATACTCTTTTTTTATTTGTTGGACACATTTTCACACAGTTTTCACTTCCTTTTGGTTTTAGGGGAGCGTTAGTTGTCACTGGAAATGTTACAGTGGACATGGACTTCATGAGAGCGGGTGTGGAGGTCAGCTTCGAAACAGAAGCATCACTGGACTTCATCACCACCGTCCAGTTTTCTGAATATCCCTTCCTGGTTTGCATGCAGATGGACAAAACTACCTTCCCCTTCAGGTATTGTGACACCTTCCCTGTTAAGAAAAGATTTCAACACTATTTGGGGGTTTTTACTGCTGAATCAGCTTACACTAAATCTAATTATTTATTCTTGATGTTGTGCTTTCAGTGAGTCCCTGACCAAGTATGAGAGCTTGTCATCAGGGAAGAGCATCATGTCGCACAAGAGCAAGAAGCAGCTTGTCCCTGGCTCTGAATTCCCTCTTCACCAGGAGAACTCAAACATGTGCAAGAGGGTTTTTGACTCCAGCTGGTAGAAGAGATACAATGAACTATCCAGGAACAAGTTCTTATGGGCCGAATATTGTCACTCAAAAGAGAGTTTATTGCATTCAGGGACAGCTATCACACCTCAGCCTTATGCAGTGAAACACTGTAAGAGAGAAAAGTTGTGAACGTTTTTTTTTTTTAACAACACATGCAATGTTTACATTCCTGTGAGTATTTAAGTCATTTTAATTTGACATTTTGTTTTGAAATAAAGAATTCTTTTCATGGATTTCCTTGAAAATGTATTTATGATGGGCACATACAGGATGTACATTTTATTTGATAGGTAATACCCAGCATGACTAATACCACTGTAATTCCCCCAACATAGTTACAGTAAATATGTACATGTAACTGTCACACTGCAAACAGTGGATTCACTTCCCTCCATGAATAGAAACGCTCCTTTCTGTCAACATTCCTTTGTTTTTTTTAAATAAATATGTTTACTGAGGAGGAGCCATTTTTGTTTTATGTCACTGTATCACTGTTCACACACTTGAAATAACTTATTAAGCAAAGTAATACCAATTAATTCCATTTTTATAATCATGCAGATGATTTTTAATTGTTCCTATGGAGACAATGACTGCATTGTCTCGACTTTGTACTTTGCAAGATTTGAGGTGAAAATCGAGTCCATCAACGCTTGAATATATTTTTTGTACACGGCTGTAATTGCTGTTTGTCTGTAAACATTTGGGTATTTTTAAGACTTTTAAACTTCTCTGAACTTTTTCATGTTTAGGGATCAGTTTGTTCAATCCGTAATTGGCTGACAATAAATGTGCACTGTCAATGCTTCTGACCTCTGACTTGGTTTATGGATTTAGATTCAGCAAAGCAATGTGTATGAACACTTGAACAATATGTGCAGCAAACCTGGAAAATTAAGATGTGGGACTTTGTTTCTTTTTGCCTTTAAAGGGGCACTCAAGGGGCATGTCAATGTAGAGTTGAGGAGTAGTACTACTTCAGAAAGACCTCACCTTTAACTCCAAATTTATAAAAGAAACTCTCTGTTACAGAATGAGTCCTCCTATTCTGGGATACTATCCTATCCTGCCCTTGGTTCACTTTGTGTCAATTACTTTGTGAAAGTTTGATTAAACACACATTTATTTAAGTATATGCACCAGGCACGTACACATAATGCCATAGGACCTCCACATTAGGTGAAAATAAAGGAGCTACCTTGAGGCTGATGCCATTTTACTTTAACGCAAATTAGAAATTAAGTAAATTACCATAAAGTAAACCTGGGGTTTTCACGGGCTCCTGAATATCATGTATATTGCATATATTGCACTATGGCTGCTATAAAGGTCGAACAAAATCTTTCCCCAGATGTGACATGAGAAATAATAAAACTGCAGTGATGTCCCTTGTCTACGGATCTAAATATCAGCCCAGACTGAAATATCAAAACTAATAAATGCCATGAAACAGACATTCATGGTTCCCACAGGATGAATCATGTCATGTGGACGTCTGCCTCCCAGTCCCCAGTGTTTTCCCCTTGTTTCCCCTTCCCTTGTGTTTCTGTCTTGTCTGTCTCTCCGTGCGTGTATGTCTGTCGCAGAGTGTGGCCTCTGATTCACTCTCACCTGCCTGATCACCGTCACCACCTGCAACTCATCATCCAATCACCAGCGCAGTTATATATTGCCCCAGTTCATCCTTCCACACTCACCCAGATTGTTCAGTTTACCTTGTGGTCACAACACTGTGGCCAAATCCAGTCATCTCACTCTGTGCCTCAGGATCCCAACCTGCCACGTCCAGGCTGACCTCATTTTCACTCGCGTCTCTGGAAATCAGCCACCATCAGCCATGCACCGATCTTCTCACCACCTGACACCCACCTTCCCCTACACTATTTACCCCTCTGGCTTTGTTAAATAAACCTTTTTCTTAAACTATACTCAGTCCCCAGTTGTGTTGTGTGCCATCATCAAAATTTGTTTGTCCAGCACTTTGATTTATGGTCAAATACCTACTAAACTAATACAATTCCATACTTTGTGTTGTACTAGAGATTTTCTGTGCCTTAGTACAGCTTCACTAGTGTGGCTGGAGATTCTCAAACCAGTGATCCCGGTACAATTTCTTGCCTCCTGTAGGTTTAGAATCTGGCAATCCGAATTTTTGAAGATGGCAAACTTGGCTAATCTGAACCCGTACAGTTTAGTTTACAGCTGATTTGTTTTGTTTTTCTCAACTCCATACTATGTACTGCACTGTTTTACTTTGTATTCATAGTTTGTCTTCTGTCCAAGGAGATAAATGTACCTTAGTGGCTCAGTGGTAACCTACACTTGTTGATCCAGGTGAAGCAATAAATCTTGACTTTTCTTGTGTCACAGCTGTGACATCAGAGCCCCTACTGGCATCTAAACACAACAACTGGGCCTTAATGTAGATTCTTTAGAAACCACTGAGAGCAGCTGGGGGAAAACCAGTGTCTGCCAGTCTCGCTGCATCCACGGCAACCGTGTAAACACAGCAGCAAACTGTCAGGTTAAACTTAAGCCTCGGCCCGGGTGATGTTTCAGTGTCACCAGAAAGCTAACCTTGCATGCTGGCAGATGCCAAATGTGTACTTGTGTTGGCATAAATCTGTTCGATTCCCTTTGACCCTTGTCATTTATTTTTTTGTGTGAAACTTTATTAGTCATGTATCAAACTGCAGACGGCCACCTTAATCAGGTCAGGGAGGAAAGTTCAAATATGGTCAACACAGAGTACAAATGTTCAAAAACCGTATCTATTAAATCTGTTTGAGGAAGAATATCAACCAGTTGTGTGGGACACATGAATGATTGGACACAATGTTGTTTGTTATTTTAAAAACTATAATCATTGCAGACAGACTGATGTGTTTCAATTAAATTTTGGTAAATTAAATATGTATTTATCATTATTTGGAACCACTTTCTCATCATCACTTACAAAGGGTTTAAAGGGTTTACAAGTTTTGTAACTATAAAGTCTTTATTCGTGATTAATAAATAAAATAAATACTAATAATAATTATAATGAACTAACTTTAATTAACTTCAAAGATCAATTATAATTAATTACAACCCTTACAGAGAGTGCCTCATTATAATGTTCACCTCTTTTTCCTGTTGTTAACTATTCTGACACCCCTGTGTCTGGATGACTGCTGTAACACACAAACAAAAAGAGTGAATTTACTACATATTCACTTTTTAATTTCTCTAACAAAGAGTTCATCTGGGTTTTTGAGCGATCACATTAGCAAAATATATTTCATTCAAACACAACTCGACCTTAAAATGATTTAAATTAATGGACACAACCATGGTCAGTAGCTTGCTTGTTGAATTTATTGCAAACATATGTAGGTTTGTCAGTCTACATTACACTCATTCATCATATTCATTACTTTCAAGCTTGTAAGTGCAAACACTGCACTCTCCTTTCAAGGTATCTCTCCGCTATCATCCTGATCTCTGTCCTTTTCTGGGGCAGCCACACAACACAGGTCATATCAGGCATAAAACATATACAATGCCACTATATGACAGTATGACATTTCATTCAAATATGTGCCCGTTTTCTTTGAACATTCATAAATGCACTTATCTCAGACCATCTCACTTTCAGTTAACCTTCTTTCTTTATACAAAAGCAAGCTTCGATACAGTCGGTTTTCCATATTTAACCTCAAAGTCAGCAGGTTTGTTGAAGGACATTTGGAAGAATGTTTTAAAACAAATGATATTTTCTACGTTACAGTGCATCTTTGGGTAAAATTCAGCAGAAACAATTAACAATGTTTCATTTTACAATTAACAAGTCCATATTGTGCTCCTGCTATCACCAATGTTTACAGCCATTCGTTGCTGTCAGTGTTGGTGACAAAATAGAGACAATCCAAGTGCATTAAGTACATTATTATTCACAGGTAAAGGTCATACAAGAAACTAATAAAATGTGGGAGAACGTTTTTTATAAGTTTTTTTTATGACAAAATTAGAATAGCTGGTTTACTGGAGCTTATAAAAATGAAAATATTATGTTTATTTATTTATGTTAGTCTTTACGGGGTTTCAAAATGATATGTAAATGTGCTTCATCTAAAATTTGTGAAATATGTGTTTTGTTATGTTTCCACCTTTGGACAACTTGCTGATCAAACATATAACTTTTAAAACTCTCTGGCAAGAGGTAGCATATCTCTCTGGGCTTGTTCGTAGTTCGCAGTTCTCTTTGAATACTTTTTTAAAAAACAGATTTATAATTTTCTAAATAAATGCGTTTTGAGCTTGCACTGCTCTCAACTGCCTCAGGGACACATAAATCATTAAGAAGTACAGCGTGTTATGAATTGTACAAATTTAACTTAGATTTCACCTCAAAATGCATTAAATGTTCTACCATTAAGTCGCTCTAAAGAGCAAACCATGTCCAATCTACTGCACAGCCAACAAATCTTTCAAATCACTGCATGAATTCATATCACTTAAAATGAAATCAACTCATAGGGCAATTTATATAAAGGCTGTTGTCACAGAGGTATAATAACATGTATTTTACAGAATTAAGGTACATAGACTGACCAGCAGCTCCAAATACCTTTTAATATGTGTTCAGATTTGAAACACAAAAATAGCAATCTACAGTTTGCATTACTTCTACATGGGATGCTGGTATAACTGAGTCAAGTATAGCACAATGACCTATGGTGCGCCGCTGCATATTCAAAAGGAAACAGGACAGACATAGCTCACTGTACAGAAACCAGTAATAAAATGTGTGGAAGTCATCAGTTAATGTGTCATTTTAATGAAAACCTCAAACACGTTTAAACTCAAGAGGTCAAGGCGTTCGAACAAGACAAATTGACATTGCTGTGTGTAAAGTGTAAAGACACACCCGACACGTGTGCAGTCTGTACGCTCCTGTCTACACTGAAGTAACATGACTCCTTGTTGTATGCTCACAGAATGCTGAAATGCCATACATAACTCACAGTCACAAACACAAAACACATTCAGATGCACACAATTCCCATCTCATTACACAAAAGTGTAAAATAAACCAACACCAATAGAGGAAGTTATCCCCTAAATATCTCAGCTGGCTCTGACTCATTAGGCCTAACACTACTTAGGAAATATTGACCTAAGTACACTGTTAAACCAGAATCCCAGCTCCGCTTCATCTGAGCAACACACATGGTGTGTTTCTTTTTTCTTTTCACTGGAACATGTGAGGAGTGTGCTTTTAAAATATAAACAAATACCGCTTGCATACAGCATTCAGTTGTGCAGGTATTATCAGCATTTTGTGAGACATGACACAAAGGTTACACATACTTCAAGTCGCACATGAGCCACAGACTCCTAAAAAACATGAAAATGTTATTTTTAATTTGCTAAATTAGTGTTGCAGAGAAATAATATGACACATAGCAATGTCAGGTGTCCATCATTTACTTGGGACATCTTCAAAATGGGTGATTCAACATTAATCTGTTGATCTTTTTTTTTTAATTCAGTGCAGTCAAATGGTCCCTGTCCTCAGAAAACTGTAAAGTACACATTACAGGTTGTATTCAATGTAAGTGATTATCTTATTGTGTGAATTAAAGCAAGACTATGTAACTTTTGATTAACAGCGGCCACTGTGGCTACAAGCAGCAACTGCAGGAAAATGTGAAGCTCTGAGAGTGTTTTGTCAATTACTTTACTGATGTCCATCTCCATCCGTCCATCCATCCATCCATCCATCCATCCATCCATCCATCAAGGTAGCCTTCCCACCGCACCTTCCATTCTTTCCTGGAGGATCTTGAGGTATTCCCAGGCCAGATGGGATATTAAACCCCTCCAGCATATTTTGAATCTGCCCCGAGGTCTCCTCCCAGTTAGATGTGTCTGGAATACCTCCACAGGTTGGCACCCAGGAGGCATCCAAATCAGTTGCCCAAACCTGCTTGGCTTGTGTTTGCAACTTTTCAGTCATTACCCAAAGCTATGACGAAAGGGGAGGGTTGGAACAGAGATCAGTTGGTGAATCTAGAGCCCTTTGGCTCAGCTATCTCTTCGCCACAACAGTTCAGTACAGCATCCACATTCCTGCTGACATACCACTAATCTGTCTGTCAATTTCACTTCACCTTGTCCTCCCGTGTGTACAAAACCCCAAGTCCTTAACTTTGGGTAGTGACTCACTCAAAACATTTTCCGACAAGCTACCACAGCCTCAGACCGGACATCATCCTGCGTCTCCGCCACTTTAACCCTGGCCACAAACATCCAAGTGCACAGTGGAAGTCATAGACTAATAAAACCAGTAGTACCGCATCGTCCACAAAAAGCAGAGATGCAATCATGAGGCCACCAAACAGAAAACCCGGAAGGCTGAACAATGTGAGGCCCTAATAGAGAACACACTTTGGCTTCCATTTTTTTAAAAATGGGAACCATTACCCTAGTCTGCTAGTCCAAAGGCAATGTACTTGACCCTTGCATGATAATGAGGAGTGTCAACTAAGACTCTAAGACTACTATTAATTTGATACTGCTTTCCTCAAGTCTTCCAGCTTTGGAGTCAGGATAAGGAGTTCCTCAAAGTTTTTAACAGCCTGGATTAAGCCTTGCCTCATCAGCGATGTTCACCAGTGGTTTTTTTTGTTACAGCCACAACAAGCACAGGAGACCTTCTGGCCATAATTTTGAGAAGTCGCTTCTGCAATGGAGGCTTCGAACATGGCCCAAAATTCCTCCAGAAGTGAAAATTTTAAAGTGATGGTCTTGGCTGCAAGGGATTTTTTTGGTTGCAGTACCACTTTTGGCCATTGGGACAAACTGTAAAGTATCTAGCCTGATACATCCATGCACATGCAGAGAACAACAAACATGTCTCCTGGAGAGGTATGGTGGGTTTACTATTTGTTTTATCTTTGTAATAAAATCATTCAAACATGTATCTGTAACAATAGCGCAACTAGAGAAATAATGTCAGGTAAACTAACTCAATCAGTCACACAATAATATATATCAAGTTTGCTAACATTAGCTAACAAGGTCATACCAAACCAAGAAAGGTTGTAGCAGCAAATCCTCTACAGTATTATATTCAGCAAGGCTGTGTTTTATTGCCTATGAGTTCAACTTTTCATATATATAAGTAAGATATGTTTTGTTTTTCCTTTCAAAAGTTAAATAGTCTCACTTTAAAGACATGTTAACATTATCGCAATAATAAAATAATGTAACTCTAGCTGTAATAGAAGATCTGCCTTGTTTCCTTTTGAATAGACATGTTTCAGGGCACAAACAGCATTTCAAGAGTTCTAGACAGTAGCTGAACGGAAAGTATTACAAAGCAGATACATAAAGCAATATGGCAGCGCATCAGCCAGAGGACGCGGCTGAATGCATTTACCCTACAAAGTGCTGCAATGCATACAGATTACAGTAATGTCTGCTGCAAGAACAAACAACACAGAAGAGTGGGGACAGAAATTGTTGTTGGTGGAAGTTGTCCTGGGAAGTAGATCACGGGTGGGGTGGGGTGACGGGGGTAAAAACTGCACTTTCGGTGAATGAAGGCAGACTCTTCGGTGGAGGTGTCTAGAGAGTAACAGAGAAGACATAAAATGGGTGTTAAAGATGAGATTTTAGAGAAGAATCAGTTTTTAGTTATTGTCCAGTTTATCATAGAAGTCTTTGTCCTAAGTCATAGTCAACTGATTCAGTTCCTGGTTCTGAACCAGCTGACCAGATTCAGCCAAATCACTGCAGCAGGCACGCTGCGTGATTTGTTTACGTGGGAGTGCTGGAGGTCGACAGTGCTCTCCACCTCCTTCTCCCCATTTAGGAAAAAGCAGAGGGGGAGGGGGCTATAAAAAGTTGACCCCATCTCAGCCCCGCAGACTCGCTTCCAAGCTGGAGCTGCAGCAGCATCTGATCTCTCTGAGCAGCTGTCCTCTCCCTGCATCAGCACAACAAATACTTTACATTGCCTGACCTTTTCCTCCTGCATCACTATCTCAGCCATGCCCCCGAGTCCCCCACGGTGCAAACACCCCCACCACCCCCACCAGTTACACTCACACTCACACACATGCACACCTAGACACTTAGACACACACACACCCTGTATTCCTCTTCACACCACTACTCAACCCCATGCTAGGCCCCTGACTGCCACGCACCCAGCTGACATGTATCTGTCATGCTGATGCAGTTGTATTATTTCTCTGACACATTAGCTGAGAATGGACTGTGACTAGTTGTAAGTGTGTATATATGAGTGTATGAGAAACTTAGAATGAGTTTTAAGTTTTCTAAGAGTAGAGTGTGTCTGTCTTTTTGTATATTTGTGCATTGTCTTTCGTACTTCTTTCCTTTCTGTATTTTGTTTGTCATTGTCAGACCTTCCCAAAAATATTTACAGCAAATAAGGAACCAGGACGACTCAATGACTTCTGCAAAGTGCTGCTGCCTGTCTATAAAGGGCCAAAATACATGTCTCATATGCTTAAAAAATATACCCCATCAAACACAGTATACCCTTCCCTCTCTGCTTTTGGTACTTTAATATTGATGCAAATACTTTTACTTGTAACAGGCTGTATAATGTATTTATGTATGTAATAAGTCATGTGGGTCACTTACATGGAACGAAGCCATCATTAACGTAAAACAGCATTTAGCTTCCCTTCTGACAGCTAAAAAAGTTGAAAAATGGAATTTTGTTTCCAGAGACTTCACTTGAGTTTCTGAAATAATATTAAAATGTGAAATGCACATAGTCAAATGGATGTACTTTTGTTGTGTATGCGAAAAAATGTAAATCTTTGAAACAAGTGATAAAACTCAATTAGATTAGAATACTGAAGCTTTGTAAATTTGATATATGCAGATGTATTAGCATGGCAATAGTATGCATTGCAAGCTAATGAGCTAGCATTATGCCCAGGTCACAGGTGAGGTTGACACAGTGCAGCCTAAGGTCAAGCTGGAGCAAATGATGAGCTAACCCTGAAAAAGCAGGTTGCAAGTTAAACTGTAACAAACAACATATCGATGTGCCTAAAGTCTGAGGTGTACTTAAGTCTCCAGTCTAGCAGAAAGTTTTGGGGTTTGTTTACAGAGGTTTTGAGGTCTTTGACACTTTGGCTACTAAGTCGGTGCAGGTAAGTGAATCGATTTTGATTCGAGGTGCTCACAGGATTAAAAATATCACATCTGAACACCAAAAACAATTTCCAGGCAACTCAAGATACTTTCACTTAAATATATAAAAAATCTCAAAGGAATCTATTTGCAGCGAGGTTTGTGGATTAACTGACAAACTGCAATTATTCTGGAAAGAGAAATTGTAGAGTTTGGAGAGTGAGATCTAAAAATATCTGCAAGGTTTGTAGGAAAATTAGTTTTTCACTATTTTTGTCTTTTAAGCTACATATTTATTTATTATATCTGAGCCAAAAGATTATAAACTACACAAGTTCAGCATGCATTTTGTTTGGTTGTTGTATTGTTAGAAATTAATGAAAACGTTAAGAGTGGGTGTAATCATTTGATTGTACTGCAACTGCGGACTGATGGTTTAATGTATATTAATGCAAGAAAGATCTTAACTTGACAAAGTTTCATGAAATGTCACAAACAAGGAACGAACACATTAATGGACTGTAACGTTATCCGAGCAATTAAAGCATTTATAACACTGATTAAGAATAACTTGATGTAAGGTGTCACTGACTGGAATAGTTTCCTCTGACACCCTGAGAATAAACCATGTAAACAAACTCGTCTCGCACTATCAAAATAGCCCGACGATGTGTAATGCAGAGAAAAGGGAACTCGCTGTGGACCGCGGCTGAAAATCCCGTCTCCCAGCAAGCCCAGCTGCATCTCACTGGAATCGGGTTGCCTGTCATGAAGCTACTGCATGTCTATTAACACTGGCATGCCACTGCTGAAGCAGCCGAGTTGGACTGCTGCTCGAGCAACATTTAAAACACAAAAATGATGTAAAAACTCGTGTAGTACATCAGGAACTTTACGCAGGTCCACATGACTGTGTGGATGTTAGAATAATGAACAATGAGACCACATGATACAGCATCACAAAAATCACAAAAACTCTAGAAATCTTACTAATAATTAGGGCATGGATTATTAATTAAGAGGAGTGGAAAGTGGCTAATTACAGTGTTGGTGTAACTGAGCGGCTTTTGGTGTATATACAGATTATGAAAATAATCCTACAGTTTATTTTTTAGATAATCCAAAGTTTATTTGTTTGTTTAGCATTACAAAATGGGAAAATTAGAAAAATAGAAATAGAACATTTTTCTCACTTCCTTAAAATAGCATTTAATCCCTTTAAGCTCAAAGTTCCCTTACCACATACCTACATACACCATCCACTGATGGAGATCACTGAGACCTTAAAATTGTTTTGTTAATCTACTCTTTCTCAAGGTCAATTAACATTCAGTCTAATTTTTTCTTCTTCATCTTAAAACCTCAAAAAAAAGCTAATTTTGGGCTATTTTCTGGCTACGTTTTGAAAGGCAATAATTAAAGAATAGTTCCCCCTTGCAGCTATGGCACAGACTTGAGGATGTTTCATCAAAGTTTGATTAAAATCTGCATGTAGTGTATGCGGATTGTGTATTAAACACTCAGAGATGTCTTTAAATAAGTCAGAAAAGGCTCCTTTTTAAGTTTTGCATAATAAACATATTACTGTAGAGAAATATATTAAGAAAAGAAAGAGTATTGTAAAAGTGAGTGACATTTAAATTTTAATTGAGAGAGAATACATGTATTTAGATATTTTATCTGGTTTCATTGAAATGTATTCAAGTGTTAAACAAATAAAATCATATTTACACTCACAGGTATACAAAGAAGAAGAAAAGCAGCAGATGAAATGTCATCTTGTGTTTTTAGTCACATTAATGGGGAGTTTCCATCATACACACACAAACTGCCACTCTGAACAAACGTGTGGAATATGTGCTGACTTACATGTATGATGAGATGTTTCCTTGGTCACCGATGCTCCACTACAAAGCTCATCGTTGTTCCATCAAAGGAGGGTGGGGCGATGATTCTTGGACCTTGTTGCGTTGTGATGCTGATAACTGGCTTCCTGTCAGAGCTCGCTGCACCTCCTCTGGCGGTCACATGTCCCAAGTTCACAGGTAGCTGACCTTGTGGAGCCTCACCTGTTGCGCTGTAATACGCACTCTCGCCGCCTGTTGCATTAGTTTCCAGTCTAGGGCTTCTGGCGTTCTTTACCTTTTCTCCTCCTGCATCCTCAGAGTGACACAGTGACTGTGGCAACACCGGCTGGGAGGGCAGGGTGGGTGAGGGAATGAAGCCCGGGTAGATCATGTACGTGGGGGCGTACGCTCCTGGGCTCAGAGCCAGGGGGGACAAAGAGAGAGGCACAGTGGTGACAGGGGTAACAGGTGCCACAGGAGAATGGGGCATGGGTACATCCACATACTGGCCTGTCTCGGGGTCAAACAGTCTCTTTGTGGTGGCCTGTATGGGAGTGTCCACCAGGTAATAATGTCCTGTAGTGGGGTCCAGCAGCATCTTGCGCTGGGTTTGCGGGGCTGTCTCTCCTGTAGAAGGTGTAGGTGACACAGCCGGGATAGATGGAGAGAAACACAACACCTGCTGTTGTGCTTGAAGCACTGGTGTTGCCCCCGAGTGATGGTAGATGCTTGAAGCTGGGTACTCCATGATTAACGGAGACCTTTTTTGCTCTGGTGATTTGATTTGGCTCACGTTTGAACTCACCTCCCTCGACTCTCGATTCTGCAGTTTGATTTCATTCGTGTACCCAAGCCCCGGTATGGTTAAATAGTTCTCAGAGTCTGAACAGGCCTGTGCGACAGTGGGATTAGTGGGAATGATTTTGACCTTTCCCTGCTCCACCTGGTTGTTTTTAGGGGGTTCTATTTTCACCGACAGTGGAGCCACCGGTGTGTTTGAGCTTTTCATAGTCGATGATGTCTGCAGTGCAGAGCTTTGTGGAATAGAGTTACTGACTGAACTAATGCTGACGCGTGCCTTATTGCCAAAATGAAGGACGCTTTTGTTACTAAATGTTTTACTTTGCTGTGATTGTGTTTTGAACGTGTCATCGCTATACGGAACATGTATGATACTCAGAGCTCCTTTATCGTCCTGTGGTTTGCCTGCATCTGTGTTATTTATCACAGACTGAGTTATCCTGTCAGTGTTTGTTGTGTCCATCTCCTCTGCTCCCTGTTCCTCACTAGCAATAAGGGACAACACGTGGCTGTCTGTGATTGGCTGTGGAGCTTGAGTTTTACGCTTCCATTCATTTCTGTCAAAAACATAAAGCTGCTCCATCGTTTTGACGGCAGCTTTAAGCTTCTCTAACGCAGCCTGTTTTGGTATCGTTGGCTCGTTTCTCCTGTCAGCTGTCTCACCTGCAAACTTCTCCTGCCTCTGTTTTGTCAGTTTGGTTTCGATAATGGGTTGAATTTCTGACTGGTCAGGATGGAGCTGCTTGGATACAACATTTGGCAGCCTGCTAGTTGTGCAATGTGATGGCATATTTTCACTTTGAGATGTTTCAGATGGGACTCCTGCCTCTGCTTGTTTCTGTGACACCTCAGCTGTCTGCTGTTTCGCATTTGTTTTCACAGAGTGACATTTAATCACAATGGGAGATGGTAATGAATGCTTAACTGGCTCCTTTGTGGCCTTTTCCTCAAGTTTATCAGCTGCTGTGGAACATTTACTGTCACTGTTATCCAAAGAAACAAAGCGATACGAACTTTTGACCAATTTACGGACATCTCTGACATGATATATTGGTGTTTGAAACTTGCATTTGGTGTCTCTTATGTCTCTAACAGTGAAGTTTGGGATTTTATCTGAAGCAGACAAAATGTGGTATTTGGCATCGCCTGCTGCCCTGAATGTGTTAACAGTGTTGTAACTTATTTTAGGTGTTAACAGGTTGGCAATATTCAGTGTGCAGCCTTTATTTTCCTTCACACTTCTCAGGCGTATGTTTATCTCAGGGGCTTTCCCCCCCTTCTTGTTCTCTTCTTTGCCTAATATGTTTCCATCGTTGCCTGTTTTGAACTCTTTTTCACATTTCTGTGGACCAGCAGGTGCGACTGTCACAGGTGCACGGCTCTGCAAGTCTTCTGTAAAACCTTTCTCTTTTGAATGGAGCTGGCAGCTTGGAACAAAAAGCAGTTTTGTCAGCATGCTGCTGGTGTCTAATCCTTTTTTTGCTGTGGTCTGTGTGTCACTTACAGATGTGGGTTCAGCCTCCTTTGCAGGTTTTGACTCATCTTCTTTCATTGAATTAAAAGCACTACTTTGACCGAGGCTGAGAGTTGCTTTTGGAGGCTCAGCTTGTGATTTTTCTGAATTATCTGTCGGTTTGTTGCTTTTCTGCTCCTCTGCAGGCTCACAGGATCCGGGTCTGCTGCCCTCCACGCGTTGATCATCAGCAGAATTAACAGTAAATCCTGAGCCTGATTCTGATGTTTGTCTTTGGAAGCCTCGTCCTTGAAAACTCGGGGAGAGCGCTGGGTATGTGTCAGAACTTTCACCCCTCTCCATTTTGCGCTCCTGCTCAAACTGCATCTTTTTGGAAATAACGTTTTTCAACAGACTTGATGCAAAAACTGCTCTTTTGTGCGTGTCGCCCGTGCCATCTATGTGACACTGCATCTCACACCCTGACCTGGACAACACAGTCCCGGTACCCTCATTGGGTCGTGCTTTCTTCGAGCATTTTGGGCGTCTGGCGCCTTCAGGCGCTTCAACATTACAGCGAAAATTCAGCGTGACTCCACGCTGCTTTGGCTGAGCCGAATCGATATTTTTGCTAGAAGAGGAAGATTGTTGAGAGGTTGTTCTCTTGTTCAGTGCGTACATTTTAGTTTGTGGAGCTTTCATGCCGGTAATAGACTTACCATGTCTCTTACCGTCCACAGTCTTATTCATTTCCAAAGTGGCGCTGGAAGTCTTGTGCGCAATTACGCTCCGCTCTCTTCCCCGTGATATGTTTCCATAATTGAAGTCCACATACGCTGACCATTTATTTAGCCCATATTCTGACATAGAGGACTCGCTAGAGGTGCTTAGATTAATGGCATCGAAGTAGGGACATGCCAAGCTCCGGAAAGACTTGGCGGTTAAATTACGCACCTCTTTATCAGCGTCGTCCAGCTCACTAATGGAGCTGGATGCTCCACTGGAATACTCATTAATATCTTTCCGTCTTAGTTTGGTTGCAAGGTGCTGACGGCCCGGAGCAGGGATGAAGTATGGGGCTCTATCGCACAAGGGCCCCGGTCTGGCGCCAGAGCTCACAAAAGAGAAGTGGCTCCTGTCTCCAAAGTGTTTTGTGTACCCACATGTGTTGTTGTCAAAGATGTTGACAGGCTCGTTCACCGCCCTGGAGGATGTTTTTATGGATAAATGAATTTCCCCCCCATTGGCGTCTCCGCTTTGGTTTTTGCACACGCTTTCATCTGAGCTGGCGCATTTGTCCGAGTCACAAAGATCACTATCATCCTGCTCGGTGCTGACAACTGCTCCACCAAGTTTAGACTGCACTTTCGGCTGGCTCCTGCCCTCCAGTATCAAAGTCCCCTCCTGGGTTTCATCGCTTTCAAAAGACGCGTAATCCACAAAGGAATAGACCAGGTTGTTGTCTTCAAAATCCCAACAGGTCCCTCGACCCAGGTCGTAATCTACATCGTGGTCGAGCTCTGTCAGCTGGATTTCGTGCGTCGTGATATAGTGGGACTCGTCCTCCACGGTGTCGGAGCCGCAGTGGTCGGACAGTACCGCGCTGGCACCATCATCAGACTCCGTCTTGCTGTTCAGATACATGTCCGTGTATTGGAGCTCATCACTCTCACTGCACACGTGTTCACTGCAGTCACTCGGGTCGAGCTCGGCCTGGCGCTGCTTCTCATTCTCGGAGTCCTGATCGGTGTTGGGAAGTTTGGTCAAAGTTTCCAGAGGAGGCTCACCCGGCACAGGCCTGTCCTCTAACTGCTCTTCAACAAAGTCCCGTGAAATGATTTTCACCATCTTGTCGTGCTTTGAACTGTCGCACTTCACAACAGACAGCTGGTTTCCCTCTCCAGTGAAAGTTACTTTCACTGTTTTTGCGACGTCGGGTTTCATGTCCAGATCCACATAGTTGGACTCGTCGCTGTTTGTCTCGGTGGCGCGGCCCTTACTGTCCGTGTTGTCCTTATGTTTGTCCTCTGGCAGCAGCTTCCTGTGAAGTCCGGTGACATCTCGGTAAGTGAGAGTTTCCTCCGCTGCTTCCATTTAGTCCGGTCTTACCGTCAGGTGGTCCTCGTTTACGATGTTATCCTGACACAGGACGGAAAACTCTGCAGGCAGGAGGGACGGGAGGACGGAGAGCGAGGAGGGTGAGTGGGTGAGAGAGGGAGAGGGAGAAGAGAGGGGTGGGGTGAGAGAGAGAGTTGCGGGGGGAGTCCCGAGGAAAATCCCACGATGGTTTCTCTCTGGTGTGAATCTCAGGGGCTGCGTAGGTTTACAATCCAACTTTGTGCTTAAGCACGTGGCCAAACCTCCAAAAAGTGCCAAGATTCAGCACCTTTTCTGGAAGAACAGCTCCACTCCATGAGTTCTTCAGAAGCACGTTTTCTGAGACTTCTGCTGCGTTTTGTCAAAACATCACAGTCAATCCAAACACCACATCTTTTTATTCTGTGACGCACAACACACATCTGACCCCCATAAAACTTTATATAAGGTGTTTGTTGTCAATAGGCAGAAAGGTGACAGGAAAAAATGTGTAAAACTTTTGAATCTGGTATTTGCGGCAGGGGAAGAAGTGCTCAGATCTGTAAAAGTAGCAGTTAATACCACAGAGTGAAAATACTCTGTTACAAGTAAAAACATCCATAATCTGAGAAGTATTAGCAACAAACTTTACCTAAAGTACCAAAAGTAAACACTAATACTCGTGCAGTAAGGCTCATTTCAGGATAATATTACTGGATTAATTACTGATGCATTAAAGGACCAGTGTGTGGGATTTAGTGACATCTCGAGGTGTAGTTGATGATTGCAATCCCCTAGCTTCACTCTCTACTAAAAACGTGAAAAGCCCTATCTAGAGCCAGTGTTTAGTTTGTCCGTTCTGGGCTCCTGTAGAATCATGGTGGGTCAACATGGAGGACTCTGTGAAAGAGGACCCAGAGGTCTCATTCTAACTATTCTTATGTTTAGGTGATTATACACTAATGAAAACATAAATATACATATTATATTATTATATTAAATAGAGTCCCTTAGATTTTACACACTGGACCTTTAATGTGTAATCATCATTTTAATGTTTCAGCTAATGTGTAATAATGTAGTATTATATTATATTAGTTTATTGATATTGATATTATATTATATAAGTTATTTATTACTGCACCATATGAAATGATAATTGTTGTTATAAGAATTGAAACTGTGGTTGCTGTGGTTGCCAAAATGTTACTGTAATATATACAATAGAACTTTTTCTAATATTTTGGTAAAGAGAAAATAATACTGTTGATTTAATGTTGTTGTTTTATTCAATATTTTACCATATAAATACATCAAAAGAAACACTGTTTTGCCATATCCGGTTTCAACTTAAAAAACTTTGAGTCAAAAATTATTAACTATTTGTACGAAGCTAAACAAAGACAACAGAGAAAAGCAAATATAAACATATAACAACAAGTGTACACGGTATACAGGTCACACTGTTACTCTATATACAAGGTTATGGTGGAAGTATAAGAGTGCTTTGGGTGTGCAAAGAACGCTGGAATAAATGTCTGTAGTATGAATAATGCACTAAGTTACTTCATATTGGTACTAATGATATTTGTGGAGCTGAGAATGGCGTCAGCGCTCTGCCCTCTCACTGGAGCAGCTGCCTTTCCTTGATGGAGAAAAATATTCACCACCAGCTGGTGCCAGTCAGCTAAAAAGAATTTACTATAAATTCATCCATTCATCTGTAGGTCAAGATTTGTGTAAATCGAATCTGTCATTCCCACTCCCACCACTGGGCCACGTGAGACCCGGGGACCGTCTGGACACAAGTAAATGAAGCACGGGGGTCATCAATAACAATGTGCTTTATCAGGGACAATGCTGAATAATTCTATCGTTCATAGTAATGATCTAGTTATTAGAGCTCTGTCTAAGTGTTGAAGACACAACTGTTGTTTCTGGACGGGGCCCCAGATTGGTGGTATGCAGCAGGGAGGGGTTGGGCCAACAGTTGCTCCATGTAGAGGGCACACTGACAGCAATATCAAGGACAGAGGCCACCAGTATAAAGCCTTCGTCACCCTCAAATCCCACGTTTACCCTCAGTGTTATTAATGTGGTGGAGCCACTTGGAAATCATCTGTTTTTTGAGCAGCGGTGGAAACAAACTGAGTATGTTCACTCAAGTGCTTAAGTACAGTTCTGAGGTACTTGTGGTTTCCTGGAGTGTTTCCATTTTACTTTTTCAAAGGAAAATGTTTTCTTTTCACTCTGCTACACTCATTCAACAGCTGCTACTTACTTTATTGATTCAGATTTTACATAAAAAAATATGATGAGCTTGTAAATAAAACGCATTGTCAGGTAATTTTGAACCTTTTTGGTTCATGGCTCCTCACAAAACAAAAGTCTAGTTGGGATCCCTCGTCATGTTTTGAGTAGTTCTACGAAAGACATTTACCCTCTAAACTTCTCAGATGTTTTCTTTATTATACATTATTTCACAAGATTACAACAAAGTCCAAAAAAGTTGCAACAAATTTGTGTAGCAGAACTTTTATTTTATTCGTCCCTCACCCATTAATCATCTCACGACCTCTCAGATTTATCTTGTGACCTTCCGGAGGGGCCTGAACCCTAGGTTGGGAACCACTGGACTAAAATACACAACTGTATATAAAACTAGCTCCAACACGACCCTCTACAGCAATAAAAGGCTGCTTACATGTTGTTGCATCAGTAATAAGAATATATTAATATATGACATATCACTCTGCAGTCCAGGTGCTTTTATTTTGATACTTAAAGTACATTTTGCTTTACTTAAGTTTGATGTACGTGTTTTGGTACTTCTGAATACTTCTTCCATTAACTGATGGGTGAAGCCTGCTGATCTGCCATGACTTTGCATGAGTGCTTCGGCCTCCTTGCAAAGACACACAGCAATAAACTACTAAAGGTCATGACTCAAGCTTAAATTTCACATCAACAATTTGGACTTAGAACTGCCATTAAACGACATAACAGTGCTTCAATACATGTTTTTTCAATTTGAAGCTCAGTGAAATGTTTGATACTGATAAACCAAATGAAAAATGAATTATTGTACAACCACCTCTTTTATACTTCAAACTCTCATGATAAATCTCTTGTGCACGTGTGGTGTCGCTTACCTCATGTTGGGAGCTATTAAAGATTTGATTTTTCTGTGCCAAAACACGAACGCACGCAGGTTGAACTGACCTCCACAAAGCTGATAAATTTAGGCAGCTATTTAAAATGGGGACACCGCTCACGCAAGCATGTTGAGATCAGTTTCTTACAGTGGCTACATTAAAACAGCAGGTGTTAAATCATGAACACTATTAATCAACACTAGGAACAGTCCATGTAAAGACCGTTTTCAAACCCTCGCTCTCGCCCTCACACATCAGATGTTGATACAGAATACACAATATGTACCTGCTCTAAAAATAACCATTTGAGTGTGAAGGGTAAGTTGAACAGTAACACAGCAAATCTTCCAGTGTTAACAAGTGTTGATTTTACAGTGACAGATTTCCAGAGTTGACAAGTGTTGGTCAGACAGTTGTTTATCCACTCACAGAGCTGACGTGGGTCGGCATCGGCTGCTTCAGAGAGTTTGATAATCTCTGGTGGGTGTGTACTTGTGGAGCCTGGAGTTTGCCACAGGAATAAATGTAGATTGTTTACTTTATTTATTCATTCAATAAAGTTAGGGTTAATTAATTTGCCAGACTACTACTAACAAATAACAGCTGATTAGATGACTCACATCTATTAATGTGATTAAGAAAAGGAAACTGTAAAAGTATGAAACAAATTGTGAAATGTGAAATGAAATAAACAACTCTGTTTCCTAGAAAACATGTTTATATCGCTCATATACTACACACATTTGAATAACTAAATGAAATAACACAAAGTAAAACTTTTGTAAAATGAAGAAAAATAACTACTCATTTGCAAATTCAATCTTTTTATGATGAAGTCCTTTTTTTTGTTTGTTTGTTTGTTTTTGTTTGTTTGCAAAAAACTTCAAATGTCACATCAACAAAAACGTGATTTTAAGTGAGTTAAAGTGTGAATTTTAATAAGATTATATTATCCAGTTAATTAAACATTTCATTTTGTCATTATTTATTAATAAAAAGGTAATTAAATCACACCATCATTAATTAAACTATGCAAATGTATGAAACGGAGCAGAAGTTTAGAGTATTAGAGTATTTTAGCATAGTTACAATTGTGACTATCATAATTAATGTTGGTAGCAGCAAAAACATTGTTGTTTTATGATTATTAGCAGGTCATGATGTGAAAAAGAATTTTTTTATAAATAACCAACAAGCCAGTCGTTACTTGTGGTGGAAGATGATTCTTTACTTTTACCAGAATTTAAAAATTAGTAGTAAAAGTCCTACATTAAAAATGTTACTCAAGTAAAAGTAAAACAGTATTTTTGGGAACATGTATTTAAAGTTTGAAATGTAAAAGTACTTCTGCTACTTCAGCAGCGATACATATTTTTAGTACTGATGCATAGAGTTGTTTTACTGTTTTAATTGGTTGAAGTGGTGCTAATTTTAACTCTTACATATTGTTTGTCATATATCATATTCTGTACTATGATGATATTATTTGCATGTAAAATGTAAAATAATAAAGTAGTGGAGTAGAAATGTGTGTTGTACATAAGCATTTGAGTAAATGAGTTCATTTCCATCACCGGTCAATCATTACAAACTTATGCTGTGCAGCCAAATATAACCCACAAAACTTAATTTTAAATTCTAGTTATCGTCCCAAAGTTTGCAAAGATAGAAAATATCACGCTGAATTTGGCAGAAATGTGCATAAAAATTTCTAAAATGATGCACAGACCTTGAGAATATTTCAATTTGACAGAATAAAAAAACATGAAGTTTGAATATTTCATCCAATGTGAACAGCGTCATATTCAATACTTTATTTATTACTTATAGGTCAACAAATCATCATTTTACTTTATGAGATTATGAGAGAAAACTAAATTAAAAATCTCATAGATTGTTTTGCTTTCTGTGAACACAGACTCGTTCAATATATGCATAATTCCAGTATGTTGTGTTTCCTGTGTCGTCCAGCAGCACCGTTGAGTTTCTGGTTCAGTCTACTGAGCCTTGTGTAGCTCCTGAGTGGGAACTGGAGAAGTTTGAGAGCTTGAACACCTGCTGTGAAGCAGTCACCAGCAGCCAGACACCGCACTTCTCCAGGTTGCCCCCTCCTAAATCTCAAGGGTTTCATAGTTCAAAGGGTAAAAGGTCATCTTTGGATTTGAAAGTGTCATATGTGAGCTAGTGAGCTGGATGTAAGGGATTAGAGCGTTACCCTAAACCACTGATAATGACAATTCACTTAAGGACGATAAATGATCTCCATGAGTATTTAGGTCACTTTTACCGACTGACTGGTGGTCAAGGATTCAGCAGGTTTACTAATTTATACACATTTATATCAAAATATAGCCTTATGGGTTTATTGTTAGGGAAACATCCCATATTGGTCCATGTTAAGAACAGTCTGTTTTAGTTATATAGCCCAAATAAATCACACATTTGCCTCAAAGGGTTTCACAGCCTGTGCATGCATCACCTTCTATCCTTAGACCCTTTATTGTTTTTATTCCAACTTTTAAAAGTGCACAAGCTTAATCTTTGAATTTGTAAAGATGATTCAATTAATCAATTATCAATAAACCTTTATCAACAACTTTTGAGTTGCCAGGTTGTGAAAAATGGTGTTTATCCTCCTCTAGCATAATGCTCTATAGTTAGCTTCTTAGTTCATCAGGAAAACAACTTTAATTAAACTTTTTTTTACTGTAATCATTTTCAATTATTATCTTTATTATTGGTTTTGACAGTGCCAGTCCACTATTGTTAGAAGTCGCTGTTGGATTAGCAAGTATGTAAAAGGAAACCGGCTCATTTTTATTGTGTTCGTAAAGTTCTACAAACATCCAAAACATGAGCAAAATGTAATAATATGACATTCACTGTGTCAGAGGTCATGAATAACAGGCCTCTCATCATGCTCCTGAGAGACGAACGGCTCGGCCTGAGATGAGTTGTTTTTATTTCGCAGAGACTAAATGTTAAAAAATAAAACACGTTTCTCCACGGGTGTCTCTAGTGTCCTTAATCACATCTTGATGGTTGTCTCGAAAGAAATAGTGAAGAGATGTTTGCCGTGGCGTCATCTGGTTTCAGCTTGCGCGTGTCCTGAGTGTTTCAGAGATACTCTAGCCTAAAAACAGCAATGCTAGATGCAGAGCTGTCATGAATTATGCCAGCAATGGCAGACATGTACGGTTGCTCCCTTCTGGCAATGGGTATCTGGTTTCACTCGTGCTCATAAACTACTGGTCCTCCAGCAAAGGTCAGCACCTTGTTAGGGCCTGCTGCGACAACTAACAACCCTATTGTTTAGTGAATACTTCTTTCTATGAATGATGGCACTGTGTGGTGTTCAGTGTATAGATACTGGAGTAGGTAATTCTATAGCTTTAAGGCCATGACTTGAGTGAAAATATCAAAGTGTAACTGTGAGGGTAGTGTAATACAGATTAAAGTAACCTACTTAACAGACAAAGCATTAAGTGTTATTAAACCTGAGTCCTATTTTTACATATTTTGGACAATAGACATCTAATTGGTAGCCTACAAAAAGTCTGGGATTTGGTCCAGTAGATTGCCTCAGGTGGAAGCCACTGAACAGGCTGCAATGTAATCCTTGGGGACAGAATGCACCCATTAAGGTACATCCACTAAAAGTACTTATTTTTTTCCACTGACAGGCTCAGATTGTATCATTTTGTGTCTGACAACATTATGGAAAGGATCCCTACAAAGACAGACCTTTTGTTTAACTACCAAACCAGCAGGCTCCACTGACAAAAACAGGTCACTTTACCTCGTAGAAAACAAGAGTTGCTACCTGCTGCCTTAGTTAACAGTATTGTGGGTGTTAAAACACAAAAGTCTGGGGCTGTTTTGTACTTATTAACTTAAAATGGCTCATATGTATATGTGGGAAAGAATGTAAGTAGCTTTGGACAAAAAATGAAAATGCCAAATGAAAGTAAAGTCTATTAGCAGCCTTTTTAAAGACACATAAAACACAACACAACTTCCCTTTGTGTTTTTATAGCTTGTTTTTACACCATTACAATAACATTACTTATTTATTCATTCATTTACTTATTTTCTGTTATTTTTTTTTATATTTTATTGACATCAGATTACTACATTAAACATGTGATTGCCTGAATTGCCTGAAGACCTGAAAAGGGGAACAAAAGAAAGAAAAGAATGTGTCCTTCTTCTTGTTTTTAGCTTCTTTTTTTTTTTTTTTACTTCAATTACACTAATGAAGAAATATGTCCATGTAGTGTCCTGCTTTATTATACATTAAAGCATATAAAACATATAATATGTTTAACTGCAGAAGAGGTTATACATTATGTATGAGAGAGGGATGAATCAAGTCATAAACAGCAAACAAAAGGAAAACATATTTTACAATGATCTAATTTATCAATATCTAATTCTATAACAGTAAGATTTGAGAATGTACAGTTTTGGCTCCAATGACACACAAAAAACTCAAATAGAACCTTCAATTGTCTCAATGTGGACAGAAAAACAAACTCCAACAGACAGCAGATTCATTTTCTTCTTTGTTCTTCTTCAGAGACTCCTTTGATTATCAGCAGCTACCCTCTAGTGGTGCATTCATGTGACAGCACACTGTGTGTGCGTGCAGGGCTGCAGTTGAGCCAGTGTAGAGATCTTAACACAGACAGATGACCTCTCTGTTGTTTTCTCGAAGATGAATGCATCACTAACACACACATTACAGCCTGAAGGCAGATATTTGAGCAGGAGGATGTGTTGGTACATGCATCAAAGAACAAACGTGATCTACAGTCTGTCCTAGCTATACTCAGCTTCTTGTTAATGTATTTTCCTCTTTATGGGACATTAAATAAAGTGCTCTGGTATGCAGATGCACAATGTGTCACGTGATAAGGTCTGCACGTGCATTTCAACGCTGTTAACGCTCTCATGGTGCTGAAATTATCACATTTTTGTGTTTTAGTATTGTGTTTGTGTTGCCCACCTTGAATATCACTTTAAAAATTATATTTGTGGCATTCATTCTAATAAATATGCAAAAATATTAAATTTTTCTCAACTAAATCTCATTATTGAGTGGATGTTTTTGTTTTTTTTACCCCCCCTGTCCGAAACCGAAGCAGCCTTCCGGGACGCAGCTGCAGCCGTATCAGCCTGTGTCAGGGCTTTCCACTATAGTGCTGCATTTTGATGTCGCCCAGGCGGGTAAAAGCTGCTGCCAGCCCCGACCACGGTCTCTTCTCCGATTATTAATGTCCAAGAGGCAACATGACACACACTAAGCAGTGGCTACTGACCGGTTTTGCGCTTCTGTACATTTATGGAGCAGCTGAATCTAAAAGGAATTTCAAATGTCCTTCAGGATGCTCCTGCTCCAAGGAGACCATCATCTGCGTCGGTACTTTACAGATCCCACGGACTATACCGAATGAGATCAACTCACTGTGAGTAACTAATCGTCTGTCTTGGATTATCTTTTCAATAAAGCATTAGACAATCAATGCTGCATTCACAAGGAGGCATTTTTCCCTGCTGTCCTGTGCTTGCCTGCAGAGTTGGCACTTGGCGTGTCTGGTACAGAGTGTTAATATGTCCCAATCCGAGTTTGCTTTGTGTTTTTTCCCCAACAGGAGCATGGTAAATGGATCTATTTCTGAAATTACAGAGGGAATGTTTGCACTCATGCCCTCTCTTCAGCTGTTGTAAGTGTATTTTTTGTCAGGTGAAACTGTCATTGATTCATTGGTCTGATGGGTGATTGACTTTTCTTGGCAAACCAACAAAAAAGTAGATGGATAATCATTAATGTCAACTTTTCTGTCTAATTTGGGGGTTTTAAATTTAGAAATAGAAGCAAAAGTGACAAAGACAGCGTTTCTTTTTTTCCTTTACAGACTTCTAAATGCAAATTCTCTGACCACAATCAAAGATGATGCTTTCTCTGGCCTTCCACATCTAGAATATTTGTGAGTATTACTCGACAAACTTACTGTTTTCTCTGATCTTTGTCATTTTGTGATTTTCTTTGTAATTTTGCATGCAGATATTCACACTTAAATGCATAACAGTCAATTTGCCTCGTAATAATGAATCATTATGTTGAAGGGCTGTATTACATCATGCTGCTGATTATTTCTCCTACTTCATCCCCACCCTCTAATCTCCCCATCTCAGTCTCCAACACCCAACTTTCCCCTCCAGCCAAATCGATGGGCTAGAAATAATGTCGATGAACATAATATTCTGGCATGTGTATCAACATCTACTGATATATCCATATCCATGATGTTATATAATATTTGATTAACTCATATTTTGATCATTTGCAACTCACCGAACAGATTCATTGAAGGGAACAAGATCGAAACGATCACCAAAAATGCCTTTCGTGGTCTGCGAGATTTGACTCATCTGTAAGTCTGCTGTCATTCTCTTTACCATCCGTACAGGATCTGTAGCACTGATACCTTATTATTACAGAGACACACTGATGTGTATAACAAATAATGCGATATGTGAGCAAATAATGATAATTTCTTTGGTCCCTCTCTCTGTGTGTCCGGTTTAGATCACTTGCCAATAACAAGATGAGGTTTCTGCCAAGAGATCTGTTTTTTGACTTGGATTCGTTGCTCGAACTGTGAGTAAGCAGTTGTGGTGTCAGCAGTGTGTGTGTGTGTGTGTGTGTGTCTTTTTCCATACTGCGTTCCTAAGTGAAGCTGACTCAGGCTGTGTTTTGTGTTTGGCAGCATTAAACCCCACATGAATGATATGGATATCACAAATATCAAGTGTCTCCGTCCTCTGTAATGCATCACAGTTATAGGGTGACTTCCTATTTGTTGATAAAATTGTTGTTTTTTTATTACCATTTAAAAAACATTTTATAACATTTCTGTAACATAAACTAGCCCAAACTATTCACATATGTGAAAACTACAATACTTTATCATCTAACTAAACCAATTACTATTTATACTTGCCCTGCTCAAAATTTGAATTTTACACAAATATGTCACCTACAGGAACACCTTAAATGACTTCCTGCACTGTCTCGAGGTTTCGTGACATCTCAACCTTCTCAATCGTTTCCTCTTGTCATATGGTATGTGGTACATATTGTGCATATCGATGATTGATGATTCCCTCTGTCATACATTAGGGATCTGCGAGGCAACTCTTTCCAGTGCAATTGTGAGAACAAATGGCTGATGACATGGCTGAAAAACACAAATGCCACAGTATCAGATGTCTTCTGTGCAGGCCCGAGTGACATGAAGGGCAAGCGGCTCAATGACCTTCCTATTCCACCGGGCGAGTGTATCTCCACAGGTAAAATGATAAGTTCACTATGAAAGGCAATTATGAATAGTCACAGGCACAGCTAAAGACATCATGTTAAAAAAAAAGAGGAGGAAAGAAAGAAATCAATAAAACTGTTAAATAATTCAACAGGACACTACCATGCACTATTCAGCACTCTAAACCAAAGGCCTGCTAACATGTGTACGTCTGAAAACACCTACTCATATGTATGAACACACACTGACACAAGCACGCACGTCTACAAACAACAACCATAAGACTTTACAGCTATGTTAGCAGCTCTGGGAGGCTGTACTCAGGCACAGCGGTGCTTTGAGCTAAATGCTAACATCAGCAGTGCAGAGATTTAGCAGGTATAATGTTAACCATGTTCACTAACATTTGCCAATTAGCATCCAACACAAAGTACAGCTGAGGACGATGGGAATGTCAATCGTTTTGCAGGTGTTTCATAGTCATAAACAAAGTATTGAGTGGAGTAAACTGAATGGTAGTCTATCCAATAGTTGTCAAGACATTTCACTTAAAACCACAAATGTCAACCTAATGGTAGTGCTATAAAAAAAACAGTCAGGGGATCACCAAAGTCATGAGGAGTCATCCTCTGAAGAACATAGATAACTGTACCAAATATCATAGAAATCTATTTGATAGTTGTCTGATCAGATTCTTAGAAGAGAAAAAACAAAATGTGTTTCCATGTACTCTGAAATCAGAAAATAAAGGGGAAAAGAATAACATTAACATAAGTTTCATGTCCATGCACAGGGACAGCTTTTTTCTACTACTACATACAGTTTTGTGGTGTAGAGTAGAGTAGAGTAGAGTAGAGAATCTGATGATGCTGAAGATCTTCAAGACACTTTAGGATGCCTTGCTGACATCTGCCTCCTCAGTTTGTATAAGCACATTACCACTGCACTGAATCAAAACAAGACAAGGCTACGCGAGTCCAGGTGAGCTGGAACACAGTAAACTGCCAACCACTGCTAGTTCCTGTACCGAAATGTGCATATGCTGTCAGTCATTAGAGTGCTAAAATAGTTAGAATACTCGTACATACTTGCACACTCAGATACTCCCTAGCTTCAGAGCAATGAGGAGGTGATACTTGGTGATACTGTGATTTGAAACATACAGAATGTATCGATCGGATCAATGGTGGAGACATTTCTACATATGTGGTGATACATTTTGACACTTTTTCCACTCTTCATGCCTGTAGGTGTTCAGTTTTTGATACTCAAACGACGATTTTCGGCAGAATGCTCCTTTAAACATAACCATATCAATTCCAGTATTTGATACTAGTACATAAATATACTTTCAGTTGTTGCATAACACTTAGCACCCTATAAGAAAACACACGATAAAACGACAAGAATAATATTACAAAGGTAATATGCTTAAAAACAAATATTAAACACTACAAAACCCAGTGTCATCCAGAAGCTTTTCACAGCATAAAAAATGTAATTTAAGCAGTGGGGTTCTTTCACTTTGTCAGCAGGTCTAGCAGTTTCTGTTTTTGTGTGCATCTCACAGACTTTGTGCGTCATCAGTCCATTCCCATTCAGTCCATGTCAGCAGACATCTTCTCCTTTAAAGAGGACATCTACGTGGCGATGGCTGCCCCCAACTCCAACAGCTGTGTGGTCATGGAGTGGGACCACATTGAAATGAATTTCAGGAAGTTTGACAATATAACAGGTTTGACGACACCCATCCAAAGTCTTTTTTAAATGATAAGTCAGGAGCATCAAAGGTGTATTAATCCACAGCAGAAAATAGTCCCTGACAAATTCACTATTTGCTCTTGTTTGAGAAATGTCTGCTAAAAACAAAAAAATTTGATTTTCTATGTCGTATATTATCACTGACAACCTTTTCATCCTCACAGGGAAGTCTGTTGTTGGATGCAAGTCAGTTCTGATCGACAACCATGTCTTGATAATTGTTACTCAGCTCTTTGGTGGCTCCCATATTTACAAGTTTGACGACCAACAAAACAAGTTCACAAAGTTTCAAACTATCGAGGTCTTTAACATCTCCAAACCAAATGACATTGAGGTCTTCCAAATGGACGGCGATTGGTATTTTGTGATTGTGGACAGCTCTAAGTCAGGTCTTTCTACTCTGTACAAGTGGACCGACCAACCAGACCGCAATGAAACTGGTTTCTACTCCTACCAGTTTCTCCACGAGTGGTTTCGTGACACAGATGCTGAGTTTCTTGAGGTGGAGGGGAAGTCTTACCTCATCCTAGCCAGTCGCTCTCAGTCACCTGTCATCTACCTGTGGAACAAGAGCACCCTGAAGTTCATACTTCATGATGAAATCCCATATGTCGATGACGTGGTGGCAGTCAAAGCTTTCCAGGAGGAGAATGAGTTGTATCTGGCCATGACGTGCTACATTGGTGACTCCAAAGTCCTCAAGTGGGCCAATAAGCAGTTTACTGAGGTGCAGGCTCTGCCTTCTCGAGGGGCAATGATCCTCCAACCTTTCACCTTCACAGACAGGCACTACCTTGCTCTTGGTAGCGATTATTCCTTCACACAAATCTACCTCTGGGATACGGAGACCAAAACATTTCACAAGTTCAAGGACATTTATGTGCAGTCGCCCCGGTCATTTACGGTAGTGAGCACTGACCGGAGGAATTTCATCTTCTCGTCCAGCTTCAAGGGCAAATCAATGGTTTTTGAGCATATTATTGTAGATTTAAGCTTATAATGCCTAGCAAAATAACGACTAATCAAAGTATGAGTTGGTCACTCAGATTACTATTGCGTGTATGCTACAAAGGAGTCTCAAATGCTGTATATCTTTCTCATGCAACTAGATATATCTTTCTTGGTTTGAGACTAACTTCTTTGGCAAGTTTCTGCAACTCATATGCATTTCTACTAATTATTGGAGGTACAGTTAATGGTAGACCTAATGGTAGAATGGTAGTATGCTGTACGCAAACGGAAGGCTGACAGAAATGTGAAACAATGGCAACATTTGAAACCCTTCAGATGTAAACAGTATGAAGATAATGTAATTTAATACTAGATATTGTCTTAAAAAGTGTTGGCTTTTATCGGAATTCTGTTAAGAGTCAAGGGGTGTATATTCTGGCTATGGCTACCATAGACTATAGGCTGGCCACCAAATGCAGGCAGTAAGAAACCTATCGATTAAGGGTTATATGACATTTAAAGACCATTATATATGATTCCTAATGGTGTAGATTGGTGCACATTTAGCAGCAGCTGTTACCTCAATGAGTGAAATTGATTATTCGGTCTATGGCTTCACATGGCTCCATGCAGAACAAAACTGACCAAAACACTTATTTCTGTGCCACCTTAAAGTGAACACTTGAGGTGTCAGTATGCTCGAATACTGATACATTTGTACGATGGGTTTGTCCGACCAAGACTGAAGGCAAAAAAAAATGATTACAGCTCTTCTGAACGGTTACACTTGAAGGTGGGCTGGCCCTGGAAGGTTTTTCATTTCGTGTTGCACAAAGAGTCACAGAAGTGTGATTGTTTGGCTTTACCACTTCAAGCCAAAAGGTAAAATGTGGCATCAGTCATACTGGAGAAAAATAATTCATTGTTGACTGTCATGTCCAGGTCTTCAAATACCAACGTAAATGAGAAACAACAAAGGGGCTTGGAGTGAGCACACTCTCCAAGACAAGAGGTGGGGTTCATGCTGGGAGACTCAACAATCAACTATTTTTGCATCGGTTTTTGGCGACCTGGGAGCACGAACGAACGCCACTTGTTGTGTTATGTGGCTCCCTCTGAGCCACTTTGTTTGGTTCTGTTTATGTTGGTATTTCACCACTTGGGAATGACATTCAACAAATCAACTATTTCTCTCCAATACGACTGAGCCCACGTTTAAGTGATTTATTTGAACCAACTGGAACTTTGTCTTTCTGAGCAGCCAGTAGATATCTTGAAGCCATCTCATCCCAGAAACTGTCATGACTGATGATTTAAATGTGCATGAAACAGAGCAAACAGACCAAAAACACAGCAGAATGTAACAGCTAAATATTATGAGCTTTAAGCCTAACTGTGCAACATTTATAGCTAGCTACTGTTTGAACAGAATGCCTGATTAGTGGCAAAACTAAATATAATTTACTCCTGATTCCTATGCAAAATGTATAATACTGAATGTTGCTCTGAATTACAATCACAAGGTTAATTGTGTGCTGCTATATGACTTGAAATTACATTGTCTTAAGACACAAACGTGTGCTCTTTTCTTTACTGATCTTTTGATATTTTTCATGTATTGTACAGAATTAATCAAAGTCTGTTTGGCTTGGAATATAAATTAATTTTTCAAATACCTAACAATGACATGATGTGCAAATTAGGCCATGGTCTTTAGAGACTCTCAAACAACTAAAGGTCACAAAATGCTAATCTAGCATTTCAGATTTATTGAAAATAAAATACATTGCCCTTCTATCTATCCTCATGTCCTAACAATGATGTATAAATATATATCTTTTCCACTCTACTACTCCAAACTAATAATTAAGAATGGATCTTTTACACAGCGCGACATTGACAACCTTCAGTCTTATGTAAGAATGACTTTGTGTAAATGCATTAAAGAACATTTAACCACACAACTGTTTTTTCACTCTGTCCTCTATTCTTGGCAGATGCACAGACCATGAAATGTGTCCATAAAGCAAAGACAAAGTGTCTCTGACAGCATGTTTGATAGTGCAGTCAGCATCGGGCAACTGAGACAGCATTTTCATTCAACTGCAACAGCAGACATAAACGTTCATTTAAGAGAACTTAAACAGGAATTTAAAAAGCATGACCTGTTTTTTAATGTATTCTTATTTAGGCAGAGAAAATGTTCTTATTCTAGATCGCATGCCAGCAGAATGAGCCACATATAGACACTATCATCATCTTCCTTTATTGTCACTCAGTGTTGAGCTATTATATGATTGATGAAATTTTAAAAGCCTCTTGAGGTAAACTTAAATCTGTGCAAAGCACCGCTGCCAAGCCTCCAAAAGTTTTCTGTCCATTATGTTCTATCAACAGTCGCAGTTATTCACTGAACAATCTTGATGTGAGTGCTTTTACCACATTATACACTCTATGAAAATAGCTCATGTACAAACTGAATTATTGTATTTTCTGTCAGAATTTTAGCTAGTTAGTTAGTTTTAAAAGAAGAATGCTGCACATTTAGTCTTTGTGGTAGAAACTTTGAAATATGAGGCACCTCTGGCCTCGTCCCATTCACAGATGTCACAAAAAAGAGGTCAAAGGTCAAATAGCTGCTGTAAAATCATTGATTAAACCAGTTATATTTATTTTCAGTTCAGTTCATTCTAATTTCATGATTTTGTTGAAATGTCTGGTTTGAGTATGAAAATCAGTTACACTAAGGACTAAATAAATAAAACAATAATAATTGACTTTGAGTCACTGATGCCACAACATGCACAAAATCTGGAGACCCAGAGTGTGTAATTTTTAATGTTAGACAAATCAAGATTTTGTGGTAAAGACAAAATGAAGGATAGAAACCCGTGACATATGTAGCTCTCTAGAGGACAGCAACACTACAAACATATGATGATCTTATAGACCATGATGCATTGCTGTAGATTAAACTACCAAACAATATATAAAGTAGTTCCATTTAACTGAATCTTAAATATCTGCAGGAGTAATATTAATCTGAAAACATCATAAATGATTGTTATGTTTATGCATAATGAGTACTTTAACCTTTGATACCTGTAGTGGAGTGTTTTCACAGTGTGGTAATGCTACTTTTTAAGTAGATGATCTTAATACTTCTTTCCATCACTGATGAAATATTTTTTTCCTGCTCAGGTCATTTGATAATCTACCATAATTTCTCTTAAAAAGGTTAATTATCAGAATCAGAATCGCTTTATTGGCCAGATGTGTGTACACACACGAGGAATTTGACCGGTTCACTTTGCACTCAATTGTACATACAGGTATAGACATACAGTTTAACAAGGAACATGACAGGTAGGCGCAGACATGAACATAAAACGTTTGTTGACTGGGTAAAGGACTGGTGATGGTGCAGTGAAAGGTGTTATGTACATGACAGGTATGTAGTATGTAAAAATCTGTATATTTTCTATTATCTAATCATAGCATTTCTAATTTAATTGTGTCCCATCTCATTTCATATTAAACATTTCAGTCAGAGAGTTCCCAGTTTAACGAGGGTTTCCAAATGCGTCGTGACGCATCTCTGACGTCAGGATGGACGGAAGTGATGCGCAGTGTTTTTCCTCGGTCAGCTAATCCGTTTTGATGATGCCAAATGTCTGTAAATCTGATCACCAGAACCAACATGGTGCTGCTTCTTTGAAACTCACCTCTCTTCATAGTTATTATTAATCTTTTTTTTTTTTTTTTTTTAATTCTGCCGCACGGAGCGACATGGATCCGTCCCGGAGGAGCGAGAGTGACTGGCAGGGACTGATCAACGAGGTGAGACGAGCGTAGAAATATACTCTCTAACCTGCACTGAGGTTGTGCACCAAACTGTCACATTAGAGCTAAATGTATGTATTTGAATGGTGAGAGTCGCCTCCTGTTTGGAGCCGCAGATAAATAAATTATATTCAGATTAAACAGGAATAAATCTGAAACCTGCTTCGGTTTCTCTCAGGATGTTGGGAATGTAGATAAGGAAGTAGTGTTTTTTCTCTGTTTTTTCCTTGTACCTGCAGAGACATGTAACACAACACGCACCACATTGCAGGTGTATTGACCTTTAACCTGTTATTACTATTGATCTGAATTAAATACATTTTAATGACATCTCATGATGAGTTCATGATCACCCCACATGTCCATATTGTGCACAGATCCAGTCTAATGTAGTAAAAGCAAATGTTCCTTTCCAAACATTTTAATTTTAAATTCTAAAATACCACTTTAACATCCAGTGTAAGTCTCAAAAGATTAACCAATTAATAGATTAACAGAGAGTTGGCACCATTCATTTTCATTTTTTTAGAGGGACAGTGCACAATTACAAGTATTTGCAGCAGAGTTAGCCAATTTGCATCTGTTGTCTCTGAGCAGGTAGACAAAACGTGATTAATACTCCAAATAAAACAACACAATATCTAAAAATTCATCAATGTAAGATAATAAAAATAATCAGCCTGCTAAATATACAAGACAATCTTTGGTGGTGACACTTTAGTGCTGACTTTAGCCAGAGTTTGAGGTGGATTTATCGCTTTCAGCTTCTCAGATGTGAGGTTTTGCTGATTTTCTCTGTTTACACAATTGCAAGTATATAACATGCTTGATACTAACTAAGCAGTTAACCAAAAACATTATTGACAGATTCATCATTAATAAAAATAACCATTAGTTGCAGCCCGACACTGGAATATGATACAAATCAACATCAGAAGATGGTTATTGTGCTCACTTAAAACAATACAATGTTCCTGGTTCTGGAGGATGACACTGCAGCCTTTAACTTGTTTCTCTTATTTCTTAAACATTCTTCTTCTTCTTCTTACATGCAGTTCCTGATTTGTAAGCGGAAGTTGGAGAGTAAGAAAGAAGCTCTCCTGATCCTGTCTAAGGAGCTGGACACCTGCCAGCAGGAGAGGGATCAGTACAAACTGATGGCCAACCAGCTCCGTGAGCGACACCAAGGACTCAAGAAGAAGTACAGAGAGCTCATTGTAAGCCATCTCCGTGTGTCCTAAAGATGTATCATGTTATAGTAGTTGGCAAACAGAGAATAAAACCTTTTCATTTGTAAATGCAGCATTTAATGACAATTTCCTTTTTGTTTTTAATAGGATGGAGATCCCTCTCTGCCTCCTGAGAAAAGGAATCAAGTAAGTTGATTTTAACCTGCAGATGATCTTTTTGCTTCATGTCTACCAGTGCTAATGGGATGTTCTTCTTGATTTTTTTCTTTCCATGAAACTCTTGTTCTGTACAGCTCTAAATGTCATTTAACAGCTGAATTAGGCCTGTGTGATGTATCTCATGTGACCTCCCATTGTGTCTTACTCAGGTGAATTTAGCCCAGCTCCTGAGAGACTCCAGAGAAAAAAGCAGCCAACTTTCTGATGAAGTGAAGGAGCTGAAACAACGACTGGCGGAAGCTCAGGGTGATAACAAGGTACAACTGTGCAGTATACTGAAAGATGCAGTAAAATTTAGTTTTTTAGTTTATAACGTATGTGTTGAAAGTACTTCAACATATCCAACATTTGCCTGTTATGTAGCGATTTGATTCAAACGAGTAGTAAGTCACATGTTGTAAAACTGTGCTGAAAATAGCAGAAGATTTAACCGGTTCTCTCTGTTCCTAACAGCTCCTACGAATGACCATCACCAAACAGAGGCTGGGCGACGAGGAGGTCGGCACTCGCCACTTTCCTGCACATGAACGAGAGGATCTGGTCAGACAATTAGAAAGAGCTCGAGAACAGGTGAGAACAGGAGACTCACTGCCTGAGTGGGTCTTATTTCTATGTATCACAATTCAGGTTATTTAGATGATTTTAAGAAGACGACGATTAACTTTAGAGAGAACTTCTAGGGAAATATGAGTGGATGAAATCACAGTTTTTGTACTCACACAGTGTTTTCTGTGTTGCTGTAGAACGAGGTCCTGGAGCACAGTGTGAAGTCGCTCACAGACGAGCTGCAGGACGTACGAGCAGAGCGTGACGTGTTTCAGCAGAAGGCTCATCGTCTCAACGTGGAAATGAACCACATCATGGGAAACGACGAGATACGGATTTTAGACATAGATGCACTCTGCATGGAGAACAGGTTTATTACTCTCTAAATAGTTTTTTGGTGCCTAACAAGAGTGTAGCATGCTGTTGAAACACTGCTGTCCTAGTTGTTCAGTGAAATAATATGTATGTTTACATCCGATAATAGATTTATGTATATTTAGCTGTAAATAATCACCACAGAGATCACCACATAATGACATTTGGATTTTACAGAGTCATACTTGTCAAGGCTTCTAATAAATTAATAATCTTTCAGGTATTTGCATCAGCGTTTCAGTCAACTTCAAGAAGAAGTCAGCTTGCTCAAAACAAATCTGGTGAAGTACAAGGTAGCTGCAAAAGTTTCTCAATTCCCACTTTATGTTTTACGAATTTAGAGATTGTGGATTTATGAAAAAGAGAATTTTTAGATTTATTTCTCTCAGAAACAGAAACATCTCATGGTAAAACATGTTTTTCAGAGTGCCCTGGAGTGCAAAAAAACCTCTAAAATCTCTGGGAAAGCCAACAGTAGTGCATTGACCGGGGTGCTGTCTGCTAAACAAGGTCAGAAGGATAATGTTTAACAAAAAGTTCTCACACTTTATACAGTGTCACAAAATGTAAACATTTACACACGTGCCTTCTTCAGCTCTTAATCTGAAGGGCACATATGGTGTCTGTACTTAAACTGTGACTTATGATGTTTCTGCAGTGAAAGAATTGTTGCTGTCTGAAGAAAACGGCTGCAGTTTGCCGGTGACTCCTCAGTCCATCTCTGACCTCAAATCTCTCGCCACAGCTCTACTGGAAACCATCCATGAGAAGAATATGGTGGTTCAACACCAACGGCAAATCAACAAGTACTCATATTTCACCCTCTCTCTCTCTCTCTCTCTCCCTCTTTGTATACATGTCAAAAATATGTTTTGATGCTGTGCAGAACGTGTGATTTTCATTGTTTTTGTGTCTTTTTAGGATTCTTGGAACTCGAGTAGCAGAGCTGGAGAATAAACTAAAAACATTAGAAATGTCTGGATTATGGAGCCTGCCAGGTAAACATAAGCACATTAATATACTGAGATTATTGTGTTTCAATGAGGCCTGTATTCTACATACTAATTACAATAATTTAAATTCCTTATCCTTTCTTCTTCCGTCTTCTTCTTCTTGCTACCTGGAGGCCTGACTTATAATGTGTCTCTGGGAGTATATGGAAGTATGTTCCTTTCATAACTATGTCATTCACTTTTTAACCTTTACCTTCATCTTCACCTGCTTAAATGAAATGTACTCATTTCTATCTAATCCAACAGATTTAAGTCGTGACCTACAGATGACTAAATGTCTACTGCTTTTATAACGGCTTACTTTGGACAATGTTTTGTTATAATAGGAGGAAAGAGAGACGCCATCATCCTGAACACTCAGCAGAAGGAGTCGACGCAGTCGCCTGGACAGGAAGGTGAACATTCAGTATTCCTTGGATTAATACATAAAACAATTTTTGTCATATTTCCATCATGTTTTCTGCATTTTTTCCACCACCATTTCAGGTTTGACTCTGGATCTTTTAATTACTTTATCTCACTGTGCCCTCTTCTTCTGCAGTGGTTTAATGACACATGACTTGAACATTAGCACCACCTACTGCTTATCTAGAGGAACCTAACTTCTAATATTTGAACTTGTTTAAAATTTGAGCTACATTAGGAAAGAAACTTGGCTAATGTGACTATATATTCTCTTCCTCTGCATACACCATCATTCTTTGCACTTGTGAGATTATATTTATTAAATCTTTTTTTCCTCACAGGTGATAAAGAGTCAGAAAAAATATCCTCCACAGAAGTCCCAAACCAAGAGAGTGGACCACCAGCTGTGTCATGTGGAGAGGAAGAGGAGCATCATGAGGAGGCACTGTCGCCATCCAGCGAGGAGAGGTGCCACCAGAAGCCTTCAGACCAGTCAGCTGAGGAAGAGCTAGAGACACCAGACGGTGAAGAGTGTCATGACAGCGGTCAGTCAGAGATCACAATTGATTTAATGGCTTTAACGAGTCATGAGTCGGAAGAAGAGGAGTGTCTGAGTGATTCCTCTGCTACAGTGCCAGATGTGAACACGGAGCATCTGTCAGACCTCTGCCACCAAACTTTAGAGAACTCAGGAGGAAGAGAGGATGAGTCGGATGAGTGCACTGAAGGGGTGGAAACTGCTGAAACAGAGTGTATTATAACAGAGGAAAATATCATTATCGCTGAACCATCTACTGCTGCTGCAAGATCTGCTGAAGAACCGGAGGATGTTTGCTCAAACCAGGAGACAGAGCTGTCAGAAGAGACAGATGTTCGTGTTTGACAGGCGATTCAAGAATTGGGAAGATGAGGATGGATGATGTATTTATAATACGATGCCATTTTATTCATTTTAGTGGATAATTTTTAAAAATCAGTAAAGAAAATTAATGCCCACTGCATTAAATCCAAGCAATATCAAAGTGTATTAATATACCCAGGTCAAAGTAGTAAGAATGACTCACAACCAAACAACTGTCAGTCACTGATCAACTGTGCTTTCACTTGATCCACTTTAGTTTTTTTAAACTGATAAATGACATTACATATTGTTGTGGAGAAATTGCTGAAGTCAAAGGTCAATGGTGAGGTCAGGAGGGAAGAAAGTGTTCAGGAGCCTCTGATGTCTTATGCTGTAATATTTATTGACGCTTGGCCAAGGAGAATTAGAGACACTCTCATAGTGCATCAGAAGTGTCTGAGTCGGTCTCACATTCTGCCCAACTCGTGCTGGTGGATAGACTTTAAACCTCGAGATAACACCACAAATACTATACGCCCCAAATGAGACAAAGAGAATGTTTCTACCAAGGACGGTGTTATTGTCAACATATTCTAGTCTGGAGACACAGATGTCTGTTTACGTCAATGGCAAGCTTTCTATTATGTCTAAGCAGGCAGCAAGAGTCTCTTTGACCCTGGCCACCACAGTGTTGAGATAGACTGGCACCTACTGCTCCCAGTCAAGCCAAACAATTAGTACTGCCGGGACCTCAAGGCCCACACGTGACCTCGTGTAACCTAAGGATAGAAAATTCCATAACACATATGGCCCAAATATATCGACACCAGAATATAAACACAGATGTGTGATTGGTGAACATTAATGTGCTGCTATGACAGCCTGCACTCTCATATGATTGTTTTTCCACAATTTTCTGGAACCTGGCAGGAAATCAGAAGTCAGTGAGGTCAAGTCAAGCTCTTCCAAAACCAAACCGAGGACGAAAACATTTTCTTATGGACCTTCTTTTTGTGCACAAAGCGTTGTTGGATTGTTCCCAAACTGTTTGAAGCAAAGTTTGAAGCTTGTGTACATATCAGAGATGGAGAAAATGGGATTTATGGTGATAAAAAGTAGCAAAAAAAGGACTGTGGGATGTCATGATATCTAGATGTGATAATGATAGTCCACTTTTAGTCTCTCAGTCAATTCCCACAACAATGAAATAGCAATTAATTCAAAATTAAGAAGTACAAAGTGCAGTTGCTGCTGTCAGTTGATCCAGTTCTGAGCAACAACTTTCTGTTTTTTAGAAATGTATTGTCATGTTGACACATTCTCCTCTTATCTTTCTACCTCTGAAGAAGGTAAAGAAATTAACCATATCTTATTGTATTAATCACTACATCAACAGATACGCATTCAACTGATGTGAACAGTATTTAAGATATAAGTAGCGCCAAACATAATACAAGCGTTTACAAGTTTATTTGTGGGACATGTACTCATCCGGCTTTTTTGCTAGCAGATTCTGTCTAGAGGCTACACTTAGTTTAAGGTTAGACATCCTTATACAGGTCTTATTTCAATCCCAAATACACAATTTTATCACAGACAAAAAAAAGCATGACAACATATTAATTGATTAAAAGTGATTTTCCTTTTTAATCCATGCTTTTATTTATTTCCTTGACAGACATCTTCTAAACAAATGTTTGATGAATCACAAGAATTTGTCAAAGATCTTAGTTAAGAAACATTTACAGAACGTATTGGTCTGTAACACAATGAAGCCACAGCATCTAGATTACCAGCACTGATGTCTTGATCTTGTTTTTGTGGTGAAAAATATTATTAACTCACCAGGTAGAAATTACATAGAGCCATGTGTGTATATGTGTTGAATGTGAGCACAAATGTGCACAAAATTGATTTATTTCTGCAAAATAAATAATTTTCAACTACTTGTTTGTTGTGACTGGAAAACACTACTGCAAATGCATTTTTTTTTTTTGCAAACTCCTGCAATTCAAGACCTCAATAAAGTCAGTCGAATTCATCATCTAGGAACCGCGAATGTCTGCGCCAAAATTTGTGCCAATCCATCCAATAGATGTTGAGATATTGAGTCCGGACCAAAGTGGTGGACGGGCCAACCAACTACTCCACTACTGTGGCTCAAAATATGTAATATCTGAATTATTATATTGTTTTCTTGAGAAAACTCTTGAAATTAGCCCAGCCCAACCTGTTCTTATGTGACGTTTCTACTACAGCTACAACAATAAGCAGCTGTTGAATGTTTGAGGAATGGAGTTTGATTGAGTCATTGATTTTTCTGGGTATCAGATATACAATGAATACAATGAATGAATGATCACAAAGACTAAATCTGTAAGCTGACCTACTGTATATACCACTTCTGTGAGATTAATTTCTCCTCAGTCGCCTATTATACTGCTTATGGTGCATATTCCACAGTCTGGGGGAGGAAATGCCAATAATGCAACATCCGAGCCTCCGGCCTGCGTTTCCATGCAGCAGGCTACCAGCGTCTCCACCACGCCCTAAATCATCCAACTTTTCATGGACCACCACCGCTCTCCCAATCACAGACAAGCCTCCAAACAGCGTTGCGTCAGATTCAATCATGGCATTGATTTTTCCTTGCTGTGGCTCAAAGTTACCAAAGTCTCCAGGGTGGTTGGGGTGGTGTACACCATGTGGATTGTAGTGGCCACCAGTGGAGTCACACCCCTGGCTCAGGTCTCCGTACTGATGGATGTGCACCGCTCTGAGCTGTGGAACACCATCTGTTGGGAAGCCGTTGAACCGAAGAAGGACCTTGAGAGTTCCCTGAGGATAATCCTGCTTAAACAGCGCCTGACCGTACACTTTGGGCAGACCCTGGGCCAGTGAGGTGCTGGGTCTCATTTTGCAGGCTGCATACAGAGTGCCATTGTACTGCGAGACCTCTGGTGGAGCCAAAGTGTCACTGTCAGCTGAGACACATTGTTGACAGCCTGCCAGGAGGGCCAACAGTGCTCCCAATATACTCAATGATCTGGAAGATAATAAAATTATTAGGACAATGTCTCTTTAAAGTAAAAGTAGCAATGCATCGCCGTGTAAATACTTTGTTAAAATTGCATTACTTACAGAAATATTATCAGAAGAATGTATTTAGTACTACTTGTACTTAGTATTAAACAAATACTAATTATGCAGAGTAAGTCTTTTCAGGATATAGATATTATATCACAACTTTAAGGTTATTATAAATCATAAATATGTAAGAAGTATTTTAAACTTCTGATGGATGGTGCACCTGCTTTCTCTAGAGTTCATGGTTCATCTCATGTTATATCATCATATGTTTTGTTAATTAATCTGCAAAGTAAGTATAGTTGCAAAAAGTACAATATTTCCCCCTACAATGTAGTACTTTAGTAATTGTACTTAGTTACTTTCCTTCACTGTGCATGTTTTAGAGTAAAAAAGTCCAAAAAATTCCTGAAAGTAAAAGTATAAGAAGTACAAATGTTGTGCAATGTTACCTCAGAATTGGCACATAGCGCTCGATTGTGTTAGTTTTCAACCCTAACTGCCACAAAGGGTAATATCATTAGTGATATCCCAGTGACATGTTCAAAATGAATGCACACTACATAAAATTGACTATACAGTGCAGCTTTTAGCCTTGAAAAGCACTAAAGGTCTCCTAAAGCACAGGCTATTCCTATCAGTGCACAAACATGGTGTCGCAGTATTTTATCCTGCATATAAAGTTAATTAAAGTCAGACAGTTTATATTTCCGCTAAATGAGCAAAATCCTCTTACCCGTGTAGACGCATAGTCAGCAGAAACACTTTCACTCTGTTTAAGTCGTTGATCTTCTGAGGAGTCAAGATGAAATGTGTTTCATAAAAGTCCTGTCTGAACGTGGCCGGAGGCGTTGTTTTCTCAGGGTGGAGCAGAGGTTTTTTAAATACAACGAACAGGAGGGTTTTTTTATTGTTTGTTTTTCTTTTTTTATATTCACAGCTCCTTAGCCTGTTTTTCTCCAGCTGCTGCTGCTGCAAAAGAATAAGTGGAAAAAGACTTGTCGTGTTGTTATTAACGCCTCGTCTGGTGACAGAAACTCCTCCTCTTTAAGCTGTAACATCCAAAAACTGCTGGGATTTGTTTACTACAAAAAGATGGCTCCTGACCTTTATAATTATCCCAAAAAAGACTGAAAATGTTGAATACAAGTGACAGAGGTCAGTTTACAATATTCCTTTCACTGGTGGAACAAAGTGGCAAAAGTACACTGCAGAAAAATATGTCAAATAGTTGTGTTATTATTTTCATTGATATTTTTATTTATGTTTTCAATAAGTAAAATAATATGATACATTTATGTGTTAGGAGCATTTTTAATTTTCTAGCTCTCATACTTTTGAAGAACTTTTATTGATCATTTTATATCCTCATTATAGATTTTTCACGTAACAATAATTTGCATCTAAATGTAGCAGGGGAAAGTAAGGAAAATAAGGCAAGGTGAATTATTTAATTCTACACTGTAAGAAAAAAACCCGTAAAAAAACGGTAAATGACTGGCAGCTACGGCTGCCAAACAAAAACCGTAAAAGTAAAGTAAAAAACCGTAATTCAAATAATGTGCAAAAACATTAAATTTACAGAAAATTTCACTAAATTTTTTACAGAAAAATATTATTATTTTACAGATTTTTCCCAAATAATTATGATCAATCACCTTCAATAAAGGGACAATCCTAAAGGTTCTGCAGGAAAATACCGTTATTTTACAGATTTTTCCCAAATAATTATGATCAATCACCTTCAAAAAATGGACAATCCTAAAGGTTCTGCGGTGAAATACCGTTATTTTACAGATTTTTCCCAAATAATTATGATCAATCACCTTCAATAAAGAGACAATGCTAAATGTCGTGGGAAATTAATTACAAATAAAGTACACACCACTATTGATTCTAAAACCCTTTTATTAAATGAATTTAGATGTAAATTTACAATATCAACCAATTATTCACAAACAGTTCTTTAGAGCCCCCCAGGAGGAACTGAAAAACTAAAAATGGTATTTGTCCATGTGTGTAACGTGTTTCTGTTAGCATTTCTATCAAAATGAGGTCAAGATTTCACCTTTGAAATGGACAGAGAAAGCAAAAAAATTGGGCTGTTGAGCTGAGGGGGTTGTGGTCTTGTGTTTTTTTAGCTTTTATTTTTCACTCAAGTTTTATATTGTTTCCACAATATTCTCCTAACTCTTGGGGGCTCTGTATAAGATAGTTCTGATAACAGTTGTGGACAAGGATTACAGTGTTTTAATTAAGAATCCTAACTATACAGTGTATTAAGTAAAATCAAAACATACCACAAAAGGTCAATGAATCTGTAACAGAGGTGCAACACAGCAGAAAAAGCAGAAAAATCAGAATCCTCCGCCGAATTGCCAGAAATCGTCTGGATCTTTGGTGATCCTGGAGGGGACACACACACAGAGAAACTATTACTGAAAGGTCCATACTGTAGTAGGATGAAAGTAGGATTTCATTTATAGTTCACTTTAAATGAAAATTCAGTCATTATGTACTCACCCACATGTCGATGAAAGGTCAGGTGAAGTTTTTTGGTCCACAAAACACTGGAGTTCCACAGGAAATCAGTGTTGTTGCATTTTCCCCAAACAACTGCAGTAAATAGTGACTACGTTTTAAATGCAAAAAACAGCTGAAGAATCCTCAGGTTCAGGTTCTTAGCTCTGCACTGCGGTCAAGCAAACCCACACCCACAGATCAGACAACGCAGCTTCCAGCTAAGAACCTACAGTGAGGATTTCTTTTTAACACATGGTGTAAATGACGACTTTTCAGGTCAACTTGGCATGTCTGGACTTTTGAAAACTTGGATTACGATAGACAAGCAGTATGAAGGCATTTTAAAGTTTTTGTTAAGTTGTTCAACGTTTGAAACAAAGCTGCTGTTGACTACAGTTGTTTGGGAGGATGCTGCAAGCTGTTTTCATGTGAAACTCCAGGAGTGTTTTGTGAATTGAAAAAAATAACCTGACCTTCTTTCAGCATGAGGGTTAGGTAATGACTGATTTTTCATTTAAAGTGAACTACTCTTTTAAACAAACTTCATTTAAATTTTCTATGAGACATTATAGTTAAAGGTTTTACCCAGAAAGGATGTTAAAGTGGCCATTGGACTGCAGAGCTATTTCCTGGATAACTTTGGGGAATGAGCAGCCAACTTACATTACTGCACGCCCCCATTGTGTTACAGATACTAGTGGCCAGCATGATGGAAAAGTCATAGAAAACAGGGATTCATGTTTGAGGCACTGTGTACATATTTCACCACTGGATTCATACACAGCATAGATGAGTACAATACTGTCTGTCTTTGTGCTGACAAACTGGCAGTAATATGGCCAATAGCATGCACATTATCCATTCACAGTCTTTATGTCAGGATAACATGAATACTCACTGGCTTCGAAGATCTTTTCATTTCCATATTGTCTGGATCATGAGGGGAAACAAACAATATTAGCCAGCTTACCGTTGGAGACACAGACATGCAAAATATTACTCAACAGCCTCACACATACATTCATTCTTATATAATATTCTTATTATGACTGATGTGAACTTGGACTTGAACTTCATAAAACAAATCCATTCTCTGTATGTTTTGCCTCTGCTTGCCTACCTGTCCGAGTTTGCACCCCAGCAGCCGGTGATATCTTGTCACTCCTGTTCTTCAGCCTTCTCACAATCACACAGGTGATGCACAGCTATAGGTTCTTTGCTGTGTGAAGTACAGGGACACAGTGAAGAATATGGTAAATGGAATGTTGCACATAAAGTGCTTTTCTAGTATTATCAACCACTCAAAGCACTCTACAATACATGTCTATCATTCACCCATTCACACACTGATGGCAGGCCCTACCTGGGTGCCAACCCATGAGGGAGCTCACGAGGGAGCCCTAATTAAATAGTAAATAGTATAGCATTAGACCAGTCCTCTCTCTCTCTCTCTCTCTCTCTCTCTCTCTCTCTCACACACACACACACACACACACACACACACACACACACACACACACACGTTGAAACCAGAAGTTAGGCTACATTATAACTTTTAAATTAATATTTTCAGAAGGCAGTAAGGCTGTTACCACTCACCGCCACAGTTATTACACAAGCAAGTACAATTACGTGATAACAACGTAACGTTATTACTGAGCTGTGTAAGTGTCTGTAACGTTAGTAACATAACGTTAATGGCATGACAAAGATTTGCTGCCTGTAAACAGAACAAGCAAACCATCCTGACTAAAAGACACTCAGTATTAACGCTGTGTTTTACTGACATGAATCATGCCAAGCTTAACAAGCTAGCTAACGTAGCACGTTAAGTCAGCTGTAACATCAGTTCATTACTCAGCAGTTAGCTAACCTAACAGTCTGACAACGTTACAGTCTAAACTATGGATATGAACACAAACATTACGTTAGGTATTAACTTAGAAAAATAACAGGGAAATGTTTTCTTACCTGACATCGCCAGGATAACAGTTATAACGTGAAGTTCATGTTAGGAGACCGCACAGATCCTGACTCTTCCTCTGTCCATATTCCCATTTTTGTTTTGTTTTGTTCTCCGTTGAAATCCCACAACTCAGATTCACTCAAATAAGAATTTGGAGATGTAAAATAATCCAGGTAATGATCCACGTAATTCATTACGAGGGGACCGACAGAGTAGCCGTGAAGTCCTGCAGCATTCAAACTGACGTACTTTCAAATGAAGGCGCGCTCAGTGGTCATTGGCCAGTTTCTTGGATGACAGCCATATTGACCAATCAGACTCAAAGCAACACGGTGAGACAGCCAATAGCAATTGTTTCAGCGGGACAACTCAAAAAAAGATGATATCAGAATCAAAACCATAAATCAAATATTTTAGTGATCTCAAAATTGGGAAATACCTTTGATGCAGATTCTCTTAAAATAAATGAATAAGGATAAATAATAATAATAATAATAATATTAATAACAATAATAATAATTATTATTATTATTATTACTATTCTCTCTGTCTGTCTCTATGTCTGTCTGTCTGTCTCTCCCCCTTTCTCTATTGAATGTAAAACCACATATAACTAATGAGATTTACCTTAAAATTGCAGAAAAAAATCTTTGTTGTCAGTATGGAGATAAACCTTTATATAACGAGAAAAACATTTAATAACAGGCAGTTATCGTAATTTTCCATAAATTTGCACGTAATTTAAGAAAACAGGGAAAATACCGTATAATTATTATAGTAATTTTCTGTAAAAAAATGGGAAATAACTGTAGTTTGTCATTATTGGAATAACACATAAAATAACAGGCGGGTTGTTAATTTACAGATAATGTCTGTAATTTTACTGTTTTTTATACTATTTATAAAAAACGGGAAAACTACTGTAAAAATTTAGGGTAATTTACTTTAAAATTATGATTTTTTTTTTACAGTGTAGAAATACAGTATACAGCGTTTTGTTAGTGAATGATTCATTAATGACACAATGACAGTCAAAAAAATATTGGTTGTCTTTATTATTATTTTTTTTTTTACCTTTTATAGTGTTGTTTGTATCAGCATTCTGGATCTGGCCTTTATGAATTTATGGTATCTTGTAAACTCATGCACTCATACACAGATATAGACATAAGTACAGCTAAAAACAAAGAGCTCGACTGGTAAACATAAACACAGGGCTACTATGTACAGATCAAAAATATAAGAATAATAATTAGGCAATAGTGCAATGGTGCAGACTGCAAAGGATGCTGAAATAAGTATGGTTTATATAGCAGGTTGCATGAGGTAGGTAGATATGTTTATACAGTATACACAGCATGAGGAGATTATTCATGTGATTATGAGTGATGATATACAGTGACATAAATAAGTAAATAATAAAAACTGAGAATTTACAGGTGGATGTTTGAGACACACATTGTACCTGACACTCTGTGTCTGGTATTAACTGCTCACCAGAGCGTTGTGTATATATGACAGTAGTTGCGTGTATAACATATCATTCATATGAGCATAACACTGAAATAATGAAGGACTTTCAACTAGATTCTGACAAAAGAAACCACCTTGCTTAGGAGGCAACTCAGCCTCATCTGTGGCTGTAAAGCTCAGCTCGCACTCCAGACCTGCAGGTGGCGCTAACTGTCCACGTCCTCTGCAGAGCGGCTGTAAATCAGACTTGAAAGCAGGAAAACAGAAGCACACAGGAACAGGAACCAGGACACCGAGTTGGGTCCATATTGCCCGGTTAGAACTGTGTTCGCGTTAATAGATTAAAACATAAGACACATTCTGCCCTGAAGATGTCCAAAAGACATCGTCTGGATTTAGGTGATGACTACGCCACCAGTAAGAAGAGGTCCGAAGGGTAGGTGAAGCTCCAAAGCTAACATGTCTGCTTTAACCAGTTAGGTACGAGCTAACTCTTAGCCGATGCTAGTGACTTGGCTAATAGCCACCATGGACGTTTAAACGAGAACCGAGACAATATAACCGTTACCGTTAATGTTGTAGCGACAACGGTAACAGTACCTCACTGCTCCTGTGACTTAGTGTTATAAATGTGTGCCAGGTGGTTTTAAAAAGCTCATGTAGCCACATTGAGGACGGGTATTGCTAACAAACGAAGCAGCTACGCTACCTTCACACCATTGAGGCACGTGTGTGTGTGGCTAACGTTCACTTAGCGACATGCTAACCACAGCTAAAGTTGACTTAGCTTGGCTAATCTTAGCTTCACACTAAAATATTATTTAGCCATGAGTTGCATTACACCTTATTGAGATGTGTGTCTAACATTTAGCCCAACCTGTGAAGAGACAACTGGGCTAAATGTTAGTAACGCCTCCAAAGTGACCAACAGAAACTAATGCAGGATTTATGACAGTGCTTGTGTTTGAGTGTGTTAGTTACCTAACAAACTGGTCTGGTCAAAACAACGGACTGTACATGTATCGTACTAATAAATATTACCATGATAGATATGGGTGTGTGTGTAATATGTTTGTTTTTTTTAAAGAAAATACAGAAATTAGCTGTCAAATATCAATTTTCCTCTCTACAGTGTATTATTGGGTGAGCTATAGTGTACATAAGAGCAGGTTAATGCAATGTTTATGTCATAGGGCTCGCTATAATTGACCAGTTATGAAGTACCAGTTATGTAAACAGTGTTCACATACCATCCAAGTCATAATTACAAGCGGGCAACTCTAGGTGATATTTTAAACATACATGCTTAATAATATCGGGCAAAGTCCGTCTTTCAAAAACATAAATGCAGCACTTTTGTTTTTGAGTTGAAGTAAAAGATTTCAGACTTTTCTCTGCTCTGCACACAAAAAGTTTATTTCTCTGAACTTTGACTTTTTCCCCTCACTGACCCACAACTATCCTGAATTATAATTTCCCAGAATTAACAACCACTTGTCAACCAATTTTTATCGTACTGCGTAATGAATATAGTTTAATTACTTTGTTTCAGTAACTCACATCATTGTCTCTGTTCTGATATGAAAATTCTGCTAGTTTTTTTCCTGCATTTATATCTATCTGAAACCATCGATCAGTTTTATTTATTCTTTTTGTCATTTTTTGTTTATTTGTAACTAGATGTAACGATTTTACATAAAGGGAGAAAGTAGATAAAATGAACTATTTAAATATTTACAAGCTTGAGCAAACTATTTACACACAGGCTGAGTAATATAAACAGAAAAAGTTCAATCGTATAACTTCCCTTTGACAAGATAAACAGCGTGACACAGTGCCTTAGGCTGAACTATTGGACTACAAGTGCACTGACCTAAACTGATTGCAATTGTGACAGTAGTATAAGCAGAAAAATCACAGAATAGCGGCACAGTGGTTTCTTTCACAGTTCTAATGATGTCCTGCTCTGATGTTGACAGGAGAGACAGGGACCGTGACAGAGACCGTGAGGACCGCTCTAGGGACAGGGACCGAGATAGGGACCGGGACAGGGACCGAGACCGGGACAGAGACCCGAAGCCTTCTAGTGCCCCGCCTAACAGCACAGCGGCCGTGCCATGCTTGCCAACCATCAAGCAGATGGCCATGCACCAGCAGATCAACCCATTCACCAACTTGCCGCACACGCCGCGCTACTACGAGATCCTGAAGAAGAGGTTACAGCTCCCAGTGTGGGAGTACAAGGAAAGCTTCAGCGACATCATCACACGCCATCAGAGCTTTGTCCTTGTCGGAGAGACCGGTTCTGGAAAGACAACACAGGTCTGAAATGCAATAAATCAGCCCGACCCTAAAAGCTTATGTAATCCTTGTTGGAAGCTTTTGAAGTACCATCATATTTATTATGATGACAGTGTTTCTGTGTGTTAAAGTATTAAAATAATTTCAACCTTTGCTTCAATCTCCAGATCCCACAGTGGTGCGTGGACATGGTGAGGGGCCAGCCTGGTCCAAAGCGGGCGGTTGCCTGCACCCAGCCCAGGAGAGTGGCGGCTATGAGCGTGGCTCAGAGAGTGGCAGACGAAATGGACGTCATGCTTGGACAGGAGGTCGGATACTCCATCCGATTCGAGGACTGTAGCTCTGCCAAGACTATACTCAAGTAAGTGACAGAGATCCGCTAATGCACAGTAACTGCTTTTTATTGAAGCAGAGCAATCCGTCGAGAACGTCTTAATCTAACAAAGCGTATCTGTAATTCCTTTAGGTACATGACAGATGGTATGTTGCTAAGAGAGGCTATGAACGACCCGCTGCTGGAGCGATACGGTGTGATCATTCTGGACGAGGCCCACGAGCGAACTCTGGCCACAGATATCCTGATGGGAGTACTCAAAGAGGTGGTGCGCCAGAGACCGGATCTGAAGGTATTGGTTCATTTTCTAATAAGGGCAATGGATTATTTGCATGCCTTTATGATTATATATGTAATGGTTTGCGCCTTGGAGCTGGCACTAATCATACACAGACACATTGGTGCTTTAACAACATGTAAAGCAAAGCTTTTCCCTACGCACAGGTGATCGTCATGAGTGCCACGCTAGACGCCGGCAAGTTCCAGATTTATTTTGACAACTGTCCTCTCCTGACTATTCCTGGGCGTACACACCCTGTCGAGATTTTCTACACACCCGAACCTGAGCGGGACTACCTTGAAGCAGCGATCCGCACCGTTATCCAGATCCACATGTGTGAAGAAGATGAAGGTGACTGCCTTCTCTTTCTCACCGGTCAAGAGGTAAGAAGACTTGTGGTGCTCGCGTTGCTGGTTCAGTGGTTTCCTCAAAGCTGCGTTGTTCTGCTTCCTGAACTTAAGTGAATTTGTTTTTATTCCAGGAAATTGATGAGGCCTGCAAACGGATCAAGCGTGAGGTCGATGACCTCGGACCTGAAGTTGGAGACATCAAAATCATTCCACTGTATTCCACGTTGCCACCACAGCAGCAGCAAAGGATCTTTGAGCCGCCTCCTCCAAGAAAGCCCAATGGTGCAATAGGAAGAAAGGTACACTTTAATAATAGATCAGAATTCTATGATGAGTATTAAATATTAAATGTATAAATGTCTCATGCATCTTTCTGTGTGGACTTTGTGTCCATTTGCACCGACTTATCAGCCTTGGATGATGAATATCTAACAACCTGTTGCTTCATCCTCAGGTTGTGGTTTCAACAAACATTGCTGAGACCTCTCTGACTATCGATGGTGTGGTGTTTGTCATTGATCCTGGATTTGCCAAGCAAAAGGTGAGCAAAGCATATCTCCCCTCAGCGAATTTCTCTCATATTTAATCGTCCGTGTAATATAGCAAAATGTTGATGATCTGTTAAAACTCATTCATAGAAATGCAGATACAGTATGTTTGGTCCTTTTGCACAAGTTCAGCTCAGATTTTTTAAAAATGCTTTCAAATGCGTGTCCAGGTTTACAATCCACGTATCAGAGTCGAGTCTTTGCTCGTCACGGCCATCAGTAAAGCTTCTGCCCAGCAGAGGGCAGGGCGAGCCGGCAGAACACGTCCAGGGAAATGTTTCCGCCTCTACACGGAGAAGGCCTACAAAACAGAGATGCAGGCAAGTGACAGCAGTTACAGACTTCTAGTCTTCTTCACTTTTTTGAGATTTACAGGTAGACAAAAACAAAGCTTCAGCTATCCATGGTTGCTTTTTTATTGTTTATTAACACTTTAAACATCCCCACTCCAGGATAACACATACCCTGAGATTCTCCGATCCAACTTGGGATCTGTGGTGCTGCAGCTGAAGAAGCTGGGTATTGATGACCTTGTGCATTTTGACTTCATGGATCCACCAGGTGAGTTAGTCTGCATTAGTTTCATCAAGTGACAAAACATTTGTTAGTCTCTACCCACGTTTGACTCTGACTATTCGATCCGTTTCCTCCTGCAGCTCCCGAGACACTGATGAGGGCCCTTGAGCTGCTGAATTACCTGGCAGCTCTCAACGATGACGGAGACCTGACGGAGCTGGGCTCCATGATGGCAGAGTTTCCATTGGACCCCCAGCTGGCTAAGATGGTCATTGCCAGCTGCGAGTTTAACTGCTCTAATGAGATCCTTTCCATTACTGCCATGCTGTCAGGTAATGCCCAGGACTGGGCTGACCTCTTCCTTGCCTTCTGTGGGCCAAGTCTCTTTGGGTTAAACACTACTGCTACTCACTTAGTCGAACTTAGTTTGTGCACAGCATTGTGGAGCATGCAAATTAAGGCAGAATTATTAATCATGTTTATTGTGGTATTAGTGAATCCTTTTTATATTTTTAATTCACATGTAATTCCTAGCATCAAAATAATGACCCAGTGTCAGATAAAAATGTTTCCGAATTTTATTATTTTTGTTTAAACCAGTTGGCAACAAACAAGTGCAGATAGTACGCTATATCAGATTAAATCCAGAGGTGAGAAAGTGGCAAATATTTAAGTCTTTCTCTTGCGCACAGTTGGAAGCAAACGTTTTACCTCCATTAGAAGTTTTTCAAAAATTAATTTTCAAAACATTTTGACATAGATTTGTTTGTCTATCTTGCTTCCATCACATGGTATCTGAGGTTGTTCAGGCAATAAAACATTTAGTTTGTTAGAGAAGAGAAACATATTTAATTTTGATGAATTTGTTTCAAGCTAAGATTACCATTCTTCCCAAGGAAGTGTACAGTATAGGGAATGTACTGTGTGTACAATAATCATTATTTTATCATAAGATTTAACAATCTGCATGTTGTTTTTTTTCATAGCCGTGTAGCCCCAATATATGAACTCATACGTCATCGTCATGAGGTCTTTTTACTCTACAAATGTAGTTGGTTGGAATTCTTTTTACTCTCGGCAACACTCGCTAACTTTAGGTTTTAATTCAAGGCTGTAATATGTGCTGTACGTTTACTGGATAGTGAGTTTTTCAGTTTGTTGCCAGTGTTTCATCCCCAAAGCAAGTGGATAGGGCAGGCACCACTTAAATATCTTCATATTCATCGCATTTATCAGACTTTTCTTTTCATTGAAACGGTGTATTGTATATTTTAACTATTATCGTTGTGTGTAGCCTGTAAATATTGTCTGTTCTCTTTAAGGCCTGACTATAATGTGTCCATAACAAAATAGTTATCTGAATCTTGAAAAGTTACATTGCTGGTGTCCCTAACACTTTGTAGTTGTGTGAAAACTCTTGTTTTACAGATGTGGTTAAATGACCCCCCCCTCTCTACGAGCTAATAGCCATTACAGTTGGGAATGACCTTGAGAAAAGACTGCAGCCCCCTTTGATAGAGCTTGTGGTCCTGCCCTGTCCCAACGCAGTGTCGAGTGCCCTAGCATCATAGGCTTTGCTCCATTTTTCTGTGAATGTTTGACTCATCCCTATGGGCGGCTTTGTTGGGGCCCATACCAACCTTGTTTAGTCCCACAGTGTTTTGTCCGCCCCACGGAGGCTAAGAAGGCAGCAGACGAGTCCAAGATGAGGTTTGCTCACATCGACGGAGACCACTTGACGCTGCTCAACGTCTATCACGCCTTCAAACAAAGTGAGCATCCGTCTCAAAGATCTCCTTGAGACAAGTTTGGAAAAACATTTTTTCACTAAGTTAAATTAACTTGTTACGTCTTTAAATTACTTCTACTCCTGCTCTATTAAAATATTTTTCATTTGCAAACTGGACACAAGATGTTACTACTTCACTGTTAGACGCTTTTAATTTTTCAAATTCACACTTGTGTAATTTGTATGTTAGATCATGATTGGCTTCCAAACTATTTGCGATTTCAGTCATGTTTGTACATACACGTCTTATTTTAAGGTGAGCACTGAGAGACTTTCCTCCTTCCTTAGAAGATGAATGTGAAAAGTCTTCTAGTGTCAAAATCTGCACAGCGAAGCTCAATGTGAAGTAACCATAAGCATTTTTTTTAATAGAGGGGAACTTTAAGTTCTGCAACATACCTCTATTTTATTTTATTATCATGTTGCAGCTTTAAAATGCTGTTACGAAAATGTGTCTTTAGTTTCATAGATGCTCATGTGTTCACCAGCCAGTTGAAGTTAAAACCAAAACTTTATTCCAAAATAGGAATAAATCCACCAAATTTGGTTGACAGTTCTCTGCAGGTTTGTCACAATAAGTGACTCCTTTTATCACATTCTTTGATCCATTCTTAATATTGTATGAATAATATTTTGTAGTGCAGCTTTAAATCTGATTAAAAATACAATAATAGACTTCTCATGTCTTTATTGAAAGTGTAAAGACCTGACACAAATGAATCTGAATCCTTGTTTTCCAGACCACGAGTCTAACCAGTGGTGCTATGACAACTTTGTCAACTACCGCTCACTGATGTCTGCCGACAACGTGCGGCAGCAGCTGTCCAGGATCATGGACCGCTTCAACCTGCCCCGCCGGAGCACAGAGTTCACCAGCAGAGATTACTACATCAACATCCGCAGGGCGCTCTGCACCGGCTTCTTCATGCAGGTGAACAATCATTAGTAAATGTTTTAATAGTGCTTTGGGAAAATGGAGATTCAGTGACATCTTTCATGATGTTTTCGCAGACCCAGAAAAAGTGTAAATTAACTTGTAGAGGTTTATATTTATCTGTTTGTTTATTTTGTCCTGCAGGTGGCTCATTTGGAACGCACAGGTCATTACCTCACAGTCAAAGACAACCAAGTGGTCCAACTGCACCCATCTACAGTCCTGGACCACAAGCCTGAGTGGGTGCTCTACAATGAATTTGTCCTCACCACCAAAAACTACATCCGCACTTGCACAGACATCAAACCAGAGTGGTATGTATACAGCGATTAGAGTTTCATTGAGATAAATGAATATATGTGAGCTTTGATTTGTACATAATCTCCTGACAAACTTCTTCTTTCTTCTGTTACAGGCTGGTGAAGATCGCACCCCAGTACTATGAAATGAGTAACTTCCCACAATGTGAAGCTAAAAGACAGCTGGAGCGAATCATTGCCAAATTAGAGAGCAAGGAGTATTCTCAGTACTGAACAACAGCCAAGAAGTGTCCTGGAAAACAACAGCGTACTATAGTTTTAGATCTTTCTGTATCATTGTATCTTAATGTTTCAAATTTGGCATTTTGATTTTTATATTTTGTTTTGCTTTTTGTTTTGTTTTTTGTTTTCCTTTTTCCCATCAATGTTAATTCTGTAACTAAGTGTTATGTCAGATGAAATATCAGCAGTAAATATTAGACCTGGCTATAAAGATTTTCAAAAGGAATATCAGAAACATGTCATTTAGATGTGATTGACTTTCCTTTAGGGGATTGCTGAGTCAAAGATTTGTGCTTGCTTTGTTTCTTTAATAAAGGAGCTTTGACTTAATTTCTGTGTACATTAATGAGTAAAGCTTGAAAAAGTAGTTGGATCCTTTAGTGGAATGTGTATTGTCTATTGATACTGATTTGGTAGTTTAAGATATGTCAGTATTAACACATTTTGTGCTTCCTAACCTGGAGGTTAGGACTCTCACAAGGCATCACAATAAAAACTGGGAGGTTAAGAGATGAAGGGGAAGAAGAAAACTTTACTGCCATGCAAAAAGTGTTTGAAGGAAACTTGGTAAAAAAGGCTTTTATGTTAGCATAATAAACAGGGTCATGAGCCAAAAAAGATTGGGAATCTCTGCCTCATACTGCATTAGTAATTGTTTATTTACTAAATAGTACAACTAACCTGTGTTAAGTGTTACTTCTTTGTACATTGTTCAATCTCAATATATCTTCCTAAAACCCTCCCAACCATCTAAGATTTAGATTAAACCTGAAATTAATTCAACCAAAAAAAAAAAAAAAAAAGGTATAAACTAAATTACTAAAAAATACATGCATGACTAAATATGTCCTGATGCCAGTGACAATGTGCACTACCACTGCTGTTCAATATCCTCTATAGTCTCTGGCAGGCACCGGTTGCGTGTCTCTGACAGTGTTCTTGCCACTATTGCCCCCAGTGCAGCCACACAGCACAGGACGACCTGGGGCAGCTCCTTCCACACCTCGTCCAGTAAGAGGATCAAAGGAACCACAGCTATGCCAAATCGAGCCATGAAGGAGTTGTATCCCATACCGTTCTGCCTAAAGAAAAACATTCATAGACATTACTCTTAACCACAGAGGAGACTACCTTTAGGGCTCTAAAGGACGTTTAGGTAGAAAAAAGCTCTGCAGTGTTGATAAAGCTCTGTGAATGCTGGTTGTTACAAATGCAAATATGTGATGTTCAGGTTGATAAAAAGGCATGCATAGTTACCTTACTACAGTGGGGTAGAGCTCAGAACTGTAGAGTATAATAGTTGCAAAGGATGCTGAAGAAAACCCTTTTCCAATGATTGCTACCACTGTTCTGGCAACAGACATGTCTGAAAACACAACATAAGTGACTGAGGTATAAACTTTATTATTTAATAATTAAAATACTGGAATTCCTTATATATTCTTATATAATGCCTACCTTTAGGTACTACAATGTTGATTCCAAGACAGACGGCAGCCATCAGCAGAGCTCCCACCTCAGTGGATCGTCTGCCTATCTTATCCAGTAAGAAATAAACTGTCACTTTGGCTGGGAGCTCAATTAGAGCATAGGTAAATTGAGTGAGATAGATATTGAGCCCAAAGCCTGTAATGTTGAAGCTGATGCCATAAAATGTAGTTGCAATACAAAACCTGGAGGAAGAGAAAGTGGAAACTCAGTAAATCAAATTGATGGATTGTTTAGACACAATCAGAACTTTTCATCTGGATATTTTAAAACATAAAATTGTCTCTTTGACCCAAATCTAAAATATTTTACAACCTATAATTAAAAAGCACAATGGCACCGGGAATACAGACCACAGTATACCAGTACGTAGGGCCAGTTTCCTCATTTTGGGTGTCCGTATCAGATCGAGGTAGGAATAGGTCCGATCTCTTTTCTCAGTCACAACAATGGTAGACAATGTCTGAAAGAATGCAAAGAAGCATTGTTCTGTAAGCCATGTGAAGTATTAATAATTATAATAGTGTAACAGACAACACAATATATAAGATTGCTGGTCCAAGGTTATGTTGTTGATTTTTGATTTAACAATCATCTAAAATATGCTGACCTCTGTTTTAAGTGTGTCAATTAACTCTTCTGTTCGGTTCATCTTGGCACATTTCTTCAAATACATCTGAGCTTGCTCTAGCTTTCCGTTGGCAATAAGCCACCTTGCCGACTCTGGCATCCACCTAATGTTGAAGGCAAAGATATTTTTACTACTGATGTATTACACAGTAATTAATTCTATATTAACATTAAAAACAAATACAGTGGAAAATATAATAGTCCCTACACTGTAAACATTTATTTTTTAAAATGATCAAATAACTGGCAGCAGCAGCTGCCAAGAAAAAGATAATTACTGACATTTAACATACATTTGTATGTAAATAACAGTTGGTTGTTAATTTACAGATAATGGCCGTAATTTTATAGAATTTTGTATACAATTTGAAAAGATAGAAAAGTAGTTTAAAAATATAGACGTATTTTCAATAAATTTACATCACTTCTTTAACAGTGTAACCTATATCTAACCCCAGCTGGGTAAAGGTGCAGCACAAACATAGCATGCAAGTAGCATCCCTAACTTCTCATCCAATCGTATGGGGACTTGGATAAAAAATCTTGAGTGTGGCTGAAAACATCAGAGGACAGGGATACTGGGTTTTAAAATGAATATTGTGATTATTTACATTCCTATGTATAGTCCATACAGTCCTAGTGGTTTTACTGTAGAGGGCTCCTGTTGAACTAAAAGATCTGACCTTTGAGTCATACCTCCATGTGACGATGCCCAAGGTTACCGGTGAGGTGACGGTAACAATTAGCCACCGCCAGTCAGTCACAAAATAAGCAATAGCTGCAAATACTGTGTTCCCAAATGTCCACGATAAGCTGTCGATCACTCCTACCAGCTTTCTGTGTTCAATGTCCACCCACTCCATGCCTGCAAAGAACAAACACCTCATCACTTTGCAAGGATGCAGATCTGCATGTGGTCGATTAGGTGTCTGTGAGGTGATTATAACATGATTAACAGTTTACAACAGGAATTAAATGATATAATTACTGAGGACTGTAGAGACAATGATGATGCCAGTGATACAAAACCCAGTGAAGAACCTCAGCACTGCGAACACGATGTAGGATGTTGAAAAAGCACTTGCAACGGCGAAAATCATTCCAGACACATACGACACCAGAAGCATGATCCTTCGGCCAAACCTATGGAGAGTCGTAGTGTCTCCAGATTTTAATTTTATCCACTGATTAAAACACTGTGTCATCAGAGTTATAGGCTGAATATCAAGTAAGCAAACTTTGATACCTGTCACTTAGACTTCCAAAGGATATGGCTCCGAACATCACTCCAACAAAGAAGATGGTAGCAGTTACTTTGTTTTTCCCTCTTCTGTGACACACCAAGTCCCACTTGTACAAAGAAATAAATAGGACATGAGTGACTTCTTCCTAAAATGCGTTCCTGATTATGAACAAGTACATTTTAGTTTGTTTGATGTTTTACAAATGAAAATAAATGTAGGTCACCTCTGAGGTCAGTGTAGACTCGAAGGTGGTGTTATCGTACACCCATCCAGTCTGGCACGACACTGTTGGTAGTTCAGTAATGTTGGAAGAGTTGAATAGCAGATGATACTGAGGCTCTGCAAACATTTTACAGGAGTTTGGAGTCCCATCCTCATTGACTGGAATACCAACAACAAGCTTCTCTGCTTGAGATAAATTGCTAAAAACACCTCCGTCATCCAGAGAGCTGATGTCGCAGTGATGAGAGGGAACAGCGGCTATGAAGTTGTTTAGCATGAAGTGGCAGGGCATTGTAAAGCGGCCAATGAAGCTGATCACAATGATCATTTTCTGAAATCTTCCAAATCCATTAATATCATCAAGAATGTTCTCGAACCTCATTGTGGCTTCCCAATGTGTGCAAAATGTCTTCCTTTGAAATTCCTTCCTTCCTCATTCGCCCATGCCTGTACAGACTCTGAGACCTGGAACAGGGCAACCTTTGGCATTTTGGGGGCTGTTGGACTAGATTTGAAATTGGTGAATATTTTACCTCACTTAACCACTAAAATAACTTGTCTATGTATGTGTGAAACAGTATGAATTAGTGGTAAAAGTTAAAACAGGATCCTCAGTATGTGAAATGGGTCATCATTTCATTTTCTTGCATTTTATTTAAGAAATGTAATCTCTTTATTGCTTTACAACAGAAAAGTAGCCATGGATCAGTTGTAGTGCAAAATCTTTGTTTTTAAAGATAGACTTAAGTAGTTACATCTTTGTTAATTAAACATTATACCATTAATGATATTCCCCAATGTGATATTAGTCTATTCGTTGCAATGAAGAACACAATTAAGTAGTATTTGACTTGTCAGAAGTCCATACAGACAGACACACCTCTAAGGGCCATGAAGGAGCTTTAACCAAATTCCCTCTGCCTGTGTAATAAAAATCACAATTTCAGACTGCAGATTAAGCTCAATCTCAGTTTATACCAGTCCTGCTCTAGGTTTACTGAGTTAACTGATATAACTTAAGTCAAACAGTAACTGAAGCGTAGACAAATGTATACATGCATACCTGATCTTTTTATACCTGTTTTAATCAGCAAACATTTCCAGATTATTTAGTAAAATACTCAGTCAAGTTTGTAAATATTTAATAAATATCCGTTCATTTATCATTCAAGATAACCACCCAGTCATGGTAACCCTTGGAACTGTGTTGTTGGGCGGAATAGATCCTAGAATGGTCCTCCAAGAAAAACTGGTCTCAGGTCAGACAAAAAGAGCCTATGGAGTGGCAAATTTGTGGTCAAGCAACCTTGCTTAAATTAGGGAGAGAAGGGTCAGCAACCCCATGTCTGAGGCCATTGTACCATGTCATAAAATGGTACACTGCAAGTGGAAGTCTAAAGTGATTTCCTTGTTCCCAAAGGAAAGATGGAGTGGGTGATCATTATGTTTCAGTCAATACTGGCCATGAATTTGGATAATGAATAAGACTGTGGAAGCTGGTAACTAACTTGGGATTGATATCTTGGATCTGGGATAAATCCTTAAAGATGCCTTCATCATTCAGACAGCTGATGCTGCAGTGGTGACAGGGAACAGCTGCTATGAAATTATTCAGCATGAAGTGAAACGATCATCAAGATGACTGTCCTTAATTGGAATCTCCCATAGCCATCAACCTCTGCCAGTTTATTCTCAAACATCATATTCAAAATGAGAAAGTTAAAATAATAATTAGAAATATTTTCGTAACGTAGAAAAATTTAATTCATCAGAAACACAAAGCACATTAGTTTGTTAGTTTGAAAGTGAGCAACTGTCCTTTTGTATACAGTTAAATCATTTTGGTTAATGGTCATCTAATGCGTGAATGTTTAGAGACAGTGTAAACAGACAGTGTGTACTTGGGCAACTGTATAACAGCTGTAACACATTTTCTATAAATAAATCATTTGTTTATGACTCCAGAACATCAAAGTGCATGCAGGTTGATGTGTCCATTCACAGCACACCACACTCCAACAACAACGAGACAGCTTTTATGCAATAAATATCCATTATTGTATTGTATTATTAAGAAAGCAAACTCCTAACTCCTAGGGTTATAGAGACAGGTTGAGTCTCAAAATGTGGTATTACTAGTGGTTTAACAATAACACATAACTTTATTCTAAAAGAGATTGGGAGCAAGTACGGCACGGAAAGGTTTGATTGAGTTTTAGGCTGGCGGTCAGGACCAATGATCAGGACTTCAGTCTTGTCTGACCTAAATTGTAAAAAGTTGTGGGACATGCAGTATTTAATGTCACCTGGCTATAGAAGGTAGCTTGTCATAGTCATCAGGTTTGAACAAGAGATATGACTGTGTATAACTGAAAGGAGATACCGTAGCAGTAAATATGGATGATGAACATGTACAAAGAAAACGGGACAGGAACCAAAATTGAACCCTGTGGTACTCCACATGTTACACAGTGTCTAGGATGCTGAGATAGAGAGAAGTAATGATCTCTCATCTCTGTGAATTTGTGCTTACTAGCTATAAATAAATCTGTAAACAGTCAGCAAATGATTGAACTTCCACTTCAGCAAGTTCTTTTAAGGCCACACGTTTTACAATAAACTATGGTTCATGAAATCATGGCCTCAGACAACTGTCAAATAGTGTTTGAATGTTGTTTTCAAGCATTTTTTGGCATGTGCACAATGTTTTTGTTGCAAAAGACAGTAACACCATATTGTGACAAGATTATTCTTCAGAAGTAGAGTTCAGTTTATATAATCCTCTTTGTCCCCTGCGAGACTCAATGAGTTCCTTCCATCATTCCCTACCTATGGCAACATTTTGAGCCATCTTTCGGCTACAATTTTTCTTCCATTTTAAGCATGTGGCCTAGCCATTGCAATCATCTCTGCCTTATCTTAGAGAGGTCATGGGTTGTGATCTTGTTAGACAAGAAGATAACACATAGCCTTAACCTCTGTGGCATGTCTCAATTCTTTTCAAACCTTGCCAGAATTCAGAACTATACAAGAGTGTGGACCTCTGTGTTTAGGCTGCATTCGAAACCTTTGGTTTCTCAGGACTCTTTACAAACTCTGGCAGTTTAAGGTTTTAGGCAGTGTGAAGCTACTATTATTTGGTTGCTTGCTAGGTTTTTCCCTCCTATTTATCATGCACCAAGTCCCACTTTCCCCTAAAATAGGATCATTATATCTGGAAAGTTGAACCTCTGTTTTTAGACTGGTGATTTTTTAGTCCACATCTTCTTAATCTTATAAGAAAGTATTACTTCTGTCCTCTCAGCTTCTTCTTTCTTTAATAAATATCCTCTCTTTACTAAAATGCAACACAAAAATCAGTCATGAATCACTGGTATGGTAACATATTTGATCACATTTATTAAAGAAGGTTATACAGGTTGTCCATATTAAAAAAACAAAAAACATATTTGTTGCTTGTTCATTATTTTATTGTGAGAACATATTACCATGTTCATATTCGCTGAAACTCAGCAAGTCTTTTGGTTGCAATGAAGAGGAACTTTAGAGTGGGGATTTATCCTCAGACGCAGAGATTGATCTTCGTCTGAAACACAGAAATACATCATTTTATTAAGACAACTCTCATTTGAATGTTTGGATGCAATCCAAATTTAAGCCCAATACCTTGTCTGCTCCACATCCTCGATCGTCTCTGGTAGACGGATATTTTTTGTCTCAGGGAGAAACGAAGCTGACAGCCCTCCAGCAAGAGCCACCAGGGAGAAAATAATACTCGGTAAATGGCCCCACACTTCTTCAAGAATTATGATCAGGGGGGATACAGACACACCTATACGGGCCATGAAGGAACAGAAACCCAATCCATTTTGTCTGTGGAACCAAAAATACAACAAATTTGTAACATTCAGGGGCAGTCAGTTTCAGGATAAAACTACAAGTCTAACTTCTAACCATCTAACTGATGTTCAGTTATTAAGATGTTTCTGTAAACTCACTGGAAACAGATGGATATAGATGCTCTGTGTAAATTTTAAACATATATATTTCTGTAGATAGTTTACTGACCTCAATACAGTGGGGAAAAGCTCTGCTGTGTAGAGAAATACAGTTGTAAAAGCCGCCTCTGCGAACATTTTGCCCAGAGCTGCCACACCTGTCCGAAACGGCCCCATATCTGAAAAGAAGAAATTGTTAAAGGAAGTTTTAAGCTCAACTTATATTATATTTAAAGCCACTATGTGAAGAATTTGACTATTTTGGCATGCCCCACTGGTAGTTTTTAGTTATTTACTTAGGAAATCCAAATTTCACTTTTTCTGTTGTTGTTATTATTAGCTATAGAAGTCACACTATAAGCTTACTGTTTCAAAGAGACACACACTTGAGTTGATCATTCACCTTGAGGGATAAACACGTTGCAGAATATACACAGTCCAGTCAGAATAAGTGTTCCAGCCTGAATCAACCTTCGGCCAATTTTGTCCACGGTGAAGAAGACGAACATTTTTGCTGGAATTTCACTAATGCCGTAGATGAACTGTGTGAGATAAATATCCACACCAAAGCCGGTGATATTCAAGCCGATTCCATAATATGTACAGGCCACTCCAAACCTATAAACAGAGAGCAGATTTATTTCTTTCCATAGTTACATGTTTACCCCAGAAAATACCAGCATCTGATAGGCTGTTACAGGACACTTCATCAGTCAAAAGTTAATCACTGTGCTAAATCAAGTGTAAGGTAGCTGCTGGTTCCCATAGCAACTGTGCATCTGCTTTTTGTTCCATTACAACTATGAGTCAACTTACACCGCATGCTGAAATGGATCTAACTATGGGTTAAGTGATGCCACATGATAATAGAGAGCAGGGATCTTTCTATTTCAGGACACCTTGAAGTGTATTATCATACTGTATCCATGGCAACTTACCACTGACACAGGGACGAGCTATGTTCAACCTGCCATCCCCTTTTTAAAGTTTGTACTTCTCAGGTTGAGTGAGTGATATTGTACAGAGTGACAGTGGATGGTACAGATGATACATTTTTCCAGCATTTTAAAGGTGCTGTTTGAAGCCAAAAAACAAAGACATATACATACCACACAATGGCTGTAAGAAGAGCCCGTCTTCTCATTATCGGGGTCCTCACAAGGTCCAAATATGTATATTTCCTGTTGTCATCTTCTACAAGAATTACTTTGGACAGAACCTGGAGAATAGAAAGAAAACACTGGTCAGAGTGGAAGTGAGTATCAATTTCTGACTAGAAATAATCAAATTAAATAACATTTTGTACCTCAGGCTTCAGGTCAGTCATGAATTGCTCTCTGCCATTGAGTTTTGCACACTTGCTCAGGTAAGTATGAGCACTGTTCAGCTTTCCATTAGTTATCAGCCATCTGGCAGACTCAGGGATCCACCTGTGATTTTCCATATAAACTCATCAGTCACACCTCTGCCTCATCAAAACTAGAACTCATACTGGTATTGAGTTATCAATTTTTCCTTACCACCAAGTGATTATGGCCAGAAGCAACGGGGCGGTTACTGTGGCGGTCAGGTACCTCCAGTCCTTCACAAAATAGGCCACAGCAGGTAGCACAGTAGAAAAAACACACCAGTCCATGCTCAGTAAAATGCCCCCTGTGGTGCGATGCTTAATGTCGACCCATTCAATGACTATAAAGAGCAAAGATAAACAATCAAATCTATAGAAAAACATACTTACAACTATAATTACAGTAGACTCATGAACACTTTATCAACAAGTCATACCTTTTTCTCATGAATATTTGCTTGTTAAAACACTAACTGAACATCTAACTATCGGATGTGGATATGATATAATTTGAGTTTATACATTTGTCCCTGTTACTTTTTTCTTTTTAATTTTTGCTGTGATTTTTTTTTAATACTCTCTTGCTTACAAAAACAATACACATACTATGACATAAAACTCACCAATGGTTACGGTGATTATACTTATTCCAGAAAGTCCAAATCCAGTAAAGAACCTCATGGCAGCAAACATGGCAAAATTATATGATAAAGCACTTGCAAATCCAAAGAAGGCGGTTATCACATAAGACACCAGAAGTGTTCTTTTCCTGCCAAACCTGTGAGACAAAATATTTATAGATAGATCTATAGAATAGGTGATAACACTTTATCAAATATCCTAGATTGTATGAACACTTTATTATACTATATAATATAATAATATATCCCTTCTTATGCAGTGTCTCTGAACTGTAGACGTTGAATGTGCAGGTTTTTTCTATAACGTCTGTGGAGCTGCACTCAGTGACACTTTGCTGTACATATATTTTTTATCAGCTGATGGCTGAGTATTAACTTCAGGATTTTCTTATAAGAAATACTAGATTTGCTTCTTTCATTGGTGAGCAGACTGGAGGAATCGAGCTTATGGGCTGAAATATGTGCCACCAGAAACTGAATTTGAATCATTTATATTTGAATTTGAATTGCTTAACTTGAATAATAGCATGATTGAATTTGAATTGTGAGAACTGAATGTTCAGACAAACTAATAAATTCAATTTCAAATTACAATTCAGATTCAGTTTTTCAATGCAATGATTCAAACTGAACAATACAAATTCAAATTATGTGATTCAAATTCAGTTTTTTAATCCAATTATTCAAGTTAAGCAATTCAAATCCAAATATAAATGATTCAAATTCAGTTTCTGTCCATAAGTGCACTATGCAGCCAAAACTATGCAAAATTAAAATACTAACGCTAAAAATGACTTTCAATGTGTGTATTACTCTTTTGTTTTAAATATAATCATAATAAAGTAGTGTAATTTAACCACTCAATGGGGGAGATCCGGGTCAAAGAGAGTTAAAGTCATGAGCACCTGTCACTAAGATAACCGAATACCGCTGCTCCAACCATGACCCCCACGAAGAAGATAGTGGCCGTGGCTCTGTTCACTCTTCTCATATCACAAACCAGATCCCACTGTGAGGGAAACACAGACAACAAACAGAAAAGTAAACAGTGTCACATTTTATATTGATATAACTTGGAATGAACGTGAATATAAAGCGATAAATCTCACCTCTGTTGCCAGAGTAGATTTGTAGGTGGTGTTATCGTACACCCACCCATTCTGGCATGGCAACGTGAGTAGGTCAGTAATGTTAGAGGAGTTGAGCAGCAGATGATACTGAGGCTCTGCAAACATTTGACAGGAGCTTGGAGTCCCATCCTCCTGAACTGGAATACTAACAATAAGCCTCTCTGCCTGGGATAGATTCCTCAATGCACCTTTATCGTCCAGAGAGCTGATGTTGCAGTGGTGAGAAGGAATAACCGCAATGAAATTATTCAGTAAAAAGTGAAAAGGCAAAGTCATACGAGGAATTGTCATCAAGAGAATTGTCCTTAATTGGTATTTCCCAAAGCCATTCACCTCTGCCAATATATTCTCAAACTTCATCTTTGAAAATAAAAGATGCAACACTTCCAATTTGGAGTGAAGCTCAAAGAAAAAGAGAAAATATCGCAAAGCACACAAGATGTTGGTGTCCTGATTTTGATTCTTCCGTTGGTCAATGGTCAGCTAAGAGAAGACAAATGATATATTTGTAAAAGATAAATCATTTGCTAACATGTTTATATAACAAAGTACAAAAAGAAAAGAAAACAAAGTCATGAAAACAATAAGTTAATATTTAGTTCATACTGAAGGAGGGATTCATAAAGACTTTTGTTTTTGCTGAGTTAACTTCATTGCCATGACAGTAAACATTGTTAACAGATCAGTCAGAGGTCAGATCTGCAGGCAGATAACATTTAATACAGCATGCCATAAATATGAAATATCAACTGTATACAATACCTTAAAGTGTCAAAGGTTGACAATTTAGGAGTCTAATGAGCATCCATCCACCCATTTTCAATAAGCACTTATCCTTACCAGGGTCGCAGGGGGCTGGAGGCGCCTGATGGGCGAGAAGTGGGTACACTCTGGACAGGTCGCCAGTTCATCGCAGGGCTTTAATCGCAGATTAATCCTAAAAACTTTGCTGATGACTGATGAATGAAAAGTTTCACGGTGGTTTATGACTACAAAATGTTAACATGTTAGCATACTGACGCTAGCATTGCTGTCAAAGCACTGCTGTATCTACAGCCTCATGGAGCCACTAGTCTGGCCATAGATTCCTGTTTCCTGCCCCATGTTTGAAGAAAATGCTGCAAAAGTGCCTTCTTAGATAAAACATGATAAAGTGCCCTCTGTGGTGCCTTTCCAGTGGAGAAAACATGAGTCTGCCACTGTATACTGGTATCATTTTTGAGTTATTTTATTCATCAGAATATAATCAAGAAAATGACACCAACCCCACCATCCATCCATTACCTATACCTACTTATCCTTGCCAGGTCACTATTATTAGGATGTCCCATATACCGTGTGCCATGACAGCAGGACATAATAACAAGCATGTCACCATAAAATGTCTCATTCCAATAAAACTAAAAGTTGGGTTCTCATTTAGTGCAACTTTATTGACAAATACATAATACATTTACAGTTACACTTGATTGATTTTCTTCAACTGTTTTGTTCTTCGTCGTCCAACTTTCTTCTGTATAGTACATGATTTAGAACAGGGGTATCAAACTCATTTTAGATCAATGCACACATACAGCCCAATTAGATCTCATGTGGGCTGAACCAGTAACACCATTACATAATAATATGAGTAATGACAGATCCAAATGTTTCCCCCATTCTTTTAGTGCAAAGAAGTACAGATATATTCTCAAAATGTTCACAATTAATGAAGTAACCACTTACAAAACAGATGATGAACAGCTACAATCTCTCGGCTACAACAAAAAACAGAATGTTGTTTCTTCAAATCTGCCAATAATTCATTTATTTAGTCTGTTTTCAACTGCCCTTGTAAGTTATTTTATTTACAACGAGTCTGGCACTGAATATTATATTGAGCTCTTAAAGGTGCTGTGGATACACCGAGCACTCTGGCTTCACATTTACCTCTGCGAATAACAGAAAATGGTCCATTTTTGTTTGAAATCCAGACACTATGTGTCCACTGTTCTCCTTTTTGACACTTTCCACCTGCATGAACAGAAGCTTGTGTCACTTCACATGCATATAAGCATGTGAGATCTGTGTCCAGATTCAGCATAGAGCCTTGTACTCTTATTAGAACAGCAAGACCCCCAGTGGACAAATCAGGATTTTATTTTTTTCAGGCAATTTTTTTTAACACTGTAGAAAGTCATCCAGTGGACCAGATTGGACCTTTTGGCAGGCTGGTTCTTGCTTTACACCGGTGATTTAGACAGTACTCCTTGGTTGTTGGTTCATTGATGAACGTTGGTTCATTCATTGGGCTTTAAGCAATTTTTAAGTGTTCAAACGAACTCATCTTCATTTCTTAAAAGTTAAAAAATTGTGTGACAAATATACTGTGGACAGTATCACTCTCTTTATTAATACATTTTTATTGAACTTCCTTCCTTCCTTCTGTTGACCGTGCCCTGGAACACAGACAAAACTAGTTAGTCTTTGTTATCATGGCCTACTGAGTTCATGAAATTATTGAAACAAATAAAGTATTTAACAGGATAATAAGTACAATGTATAATGTACTTCCTTTAACACATTTCCTCTTTACCTTGGTTTCTCAATATCCTCAATGATCTCTGGCAGTCTGGCGTTTAATGTTTCAGGCAGGAGTGAAGCCACTAAACCTGCCCCGATTGCCACTGTGCAGTAAACGACTGCAGGGAAGAGATGCCAGACGTCCTCCAATAGCATGACGAGTACAGATATGGACACGGCCAGCCGAGCCACAAACGAGGTGTAACCTAGACCATTCTCTCTGAAAAATCAAAGCACTTAGGTCAGCCTGCACAGCGATGCACGTGGTCACAACAGAATAGAAAATCATTCTTTGAAAGATAAGTTGTTGTTGTTGACTAACCGTACGACTGTAGGAAAGAGTTCAGTTGTGTAGAGGTATATGATTGTGAAAGAGGCTTCTGACAGGGCTTTCCCGAGGACTGCTACAACAGTTCGGATGACCCACTTATCTGAGGGAAATGTTGTAAATGAATTCTCAGTTATGCTGACAAAAAAACTGCGTTCAGATGAAGTGATTTGATTTAACAATAAAACAAAAATAACCTTTTGCAACAAATATGTTGATGAAGAGACAGAGACCCGTTAACAGCAGAGCTCCCGCCTCACTCGGCCTTCGACCAAGTTTCTCCAGAAAGATATACACACCAATTTTCATTGGCATCTCGATGGATGCAAATATTAACTGCGTGAGGTATGGGTTTAGTCCAAAACCAGTGATATTCAGACTTATCCCATAATACGTAAATGCAACGCCATACCTACAAAACAGAACAAAGCACTGAAATGAGCATCACAGTTACAATGCACCATAAGCCTTTAAAGCAGCATAGAGGAATGTTACTGAAGTTTCTCTTGGTATCATCAACTATCCTTCAATTACACCATATTGCATATTATATTAAATATATTACATGAATGTGTAACATGTTAATGTTACTGTCTAATGTTTGATGTCTCACACACTGTGCTAATCAAATAGTTCAACGTTTTAGGAAATAGATGAGAAGAGATGAGAAGACTCAGCAGCGCTGGAGTCAGGCAATTATTAGCTTAGCTTAGCATAAACACTGGAAAGAAGGGGAAACAGCTGGCCTGGCTCCACCTCAAGTTCAAAATCCACCCATCAGAAGATCACTAATTAACATGTTAATAATAGTTTGGAATCCAAACTGGAGGTGGTAGGCATATTTTTGAACTTTGGACAGAGCCTGGCTAGCTGTTTCCCCTTTTTCCAGTTTTTATATTACTCTAATTACCTCCTGGCTCAGCTCCATACTTATCGCACCGACATGAGAGATTTCCTAAAATCCTAAGCTATCACTTTTACACATATCATGAAATTGACACTTACCACACGATCCCTAAGCATATTGAAAGTTTCCTCATATTTGGGGTCTTGAAAAGATCTACAAGGGTGTACTTCTTATCTATAGTTTCAGCTTGTCCAGGTTCCAGTAATGCCTGCGAGAAAGAAGGATCAAAAGACACACTGTTCATTCACAACACTTGACAGTACTTTTGAGAGATTTTTAAGTGTAAACAATGTTGAAATGAACCTTTGGTGTGACGGTGGCCACACACTTGGTTCTGTTGTTGATCTCAGCACATTTCATGATATAATGATGGGCAGCATCTACTTTCCTGTTTGCCAGGAGCCACCTTGCAGACTCTGGAAGCCACCTGAATCAGTGAACACCCTCTCAGTTTAGTTTAGTGTCTCAATGACTTCTAATAGTATTACACTTTTCATGCTGCAAAGTGTAAAATGTCAAACTTTAATACCTCCACGCAATGACGGACAGTATCAGGGGTGAGGTCACTGCCAAAATGAGCATCCTCCACTCGTTAACATAATATGCAATTCCAACCAGAATCCAGTTTCCGAGTGTCCAATCCAGACTTATAATGACACCAGAAAAGGTCCTGCGCTCAATGCTGAACCATTCAACATCTGAAGAAATACCAGCACAATTTTTGTTAAACTAAATGTGCGAAAAGACGAAACATATTCTGTGTTCCTCATCTCAGAGGTTAGTGTTGTTTTAGCATTAGCGTACTTAGAACATGAGAGATGATACTTATTCCTGCGAGTGACATCCCCGTAAAAAATCTCATGATGGCAAACATTATATATGATGTGGAGAATGCACTGAGGACTGCAAACGCCATGGATGACAAATAAGACACCAAGAGCAGTGGCCGTCGGCCAAACCTGGTCATGAGAAGAAAAGATACAAAATAGTTATTGTGTTATAAATTAAGATACATCTTGCACAGACGGTATATTCTCAGATAACGATAGGACAAATCTTGCAAACAGATGAGTATTAACTTCTTTTACTTTGTTATGTTTTTTTTAGTTATTTCATAGTGAATCTATTTTATGTATACGTTCCTTCTGCACATTTTTGGAGGACTTTTTGTGTTTTTTCATGAACAATCTTACCTGTCACTGAGAAAGCCAAATAACGGGGCACCCACCATAACACCTGCAAAGAAAATGGTGCCTGTTGCCTTGTTCATCCCTTTTCTGCTGCATACGAGATCCCACTGCGAAGAAACAATTCAAAGCATTAAAACAAGTAATTCTGAAGTTGAAAGTCATGAAAGAAATTTGGCAGTTTGACTTAGTCACAACCTAATTTTTCTTACTTTTGCATTTCATTTCAAAATTTCAACCACAAAGGGTGTAAATAAATGTTTAAATTCAAGAAATATGTCTTTTGTATATGTGACTTATTCATTTACAAACTACAGATGTCTTTAATGTCTCTGGGAAACAAAATATCTAATTTAAACATCCTGTACATAACATGAAAGAATACTGTCATTTATTGGCAGTAGACACTCACCTCTGTTGCCAAAGTAGATTTAAATGTGCTGTTGTCATACACCCATCCGTTCTGACACGGAACAGTAAATGTATCCTTGCTAATGTTCGAGCCTGACAGGTGTTGATATTGTGGCTTTGAAAACATCAGACAGGACTCCTGGTCCCCATTCTCATCTGCTGGGATAGCAACAGCCATTTTCTCTTCCAGAGTTAAATTCCCAAAGACGCCTCCGTCATTCAGAGCGGTGATGTTACAGTGGTGAGAGGGAACAGCTGCCATGAAGTTATTCAGCAGGAAGTGGCATGGCAAAGTAATTCGAGAGAGCATCTGAATCAAGACTAGCTTGATTTGGAATTTTCCAAATCCATTAATTTCTGAAAGTATGCTGTCGAATTTCATTGTGCTGTGTCCTCAGGGTCGACAGGACGCTGAATGTTGTGACTGTGAAATGGAGTTGGGTGACTGACACTAAAACCAGACAGATTTATTCACAGTACATTAATGATTATCCACAAAAGTAGTTCAGCATGGTACTCTCATTGGGGCAGCGAGATCCCAAGTCTGCGTATCAGAAACAGCAATCTATTGAAAAATTGGAATTAATAATCTAATTCTTAAAAAATCCAGAATACATGTGACACGCCTGACTGTTGGTTCAGTTATTCATTGAGCAATGTTTAAATGTTGAAATCAACCCATCTTCATTTATTTATCACTCTCATTATCAATAAGTGAAATTTATTGAATCTCTTCCTCTTTGTTGTTGAAAACTGGTTATGACCTACTGAGTTCAGGAAAGAACATGAAACATTCAGGCAAATGATTGAAACATGTAAATTATTCAGCAAGATGTTAAGTAAACTGCCGGGTGATAATTAGGTTAACTTAGCATATACACTGGAAAGAAGTGGAATTGGCTGGCCGGACTCTGCCTCAAGTTCATAATTAACATTTTAGTCTTCAGAGTATCTGTCTTCTGTAATCCAAATGCAGAAATGTAATGCAAAAACAACACGTGGTTTTAGAGGGAGGTGAGGAGGGCATATTTTTTTAACTTCAGACAGAGTCTGGCTTCTTCCAGTTTTTTATAGTATGCTGAGTTAATCACCTCCTGGTTCAGCTTCATACTTATCACACAGACATGAGATTGGCATCATTCTTTTCATGTAACTCTCAGAAACAAAACAAATAAGCATCTTTCCTAAAATCCTGAACTATCACTTTAACACATCTCCTGAAATCTGAGGGCATATTTCAAATCAGTCTAAAAATATCTTCATAATTTTCTAAGGACAAGTTTCATTACGTCAGCAGCTGCATGATGCTGAATGAGCTGTGTCTGAGGGAGGTTGGGAGCAGGAATACCTTTTTTTCTCTCTCTCTTTAAAGACAGTAGCATACATGAATGAGCAAGGCTAGACTATGAGCAAGTTGGTTGGTAACCTGAACATCCACAACCAATAACAAACGCTTAGATTCTCCTTTCGACGGTTGTGCACAGAAACCAGCAGAATGTGAAGTCTACAATGGGTATCGACTGACGAGGAAGTTTTTGGACAAAGTTTTTGTATTTTACACTTGCTTCAGGGATAAATTCTGTGAGTAGTTGTTCCTTACTTTATTGATTATTTTATTTAATAAGATTTTCTCAAAGATTGCCTGTTATCAGCTTTGAAGGATGTATTTATAAATAGTGATATAAGACTGTGTTGAATTTAGTATTTTATCACTAACATTCATCAGCAAAACCTTTGGATGTATATCTCTATAATTGCCACAGCACTTATTTAATTATAGTGTGAATGTAATTTAGAAAACATCAACAATATCTGGGCTAATATTGGTTGTAGCTGTATATTCAGGTGAGTTTTGCTCTGTTTTAAGGCTCCTGGGTTGTTTAAAACGTGTTGTTTCTCATTAGTAATTGAGTTAAGATGACATGGAAACATCTAATCCGCGACAGCTGAGTCATTGCAGAGGTCATGCACCAGATCAAGAGTTCACTCGTTTGTCAAGGATGCTGACTCCCTGTTTCCATGGCAATGAGTCAACATACTGAAGATACTGCCATACTAGGAAACAGAAAGTCCTGCAGCACCAAGTTCATCAAGTCAAGTTATGCTTGATGATGGTTGGATGTTAAAATGAAGTGGAACCAAGTGTGAAGAGAAGTGTGGGCATGAGACAAAGTGTCTGAACAAAGAGTCTGGACCTTTTAGTAATCCTGGAGCTGCATGTCTCATCTGCCTTTGTACAGTTGTATGTGTTGTTTATTTGATGGTGATGATGTGAAGATGATGAAGGAAAAATCTCCGCTGACACCGTCTTTCTTGTATATAAAAAAGGTTTATTACAAAGAAGTTCAGCATCAAAAACACAAGCACCCAGGATTGCTTGGAGAGGATTCAGTGCCAATGCAAATCACTCTGATCATCACAATCCTAAACCCCAACTTATATAGGGGAGCTGTTATTGTCTAAAACTTAATGTATACCAGCTGGAACAGAGTTCATCTTTCAAGCAATGCAAAACCTAAAGAACACCTCTCCTATGGGGCACATAACCTTTAACCTTAGGCCTCTATGACAAATCTACTCCAGACTTACGGGCACCAAGTAGAACTCCAGATACCTCATATGGTAAAAAAACAACAATTGATCTGAGGCAACCTTCAAATCATCGATTCAGTATTGTCACACAACATAAAGCCATTCCAGAGGCTGCAAAAGAAGGGCATGAACTGTGTATGTGTAATGATAGATAGTTCTTATTTATTGTTGAAATTTGTTCATGGCAATTACTGACCTCATGAAAATTATAACTTACCTTTTGCAAAATTACATTTTATATTCCTACGCAAGCTTATGTGATCAATAAATGAAAATTAATCTTACATTTGATTATGAAGGATATGGAAGCTATTAAAAAAGAATTTCCTTCAGTGAACTTACTATGGTCTGGTCTAAATTTGTAAATGTACTGTATGGAATCATGTAAATCAATAAGCCTGCTAGTGGTTTTGGACAAAGGATGACAATGTCAGTCTGTCTTTCCACTTGTCTGATGCTTTGTTAAAGAAAAACTGCTATTAAGATTGATGTGACATTTTGCTAGATAATGTATTAATTCACAATTAATTAATGAATTAATCCTAATGACATTGACTTGATTGAATAATATTAAATTTGCTCTCATTGGGAAAACACTTTTGAATTTAATGACTAAATTGCCTTTCCTCTTGTGCCAAACCTTTACCCTTCTCACTATTTTTAATAATAGAAAAATAGCAAAATCATCAGTTTGGTCTGTCCAATACTTGTGACCTTGCAACAATGCAGGCTGTTTGGATGGCTTTAGATTTCTGAGTGCTGTTGACTGAATTATATTATATCCTTGTTTGATAGTGGGCCTGGTCCTGAGCCCCTTTGAAGAGTTGTTTTTGGATGTTTATTTCTTCATCAAATCACCTCATTGAATCATTTGATTGTATGTGCGTGTTTGTTTCAGGGGTCTAGAAAAAAAGTGTCTTAGCCTTACCTCTGCACCCTCAGCAAATACAAGTCTTTAGCTGATAAGTTTTAGTGTTTGTAACTAGGGAAGGCATCTGTTGAAGGAAGACGTCTTGCAAACAGGTTTAATCTCCCGAAAGTTACTTTCTGCAGTATAACCTCTGACCTTTATATCTTACGCATATAATCTGTTCTAAGGCATATGTTTTGAGTTCTATGAAAAGAAAAATTAGTGTAGTGTAAAATTGCACAATGTGAAGTTTTTATAGTATACAACACACCTTTTTTAGAAATCTGCTGAGCAATCAGGAGGTGAATTTATCCATGCGCGTTCATGTTGGTCTACAGTGTTGTGGCACCACCGTCTGGTGGATGTGTAATAGTGATGCGTTTGAGAGTAAAAGGCTTGTGTTTGCAGTAAATCGACATGTTTTGGATTCCCTGTGCTTTTCCGAACAGACTGCTGAAACATCCTTTGTTCTGAACCAGTGTCTTAAAGATTTACATATTGAATTTCACAGTTTCATATTAGGTTATGGCATAATTTTTTTGTTCATATCCATATACTAACCTAAAGAAAATGTGCTGTAAGGTCAGTTTGGGCTAAAATATCTGATTGAATGGAAAAAACATTAACAGCTGTTTTGCATTGGATAAGTTAATCGAATCCTTTTTGATACAACAATTGATTACCAGAATAATTCAAGAGAAATAAGTTGCTGGCCTGTTTGATAGATTACCTGTTGATATAATTTAACTGCAGTAACAAAACAAACACTGCCTTTGAGGCATGGAATGGGAGGCTTAGTATTTCTACTATGTATAAAACAAATAGTCTCACAGGTTTAGTTCTTAAATGGAAATGCCGACAGCCTTCGCAGTGCTGATATTTATTGTGGTGATAGATGAGAACAGACGAGGGAAAGAAACCTTGCTGTATAAACAGGAGTTCGGAAAACAGCCACCCAATTGTTTTGCTTATGCTCTTGGATGTGGATGCTGTTTCCCCCTTGATATTACATACCATTCCATTTAGAGCGATGGCAGCCCTGATGCAACTGCCAAAGCAAAGCTGCACTTCCTATTGGGGATAGGAATAACTTCAACAATTACATGGTAGTTAGAAACATTACAAAGTGTACCAATGTTGAAATCTCTTAAAAATCCAAATGGAAAGGAGTTATAGTCAGAATTGTTTGAATTTGAATATTTCTGCCATTAAATCTAGTATTCACACTCATGTCAGTCTAAGTGGAGCTTGATTCCAGGGGGATTTTATGTAGACAACATGTAATATTGATAAAGAAAGCTTTTCTTAGCCTGAAGCTGTTTCTCGTTGTCTTGATGAAGGTATTGCTGACACCCAGGACATTGTGAAACAGCATCAAAGATGGAACCAGAGGCTGAAGACCAAGACTACAATGATAACTTGGTCCCTTGGGGTTCAAATGGTTCCCAGGAACTTTATGCCTCTGAGTCCTTGGCAGAGTCCTACTATGAAGATGATGCCAGTGATGCAGAGTACCCTTTAAACCCTCAACCTGCTCATGTTGAACGCCTTCAAACACAAGACTGGGAATCAGCAGGTGAGCAACAGCCTGAACTTAGTGCAAGTGAAGAGGATATTTCATACAATGAAGAAGATGACATCTCCCTTAATGACTCAAGAGAGTCCATTACAGAATCTCCTCACATCCCGACCTCGCCAACATCACTGTCCCCACACCCAGGACACCCTTACTCCGAGCCTCAACCTGACCAGATATCACGGCCGCATTCCCAGTCATCTTTCTCCTCTCTCGGCTGTGCTGCTGATCTGACCCTGGCCTTGACCCTGACCACAAAACAACCCCTTGGAGCCAGTAATAGACAGGACCCAGGGACTGGGAACAGGAGGGCTGAATCCTCAGAGGAAGGAGGGAGTAGTGAAGCACCTCCTGCTTCTGTCTTCTTTGGAATTTCAGACGAGGGTGCTGAGCAGGCAGAGAAGTGGAACTCGGAGTCTGACACAGATCTGTGCAGACCGGACAGGCACAGGGCAAGGTGCACACGTAAGTATCTATCTTCTACCTTCACTTGATATATTCCTGTGGACATATGAAGCTAGTAATGCAAACTGTACAACATATACTAAATATGTTTTTTCCTAGATTTAATGTTTGTATGATTTCTTAATAGATAAAATAAAACGTTGTGTTTGCTTTGATTGCAGCCTGAGGCATGAACCAATTTTTGATAATAGCCTTTAGTTACATTTTCGGCCTGTAATTATTATGTGTTATTTGAAGCAAGAAACATTTTAATCGATAAATAACTTGCGCAAGTCACTAAGGGTGCTGGTTATTTTCATGCTGTAACGCGGGGTCTATTTGAGGTGGACTTACAGGGAGAATTCCCATGGCTTGAATAGTCAGAGCAGGATAAGAATAAAATATGACCATATGATGAGGCTGGCAGAAACAAATTTGACAGACACCACCATGTGTCACCCTGGCCTGTTACCCGATCCCTTTTCCAATCGTAAGTCTTGACTGCAATGGAAAGTGAGCTGATCACTTTTCTGCCCAATGGACCCCCCTAAGTTAGCTGTAAGTAAATATGATGCTTTTATTAGTGTGCTTGCTTCAGCAGGGGCAACTCCAACATTTCTCCTACTTGTTATTAGTGCGCTTACTCAAAATAATAATAATAAAGCTTTCAAACTTAGATCAAATAAAACTAAAGTCTTGTATCAAACAACACCCTCAAATAGGGGTTACACTATCTGTCCCATTGTGAGACTTTACTGAGGCATTTATTAGATAAAAACTGTGGCAGATATTTATATAAAATAATGTTTGATTACTGTTTAATTACAGATTTGTTATCTTACTCCTTTCTCTCTTCCTCTTAACCCCCCTTCCTCCTGCTTCTCTCTCTCTCTCTCTCTCTCCTTTGTCTCAGGGCTCGGTTACAACGAGAGCCAATCAGAAAGACAGGTCAAGGAGACCAAATCTAAATGTAAGCGAATTGCTCGCCTTCTAACAGATGCCCCCAACCCTCAAAATAAGGGAGCCTTGCTGTTCAAAAAACGCCGCCAGAGAGTCAAGAAGTATACACTTGTGAGTTACGGGACTGGTGTTAACAAGTTTGACAGCGAAGACCAAATAGAGAAGGAAATTGAAGAAGTCAGATCAGCTGGGTATAACTTTGTGGCAACAAGTGAATCTGAGTTAGAGGAGGAGTATTCTGTTTTTCACAAGCAGCATAATTTGAGTCTGACTTGGGGAAGTGTTCGAGAAATGGAAGCGCTACCAGAAACAAAAGGGAAGGGTGTTTTGATGTTTGCCCAGCGCCGCAAACGGATGGATGAAATTGTGGCAGAGCAAGAAGAGCTGAGAAGTAAAGGAATACCTGCAGAGATAATAACACTACCCGAACGTACAGAAACACAGAATATTTATGACAATAAGTATGTGCATACTGATCAGGCCAACTACGTGGATGTAAATCTCAAACAGCATGTAGAGTACCAAGAAAATATTGACCAGATGAACCATTTATCCAATGTGTCAAGATCCTTGGTGCCAAACAGAACTGCGAAGCCTTTCCTTGGATTTCAAGATGAGACGACTGCTCCTGTCATGTCTAGTGGTGGTGGTGGTGGTGGTGGCGTCTCTCCAGTGACAAAGAAGCAAGAACTGAAATTCAAAGTACCTGTGCCTGTGCCTATTAATGCTAACCCACAGGTTTGGTCCCCAACTGGAGACATCATCGCCTCAAGAGATGAGCGAATATCTGTGCCAGCGATCAAGACGGGCATCCTACCAGAGTCCAAACGAAAAGTCAACAATAAACAGCCATCCACGCAAGCACAAGATCTTCATCTTCAAAACAAAGGGGAAAGGAGGTCTTATATTGAGTCAGAGGAAGACTTTTTTAGTCTAGGTGCTGAAGCTTGTAACTTCATGCAACCCAGAACAATAAAACTCAAGAATCCCCCTCCAGTTGCCCCAAAACCTACTATCAACCCAGCCTGCCCACCTTGGATGAGGAGGAGCCCCTCTTGTGAGCCCTATGTCCCACCAAGAAGTCCACTTTCACAACCTTCTCACAGTTCTGCAGGGCCTCATAGTCAGCATTACTTACAGCAGCAAGATTGGACTCAGCCTCAACAGATGGCAAACCAATGGGCACCAGATCAAACTCAGGCAACACTTCAAACACCTGCTAATGCTTGGGCTCCGGTTAACCCCTCTTCTCAGCTTCATCTTCAGCCAACAAATAGCTGGAGTCAACAGTCACCTCGATCCCCTGTGAGTATGCAAACCCGCAGTCCTACTTACAGCCCACATCACCCACCTTCACCCGCAAGGAATAAGCCAGACAGTGCTCCACACTCAGTTGCCTCTTGCCCACCACAAACAGGGAAGTCATACGTCCAAGCATCAAAAGCATCACAGGCTTCTCCAATGGGTCGAGGTATTAATCGAGCTGGTGACGGTTCATCTATGGCAGGAAAAGGTGCAGCATTGTTTGCCAGAAGACAGACACGTATGGAGAAGTTTGTTGTTGATGCTGAATCAGTGCAAGCTAACAAACCAAGAACCCCCTCCCCAACCTCTTCACTCCCTAACTATTGGAGGTATTCTTCCAATGTTCGTGCCCCACCTCCTTTATCATACAATCCCATGCTTGCTCCTTTCTACCCTCCATCAGCAACCAAGCAACCCCCCTCCACAAGCCCCAAAATCAAGACCAAAGAGAAACCTAAAGCTCCCCCAAAGCACCTTAACGCCTTAGATATTATGAAACACCAGCCATATCAGTTGGACTCCTCACTGTTCAAGTATGATGCAAACCCTGAGGTCAAATGTCCCAGCCCTAAACCAACTCAAACGTCAAAGTTTGAGGTTACCAAAAAACTTAAACATAAATCTGCCCCTTCTCATTCTACTTATGTTGCCCCTGAGCCTGCTGCTCAAAGCAAGGTAGAAGTCCCTGCTAAGTCATCTGTATCGGTAAGTTCCCAGATTTCTTCTGCCCACCAAAACACAAGATCAGCTGAGCCTCTTGCAACTGCCAAGCGCTTGGATGAAAAGCACACTGTCACACCTGCAGCTCAACACACAACCAGCAAGCAAGCACCAAGCGCCCGACCTGCAAGCACATCCTCCAAAAAGTCATCTATTGGTGACAGCATAGCTTCAGCTTTTTCTCCTGCATCTCTTATTGCTAGAGGCGCACGTCAAATGGCACCTCGGCCAAGATTTTCTGCTAAGAAGCCAGCAGTGACAAGCACACAGTGGAAGCCTGTTGCTATGCTTCATTAGTCCTAATACTGTATATGGTCATGCTTTGGTGTGTTCAATACTGAGATGATAGAACCCTTCTGCAACGTGATAGCATCTGAAATGTCTTAATAGGTTAACATATAGATCTTTGCCCTGTCGAAATGTAGGCCACATCCAAAATAATTTACAGTATGCAGCTGTAAGGATATATTTAGCTGGCAATGTAAGGAACACCTGAGAAGGCAGTAATGAATGTACAGTAAAGCTAGTTTAAAAGTGTAAATCAAAGGAATCTAAACTAAAATAAATAACTTAACACGCTTTATCATCTTCATCAAACTTGGTAGGTGCATGTGTGCTTGAAAAAGGAAATGTGATACTAAATAATGTTGAGTGATTCTCAGGAAGTGCTATTACATGTGCAATAATGTGTGGAGAGAGCCTTCAACTAAGGTCTCTAGTTTGTTGTTTTTCTTTCTTTAGTTGTTTTTTTTTTTGTAAGAAATAAGATTACATGCATTTTTATCTAGTAGTTGTTATGGGAATAACAGTAGTAGTCACCATTAACCCCCAAAACTACACACAACAATTTATTAATATATACAGTATATATATCTTTATTACGTTTATAATATTTAAGTTAAAATATACTGGGATAATAGTCACTTTACATTCATATTTACAGAATATTTTAATAATTTAGTGTGTCTGGGGAGAAACTGTCTATACACTTTTTTTTGGGTGCATCCAATTTGCAATTCCTTTTAGTCTCATTCCAAACTTTTATTTCATCACAACAGCTGAAAGCATTAACATTAGTTGTGATCATTAACCCTGATGACTTTAAATGTTTTTTATGTAGATTAATTCAATTGTCAGTCGTGGCCAGTTGTGTAACTGTCATCAGACCTGCTGTATCCTCATCCTTGATGTAAAACATTATCACAGAGATTTGACTATTCCGCTATTGAGTAGCAACTCAACAAATACTGAAAATAGGAAACAAATGTCTTGTTCTGTCTCTATGTCTGTCTTTCAAACATATCACTGTTTATTGCACTTCTTGTACTCAGCACAATCATGCTATTAAATTTCTCTTTCCTTCGTCTTGTGTACTTCTTATGTGTGTCACAAGCTTCTTTTCTCTTTTCTTAAACCACTGTGTTACTTCTTTTTGTGAGTCACCCACATTTCCTCCTTTATCATTCTCACTGCCTCACAACATCACACAGTTTATTCATACTTACTGCACCTTCAGCGATTTCGGTTTTCAAAGATTCACTATATTATTGGCTATTTTCAATTACTAATCGCTCATATTTATATAAAATGATAAATTGCTGAAGGTTATCACTGTCACTGATGTTTCAAATTGACTGGACTGTATTTGTTTGTGTTCACAGCATTTTCATCAGTCTACTTTGAGCTCTGAATATAAGGAAAGTTTGGAGCTATGATCTTGGCCCTCCAAAGATTTTTTGCATACTTTTATTATTATTGTTTATTCAAGTGAAATCTACCCTAAAGCAGAATTTACATTTTTTTCTGTTCTAATTCTTCTGAAATTTGGTTCAATGGTCTCTAATACCCATTTGCTGCTCCCCTACAAGATGTCTCACAGCTGAGTAGAAGTCAGCCAAAATGAGGTGAAACCACCTGTATTTGTGTCTCCAGGGCCTTTAAAAAATATTCTTTCAGGGTGGATTTCCCATTTAAGCAGATGAAACAAAGACAAGTTGGCACAGATATGGTTCCAAGCTTCCAAGTTTCAAAAGTCATTTAAATACCTTTCACATAGTATCATTGCCCTTGTACTTATTTTAAGTTTTTTGAACCAACAGCAGGTAAGTTCTTAAATCTACATTTACTTTCAATAGTTGGTAATGTCTCGAATGCTGCTTCGAGACAGTAACACGGTATCTTACTTCTATATTTAACTGGGTGGGATTTGTAGAAAACTGTAAAAAAGACTGTGAAAGGGTTTATGTTGTTGAATCCAGGCTTTTAAAAGATCATGTGAGGTGTGTGTGTAGCCAAAATCAACTGTCGTATTTAATATAAACTGCCTGCACATTGTCAAAAATAAGTATAAGAGGCTCTCACAATATGAAAACAATTGACAAAAAGTCAAAGGAACGTCTTGAGCACAACTTGCAGAGCAAAAATCCTAAATCCAGAGATAAATATACTATGCTGAGTAACAGCAGTGAGGAGGGAGGTAAGAGTTGTGCTGACGATGGTCCTTTACTGAAACGTTCACTTTTTGTCACATTTTTCCCATCATATCAGTTTTTGCACATCAATTAAATATATTCTTTTGAATCTAAAGGGTAAGTTTGCTGGATATATTTTTTTAAGAAATTAACATTATTTTAGCAAAATTATCATTTATTTGTTTACACTAAAATCATTTCATTCAAATAAAGCATGAATAAACTCCAACATTATTAGTTGTCCGGACTTCCATGAAGCCAGAGGGTGGCAGCAAAGTCTGCAACACAGCTGTCACACCAGTCAACTAATATCTGCTTCTTCTTTTTTTTCAGGGATTTGGTAGAAGCCGCTCTCTGAGCCTGCCCAGGCAAATGTATTCGATGTCTTCTCCCGGTCTGTCACCTGTGAGCACACCTGGAATCCAACCGCCATTTTTATTTACACAGAGGCAAACATCCTGTCAAGAAAGAGCCTACAAACCACTGTCACCATGGGAGGCAGCATCTAAAAGCCCCATTGGTTCAGTGGATGAGGCCTTTGTGTTTCAGAGCCTCCCGTCATCTGTTGCCTCTAGTGTCAAAGCTGCAGGGCACCGCAGATCTCTGCCAGAGCCTCCAGATGAATGGAAGCGCAGAGTGTCTCTTGATCCTGCAGCTGTCAGTATGGGTCATTACCATGCAGCCCCAGCTTTTCAGGCACCGTCCATGAGCAGGACATTTTCACCTGAGAAACCAGCCTTCTATGGGCCTCCCTTCAGACCTGCCCAGCCTCTAAGGCCTGCCAGCAGGGCCAGTATTGGATACATGGGACAAGGCTCCAATCCAACAAAGTATTCTCCCTTGTATTGTGCAGCCCAGAGAAGTTAAGACCTCTAAGATGAGGTCGAACATACATCAGATATTTACATAAATGATATATGGTGTAGAAGATCATACAAAGTATACTGAACATAAAAAACTTGACCTAAAGACATGAAACATTGTTCAATCGATTGTGATGAAAAATTAGGTTGTTTATGTTGTGTTGGTTCAAATTTATCTAATAGTTCTGAGACTTAGGCATATTTTGAACAGTTTACTATGTAAAGTCACTATCTTCATGGTACAAGTGGTCACTTGGTTTGAAGGCCACAACGACTTACTGTAGATATTGTGCTGTGTTGCTGATGAGATATTACCCTGCTAAGCAATTTGTGGGTAATTTTGCAATTGTGTCTACATGATTATTTCAGAATACTTATCTTGTAGTTATTTTGCAGATTGATTGAGGACAGAAGTGGACCAGAGAAGTCTTAGCAAAGACTCATGAGGGCTTAAATGAAAGTAGATGAAAGAAATGTTTGGCAGATTGCTTTCTTTGGAGTGGTGTTGCTCACTGAATGCTTAATGTTGAGATTGTTGGTTTTACATATTTAATGAGGAATAAGGCACATTAAAAAATCATGTGTGGCTTTTTTGTCATGCATCTTTTGTTTTGTGGTCACTTTTTCAGATTGGAGTTCTGCAACTTTGCATCGGAGTATTTCATACAGTTATAACTATTACAGATGTTACTCATCTTGTTTTAATCTGGCTTTTCTCTCACTATTCCTGCAGTAGCGATGGCAAGTATATTCAGAGTGAGCATTTATTAAGTACAGACATACTATCTCTTTCTACTCTGCGGAAGCTGCAGTGCATTTTTAGGAAAGCAGCAAACTTTTTGCAAGAGTTCTGTCTTAACAATGACCTAATTCAAAATGACTGATTTCAAACTTTTTGCTATTATTATATATATATTTAAGTCAAGCGGAATAAATGTTGCATGCATATATACATTCCTGAAGTGTCCCACGTTTGATCATACACCGTGTGGTGTAAAAATGTAATGAGAAACACAGATTGTGCCGTTGATGTAGCCATGTTTCTTCTTCTTAAGGCTAAATGTTTGGGATTTTACCCTGTTTGATTATTTTGTTGAGTAAAATGTTGTTTTTTTGCACTTTTAAAACACAAAATGAAAAATTAAAACACACAAAAATGCTCTTTAAAGTGTTTTTTTGCTTTAATTTTATGTTTAAAGTCCATTGATATTATGCAATATTTCAAAAATTAAGCATTTTAGTGCAGATTCATTCTCTGATGTTGTTCTCTATGTTGCTATCTTTTTGATTACATCAGGAACTTCTCTCATGTATCAACAGTATTTTTACTCAAGAGATTAACTGTTTAGTATGTCTGAAGTATGAAACCAGGTTTAGCTGTCAGGGTAATAACCTTGATCTCCTTGGCTGGACACCATCACAGGGATTAGACCACACTCCCCTTTGACGCCCCTCACTGGTCAGTATATCATTAAGTCAGTAACACAACTCAGTTACTCAGAGGAGTACACATATTGCAGCTGTGCCCATTGACAACCTCTCTAACTTGAAGCCTCGGAGGTTACGTCAGCCCACTGAGACATGCTGACTTTTAAGAGTCAACACAAGGAAGGGAATTTGTCTCTGGAGGGGAGCCCTTGCCTCAAAGAACATCAGTGGGCCGGAGTGTGTTGTCCATCTTCTCCCCTCCCTCCCACTCTCCCTCTCTCTCTCTCTCTCTCTCTGGTAGCTACCCTTGCCCCATGGTGTTTGAGAGTGGTTTTGAGTGTTTGGCAGGTTAAATTTAGCCTATTGATGTAAGCTGCATTCCATTCACAACAGACACAGAGACACACTCACAGTTTGGCTTTAGTGTCCGGGAGTGTGAAGATCAGGGAAGATCAAACTACCTACTGTAGGTTGACCCCTGAGCCTTCGTGTCTCCCCTTCAAGGATACAGGTTGCACACCAGGGATACCATCACAGGTACGGATGAGCCTTGTCCAGGTGTATTTTGTCAATATGTTATATATTTAAAGTATATTGAAGTTATGTTGGAACATTTGAGAAAGTTACTGCATTGTGATGGATTAAATTTGGCTGCAGCTGACTAACTTTTTATATTTTCTATAAATTACAGGTCATTTTTCTTCTTATTATTATTTCTTATTAGATATATTTTCTAACTATAGAATTCTATTGCTTTGCTTTTGCTTCAGTATGCATGCAAATCATTTAAAAAATGTCACAAATATCATATCGGTGAAGTCAGCAGATGGGCACAATTGAGTTATTCAAGATTTCCTTGTAAAAATGTATATTTAGAGTCATATAGCATCACTTAAATACTGTATACTCGATTGCCGTGGACAAATGTAAAAAAGTTATTTTGGATATTATTTTTGAGCTCTTTTATCTTGTACTGCTGGACATTTGTTGTGTCCAGCAACGCTTACAAACTTAGGACACAATAATCACCCTTGACCTTTGCAACGGGTGATTTATCCTGTGACAACTTTAAAGGGAGATGCCACCAACGTTAGCTCACATACTCAAAAATTGATCCAGCGACGTGGCCAGATTTAAGAATTACATGTGTGGTACCAATGCAAGTACAATGGGCCTTTAGGATTATGCAATACATTGTAATGTAACCTCTAAAGAGATTATTGTAACAGACACTGATATGGCAGCTTTATTTGACGGAGCACTGACTAATTCATCTCCAAATACCAAAAGGTGATGACAGCAAATGAGACGTTGTGTATCCTGATTATTTCTGTCCTTGTCACGTTTTCAGTATTGTTTGTTTCACATTTATAATATCACAGATTATTTCTCTGACAACTGATGAAAGATGACCTTAGAGTTGCACATCAAACTGCAAACTGTGTAGCTGTAACCTGTCACCATAAGAGCCAGCACTGCGTTGATGTTGGGGGTCACAGCATTAGAAATAAGAACTCCTTCTTTATGACTTGGGCAGAACAACTACATCCTGTCTCCTGTATGTGTTTCCAGTACTCCTGCCAACCTTGCCAAAGCCACAATGTCACAATTCTGTTCAATGCCAGCTGGAGAGAGGAAGAAGCGTGCAGCAGCTATTTGCCGAGAGGTCCATGGTGGTACCAATGGTATGATGTTATAGCTGAGGCTCAGCGGACAAACACACTGCTGCAAAGAAAATATCCATTCTGATCTGGGTTCGCAAATGTCAGGGTTACTCTCCAGTGCTCGCCATAAATAAGCTAATGGGATGATTTACTACCTATGGTGGCTAATCCTTTGTCGTTGTCCTTTTCAAAAATCTATTTCTGGAGAGGGGAGGGAAGTTGTGTGGGCCAACTGTGTAGCTGTTTGTTATGTGAGGGTCTGTGACAGCTGGGGTACATTCCGTCTGTAGTGGTAGATGAGGAAGCATCGTGTACATCCAAAACTAATTCTCAAGTACAATGATAACTAATTTTCCATGACACTGATTTTATAAAAATGGACAATATGCACCTTTGATGTCATTAATGGATGCTCCTTTAAACCTCTTCAGCTGACAAAATGATATCTGTGCACATTACTGCATGTATATTTATATTCTCTATCCAGCTCTTTCCAGCTCTAAAACCAGGGCTGGATTAACACAGCAAGGGGCCCTGGGGGTAAAAACGAACTGTCTGCCACTATTCCTCCAGCCACTTTCCCAAGAGAGTCTATGACAGTCATTTTATTGATGCAATTTATTTAAAGGTCCAGTGTGTAAAATTTAAAGAGGTTCTATTTACAGAATATGACAGTAATAGAATATAACATGCATAACTATGTTTTCATTAGTGTATAACCACCTGAAAATAAGAATTGTTATCTTTGTTTTTAGCTTAGAATGAGCCTGTAATATCTATAGATGCTGTAGGTCCTCTTTCATGGAGTCGGCCATGTTTTACAGTAGCCCAGAATGGACAAACCAAACACATGCTCTAGTCTAGAGGGTGCATGTTCCATGTCCAGCTTAGTTTCCCCCTCATGCTTGGAACAAAAGGGCAAGTAGAGGGGTTGCACTTTGCAACTATAGATGCCACTGAATCCTACACCTTGATCTAATAATAACATGCAGCATGTAAACATAATATCAACTAAGGATGAGGTTAAAATGCCACCATTTCAGTCTATGTTGCGCTTTTGTAGTGCACATTGCCAAACAAACTCAAGTTAATCAAATTAACATGATTGGCACACCATAAATGTGATGCCTTTCCCAGAGGAAGTTGTCAACTTTTGCCTGTTATTGGCAACCCAATAACATCAATGACAAATTAGTCTTTTGTTGGTTTTAGAGCAAATAAAATTTACCTTGACTGAATGATACACTGTGGCCCAAGTCTTCAAACATACCTTCTGAACTTTTTTGGCTGACAGGGGACGAAATGGATCTCGGAAAGAAGCTCAGCACTCCTAAAGACATTATGTTGGAGGAGTTATCGTTGCTTTCCAACAGAGGGTCCCGGCTTTTCAAAATGCGCCAGAGGAGATCTGAAAAATATACATTTGAAAGTATCCAAAACGAGGCAAACGCACTGCTAAACGTAAGTCACTTTAAATGTTTGAATAACTGGATGTGGATATGTTTTTGAATCATTGTTGTCTGCATGAAAATGTATAAAATGTTTTGTGTATTACTCATAAAGCCAGTTTATCAGGAAATGTGCTCTTGAAAAAAAAAAGTGTTACAACACATGGATGATAACAGAGACATGTGCCTCGTGCCTTTTTTACATCCTCCAGCCAAATCCTCTGAGAGGCTTCTTAGGCACTTTGCTGAGGAGCTGCTCCCCTGTTTATCAGTGCCTGTTGATGTGTTTCTATGTGTGTGTGTGTGTGTGTGTGTGTGTGTGTGTACTGTGTAGTTAGGAGTGTTTGTGTGTGTATCTGAGCACATGGAAGACAAGAGCAGCTATAGATGCGCCCACTTTAGTTTCCTATGCTTGTTTTTCAGAGTGGCATTTTAACTGACGGTACACACACTGTGGAAATTAAAGTGGATCCACCGGCTGATGGAAATGCTGCTAATCAAGAAAACACTGTTTCAGGTAATGTGAGGCTGTTCAATCAATCATAAATAATGATAAATGTGTTAACAGTCCCACTGTGAAGAATTAGCTGTTGAAAATCATTCCTGTGTCTACTATTTCTTCCACTGCCTTAAATCAAGCTGTACAGACTGGTTATGTAATGCTGTCATAATAATGACAACTGGTATCAGACAGTCATAACAGCTGGTCTTGTCTTATTGCAACTGATTTGAATAGATTGACGCCATGTATCAAACTAAGATTAATTATACAACCTGAGCAGCTTCAAATAATTTTATTTTATTCTATTTTAATAGCCAACAGAGCTCAGTGCTTATTCTAAAAGGCTCCACTAGGGTGTCATCCCATGTCGACACTTTATATGAGTGCACACTTCAGCTATGTGCTATTTTAAGACCTCAGAATCGCAATGATGGACATCTCAGTCTGTCTGTGTAAGTGTTCTCTAAGCACAGTCTCTATTCATAATCCTATCCACTCTAAAACTTTAGCCTCCCCCCCAAAAAAAGGCTAAAGAAAACAGCTCAGCGTTAACCCGTAACTGACAGCACACCAAGCTGTCAGATCATTTTGTTGCAGTGTCGGGACAATCCTGCACAGTATGATCTCATGTGTCCTCTTTTTGCTCCTCATTAGACAGTGCTGCAGAGAAGTTAAATGCCTCAGCTATGCCCAAGTCCTACCACTCCCCGTGGGAGCAGGCGATTCTCAGTGATCCAGACCTCGCTGAAAGCCTCAAACTGAGAATGCCAGCACCAGACCCACGACCAGATCTTCCAGAGTACAAATGCTTTAACCGGTGAGAAAACTATGAGTACATATTAGTGGATTAGTACAGCAAAGAGTACCATTCACACTCAGTGTCAATTACAGGGTGGCCACTCCTTTTGGTGGCTTTGACAAAGCTCCCAGAGGAATCACATTCAAGCTCCCTGAGGTGGACCTGAATCCACCCAGTTACCCAGAGCTGCAGGAGCCAGGGATGAAGAGGCCCACCTTCAACAGGACAGCCCAGGGATGGATATCTGACGGCACCCATCTGATCCTACCCAATGTTACCCTGGAGCCCGTCAAAGTCCCAGAGTCTGATGACCTGTAGATGTTCTTACTGTATGTAATCTGGCAACATGATGCTGGCTGTAGTATGTTGGCCTCTCCTGTGATGACGGAAAAACTGTCAGTTAGTAGCTCAGTCACAGTTCCTTCCCAATATTTTCCCAATGGACACAAAATGTTTCATGCATTTGTTGACGAGTGTGTTTAAAAAATGTATTAAAAGAAAATCATGTAAATAGCAAAATGAATGTGCCATACATAATTCAAGAAGTCAAAGAGTTTCCACAAAACTGTAACTTTTATAAATGGTCAAATGAATTGATGAATATGTAATGTAAATAAAGAATGAATCTTATTTATTGATGGCACACAACTGGAACATGCAATCAGTTATACTGAGTTATAACTGGTGAGCAGCATTTCAATTCTATCACTGTAAAGAATTATAATACAGAGAAATAAAGTGATGATGTTCATTGGTATTTATTTATCACCATATATAAAGATCTAATATAAAGATGTTAGAGCAAGAAATGCTGAATATGCATAGAGATTAATGAAATTAAATTTTAATAATTACATTTTCATGTATAGTTCAAGTGAGAGCTCTGATTTAGAGCTCTGATTTAGAGCTCTGATTTATTACTGAAGAAGAAATATTTCACATTTCAACTAAGAAAAATTTTATCTCAAGGAAATAACATCAGGGTCACATGAAGACTGAGGGACCTGGACTTTAACCTGCAACAACATAAAACTGTGCTACTCACACTGAACAGACTACTAATCAAAATATGAATTGACTCAAAAACGTTCACATTATTCATAAATATATTTCATAACAGATCAATACAAAATGGAGTCACGAGAAAATGTAAATTATCTTCTGTGTTGTTGCCGATCAACTAAAAACCTTTAACTTTACAGCATCACACCCTGCACGTGAGTGCAAAATGATGTTGAGCTCATTGTGTTTTTACTGTATTCTACTGTATTTTACCTCTAATACAGTTTATGTGTATGTGCTTCTTATACACACTCATACATACTTTATATTAACTAACTTCATGCACATCATTTTTATGCTTCTGATTGTAACTTCATACACATCCCGGACGAGGGAACAATTTGGAAACTCTGCCTTTCAGACAGCTGAGAAACAAGAGAGGGGAAGAAAAATCTGGCAGTATTGAATTCAAGGCCACAAGTAAACTTAATACATGACTATCATTTCTCCAAAAACCTCAGTAATCCAAGGAACGCACACGCATTTCACACAGATGTGTGTGAGCAATCCATCAAGTCAGGTGTGCAAAAGTTACTCTACCATTTCCGCTGCTTCATTACTGTCATGATAAGAAATGTGATGATTGTAAATGAATTAGTAGCTGTATATTTGTGATTTTCTTTCTCACACACACAAAATATCAGAGAAAGTCTAGACAGTATCTGACCCTGACCTCTACATATAAATCCTCTTTTATATAGAGGGTATTGGAAGCAGTCTTTCTGTGATAAAGGTCTAAAGTCCTGATAATAATAGAACTAACTGAACTAAAACTACTGTATAAACTCTAAATGTTCTCATAGAAACTGACTTTCTTGGTATTTATAGTTGTTGAAAGTCTATCTAAGACACTTTTTTCTGAAAAGGTTGAACTACCGTGAACGGAGAGAACAAAACAGATCCAAAAACAAATCGACTCTAAAAATAACCTTAAGAAGCGTTGAGCTGAGTTTGACAGCTCCTCTGAACAGAGCTCAGCTGTGCAACATTACAGGGAGAAATATTTTTTTTATAAATAATACCAAAAACTCTTCAAGTGTCTCAGGGGAGGTTTTCAGTGCTATTGCTGGAGCCAAGACTGGATCAGAGAAATGCTCCATACACGTATTTATACACACAACCCAACGACACATGGTCTATACTTTATATAACATTTATATTTAAACTTCCTGAAATCAGAGTGTATCATTGAAATGGTCTTCTCTATAGCTGTGACAGAAGATGTTAACTTTAACAAACAGATTTCAATCTTGGACTCAAAATCAGTGAGGACTTCTCAGTGTAACAACTCACGAAGAGTGAATTTACACTATTTTTCACAGGTTGGCCGGCATGCTCACACATTCACACACACACATTCTCACACACACATGCACACACACACACACAGTACTGTAAATAATCTACCAGGATCTACTGTACACATTGTAATGAAAGGAAGCAGCTGATGAACACTTGGCAAGGGGCATGGGGATTGTGTTAGGTTCACTGCGTCATTTTATCTCCAATCTGTAAAATTAAACCAGAATCTTTTGGACTGTATAATGATACTCTGTGCTCAAATATCACAGCAAAACTGTCCAAACTATTTTGGACGGATCCACTAAAAACTTGGAAGAGACATTTTTGCTGACTCTAGCTTCTGTGCACCATCAGCCTCTTTTTTGTCCTCCTGTCTACACTTAAAAACCTGTTCAGCTCTGCAGGCTTTTCCCCTTCCAGGCTTCTCCATCTGCTTGTGGCTCCACGTCCTGTTTACTGCAGCATGAGGAGCACACAGAGATAAAAATGGTAGATTTAGAATATGTGCTTTGCTATTTTATCAAACTTAACGCCTATATTTTGTGTTATTTGCACAAATAATGAGAAATGGCAATGGAAGAATGACAACTTCTTTGTCCAGTGTGGCTTCTTATGGCAACTGTGGCATATTTACACATTTGGTATTTCACTTGTGCTCTAAATTAAAATATAAAGCGATATTCTGTGCTGTTGTTTGACATTTAAGTGAGAGCATTTATATAAAAAAAACAAACACAGGCAGGGTTTAGTCCCCACAGTGCTGCATGATTATGAAACCAGTGCAGTCATGTGATGTCTTCTCTCATCATCATCATGACAAGTTGGAAGTCTGACCTTCCGCCAGCACACAGTTTGCCATGCAGGGATTGAAGATTGCAATACAGCAGCAGTGCACTTGAGGCTACACTAGGGGCGGAGTTTGACCTCTCAAGTCTCAAAACATCATTAATCCGAGTCGGACATTCTGGCACAGGCCATCACTGGCACCGGTTTGGTACAGAAAAGGGGACGAATTTTCACCCGAAATAACACCGTCCCGACCGGGGCTGCGTGGCATCCTACAGAGAGAGGCTCGGAGCTGCCGCCTGTGTGTGCGTGTCGGAGGGATTTGTGGGAATGCTGCACTATGACAGATAGTGCGTTACATGCGTCTGGACATATCTGCAGTCATTTCTAGGCAGTTTTAAAAAAAATATATTTTCGCAGGATTCGGGGAGAAGTGTTGGGATTTGCGCGTTGACAGCTGGACCGCCCTGCGCCTTCATCGGAAGCGAGCGAGCCAAAGTGTCCGCTTCCCTTTAAGGTGAGTCGGCAGAGCACTTGTTTTCTCAATGCCTGAATGCAAGTTGCGGCATATTTATTATGCTACTGTAGCTGACCGGGCGCTGTTCCCATGTACAGTTCTCCGTCAGGCTGGTGCAACGCCGGCAGCGTGTGTCCGCCGTGGGAGCGCGCTTTGCTTTGTCGAGGGTTGTTTTGTTGTTTGTTTGTTTGTTTAAAAAAAAAAACGCAGGAAAAACACAAGATGGTCATAAAATTCAGCTCATTAAAAATGATTCATGTCCTCTTTATGAACCCTACTGCAAAGATGGGCGCTTATGTCAGAGCATATAGGCCTTATACAGGCATCACATGGTGTCAGAGAGGTTGGTGCAGAAACACATGTGGGCACTGATAACAAATGGAGAATTCAAATCTGGATTTAAATCATGAAGATGATGAAAACAGGGCATTTTGTGACCAAACAAGACTTTGTGGTGAAATTAAAGCCCTTTAAAGATGTTATTTTAATATATTTTGATCATATAAATTACAAATATGACAAAATAAAACACTATATTCCTTTAAAAGTTTTATACTGAACAATCCTAATGTTGTGTTTCTCTGTCTTTCTGATGTGATCATAATTGAAAATATTGATTTATTCGCCCCATGTGTAAACATCAGAAATGTAAACAAACCAGAGCAGCATCAGATTGAATCCCATTCAGTTTAGCTGTTGCTGTAATGTTGCACATGTCAGCATGTTTAACAGCTTCAGCTCTGTGCTTTTTAGTGGTGGGATGAGCGTCTTGTTTTTATATGTGTTGTAAAGCTGAATGTAGCTGAGTTTCAAATATGATAAGCTGGCTGTCTCGGTTGATTTATAGCTCCCCATTGCAGGTATTTATTGTGATGGCACATTATCATCCATCCATCCATCCATTTTCTGTAACCGCTTATCCTTATCAGGGTCGTGGGGGCTGGAGCCTTTCCCAGCTAGCATTGGGCAAGAGGCAGTGTGCACACCATATCCATAGAAAATAATGTGTTTCCAAAGCCAAGGTGCAAACATACTTACTAATTTGAATTTAAACAATTAACACTATTTTAAGTTTTGTTAGAAAAATATAAATAAAAAGTGTGTTACAAACAAGCTCGTGTAGAGAAAAGAAGAAGCAATATAAAACCAGATGTGCTTGGTAAAACAGAGTTATTTGCTGCCTGCAGTTTGGATTAATAATACAAAAAATGAGACAGACTACAAGGGGAAAGAGCGCTCAAACCAAAGAAATAAATATAGCTAAAAGAATACTCAAGAAAATCAAAGTCTTAACTTCCTAAATGAAACCGAAAAGGGGGGAAAAAACTCATTATCTAACATTATGTCCTATAATTTATTTCAATATTGTCCCTTGTATCACTATTCTGTTATTCTGCCTCTGTTTATATACAGTGATGAGGCAATGCTAGGTCAAATACAAATAACAACAGATCTTTTCTCTATGAGCAAGTGTAAAGTCTGTAAAAGTCTGAAAAACAGTAAAGCCGTTGCCGCGTTCTTGCATCATGCTGGTGTCGTGGTCACAACACAGATTGTGAAGGCTGCAGATCATAGAGCTGTCACACAACTCAGGGTCTTAATGTTTCTGAACAGGTAGAGACACAACAGGCAGTGTTCACATTTTATGGTGTGAGAATGAACTCCAATGTGTTTAGTGTTTATCTGCGATATCCAGCAGTTTAATGGGGAAACGCTTTACGCTGAATTTGTCTTTGTATGCCTTTTTGTTTATGATAGGATGCAGGAAATGGCTACTTCACTTCTTCATTAGCTGCACACTGTGGATTTGTACATTTATGGTTTCCCTCTTCCCTCCCATCTGTCCTCAGATATTGTCCAGTTGTTATTCAATGTCCAATAGCGCATGGCTGAGGCTGCCCTGTGGCTGACCCTGACAATGCTTTCAACTAACCACTCTGGAGGTGCGTGGGGATGAAATGGATGGAGCCCATGGCCAGACCAACACATCAGCTCCCACCTCCCAGCATGTCCAGCCGCAGCAAGTCTCCCCCCAACTCTGGAGAAGGTAGATGACATGATTCATCTGGCGTCCAACCAAATCAGTCATTTGGATTAGTGATGTAATGAAAACAGTGTCCAAGATGAACTCAATTTTCATCCAGGGTTGTTTATTATGCCTCCATGGTACCACAAAATAATATTCACATTTTGAATAATCTGTGCACTGGTGTAGATATTCATGTTTTGTATGTTTTTAAGTGGATGATAAAATAGTTTTTAAAGTTACATTTTCAGTTTATGTCACTGAAGATTTTAAGAAAACATATCATAATGAAATCTATAACATCATGACATTACCAGAGGCTGTTCTATCAGTTGCAGGCTCTAACTCCATGGCATGGGTGAAAATGTTCAAAAAACCTGGAGGAGGCTTGAAGAAATCCTACCAGCCTGGTAGCATGTTGTCTCTCGCGCTCACCAAAGGCCTGCTGAATGAGCCCGGGCAAAACAGCTGCTTCCTAAACAGCGCTGTTCAGGTGAGAAACATTTTCCACCAGCTCTAAATTAGGGAAAAAATACTTAAATTACATTTAGTCACACACTCTTCATGTAAATTTAGTATTAAAACACAATGCAGTCAAACTAATTAAAGCTTTTTTTACCACTGGAGGGCAGGTGTAGACACCAAAACAAGCTTTAAAACTATATCCTTATCGTAACATTATATTGGAAAAGCTGGTTAGCTAGATTTTTTGTTTTACCATTTTTACTGGCATGGTCTCGTGTGTGAGCAGTGCAAGTTTTTGTTTTTTATGTGTGGGTTACTGAGGGATGCTGGGACTTAGCCACATGGACTAGCAAACCAAAATAATGAGCTTAAAATGACTAAAAGCTGAGAGAAACTGCAGAGTTCAGTGTTAATTTTTTCAGTGGGTTAGGCAGTACTAGCAACATTTTTATATTACCAAAGGCATTTAATTCAGTGGTAAGACTTTTCTCTTTAATTTAAGTTCCCGAAACTCTTAAAATGAAATCAGTTCGTGTCGGTAAACTTCAGTATTTTGAAGTGTGTCGCTGTTAAACCTTCACAGGTGCTTTGGCAGCTGGATATTTTCAGGAGAAGTTTGAGGCAGCTCTCAGCTCACTTCTGTCTCGGTGACGCCTGCATTTTCTGTGCTTTAAAGGTTTGTATGATTTTGCACTTTGAGCTGAACCTGGTATTATTTATAGTGCAGTAGCTGAGTATTTTTAATTTCATCAGTCATTTCTCTATGATACTAATAATACCAATCCATTTTGATGCTACTTGAAAGTAAAAATGCTAATAAACAAACGTCACTTCTAAGTGCTTTTCATTTTCAGGACAGTAACTAATCATTATTTTTCTTTTTCAGAGTATATTCAGCCAGTTTCAGCAGAGCAGAGAGCGCGTGCTCCCCTCCGACAGCCTGCGCAACGCCCTAGCTGAAACTTTTAAGGATGAGCAACGCTTCCAACTTGGCCTGATGGATGATGCTGCTGAGTGCTTTGTACGTTGACACTGCGCCTTTGGCTTTTAAACAAAGTAATATTTAGTGGAAGACCTTTCCACAGTAACTGTGTATTAAATACTGTTATGGTGCCTTCGTCACTGTGACACTGAAAGTAAAAAGAAGCAGAGACCACTGACAAAATGCCTTGGCTCTGAAATGTATGTAAATTTTGCCTCTTGCTTTTTAGCATATTTAGGATTAGATGTAGGTGATTAAACGGTTAGTTTAGAGGTTGTAAGAATCTATAGTCAGTATATCACCTACAGTAAACGGTGCTCGGCATTCCCCCAGTTTGGAGAAGCAGACAGGAGGACCAGTATGGAAGCTAAGCAAAGCACTTCTGTATAAAACATATTGTAGCCACCTAAAAAAAAAATCAATATCAGTTTAGGTGATATATTTAGAGGACTTTCACAGCATTACCTCGCCAGCTGACAGCCCTTTCTGATGAGAAACTAAAGCGTTTATATCGCTCTCTCCAAAGCCACCAGACTCCCTTTACAAAAACAGTCATTTTACCTTGAGTACACAGTAGTTACTCGTCCATCGCTGCCTCAATATACAGCATACACTGATCGAACAGCCGCTACCGTGTTAAAATTACTGTTTTTGTCAAAGGAGTCTGGCCATTTGAAGACAGCGTAGATCAATATTTAAATGAGTGCCACCGTCGTCTACTATAATACAATCATACACCAACTATGCATAGTACCTCACAAAACCCCACTTTAAAAAATCCAAACTAACCCTTTAAGTTTGCCTTTTGGCTTAGTTTTGTGCATTTGATCTTTGTCTGTGTAGCCCCTAGATCATGTAAAATTCCCTTATATAAACAGATGTTTATGTTCTGTATGTACTGAACTCAAGGTAGAGACCTGAGTTACGTCTGATTTAACATTAGAAGCTATGAAATGTAAAAAAAGGTGTGTTTGAGTGAGAATAAGATGGATTTTTAAGGTTCATTTTGACAAAATCCTTACATTTTTGTGTTTCTAACTGTACAGTAGTGCTGTGTATTTTCATGTATTCAATGTTGGCACTGTATATGCTCTTATTTTTATATATTAGGAGAACATCCTGGAGCGAATTCATTTACACATAGTCTCAGACACTGCGACTGATGCTTGTTCATCCAAATCTTGCATCACACACCAGAAGTTTGCAATGATGCTTTATGAACAGGTAAGTAGACGGGGGCAATAATAGTTTTTACAGTAGAAATTGTAGTTACTATAAGTATAATAGCAATAATAAAGGTCACACAATATGAACAGGCCATTTACTAAAGTGTAAAATAATGCGTATCTCTTGCTTTGCAGTTTGTGTGTCGCTGTTGTGGCGCATCTTCAGACCCGCACCCATTCACAGAATTTGTACATTATGTCTCAACCACTGCTTTATGGTGAGTACTTGATTTTGTGCCATGGCTTTAAAAATGGGATACAAAAAAATCAGGCCAGAGTGCTAATCCTGATTTAAATGTCAAAGTATTAAATAAGGTTACTAGAAAATTATTTGATTGCAATTTTAAGCATCTTACTGTAGATCAGTTTCCTTCCTGTCCTTTTACATCATAACACCAGAGCTTGATTCCCCTAATATTGTTTATAGTACCTTCACTGGTGTGCTACATACAATATTCATAATCCTGAACTTGACCTTGAGAAGAATAGCGCAACTTTTTGGCACCTGAGCAACAGAATAACACACAAAATAACTAGAATTGACAAATCATGCTGTGGTGAAATGTTTTGATCCACGCTGATGAAGCCATATTGTTGTTATTGATATTGATATATTAATACTAAGTTCAAATATGCGTTTGTGTCACTATGCACATTTATCAAAGCATGAAGTGTATAAATAAGAATAATCTGCACCTGCAACAGTAACAGGGTCACCTTTATTATTTTTGTATGTATTTTAAATTTGTACAGCTGTGCCTTGTTGAATGAATGTTACAGATATCATAAAATATTAAAATTGCTCTATTTCTAAATATTAAAATACAGTAGGGAATATAGGGAAATTCACTTGCTCGTATACACAAGGTGAATAAGAAAGATATAATTAATTATATAAATATGTACACCTGTAAAATCTGAGACTCTAACATCTCATTTTGATGCTACCTTGAGAGAGATAATGTTCATTTTGATTGTCAAGGGTTTATTATTGATGTTATAGTTTGCATTCCAGGGCAACATCTCTCAATAATAAACATGTAGTTGAATTAGTTGCTTACTAGGACACAGTTCTTGTCTCCTATTGCTTGTCATTCATCAAAAATGATATATAAACAGAGTAAAAACCTTTCACCTCCAAAAAACAAACAACTATTTGTATTTATTCACAGCCAACAAGTTGATCGCATGTTGGGGAAGAACGAGCGGCTCAGGTCAGACATGTTTGGAGAATTGCTGCAGGCAGCAAACAACACAGGTGACCTCCGAAGCTGCCCGGTATGTGATTTATTGTCATTGTTCATTTTAATGTGATGTTGTTGTTCTTTTTTAACAAAGCGGTGACTCAGTACCTTTAACCATTCTGCTGTTTTGTCACAACACCAGTCTGAATTCAACCATTAGTAGATGCTTACTGTAAAATGGACACAAAAATGATTCTTGCAGCTATGCAGAGTACACTCTGTACTTTGTGCTGTGACACTGCACTTGAAGCGCTCGGAAGGAGATGGTGCCAGACTAGTGTTAGGATATAAATAGCAGTAAGGGCATATCCACTGTTTTTCTCTCATCTGTATTTCCTACCGCTGTCTTCCTCTTCAGTGTGCATCATTTTGGTGAAGCTGAGTGCTCTGTTATTCTCTTAGAAACTGCGATCTCCAGTGCACATAATGCACGCTGTCTGGCTCTTCTCCATCTTTGCAATCATACTTATGACATTTTGAAGTGATGTGCCACATGTTTTATTTCAGTTTTGTCTAGGGGTGTATGTGTGTGTGTGTGTGTGTAAGAGAAAGAGATAAAGCTAAAGCAACAACCTATTACTCTGACATCTGGGTAAATGTGCTCATTTATTCATAACTGAGACTTAAAAGAAAAGATTTCATCTCAGTATGCTCAGTAGTCAGACTAGTCCAGCAGGTGTTTAGCCTGCCTTAGTACAAACACTGGAGACAGGGCAACAGTTAGCTAAAAGTTAAACACAAAATACATCTTCCAGCAACTCCATAATTGTCATTTTTCTCATATGTCTGGTTCATTGTTTTTTGTCCTTCTGATTTCATTCTTGTATTGTATCTTGTATTTGTTTTTATTGTTGTAAGCTTAAATATTATTATAGCAAACAAACTTATCGCTAACACAAGTCTGCTGGGTCTTACAGCTATATTGACTTCATAAACTGGGCCAAGTTGGTTTTGTCATGAAACAGAAATAGCAACATGCTTCCAGTCTCTGAGCTAAACTACATGTAGGCTAAATACAATGACCCACTGTACCTCTGTCTTGAAAAAAGGGGCATTGAAATCCTTGTTTGCTTTCCCAAAATGTCTAGAAAGTATACTATATTATTTGTGAGTAATAAAACTTTTGGACTTTTATGTGTTTGTCTTCATATTTTGCAGAGCGACTGTGGTCAGAGTATCAAGATCCGCCGCGTGCTCATGAACTGTCCAGAGATCGTCACTATTGGATTTGTATGGGATGCTGAGCAATCTGATCTTACAGATGACGTTATTCGATCACTTGGCCCACGTTTGAACCTTTGCGGGGTGAGAACTGAAACAAACCTGTGTTATCTGCAGCACTTTCTAAAGAGAGTATTTCCAATTGTGATGCTAGAGATTTGCTCTAAAGATGACACCAATCCCTAAATGATCACAGCCATTTTAGGACTTTTGTCCATATGCTGGTAATGATGATGGTCAGTGAGCTGTAATCCTTTGAAAAATGACTTCAACGGGGTATTAAAAACACAAACATAGATTTTATTTTCATAGGATTTAGCATCTGCCCAAGAGCAATATGTGGATATCAAACTTGTCTCAATTTGCTCTCTTTCAGCTTTTCAGCCGTGTCACTGATGAAAATGCCAAACGGAGTGAGCTACATCTGGTGGGGATGATCTGTTTTTCGAGTAAACATTACTCAGCCTTTGCCTATCACACCAAATCTTCAAAATGGATGTTTTTTGATGATGCTACTGTAAAGGAGGTTAGAAACTCTGCCGCTAATCTGCTTAATCCCTGTTCAAAAGTCTACTACCTGTTACTGAGTGTTACATGCTCTTATGTCACGCTTTTCTTTTCCTCCTCATCAGATTGGATCCAAATGGAAAGATGTCGCCTCGAAATGTATCAGGGGACATTTCCAACCACTTCTGTTATTTTACACCAATCCTGAGGGATCTCCAGTGTCTAATGAAGATGCACCGAGACAAACCACAATGTGTCCTCGGTACAAAGCCCAAGTAAATGGTGACACAACAGGTAAGACAATCATCCAGTTATCGGCACTCTAAACCCTAACAGGCAGACATTCAAGATGTATGTGTTAGTGATGTGTGGATCGCAGTTAATCCATGGATCGTGTGGGCCAGGTCATAAAAATTAACATCGGTCAGGATCTAATGTTAATTTATGTTCTGTGTTCTTGTACACATCCTAAAGGTCACACACACACACAGTCAGGTTCATACAGTCAAATTGTTTGGAAAGCAGCCGTCCTCCTGATGAATCCTGAGCTCTATCAGAGCTGTCCAACAACATTTAATTCAGAAGCTAAAAGTTTAATACTGTTTCCTCTGGAGAGTTTCCTCTGGCCTGCTTAAATGTCACAGGATATTTGCTGCAGCGACATTACTGCATGCATGGAGACATTTAAAAGTACTGAAGGCAGCCTCTCTAACCATTAAAGTAAATCGTTAAAGAAAACACACAATATAGAAATCGCCTGGAAAGCTTGTGCTGCTCGACATAGTTTAAAAGGCAATATAGCCTACACAGACCTGTAGAGGTGGAGGGAAATTTTTATGCAGGTGCGAGTCTCTAAATCTGAGAAAATATTTCATTTGTGACGGTAGCAGGTGGATGATTTATGTGTACACGTGGATTCTGCGCATCACTACTGTGTATTATACATCATTTAGTTACAGATACTTCACAATCCCTCTACTACTATAAAACAATATGACAGATAAACACAGCTGTCCTCTTTTACTAAAAAATATGTATGTTAGTTATGTAATTAATTGTTTCTAATTGTCTGGCACGTGTCTGTTATTGTAACCGTGACGTCTTATGCAAGGTGTGCTGAACAACAGCAGTATAACTTAGTTGCTACCAGTTAACCCTCACTTCCCTGTAAGGATAGGTTCAGCTGATTTCAGACAGACTAGATGACAATTTAAACACAATCCAAGAGTTTTTCAGAGAAAGAATGAACCAGTTTGATCTGAATCAAGATAATCAAAATCCAGCATAAACTGTGCAAACATGAAACATTTTGTTTGTTCGTTCATAAGCCCACATGTCAGCGTGGATTAACTTGTTATCCCATGTCTTTTTGCCTGCAATTAACATTTTATGTTTATTTATTTTGGAGGCAATTCCCTTTGTAATTAAAACCTTGTGGCACCTGCAAAATATGTGATAAATTAATATTATTACAAGTAGCGATCCTGCAGCTGTGCATGTTCATTTAGAACAGGGGTCGGGCCTTTACATGAGTCATCAATATATACACCAATCATTTTTCACATGCACTCTACCACCAATCAGAAACCACTACCATAGCACGATTATAATGATGACTTGGTCCAGATTACCCCAAAATGAGAGCCATAAAACTATTCTAAAATAAAAATTTTCTGTGCTACGTGAACATATTTTCAGTCAGTCTGAGTGTAACACAAATGATGGCGTGTCTTTAGGCTATGCACACAAAAATAATGATGTACAGTCTGTTAATATACACACAACCACATTCACATTATGTAAAAATTTTTATTGCTGTATGGGTTTTATGGGTTATCTAACTGATCTTTTCATTGCGATCTATACAAGGAGTTTAATAGAGGTTAGTTGCTACCAGACAGCAATCACAAAAACTAACATTATCCTTTGTGATGTGTCAGGGAACTTGGGAATCAAATGAAACAGCAACGATTAATAAGAGACCATGATTGGGGTCAGAAGATCCATTTCAATTTGTCTAATAATTTCCTTTCTATTAATCCCAATCTATTATAGCATCCGAATCATTTTCATGAAAGTATCACTGAGTAAAATCAAACAAATCAAACAATGTCATTACCCGCGACGGCGATGGCAAACGATTTCACTCCGCAAATTACAGTTATGGTTTGTGTTGGGATTGCGAGAGTGCTGTTAAACCGCAGTCAGAAAGATTGTCCTGCCCTGTGTGCTGGCTTGAACTTGACATGAGGATGATGCCTCAGTTGCACGCAGATTACCACCCACGCCTCCCTCTCTAATCCCTGCTCCTGTGGCCAAGCGCACTCATGCTCCTGCTCCACAGTTCTCACTCCTCCCCTAGACATTTCCGATGTTTGCCTCCATTAATTTATCTGCTCTGGGTTTTTTTTTTTTTTTTTTTTTTTTTTTTTTTTTTTTTTTGGCAATGGCACCTCATTCGTTTAGATGGATTGTTTTGCTTTAGTGTGGCGCCCAGACACTTTGACTGGCATGGGACTGGATTCTTGTTTTTATGAAAATATGTGTAAGTAATTGAAATTTCTGATTTTTTTGTGGCTTTATCCACACTTAACTAGAAAGTCAGCTGCCCCTGACAGTCTTGGCATCACTTCAGGCATCGTGATGAAGTGTGTATTGGTTAATTACTTGGCAGTTAGCGTTAGTTGCCCTTCATCTAAATCTAGTATCTGTTTTCAGTGGAACTACTTAAATGTCAGCATTAGGCCACATGAGCAATTCTGGAAATTCATAATACTACAGCTTACTCACTGCTATTACTCACTGCTGTTGTAACATCCAGCAACCATGCACGCGCATTTTGCCTCATGTTTCAGAGAGACCGCATTATTGTTATTGTTATTATCCTGTTACATTGTATTATGTGTTACCCTAGATCTTAACAAAGACATGGAACATCCTCTTGAAGTACAGTACTAATCGAATAAAAACACAAATATTAAGAGGGAAACAATGCTGCAGAAAGTGAACTAACATGCAGAAATGAGGAGATGAGAAGTAAATGTGAAAGACAGTACAGCTGTTCACAGCATCTCTTTCTCTCACAGTGACCTGCTTGTTACAGAGGCAAAGAAAGTGTGTGTGTGTGTGGTGCAGTAGTGTATTTTAACACTCTTAATGATGCACGGGCATCTGTTCTTTGGTGAGATTTTTGTTTTTGTTTTTTTTTGTCCTCTGCCCCACTTTCAGCAAAGTTTAAAAATGACCTGGCTGTCTTCACGGTCAGAGAGCCGGACCTATTATCTCGAGTTAAATACCTGCAGCGCACAACATGGTGTGAATTTATCTGAGCTCAGCACAAGATGCAGGGCTATCACATTATGCTCTAACACCTCTGAACCTGGAAGAAAAACAGCCTGTACGTGATGAAATTTACTTAAATAAACATGTCACAACCTAACTGGTTGTACATACCCATGAGGTTCAATGAAGGTAAATGGAATTTGCTTTACTGATGTCAACAGTCAGAAAAGGTTACATAAGACAGATCAAAAATAAATCAAGTTAAAAGAGCAATTTTCTACATTGCAGAGCGACCACTCATCTGCCATTTCAATGTTTTTTTGTCCTCAGTGAAACTTCCCCTAAGCAGTCCTAACAAGTTCCAGGAACCTTTCATGGAAACTTTGCAGAGGCCGAGTGAAACATCAAAAAAGGATCGAGGGCATCGGAAAACAGACCCATCACAATACAAAGGTAGAGCATTGTGTCTAAATTATAGGTGTATGGTAAACAATGATAAGAAGAAAGCAAAAACAAGATAGATAAAGTAGGTAACCTCTGTACATCATGTTTGAAATGATTCATGTCCACTGTCTCTAGAGATGGCACATGCAAGATCTTCATCTCCTTCAGAGAATGGACCGAGGCCTCCCGTGGACCAAAAGTCAAAAAGCTATCCACGCAGCGAGAAGTCATCAAACCATTCAAGCAGAGGATCTCAGGAGCCACGTGGACAGTCCTTCAGCACACAGGGCGGTGGGCATAGCCGGAGGAACAACTCTTCCCCGAGTCGCTATGATCAGGAGAGCTGTCAGGAGCAATGGGAAAAAAGTGGAGGTGAAGGAAGCCGCACTAAATCTAAGTCTACTTGGAGACCCATTCGGGAGGTGTTAAATGTAGACACTGTACTGAACGAACTGGAGCAGCGTCGTCAACAGCAACATGACAGCCCGCGGCACAGTAAGCCTTCATCCCAGGAAAGAGTGCACACTGAACAAAGCCGGGACCGTGAGCGGGAATATGTACGGACCAGAGAAGATCGGAAGCAGAAGTGTTTAATGACAATTTATGAGGATGAGCAGCGGCATGAGACTGAGAGCCACAGCTCTGTGGAATCAGAGAGCAGGGCCAACCAACAGAGGGGCACCAGACTTAAGGGTGGCCCCAAGACACTGCTGCGTAGTGATACCTGGACCATCCAAAGGACAGAGTCTGGCTATGAGAGCAGCGATAGACTCAGCAGTGGCTCCACCAATCCTGACTCACCTGGCGTCGATGGCTTCATTGTTAAAGACCAGAGATCAACACCAGAGGCACAGTTGCAAAGGTAAGAAACAGCTGGACCTTTGTCATCAGGACAAATTGAAGTATCCTTTAGTATCCGTAGTCATATATTTAAGTAAGTTTGACAGGTAAATTGCAAAACCTTCAAGTATCCATGTTGTAATTTTACTTTAAATTAACTAAAAAGGAAATATCTAATATAGTAATAATCAATTGTTGATAAATGTCCGAGGTGTTATTAGTACAAGTAGTTAGCAAATCTTTGGTAATGAATGTCCGCATTGTGCTTAGTGAAAATGCACGTAAGGTACTGGTTGTATTAGTGATCTCAACTTATTGTTGGGGGGCATTTTTGCTTTTATTACATAGCTTGATAGTCAAGTGGCAGACAGGAAACATGGAGAGAGAGAGGGTGGTATGACCTGCACCAAAGATCCCTGGCTGGAATTGGGGCAACGGGCAACGTTGTGGTTATGTGGCATGCACAGTAACTGTTCAGCTACCAAAGTGCCCTTAATCAATTCATATTTAATTCTCACAATTAGATATCTATATTAAAGTTCATATTTTTAAAGGTCTACTGCTATAAATACATGAGGCCGTACACATATAAATCGCACATTTATGGATGTTAGAATCAGGTCCAGACAGTGAATTTTAAACACCTTCGTTTCTGTAATCGTGCCAGTATTTTTCCTCTGCTAGAGCAGCATTATTTACCCAGTGCCTCAAAGACCATGAAAGTTTGTTTGTTTGTGAACGTGCTTAGAATATTTTTATTTCTTATTTTATTTTTCAGTCAGCTGCACCAAAAAGGAGGCGATGGCAAATCAAGTATAACGTCCTCGCCTTCACACAATGGTAAGTTCCAAGGTTTCAAGAGTTTCCTCGAGTTTTTCAGGAAGAATAAATGTTTTTGCTTGTGTTGAATAAGCAGAACTTGCTATCAGTAATGTTTAATTTATGCTGTAATAAGTCTAGATGATCAATGAAAACATAATTGAGATTATAAAGGAACACTGCTCAGGGTTGATTACATCTCACATCGAGTTTGCTCGAAAAACAAGAATTTACTCTTATTTTAGATCAGTTCTGTAAATACAAGATGTACACACAGGGGACTTTAACCAGTTTTCTTTCTGTGCAAAATGCATTGAATATTTATGATCATCTTATATAATTTAATCTCAAAGAGTAAGAAAGTTTATTACTTTTGGATTTATGTAAATCAGTACCAACCACAGGAGAACAGAACTTTCCAAAGGAGGAGTTCTTTCCCTTGTTTTCTTGTTCTTTCTCTATATTTCTGTTAGTATAACAGATGAAGTTTGAGCCGTCTCTGGTAATGTGAGAGTAATTGAAGATTGATTAATGCCTCGGTTGATTTCCGAGCTTGGACTGGCTTCTTTAACCTCTTCACCCAGTCAGCCCTGCACAGGCATTAATCTGATGATAATCCCACAAAGCTCATTCAGATAGCACAGCTGGACACGGCTGCTGGCATTGTCATACATATCTTTCTGTTTCATGCAGTACTTTGAGTGTGCACTGCACTTGATACTTTATCGAGGCTATGTGCATCGCGAGCCAGTGTTTCCAACCAACAGTTAAAGCTTTTATCCTTGCATGGACCTCTCCAGGGCAACAGCAAAGAAAAAAATGACACATCTATTTTTAAAGGGAAGGAATTCAGCACCGCGCAGCCTCTCGCTGTGCTGGTGCACAGAGTGAGCGCGCCGACTGGCTCATCCAGCTGTGAGAAAGTCCAGTGAGATTAACGCTCTGCTGCTGCCACCTTGTGTCCTGAGAGGACAAAGGTTTCATAGACAGAAGTGTAGATGAGTCTGTCTCTGCCTGGTCTCTACTTTTGATTCATTTTTGCCTGATTGCACACATCTGTATCTGTCTAGCTCATAATTAGGGAAGGAGATCAGGGGTTAAAAAAAAAAAAAGCTCATGTTAATCTCTGAATTCTGAGAAAAATAAATCTGAATTATGAGATTAAAGATTAATCAGAATTCTGACTTTATTCCCAGAAATCTGAACTCAATCTAAAAGTTCTCAGAAAACAATTTATTATTTGCAACTCACTTTTTCTTTTCACACAGCTCTAATCATCTTCCTCACGTTGATTTTTTTATGCCAAATGTTTTCTCATTTGTGGTATTCTTTATATTTTTATCTTCTGACATAGTTGAGAAGATTTCTATTTTTTTTAGTTGTCGGAAGATTAAAAAACCTTTTGCATTAATTACAGTATGCAAATAGAGTACACCTTTCCTGTTCGTAGTTTTAATGTTTTTATTTTTTATATTGTCTTTTTTCTGTTTCTATGTTTTGATCACCTTTCTTTTTATTTTATAGGTAAACATCAACCCAAACCTCAGGGAAAGAATCATGACCAAGTTTCACATTCACATCTAAAGTGCAGTCCAAGTTCGAGGTAGTGCCCTTAAATAATATATAATATTTATACAGAACAATATATAATATAAATAATAATCATACATATAAGGATGCATACTTTGGATTTTTATTATATTTAATGATCATTTCCAACATTCTCTACAATGCCTCTCTCTTGTAGACGGAAATCAAAGTACACTTCTAGTACTTCCAGAAAAACAGTGTCTTCAGAGAGGGACACCACAGGTTCAGATAACAGGCAGAGTGAACAGCAGGAGCTGACAAACTGTAGAGGGCACCCTGGAGAAAGTACAGCCCTGCGGCACATCACAAAAACCAGCAGCTCAGAATGGAACAGTTCCGATGATCTCGCTCTCTCCGAGCCCGAAGACAGAGAAAACGCGTACCGCTCCAGCAACAGCGAGGCTGTCGCCTCCGAATCCCAGTGTCCTCACATAACGCTGCCATACCACCCTCCCAGCAACGTGACTGCAGAACCTCTCCAACTGAACAATCAGCGTCAGCTCAGCGTGACAGGGTCGCCTCACCTTCGACCGACCCACCGGACCTCCCAACACCAGGGTGAGACAAGCCACGCGACGTTTCGTCCAAGGATGCTTCAAGAACCCTTTCCGTCAAGTCCTCGTCTTTCATCCACATCCTATGTCAGTCCTCACAGGAAACCTGACATTTCAGGCCTCAGAACTTTCTCAGATGCGAGCTCCAAGTCGGGCTCCGACCCGGAGAGGAGTACTCCATCATCATGTGAAAGTGAGGAAAGACTGACTGGATGCAGAGTGGAACAAGCAGCGCCAGCTCAAGAGGTTTCTCTGACAACGTACTTCAATGTGGATAACTGTATGACGGAAACATACCGTCTCAAGTACCACAACCAGAGGCCTCTTGTCCTCTCTGCCACGGTGCCACGGACAGTAGTTGTGACTGAGCGCAGAGATACCAGCCACACACTCCCCACTGACACATACTCACAAGATGTGCCAAAAGCCAGACCTGAAACAAGTAAGCCTCTCTCAACACGGTTGCAAACCTGAATGTAGGGCTAACCATTATGACAATATACTGTACTGTATAGACTGTGAGATGATATAAATTCATCTGTCAATGTTCCAAATTAATCAGCAGGACGACAAAATGTGATTTTTGATGATTTCTGCATTAGGGATGCAGCGATTAACCAATTTCACTATTAACAGTGGTTTAAAATGCTGTGTTTATGTCACTTACAATCCAGTAGTGGTGTATTAACAGCTTTCAGTGTAACGTGCAACAAAGCAGGAAAAGGAGCACTGCACGGGTTATAAATTTAATGCTCACTAATACGACATTTAATACCATCAAGGGCATAAAATAGATGTTCTCAATTATCCTCTTTTATAAGGACTAAAACTGCAAAACAAAAACAAAAACGTGCTCATGTGATTTTATACATCCATAGTGCATTATAATCGTATAACCAGGACTATAATCGTACCATCAAAATCTATAATCGTTGCATCCCTATTCTGCATCAGTGTGATGAAGTACTCTGATTTATCAGGCATTAAATGTGCTGCTAAAAACAGATATTACTGTTTGGTTATTTTGAATCCAACAGTTTTTCAATTAGTTTAACCATATATAATCAATATCACAATATAAAAATTACATATTGGACAAGATTAGATTTTAGTATTTAGTTGTTTCCTTTGCTGTGGTGTAAATTTACACACAGGATGAACTATAAAAACATAATTTAAACAGAACTTTTCTTTTTGTTTCTGTGCAGGCCATAATAGCAATAAACCCACTGCAAAATGGAACCCAGTGACAGCCAAAGGACTGGATGAACGTGGTTTTTTATGAGTATTACTTGGTAAGGTTTGTTTACATGGATGGACAGTGGTCAGTAGAGTACTAACTGGATGCCAAAGAGTTTACAGAATGGAAATATGTTCTGAAGCCCGATATCTCCAAAATTGAGTGGAATTTATTTATGCAAGCTTGTCACATAAGTAAAATCTATGTCTAAATGCTGTCACGCATTGTTTGACGGATTATCAACTATCGCTTACACTGTGCCGTCTTCCATTGTCCTGCAGTACTGCTGCAAGGATTTTGTTGTAACCAAAATCTGGACTGTTTTCAGTTTGCACAAATGTTTTTTTTTTTTTTTTGAGTCTTTATTATCACCTTATTTCAAGTTCAAAATGTTTTGTTTTTTTATTATTTGTGCAGTTGTCCTGCAGAGGTGTTGCAGAAATGATGATATACCAATATATTGTAAGTAAGGTATGAGAGATTATGGTGAGCCACAGTTAGATCTGTACAGTAATTACAAAAAGAGAAGAAAGAAGGGATTGTGATGGCAAATTGCAGCATGTTGACCTGTGTTAAATAATTAGAAATATGATGTCATTCTACACAATGAACCCACAGGCTGAAGGTTTATATCATCATCAGCAGATTGAAGTTAGTTCATTTATTTACATCTGTCAAAGGAGTAATATCTGGGCAGCTTACCAACTATATGCATATTGAGCGCTCTAGGTCACCAGGGAATAGACATTGCAACACTTGCGTTTATTCAGTTACTCATTTGTTTTAGCTGTTATCATTTATTGGTTATTTTACAACATGTACATGTTAATGAATGACTGAGGGCTGCACCATACCAGCCAACCTCCCTTTATTGTTTCAAATGATTCATTCATCAGATCAGAAATCAGATTTCATTCCATCATTCATAAATATGTATAAATCTTTGAGAGAGACAGTTATACAGACAGTCAAAATGTGATTTTGCATAACTGTGTAGCAGTCTACAAATCCTATAATTGTGTAGTTGGAGCAGCCCTCAGGTTATTCAGTAGATCACTGTATACTGTACAACCATGTCAACCTTGTGTATTCTACCTTCAATTGTGCTGGTTCTTGTAAATCCTTTTTTGTAATTCACAGTGATGTCAAATTGTATTTTTTCAGTCTTCCTTTTAAAGTAGACAGATTTAAACAGGTCTGTATTTGCAGGTATTTTCATAATGATGCCAATATAATTAATATGCCTACAGTATGTGATATTGAACACACAACACAACAATTATACTTGTTCATAAGACTAATGTTCTGAAACCTGCATGTGGCCTTTACAAAGTCTTACTAGCTGTTTGTACAGCATAAGCATGAGCATGATAATACTGGACTTTGAGTCCGACAAACATAAATTCTATTGGATTTTACGTAATTGTAATAAAATTAATTAATTAAATAGTAATTTGTAACTAAAGTTGATTTGGAAACTTTTAACACTTGAATGTTGTTCTCTTCTCTTGGACACATACTTTGATTATGCATCCATTGTAAATACAAACATACGATGCAGACAATACGCTAGAAAACAGCCGACTGTCAGAGACATACTATGCATTCACTAAAAATTACTTTAAAATCACTTTAAAAATCAGATTTTGGTATTTTTAAGGCTTTGTATTCTGTACATCCAACATTCCCGAGAGCACATTAAAAAAAATCAGAGTTGTTGTTCAACTTTCACACGTTGATATCAATTTTCTTTTGTGCTCACTATATTGCCAAGTCTTTTCCTAAACATCCTGCCACTTAGACATGTTTTATCACCACAGTAACCTTTGTCCGGGTATTTCTCTATAACTATTCTAACTGCACACATTTAGTCACTAAATTTGCTGTGTTTGTGTGTGTTGTGTTTGTGCTGAGGATGGTGTTTAGAGATTTATGTAATCACACCTGAACCTGTAATTTGAGCATCTACTTGCATTCGTCATGGTTTATTTATTGACACTGTTTAAATTCAAGAAAACGGAGGCATGCAGTGTAACTGAGCTAATGTTTCAAATAACATAAGGATGCCTTTACACATGTTGATTGTGCTGCAGTAATGGTAAATCACTCATTGTACTGTCATATATATATACTGGATAAAGAAATCTAAATGACTAAACTATTGGATTAGATGAAGCTCAACTGGATTATATTAACCAGATTATCTTTTTCTTTTTTTTGTGGTTTCATATGTGATTAATGCTTATATAATTTATTTACACTATATGTCCAGTTATTTAATTATTTTCTTTTCATGCAAGTTGTATTTTACATTCTGAACTTTGTGTCTTCAGTTGTTATCAAGAGTGCCTTGACATTTTCAGCGTTTTTTGTGTGTAAAACCACCAGTTTGGGAATGAAGGTGATGAATGAAAGGGGTGGAGGATGTCATGCGAAACTTTTAAATATGCAATGCTAATAGTGACATATCTGATGACACGCCTCTGTGTGCACCATTGTACTGTACGTGTATGTGTGTGTGTTTTTGTGTGTGTGGGCAAAGGAGGGAGAGAGATTTATGCCAGGTCCAGTAAAAACCCCTTTCAGACTTGGAAGCTACACCCAAAGCAACAAACTCAGCGGTCCGCTCTGTATTCAGCTGTAATTGGCAAAAAGTTTGACATGTTCATGCGCAGGAAACAGAAAAGCCTGTGCTTGTATTTGGCAAGTGCTTCTGGGCAACAGAGCTTCCCAGTTTGAAAGAGCCTTAATGTATAATAAATGAAAGATTTTTTTCATTGCTAAACTTAATTATTATAATAGTTATTAAATATGCATGCACGTCTGTGGGTCTGTTTGTGTGCGAGCTTGGAAAAAGAATCCGATAATTGTTTTTCCTCTTGCACCCATGATCCGTTATCTCCATTCACTTTAAGACATTACTCAAGAGGCCTGTCTGACAAAAGGTCTTTTTGTCCCGTGTCACATTACATCACAGTTGGCATCGCTTCAGTCCATATCTTATATCTTGTACTAAATCTTGTCCAGAATCTAATTAGACTGTATTGCATCAACACTGAGGAACAAAAGAAATCTTTCGACATTATATCACTGATTTTATCTGATATGTTCCTGGCTGATGTGGCCTGGTGTGTTGGAAGTGTATGCCTCACTGAATCCTACTGTCATACCTCTGTGTGTGGTTAGGATTTGGCCTGACATTACTGTTGAATTGAGTTGTTGGTGCTTCAGTGAATGCTTCATGACTTATGTAAGTACAGATCAATTTAAAGAAACATAAAATCTGTCTACACTTTATATTTTTGTAGATAATATATATTTATTTTTATTCATTGTTGAATAAAGTTTAAATTATTGTATCACTCTTAAATTAGTCACTTTGCGTATGTTTTTTTTTTAAACTTGACACAAACCTCACAGATTCTCACTGATAACAATGATCACAGAAAAAACAAACAGGCAGTTACATAATGACTTTATTACTGCAAGTATAAAAATCCTGTGCCATGAAAAAATGTTTTATACGCTGTACAGGCATTACACGTAGTGCATATGTTATGGTTGTAGTGGTATAATTCAACACAATTCTGTATGTAATCCTGAAGATAAAGCTCTCACTTTAATGTTCTGGAGTTCAGTTATCCCTCTTGAAAATCCTCTTTGCGTCCACACCTTCATAATTGTAGCTCTGTTGGCGAAAGATGACATCATACACAGTTATTGCATAACTTCACAGTTTCACTGAATTATCAAGAGCTTTTGCATATTAACATATGTAAATAGACATTTTGATTGGTTATGTGTATTAAAATTATATTACAATATCTCTTAACTCTGATATAAAACGAGAATTCACTTTACCTGTATAAGTTCATCTCCTTGCACAATTCTGGTTGTTATCAGTTGCTTTCCATTGTCCTTCCTGTTGAAAGTTCCCTTCAACACATCTCCCTCCATCGCCCATGAGCCCTGCAGAGGGAAACATGAAACACACTCATGAGTACTACTACATGGAAAATTTTTTGCAGAAGTGCAAGGGCAGGCTGGTGCTGGCAGACAGTTTTATGGCTGTGACTGTTTGTGGTAGTGAGTTGAAATCAAACAAGCACTAACAAAGCTGAACAAATGAACTTTCTTGCACCTCAAAGGTTCAAAGTCTAAAGTGATTGAAAAACCCAACACATCTCAAAGTATTTGCAGTGATAAGGTCAGTTTCTGAGTCATCATAAGGTGTAACAATTTATAAAAATTTTTAAAAAAGTGCTCCACTAGATGCCACTTTTACTTACCGATAGTTCTGTTCCATCTGCAAGGCTGTACTCAAAGGTGACCCCCAGGGTGAAGTCTATTTCCAGGGTACGGAAATTGCTGCTCTCCTTGACATGAAACTTGTCTCCAGTCTGTTCGATCATTATCTTGAGGCCGTCGTGAGCAGCCAGCTTCCTCTTCACCATGTTAATTCCTATCAATAGACACATGGAATATGTTCAAAGGAACAATCAGAGGAAGTTTGTCAGGATTTAATCACTTGTCATGCACAGGTTCCTTTGTTTGGCTATTTGCAGAGAGTAACTACTGTAGGTACAAGAGCCAAATCACAAGTATGGTCAGTGGGTCTCATATTAAACATGCAGGATTGTGGGTTTGTTGCATAACTCTGACTTTGACATCAACTATCTTTATTAAAGGTGATACCCTGACCAGCTGCACTTTATCAGTGCTATATCAACTACCTCATCAAGTCTTAATTATATAACTGTCATCTTATTACACAGAGATCAGACATGATAATGAGACACATGGTGATTTTTCTGCCAATGCATCAATCCACATGTTTAAAAAATATATATGCTGCATAGATTTCTGCATTTTATCAACAGTTTAATATAACTCACCCATTTTTTCCATGAATTTCTCATAGTTATCGTTGCGATCAACTTTCCAGGTGCCGTTGAACGTCATGGTGGCTGTGAGGGTGAGCTGGCTGACTCTGCAGGCGAGGAGTGTCTTACTCATAGTCTGCCGCTCCTTTTAAACTAAGCACACCTCTTATCGCTTCATCTATCTTTGTGCTGATGTGGCCGTTTAAAGCTTATATCTCCTCGAGGCAATGTCCACAGGCACAGCTGATTGGGCAATGTGGTGGTTCTGAACAGAACCATCCCACAAACATGTACAAAACCATGCCTCATTTTCGTGTTTACCTTCTTTACTACAGAATGTTTGACTTCCTGTTATACCTGTATCTCTGTTTAGAAAAGGTGTTGGTCTTAACTGTATTTACATACTGTGACAAGCCTGCAGCATTTGATGCAACTAAATATATATTTTTAATTTAACTCCCTGTACCTCAAGCTGAGACAAAAAAAATAAAAAATAAAAAGATAACTAAAAAGACATGCTGACACATATGTGAATGCAATTTTGGCACTACTTTCACTGTTACTGTGCTGAACTTCATCTCTCACCTTGAGTGACAGATAATACTGCGATAGACGTGATTGCTTCATAGTAATACAGCAATAATTTAATCAGTCTTTTTGATAATGTGTTTCCAATTACACTTGACCCTAATCTGGCCTTTGTTGATCAACAAGACCTTTGATATTTTAGGTTAATAATATGCAAACGCCTGTGTACACAGTCATTGTGTCATTAAGATGCACTCAACTGATTATGATGTCTTTTATAGTCTCTGGTTAAAGCATAACGTTTATGTGTGTGAGATTTTTTTTTCGAGGGTGTCTCTTGGTTTTTCAATTTGAATGTTAGGGGAAGAATTTTCTATTTACTCTACTTAAGATAAATTTGACACAGCATAATGATGTAGACAATTTAGTAACTGCAAATAATAATAATAAGTATAATAATAACTGTAGTGTCCACAAAAGTCAATAAAAAAGTATTTCTCTTAAATCAAAGAGAGGAAACTCTGCAAAAAGGGATCCAAATAAGCGTTTCTTAAATATTCCCACCATAGTCTCACAAAGAGATGAATAAAACAAGCACCAAATGTCAATTGTGTTTCTTATCGGAGTTTCATCTAATCTTACTATGGCGCAGAGGAGACTTTTGTCTGACCTTCACTTCCTACTCATTGTATCTCCTTCTTATCACGAGAAAGACCTTTCTACTACAGTATGACTTCAGTGATGAAATTAACAGGTGAGCTTGAGACATACTTGATTCAACGCTGTTCAAGCTTGTCTTTAAAACAATTATATCCTACACCATGTTGTAGTAACAGCTCTAACAGAACATGATAACATGGTGTACGAAAGGAGGAAAGGTACTCTATGTCACTGCAGTGTTTTTTTTTGTAGCATCCATTCAAGTATAGTGCTACAAGAAAGTTAAATGCAGGCTTGTGACCAGACAGTGTTGTAGTCAAGGCCACCTAAACTGAAAGACTAAGAGACTGAAAGACTAAGACTAGAGTGTATCAAGACTGAAACAAGACCAAGACTTTGAGGGGTGGAGTGGGTGTGAAGGCGGACAGGGACGGCTGACAACCGTTAACAATATCAGAAATTTAAAATTAGAAATGAGTCAAGATGTTAGTTTCATTTGAAGCAGGAAGTTTTGCCTCCAATTACAGTACAACAAAAACAAACAATGATACAGTGTTTCCTACAGGATTCTGTCAGACTGAGGTGGATGTACCTCAGTCCTTCTAGGGGTGTCCGTGGGCTTGCTCACCCCAAAGAAAATATTGTACATTTTTATGTTAAATGCATCAGTCTGGTGCAATTTGGCAACAAAATTGAGAGGTTGGCTCTACGAAGAACTTTGTGCTCTTGCAAACTATTTCATCATGAACACACTGATTGTAAAGGTATAAAAGGTTGTGACACACAAAAACTTTCCCCAGATTCCCTTTCATACATTTCCAAGTTAAAAAAAACCCCACTATGCCTGTGGCTAGATGCTCTGATCACCAATCTCTAGCAGCTCCATAAACCCCCATGTTAAAATGCCCAACTTCACAGCAGAAATAAACATATTTACAACCTGGTACAAAAAAACAACAACAACAACAAAAAAAAAACAGGTGGGTTGACTGGCTTGGACTGGCAGGTGGGTACTGTTGCAGATGGCTTGTTTGAGCAACCCCGCTTCATTCAGCCCGCATCAGGTCCACTGATGATGCACGTCTTTACCCAAATTTTAGATTAGCCAGGAGGTGGCAGAGGTAGGATTGCCAAAATGGCAGCAGCCAGAGCCACCACATTCAGAGCTTTGAAACGGCTCTTCAAGAAACCTGTGGGTGACGTCACCGGCTACAGCATTTATATTTTATACTGTCTATGGTTTTAAACAATCTCCCAAGTTTCACCTGTGTTTCCGAATCAAAACAAAGATGGCAACCTGCCGGCTACTTGGGTAGAAAGTCCATGACACTGAGGCGACCTACAAGCACCAAATGGCACTGGGTAAATCAGCAAGTTGCTGGGGAAGAAACTTGAACATCCAGCAGCTAAAGACACGAACAAAATTAGTTAGTTAAATTAGTTAATGTGAGTTAACTGGACTTCAGTTCATCAGGTGGCCATGTTTGCTGGGTGTGCCACCTACAGAGCACCAAACAGCTACATTTACAGCAGACTGGACAAGTGCCTGGTGAAGAAGTTGGACATCTAACAAGTTCAAGAACAATATATTGCAGATAAGATCATCAAAGTTCAAAGATGAGTCAGTGTTGGACTTCATCCATCAGATGGCCAGGAACAAACTTCAAATGAACGCTCAGTGTCTGATGGATGGGTAAGTTAGTCAATGCTTTGCTGACATGTTACACACTCAGGCATTTTTTTTGACATGTTATTGATGTCTGTTGTCCCAGTTTAGGGATAATATAAACAAATTCCAGTGCCCTGCTATTGTGCATGGTGATCTATTAGGCCTAGCCAGTGTAATAATTAAACCACATTGGGATCTAATGGCATCAGGAGTTAGTGGTTAAGGTCCCCTCAGTCAGCTGTTATACTAAAAATTAAAAGCAGGTGTGTCATAAATGCACAGTATGTCTAAGTGTTTGTACCCAGGATTGTAATCTTCTGACTGGCCACTAGAGGGAACTCTTTACAAAATAATGTACTGTCTGATTAAATAGTTGCACTGAAGTGTACAATACTGTGTTTGAGAAACTATTAATTACTTTTTCTGTTCATCTGTATTGTCTTTATAAAATCCACACTGAGCAGGTTGATAGCAAAGCTTGGAGAAATCAAATAAGCAAACACTTCTCAGGACTATTTTATTAGCTACCTCCCAACAGAAACATTGTTAAAATAAAACATTTGTGTCTTACAAGCACAGAAATGCACTCGTACAGTTCAAGAGGCACCTGGTTGTTTCTTACACAGGAGACTGAATAGTTAGAGAAAATTCCCTACGAGGACATTATGTGATGTTTAATAATAATAATAATGACTTTGAAAAAGTAGAGTGAAAAAAGTGTGGTACATTACATGTGAAACACATACAGCACATAGTGTAACTTAGAGGCACAGAACAGCATTTTTTATCCATAATTGAGTTTATTTTTTTCTTGTTTTTTGTCACTGTATATTCTGTTTTCTAGGTCATAATCACATTTAATAATGAAAAAAGAATAAATATCAAATAATACCATGTTAACAATAAATATACACTGGTAGATCATTAGGAATACCTCAACAATGTTTAGTAGAACTGAAAAGTGAATGTGCAATAAGTAGAGCGGTGCAATAAATATATTAAATAAATTAGTGTGTAGTGCTCATTTTTAATTATAAGACTATTTTAATAATTCAGTGGTTGATACATGATGACGCAGGTTTAGTAATGGCTCATCATCTGACTTTTAAGAAACATGAAATACTTCTTTGAAATGCAGTATATGAATCTAATGTTGCTTTTGTGCCAAAGAACTGCTGAAAAAGGTGATTATAAATCTAAATTACACATCTATAATATCTAAATTTGTATTTCTTCTAAAGGTCTTGATGCCAGTGTAACATATTCAGTGTAAAACTTCATAACACACAACCAGTGGTTTAAAAATAAAAGGGGTCCCTCAAATGATAATGTATTGGCACAAATATATCAAGCTATAGTATTATTCTTAATAAACTCTTTCATTTTAAATCTAAATTTTGTCATTATGTTATAAGTGTAAATGTTAAAATATATTTTATTCGTGTAAAGTGAAGTGAGTTGTTTGGAATGATAAAGACTATAAATCTGAGTATTTTTGGCAAAATTAGCAGCTGAACATTAAGCTTTAACATAGATGGAAAATGTTTTGTTTATCAAAACCTTTCGTGATTATCATGTACAATAACAGTGTCCAAAAAAGTATCAAACTTCAATGTACCGTATACGATATCACTAACCGCTACTGTTCAGGAAACACTTGACTAAATTGCGTGTGCACTAAAAATAAATATAGTGAGGTCATGACAGATCACGGTCAAGCGGAAACAAGAAGGAAGAGCAATGGTAAAGATTCAAATCACATCATATTAAAAATATTGACGTGTCTGTGGATAAATAATCATTTCATCTGATCTATCTTATCCCCGCCTCATAATCTGTGTCATTATAAAGAAAATACTAGACAGTATAATACTGAAGCCTCAGTTGGAGTTGACACTTGTGGTGTTTTAGTGTTGAATCTGATTTGTTAAGCTCTAACTGTGTGTGGACTCAGTCAGTGTCAGTGGGCTTCCTGGACAGAAACCACACCTTCATTGGCTCCTTCTTTCCTTTCATGGTGACGGGGCCCCGATACTCCAGATTAAACTGAGGGTCAGCGTTCTCAGCAGACTGCAAACACCTGCAATAAAACGTGCACACCATCTCAAATCACTCACGTTGTACAGTCCCGGGGTTTTGTATCTTGTTCTTGCTAATTCTATGATAACATAACACCTACCAGTTTATGCTCTCAATGGATTCCAACATGTCCTTTTTCTTTACAAATTACAAATCTCTTTTAATACTGTTTAACCAAGTTGCAAAGCTCCATCACGCCCACCTAATTTCTCTGCAGCCTGTGATCAAATCTAAACAGGTGATAATATACCACTGATATGAAATAAGGAGGCCCTTCTTCTACTTACCGGTAAGTATATTCTGAGACGTTTATTTTCCCCTTTTCACCAGTAGTTTCTGTGCGACTTGTGAGGTTGACCGTGTTTCCAAAAAGGCAATATCTGGGCATCCTCTGACCAATCACCCCAGTCACTACTTCTCCTGTGTGGATCCCGATAGTAATCTGGAAAGAAAGAGGACACTCTTTATACATATCAGTTATAATTTAGCCAAAGTTAATAAATATGCCAAAGATGTCCTCATTTCTTGTCACATACTGCCAAAACCAAGATATCCACAGCACTATTCAGTACTTATATGCAGTAAATTTATTACTTAAAGCAGCATAGCACACTTGATTTATCTACTTCAGAACTATACCAAGAAAAACACAGAGTTTGTGTGTGTATTCTAGCATTCAAATAAACCTGTGTAAATGTTAAATCAAGCACTAAGTAAATGATTTGTGCTTTACAGAGAGCGATAAAAAATTGTAAGCAACTATCCAGCTGACTGCTTCTCTCAGTCTGTTGGCACAAATACTTAAAGTTATCAACTGAAAAGGTGCAACATTTGGTGGGTGGATATAAGGTTAAGTTTGCCAGAAAGCACTCCATGCACAAAATTAGATTATCATTATTATAATTTTTTTTAGATTTGCAATAAACTAGCAATTCCAAAAGTTTCTCCAGGCAATCTGCAGACTAATATTTATACTCGAACTTGTAGGCACTTCAGTGCTTGTTGTCTTCGGAGCATGAACACACCGTGAGTGTCTGGGACAAATGAGAATCTATTTTTAGACGCGGGATCGTGAGATGATTTGATTTTGTTTCTGCTACTAAACCGAACTCCTCTTCAGCGAGTGCCATGTCCAAAAATAAACAGCCTTTTGTTAACCAGACATCATTTTCCAAAGTTAAGTCTCAACAGTCATTGATACAATAACAATGTCCAACAGTCAGTTAAACAAAAGTCTGCTGTTTTTTATCCATCTTTTCACTGCTTATTACCTCAGCAGGGAAGTATGTCCAGATGCACAGATTATCTGCAAATCTGCAAAAAAAAAAACCTTGAGGGTAAAGTGTTGTGTCATATTAGGTTGAATGACAGTATGGTAGTATTTGTCAGCTGCAGTAGAAGCCTGACAATCAGTCCTTTTTAATATATATATATATATTTGAAGCAATATTAGAAAACTAACAGAGCTCCAAAATGCCTTATTTCTCTGTGCCAAAATAACAGATGCACTGCTAAAAAAACTGCAAAATAATTAAATATGTGAAGAAAAACAGTCTGAAAATCATGACCAAGAAGTACAGTCCACAGGGGGAAAAAATGAAGAAATACTGCTAATTGGCATTCACATACACACACAAACCATCTGCCAAAATAAAAATTTAATTGTGAGATTTTTTTGGCCAAAATGATGTCAGTTTATATTATTAGGAGAATCCTAAATTAAAAGATCTTTAATGCTTAAACATGTTATGATTATCAAAAGAACAGTGGATGATTAAGTGCATTAAAAACCTTCTTATACTCTTCTGTCAGTGCCATTTTTATTCTATTTATTTTAGCACATTTTCCCAGTTTGCTGAATTCCTTATGTATTCAGTCCTTGTCACTGCAGAGTCTACACTGGGGAGGGCTGCAGACAGCCATGTGCTACCTCCATAATGAGCTTTACCTGGAGGAGAGAGTGCACAGTTTCACGCCCCCCCTCCCTCCGCTTGCTGCTGCACTGTTAGCACATTTCTTTGAACCCTGGCGTAAACATAGGTTGATTCACTGAATTAATTTAACAGGGGCAAAAGTAGTGTGTCTCCATGCCTCACCATGATAACTGTGTTTTCTAAACAGCTGCGCTCATTCCTGAAAGTGTGAAGTGTAAGTAGTCACCCTTACATTTAGCAGGTATTGCCAATAAAAATATAAATAAAAAAATTCTAATATTCTATGTATAAAACTCATTGTGCGCTCAGCTCAGTGTAGCAGTAACACTGTATTTTACAGTTTTGACTGATCATACATGATTTAAATTTAAGTTTATGTAGCCATAAAAGACAGAAAAGATTTCTAAAAGCTAAATATCTTATCACACCTGTACTGGTTCGTCATCCACTTTGACTTGTCCAGCGATCTCCAGCATATCAAGAGCGAGGTGGCAGATTGACTTGGCGTGGTGTGTGCACGGCTCTGGTAGGCCGCTGACTGTCATGTATTTATCACCCACTGTTTCCACCTGTATAAAGAAAAAACATTTTGTCATCCTTGTAAATTATATCATAACCTGTTTTATTTCTCCTTTTTTTGGTTCATGTAAAATCATCGGCTCCCACTGTGCTACAAAGGTTTTTTTTTTTTTTTTTTGAATGCACAGTGCAGCTAGAAATAAACTGAAACACCCTGAAATAAACACTTAAACACTTACATCAGCTTTAGGACATTCAGGGCCTCTTTGAGCCCTGCTAAAACCCTTGGACCACCTAGCCATTCAGCTTGTAGAGTAAATATTACTTCTTTTGGTGACCCAGTGCCTGAAGCCGATCCCCTGGAAGTGCCGGGGTCTGTTTGACTTCTTAAAGTGCATTCTTGTCTGAAAGCCTGGAGTGTAAATCTGCTGCACAAGGCCTATAAAGTGGTGCAGACCGTCTGTAAAACTACACTGTGTTTAGAAGTTAGTACTACTCTTATGGTGAAAAACTCAAGTCAATTGATATAAATACTCTCTTACTGACTTGTATGTGCATAATTGCGTAACATTATTCACTGAGAAAATCGGTGCGCTTCACTGGTGCATTTAATCTGAAGAATCAGCAAGGTACATAGTATTTAAAGGCAGTTAAATTCTTAATTTTATATTGTATACTTCATCACTTTGCTGCACAGGCTCTTTTTATTTCTTTACTGTGAGAAATGTACACAAATGCACGATACACTGTCATGGTAAAATTCTTGCTTCCGACCTTGTATACATAAGGGTTATTCCGGGAGTCTGTCAAGATGTCAAAACGTGTGTAAACATCATTGAGCAGGTTGACTATCTTGATGGCTCCCTCGGCCGAGGCGTGCTTGCTGCAGAAGACATTGAATCCCACAATGCCACTGAAGAGGATGGTCACGTTGTCGTAGCGTTTCGCCGGGACAGGCCGTTTGTGTCGCAGCTCGTTGGCAACAGATGGCGGCAGAACGGAATAGAGCAATCTAAAAGAGAGAAGAGGAATGAACATTTTGAGCGAAAGCGTAGTTATTGGTGTACTCGAGCGGCAGAATAATGGGCCGGGGCTGCCAGACTGAAGTCCATCCTTTGGATCAGCATTTTATTTGCTCACCCACCACCTTTTGGTCATTTCGCTATGCAAGCTGCTCTCAGATGGGAGGGTGGTGTTTCTATGGTAACTGGTTAGATCATGGCTGCCTGTTAAAAGCAAAATACTTTCCATGATGCAACATAATTTGAGGACACATGATACATACAGAACAGGCCACCACACAAAAATCTATACATGCAAACAGTATTTATCCGTAACATCTTTAACAATCTAAATACAAGGGCGTACAGTGTTTTTCTCTTGGCAAGGTACACGCCTGAACAGCAGCAAAAATAGCATAAATGTGTTTCTATTACCAGAAACAGTGTTGTACAGCCCTTAAAAAGCAACGACAGTGCAGCAGCAGTTCTCTTAAATATTTAGAGAGGAGCCATGAATTCTAATCAATGTTCGGAGCCCGAGGCACTTTGAGACCAGAGAATGGCGAGAATAATAATATAGTGATCCACCGGCAGAATGAAAGTCTTTTCCTAGGAGGAGATAGGGCCACAGCAGTCTTAATAAAGACCACGCTCCACCTCCGTGCTCCTTTTCAGCTGTCACCCACTGCTGTGCCAAATTACAATGACAGGGCCTTTTCTGAAAACCAGAAGTCAAAACCAACCGTCCTCACCATGACAGGGACTGAAGAGTGGCTTAGACAAGTATCAACTTGGGTATAACAATAGATTCTGACCCTAGGTGGTCCTCCTGTCACGAAGTCTCAGTCTCAGCATAACAGTATGGGACTGAGACCTGTTAGTGTCCTGCTGTAAGTCCAACTTTAAAAGGGAATGCGTGAAGAGACAGCTCTTTTTATCTTGAATGAACAAATATTTGCCACATATTTTTTTCAAGAAAGATAAAACAACAATAACAGCAGTGGCGTGTTACATTTATAGTATCAGGTTTGACTCACAACCTACAGATAATCACCAGGCTGTGATATATAATTATGAATGTAGTACACAAGTTTCACAATAACTTACTAGAGGGTTTGTAAATACTGCTAAATTTCTGTGTAAATGAAAAAGGTAAATTTCTGCTTACAGGACCAGTGTGTAGGATTTAGTGATTGCAATCCCTCGCCTCACCGTCTCCTTGCTACAGTAGCATGTAGGAAAACTGACGGTAGAGTCAGTGTTTAGTTTGTCCATTCTGGACTACTGTAGAAATATGGTGGTTTTGTTACTTTAGAAAAGTCTCATTCTAAAGTAACAAAAACAATTCTTATTTTCAGGTGATTATACCCTAATGAAAACCGATGTATTTACCAATGTATTGATGTGTGGTTATAACTCCTCAACTGTTATTGTCACAAGAGAAATTTAGAGTTTGTATCTCTAAAGCTTAAGTTTAACACCTAATTTTGAAATTAAAAACTGGTTTAAAAATCTAGAAAGAAACAGTCCAACCTGTCCGTCTTCTTCTTCTCGTCCTCCAGGGCCCGGAGTGTGTGCTGCAAACGATCTGTCAAGATTTCCAGCTCTTGGGTCAACTTGTACTCCTCACGAAACTGCTCGCCCAGCAGCACCAGGTCACGAGTAGCGTCGTGCAGGGGGATATCGCTCAGGTACAGCCCCCTTCGTGTGAGATCATCCAGGTTCATAACACTAGAAAAGCAGAGAAAGGAGAAAACAGTGAGATACTCACTGGTTATTGTTTGTGTTGCGGTGTTATTTTCACAGTGAAATGGACAAAAATGACTGATTTGTGCCAGTGCGTAGAAGAAAAACTGCAGAATCTTTTTCTTGGCATTGCTCATATCAGGAATCAGCTTAAATTAAACACAACATAAAGTATGAGCTACCAGCAATGAGATCATCCTGTCAGGACTGAGCCTACTGTCTCGATAAATGTTCCTCTTGTGGTGTGAGGTCATACACTGTGTTTCTGAGACTTCTCTGGTCAGGTAAATGAGCATACTTCTCAGTTTCAACCCCTGTTATTTCCTGTCAGGCGGAAAGCTTTGGTAAAAACACTGATCTTTTCCTCTGCAAAGTGTCTTCGATCTGTGAGGATGAGATCTCTTGACCCCTGCTCCCCTGCGTCCGATATTTCACAGGTGGTTATGAAAGGGCTACAGAGGCTAATGGAGGTCACAACAGAAAAGCCAATGTAATTACTAGCTCACAGGTTTCTTTGTTTCTCTGTATTTATTTCCTCTGACCACGTACCGTCACAGTTTTTGTTTCTAAAAGCATAAAAGCAAAATACATTTGCACTAACTAGTTTATTTTGACCGTATACTTGCATGAAATACATAATCGTATTGCCCATATTAAGATTATGAACATTTGAATTATAAGTAAAACAGAAAATGTTTGTGGTGACATATTTCCCACATTTCACTAATCATTCCCTCACTATCATTAGCTGCAGTTATAACATTTTCTATATATACTGACAGAATATTGTAAATACTAAAAAATACTTATCATCAACAAATCCCTTTAAAAGATGAAAACTAATAATGAATTTATCTAAAGATAGTCCCTGACAAATGCACTATTTACTCCCATTTGGGTAACATTCGCTTAAAACTACAGTGCCCAGATATTTTAGGTAATTATTAGGTCTTTTTGATAAATGAAATAATGTATTTGTTCCATGTTTTAAAGATTTAAAAAGTAGGACCAATATGTCGTAGGTAACATATAAAAAATAGGGTAGCAGGGTAGCATCTCTTGATTTTTCAAGTCAAGGAGGACAAAATACTCAATGTGAGCCAAATGTGAACTGTGAGTGTTTTGTCCTCTCTGACTTGAAACTTCAGCATTCAACTTGGAATATATTCACTGGATTTTTGGATTCAGTGCTCGACTGAGAATCACATTGTTGAAGCGCAACCTTTTCCAATACATTTTTAGGTAACCTTCCTGAATGTTATCAATATAGTGGTACAGAGGAAATAGTAAACAAAAACAAACTGTAGCAACTTCACAGTTTTACTTTAAAAGTTAGGTTTATAGTGGGGTTTTTATTACCGTATGGACAGAACAGCACTGACATTAGTTAAAATAAATGAACCTTAGGAATTTGGAATTCCAGGACTGCCATAAATCTGTGTGTTCTCATTCACTGGGTTAAAGAGAATCTGTGTTTTGGTGTGTGTATTCAGTCTGTGCCTCCGTCAGGACAGACTCCACTGTGGGTTTACCTGGGTGAGCAAAGAAAAAGGATGTTCTCCGCCTCTGGCAAGTAAATCATCTGTCCTTTCAATCTCAGACAGCTGATCTCCACCCCCGTTAGCTCGTCCTCGTTCTCTACAGTCTCCACATTCAGCAGGCCCTCCTGTCAGGATTACATCACACTTATGAATATTTCATTATATGTTCCTCTCTAAATCTGCTTCAAAACTGTGCACCAGTTCAGCTTACTCAGTATTTTTAAAATCTGTATGTTTTTTTTTCGCCTAAAGTATGACATGCATCATCCACCATTGGAGAGAATTAGTTCAGATTGTGTGGCGGCGGCCTAGGCTATGGAATAACTTGCCCTGGCATCCGTCTGTATTTGGGTTTTTATTTAAAACACCTTTTCCTGGCTTTTACTTTAAGTATCTTAAGAATTTATCGTAGCTTATTGTATCTATGGCTTTATGTTTTATTTGTATATTATTGTATTAACCTGTACAGTTTGTACCTTGGTTGTTTTAATGTGCTCTATAAATAAGTTTGTTGTTGTTGAGATTGCTTGTGTGTACAGAAAAATTATCACATTTTTTATTTGCATCATAGCTTAAGCAGCATCCCAGGAGTGGCAGCACTTTGAGACTAGTCTCTTCTTTAATTTTCAAGGAACTGCAGCTATTATTTTAACACCTCAGCATTTACTGTCTCATGAGTACACACGGGTATGCAAATTTTTTCTATTCTATTCGAGTTTCCACTTGATTTCTCACTGAAATCTGTGCTTTTTCAAACTCACACCATGCATAAACTGCAGTATGAAAAGCTGCATATCAATGTCTTTAATTTCATTCATTGTTTGTATGCTCAGTGATCTCTGCATGTAAACAATTTCATCACCATTAACAGGGTTGATGAAACCAACAGAGTCAAAATTTTATGCAGCTGCTAAAAATATCAGTGAGCTCATAAATATTAATATATAAGACTATAAACACAGTCTGTGATGTATAATCATGCCGCGTTTCGATCATTTAGGCTGAAGTGTGTTTTGGTGGTTTTGCTTCCTGGAAAAGTATGATAATAATAATTAAAGTATTAATGTGATTAGACCACAACACTGTGACAAAAACCTAAATTATGTGGCTACCTTGCTTCGCAGAACGAAGACGGTGTTGATGTGGGAGAGGATGCCATGAAAACTGAAGTCAATGTGAGGACGGACCAAAGAAAAAACTGAAGGGAGGATACAGGTACCAGGCTGGAGCTGGGGAATAAAATAACATATGTATATTTCAGTTACATGACATTAGAAATGATTGCTTTATTTGTATAATTAATTACTGCTGCATTCTGGCCATCCAAAAAGTCCAGTTGGTACTAAATTTGAGACAAATACAAGACCAACTAAAACATAATAAAGTGTTGAGTTTTGCATACAAATTCCACACCTGAGGCAGGACTCTGTAAATGGCGTTCCCACACTGTGTGAGCATCAGGTCTTTGTCAAACATGAGGTGGAACGGGAAGGCCTTGCAAAACGTGTACGGGCTGATTCGAGTCTCCTGTGTGCCGTTCTCCTCGAAGCCATCCAGGTCCTCGTAGAACGCCTCTTCCTCCGAGTCCTTCTCCTCGATCAGAAACTTGATGTGGTCGCACTCCTCGCTTTTCGGTTGGATCATCTGCATCAGATACAAGTTAAATAATCAAACAAATATTAATGTTATTGTTGCAAAACTGACATAATTAGATTGAACTACCATTAAACCTGTCTTGTTTTTAATTACATTTTTTACTCATGCAATATCTGCGTCATTAGTGTTATCACAATGATAATATTATTGACCTCAACTCTATTATTGTAGCATTAAGACAGTGTAAAATGACATTATTCAGTGGGTTTATGGGCATAAGGCATGCTGACGTCAAGCTGCTGTCTCTGCACCCTGTTGCCACAGCAACAGTGGCTAATATTTCCAGAAATTGGGTGTCACATTTGGAGCGTCTGCCATTTTCTGTTCTTTCATTACACACACAATTGCTGAAAAATATTATCCTGTCTGTACAATATGATTAGGTTTGGGAGAAAATGTCGCCCGGCTTATGAAACGAAGAGGAAACCCCAGCCAAAGTACAGAGGATGTCTTGGGAGAATAACATGCCACAGTTATTGGTGCGGCGTACTGGCTGTGATTTGTGACCTGCGCATTAACATACAAATAAAAACACCAATGATGTTTATCATATTGAGTCATTCATACTACTTTAGACAAAATCTGATTAGTAAATGGCAGAGTAAATGAGCCAAAGTAAAAAAACATGGACCCCTCCTCAAGATGAATTATCTAATAAACATGCAGTCAGTGGCCAATTTAAATTCATCCACAGTTTTCCACAGTTACATTAAAACCATTGAAGAAGAGAAAAAAACTCCCTGAAAGACTCCCAAGCTAGAGACACTATAACTTAGATCTAAAAATATCCTCTGACTCACAGACATTAGCCAAAAACTCACTGCTGAACTGCAGCTGTCACAGCGCAACACTGTTCCCATTTGGGTATTTTCGAACTTTCTGTTGTTTTATCTTCACATTATAACGTCTTCAATTATATTCTCAGACACAAGCACACACATTCTGACTCAAAATATTACAGAGACTAAAAAGCTTCATTGAAAGTTCAACAGAATAAATTAGGGAGGAACAGGGAAAAATGTGAAGTCATCTTCATTCATCACCAGAAGCAGAGCGAGCCGTTAGAGCTGCGGGTTCAGTGCGCACGAAGAAGGAACAAAAACCAAAAAAAAAAAAGCAGACCTTCATTTCGATCTCTGTTCCGTGGATTTGTTGAGCGACGGTTTTAATGATGCCAATCACAATGTCTTGCAGGCCTTCCCTCTCTGAGTAGTAGTGAAGAATCAGATTGTTCCCCTTTTCTGCGTCCGTGCAGCGGAATGATGGGGCCCTCATGCCGGGATAGATGGTACCGAGGTGGTCATGTAGAGCGTCCAAATTCTGAAATTTTAGATTGAAGATGAAATATGCAACTTTCAATTAGAGCACAGTTAATTAAAACCTGGCTGATGATTCTGTACATTATACATGAGACCTTAAAGAAGTCTTTAAAACAGAAGTAGTAGAGGCTGAGATACTCTAACTTTTAGTCCTGAGTATGGACTAAAAGTCAGAGTTTTTCTGTGAAAAATGACCCTAATGACACCCCTACGACATAATCGAGCTATTTTTTTTTTTCAGACTTGATAAAGCTGCTTCACTTATGACTAAACTAACATTTATAAGATAATACTTATACTTGATATATTTATATATGTGTAAAATCAGTGGAATGCCCCTTTTAATATTACAAATCATTGTAGTTTTACCATCCAACTCTGCTACATGCAAAGAGAAGAGAGCCTACCTGCAGGAATTCACGAACATTTGATCCCAGCACGCGCAGGATGGTGTCGTATCCCGACTCTTGGCAAAATTCAAAAAACATCTTCCCAAACAACTGCAAGATGTCTCCTGCATCGATCTCTGAAGTACAGGATGGATCCCATTAATATAATAATAATATAATATAATAAAATGTAATATATCATACGCTACATATAGTGTTATTTTTATTCTAATAATTACAAACAAAAACATGCTGTCACTTACTGAGAACTTTGCTCGCAGCAGCAACAAGGTCGTATGTTTTGGCATCTTCATATATGATTCTAACCAGGAACTGACCCTCGATATCAAGCTGAGCCTCCCTCCTGAAAACAAAGTGAAATCATCGCTCACGAGCTACAGCAAAAGTCACAGTACAAGTAAACAGTCATCAGGCAACCGATGGTTTTGCTTTCTTTGAATTGCTTTTGTATTGTTGCTAAAATCACAGAGGGACTTGAGTTTACAAACATAATTCAATAACAACTGTTGGGTCTTATGTTTGCCCAGTCAGTGTCAGCCATCTTGATTTATATTACAGTACGATAAAAAGGTTTCCATATTGCTTTTAAGTGGTTGTATAGTTTTAAAGCTTCACTGTTGAACAAATACAGATAATCAGGGTTAGATCTACTGTGGGTTCTTTGGTTAAAAAAAAAAAAAGCACAGCACCATGCTCAGAGTACACTTTGCTATTTATACATTTTACACTCCAATTTATACAAAATTGTCATAAAAACTTAATGAGGTTCTGATTACTACTGTTTAACTAAGAAAACAGAAATGATTTACAGGCCTGACGAGCAACCGCTATTTTATCAGAATGTGTAACAGCTGAAAAAACATACCGAGCCTTGAAAGCTTTCGTAAAGAAAATAAAAGTTCACTTTTGAATTATTCAGCTCAAAGTCTAAAAAACAGACCATACCTGACAAATAGTGCAAAAAAAGTTATCTCTGCAAATGAGTGACATTTGCAGAGATAACAAAAGATGCTGCAGAGAGCTGCACTTTTTTTGGTGGCTGAGGAATGACCACTTTGAGAACATTTACACAAGGCAGCTGCTGCTGGAGTTTTTTTTTTTATTATTTATTTCTTCTTTTTTTAGGCAGGGTCAAGTCTAGGGCAGCTAAGACTGAGCCAAACATTTCAACATGCTGAAAAAATGACACGTTATAATATTACAGTGGAAGACTGGAATTACATTCATTATACTGTATGTGTGTTTTTGTACCACATTCTCCTTCTGCATGATACCAAAGCAACACTAGTTTGCAGAGTGCAGTTAAGATACAACCTGTCAATGGTGGAATGTCAATAAATGAGTAAATAAACTCCAGTACTGTACTGTAAGCTCAAGCTCTGCTACCATTGAGGTCATGTCTTTAGTCCAACAAATAGGATTCATTATTCTCCCACCAGCTGTATTCTTTGCAGTCTGTAGTCCCTGTCCAGTGAAAAAACAAGTTTCTCATAATTTGGTGATTTAGAGTTTTTTAGTTACTTTGAAGAATAAAGTGTTACTTCATTGGTAGGTAAGATTCTCCTACTTCTTATGCTAAAAAACAAAATGCCGGAAAAGTTTAGGTTTTGGAGACTCGTGTTGGGAAATAAAAGTTGCTAAATAAAATTTAAACAGTTCAATAAATAGATCAATTGTTAAAAAGAAAATATGGAAGATATATTTGAGACTTGCACTTTACTTAAGTGCTATTTTTTTTTTTTTGTACTTTTGACCGCACATTTCAAAGAGAACAGATGTGCTTTTTACTCTACTACACTTATTTGACAGCTAGAATTAATAACTACTTTGCATATTTGTTTTTGTTTTTTACATACAAAACACAGACGGTAAAATACGGTACATTGTTTTAGATTAAACTTCCACATTAGTTCCACCATATTATCATATAATATAACACTTACAGGAAGCATTTTTCTACATAATTTGAACTTTTACTGGATATAAGTATATTTTGCTGATCATATTTTATTTTGAATGAGTATTTTTACATTCTTCTGTATAGTTCAGTATATTTACCTAAGATAAAAAAAACTATCTGAATACTTTTTTCCCCTATCCAACCTATCCAATCAGCATTAATACCAGCCAATTTTTAGGCTACAGTACAATTGTACTTTTTACTCCACTATCTTTATTCGACAGCTAGAGTTTTTTCACATGCAAAACATAGACATTTATATAAAATACTCAACCAGCTACAACACTAAAATTTTACTATCATATAGTATTACAGGGACAGGAACACTTGCAAGGAGTATGTTTCTACATATGGAGAACTTTTACTTTGGATGCTTGTAAGTACATTTTGCTGATCATACTTTACTTTGAATGCAGGAGTATTTTACATTGTTCTAATAGTACTTTTACTTAAGTAAACAGCATTAAACAACTGTAATATGTCCTATTTTAGACTACAGTACTATTACACTTTTTAGTCCACTGCATTTATTTGAAAGCTAGAGTTAATAACTACTTTGTGGAAATTTTATAAAATACAGTACAGATTAAACTACACCATTAGTCCCACCTCAAACGGCTACAACACTAAAATATTAGTATCACATACTGATAGTGTTATAACACTTACCGGGAGCATTTTTCTGCATAATGTGAACTTTTACTTTGGATAGTTACAGCACATTTTGCTGATCATACTTTATTTTGAATGCATGAGTACTTTTACCTAAATAAGCCCCAATAATCAACATTAAACAACTGTATTCTGGACTATTTTAGGCTACAATTATTTAAGCTGTTGACAAAAAGTGTTAGAGAATTTAAAATGTGACATTTTTTTTAAAACTCCATCTGAGTTTCAGTGTGAGTCTGCAGAGGATGAAGGTTAATCATTACAGTATAAGCAAATGTCTATCCCAGCTGGCAACACACAGACGATGAGTGTGAGCTCATAGTGAGCTGCTTGGCTCTGCAGTTAGCCCTGTGTTGTATCTCTGTTGAGGTCTGGTTGTTCCACACAGTGTAACCTATGATACTAACAGGGCCGAGTAGTAAACACATGATCCAGAAAAACTCACTTGATGTCTTCCCACACATCCGGGCCGTAATTCCTCAAAACGAGGAGCTCCAAGGCGTGATTCACAAAACCATACTGTAAATTTATGGCAAGAAAAAAATAGCAAGCAACGTAAATATTTTATATTTTTTCATGCAAGCAGACAGTTTTCCTTAGCTGTGTATGTTTTCACACGACCTGTTATATCCTTAAAGCACATTATAATGCTCAGTTCACCTGTTAATACACTAGCTCACTATAAACAGAGAATTAACGTCTAACGGCTACACAACGTCTACCCAACAGGAAATGTCAAACGCAAATACGCCATGTAGCGTGACAAACAGCCTGTTTTAGCAGCATTAAAACACAACACAAAACCTCTACATACGTACCATGATGATAGCAGCTCGTCTTTATCCTTATTTTTTAACCAAGAACCGTTCAATATGACACAACGCTCATCGTTTGGTACAGATGCTGCCGTGTGTCTTCGCGTCCATTCCCCCTTTTTTTCACCCGTCAGGGTGTAACTGACAGCGAGTCTGTCCAATAGCAGAGCAGATAGAGTCTTACGTAACCGATCTCTGACCAATGAGAACGAAGCTGCGTACTGTACAACCCGACGCTGGTGAACCAGAAAATCAGAGCAGGCGCCTGCATATGAGGTATTTAACATCATGTTTTATACACCATGAACTTAACCACTAATATTATCTGTAACGCAAAATAAGCTAATTACCTGCCTACTTGAGTAAAAGTAGCAATACTACAATGTAAAGCTGCATTTTAAGAAGTTAATTCAAGTCCTGAATTGCAAATTGTATGAAGTAAAAATACAGTATTATATAGCTGAATGTAACCTAAGAAACCTTTGAGAAGTCAAACTAATTCTGCATGATCTGTTTTATTATTGCATTTCTAGTATTGATCCTCAACATCTGGTGTTGAACATCTAAACAGGTCAAAGGGGAGCTTTTTTAAAGTCCACAAGCTTTATGGGTCGTTTAATCACTGAGAACACATATTAGAGACATATTAATAAGATTATCATATGTTTTTAATGTAAAATCTTAATCTCCTAAGTAATAAGTGACAGTAACTGACAGAAAATTTAATTTGGAGAATTAAAAAGTACAATAGTTAGCTCTGAAATGTCATTAAGTAAAAGTATAAAGTACCATAAGAGCTAGGCTTTAAGTGCCTCAAAGTTGTAATAACATATGTTATATATACTATATGTTCAGAACTTAAGTAAATGTACTTAGTTACTTTCCACAATTGCATATCATATCATGGTTTCAGTGGTGTGACTAGCCTCATTTAACATCACAAACCTTTTATATCACACACTTCGATGTTCTATACACTGTAGAATCACTTAAGTCTGTTAATGTCAATATTTATTGCGCTTTGATTACATTACAATAATGATTAAAGCACATCATTATGAGTGATAGTAGAACATTCATTGTATTCTTGTGTCATATTCCTGCTGTATAGGAAAGGAGTGCAATGAAACCAATGTAATAAATATAGTATAAACATGTGTACAGTGGCAGAAAAAAGTAAAAAATACATGTACATTACTTATATTAGGAAAATGCAATCTTGGAATGCTTAATGTCTAATAAATGGAAGTCTAAGTTACATGTTATTACAAATATATACTGAGTTGGAACCATAAACCTCTGGAAGAAATTATTAACATGTTAATTCATATTGATCCACATCCAAAGAAAAAAAAAAGCAGTAACTCTAAGCTGTGATCCTGCCTGTATAGTTCCCATAAGGCACCTGAATCTGCTCTCCTAAATCTTTGAATAACTTTCTCATTTGTTAACTTCTCCACTGAAACATGCAAAGCCAGTTCAGCTTTAATCTTGATCTCTTCTGCCGTACCAACAGGCCAAGATGCTTTAACAGGTACCTAGTCTGGACTGATGTGAATGGACCAGTTAGATATTTACAGGAAACAATCTTGATCAAATGAACCACTCTGTTTAGCAACATCACATTGAGGGTCAACAACCAAAAATGTATTTCTGTATCATATCAACATCATGATGATATATTTAAACTTCTTCACAGTAAACCAGAAGCTGCTATTGACTTGTTTTGAATATGGCCACATTTAGTGTATGTTTTACATATTTTGTACCTCTTAAATGTTAAAATGAGCACACAGTCTGAAAACCGTTAATTGACAGTGTAAATATATATACCACTTTTGGTATCATATAACTTTGCAGAGATGAGTCATTCTGGAAGAAAGAAATCAAGGAAGTGACTATTTCTCTCTGCTACAAATGGATAATTGTACAGAGACAAGACTCATGTTTGACAGCTCTGTAATTAAACAGCTGCGAGAGTTTGACTCATAGACAATATCATCAATATTTAAACAACCCAAACCAAAATATACAAGGTGTTCGCACTGTGTTCACTGGATACGTTTAGGTTTCATCACATCTAACTCTTTTTTTTTTTTTTTTTTTTTTTTGGGCTCTGCAGCAGCTTCACTTCATTTCAGAGTCAGTTTTGAAGTTTTGAAGGAGGCCTCCAAAAAGTAACAAACACCAGGGATGTCCTCTGGGAAGTTGGCCGGAAGCTCCTGTCTGCTCCTGGGAATGAAGACAAACTCTGGCCGATCCTTCAGCAATCTGGGACAAAGAGCATGCAAATAAAACATGAATCTCAAAACAATGTGGCAAATTATTTGACACAAGAGGAAACACACACTCTTCTAAAAGTTAAGTTTCCTGCCTGGAGCTTTTTTTTTTTTTTTTAGCTTCTCTGCAGCAAACATTTCTGGAAACAAATGATACCACACAGCACTGACTCATTAAAATGTAACAACTGTATATTTTAGGTGGCTGACATTTACTTGTTTTTGTATCCTTCAGTCATATAAAATGTTTTAAAGGGGAGTTAAGAGTTAGTGTTGTTAATCCAATGGATGATGCAAAAGCTATTTGCAACCTGGACCAGCTGTGTTACTTCACCTGTGGGTTGTAGGGCTGATGTTGGTTTTTCTAGGTTGGCTGCAAGATTCAAATTTGTTGGCCAATGTGACGTTGTTCCCGAAAAGGCAGTAGCGTGGCATCCTCACCCCAACTACACCAGCCAGTACTGAACCAGTGTGGAGGCCGATACGCATCTGGGGAAAAACAAAACATTCAGCATGTTTCAGGTATGCTTGTATTCATTTTAATTAATTTTGAGTGCATGAAAGGCATCTACTCCACTTATTAACCATAATATGATTGTAGATTTGGTTCTGGAACATAAATACAGCTCCTGTACTTGCTCAGGCATCTGTTTCACAAAATAAAAGTATTATTTTAAAGGATAAATCTGGTGGTGTTACACATTTTTCTTACTGACAACAAATCACTGGTAGCGCAGTGGAGTGATTTTATGAGTGAGTCTTTCTATTTACATTTGCATCATGAACACACATGCAAACCTTCACCGTTCTGCTATTATGGTGGTGGTAACATGCAAACACGCAACAAAAGCAGTGACGTTAAAAATCTACAAATTTGATTGTTTTCAGGCAAAAGAGGAGACGACATGAAAAAGCTGGAGGCTGGAACCGAACCCAGGCCACTGCAGCAAGGACACACACTCCACAAGGCAAGTCACCAGGGGGGAGAAACACGGGACCTATGTTATAAATTTTGCTGAGTTATGTACTTAAATTATCCCAAAATGTTTCCAATAAAAAACAGAGGAATACGTAATTTCTCTCTGGCAAGATTCCTACTTGCCTCTGGCAGATACATCGGGGAGTAAAGAAGAAAGACATAAATAAACGTAACAAAAATTAAACTTTAATAAATTTCCTCATCCATGAACGCGATTTATGCGTGACACACATCAGATAGATAGATAAAGACAACAACTCCCATGATCTTCACAACGTTATCAACCTACGTTTTTTCGTTACTGTTTTGATGTGAGAGACACCTAATGGCACAAAATTACATACTTTGAATGAATGGCAGCTCATAGTTTGGTGTGGGGATTCTCTGATTTCAAAGTAAAATAAGTAAAACTTTGTTTATATAAAACCCTTTCAACACGCACAATGCACATACGACCACAGAGCTACCAGACATTACTCAGATTACACCCTTGGAATTATAGAAAAGCCAACCTGGAGTCGTGGGTTTTTAAATGTTTGAAACAGACTGATATAATAGGAGGGGGGAGTTCAAATGGCTGGACTCTAAAGTAAGCAATAAAGTAGATCTTAATATGTTCCATTTATTTAATCTGGATTTATCGTACTATCAATTAAAAAACATGCCTGCTTTATAGTCAAATCCCTTTAAACGTCTTATAACTTGGACTAGAAACTTCTAATGGACTTTACTTTAGTGACAACAACTGTTCTGTAGAGTTAAGATCATTTATTTTAAAATGGAAACCTTTAAGACAACTGTTGCATGAAAACTCCTGTGCGTTGTTGGAAGTTACATCATCAAGCTGAATAATGAGAACAAAGCAGTACTTGACCCTCACCTGTATTTGTTCTCCAGTTGGTGTCATAACATCGTCTGAAAGCTCCATCATCTTTAAGGCCATGAGTGCTATTTGGACAGCATGAGTCTCGCTCTCCTTGTGTAAACCACCAGCTACACAATATGCATCACCAATGGTCTCCACCTGAATACAATGGATAATCTTTGAAATGATTTCTAACCTGGCAATTGACACAGAAGAAGCTGTTGTATTTAACCTGAAAGTTTAAACTTTATTAAAAATGTCAGGACAATAAACCTTTGGCAAAATGACAGATATGAAATGGATGATCATTAAATTCTCTTTACAATGTGACTTGTTCTCCATCTTGTAGTAGAAGACAAAGGGCAAAATACTGAGGAGTCATAAAACTTAAATTGTAATAGTACTTGATCCCTCGTTATATTAAAAAGTCCACAAGTGTTTTTTTTTCTTCTTCTTTTTCTTCTTTGTACATGTAAATCTGCACCGGAGAGCACTCAACAGCGATGTGGCAGAGACAAAGTGAAACTATTTTTAGGTTCATACATGTGGAGTGGAAACAGGGTCCTGAAGGAACCTCTGACTTCCTAGCGTTTTACGAGATATTTGTCAAACATGCTGCTCTCTCTGTTATGCTTCCGTGACACTTTGATTACATTATCCAACCTCCCTGTAGATTAGCAGCCTTTGGCACACACTAGGGTAGTTGGTTGAACTATAGTCTCAGTCTGGGTTTTGAACTTGTTAGGGAATAGTGTATTATTTTGCTACAAACTTGTAAAGGCTTATGCAAATTATTTCACTTCATGTACCCTATGATAGTACCTTATGTACTATGAAGTACTGTAGTTTTATAAACGTTTCTCAATGTTTTTTGGGTTTTTTTTCCAGTATTGTCAGCAGCTACAGTTAGCTTCGAAAAACAATCAATTAAAAGGCAGATTTTGTCTTTATTGAGCCACCGGCTGGGCCATAGCTGCTGTACCACTGAGGACATCGAGGTCATGTCCTTTATAATGCTGATGGGACTTTGAGGAGGTTTTTTTATATTTTTTAAGGCTAACTATTCAAATCAATCAGAATATAACAAAAAATTAATAGACGTCATTGTATTCTTCATCACAGTTACATAACTGGCAGTGTAGAGACGGCAAATTAATTTTCAGCTCTACGGAAAGTATATAATTCAACCATTAAATTAATCAATGCAATCTGAAATGATGTGATTTCTTAAAATAATCTGGGTACAGGGAGAGCTGACTGTCAATATATCTGTTAAAATGACACCATTATTTATTTAAGAGTGAAAGGACAATTTCAATGTGGTAAAAAGTCTAAAAATATTGTCACTTTCTCTTGAATTGTGTGTTAAATTTGACTTAGTGTTCTATGATGTTTTTTGCCATAAGAAACATAATAATACTTTGACATAATGCCAAAATTTTTTACCTGGGATCTTATTTGCAAAACAGATCTTAAATATAAGTTATACAGAAAAACAGGTATACATAGTTATTTATAAAACCTTACTTTGGTGTGAAAGGAAAGTCTAGACCTGATGTAAGCGATATTCCTGCTGGTTATTTGGGAGTATTGCAGTGTGATAGGAATTATCAATTAAAGGTGTGTAATTGCCAGACACAAGGTGTTTTGAATTAAAAACAGAATGGGATGTCCTATATGTAGTGTGTTAAATTAGAAACCCACTGTTTAGTCCTCCTATAATATGTGTTGCCAGGCTTCAGTCAACTTGTCGTGATCACATCTTCCAAAAAAGTTTGCCTTTCTCTTTTGGTTCATGGTTATTCCTGGTAAATACTCATTTGTCCTAGCCTTATATAAGTGAAAATCACTGATTGTCACCAATTTTAAGTTAGGCTTCTCAGATCATGCGCAAGCAAAGTTTATTATGCTCAGTAACTTTGATGAATTGATCGTAAGCTCACTGTCGGAAACGATCTTAAGAGTAAGCATAAACCTAAGAACATTTTTATAAATGAGCCCCCTGCTAGTTTCTTGACGTTTGATATAAAACCTAAATGGTTTGTTTACATTTTAACATTTTGTGACAATAATGTGCGAGTGTAACTGTCTAATGTCAGATACTTCTAAAATGTCTCATGACTAGTCTCAGCAGTGGCTGCAGTTAAAAAAAACACACTGAAGCACAGGCTAAAGCTCCAGCAAATCAAACCAATGCTCAACAACATGCTCTTATGTTCCATTAACTTACCTTATAAACATCAAGCTCTCCACAGTGGTGGTCAAACCTGGTGTACAACTCATTGAGCATGGTGATCACTTGCATTGGGGTACAGTGTGAGCAAACAGCCGTGAAACCCACAATGTCAGAGAAGAGCATCGTAACTCGCTCAAACTTCTTGGCCTGGACCGTTTGGCCCTGCCACAGCTGCTGTGCCACAGTGCCAGGGAAGATGGAGAAGAGGAGGTCCACTGTCTTCTTCTTCTCCTCCTCCAGTGCCTGGTGAGCATGCTCCAAGGCAGCCTTAGCCTTCCCCAGACGCTTCTTCAAACCATCCTGAGCTTTGGCCTGCTCGCCAACCAGAACTACGTCACGCAATGCGTTATGAATAGGGATGTCTGACAAGTAGAGGCCGCGGCCCGTTAGCTCCTCCAGCTTGTCCACACATGGCGAGCCCAGGAACAAGATGACGTTGGACTCTGAAACGTAGATCATCTGACCTTTAAGGTCCATGAGCTGAAAGGAAAGAATCAGATGGTGAGTGGAGTCACGTACCTAAACAGCCTGTCCTCGTAGCTCAATGACTTTTTTTTTTTTTTAAAAGAAGATTGATTAGGATTACTGTGAAGGCTACATACTGAAGCAAAAATCTGTTATTATCTCCTTAAAGTACAAATTTCCCAGGAGGACAGGGAAAAATAACTTTTCCTTTCTCTTAGTGGCATCTGTGTATTTGTAAAGATACAATTTATATATAAAGAAACTGCCTCAACACATATGCAGACACAAAATTTGACATGAAAGGCAAACAGCTGTCTGTCAGCCACATCAGTAAACAAAGTCAAAAGGTTTATTTACATTCCAGCTAAACAAAAAATCCCATCGAACCCAAGTACATTTATTACTTGCCACTGTCAGAACATCTCAACTATTGGAAGGATTGCCTTGAACAGACATTCATGGTTCCCAGAGGATGAAACCTCCTGACTTTGGTGATCCTTTGACTTTTAGAACCACCATGAAGTTGACATTCGTGTGAAATGTCGCGAAAACTGTTGCGCGGATTATCATGAAATCTGGAGCAGACATTCATCTTTGCAAACTTAGATGATCCCCTGACAATTCTTAGAGCACCATTATGAGGTCAAAATCTGTCCAGTACTTTTTACCTTAGGAATAAGCAACATTCCCATCAGCCTCAACTGTACATTGTACAGCTAATTTGGAAACATTAACATGCTAATACCTTAAACTAATCAGTGTTTAGTGCTACTTTGATTGTTAGCAAATGCGAACTTAAATACACAAGCCATGAAAAAAATACGAGTTTCTCATTTAATGGAAGTATATAAGAATCTGTATTCATACCAAAGACTGTATTTTGAGGTTTTTAGAAGCACATACTTCCTACCACCCAAATTTCTTATTCTTATTATTATGACACCACCCTTGTGCCAGTTATTACATTTACTTCACCATGACTGCTACAGATTAATACATATTTTTAGCACTCTAACAGTTTTTACTATTACCGCCTGACAGAGCCACAAGCATAGCTGTAGTGTTCTTCACAGTAGCTATAGGTACAATAAACATCTACAGGTCTTTGTTGAACGTTGAACGTTCTGTTGACATTTCAGTCATGTTCGTGCTTAGTTGGCTCGTCGTACATCATAAACCAAAGATGGAAAGAACTTTTACCTGTTTTAATTAGACTCTGTGGATACTAATATTAAAAGTGCCACTGGAAGACTATAGTTATAGTAAATGGAAGCATCTCCGACTCAGTGTCATTAGTCATTATACCACTGCCACGTTTACTCCACTTTTTTTTTTCTTTTTCTTTTTTTTGCTGTGCACCCTCACATAAATAGCACGAGCATGGCTGTGCCTTTGATGGTTGAAATGGTTTGACATTTGCTTCTGATCTCCGCTGGGGGTATAATGTTGATCTCTACCTCAGGCCAAGTGCACCCAAGTCCACCACTAATAAGCTCGACTGCATATAAACAGCCTGAATTTTTCCCCTCTTACTTGATTTTATATGAAGACATGACCGGAAGACCTTTTCCGCCTCATTAGTCAGTGACGTCAACATACCTTCCCTGTGTTATCTGTGGTGGAGACTCCATGCTTGATCCGAATGATAAACTGTGTGTTCAGCATGGTCAGGATACCTTGAAAGGTACATTTGATCTGGGGGGAGACAATGGAGAAGTGTTCTTGGAAGGTAGTAGACCGCCTCAATCCATCTTTCCTGGTCAGTCTCTTCCTGAGCCCGTGTCCTATTTGTACCAGAACCAAATCCTGGTCCAGGATCAGATGGAAAGGGAAGATGGTGGAGAACAGAGAGGTAGGAAGGGTCCCAGCTGAGGTAGCCCGCAGCGGACTGGGGCTCAGATTTTTAGCATCCTTAACTACAACTGTGTACAGAAGACTAGGCTGTGGGCTTGACTGCAAGATGCTGTCTTTAGCACTGGGGGGGTCCATCAACACATCCACAGTGGTGTGATACAGCAGGCGGGCAGCAGCTTTGATGACTCCAGGGAAAAAGAGCTCAGTGGTCGGGCGGGGGTTGAAGAAATAGACAGTAAGCAGACCCAAATCTTTGTCTAAGCACAGTACCGAAGGTTCGTTTACACAATCCTCTCTGTCCGGGTTGGGCAGCGTGCTGCTCTGTTTCAACAAGACATTGAAGCTGTTGAGGAAGTCGTGGAGAGCTCCCCCCACCACCCTCAAAATGTGTCCGTCCTCCTCATAACACATGTTGAAGAGCTCCTCGCCAAGAGCTACTCTCAGAGCTTCCATCTGGATTGCTGTCGGAAACATGAAGGGAAACAGGTGAAGCCCACAATACACAAAAATGATTTTAAATAGAAATTACGTATTTCATAATTTGAGCTTCAGATTTACCTGTTTTGGATGAGTAAATGTTCATCATTTCCACTAAATGCTCTGGTTCATCACTGCAACTCTGATAGTCTGTGCAGCAGATTATTGGACTGGAAAAACAAATATCAATGTCAGACACATAAATCAGTGCTCAGTGGACCGTATTTTTTGCACAGTCACTGAAATATATCAGACTGGAGTTGCAACTACCTATTATTATTAGTTAATCTGTCAAATATATTCTCAATTAATTCATAGTTTTGCCTAGAAAAAGTGAAAACATGTGTTACAATTTCCCAAAGCGCAAATCTTCTCCAACAAAACCAAAATATATTCAGTTTAATGTCATATTCGCACATAAAAAGCAGCGGATTCTCATGTTTGAGAAGATGAAACAAATGTTTTTGGCATTTTTGCTATTTGCTGATCAGCTAACAGATAAATCGACAAATTGTTTTAGCTCTATATCAGACAGCGAATGTTTCATCGTCTGCTTGCTATTTTTTTCAGCAGATTTGTAGGGGATTTCTCTCCATCTGCAGGTATCCATAGCAGCCTGAGTCTGCATGGCACCTCATTGTTGTCATCATCTTTATTATCAGTCTAGAAGTGAGAATAGCAAGAGATATTTATAATGCTTAAAGGTCCAAATGAGGTGTAACATCCGTAACATCTGTATTGTTTTTACGATGCATACTGTGGTGTTAGTGGTGGTGGTACAGGCCTGTCATTTACAGCAGCAGTCTGGGAGGACTAGTGTTGTTATTGATGTCTTAGTGTCAGCTGTATTTAAGAAAACACACACGTGTTACCTCTCAGAGTCCCTGGTGTGATCTGACCGTCTCATCATTCGTTGGAGGGCAGTGTGCAGCCTTTGAAACTGTATGACAAAGTGTGGAGCTAGTTAAAGGTCATCGTCTGGCAAGACTTGACAGCAGCTTTAATTATCGGAGCTCCCACAAATTAAAAAAACAAAACAAAACATAACAGCAGGATTTTCGTGTCTTTATCTCAAGTGCATAAACAGGCATGGTGGCGGAGGTGCGAGAAAAACTATTTTAATTGTCATACATCTGTAAATATAAAACATACTGTAATAGTTGCATGGTTAATAAATGTTTTTTCTTACTCACCTCGGGACATGCCAATTTTCGGATGCTCTCTCCAAGTGAATTCAGGTTAACTTTGGCTCTGCTTGTCTTCTGTTGAGGTAGATCCTCACCTATTTTTCCAGGCACGTCCTTAGAAATAGGCAATAAATCCGCGGCGTCAGTTGAGCGCTCCTCAAAGTCTCCCAGCTCATTATTTTTGGCGCTGCTGGAGAAAGGACACTCTCCTGATATCTTCAGTTCTTTCAGCTTCGCGCAGAACATTTTCCCCCCTCGCTGTAAATCTCTGTGAAGCTCTTTCTCTCTCTCTGTCTGTCTCTCTTATCTAATTTCTAAGGGGGGAGACAGTCCTGGTCGAGCAGCTGCGGTCTCTGGGAGAAATTCCATCATCTGGTGTGCTCATCCAGGGTACCTTCCTCCTCCTCTCGACGCGCTGATTCAAATGATCAGCACCAAAAGCAAGAGACCACATACAATATTCATTGAAAACTGCACGGGCAAATGATGGCAGGGAACTATCATTGCCCAAAAGCCAATGAGAAACTGGGGAAAAAAGAGCAGTAGGCCAATCCATGCGCAAGTGGGGCTGGTGTAGCTGAGCAACCTATCAGCAAGGAGAAATTATTTCCAGGCGACTCCTCGCATGCAATGCACTTTTTTTTTTTATCTAGAGCAGCCTTTGGACTGAGTCCCATCATATGAAGCTGGTTCCCCCCATAAAAGAATAATCATATTTCTATTATATTGACTCACTACTTCAAGTGCACGTGTCTGTGGGGCTTAGTGATGTGTTTGTAGCCTTTATGTGATATTGATTTTCCCACTATATTCCCCCAGAGTACTAATAATTTATGCTTTTTATTTGATATGATTCCATTTCATATACAAACACTTATATATCTCTACATTACACCTTTTCTGCTGATATACTCTTAAAAAATATTTATATATTGATGCCTGGATTTAGGACTTTATTTAGGGTTATAAATGGCATGGTTCCACCATTAAGCGCTCAACCGGAAACACTCAGAAGGTTCACAAAGTCTTCTCTGAGAGGGGATTGTGTAATCCTTTACAGGACTAGCCAGTCTTGCTTCTTTGTTAAAGATCTTCTCAAAAAAAAACTGGTAAAGTCCTCTGAAAAGTCCTGAAGACGCCTAATCCACACAATAGTTGCTTTTGTAGGGCAACTACTGATTATTTTCATTGTCAATTAATTTTCCAAATACCTTGTTGATTGAGTGATTGTTTGGTTAATAAAACATCCCAGATCCCAGGATCACATTACCTGTTTTGGTTGAACAACAGTTTGAAACCCAAAGAATTTCCTTTCCTTTAAAGGTAACAGTTTAAAAGTTAAAGGGCAGCTCCACTGATTTTACACATCAAAGTCTCTTTACAGGTAGTACTACTGTATATGGGAAATGTATGACGTCAAAGGGCAAGGTTTCAAACAACAACTTCAACAACTGGTGCACATGTGAAGCGGGGCAGTGTGCGCTACTCAGATATGATTAGCCTGCTGTGCTACTGGATAAGGAGGGAAAAAAGCCGATAAAAACTAGAGGTTTTGGGTTCACAACAATGTTGTGAATATCAGCACCTCTTCCATGTGTTGGTAAAATCAACCTCCTGTCTGCATTTGCCATTGTCCCAAAACAGGGAAGAAGTGGGAAAGTAGTAAAGTCCACCTCTTGCTTGATTTGATTGGCTGTCTTGTCCGAGCGTGACACTGATGAGTGGTGCGACTCCACAGTTGAGAATATCTAAACCTTTATGCTCTGCATGTGGGTCATACCATGGGGTTTGCTTGTGACACATCTTGTTGTGATCGCCTTCTCAAACCTTTTGTTGCTCCATGAGGGAGCTGTGCATAAATCTGATAAATTGCCTCATGTGATGTCACTTGAGTCAATGTCATTTGGGGCTGAAGACTACAAGTTTGAAAAAAATGACAAAAATCTGTGGGGGTGGACTTACAAAGAGGTGAGCTTAGCAGACCTCTGTAGCCTGCTCCTCACCTATGCTCGAGATAATGTTAGCTGCTAGTAGCTCAACACAGTTGCGTTGCATTATGGGTAACGTATGCTTCAGATTGTGACAAGAATAAAATGATATCTTACAGCTGTGCCTCTTAACTCTGTGCTGCATTTCTTATGTGCTGACTTACATTCAAACTACATATGTTAGTATCATATTTAGATTGTTAACCTTCATCTGTCTTATTGCTTCATGCTGCATTTACAAAATGTGGTACAAAATGTGAGTAACAGTATATCTCATCTGTGCTTTGCTTCATATTGCCTCTCATTACTGCTGACACTGAATAGTGGATGTTATTGCAATAATGTTTTGTGCTGCTTCTTATTGCTCTGCAGAGTTTGTGTACTATCTTTCGCATACAGTATGTTTGTATTTCTTAACTTGTCACTTCAGTGGTTTTCGAACATCCTCCGAAAAACTTCAGCTAACCAGCAAACACTGGAACGTTTACAGAAACTTTAATTAATGTGCTTTATCCTTATAAGCAAATGAAATAAAATAATACTAACCACAACATTTTCTACACTTATCACGCTCTGATATATCACAGAAAACAGTGTGTTTAAGAGCAACAAAGTGAATCAGATTTATTTCACTTAAGACTGTTCAGGAAATGGCTATGTGATGATTATACATGTCGGGTGATCATTTATAAAACTCTTGTCAAAAATAGATTTTATTGGCCATGATGAGGCTGCAGCACTGCTTGTTTCCCTTGTTTGGTCTGAAAAGAACATTTTCATCGTCAAACATAATAAATCCATTTCAGAGCTTAAATAATGAACAGCTTTGTCATTTGGGAATTTTCTCATTTCTTACAGGATAACTCCGGACGAGCGCGCTGCTTACATTGGCTATCTTTCAAGAACAAGGCTCAGGATGTTGCTACCACATGACAACAAAAAAGTTTATAGGTTGGAGATTAAAGAAGGAATCCAGAGTGGCCACCAACAAGGCAAATCATTGAACGGTTGTTGTTTTTTCTTAAAATATTTGGCTCAATGACAACTTTCATTTACATTTTAAATATAGTTTTTCATAAATCTGTTGTATAAAACTATATAAATCACAAATATTTAAATTGGACGTTGGAACATCTCATAAAAATAAAACACCTGCATCAATAGAGGACAGCTACTGCACTGGACTGATTGAACTGCACAAGGTGCTGAAATTAAGTCTATTAAGCCTACCAGATAAATTATACATACAAATGAATAAATCCACTTCAAACACAGTTTTGATCTCCCGAACAAAAAGGTGGCAGTCGATCAGAAACGATGCAGTGATGACAGCATTTTTCCCTCTTAAATTAATTACAATAAACCAAACAGGCTAATTGCTGACTCCTGGTTTAGGCTGTTGGACTTCTTTAATCTTTAAAATATCATCATAGCCTATTGAACATATTTGATAGAAATCATGTTTGTATTGTTATGAGTAGAATCTCCTTTAGACAAGGGATTTAGGGGAAGTTCATTGAGCAATTCACTTTAAGCTCTTTACGGTAACTCAACCTGTTTTGAGCTCATCGTCAGCAGATGAGAGGGTTAACTGTAAAACTTTAAAGCTCCTGTATCTAAATGTAAGGGTCCTGTCAAACAAGCTTACCTTTAAAGGTCAACTCACTGAGCTGATAAAGGTTGTTTAACATCTTGCGTCTTTGAAGGCATATTAAAAACGACGTCTTCTTTTTACAAGCACATTTGACTGAAAGTACAAGATGATGAAGAGCAGATAAATGAGGTGAGGTACCATCATTCCTCATGCACACTTATTTCATTATTTCATTTGACAGTGAAATACTGTAGTCACATGACTATATGACAGAAATACACATGATTCAAGAGGCAAATGCAAATGGACTTGAAGCATATCTTAAAGGCTCTCCTCAGGTCTTAGTGACCCATCTGCCACCACAGAGGTGACAGCTGTTATTGCCGCCTCTCACCAGCACCCAGGGGAGATGGCACTAACTGCACTGGCATGAACAGACTTTTTTTTTTTGTCATGATTATCCACAACATGGACCTTCTGATCTGTGTCAAGGTGGGAGAGAAAAAGTCTTTTAGTTGTAATCTTGGCTTTGTGTTGCTTTATGCCTTATTGTTGTTGTTTTTTCTTAGAGGTGAAGAGGAGAGCTGAAGGAGGTCATAAGGGACTCTGAAGCACCTTTCCTGCAAAATGAGGAGCATTGAGTATCAGGCCATGGAGAAATTGGTTGAAAATGGTTGAATATTTCACTCTGATTCTCCTCCTATGTAGGGATTAGAGAGAGAGCTGCAAGATCTGCATCAACAGAAAGAAGAGGACACAACATCTTTATTGGATTGCTGCTCACAGAACTGAGCCAAAGTTGACCTTCAACTGTTGCTGTTAGGTGGATTTTGGTTGTCAGGATGTAGGTAAGGAGGAGGAAGCTCTCATCCAGGGCTGCAAGGAAATAAAAAGAGATCCTGGATACAACATAAAAGAGAGAAAGTGTGTACAAGAAGAAAAAGAAGCAAGAACATCTGACAGCCTCTTTGTTCTGACAGACAGTCATAAAAACTGTCACAGTTAAAGGTTCTGCATTCAAAATCTTACATAAGTAAAAGTACATAAGTATTATCAGCAAAATATAAAAGTATTGAGAGTAAAAGCAGTCATTGTGCAGCATAATTTCACATAATATCTTCAGTATGACCACTAACTAAAGCTGTCCAATAAATGTAGTAAAAACATTTGCCTCTGAAATATAGAGCATAAAGGAGCATAATGTGGAATTACTCAAGTAAAAGTACCTCCAAACTATACTATACTAAGTACAATACTTGAGTGACTGTACGTACCCACTCTGGCATAATGTTGAACAGTTTATTTTCTCTTATCTATTTGTCTCTCAGGTGTTGCCCTGCGGTGAACACATTATGACTGAGGACCACCATCCAGAGCTCATGCCTCAGTAAGAGACCAATGGTGTGAAGCTGAGGTCATTTGATCCAGAGGCAAACGATGTGTATGTTAAATCTAAATATTTCCACAGGCCGCCATGTTCCGCTGTTAATCGCCCTGCTGTTCTCTGCTATTTGTGGAGAAGATGAAATAAAATAAATAATGATAATAAACACCCGCAGCAGCCATTGTTATTATCGTTAATTCCCACTGTTTTTGTACTTTCCTTTGCTCTCCCTCTTCCCCTCATATCCTTACACCCACATACACACAGATACAGTTACATGTGTGCATAGTACAACAAGAAATCTAACTATATTTATCTAATTTTACTCCAGTATGTGAATTAAGTTTATCTGTATTTTCTGTTTTATTTTGTTTGTTGTTGTTTCTTTCTTTCCTTGCCTCGTCTCTCATGTGACTTCCTGTTAATCACTCGTCTCACACTTTTCAGTTGAAAAACAACAAACAACAGTACATTGATATTATCTAATGAAAACCTCATCCCATGTGGGACATTTAATCTTCCACTGATGCAAAAACATGCAAAATTCTCCATGACGGCAGTGTATATCGGCTTACGTGGTCTGTTCTAAGCAAATAACTAGATTTTAATAAACGAGATTCCTCTTTTAGCTGTGAAAGACTTTGAAGTTTATCTGTGTTTATCTTTAAAAATAACAGTTTTGTATGAAGTTCTGTATGAACTTATGAGTGCTTGGCTATTGTTTTAAAACAGATTTGAAAAATTGTGATCATCTACCTTTAAAAAAACATTAAAAAAGATATATTCACCCCTATCATGTCAGAAACAAACAAACAAAAAGGTTCAAGATACATCTACTGACTGCCATAACGATTAAATTATAAAGAGCTATATGTTGCCAAAACATTGTAAAAGCTGAAGTGCGTTAACCCTGAAAATAATACACTTTCACTTGGCTGTCACACTTGCACAAATATTATTTTTACATATATGTATATAACTGCTTTCTCTGTATTATTGTTACATCCCGCCATCTGTCATTTAGTCACATATATTACACAACCAAATGAATCCAAGTATAAACTTTGCTTATGTCCATATGATGCATGTGCATTTGTAATGTGAGTTTCCATAGTGCCTGCCATATCAGTCCCTGCACACACTCTTCCAAAGATCCTTAATACTCTGTTTATGATACACAGAGAGATAGCTAATCTCATCACAAATCAAGCCCAGCACACCAAATCCACAGGAACTTAGCAGCTATGACATCAGACAGTTACAATGCACAGCATATACTCTGGCTACACTCAGTCTAACATGAACACACTTTTTTTCATTCAGCCACATAAAGACCTTTAATAGATGCTTACAGTAAATCTTCTTTAGTAATGCTGCGTTTATGCACTTGAACAGATTTACCACTGCAGGTCAATGTTTTCTTTAATGGTTATTTCCAAAAAAATGTTATTCAAGTGAAGGTACAATAAAATGCAGCCAATTCTCCTGTACGTTTGTAAGTGCTAATACTACAAGCCAGACATCTACATTGGGTCTGTTAACTATGTCTTCTACAGCGAGACGATTGGTTTTAAATGGAGGATCGTTTCAGATCCTTTTCCCAGTAATCCTAACAAACCCTTGATGATTTTATCCAGAAGCAATCTTAGAACAAAACATGACCTCATTTTCAACTCTGCTTCCGGGCATGTGCTTTATTTGACTTTGTAATAATGAAGAAGAACCATTAATAAGTTTGAACATATTAAGGTCTAACAGGGCTGTAGTCTGTTCCAGATACTCATGTAGTTTACCCATAATTCATATGCTGTTCATTATGAACCAGTACTTTATTTTACAAAATGTATTTTTCTTATTATGATCAAAGAGTTTCTGTGTTGATGATTGCTACAAACAATAATATCCTTCTGTAAGCATTACAGCCACATACAGTATCTCTATGTGTCCACTCACCCTGCCTGGCCTAGCACGCATGGCTGCCATGTAATAGCCTCAGGCAGACAGGCAATGCACCGCCAAGAAACGGGTTTCACTGTTTTACTGTGTATTCAATGTGATTATTTGCACTCTCACTGTATTCTTTATTCTTGCAAAAGAAATAACTATAAAACCCAAATAAATAGCTGAATAAAAATATAGGGAAAATATAAGAATGTTGACGGATGTTTTTATGTGTTGCATAAGACGGGTGACATGGGCACTGATGCTAGAATAATTAGATATAGTATGCATCACTCAATCCTAGTAAAGCAGGACCTGCATCAGGGAGCACTCACAAACACCACCACTACAGGAGGGATTATAGTACACTCATTAACAATGAGCAGCACGAGTGATTGAAGCTATAGTGCCTATAGTAGCTTTTATTATTAGTTGTAATATTTATTAAATGTAGACTTAACCTTTTCCCACTGTCAATCTGGCATTGTTTATTTTTTCACTGGCTCCCTCACATTACAGTATTAAACTATCATGAAAGAAGAACAATAGAGGACCAAAAATATCTTTTGTTATTATGCTCATATAATGTGTAATACTCATTATTCAGTCTGTTAATATGGTAAACACAGAATCTTATTAGTATTTTTTTTAATCTATGTACACAAATGTAGAGCTTTAGCCAACTGTCTCAGGAAATCTGTGTTGTACATGCAGAGACTGAAAGTTTGAAGATGAACCAATGTTTTTTTTAAGAGTTTTAATTAAGATGAAAACTACAATGAGACACGATTTAGTTGCAAAAACACAGAACAGAAAAAAACAAACAAACAATGTAACTCCACTACAAAAGATGTGACCACAGTAATCTTGTAACTGTAGTTCCAGAATACATCCACCTCCTCAGGCCTTTAAAACCCTTCTTCTATAATAATCTAATCCAATTTGACACTATGAAAATATCCCACTATGCATTCAAAACCTCACTTAAGTAAAATTATTATCAGCAAAATTTACTACAGAGGTCAAAGTACTCAAGTACTCATAGTTTTTCTAATATATAAGATGTTTTTGGATTGATATTACTGCTTCATTAATGTATATGTATATTATTTTACTGCTGTAGTTGTTTAAAGTGGTGCGAATCCACTACTACTTATATATGGTTAGGTAGTTAGCAGCTATGAATCAAATTCTATAAGATGATCATATTTTGTGAGTTTTTCCTGATTTTGTAATAATTTATTTCGTTTAAGAAGTAGGTGAATTTTCTCAACCTATAAAGGAACACTTAATCATTCAGTTAATCAGAAGAATCTAATTATATCACTTAGTTTATTGTTATAGATAGTACAATATTTGCCTCTGAGATGTAGTGGAGCAGAAGAGCTTTGTAAGAGACAGCACTTGAGTGATGTACCTAATTACACTGACACCACAAACCAACAGCTGTTCTCCAGCGAGGTTTTCCAAATTACGAGTTACAGTGAATGTACCATGAGTGGGCGTGGTCAGTGTGGACCAATAGGATGCAGCAGCCAGAGACACGTCGATTGTTTCGTACATCAGACATGTCAGCCCGCAGGTAGAGACAGCAGCAGGTAGCTCACTGACTTTACTGGACTGAACTCCACGATGGTGAGTTAACAGAGTGTTTACAGTCTGTGTTTCTTCATGTCCAGCTTCAGATTACAGTCAGCTCGCTGTTAGCTCGTATGCTAGCACGCTGACAGCTAACAGCGGCTCGTGTGTTCCTCGTTAGCAGTCAGTGAGACCTCAAACATGGTTAACGGTTAAAATCTGTCAGCTGCGTCTCTTTCAGACTACTAACTCCTCTTGTGTTATCTCAGGTTGTTGCTGACTCTCAGTGCTCCGACACAGGGACCATCCTTCGTGTCAGGGGCCCGCTGGAGTTCACATGTCAGCTGGACAGCACAGATGGTGCGTTCACGGACCTTTTACTGCAATATATTTTGACTTGGTGGTTCTCAAAGTAGGATACCATTAAAGATTTAGTAGGGTCACAGCATGATTTGGGTGGCTATTTTGTTCACAGGGTTTACTTTCCTTGCTACTTTGTCCTTTGATGATGCACCATTTATCTGTTACTAAGTATTATCAGAAGAAAATATCCACATACTTTCCTAACAGTACCTGCAGGACCATAGCCCAGAAAATACCAAATACCCCAGTGTAACCACACCTACCATGAGCAATCTTTTCCACCAACTGTTTGTTAAATGTTCATTCTATATACATTTAACTTTTTGGTAAATGTACTGGACTTATATAGCACCTTTCTGGTCTTCTGACCACTCAAAGCACTTTTACACTACATATCTCATTCACCTTCTCATTCACACACATTCATACACCGATGGCACAGCCTTCAGGAGCAATTTGGGGGGTTCAGTATCTTGCTCAAGGTCACTTCGACATGTAGATTGGAGGAGCCCGGGATCGAGCCGCCCCTTTTTGTCAAACTGATTTTCCTACATGATTGCCCTAATGTAGAAATAATATTTGTGGAAAAGTAGGAAATCCCATGATTTGAATTAACTAGCTTGTCCTTAATCAGTCTTAAAAATGTATGTGTAATTGTGGAATATAAACTTCGAGTATAGAATGCAAACTCCTCCTTCTCGAAACATTAAAATTCCCGGAAAACAAAGCAAAGGACGTAAATTTGGTGTCCTCATTTGTAGGTTCAACTCTGTTTCCTGGAAGTCTGCTCTACCTAGAGGCAGGTGCAGAGCAGAGTAGACAGTAAACCATAGTAAAATGCTGATGGTAGGATAATAGTTGTAGTTATTAGATAGAGATGAATTAATTTTGTGCAGTACAAATAAAAAGATATGCACTGTTAAAGTTGACTAATAAATAAAATACATTAAAAAATCATATGGAAGCAAGAATAAAACAATACCAGCAGGATATAAAATATAATATCATAACAGTGTAGCAATGGTAAAGGTCTAATATTGTCTGTCTGTCTTCTTTCAGCGCCGCTCATACACAAAGTAATCTCGAGAACATTTCAGACGCTTCGCTCTCAGGTGAAATCTGAATCCTGTGTTCTAACCATCTGTGACAGTCCCGTTATTATTTGGCCAAACAGAGGCGTTCATGCAACACCTGAAGAAATCTCTCCAGACACACTGTGTGAAGACTTACATCAATGGATACAGTACGTTTTTTAAAATATTTTCTTTGTTATTGTTTGGCTGAATTGTAATTTTTTATGTATTTGTTTCAGGACAGAGGAACAGGAGAGTGCTGGCAAGAGATCTGCAAAAAAGAAAAGCAAAAAAAGTTCAGCAGTGGTATGTACATGTTTTGAATATGGAGATTATTGGACGAGTTTTCTGTAGTGATAGTGATTTTTTTTTAACTTTTTTAAATTTTCACCATGTAAACCAGGTAAGTATCTGACATAACATCTTAGAAATTTGCATAGTATGAAAATTTAAAATGTAAGAAAAGTGAAAAATATTATAGTTTCCCAGAAACCACAGTGACACAGTGACACCTTCACATTTCCTGTTTTATGTGACCACCAGTTCAGAATCCAAAGATATCTGGTTTCTTTTAATAACAAAAATGGCATTATAGCAGAGGATGGTTTGCGTGTATCAACCTCTGGGTACTAGACCCAGCGCGTTAATGCTACACCACACTGCTATTCACCCCAGATGGGACTCGAACCCACAATCCCTGGCTTAGGAGGCCAGTGCCTTATCCGTTAGGCCACTGGGGCTTCTGCAACTGCTGTGGGGGGGCATTGTCCACGAGTCAGTGTTCAGTTGTGGTAACACCGGCACTGTTGTCCCTTTTTAAGTCCATTTTCTATGTACAGATAGCATCTTTTGTGTAATGGAAAATCAGGGGATCATGAACATTGTTCATTGTTGGCTACACAGCACATTAATTGTTTAGTCTAAAGATCAAGTCAGATAAAAGTAAGAAAAAAGTTCAAGGTGACGTCTTCAGTTGTCTTGTTTTATCTGACCAATAGTCTAAAATTCAGTTTACTACCACACAAGTATAACAAAAACAAGTGCTCATATTTAAGAAGCTAAAACAAGTGACTTTTTTGCATTTTTGGTTAAAAAATTACAATTAATTGAGTCTAAAAATAGTTGCAGATTAATTTTCTGTTGATTGACTTATTGATTAATCAACTTGTCTTTTCAGCTACAAACCTAAGGCCTTAGGTTGTCTTTATGGTGTCTGTGTGTGCTTGAGCCTGAATGTAAATCCACACTTGTCATTCAGAATGTCATCAACCTTCGCCTGATGATGGAGGTGACGAAGACTGGCCCTGTTTCAGCTCCGATCCTCAGCAGAACAGTCCAGAAATCCCACTTCCTGTCTACAACTCTTCCCATGGACTGTGTCATCCGAACCACCTGCAACGACACAATCAAAGAGTATGTCTCACCTTAAAAACATGTGATTTTATATTACTCACCACCAGTCACTACCATGAATCTTTCTGCACACTGTCTCTCACTGAGAAAGCTTTTTGTTCTGCTGTTGCAGTGCCTTTGAGCGCCTGTTGGCGGCGCTAACTCATCAGCTGTGTGAGATGGAGAAAGTGACCCTGCAGCACATGAAGGGGACCTCACTAGTGATACCTGAACCGCTCCACTTCCTCCTTCCAGAGCCAAAAGGACTCGTGACCGTGGTTTACCCAGCAGGAGTGTCTGACAGCCAACTAGAGACACAACGTAAGGTAAGAACCACAGATTCTTTAAAATCCTAAACAAACAGGCAGGCAACATGAAGTTCCCCTTACATTCATTGTTCAAACAATATATAGAGCATAGACATGAATTCATGTTCATCCAACAGGCAGCTGATCCAACTCATTGTGCATGACATACTAGTTGAACTTTGTTCTGCTTATTTTTTTAAATTATATTTCACTCAAAATGTCTTTCTACATAGGAATTGCATCAACAATTTGAGCTGCCAGATGACTGGCCCTATTTTAGAAGAGCCAACGCTTACCACTTTCCCAATGAACCCTACAAAGATGGTTACCTTCGAAACCCTCACCTATTCCTCACACATCCCACCCTGGAAAATGGAAAGGTACGGACAATTACCAGATTAATAATCTGTCTCTTCTTTTAAAGATGGATACTGAGACATACTCTGCAAGGAATAGTAGCCCCTTTTCTTATGTGTGTGTTTGTGTGTCTTTTTTCAAGGTGTACTTGGTCCAGGGGATCTACAGCTACCACCACTACATGCAGGATCATATGGATGACAATGGTTGGGGCTGTGCTTATCGCTCCCTGCAGACCATCTGCTCCTGGTTCCAGCAGCAAGGCTACACAGAGCGGCCTGTGCCCACACACAAGGAGATCCAACGGGTACAGTAGTAGTCCCGTAGATATGATGCACAGCATAACTACCACAATACAACAGAACTGTTCAAATGGGTTTCTCTCCAGGCTTTGGTGGATGTCGGAGACAAACAGGCGTCCTTTGTCGGATCACGGCAGTGGATCGGATCCATCGAGGTTCAGGCTGTTCTGAACCAGCTGCTTGAGGTCACTTCCAAGATCATGTTTGTGAGGTGTGTTCTGTGATGCTTATCGATAACACCTTGTTTGATGATGTACATATTATTATTTGGATTTATCTGATCATAAATGTTTGTACTCTTTAGTCAAGGTTCTGAGTTGGCCTCCAAAGGCAGAGAACTGGCCAACCACTTCCTAACTGAAGGGACTCCTATCATGATTGGTAAGCTGGAACTATTTAAGAATTGTTCCTAAGATAGCAAAGCCAGACTTAGTAACATCTCATTTACTTTTACTACCTGTGTTGCAGGAGGGGGAGTTTTAGCTCACACTATTCTAGGTGTGGCGTGGAGTGAGACCACCGGGCAGATCCGATACCTCATCTTAGATCCACATTACACCGGAGCAGAGGACTTACAGGTTATCACAGACAAGGTAACTGTTCGAAACGCCTACATCTCTGTATCTCTGTGAAGTATATATCTTCATGTGCTGTGAAGTGTTGCATGTGATATGTATGTTGTCTTTTCAGGGCTGGTGTGGCTGGAAAGGACCAGAGTTTTGGGATCAAACTGCATATTATAATCTGTGTCTGCCTCAGAGGCCGAAGATCATCTGAACTTTCACAACATTTTCCGACAGACATCATCTGTAAAGCACCTGCAGAACCTGTTTGTTTTATAAAAATATGTTCAACTTTGAAAGTTTTATTAATTCCTGTAATAATGATCATTCAGATTAGTCAAGTCTTACATAAAGTGTTGTCTTAGCAACAAAGGCACATCTAGAGATGGATATAAATTTATATGTAAAAGAGAAATTGATCTGTACTTTCTGTACTTGACATTTTCAAAGTATGACAAAGACGTTTTGTTTTGAGTTTGGTCATTGCTTGATGTCATCTGTAGACAAACTAAGCCACCGAGATGTAAAATGTGGCCTTGACTCCCTTCTGTTGCTGGATGACATGAACACATGTAGAAGGCATTTTCTACTCATCATTAAACTGCACCGCTTATTTTACAGTCCTCAATTTTCCTTTGTTCCTTTTTAAATTCTCAAAAGTTACAAACTAAAGCTAAAACTATTAGTTCATTGATGAAATGGTCAGTTGAAAAAGATTAACTTGCAATTATTTTGATCATCTTTAAATGGCTTTGGCCATTTCTCTGATTCTAGCTTCTCAGACATTACATTGGGCTTTGGGAAATTATAATGAGCTCATTTCACAGACAATAAAATAACAGACAACCAAGTAACACAGCCCACTGGACAAAGCTGTGTTTTCAACACTTACATTGAACGATTATTGTTTTGAATGAATTACACTCATTCTTATGCATTCTATAATATATATATTTGCTAGTGAATAAATTAAAGTGAAATTACACTAATCCTCATTTTTCTGTAGACCCCCTGGAAACATTTAAAGGACCCCCGGCCGCTGCTCTGAGTCCCACTCTGGGAACTACTTGTGTAGAGAAGTAGTAGCCCGATCTGTGCTACTGACCCCTCTGACACAGCCCATTATTGTAAAACAATAACTCCCTGTAATTGAGTTTTCACAACCACTCAGTTGTCAGAGTCAAATGCTTTTCTCACCAGTAGGCATAATGAAATGTGAATTTTCTTTAGAGGTCACAGAAACGTTCTCATACATGGCCTGATTGTGTGGGACTGTGACAGAAATACCCCCATTCAAACCCCATCTCTACCCATCCTGCATTGGCATGTAAATTGTATGACAGTGACCAGACACAGGTTTAAACTCTAGATTCACTCTAGTCCTTTTGTCCCAGGACATTGGTATTTTATTCGTGTGTGTGTCACTTCTAGGTCTAACAATGTTATTAAGAGAAAACCCGTGACAAATTGCAATGTCAGGGGACGCGCCTTCACATAATCCCCTTTCTTGTTAATGGGTATGCACTAGGGGGAGCAGTTACTATGGCATAATAGATCCCCAAGGAAAAACTACATGACCTCCTGTCTGTTCCTCTACCACTTCTGATTCTTAATATGTTTAAGCCTTTAACTGAAAAAGACAAATCACTGCAGTGAAACATTTTATTTGCTTTCTCTGTTAGCTAATATACTATGCATACAGTATGGTGCTGAGAAGCTGCTCAGTGGCCAGATTGTATTAATATGTTGAGGCCTGTCACCCAAAAAATCAGTCAAAATATAACAATGAATAATTCACTTAATAGAAGAAATACAAAACAAACACACAATTGTAGAGCTGACTCACTCATAATATGCAAATGTACCGCGTGTCGACTCAACACATTTATTAAAATGTGCTATAAACATATACCATTTGTTATACTGCAGCCAAAATCAAAACAAGAGATTTAACCACAGTGGTGGAATGTAACTAAATACATTTACTTAAATTTGAAATACTTTACTAGAGTATTTACATTTATTGCTCTACTCAAATAGGCAAATATTGTACTTTTTACTCCACTACATTTGTCTAGTTTAGTGTCCTACTTCTTAATGACTCATAATATGCTCATGTAATGTATGACAACTCTCCTTGTTTATTGTTAGCCGATGGGGAAATTAACTTAAACATTACACAGTTTATAATATATAATAAATAATAAACACTGGAAGCTATATGTACATTCAAATACCTTTAACCCTATTACAGCAGAAATTAATTTACTATAAATTAAATTCAATACTACAAACCGTTATATTTATAACTTCAGACTCAATATTGTCGACACTTGTATATTTTATTGTATGTTTTGACTTTGAGGTCTTTTTCTTGTTTGATTAAAATGATTTCACTTTCATCATTTTCTTTTAATAATATTAAATTAATCAGATTTAGAGCAGTTAACGGCTGAGCGCACGAGCAAGACTATATTGCAGAGCTCTACTGCGCAGCAACCGTTGCCAGGAAGTGACGTTGCATAGTTACAACTCACAGCAGCAGCCAGCTGAAGAGCCGCTAACGAAAGGTTTGTTCTTAAACGCAGGCTAGCGTTTCACTTGTCCGCTTCCTCGGCGGGATACAGCCTCTCTGAAGAAGTACACGCAACTGTACTTCATCTGAGACACTGTCTATCGAGCGAAGCCTCGCCAGATAAGATATCTTTACCATACACGTACAGCTGGAGTAAGTTATGCTAGCTATTAAGCTAGCTACTTTAAGGTTTAACGGTATATTAAGCGACATGTTTGATGCTAAGTGACGCATATTAAAATGCATCTTTTATGTTTTAAGGTGTAGTTTTCCTACAGCTATTTGTTTCTATTTATGTTTTTATGGTTTGTATTGAATTAGCATGCAACCTGCTTGAGATGTGTAATCTATCAGAGAGGATCTTCATTAAGTCTGAATCAGCTTTACTGTGTTACATTATTTTTGTGTGGTAATACATTGTACAGTATAAGTGCAGATTGAAAAGTCTTAACTGATATCTCACAAAGAGAAGGTATGATAAATGTAGACTTGATTTTCACTCTTGATGGATTACACAATGTAATCAAGTTTCTAGAGGTTGCTAAGATGTTTTTATGGAACTGAAAGAAGCCCAATGGAGTGGTAGAAAAATTGCACTCAATCTTTAAAACGCAGCAGCACAGTTTGGATTAATAGATGGATGTGTTAAAAGTTATCTAACGTCTGGATTTTATACTTCCTAACAGGTTCAGCGTGTTGAGGAAGGCTGCCATGTTCAACCCCAGTGATCTAGAAGGTGAAGTTGATCATTCGTTTTTCGACAGTGACTCTGATGACAGCAGAGATGGAGGGAAGAAGATGGAGAAGGTTGAAAAAGAGATTCCACCAGCACAGGAGAGGCTACATGCAAAACAGACTGAACACAGAGAAGGTGGTTTGTCCCCGAGGACTGATAAGACTAAAAAACACCTGAAGCCAGCTGAGAATAACGGTAGCAACAGAGCAGAAAAGAAAGAAAACAGCTTTCAACCAAAGGAAGAAGAGAGGAGCAGAGCGTCAAGCGTATCATCTGTTGCCTGCACATCAGATAAAGTCATCAATAATTGTAGTGATACTGAAGAAGACTCTAATTTACACTCTAAAAGGTCCTCTGGGACATTTATGGCTATGTTGGCTGATGCCAGAGAAACACATTATAAGGATGTGTACAGTGAGAGTCCAAATGAGTCTGAAGAAGAAGCATTATCATCCAGTCCCAAACACTCAAAAGGGAGAAATAAACAATCGCCTAAAAGACGGATAAGAAACCGGCGCACTCGAAGTCCATCCCCCACTTCCACTGAGGCCAGCGTGGACGCAGACTCAGAGAGCTCTTGTAGCAGTAGCTATGGGAGACGCAGTTTAGACTCCCCCACCCTTCCCAAGCCCAACAGGTCTGCTTTATTCCCTGGAGTGAGAGGGATCCGAGCGGGCTCAGCAGGATCTCGGGATGTGCCTGCCAACCATAGAGAGGAGTCAGATGATACAGTGACAGATGTCAGCCCCCTCTCCTCCCCTGACTGCAGCCCTCTCCAGTCGTTGGACCTGAACCACACAGAGGCTGAGGAGGGAAGCCTTAAAGACAGCAGCAGCAGCAGCAGCAGCAGCAGCAGCAGCAGCAGCAGCAGCAGCAGCAGGAGAGTGTGCCCTCCAGTGGCCTTAGCACCATACATCAGGATGAGGACTCTGAACAGGATGTGGATGAGTGTGAGTAAACTTGTGCTGTTCTTGTCAGTTATGTTCGCCATGCTCTTTGCTTTATACCAGTCGTTCCCAATATTTTTAATTAAGAAATATCTACTTGTGATACCTCATCCTTAGTGTTGACATGAGTTTTGAACAGTTCACAGAAAGTGAAAAAATCTCAAATAGTTTGTAGTAGAAGTAGATCTGAAGGATTTTTTTAATTAAATGAGATTGATAGAAGTATTTACTATAATACTAATACTGTAAATGCTTGTTTAGACTTGAGTGTATCATGGTATTTATCGTACCGTCCCCAGGCAACGTGGACTTATAAGACACTGGAAATACCTTTTTTCCAGAAGTGAAACATTTTTAAGACATAACTTCTTACAGATAACATAACATTGCTAACAAAGAACTTTGCCCTCTCCCCTAAATTCAACAAATAAAAAGTTTCCTAAAAGTTTCTTGCATCTAGAAGCAGAAATAATGCACATTTGACTCAAACGTGTGTCATACAATCATCATGTAATGAGCAGTAAAGCATAAAATGAACTTCATCTCCAGTCTCACTTAATTGAGTAACAAACCCAGCCTTCTTTCATGAGGAAGTAAAATCAGTTAACCTGCTTGCTTCTACATGAACCTGTTCTATACATGAACACAGATTTTTAGTTTCCTAGCTCTGGTTGACATTGTAGTTGTGTTTCCGCTGATATGTTCAGAACTCACATTTATACCAAACATTAACAGACCAACAACAAACACAGTAACTGTGTACTTTTTATCCCTCAGGTTCTCTGAGTTCAGAGAGTCAGCTTGGAGGTAAACTGGTCCTCCACTGTCCTGGAGGAAGAAACAGGAAGAACTACTCATTCACCAACGATGAGGTCCGATGCATCGATCGCGAGAACCAGCGACTTCTTCGCGAGCTTTCACGCCTTTCTCCAGGGCCCAGACCAGGAAGTGCAGCGGGGAAGAAAACCCGTATGGCCAGTAAGTCGCCTCTCAATCGCCTCTCCCACAGCGCACTCAACAGACAGCGGGAACAGCAACGCATCGAGAGGGAGAACCTGGTGAGTTTTGCCTCCTGCGTGAATCGACACTCATTTTAATATAGACCCTAAACCTGAGTAAACATTTAGAAAAGCCTGTGTTTTTATTTCTCTGCTTTAGTTTATTGTTTTATTATCTGTAGCTCAGTGTTATTGATGTTTGCTGATGTTTCTAATCTACCTTCAGATGAGATCTTTTAATCATTTTATATTATATTATGTATTTATGTCATGTAGTATAATATCCTCCTTACATATTTCACACTCAATCATTGCAGCTAGATTCTCATATATATTTATTTCATTTTCAGACTGTAAACATTGCATTCAGTTGTCTCCAGTCCACTAGATTAATTTACTGTTATCAGTGATTTTATTTTCTAAAACATGTCTGCGTGTCAGTCTATCACATACTGCTGTATTTTTAATGAAATCTCTGATTTTATTTTAATCAATCAGGTTATAGTTTTATGGGAGAATCTGCAGGTTAAGTAGTTTTAAGTATTCGGCCATAATTGTCATAATTGATTAACATATTCTTGTAACGTTTGTGATTATCTGCAGTTATCCTTATTATTTTAATAGTTTTTTTCCCCTTTTTTTAACACTTTAGCGTATTTTACTTGACAAGAAAATGTACAAAATACACATTTAGGTGTTTATTTTACTACACATTGTCTATTTGTGCCTGTAGATTTCATCAAAAGTTAGCATTAGAGAATGCCTCATTTGCATATTTGAACATAACATTTCAGAAAACCTGTAAGTAATCAACTGAAGAGTTTCACAGTGATATCTAGTAATTAAATGTTTCACCTGTAATGTCTTTCCTCAAGGACAGGATTGTAGTTAGTTGCTGTCAGACTCGGGGTGCCACCCCTGAAAGCAGACACGGATGGACTTGGACTGATGGCAGCAGGTGGCAGGCTCGCACGAGTGCCACAGAGTGACATTATAAGACAGTTCGGCATCTGCAGCTTTAGCCTCTCACCCCATATATTAACCCTGCTCAACCACTTTGTGATAGAGACACAGGGCGAGAAAAACAGTTCAAGAACTTATAATTAGCAGCCAGCAGAGAGTAACTGCCTCCTCTCACAGGTGGTTTAAGTGAACACAGAAAACTTGCACTGATTAACTGATGCTGTCACATATCTCTCTCATCATCACTGATTTGAGATCTTACATTAATCCTTATTGTTGTTTTAATCAAAAAACGTGATCCAGTCATTTTCAGGACAGACTGTTCTCTCTCTCTTGAGTCTCTACGTTGTCAGAAGTGCTTTTCTGTGCTATCTATTCTTAGAGTGAAGTAACTGAATCTGCCACCCCACACATCACATGGAAGACACCCCGTTTGTCCTGCACAAGTACAGCTAGTTCTGTGTATGTCAAGATTGGTCAGTTACACATTAAATATTAATTTTCTATCAAAGAAGTGATATTAATATAGAGGGCTGGATTTTATTTGAAGAGATTTCAAATTATTTGTGAGTTGGAGATGCAGTAGGTGGCCACTCTGACTGCAAATAGATGCCTGCAGTGTCTTTTTCTGACCTCTGGAGGACTTGTGAACTTGAGTAGAACAGTCTCTTGACTATTGAGCTTTTTGCGTTGCTTCACGTGGAGTTTTAGCTTACTGAACGGTTTCTGCACAGCATGCATGTGGGAGTGTGACTGCATGTATGACATTCAGCCACTTGCCAACACTGTTTTGCCTCATGCTGTTCGGTTGGTTGTGTTTGCTGTGAAGTACCAGATATTTTCTGTGTTCTATAATCTGTGTGGATGTGATGTGGAATGGGTTTGTGCTTTATCTCTGAGGCAAATACTTGTTTATTTAATGAATGGTATAAACACTTCTTAAATGTTACATGGTATTTTACACATTGTATTGTATGGTTATATTTTTTTTAAGTATAACCATCTTAACCAAATGCCATAAAACTCATCCATGCATTTATTTAAAGTAGATTAGATTACTGTAATCTAATTTTTATCAGTCTTCCTAAACAATCCATGGATAAAATAAAGTAATAAATTCAAAAGTCTGCTGCCAAGCTTTTAACTAGAATAAGAAAGAGAGAACATTTGATATGTTTATTTCATAGTAGGTACAAGTACTGAGACAACGACATGCAGTATAGCATCTAACCAGAAGCAGCGTAATGTACATATGTATAGAGATATATTAATAACAGTGGATAAACTATTCATATGAATACTAAGGTATATACAGTATGAACAGTAGTAGCAGTATCTAAGATATATACGACATGTGCAACCAGCCAGCAATTGCAGGTGTATGTGTAATTATATGGTGTGGGTGTAAACATAAGTAATGCCCTACCCCACCCTCTGTGAACAATTGAAAACATTTCTTTAACTAACTGTCACCTTCCTTTGTTTTGTTTTTGTCTTTTACATATGGTATTGTTCTTCTTTACTTTACTTTTTATATTTTAACTTACTACTTGTGTACCAGTTCTTGCTATTTGCTGCTTTTTTTAAACTTGTTAATCCTGCCAGTGATCCTTGCTGCATTTTTAGGTTTCATTATGTTCTGTTCAGGCTTTCCTAAAGAGGCTGGAGTCCGTCAAGCCTACACCTGGTCTAAAACGCTCAGAACAACTGGCAGACTACCAGCGACACGTTGGATACCTGGGAGGTCCTTCATATCCCATCTCTATGTCCACCACAAAGAAAGAGAGGTCTACCAGCAGGACATCCTCAGGTAGGTAACTGTAGGTAACACATTTTGTTAATGATGTATATACCCTATTAATATGACAACATGGTGATTGAATACCTGCTCACACAAGGTCCTCAACCTTTAGACTGTTTGAATAGCAAACAGCATGTTTCTTCGTCATAGCAAGGCTATAGGTATCTCTCCACCCAAACAAATATTTAACATGTATGACTAAATCACGTGGGCTGGGAAATGTGGATTATTTCTTTAAGGCAACTTGTGAGGGAGCTGCAGAGCATAAAAGCACCTGCGCACGCAACCTTCACAAGAGCAGACTGACAACAGCAGAAGTGTCTGTAGTCATTGTGTAGCAGCCTGGTGTTGTTTGCATGTGGCGATTTAATCAAGGTAAACAAGGAGAATGAGCATGTGGCAACGTGCTGCGATGCTCCTCTCAGATTGAAGGCTGCACATTTATCACACGTCTCACCTGCTGCCGTCAGATGGCTGCAGAGATTCAATTAACAGAAGAAGACTTTCAGACAGTAAAAACAGGCTGTGGATGACTGATACCGGTAAGAATCACCCATTTATTTATGGGTGTTCCTCTTTTCATTTTAAAACATTTTTAAGGCACCTGAGAATAACAATCATTAGGCTTTTGTCACCAAAGAGACAGATGTCACTGGTCCTCTTCCACAGTGTCCGCCATCTTGTTTCACGGGCTCTATATAAGACCTTTTGTGTTTTTTGGACGTTTTGCTGCCACTGTAATTTCCTTTTCATGCTAGGACAGAGAGGGTGACGTGAGGCTGTTGCAATCACTAACTACACTGCTAGATGCCACTAAATCCTAAACACTGGTCCTTTAAATGAATGCACTGGTCGAAAAGTTTATAAAACATTGAATAATGTTCAAAAACATTTTCAGCATTTTGGCATAATTGCTGTCAAATTGTGTAAACTTTTTGTCCTTGATGGATTCAAGAATACATTGTTGTATGTGCTGAAATGTTCAGATATTTAATGTAAGTTAAATTTTTCTTCTTAAATTGGAAATTTGGAATAAAAATGAATGTATTTTTTTCTGTTTTCTGATGCGATTATGAAAAGGTAAATCTGTAATCAGAAAATATCTCTCTGTCGTTCACACCAGCAGGTCCAAGGCCAGTCAGCTCCAGAGCAGTTTCCATCACCACCGACTCCGGCAACACACCCATTCCTAGGTCAAAAAAACTGAATGCAGCCCGATCAGCCTGGTGCTGAGAACACTGCCGTTTACAGATATCTGATCCACAAAGAAGCACATCGCTGGTTCCCTTTAGTGGCATCTGTTGGTATCCATTCATCACAAAAGGTTCGATTTGGAAGGTACAAAGCTGAAAGGATCTAGACTTAATCAACTATTCGGCGATTTAAGTCATCATGCTTATCAGTTATAACGATGAACTTTTTCTCCACTCTTCGATGCTGAAATATGGCAAATTGATATGAGTTTAGAGCTATTGTAATGCATTTGAATAGTTCTGTTGTGGCTTCTGAATACTGCAGTAACTCTTTGCACCAGTTAGCTAGCTATATTTTTCTTGGAAATATCGTCTAGACTTCAGCAGCCATGTTGAAATAACCAACATTTCAATGCTTATCATTTCATTGAGTGATGTTTACAAAAAAGTTTTAATTTGCCTCCCTTTTCTCATATTTGTACAATTTATCATGCAATAGAGAATTATGTTTTGAAACGCAAAGCAAATATAAAATATATATATTTGAAATTATATTTTGGTGTTTTATATATTCTGTTCCTTATTTTTAAAAAAGCTGGTTGTTCCACCAGTTAGCAGTGAGCTACTTTACAACTTAAAATGGTCATGTCTATTGGCAGCATAAATAGAATATAATAACTTTGTTTTCATTAGTTTATAATCAACTGAAAATAAGAATCGTGTTACCTTAGAATGAGACTTTTATATCTACAGAGGGAGTCGGCCCTCTTCCACAAAGTCTGCCATGTTGAATGATCATGTTTATGAGTAGCCCAGAACCAACGAACTTAACACTGGCTTTTGCCTTTCACAGTTGGAGTTCATGCACATTGTATCCTTCATATTAAGAAGGAGATGCAATCTGCAACCTCACTGCCAGATGCACTAAATCCTACACACTGGACCTTTAACTGTGGATGACAGGATGCCAAGACAACAGAACATGCATAAAAAACACTGGACTATTAGACTAATAAATCTTTATTCTTAATAAAATAATATGTGAGGTGGGAGACATGGGTCAGAGTGGTCACGACATAACAACACATGGGCCTCAGCAACTGCTTATATGTCAGGGTGGTGACATCACTCCTTTGCATCATCATCATCACAACAGCTCCACTGAAACACCGGCTTGACTTTGTCACACTCAAAGACTGTTTGTGCCTTTTGACACATCGTAGATGGGATATATACAGATTTCTGAGGAGGCATGGTAACCCAGGTCACTTATACCTACCCGTCCCGGGCCGTCGCAGAAGGGTACATGCCCACAATGTAATTCACCACAAGCTGTTAACACTCTATCACAAGAATTAAGACTTAAACAAAGTGAAGGGTTTCCTTGGGGACTAAGAGATGAGAAAGTTTTTATGTGAACTTCTTGATCTCGTCATACAGCACCAACACAAAGGCACCACCCATGCCTCTGATCACGTTGGACCAGGCACCCTTGAAGAAGGCTTTTCCTCCCTCATCCTTGAGGATCTTCCTCCAGCAGTCGATTGTGCCCTTGTACATAATGTCAGCTGTGGAAATTGAGACACGGATGGTGATGCGTTATGCTCATGAATGCATGCGTAAAATGCGTAATTGTGCCAAATGAATCCATCACTATGAGTTACGCTCACCTCCTTTACGTCCAGACTGCATCATCATACGACGTCTGACAGTGTCGAAGGGGTATGAGACGATACCGGCTGCGGCGGTGACAGTCTGGGCAATCATCCAGCTGACGACGATGTGCGTATTCTTGGGGTCTGGCAGCATACCTGTAAGAGGAATGAGTTAAGACATCTGGTTGTCAGGAGACAATACACATAAACTACGATAAAAACATGACCAAAGTCAGGTCAACCAGATGTGCGCACCTTTAGCTGTGTCGAAGCATCCGAAGTAGGCCGCTCTGTAGATGATAATACCCTGCACTGACACGTTGAATCCGAGGTAAAGACCTCTGAGGCCATCGGTTTTGAAGATCTTGCTGAGGCAGTTTCCAAGACCGGTGAACTCTCTCTCAGATGCGCCCTTGCCGATGTCGGCAGCGAGTCTGGTTCTGGCGAAGTCGAGAGGATAGACGAAGCAGAGCGAGGTCGCACCAGCGGCACCTCCAGATGCTAGATTACCAGCGAAGTAACGCCAGAATTGTGTTTTTTGATCCACACCACCGAGGAAGATCTTCTTGTACTTGTCTTTGAAGGCGAAGTTGAGGGCTTGGGTGGGGAAGTAACGGATCACGTTGGCCAAGTTGCCTCTCCAGAAGGAGATGAAACCTTGTTCCTTTGGAATTCTTACCACACAGTCCATGATTCCCTTGTACTGTGTCTCTGCGGTGATCTGTTTGCTGGCATGCTGGACCTACAAGCAAAGACAATAAAAGCTCATGAAAAAGACGCATAACTGCCCCAAAATGTGATGAAGTCTCTCGTAAATCTTTGCGCAAAGGAACTTTGTCATACCTAATTTTCTATAGAATATATTGTTTTGCATTTTCAGAACTTTTTGTATATAATATGTGACGTGTTTAATAGTTGCCAGCCTGGTATTACTGTGTGTAGTTGTAGGCCCAGCAGTCCACATGCGCACTCCTGTCACTTGAGAATCTGCTGTGTATTAGATTACGTGCTTCAAGTTAAATATAGCAGTTCAATTTCACTAAATATTACTGCGCTCATTCGTTATTTTGGAATAATAATTAACGTAATAAACTTACCAATAGCTCATAAATTAGCGTTATGGCCATTTTACTGAACACACATATTGGGAGGCCTTTCCATCATCGCCATCACAGCAGGAGCACTGCAAAGCCCCGTGCGTAAAACCATCCCAACGCTGACGCAGGACCTCACACTTGCCCCTTGGCATTACGCACCGGACCATAAGAGCTTACACGGTGCACAACTGGACTTTTTTTCTGCTAAAGACTTTCCAGATTTACATTTAAGCGTTTGGTTTATCAGTAACCCAACATTTACGCACACTTTACGCACAAAACAATGAACATGCGGCCATGCTTTGGGGAACAATTAGTTCAATTATTTTACCTGCAGCAACAACTTGACTCTCTCAATGGGAGCGACAGCTGTTTTGGAGATGGCAGCGGCAACACCACCTGCCAAAAAGTCCTTAATGAAACTAACCACCGCGTCCGACATGGCTGGATGTTTCTTGTGCTGATTTGAGACCCTTGACTGTTCCAAACTCCTCTAAGGTCCTCAAGGAAACCCAACGCCCCTCCAAATGGACGAGAGCACCCCCATCTGCCCTAATATATCGGCGCCATTTATCGCGAGAATTTTGAGTGATGGATTTGCATTTTGTCAAACAGATAAACGAGGTTGAATAAATTTCCGAGGTTAAAGTTCAAGACGTGCGCCATGTTCCTGAAGTTAAGAGGGGGGCCAAGCCGGGGACATTTAAAGGACACAATATGTGTATTTAGATTAGTATTAAAACACAGATTTATTTCTAATCTAATCTAATCCTGATCATGATAACGTATTTTACCTTAAATCCTGCTGTCCGAAACCTTCTCATCCACAATCCAAACATACACTTGGTAGTCAGTTGAGTTTCTAGAAGCCTTAAAATGAAGAAAGTAGTTCTGTGTAGTGTATGTTAAATGTGATTAACTTTGGGACACATCTACAGTCATTCTAAAGAATATAGACCTTTTTAAAGATTTCACAGTTTGTATTGTATGACCCTGACAAAAACTGAGATTCACACACAGTGATTTCCTTCATCTCATTATGAATATACTTAAATATATACACATAAACTTGCTTTTAGGCCACTAAAGAATGATTTCAGATTGAAATGCAACCTGTTGTTTCTAGGTCAGAGGTCAGATGGATGAGGACCTTTTTTTTCAGATAAAATGAAAATAAGAGAGAAAGCATTCAGTTGAATCTCCACTCATAACTTGTCCTTATTTTATTTTATTTTTAATTTTAGACTGGCCTTTCTGCTTTCAGCTCACTGACAGTTTTGCTGCACATTCATTTTTGGCACCTGTTGAAAACCCACGTCAAGTCAGCTCGAGGTAGGCCGAGTAAGAACGGAAAAGACTTTGAAAATAAGTTCCACCAGTACCACAAAAAGAAACAAAGTGGGTTAAGTCAGTTTTATTGTGAAATGTCTTTCCGGAAGTGTGATTCTGGCTCACTTGACACGTGGGACGTCAGATATGACACGAGACAGCAACATGATCCAAAGTAATGAGATCCAAAACGAAGCCAAGTTGGCTGAATACAGTTCAAGACACGCTGTAAGTATAACAGCTTCCAGTCCACCAGTCGGGTTGGATTCCAAGACTACTTCATTCATATAACGATAAAACATACAGCTTACAACGAGATATCAAATATGTGCAATAATGCAATTATAGTAATAAGAATAAGCACTTTAAAAACGTGATATCTGTGTCAAATATGAAGAATATGAAGCTTAATGATCTCCCAAAGACCCATTAAACTAAACTAAAATGAAAATAATGTAATAATAATAATACAATAAAATAAGTGAGTTTCATTGAGGTTTCCCTCTCTTGGTCTTTAGGACTGTAACTACCACCTCACGGCCACTAGGTGGCGCTGCTGGACTGTGTTGATTCAGAGGCAAGCTTCCACAGTTTCAAGATGTTTCCTAACAGGATGAAATCAAAATAATATAAGATGAGATTTATATTTTCATAACTTTCTAAATGAGGTCATTTCATCTGAAGAGAGCCAAAAGATGAGATTTATTTTTGTGTGTTTCATGTGTCACGTTCATGTTCAGCATACTGTTGAAGTAGCACTGAAGCTGCTGCCTTGCTTTTGCTTTACCCACAGCCCAAAAAGTAATTTAATTCAGAAACAGTCAAGTTTATAGTCGAGGCCAGGAGTAACTAGCATTACACTAACACCACTACTGATTAAACCTCTGTTATAATTATAATAATATCGCCAAACTAATAGCCTTACTTAAAGGCTGTACACTAACTCCTGGGATTTTGCCCTAGTATCAAACATCACCTTACTAATTCTTCTAGTTTATGTTAGGGGATGTAAACCCAGTCACTAACAGGATAAAACACATCTTGAAACTTCTCTTCATTAGTCTATATTGTTGTTGCACAGTGAGTAAACTGATGTAATTGCTAATCGGACACTTGCTTTGGTTGTGATTCTTCATTTCCCGTCTCCCTGCTGCTGTGTTGTGCTGTCTACATTAGTCAGTGGGTGGCACTAGAGAGCTGACTTACATTAAAGAGCATCACTAACATCCCCAGGGTCCAATTGTGGTACCCAGTAAACAGGTGCTTTTTCCTCATTTACTCCACACTCCACTCCACAACAATACAAATAATGCAGCACTTTACTTGTTCTCCCACAGGGAAATATCCTTAAGTAGCTCCACCAGTCAGGTCAGAGGTCAGGCTCAGCTGCAAAGCTGCAACCTTAGAGCTGGTTGGGGATTCAGTATCTTGTTCACTTCAACACTCCGGTTAGGCAGATGCTTGCTGACACGGGGGCTTGCACCTGCTTTTAGACAAGCAAAAGTCGGCAGTTTCACTACACGTACATTTGCTAAACACTTGGCAAAGAGTTTTTTCAGTTCACATCTTTCTCTTTTTCATTCTGAGCTGTCAGGGACTGTCTGATTTTATGCCATTATTTAAAGTTAACAGTTATTATTTAGATCAATTTTGTTTTGGCAACAACAAATTAAACTTCCTCTCAAATTTTGCACATTGTCATCATGTTTTTTTTCATTAAAATAGAAGAAAGATAATTTATCTTTATCTTATCTATTTGTCCAAGAAAAATGCAACTCAAAACAGTCGCTCATGTAGAGTTATCAATTAAAAATATCTAGAAACCATTTCCGTGGTTGGAGGAGACTTGGCAGAGTATGTTGTCCGACACATCATCAGCATCAGAAAATTTCTCTTCTCGTATTATTTCTAGAAAAAAAAGCTTTAATTCCGAGTTTAGCGCCGTTGAAACTCTTTTTGTGTGATTATTTAAATCTGATCTAGATTTGCGAAAGTCGTTGCTCAGTAACCTTGGATTGAAGGAGGGGTCGTGGAGGGGGTGAGGGCTTGGATTTGCATTTTGAGTATGAAGAGCTGCAGGTGTCAGACAGTTAGACCCCCCGCCACACACATAAACATGCACGCACGCATACACAAAACCGTTACGCACAGCTCTAACACCAATACAGTCGCTGATTTTATCTGTTAAGAAGCAACTGTGACAAGCATCTTTTTATTCCTCTGGTCCCCTACAGTCTTAGACCTCAGATCTTAGACCAGCAGAGACTCAAAGATAATGGAGATTATGAATGTCAGACAGGGTTAAAACCACAGATATTAGGGTCAAAACTCACCAGCATGGAGCCACCGGTGGCTTCTGACTCCGCTATTTCATTCAGACTGAATTACTGGTTTGGATTTAATTCTTCTATGAACTAATTCAAAGTAAGAGACAAACTCAGAAATAACAAATGTGTTTAAACACATTTGCGTTGATGATTGTCTCCGAATACTCAACCCAATGTTGTAGTCCTAAACTAAGACCAAGTCATGACTGAGACTTGAGGTTGAGCCCAAGTTAAGACCAAGACAAGACAAGTATATACTCTACTTAAGTAGCGAATATGTAGGTAATTTTCCAAATCTCTTTGGCCGTCTCAGTAAGCCTTGTATTGCAGAATTTACAGACTGCTGTGTGTTTTCTTTTGGACGCCTTAGCAGATGAACTCTCTGTGGTTTACATAGCCAAGTTTTATTACAGAATATATGGCTGACATCTCCTTCCAGACAGCCACAGCTTCTTCTCTCATCTTCATCATTCACTTTCTTGAAGTGGGTAACCTCCATGCAATATGTGTTTCTGATATATCAAGCAGCATTATCCAGCGCAGAACAACAGGGCTACGTGTTACAAAAGCTCAGTTTCCTCCTGAAAGAAGATCATATTAGCTGTTTATTCCCTCACAATGCTCCATCCCACGAGTCTCGTGTTTAACGTCACAACGTTAGTACAATCCCTCTTGCCTCAAATCCAACAGGCTGGGATGCACACTGAGTTCTCCTGAGCTGACTTAGAGACTGAGCTCTCCGGGGCTCAGGGGGAAGGAGATTATTTAAGTGTTTCCCCTCTTCTTTTCTTTGGTGCCATTATTGGCTGTTGGCCTGTTTTCATTAATGTTAAAGAGGTTGACTGGGGACAATATGAGTGAAAAGTGTGTGTGTGTGTGTGTGTGTGTGTGTGTGTGAGAGAGAGAGAGAGAGAGATACAGCTGACGTTTCTTACCCGCAGTCAGGGCAGTGCCCATGGCAGAGGTGGACAAACACACACACACACACACATAAACACACTGCTGTGTAGAATGAGGAGAAATCCCCCATGACCAATCAGGAAGCCCTGGAGACACACAGTCAGTGGGAGACGAAGAGATGGACATGGTAGGAGGTGGGGGTGGTGGGAGACACAGGCTGAAGGAGAGAGGCAGAAAGAAAAGAGGTTCATGAGAAAGAGGGCTGGGCTGAAATGAAGACTGGGAGAAAGGGAATGTGATAGGAGAGAAAGACGAGATGTGAGTGAAGAGTAGGAAGTCTAATGTGACCTCAGAGCTGACCATCACTTGTCCTTGTACGGTATCATCTAAAAATATCTAGTAATAACTTGAATGGTTGGGCAAAGGTTCAGCACACTCCAGTATGTTGGCCTAAACATGCCTTTAAGTTCCCATTATGACTGGAAAATCTGAAATCAGGCAGTTTTACTTCACTACATGTTTCTTAAGAACCAAACTTTGTTTCCAAATGCCTTTAGGGACGCACTGTTCCGTCAAAGGTGATACTTTTCCCCAGCATGAGGGAGATTTACACAAATCTGACAGGTAATCTGTTTCCTCGTTATTTTACTATTCCTTATTTACAATACCTCTGGTACAATTTTGTTTCTGTACAGATCGTCTCCTGACAGTACCTGCCTCAGCCAGTTTGAGGCGTCATGTCTAGGCCCAGCCCCTATGAAGACGTACAGTGTAAATATAGCTTTAGGGAGCTTTGCAATATATTATTGGTATTAGCCGATAAAAGCTTCAAAATTAAATATCAGTATTGGCCCAAAATAAAAAAGTTCTGTATATATGACAGTCTGTTCTATTATGCTTATGTGACACGAGCATGCCTTTTGTGTGGACATAAATAAATTTCATTTCTTCAAGACTACAAATTTAATTGCCCATCTTAAGAACCACCATCTGAATCTGTGAAGAACAAAGAGCAGCAAACCAGCAAAAATAATAATAATAATAATAATAATAATAATCTTGTCATGGGCCATCATGATAAGATCAGGTATAATATTATGTTAATTTCACTACAGGAGATTGTTCTCTGCAATTAGGTGTAAAGAAAATATGTCCATATATCTGTATTGGCATCAGAGATTGGCCAGAATGAGTTGGAAAATATTGGATATCCCTAATTGTATTATACATTACAGACACATGTGTTTCCCTTATCAAATACATAGTCAACACACACTATAAATTATAGTTGCATAGACAAAAAGTGTGTTCATCTTTTGTTAATGTTTCCAGGGTTGACACTGGTGTCACACCCTTTATTCTTCTGATGTGAGGTTTGGACTGAGAAGCGACAGTGCATGAACTGCAGCCCCTTCACAGATTAAGTTCCCTAAATTGGATAAATTAGACAAAGTAAAGTTTGCTCACAGTCTATTTGCAGAGTCTAGGGAGGCTGCAGGATAGGAATAATTGGGATTAGTCCAAATAGGCGCAAGAGGGAGATTGTGTATGTGACATGCTATCTCCATTAATTATTTCTGCATGATCTTACTTACTAGTTTTTTCTCTTAAGTTTAGTTTTTGGCTCTCTCTGTAGATTTATCAAATAAATCAACTGGTTGCCCAAATTGTTATTTGTCAGCACTTTAAGAAGTCTTAAGACAAAAAAGAATCATTTATTGTTCTCCAGAGAACCTATCAGTGTTTTAGCAAACAGGATATCAGAGTATGATTCACCTCCACCCGTTAAATAATGTCTTGTGTATCGCCAGTTTTAGCACCAGGTGCAAAAATGTAAATGCAGCCCTGGGCTTTTGTAACAACCCCCACAACGTGAACGTGAAGCCAGAACAAAAACTCTCATTTCTTTACAGTTTCATTTCAGTCCCCTTTACCTTCCCCTACCTTGTTTTCTTTAAACCAATGTCTAGAAAATGTTCAATAGCAGCACTCATCTCTCAGTCGTAATAAAAGAATTCCACTTGGGCCGACGGGCGCTCAAAACAAACTAATCAATTCAGAGGAGTAATATATTTGTAGCACCCTCAAGACGATGGTCCCTCTCACGTAAGTGTGTGAACTTCATTCATCCATTCTTCACTCTCCTCACAAAGACAATGACCTCTTCAAACCTGAAGGCTGTTAAAGACGGATTTTGAACCTTCTTAACAGCCCTCAGTCCCAAATTAGTGGGGTCATTTTAGCTGTGAAATAATCTCATCTGGAATTAGAGTGTGTAATGAGGAAGACTTTGTCACACAGCGTGTCAAGAGTTTAACCTGTTGTGTCCTCATTGTGTAATGGTGCTGGTATGTATGTAAATGTATTGGTTTTATCACGAGCACTATGCTGTAGAGAGGCTGTCCTTCCTTTTATGTTCGTCTTGTATTCAGAGTAAAAACTTTCAAATTAGACGGAAAAAGAGTGACTTCACCCAATTATACAGCGGAATGCTCTATAAACTTCTTATCTTTAACACAAATTCCTCTGAAAATATCATTCATGTCTGTTTTTATTAAGGAGTAATGGTACTTGGGATTTAAAATAGGCATGATTGCAGCATGAAGTGAACCCAGCACCAAACAAAATATTAAGAACACATTAAAATCAATACAGCATCAAAAGTTATTTAACGGGTGAATCAAATTTTTTGACACTAACACTGATCATTAAAAACTTCAGTAACATTTATTACAGCACTATTATTTTGGCTTACTGCAAAGTGTTTAAACAGTAGCTGCTCTCGTTAAATATATGTTGCATTTTAGTACCTCCTAAGATTATCATTCATATGAATGATTTTGGTGGAGGAGCTTCAGGTGAGGTGGCCTGTCTCTGCTAGAAACAACAACCTGACATCAATCAGCAACAATTTTGAATAATATAAATCATCGATCAAACACAAATACCAAACATTTTCTGGAGCCAATTTCTTAAATGTGAGGATCTGCTGCTTTCCTCTTTTTTAATGTTGTTGTAAATTGATAAATTGGTTTTGGACTCTTGGTCAGACAAAACAAGCATTTTGAAGATGTCCCTTCTGTAAAGAGCATTTTACTCATCTATTGATTGAAAAATAAAGAAAGTAATCAACTGATTAATCAGTAATATTTGTTAGTTGCAGCCACAGATTATTGTTTTCCAAGTTTGGTAAGAACAGACTTTTAACATTCAGAGTTTTTGAAAATTTGACAGGTGATATTAAATACTTCTACAGATGATACACAAAAGGTGAGTGAAAACATTATTCTTCTAATATTCTTCTCTGTCCTTCACATTTCCACTCTCTGCTAATATATAATATCGAGGCACTTTCTAAATGTCACTCATGTTTAGCCAAATGAAATGTCTTACTCGCCTCTCGGCTGTTAAAGATTATCTGAAAACCTTAAAAGTAGATTAGTCTAAAAAAAAAACCTTAACACCTTTGATAAATCAATTGGTTTTGATGTGTGTGTGTTTCTGTGTCAGTCTATGTGTGTGTGCACGCATTGGTGTGTGTTGTGCTTGTGTGTTAGTGTGCCTGACAATGCATCACTGACCCTTTGATTGGGGGATAAGTCGCTGCTTGTGCGTCCATCTTGATTTGATGGCCGGTGAGAGGGCTGATTGACCCCGTGACCTTTCTGTGTGTGGTGACGTTCCTCGCTGTCCGGAGCTCCTGTCAGCGGGTTAATGAGCGACGGCTGCTCAGGGCACGTTGGGCCTTGGCTAAGTGACCGGGCCGGATGACCACCCTCTGCTCTGACCCTTATGCCTCTCTACGGCCATCAGTTAAACACCCCCCCCCTCTTCCACCACAACCCAACACCCATGTTTCTCCTTCCTCTCCCCCCCCAAAGGGGTGAAGCTGGGACTGAGGACTTAAGCTCAGGTTTGTACAGCTGCACAAGTTTGGGATGAAGCGATGCTCCTCCCAACACAGGCAGACACACAAATCCCACATTATTTTATTTTAGTAAAAGATCAACAAACTCTCCAGTAATGCTAATCATTATTTCTTTATCTGTGTTTTTCTAGTACAAGAGGGTTAAGTATCAAATTTTGGGGTAATCCATTTTTCACAGGTGGCTTTAAAACTATTGATATATCTGTTCAGACATATTGTAATTTGTTTTGTTATCAGGCATTCGTTATTTGTTTATATACAACAGTATATCCTTCATATGCACTTAAAGCACTTTATAATGTGTTATAAGCTAAAAATGAATTGTTCAACTGATTACAAATTTGGTAAATTTGATACTTTATTAAAGACTTTATTTGTTGTAACTTATCATATATTAATGGTTAATAAATCCCTTATTAATGCTTTATAGATCAGAAACCAGAATCAGAATTTTTGGGGTTGCCTGGTTGGGTGGCGCACATCATCCTTCAAGATAACTTATTTTTTTCTTATTGGCTTATTAGTTAACTCTGCACTTAATAGATTATCTGAGGTGAAAAATCTGTGACCATTAATGTAAGACTTATTACATTTTATAACTGCAGACCTGATAGCTTCTTAGAGTTAATAATTACTAAAGAAGAGTTTCTCACCTTGTAAAAGCCCATCATGTCGGAAAGGGTAAATGTTAATAAATGGCTAACCTCTGATCTATAAACATTAATGTAAGTCATCAGGACGTTTACAAGAGTTTACAGATTATTTGCTAAATGTTTTGCACCTAATAAAAGTTCAATCTTCTCTATGATCTTTTATTTATAATCCTCATATATGTTAAAACTCATGATTTGTCTTATTCTGTCAGCAGAATTTGGCCCTCGATGCAACAGGCTTCTTTCTGGGAGCACGTGAAGTCTCGGGCCGCAGCTGAAAGCAGCCCATCCCAGTGTGGACGTTTGTTAAAGTGAACAGGGTAATGAATTTTAAACTGCTATAGTAACAGCTCGCAGACATGTGGTTTTAGTGTGTGAGCATGGGTGAGTGGGTGGGCGTGAGTGTGTGTGCGGTTGGGATTTGCAGTTGTGTCTGTGTCTATGTATTTTCTATGAATGTAGGGGATATGTGCATAAATGGGGTTGGGGGCTGGGAGTCAGTCTCTGTGTACGTGTGAGTGTATGTGCTGAGGATAAAGACCTAGCAAACCAGCCTGGCTTAGTTGACAGGTGACAAGGGTTGTTTTGAATGGGGATTTTGTAATACCAACACTGAGGAAAAAGCCGGGGTACCAAGGGACCTCTGAAAAGAGAGAAAGAGGACTTTTCTTCTAGCAGTGACGGAAGAGAGAAAGGGCCGTAAAGGCTTCGAGGGACTTAGGGATCTCACTAATCAAACTGCTCCACCGTCTAGCGCACTCATTTTTATTCAAAACGTAGAAATGCTAAATCATTCCAATCGGATTGATCCCTGTGTCAGTGCCTGTGTGGTATTTTCATTCTCCTCTTTCCGCCGTGTCCTCAACTTTGACATATCAGTCAAGCAAGGACAGAGCTGTTACAAAGAGTACGGATCCAGAGGCAGCCTAATGGTTAAGGAGTGGCATTTTAAATGTTGTTTGTAAATTTGCATAAATTAACGGGCCCTCTTGAAACAAACCGCTTCAAATCGCCTCATGTTGAGACTCGGCCTTGATATGATATGTGTGTATTGTTTCACAAACAGTGTCGTCCTCATGTGTCAAATTATTGAAAGAGTACAGTGTGTGGATGAGCATGTGTGACAACACGTGATTAAAAAACGTAGTAAAAAAAGTGATATTATACTATGAATTGCTTAATAAACACTTATACATATGAATATAAACACACTCATATATTGTTGAATTTCAACTACAGTCACTGTGACGCTTCAACTGCTAACAGTTCACACATTTCGCACAGGCTTTAACAGAAATTTCAGTGGCTTTCGGCCTCTAGGCGTCAGTTTTGCTCTGTCAACAAATGTCAGTTTAAGTACTTCATCTAACATTTCAACCGCTGTCACTGCTTTCATATTGACAGCTGACACTTCAGCTATTTTTAGTGCACACACTTCAACTGTCTCTGAGAATTCAACAAAGATTTCAGCTGCTGTCACTAAACTTGCTGAACTGCTTTCATTTTTTGCACTTCAACACACTTAAAACACTTTTATTGTTTCAGCTTCAACAGACACTTCAACTGCTTTAAGTTTTTTAAACTGTAACTTCTGTGGCTCTTAGATGAGCTTTGTCAAGTCTAAGATCGACAAACTAAACGAGCGTAAAAAGTTACCCAGCTAACGAAACATGCTGTTGGTTGGATTTTGGGAAATATAAGACTATACCTTTACTCACCAACTGACACTTCAACTGCTAACAATGCGGACACATTTAATACATCTGTGGTGCTTTAATGGAAATTTCAATGGCTTTCACTGAACTCATAATTTAATCTCTACTCTTAAACTATCAGTCCTGCTGCTTTCAGCCTCTACGCATCACTTTTACTCTTCAGCTGTCAGGTGATTTTCATCAACAGACACTTAAATCAGCGTTGCATAGAAACTGCTACTTTTGCAATTTAGTGTTAGCATCAAGAGTTACGTACTTCTCGTAGATGATTGTACCCGGAGCACAGGGCGCAGAGTAGAAATGACAGAGACACCATTCATCTGATTACAAGTCAATATAGCATCGACATGATTTAAAATCTGTTCAACTGATACTTCAATTGGTTTAAGCTGTTTTCTTTTGTTTGTTTGTTTGTTTTTTTACTTAACTTTGACACATCTCACATGCAAACACTTTACATTTTAAGAGATATTTGAACTTGTTTGCAAGGTTTTATTAATATACATATAAATATATAAAATATAATAATAAACTGGAAAATAGTAGTAGTTCAAATTTAACGAGTTTATGGGAAATAAAGTTCTAATTTTTAGAGTCTCTCCGTCTTCTGTGTGGGAGGTGTTCATTTTGTGTGTGTGTGTGGCATTTGGGAGGCATAATGTCTGCATGATTAATCTCAGTGGGCGGCGCTCACATGTGTGCGGTGAGTTCTGCCACTTGTTTGCATCAACCTGTCTTCACACCAGACCTGTCTGCCTCCGTATCGTCAACACCTGTATCTCGTCTCCTCTTACTTCAGTGTCTGGGTCAGTCTGTGTGAGAGTATTGATCAGTTTGTAAAGATCCTATTAAAGGTTTACTCTACTACTTTACTGGTCATAAGAGGTACTACTTAGCCTGCGTTGAAACAATAGCATGTCTTCTGTGCATTTTTGGATCTTGACCTATACTGGACCTAAAAGTCATGATAATATCCGAGGTTCTGTTGTGTCTCTGTCTGTTTCTTATGAATTATAAAGTAAAGTGAATTCAACTCCCTGTGAGGTCCTAAGAGGAGCACTCACCACCATATCTACATCATGGCACAAAGAACTGTGCAATATGTCACTGTACTGTTGCACCCAAAGTGCAAACATAAGCCAGACATGAGAGCAGTTTAAATCGTTTATTAATAACCAGAGAACTTAGAGTGGTGGCTGATTGAGACCTTGCAGTGAGGGACTCCAAGAACAGGTGCAGGGCTGGTGGTGGCAAGAGTCCAGAATCAGGAACGGAGACGAGACAGGGCTGGACATGGCTAATGAATGGCTGGTAGATATCCTGAGGCACACAGGGGGCCACGAGGGAGACTGAACGATCTGGCAGAGTCTGGGAGAAGAGCTTAAAAGTTGCGAATTATTGAGCTGTTAAAGAGGCGTCGGGGTGTCCAGCAATATGAGTTGCTACATAGACTCTAATCTGTTGATTTTATGTAATTGGTTTAATTATCCAATTGATGTACATCATTTCTTCACCAATTATTATTCACAGTTGTTATACTCTAAGCTCCTCTGAGTGTGTTCACCTCAGTAACTGGACTAACATCTGAGTGGATTAGTGGCTGCAGTGAACAGAGAAATTGGTAATTGTATTTAAAGGAGACTAGTTTTTAGGGTTAAACACCCCTGCTGTGACCCAGCCTGTCCAACGGAGAACATTTACCCTGGCAAACAGTGGCCTCTCCCCCATCCCCACCCCCCACATCCACCCCAGCACACCCACTATACTGACTCGTAACACACCAGGAATGAAAAGAGGAGCACTGACTCAACTCTCATCCTCTCCGCCACCGTTCCGAGATTAAATCATGAAATCATTCAGTGTTTGTGTGGTCTTCCCTGCCTGTGAGGAGAAAGGATGGACCGGGTAGAAGACACAGAGAGGAGGGATCCAGCTCGAGTCAGTGTGTGGGAACCACATAGGGAGAAATCCCTGGCTGATCCTGGCCAAGACACTTTGTTTTTCTCCCCTCCGCTCCCACCCTTTCCCTCCCTCTCTTTCTCTACATCCATTTTTGGGTTTTCATTTTTATTCATAGGGTGATCGGGGTGGAGGGAAGGGTGTCAAGAAAGCAGGGGGCAGTTTGTGTGTGTGTGTGTGTGTGTGTAGGAGGAAGGGATTGTTGGTCGGCTGATGCCAGTGGATGTAGGTGCAGGCCTCAGACCAGGCCTGCCAACAATAGCCACAGTGTTGTTTGGGTAGTTGCATCCAGGACTCTTGGACATTCTTCCCATGTCAGTATAATCACTACTGGGAGGTAGCTCCATTACGGATTACCATATCATTAATAGTATCCATGACTTTTGTTCAAAGGCTACTTGTGTAATGTTGCCTTGTGGATGACGGCTAATCCGCTGAGCTGCAGCTGTAGGAAAGAAGAGGGGTAGATCCCACCATCAGTCTCCCTCTACCTCACACACACACACATATAGACACACTCACTACACCACACATGCAAACACATATAGAGGCATCTCTCTGTCCAGGCCCACGGGGATCAGGCCCCTGAAAGACAGATACAAACAACAGTCAAATACAAAGTTCCCCCCATAGAGAAAAAGAAACATCCATTCTACACTTCCCAACTGATCCCCTCCGTAAAGCCAAAGACCAACCCCCCGCCTCCCCTCTTCTTTCTCTCCCCTCTCCTCCCCTGTCCCCTGAGTTGGCTCTCGTCCTGCCATTAAAGCCCCCCGCTCTTTAGCGCAGCCCTCCTCTCTCAGATGGTGGGCCAGATTAGGAAGGGAACAATAACAGTTTTCAATGTAAAATGTGCATCTTGTTAGTCCTTTTTCTCTCGTCTCCTATCTTATGATGGGGAGAGAAAAGGAGAAGCGTAGGCGGCCATTCAGAAAGTTATCTGTGGGTGTCTTCTCCCCACAAACGATGGCTTGTTCTGTGGCTGTTTTAATCCTCCTATATTCTCAGTCTACCGCTGGATTTTAGCAGAGAATACCCAACTGAGGTCCTATAGACCAACAGTTTTCACAGGCATTTCATGAATCTTTATGCATTTCCTTTCCAAGAAACTTCTTACAGCTCTCTTGTTAAATGTTTTACATTTGGTCTTACTTAATGATGATTTTAGAGTAAAAATTTAATTCAAATTTAACAAAAAAATCTTGTTCAAGCTCCTTATGATACAAATTTCTTGAGATATGGCTTCTTACAGCAGTATCAGTTAGCTGCAACACTATGTTTGTGAAATCAAGTGTTTACTGTCATCTTTGTGAGCCTGAGCTTCTTCCATTTTATTTCAGAATTAATAAGAAATGACACAGAGCAGAGAGAAAGTGTCTGCTCCTATCTCTATTTATATTCAGTATTTTTAATATTTGTAATATTAGTTGACCTAGAACTTTGCTTCATTGTCTTTTCAAAGCAAATGTACAGGTATCATGCTGTTTTGTTCAAAGACTTTAAAGGCTTGTCTAGATTAATGTCTGACACCAAACAACATAAAATTGAATTTTTCTATTCAGAGAATCACAGCAGCAGTTTGTCCGATTGTTGTTTGAATGGATCTCAGCCCCTGAGAGTCACCCCCGGTGTTGGCATGATCGTAGGGAATGCTGCCAACTCTGAGTGCAGCAGATACCTCCGAGTGATGCACTCTCAAGCCCTTGTTTGTTTTCCTAATGGGAATTAATGTCGGGTATAAAACAGCACTCCTTTGTGTGTTTGTTGGCTCTGATAGTGGGAGGGGGACTGGTTTTCTGCAGTACAGCTATGTAAACAATATGAAAAAACGTTAGACAATAATAACTCAGTAGAGTTCATAGTCTAATATTTAATTAGCTAATAAAGGATGAGACTGGGTAAAAAGCTATGAAGCAGACCTTTAATTAAGGTCGTGAATGAACTTTCCCACTCAAATGTGAAAAGAAAATAATTTAAATGAATTAATACATTTACCTGCAAATATAAGGAGGAAGTCACTGATAGCAATATAAAGGCAGTTTGTAAAATAGTAAACTAAAATTTATATGAGCCAAAACCACCTGATAAATAAATCTAATCTGCATTAGCTTTTATAATAGTTTATTGGCTATTTGGACATCAGGTGTTACAGAGCTACAGAGAAAGAAAAAGTCATTTTTCGGTCAGATTTGAACTGCTATATGCAGATAAACAGCAGAAATATGGTTAAAAAAACAGTCATATTTCATGGCAAAACCTTTATTTGATACGGCATTCATGTGGTATTTTCATGTCAATCATACAGCAAAACAGTGTTTCTTTTGATGAAAATAAACGGTAAAATATGGAATAAAACGGCAAACCTTAAACATGAAATCAACAGTACTAATATCCTTTAACCGTAATATTAGAGCAGTGTATGTGTAATAGAAATGATAACTCATTTTTATCCGTTCTGTCTAACAGGTGCAAACACGTGTAAAATGTCTGCAGTCTGTCAGAACAAAAACACTTTCACTCACTGCTTTCTGTGTCCTGAGAACAACACAAATCTTCTCATCACTAACAAAATTTCAGAATCGTGAGTGCACCCTGGTGGCCTGAGCGGTTTAATATCCACCTTGTCATTACAAAGCCCCCAGTATGAGTCCCTCCCTCTCGCTTCTCATTTCCTGTCATCTCTCTACAGCTCTGTACTGCTATCTACATAAAATGCCCAACAAAACTTAAAAGAACACAGAATCATGGAGAATTTCCTCAGTACTAAAACTGGCATCGTGTATACTCCATAAAACACTAAAACTTATGAGACTTTAGTAAAAGATGTGTATATAAATAAGGTTGTTTTCTGGCAGCTCCGTCTGTCTCATCTGATGAATGACTTGTGTTGATTCAGACTGATTTACTGCCTTATGTGGTTGTTCTTCCACAGACTGCAGCTTGTTCTTGGTGTTGGACATGGGTGCCCTGCTGTGAAGGTCACGCTGAGGTCATTGAGGGTAAGACCGCTTCGCCCACCACCACGATGACCACTGCCATACACGACCAATCAGACTCTTTAAACGCTGTAAAAACCAAAGGAAACTCTTTAGATTTATAATATTTTGAAAACTTGCTACCATTTTCTCTCAGCTCTCTCTCCTCGTGTGTGAATGCGTTTCTTTGATTCTGCTTCTTCTTCATTTAGCCTAAAGCTGCGTCCCTCCCTGCTCTTTCAGTTAAATTAAAAGCATTCAACATTCACAAGAGAAAATGTATTTGTTGGATCTCATTCAGTTTGACCGCATGCAGTCACTTGAGATGAAGTCTTCCACCCTTATTTCTGCTTTATTTCTTTCTCTGGATTGGTTACTCAGATTGTGACCTCAGAGGGTGACCTGTGGAGCCCCGGGGTCCCCCCCTAGCTGGCCCTACGCTGGCCCCGGACGCAGCTAAATACAGAGAAGCTGCCGTCATCTTGCCGGACAAAAGGGCGAACATACCATGCTCGCCCCTCATGAGTCCAGCCAAGCGCACAGGGAGCACATTAGGACCTCTGGGTTTTATTTACCCTTTCTTTTTGGCCCCAGCAAAGAGTCGACTGGGGCGTCAAGTTTGTCAGGTGCCTCAGCTGTGACCGTCTGACCACATCACACAGCCTTTCACATCCCCAAAGAGCTTCATGTTGCATTCTCCTGATTCACGTTGTCGGTTTTCATATTCTCCGCTCGCCACTGAAGCGTTATGTTTGAGAAAGATTTCTGTCTGGAATGAACCAGCCTCAGTACAACCTAAAGGCTTTCTCAAAGAAACCTTCACACGTGAATGCAGCCTCACAAGCACGAGAGTGATTGAAGCTGAAAGGACGGCTCTCCTCATTGAATCACCAAGATGGGAATTCCAGTGTTGCTGAAGATCTTGAGCTCTTCTTGCAGAAAAGAGGAGAAAGGGGCGAGTTAAGTGTGTGTGATGCAGGGAAATGAAAAGTGAAGTGACGACAGATATGAGAGCAGTTTGCAGGATAATTTAATTATTTCCAGATTTAAAACTCTGTTTCTAGTCCAGTCCTGCAGATTTTCACTCAAATTATGTTTGATCAGGAACACTTATATAATGTAATGGGCAGGTTCACCCAAATGACAAAATACTCTAGTGGTATCCAGCTATGCTGATTGGTTTTGTGTTTCTCTGTCCAGTTTTTGAACAGATATAACCAAAGTAGTTAAACTATACTCATTGTATTAAAGTAAAAGTAGTGCCACATTGAGAATGAGAATGCAGAGTGTTCATTTATTAACATGTAAGTAGCATTTTAAGTGCTGTAGCTCATCTCATCAAACTGAAGCAGCCATATACTTGTATATAATTTTTGATTTGACATAATGTTTTCTTAACTCATCAAATGTTTGGTTTAAAAAATATGAATCTGTGAAGCAACTACAGCTGACAAATGAGTGCAGTGGAGTAAAAAGTACAATATTTCCTACCAGAATAAGTATAAGTAGCATAATAAGTGTTAACGTACCTCAAAACTGTACTGAAAGTACTGTATTTAGTTATGTTACACTATTGGGGATTTCTGCCTTTGTGTACATTTCTGTTGTTGATCATCTTCATGGAGACTATTTCTTTGGTAGAAAGTAGTTCTTATGAAAATTGTCGAAGTTGCTCTTTCAGATAGAGACGTCTCGTTCTCAAACAGCGGGAATGTTTTGAGAACAATAGGACATTTATGGGTTAAGATCAGTCACAGACTGGCTTCTAATGAGAATTCATTAAGAGAAGAAAAATAATGCTGTGAACTGTGTTTAAAAAAAAAAAAAAGGTAGAAAGAGAAACAGAATGTGAATATGTGATTTATGGTAATGTTTTTTCTCTACTTTTATAGTTATCTATAAGTTACATGACTGATAATGGACTGTATGGAAACCAGGAAGAGAAAAACTGTGCAACGTGTTTCACAGAAATAAAGAATCTGAACTTCCCGACAGAAGCAAAATGTTGCAAGAAAAATTTAGAAATTGCCTTCCTGCTTTATGTTTCTAAATGTAAAAAAAGTGCAAAAATATTTAAATATCTTAATCAAGGGTTCTTTGATTTAATATATTCTTCCAAATCTGAATAATTTATTGATGTTGTCAAACTTAATGCCATTAGTCTTTAACAAAAAGGCCTTAAATCATAAATTATTCCAGTCTATTGGAGACATCTTGTGAAATTACTCACATGGTGTTCTTATTAGCCTCCTCTTTACACAAACTCCCTTTATAAACACACACAGGAACTGGAATGTATGGCGCTCTTTGTCTAACTACCATGCAAAATTACCTGATTTATCTCGAGCACTTTCCGATGTCACACTGTCTGTGCTCGTGACAAAAGTGCCCCTTGTTGTGGCACACCAGATAACCAAACCCACCCTCATGAAACTCACGGCACCGATCTTAAAAACAAGCTCTCTCAACCTTTTGTCCCCCCCGAAAAACAAAGAAGTGCACTTTCTCTTGGCAAATGATGCCTTAATTGTGCAAGTTAACAAGCTTGCTCTTTTTTTCCCATGAATAACAAAGAGTTTGGTCCCAGTTTGTTTCTTTTTGTTTGTTGTTGTTTTGTGTTTCTTTACCTCAGAGCTCTTTTCTATGGTGTCGTTGCACGCTTGTTGGACTGTTCCCATGCTGCTCTCTGCCTCCATATTTCTCAGATTGTCGTGCACGCGAGAAAAAACACCAAAAAAAAAAAAAAAAAAAAAAGACAAAGTGAGAAAAGGCGAGGGTGTGACCGAAATGATGCTCCACAGTTGGATACTCTGTACAGTATTCATTATGTTTTCATTTATATCAGATATGTCTTCGACCCTTCCCCGCTCTCGCTCCTTTAAAACACTGCCTCTTTTATCACTCTATTCATTTTTTGGCTCAAATATCTCAGTGCTAAATGGCGGTAGTGTTGAATAGGACATCTCCATGGATTTGCATAATCTGATGGCATTGCTGGTGAGCACATAGAGGAGTTGTGCCAAGTGCAAAAAGGTGAAGCCTTCATCTCTTGGCAGGGGGCAGAGGAGACTATTAAAAAAATCCATGTACAGCAGGTTTAATGGCTGATATCTTCGTCCTCCTTCTTGCCTATCTCCAGAAATATTTCGCTTTCTCACTCATCCGATCAGATGCTGTCACTTTTTATGTCGGCTCAGTGATGCACTCTCACCAGACAATCAAAAGGCATTGATATGTGCTGTTTTCTCTCCTCCTAACAGACTCCATTCATGTCTGCTCTCTTCTTACAGTGCCCGTCATTCTTCAGACATCGCTGGTGCCAAGGCAGTAGGATGGCTGCCTCTCTCTGATGGGAAACTGTTGCTCATGTGCTGGGTTGTCTGCCAAGTTTTGGCATTATTGGTAAGAGGAGGAGGGGGGAGGGAAGGAGGGGGGAGGAGGAGGAGGAGGAGGGGTGGTGTACAGAAAGGGGGCCCTTTTAACCCTGTGAGATAGTGGTATCTGTTGTGGGAATGATCTTCATCCCTTTCCCCCCTTTTTCTTAACACTCCCTCCATCTCTCACTGTTTCTCTCACTCTCTTCTTCTTTCTCTCTCTGTCTCACCCCCTCCCTCCCTCCCTCCCTCTCTCCCTCCCTCTCTCCTTCTCTCCTTCCCTCCCTCCTTCCCTCCCCCTTCTGCTCTCTGTCTCTGTCCTTTCATGCTGGAGATCAGACGACCATCCTGAGGTGAACCGGCGGAGATCCGATGCCACTGGAGGACTTTGATTACCAACCAGCACCAACTGTTGGATTTCTCACAGCTTGTGTACTTCTTTGGCTTCGCTCCCAAAACTCGACTGTAACCCTCCTTCACCACACACACACACACACACACACAAACACACACAGAGGCAACACAAACACACTACACCACGGTAAAGGAAAGGAGATTTGCTGTTGTATTCTCAGAAGCTTAGCTAACCGTCTAAGCCTGACTTCAGTGCTCATCTGGGTGCAAAGATCAAAACAGGAGCTCTCAGACACTCATGGGTCTTGTCTTTCGGTTCTTAAAGGAAATAGTTGGACATTTTAAGAGACATACTTAGAGAGACAGAGGAGAGGATTGATGCTGCTGTCATGTCTGTCCATTAGAGCTAGTTTGCTTACCTTGGCATATTGAGTACAAACAGGGTGGAAAGCTTACTAATTAACACATTATATATATTTTTTATTTAATCTGTACAAAAAACAAAGTTTAAGAATGATGATATGTTTTTTTTGTCTCTGACTATTTCCTTTATTTGGACAGAACCAGACTAGCTGTTTCCCCTGTTTCCAGTCTTTGTGCCAAGCTAATCAGCGTTGAACTCTAGCTTCATATTGAATGGGCAGACATCAATCTTCTCATCTAAGTCTATTTCCAAAAATATCAAACTATTCCTTTAAAGTGACGCTATGACAGCGTTTTCCTTCCTTCCTTCTTAAAGAGTCCAGTCTTTAAAAAGAAAAAGATGTATTTGAGTGGCAGAAACAATAAACATAATTTTGTTTTATCTCTTTTATCATCACAGTTTAAAAAATCCATCTTATAAAATCATTTCTGTCTACAGCTGAGTCTGAAAAACCTCATAAAATAGATCTGTATCTGTAGAAAATACAGTTTTGAAACAAGACAGAAGAAAGCAGGTCGCTGCACCAGATAGAAAAACAATGAAACTAGTTAGAAACAAGTAAAAATAAAATCTTTGTGACTGTCAGATAAATGTAATGCAGTAAAGAGTTTCACTCCTGAAATGTATCAGTTGAAAATAATATTAAACTAAAATGCTCCATAACAATACAAGAACATGATAATTGCTCTTAAGTACAGTACTCAAGTAAATGTGCTTAGTTACTTTCCACCACTGTTCCTTATTACATCGGAAACTTGATTAACAAATGAAGTCCTGGAAAATTTGGCAAAATTAATTAATTTCTTTCCTTCAGAACCTTTAAAATAAGATCTGCTGTGTTGATCCCTCACAGGGAAATTCAAGTGTTACAACAGCACAAGTACAAGAACAGATTTATCGATAAGTAACATAAAAACTTGACTTTAAAGTCGTAATAAAGAATTAAATACAAAAAGAAAGTGCAGTTTAAAATAGAAGTGTTTCACATGTGGATGTCTTACAATAGTGTAAAAGTCATATCACAATAAATCAACACAGAACGGTTTCCTAAAATAGTATAACTTATTTGACATAGCTGTTTTTTGTTGTACTTTATTGTCAAAACTCTCATACATTTATAAAATACAAACTTTTTAGGGAACAATAATGTCCTGGACTTATTCCCATCATTGTCCCTCTTTCTGTTCCTCATAAACTCGGCCGACATCGTGCTCATCAAAGTATAAGTTCTCCTTTGACGTTCCAGTGATGAATAATTTTTCAAAAGAGCGGATTGTTAATGTTCAGTGTGTGATATTAATGCGATAGACAAACATTCTCAAACTGAAGCTTTGCCACTGCGGCTCAGTTTACATGACAATAAATGATTTGGAGTCCTTTTTTTTATCCGTGCTCAATTTATTATTATTCATGTGAGGTGCTGCGGCTAAATCTTTCTCATCTGGCTGAACATGAGTCTTTTTCTTTTCCTGTTTAGAGTCAGGATTTAAACCAATATTGGGGCTGGAGGGATCCATGTATTCCTTCAAAGCCTTTTCTCTTTTATCGTATTGTCACTTTTTTCCATCTGCACGGACACTGTCTTTCATTTCTTTCATTTGCTCTCTCGGTGCTTGTCTTTTTGGTCAGGGGCTGGTTAATGTGGGTTTATCCAACCATCCAGGCGATTAATGTGGGCTTATCCATGCATCTGTCATCGACCCATCCACCCAGAAATGATTCTTCCATCCATCATATCTGTCCACACATCACATCAACACCTACAACACACCTGTGCATGCTATCTTTTAGGAACATGCACAGGTATTGCTGTCTGGAGAGAGATATGTGCGATGATTCCAGCTTTGCTTCTTGAAGGAAAACTGTCAGGAAAATGTGTTTTCTTGAACTCCTCTCAGAGAGAAACTTTGATTTCATGGTGTTGATTATTTTTCTTCGCAATCACTCAAGGATAAAGCACAAGGACGCAGAGATTGTTCCCCTTTCAGATGCACCACAATGGGGCTCCTTAGTTAAGAAAACAACAAGGAGTCCCCCCCCCCCACCTCTCCCTGCTCTCTCTCTCTCTCTCTTTTTTAACTTCTCTTTTTACAATCCAACACTATACAACTTACTTAAAGACAAACAGAAGGAGCCTGGAGGCAGTCTAATGCATTTATTGAGACTCTGTGGTTTGCATATAGCAGACACAAGCTTGGCAAAAACAATTCTCTTTTGATCAGAGTAATTCCTTCTTCTGTGGGAGGTAAAAAGGCCTTTTCTATCAGTAACTATCCCCAATATGGCTTTCCTTTAGAAAGAGGGAGAAAAGTTTGAAAGGCTTAAGAGCTCACAGATCTGGCAGATTAATGCTGCTTTCTAGGTTCTCCGTTTGAATGAAGAAACAACAAATCTTACACATAAATAAGCTCCAACTTTTACTTCTTTTAACACCGCTCTGAATAGTCAACCTCATTTCCCTAAACATATGGAAATAGTAAAACTTGGCTAAAGTTCAGACAACTTTTATCTTGTTTTGACACTTTCTTCTGTAGAAAAGCAACTTTTTACACAAAACACACCACAGTCACTTTTGTTTGCCGTCATTATGACACTGTACACATTCAATGATGCCATGTATGACCTTTATTAGGTCCAAAAATAGTTTTGTATTCAATGAGAGATTTGAATTTTAAAGAAGGGGGAGTGTTGGGTGCATCAATGGTTTTGTTAACAGGCAGGTTTGTTTAAGTCAGGAGCGGGTGGTCCAGTGTGAATCAGATTCATGTGGGACCCACTCATCCCCTGGGACCCACTGTGACACCCAATAAACCCACAGATCAGCCCATGAACAAGTCTGAATAAATATGGTGGTAAAACACCACAAATAGTGAAGTTTGAGCCCAGTCTGCCATCTCCAAATGATCCACTTCTTCCTGACACGTTACTCCAAACTTTGGGAGGGTTACCTTTGTTTCATTTTATGTCCTGAAAATATATGTAAGCTTGTTTAACTGTTAGCTGCACACATCAATAATGTGTAGGACAAAATCACTAATAATTTACTTAAGATTTAAAACTCTAAAACGTCTTTTCACAAAGTTACACTTGATATTTTCCAAGCGCTTTATTCTCACATGGATTGTAATTTTGCTTTTCTGTGGATTTACGCACGGAGCGTCGCCTAACCTCCAAAAAATGCACACAAACGATGACGAAACAAGCTGAGCTTTAGTCAGAAATATTTATTCACAACATTTACAGGATCTTTTTCCATCATTCACAAATATATAAATAAAAAACATAGCATATCTATTTACATGGCGTGTTGCGCACTGTGCAAACTAAACGTGTTTGCGTGCGTGTGACCGATGAAGTTGAAATAGTGGTGATCGAGTCCCTGCACCGGTGACAAGTATCCACCGTGCTGCTGTGTGTGCGCAGAGAGAGGCACTGTTGGGTACGAGATGCCCGGGCTGCGGGTCGTGCTGTGCCAGAAGTGTCCCGGTGGACTCTGCTGGTACACAGACTCAGAGGGACTGTGGCTTTGGTGTTCCGGGGAGGAGTGCAGCTGGCTGAGGTAGTCAGAAGGTTCTGGCATCGAGCCGACGGAGCCGAACACAGGCTCGGTGACAACACGGGATTTAGACTGTAAGAAGGCGAGGATCCGTGCGTACTTGATGTCTTTGGTTTCAGCCCTGTCCTCTGTGGTCAAGTAGTGCACCAGGTTCTTCATACACTCGTGGTATCCGTAGTGAAAGTAGTTTGCAAACTCAGCCAGCAGTTCACCTGAAATGAATCAAAGTAAGCAGCAGTTAGATGTGGTCTGATTCCAGTGCTTAAAGTTGGACTTGTATAAACATAAGTGAAGTTAAACTAGAAACTACTGGAATACACAAATAACTCAGATGTATAGCTAATCAGCATTGTAGAAACTGTCACAATTTATGAATAGTGCCCTTTGGGCGCGTAAAGTGTCAGAGTTTACGCACCTTTTTCTCTCCCACGGGGGAAATCTGCTGAGTGGAGCGCTCGCAGGTACTGAACCGTCATTTCCAAGATTTCAGCCTTTTCCAGTTTTCCAGAATTCTGCCAAAATATAAATAAATCCAACATTAGAAAATGTTTGACTGCAAACCAGATTATTTGATAAACTTATTCTCTCTAAATTATAAACATTGTATCATAAACGAAACATCTTTAACACAAAATATACATTATATATTTCTTTACAATACCTGTTTTGCGAGTGCCATTGGTACTGTTTTTCCTAATTCGTTAAGGCAGCGATTAATGCGGTCCCGTCTCCGTTTCTCAATCACTTTGTGAGAGATGGGAGTTCTCTGTAGAAACAAGGAGAGACAGAACATGAGCACACAGTCATAAAAAATCATATTTTACATCTCACCAACAATCATTTACGTTTTAATGAAGAGAAGTCATATGTATGACTTGAATATGAGATCTAAAACTCCGGGAGAGTTTTTGCGCGCTGCGCGCTCAGCTGCTCCAGAGCGCGCGGAGGACATCTGCGCTCCGGGCAGCTTCTATAACTCAGGAGCCTTATTGGGAATGCTTGAAATCTATTTTAGTAAATTACGTATACTATAAGTGTTAGTAATTAAATTAATTACTTTAATAATTTCCAAATATCCCGTCAGTGTCAGATAGGCTACTTTTAAATCAGTAGCGCGCTGTAGTTATCCTGGAACGCGCGCCACAGAGGTGGTGCACAATAGAGTTCCCTCCTCTAGCATGAAAGCGACTCCAAGTTGTAGTTTAAACAATATTAACTTAAAATACTGAAATATGAAATTCCATAAAGTGACTCAAAATGTTAAAAAGTGCCGCGTTTCCAGAAATAGTTCAGTCCTCATCGTGCAGAGCGCACATGGAGCGCGTACCTTCCTGTCTTTCATTTTAGATGCCATCGACGAATTTCTGTCAGACTTCTTCAAAAATCAGTTGAGCTGGAAGTTGGAGAGATGTGTTGCTCCGGCAGGAGATGAAGCAGACTGAAGTTTGAGGGGAAGGCTGGTGCTTATAAAGGGATCATCCAAGGGACTCTGGCATTCATGGTGTAAATTATTCCATGGGATTAGAACCACGCATTGGGTAAATGTGTGCATTTAGGATCAGTTAAAGAAATAGTAAAAATCTAAAGCCATGGGCTAGCAGGGGGGCAAACCTGCTTTGTTAATCCACGTGGCTGTTCAAAAGACACGTGATTACTTTTGGAATATTATTTGCATAGTAACAACCCAGGCGGGAAATAAGAAGTGAGCGTTGGGATCGCCTGATCCGGCGGGGCGCACTGTGCGCACTGAAAACAAAGCCGGCAAAAAAAGAAACCCTCTTTCTTCCAACTCGCGTTTCTCACACGATCGCCTGTTTACAAATCCCAGCAAGCGATCTTAACTCTCATCCAAGCCCGGTCTGAGTTTTAAGGCCTGTCCAGTGTCATTAGAGTAATTAAGTAAGCCTTTAATAGGCTGTTCCGCCAAGTTCAGGGGAGATCTTTTGGGGACGGAGTCCCCCCGTTTGTTCTCGGCGTTTCTCACACGACTTGGTGACACGTCCATCTTTTATGAGAGATGGCAAGCTTTTTGTTTACATTCTTTATTTTGTTGGACTCCTCGGCAGGTGTGTGATTAGCCCTGGCACACGAGCGTCGTCTGCGTCAAGGCCAGCGTCTCCAGCAGCCTCTGGCACACGAGGGTTACCCACCACTGGAGACTCTTTGGAGAGGCTCAATTTGTATCCTATTATCCTATAAGAAAATGTCTATTCACTCGAATGAATAGTTTCATTGGCCTAAATTTTAATAATGCTGTGAAAGAAAGGGAGAAATAAAGAAGAATGCAGCTGGTGTGAACGCGCATTATTCCCCGTCACCTGCAAGATGGGTAGCCTGGAGACCTCTATTCATTTGCCTAATTTCGGTCAACTTAACAAACTTTGGGAGAAATTATACTGCCATTGTTATGAAGGGTGAAGCTTTCTGATCGAATTAACAGCATGTTTTGATCCGGTAAATGTCATTAGAAAGAAAGAAACAATCGCGTTTAAAGGGGCCTGGGTAATGCGCCAAGTGGAGACGCCAAAGCGCAAACTGCACAAAGGGTGCTAGTAAATGCCACAGGGGACTTTTGTACCCTCACATTGCTCAAGTTTTTCCCCCCAAACAAAGGGCATTATTTTATACTTGAATACATTTCATACAACAATTGGCTGTTTTCTTCAAACATATTTTCACAGCAAGGTTAACAACAGGTTTATTGTGTGCGCTCCTCACAGATTCAAACCGCTCTCATGCGCCAAAACACTTTGCTCCGATGCTTTTTTTTTCACTGAGAACGTTTTAATCTCGAAACTTTCATCGTGTTTGGATATATTTGATCCTGTGAGCGACGTGGAAGAATTAAAAAAAAAAAAGCAGCGGAGATCGAGGAAAGAAAGGCTCACAAGACATCTGAAGCGTTTTGGAGAGTTTTCAGAGCACCATGGAGAGAAAAGCGCGAGCGAGCGGGGACAGGGGCATAAAATCCAATTACTTGACTGTGCAGTTTTAACACTTTTTATGTGTTTGTCCTTTGAAATATGGAGCCACTTGTGTGCTGTAGCTTTTTCAAAAACTGAATTAAACACTGGAAGTTTTTAGTGACCGACTTTTTAACGCCAAAACTGTTGCGTCAATACGAGGCCAAATGATGCGTCAGGATTTCTTGCACTATTGTGATGTGAAAATTGTATTTGCGTGTTAAAATATTTAGTTAAATGGTCTGACAGCGATCTGATTTTATTCATAAACCTTTAATATATTTATATCTCGGCTCTTCTGAGTAAAATATCTGTCCAAACCAAAACCTATCCACATTTTTACATTTATTTTTCGGCATGCATGAAATGGTGCCATCCTTTCTGTGATTTAAAAACAGCTTGTTGTTGTTTTATAAGCAACAGTATTCCTAATATACATACATAAAATTATATTGCATTACTGCTCGTAGTCGAATTTTTCAGAATGGCTGCAATCTTTGCGCATGTGTAGGGCAAAATCATATTTGAGTTCCTTAACGATTTTTAAAGTAAGTTTTGATTGCATTAATGTAATTGACCTTTATTGGGACTAATGTGTAGTGTGGTACAGTAGAATATTTAATAAAATAATTTTAAAAAATGATCTTAATGGAAAAACTAGAATCATTTACAGGTTACATTAAAAACAGAAACAACTACAAAAAAAATACATTTTTAGTAACAATATAACAGAATTTCACACTTTAAGGATTAGGCTTTACTGATATGATGCAAAATAGAAGGGCTGTGAGTATAAACGTTTATTTATTTGTCGTTTTTGTCCCTGCAGACAGATCTGCTGTCCAAGACACCTGATTGAATGAAAACCCGGATGCGATTCCATTTTTACTTTACTTTTTTGCATTTTTTTACGCACTGTTCTGCTCTGTACACATTGCTGCACATAAAGTCAGGCTGCTCTGTGATGGATAAGTGTTTTGTTAGCAGCACAGAGCAAAAAACAGTCATGTTAAAATTATACTTTAAAAGTAAAAATGCAAAATGAAAATGAGTCTAAACATAAAACTGTTGCACCTATAGCACACGATCAGATTGTCCTGAATGGAGAGATATTTCGCAAAATTTGGGGAATATACTGTAATTGATAATATTGGAATAATTAACAGTACATTGTTGTTGTTGTTGGTTCAGTGCAGAAACTTTTGGTTCTGCATGGAACAAACAAACAATAATGGCTCGCTGCACGCTCCCACACACTTGCACTAACGTCTGCACACCGTCCCTTTACTGTCAAACATAAACAAGCCACCAGCCAAGCCTAATTTGTGACAGCAGCTCAGTGTGCAGCACCAGCAGCAGAAGCAGTCTGTGTAAACTCTGTGTGTGTTGTCAGGCGCTGCGCTCTGACCCGTGGTGACCTCTGAGGGTCCCGGACACAATCCTTTGGCTTGGTGCGCCACCCTCAGCCTGAACTGCAGCAGTTCACACGGTCCCCATTGAGCCCGTGAAGCTGATCTAAGCTCAGTTCAGACTGCATGGTTCAACAGCTACAGGCGCCTTTGAATAAAACAAACACAGCAGCAATAGAGACTGAAGTTTTACTCATTAAAGCTCATAATCATGGAAGCAAAAGTATATTTCATTACTCTCAAGGAGTAAGTAAAATTACATCAATATGGAGAAGATACAACTAAATCAATATAAACTGATCATTTACTTACAGGAATATAACATTTTGTACTTTGGTACAATATAAACTCACTTTTTATCACAAACCATTGGAATAATGATGTAACATTTAGATTTATATTCTTTAAAACCCACCATTTTATCACTGACTCATGATAATCTAATGTTCATTGGAGGTATCTATAATATTGAAAATTGTCTGAAATGATTTAAATTCTTTTAAAGGTGAGATTATGAATAAAATGCAGGAGATATTAGAGTGTAAAGCTCTGATGTAATCTATTTTTAAAGTGCGAAACTGCTCCCTCCTGTGGTTCATTTTGGGATGAAGATATTTCAGAGATGAGTAGCTGCAGTCAGACTCGTTATAGTTTTATATAAAAAGTCTTCACCAAACAATTAAAGCTTAACATCTGAAACTCTCTAAAACTTGTGAACTATATTTAACATATTATTAAAGTTACAGAAATATTCATGCAGATAAGAAAAGAAACAAACTCTCATATCAGAGAAAATCCATTCATTAATGCCATTTTATCTGTAACAAATAAAATAACAGCTGAGGATCAGGAGTTTTCTCCAAAGCCCGCCTTAGTAACATTGTTTTGAAAAGTGCTGTATACATAAAGTTGATTATTATTATAGTGACTTTAGATCTGCAATGTGTAACCGGTTATTTTCCCTGATGATGAAAAAATAAAGCAGAGCAGAGATAAGGTGTACAACTCTATGAAGTAAAAAGACGTAAGAGAAGTACACCATTAGGCACAATCTCTGACAGTATCAGTACCCCAATCTTATTAAGATAATTCTGACTATAACTGGGTCCTAAAAACCTTTTTCTTCTCTTAAAACAAGTGAAATATCTGTCAGTGCACTCAGTTTAACTTGTTTTTAATTCAAACAGAAAATGTTGAAAAGCATGTTGATACACAATTATGAAAATTAAATATTATGAAGTGATGAAAGAAGCAGAAGTTTTACAATTTTTACTGCTGTCCAGTAAAAAAAATCCTAAAAAAAACTGACAACCTGAAGGATGAAGTTCTTCTACTTAACTACTCTACTTAAGATAAATAAACTATTTAAACACTCTTGGATTAACTAGCTCATGAAAAGTTGACTTTTTAGGCATATCTGTTTCTCACAGGGCAGTGACGCCACTAACATATGATGATCTTATAGGACAGGGTAGACTTTTTGGCCAAAAGTATTCACGATAATCGATATTATCTCAATATGTGTGAGAGCCACAAAGTGAGAACAGAAAGTAACAGTAATAATTTAAGAGGTGCTGGTTTTTTTTACATAATATTATCATAAGTGTATTATCAACATGATATCACTATTTCATTATTGTAACATATACATACTGGTTATCATCGATACCGGTGTTGACTCCCCTATCATAGACCATGATGTGAACACATTGCTCTCAATGTACATATATACACAGATATAGACATAATACAGGTTGAAAACAAGGAGCTCAACAGGTAAACATAAACATTAAACTACTATTTGCAGATAAGAATATGTATATCTATGTATATCTATATAGTTATAAGTACATGTAAACACTAATAAAATGTATAGACCGAATTAGACAATGGTGCAGAGGGCAATAAAAATGGTGTATGTAGCAGGTTGGTTTATGTACATGAGGTAGGTGGATATGATGATAGTATGAAGAGCATGTATAGATTGAGTATGCCTGATGATGTTTCCATATATGAATTTAAACAGAGAGAATAAATAATTTACATACCATAATTTTGAATAGTAAAACACTGAACTTTTACTTTGAGTAAATGTTTCTATTAATACTTAAATGAGGTTTTGATTGCAGGACTATTACTTGTAATTAAGTATTTTCACAGTTACTTGATTACTTAAAGGATCTGAATACTTCTCCTTATTGACCAATCACAGCACGCCTCTCTTACTGTAGCCAAAGCGACATGTGTGGTCGCCCCTGATTGGCTGAGATCTGCACCATCTGAACAAAGTGAGGACCACTCCTGCAGCTGTTGCTCGTTCAAGAATCAGGTTCTAGTCTCCGGATCTGCAGCTGCTCTCAGGTCAGTGGAAACACGGTTAAAGATCCACATAATGCTTTCAAACATTAGAGTCCATCAGATTATCTCACATGTTATTTACAGAAGGTTGTGATGCTTTCATGAACCATCAGGAAAAAAAAAAAAGCTCTACGCTTGTTGTTGCCTTAAAATAAACCACGATCTGTGTCTCTGCATCCTATCCTCATTTAGTCTATCTCATAATGGACAGTATGTTCAGTGTACATTATGTCTTTAATCAGAGAAGCGTGTTCATGTCTTTATCTCGTCTGTGTCGCAGAGAAACCCGCCTATGTGAAGCTGATATGATCAGATATATGTACACGTAGCGTGATGAGACACCGTGTGAGAAATTAGACTTTTGTTTAGAAACTTTTTGTCTAATCTCCGCCTAACCTACTTTGCGTGTAACTGCGCTGCACACTTGTGTTAGTGCACAAGATAAGATTAGAACAAGTGTGAATGAGGAACAGCATTATAAACCATGAGTCTCTGCATCCCCGCCATGTCTGTTGGCACCGGTATTTTAACAGCAAACCAGTATGCCTTACCACACATAGGCTAAATGAGGAAGTCAGTAAAGCCCACTGAGCAGGAGACCTATAGCTTGAGGTTGTAACCAACTCCATGCATTCATTTCTATAGACTACAATATGAAACTCTAGAAACTTGTTTGACTTGTAAAACCCATCACGGTGAACAACAAGTCTGTTGAGGGAAGTATCATAGTGTAGACTTTTCAAATTAATCTACTTTTTAGCCAATTTGAATATCAGACATGGACATATAACACATACAAACATGTTTGGTGGTAAGGAGTCCTTAAATATGTTTTTTAAGAAGGTTTAATCAAGATATTTACCATATGTAGTTTTGAAATGACAGTCTGCTGGTATATAGGGGGTTTATGTGCGACACTATAGAGTTGTGAAATAGGAGTCATAGGTGTTTCCCCCATTCTGTTTCCATTTCAGTGTTTTCTTAAAGCAGCATTGTGTAGAAGTTAGCAGCCAGCTAATATTACTTACTAGTCCAACAGCAAGAAGCCCAGCACGCCGTCTGTCTTTCAGCCTTTTAGTTCATGAAGCTCTCGCCAACGCTTCCTCTGTCAACGTCCTCATTTTTTCACGCCTGTCATTATCTCCATAGAGCCTGCTGAGTCTGCTTACATTGCCCGCTTGCTCAGCTCCGGTTCTGGCATGACACGGGCTCCACTCCCCGTCAGCATCCTGGTGGTCTAAAACACCTGTGGTACAAACACTAACACTCCCCTGGTGTTTTAAGCTCACAGTCCGAGTAGCCCGGCTAACAAACTGAGCTAACGTTAGACAACAGCAGCTACGTTTGACTGCAGTTTACTGACCATCAGGAAACTCTGTAGGCGGAGCAGCTGGAGGACATCAGAGGGAAAACCAGAAAACATTTTCTCCATAAAATATGATCCAGTTTCACTAAAATCAGTGAAATAGTTTGTGGTGTGTGACTTAGTGCCGTAAAGCGTTATGTACTTCTTGTGGGTGATCATACCAGTCGCACAAAGTTACATACGGGACGCAGAGTGACAATGACAGAGACACCATTCACCTGATTACACATCAGTGTAGCATCAAATGACGATGATCCTATAGGTTTATGTTGTTGGCATCAGTTTTAATGAGTACAACTTTGTTTCTGAGAAGATACTCAGAAAGTGAGTCCTCTCGGGTGGACAAAGTATTAGAGACTTAACAGTAGATTAATGACAAATGAGGATATGAGGGGAAAGAGAGTGACTTGCAACTTGCACACACACTGGTGTGGTCCTTCAAGCTTCACTGCGTACGTGAGAGAGACAGGCGTTATTCAGATCAAAGTTTGGACAGTTTTCTGTTATTTCCTCTTTAAGGAGAACAAGAAAACAGAAACTCAGAGTGGAATTGAAATTCAGTTGCAGGTCAGATACTTTTGTATGCTCTAAAATGAAGTCAAAGATATTGAATCACATCATATCTGAACTCTTAAATTAGTCAGCACATCTGGAAGCACTCACTTTATTTCCTTGTCGGTGCCGGCACTCATGAAAGAAAAACTTGGGTGTGTTGGTGCTGAATAACGGTGCACTTTTTTGGGGGGAAGGGTATGCAGTTCATGGGTGTGCTTGGTGCTGACATCGTGTGCATGCTAAGGGAAACTTCCTCTGACAAGAATCTGTGGAATGTAGCTCGAGTGGGTGTTTGTCGTTTTCCCTCCCTGTTAAATAGCATTTTCTATAAACACTAGGTAATGCTCTGCTGTGTGGTCACATGAGCACTTACACTACAAACGTGATGATAGTAAAATAACCGTGCACTCTCGATCATGTGTTTTTGTGGCTTGAGTACAGAAACAGCTTTCATGAGAGCAACCGGAGAGACATTCAGGAGGAGACAACCACCCTGTCACTACACTGCTTTGGTTATTTGAGAATACCAGCATCAGCCTGTCTGACTGTTATGAAGCTCATAGCATGCAATCGCCCGCACTATATGATGTTTATACAACAATCCAGAGCAGCTCTGACACGGGGCCTTTAAACCAGGTATTTCAGCTCAGGGCAGGATTTAGAAAAGTCATCCTGCCAATTTTCCTGATGACTAAATTGATTTTACAGGAATCATGTGAGAGAAACAAGTTGACCATCTGGCTCTACAGCATCAAATTATCAGCTTCTGCACGGAGCTTTAAAGAGATGAATGATTTCCTGAGAATATAATCTTCCTCCCAAGTGATTTTTCAGTGGAACCTCTTGGAAAATATCAGCCTTTTAAAATAAATCATCTAATTCTGGTAGAAAAATATGCAGTTAAAAATAATTTACCCCAGAGTATGATGATGGAAAACTGGCTTTATATCTCGAAAAATGTAGCCCTGCTTTCAGACTACCTTCACTGATCAAAATGTTGCTCAGTTTAAAGCGGTAACACCAAAAGTACCTTTACTTTTCATTTAGCATGGCTCTTGAAGACTATATCTACACCTGTGACAGGTGCGTTGTAGAGCTAAAGCGATTAGTCAATGAAGTGATCAACAGAATAATAATCAGCAATTATTTTGACAAGTGATTCATTATTTAAGTAATTTTTCAAGCAAAAAAGGCAGATTTTCTTCAGCTGCCCCTCAATTGTGAGGACTTGCAGATTTTCTTTGTCTGATCTGACAGTAAACTGAATATTTTGAGGTTTTGGACTGTTGCTCTGACAAAATAAGTAATAACATGTCATCCTAGGTTTGAGGTACTGTGATTGTGGCTTGTTTTTGTTTTATTTTCTTACATTTTATAGACTAAATGACTGAACTATTAATCAGGAAAGTAATCATCAGATCTATCTGTAATGAAAATAGTTGTTACAGTCTAGTTTTACAACTTAAATGAATGTGAAAAAGTAGCAGTGAAACATACAGAGTTCATTCACCAAATCACTAAAATTTGAAGGTAAAATGGCTGAAAGGTACTTTTGTTAGCTTTTGAATACTAGTAGCACTATGGAGTAATGTTTGTTGAATGCACAAGGATGTAATACACAGTAATGGTCTCACACCATTTTGCTGATTGGCACCTGGTGGTGTTTTAAATAATTAGCTTTGCAAATCTTTTGGAAGGAAATGCATTTGACACCTTAACACACAGCGTGATTTGGTGACAAACTGTTACTCCAAAGTGCGTCTTTAAGTTTGAATTGCCCATATTTGCCCAACTGTTGTTGTATGTTTTCTTTGACCTGCAGTGTAGAGGTTATATATTCTGATGCTGTGCTGGTCGCTGCTGACGGGTGCATGACCTTTGTTCCACTTCACAAATCCCATCCTCCACCCTCCCTTCCCCGTATATTTCTCCGCTGTGTGACCATGTGACTGGGAGTGTGCGATTTCATCAGTGAGGTCGGGACCTGCAGTCTTGAGCCTAGTTGTCTTGTGCAAGGTCAGCCTTTGTGTCCAAAAATCAGGGTTAAATGTGACTGGAGGAGGATGGACACGAGTCAGGCAGAGGGTCGACACAGATGTCACACCGAAGCCACATGAGCTTCACCAGCCGTCCAGCAGCTGTGCAGTTACAAGCAGCCGTCACCATATTTCTCAGTGACTGTGTGGTGCAACGTGTCAGCCGACCTGCTACATTCAGTACATGCGCTGAGTAAGTTTAGGTTGTCTCTTCCTGTTTGCACTTTCACAAGAGTGTTGCTGATCTGCCCTACTAATCAAGAAACAGTGGCCTATGAGTTGCACTGCAGCACCCTCATGTTATAAGAGGACTTACACAAGAATATATTGACTCATCCTTGTATTTAGATTGCTTCCCTCTCTGCATGCTGTACTATTTGTAAATCTGCTGAATTATCAATGAGGTATCGGCAGCCGGACTGAAGCACATCCAGCGACAAGATCCAATAAGTCAATAACACATGGATTTCACATGTCAGCGTTTACCATTTTTAGAACAGGATCAATAGTGAACCATGTATGTGCATCTTTGTCGACGCATCAGTAAGTTGTCTGCAAGTTTGAAATATCTGAAAGACTGTAGCAGGGTGTTGTAATGTGTCTGTGTTTGTCATCTGGGGTAGGAGTCATAGTCTGAACACATAATCTTGATCTTACTTTCACAATCGCTGGCAAACATCGCATCAGGGCTGCAACTAACACTTATTTTTGTCATCCACTATGGTGAAAAACAAAAATCTCAGGTTCTCATTTTATTGAGTTTTACATTATTTATATCCTATTATGACATTTTCTTGTCACTACATACCAAAATATTTAATTGTATTTATATAGCACCAATTCGTAACAAGTTATCTCATGACACTTTCCAAATAGAGCAGGTCTAGACCGAACTCTGTATGATATTATGTACAGAGACTCAACAATTCGACCAGGAGCAAGCAATTTGTGAAGTTGGCGAGGAAAAACTTCCTTTTAACAGGCGGAAACCTCAAGTAGAACCAAGCCCAGTTTAGTCCTTGCCTAAATTGGAAATATTATAGCTAGAAAAATTAACATTATAACTAGAAAAATCAGCATTTACTGGTTAGTTGCTACGCCTGTTAAGCTTTCCGTATGCCACCCTCCAACATGACTCATGGCTCCCTTTTCCTACACCCCCATATATCAGTGAATCCACTTAGTTTGATTTGTACGTGACATATTTGTGCAGATTCATGTAGCAGCTGAGAGAAAGCTGTTTCAGAGATTTGTAAGTGAGCATCTTGTCAAAATGGGATTAAGTAAAGTTTGTTTGAAGGCTCCGTGTGTTAATCCTCTAGAGATAAGGTTGTAATAATGAACATAAATCATCTGACCTGACGCTCAACACCAAAAGCTAACTAGCTGCTCTGGTTACAAAACTTTTTTTTTTTCAGATGTCTCCCCAAAGAGGAACATTTCTGAGGAAATCAAGTATGACTGACCAACCATGTGTGTTTTTTTTGTAACTTCCTGGCTGCGGTTCGGGGCGACTGTTTCAAAACTACAGCTGTAATCTGCTCTCAAGCTGCGAGCTGCTGCCAACTAGTCTTGATATTCTGTTATGTGTCGAATGAACCAGCTGCCCTCTCCCCCTCTTTTTTTCCAATGTCTTGTGTGTGCCGGGGTGGTGGGGTGACTGACGAGCTGGCTCTGCCATTGGCTTGTCATCTTCCCAGGCCAAGTATGGAGAGTAGAGGCGCTGGTTGTGGTGGGGAGGGGGGGGGTGTTGGAGTACCTTTGCCTTGGACAGCTCTCAGCCAAGCAGGACACCAATGACATCTGACAGAGACGCACTCACAGGGAAGAGCTGTGAATCAACCAGATTTTTTTATTACCGTTTCAACTATCAAAGGGTAAAAAACAACAACAAAAAAACAGGAAAATACCAAGAAAGTCAAGTTTTTAAAATTGCAAATTTGATGGTGTTGATCAACAAAAACAATCCTCTAATATTTATATAATTGTTTAATAGCTTCAGTAATTGTCAGTAATCATAGGCTCCAGCTTCTTTCTTCACGTTTTTTTTATAATTCATTGACCAAATAATGCAAAAAATCGACAAAAAATAAAAATATCAGCATATTAATACATAATGTAAATCAAGTAATGAATATGTAATTTGATTAATCACTTCATTTATCCAAAATTACTGTGATACCAGTTAATACAATAAGATACCAGTTAATACAACGATATCTCATCTTAATATCTGCATGATTAAAATTGGATTTTTGCATCAATGCGATGAAGTATGTTGATTTGTCAGGCATTAAATTTGCTGATTTAACCAAAAACTGGCGTTACTTTCTGGTTACTTTATCGTTAAAATTCATATAATATCCAGAAAACTGTTTATATATGTCGATATCATGACATAAAACTGCATATACCATGACAAGAATAGGATTTTATTCATGCAACCCTCCGCTAGGTTTCAGCCTTGTAATACAGGTTTCTGTTACACTCCATGCTGACATGCGTGTATTTTGCTTGCCACAGTTGCAGCTGATTACACTTACTCTGCTCTCAGGCTTGCTGCTTTTTACTCTGTCGCAGAAAACCTCAGCAGCAAATGTATAACTACATGTGTACAATATGTGTGAAGTACTCCACCCACAGTTTAATAAGAGAAATAAGGCGTAGATCGTGACAACTCTGTGTTAATTAACTGCCACTTATTACCCATCTTAGACTCTGAGGAATCTGCACACAGCTTTGTGTGTGTGTGTGTCAGTGGTTGTGCTCACATACTCTGAGATATCAGCATGAAAATATGGGAATCTGTCAACATATCTATTATGTAGAATACAAAGACCATCTTGTAATCATCAATTTGACTACTTTGTCCAGTTTGGATGCTCGGCAACACGAGATTTGCACACACTGAGTCCAGATATGGTGTGATAAGATATTCAGCCTTGAATAAACATTACTGAAAAATGCTTAAATCACTCAGATCAGCGCTCACTTCTATCTGAATCAGTGTGTGTACAGCTAATAGCCAGCTGTAATCCACTCCTACATTTATTGTGTTTCAGCTCATGACAGTAGCTATGTTTGAAAATCAACCTGCTACTCGTGTTGCCCTCCAGTGAGTGGCAAGCAGCTCCTCACACGTCTGTGTTTCTGTTTGAAAGGGGCGTGTTCCTGCTATTCATAGTTGTGAGAACCTCCTGAGGTCTATTAGAGGTCAGTGTCAGTCCTTCTAATAGCAACTGCTGCAGCAAAGGGCCTTTCAGATAACTATACCTCCCTCTGCCTCTGGACACAGTCTCTGCCTTTCTTCATATACACACTGTGGGACTGTGAGTATGGAGATTTATTATATGTTGATTTATTAATAATCAAAGCTGATCTAAAAATCCATTTAGCTGCATTTAAGTTTCAGACATACAAGTGGTCTGATCATTGCTGGTCTTTCATGGGGTGTAATAGTAACACCTGTAAGACTTATTGGAGGTTTAATGTGATTATTTTAATTACATTTTTATAGGTGAACAGCTTTTAATGAATCAATACTCTTTGTTTCTTTGTTTTGATATCTAAATATGAAAATTACATCTCTGATTTTGCAGCACATTCAACAATTTACTGTACTTGAGTTGTCATTCGAAATCAATTAAAGAAAAAAAAGGTAATACTTTGTCCCACTTGGCACTGGTTCCATGTCACGGGCTCGGTGTTAATAATAGAAGTAGGTGAAAAGTCAATTGTCACCTCTGTGGTGGTTGTTCACTTGTCCACACAGAGCTGCTACCATCTAATCTAGAGGTCAAATGAGTTGAACGTGACGTACAGAAAGCCGCCCAGTCTGATAACAAATGAACATGAAATGTTAAAGGAGTGAGTTATTAATGTATTTCCAAAAATAATTCCTGCTCGGATAGATGAGCTGCTCAGTTTAAATTGGTCTTTGCCGCTGGTCATCTTGCATTATACATTCACATGTAATTAGAAGGCACAGACAGATCATTTGACTGTTGTATTAAATATTCAGTGGGAAATACTGTATATCGAGGACTTTGAAGAGCGTGAGTTCATATCTAAAACATCCAGACCACAACTTCCCTTCAGAAACAAGTCGTGTAGTGTACAAAGTCTTTGTCCTTATAGCTCCACAGAGGCTTGTGATGTGAAAATGTGTGTGTGTGTGTGTGTGTGTGTGGAGTCTTGTTTCCTTCCTGTGTCTTTTGTTTCCAAGTGCACAGCTGTTGAGTGGGATAACACATCTTCCTTTTGTATACAACATTTGTAGAAGTGCAGAAGAAAAAAAACATGGCAAGTACTTGTTCAGCAGCACTGTTTGAATATCTGTTAGAGCAGTGTTACTCAAACTTCAGAAAATATTCAGCTCTCCAAGTACAACTATTACGACAGATGTTAGAATAAAGTAGTGTGGCTGATCCTGTTCAGCTACAGACAGTTTACACAGGAGGCAGGTTTACAAATAAGAAGATTATTTATTGTTGACGGTTGTTGAATCCTGAACAGAATCGGTTTTAAGATCAAGAGCTAATTTGATGACTCCTCAGCTGCACGAATAAGTGTTTTTGAGCCATTCATTTTATCTCGGTTTGCTATCTTGCCATCACATTTTAGCTTGTTTGCAACCTCATAGTTTATTTTCATTCCAAATGTAGTGTTAATATGTTTTTCAATTAATCTATTTAATTTTTTCAAAAATATTTCAGCGATTTCTCCAAGTACCACTACAGGGAGGTCGATCACATTCGATTGTACCTAATAAAGAGGAAAATAAATGAATGCTGTGCATCAGAATGTACGAGATCGAATAATTTAAATGCGACTCAGAGGTGAGGCGGTGTTAAGATCTTCCTGTGGCCAGGAGAGACTAATGAATCCGTGTCAGATTTGTTTTTATTATGTAAAAAGATTTCCGTTATTAAACACTTGATTATATCTGAAATCTCGAGGCAGATCTTAATATTGCATGAGCGAAATAATCGCTAATTTTAGTCACGCTAACATGGTGGATCATCACTGAATCACACAGCTGAACACTGTATGAGTCACTGTGAATCCATCCATGAAACTTTATTTTAGTTTTCTGCTGTTATTACATCACTGTTACACAAGTACATACCAGTGCTGTTGTGCTGATGTTTAAACTCTGTGTACTGTCAGTCACTTGGAGTGAAAGTGAAAAGAAATGAACGCCCTGATTTAGGACATCATCTTTAGAAACTGTCACATTTGACAGAAACTATAATCGATCATCAAAATAGTTGCTGCTTAATTTTCTGCAGATCATCTAATCAGTTAATTGTCTAGTCATTGCAGCTCTATTACATGTAATCCCTTCTCTCCCGTCGATACCTTTGATTAAAGACGGCCTTTTTGTGTTCCATAGGATCTATTCGCTGTTGTATGCATTTGTGAACATGACATGACGTTGACAGAGGCAGAGAAATTGCCTGTAGCTCTGAATGGGACTACTGTTCCTCAGTTGAAGTGGGCTGTCATGTTGCCTTGTAAACATCTCAAACAAGAGACCCATTGATAAAAAGATGAAAATACTACATCCTGCTCTATCACCACAGCCTTGGGCAAGTCTGTCGGAACAGCTTGTAGACCATTAAGAAAGAAGTGATTATAGCCATACTGTTTATCTTATGTTAGAATAAAACTCGGACTTTGTAACAGACACAAACATGCAGAGGAAGTGTGGATTTAAGAGTTTCCAAATCTAATAATGTTCCTGTCTCTGTTTCTCTGCAGGGTCAGTGCACAACAATCATGCAGGCTCAGGAAATCCTGAGACAGCTGCGGATTATTCCCGAGCTGGATGATCTTCGGCAGTACGTTCGCAGCTTTCCCACCAATGCGCTCATGGGCATGGGTGCCTTCGCTGCCATCACCACCTACTGGTTCGCCTCCCGGCCAAAAGCCCTCAAAGCGCCCTGTGACCTCGGCCTGCAGTCAGTGGAAATACCAGTAAGTGATCTCTCGCCCTTTCTTCTCTTAAGTGTCCTAAATGAATTCATACAACACAGAGAGAAGATATGCTGTGTGTTAAAGGAATAACTGAAGCATGATCCAACCACTGGAATGCAAAAGAAAGTGAGGCAGCAGAGCTCATTCAGCAGGAATGTTTTCAGGATCCTCGCCAGAAACTTTACAGACAGCTGGAGTTCACAACATCGTCCCTCTTTGTCACATTTTAAGTGTTTAAAAGACAATTTTGGTTAGTTATTTGTTCAAACTAAATTAAAGGCATTAATTAGGACGTTTGGGTTGCCAGGTTGTGAAAAATTTCTTTGGTTAGTGTTTATTCTTTTCTTTTCAGATACCTCTTTAATTCATTCACAACTGCAGACCTGATGAATTAACCCTTTTTGAATGACTTATTGTCATTAACTTCACATCTAATGGCTTATTAGAAAGTGAGAAACTCATGAGTGTTTCGTCTGTGAGGGTTCTCTGTCATCCAGGTCATCTTTCTGTGAGAAGAAGAGCAACTGGAGAGGCGTAAAGCAAGATTCGGTCAGTACTAGTCATAAATCAGTGATTTGTTTGTCTTTTTTTTTTCTTTTTAGGATGGAGAGCGTGCAAGGAGGTCGACGCTGAACGACAGCGACGAGCCATTGACACACTACTACAGCGATGGTCGCACAATGTATGAGGTGCTCCAACGAGGAATCAGAGTATCAAGTGAGTGTGTTCTCCCTGAAGACTCAAGTCTTATTATAATTCCTCACGTGAACACAGATAAAGGTGAGCTTTATTTTCTTTCACAGATGATGGACCTTGTCTAGGATCGAGGAAACCAAACCAGCCGTACGAGTGGCAGTCTTACAGAGAGGTGAGACGTGGACCACAGACCAATCCAATAGACAACTAACCGAGTCACGATAACACGGTTTATGACAAAAACAACTTTTGTTTTGTTTTGCACAGGTGGCAAATAGAGCGGAGCACATCGGTTCTGCACTCGTCCACAGAGGACACGCTCATACAGGAGACAAGTACATTGGCATCTTTTCCCAGAACAGACCAGAGGTACAACAAACCTCATCATCCTTTGTGACACTGTTGCTGTACTCTTAGTGTAGCCCTGTCTATAGTCTGTTTGCCACATTGTAATGTAAAAAAAAAACTGTATTCAGATGTAGACTACAGCTGTATCTGAAATCACTTCCTTGTGACTGTTTGCTACTCCCTAAATCCCTAAAAAATCTGAATTCTTGGCTGTCCTCCCGTGTCCATGAGCGGTGTGGGTCACATCTCTCACCCACCTCTAGGCACACCCTGCAGCTGTGACTTCCAGTGTCCCTGCACCAAAGGGGGTGTGGACATGGGAGGACAGCCAGGTCCTCAGCCGTGGGCATGAGCCATTAGGCTAGGGGGTGGAGAGCTCCCGTTGGAGCTGACTGGAGGCTGTCTCAGGGCTGTTGAGTCAGTGTTAGGGATTTAGGCTGAGATTCCTGCCTGAGTCCACTGGAACATGCTAGAGGCTGGTTATGTGATTTGGGTTTGGCTCATGAGGATTGACAGCCAGCTGGAGCTGTGTCGTTAATTCAGAAAAACAGATCAAGTGAATAAATGCAATAAAAAAATTTGTAAAAAAAAGAAAAAGTAAGGTTAAAAGTAAAGTTACAGAACTTTGCTCTTGCTTTTTCAGTGTTTGAAGTTGGCATTGAGTCCTGTTGAAGCTGTATTATCATCATTGCATTGTGTGTTGACTTGAATACATTTTTTCCATGACTGATGTTGATATGTTTTCTGTCTCTCAGTGGACCATATCAGAGCTGGCCTGTTACACATACTCCTTGGTGGCTGTTCCGTTGTATGACACACTTGGCACAGAGGCCATCGGCTACGTTATTGACAAAGGTACACAGAAGGGCACCTTCGAACACTAACCACACACCAGCAACAGTGCTATCGCAGCGCTCTAGATCAAGGACACCAATAACAGATACAAGCCAAGTGGTTCATTTGGTGCCGTCTGTTTTTCAGCTGCCATCTCGACGGTGATCTGTGACATACCCGAAAAGGCTCGGATGATTCTGGACTGTGTCAGTGGAAAAGGGCGAACGATAAAGACGATTGTGCTCATAGAAGCGTTTGACGATGAACTGGTGACCCGAGCAAAGGAGTGTGGCGTTGAGATTCTGAGTTTGAAGGAGTTTGAGGTGAGAATAACATCTTGTGACTTTGTTCAGGAAAACGATCTGTGGCTCCTGTTGTTGCTTTTCGAGTTACACTGTTTAGTTCAGTTATAAACCAAATTAGGCCCTGAGGCCCTGTTTGTCTGTAGCACGATTATTATCAGCACATCCTGCAGACACACTATATCTCCCTATATGTTTTGTATTTCTTCCAGGCCTTGGGTAAAGCCAACCTCAAGAAACCAGTGGTAAGTTGTAACAGAACAGATTGACCTGTTATTTACATGACAAAAAGCTCTTCATTCTTACTAAATTACAACAAAGAGAATCAACTTACATAATTCACTTGTAGTCAGCATGAAGTCTGAGAGGGAAATTTTGCTCTTGACTAAGATCTAGCATCTTGCACATTTCTAATGCAATAGTATTTCAGGCTTCTTGTGCATTAGTTTAGATCTGTGATCTGATTACAGCCCCCTAAACCAGAGGACCTCGCACTGATCTGCTTTACATCTGGAACCACAGGTAATTACACAACTTGTTCCAACTTTAAGCTTTGAAGCTTTTTAGCTTTTTTTTTTTTTTTTACCTCATGTCTAATCATGATCATCATTTTTCTTTCAGGAGACCCAAAAGGTGCCATGTTAACTCACGGAAATGTAATCTCCAACACTGCAGCGTTCATTAAAATAACAGAGGTAAACAAACAGTCACACTTGGAGAATGTGAAATTTTATTATTCGATGTATGAAATCTTAACATAAATGACATTGTTTAATAATCTGTGTTTGATTCAGGTCTGCTTGTTTTAAAGGTGGATGCTTCTTTCTTTCTTTTTCTTTCTTTCTTTCTTTCTTTCTTTCTTTCTTTCTTTCTAAACTGTGTCCTCTGTCTGTGTCTCTGACTGTCTAACTGCTACAATACATCAAAATGTTGATGCACTCATCACCTTTAGTCATAACGATTACTCACGGCATTAAACTTTGCAAGCATCAGCAAGTGTTTAGCTTTTTTGCCCCAGATTTCAGACCTCAGCAACAACTTCGCCTAACTTCTTGGAGGTTATTGTGGTCATATAGACCAAGAGGGAAGACTACAGACACTTTTTTTTAGAGCGGGTCGTCCACCAATCAGAAGATCGCCGGTTCGATCCCCGGTTTGATCCCCTCCAGTCTGCAAGATACTGCGCCATCGGTGTGTGAATGTGTATGAATGGTTAGCTCCTCAAACTGATGAGCAGTTGGCACCTTGCATGGCAGCCAATGCCATCAGTGTATGAATGTGTGTGAATGGGTGAATGAGATACGTACTGTAAAGCGCTTTGAGTGGTCGGAAGACTAGAAAGGCGCTATATAAGTACAGTCCATTTACCATTTTAGTGCTTGTACTCATTAATGTCCACAGTGGAATTTTATAATTGTCTTTACAGCACTTAAAATACTGACTGAGCTCAGCTTAAATCCATTAAAGTTTTCCAAATCGGACAAAGTACCTTCCGAACAATAGGTTAGGATTTTCAGATATTTCATGATTCTTTAAACACACATTCCAGACAGTCACAATATAGATTTTTTATTTATTTATTTTTGGTCCAGTTTGTCGCTGAGTAGGTACCAATTTATTCAAAACAGCTTTAATTTCAGTAATATAATGCTTTGATCCAGTGTGAACCTGATATTTAACATCAAGTTTAAAGAAAATCAACTTTGTCCACCGACACGACACATGACTTTTCTTAAAATCTAAAATCTGTCTGACTCAGGTCGGCCCTCTGTGACCTCCTTTATCCTTTTTCCTGTCCCTCTTGCCTCTGTCGTCCTCCTGTATCCTTCCCCTTCCTCTTCCTCTTCTGTGTATGTCATCATCCAGGGCACACTGAAACCCAACAGTAAAGATGTGCTCATCTCTTTCCTCCCTTTGGCTCACATGTTTGAGAGGGTAGTGGAGGTACAGTACAACATGCTTGACGTGGAAACATGCATGTGTTTTGTTTTTGTGTGTCCTCCACAGATAAACTGCATGGTGAACCTCCATGACATTCATATATCCTATCTCCCACTAGCTCACATGTTCGAGAGGGTTGTACAGGTTTGTGTTGCACTTAATGAAATTATTTATTTATTATGTTAAAGTTGAGTTTAGAGAGTCACAGGACTACTGTCAGAATTATTGACAAGTCACATTACATTATTGTTTGAGACAAGAACAAGATCATGTGGGAGGTTTGACCATATTGATAACACCAGTGCTCTGCTACTTGCTTTCATTAACAATATTTAGGCTTTGTGGTGTGTTTACATGATTTACTTCTAACTTAACTTCTTCAGCTTTAGGGAGTATTAAATACTTGAAATACTTAAAATGCCACAGATTTAATTTCAATAAGTTAACACAAAGATGTATCCTTTTTCATTAGTGTGTCGTTCTCACGCATGGAGCTCGAATCGGTTATTTCCAAGGCGACATTCGACTTTTGATGGATGATTTGAAAACGCTGCAGCCAACAATCTTCCCCGTGGTCCCACGTCTCCTCAACCGCATGTTCGATAAGGTCAGATAAAGTTTTTATAGTTGATCTAATTTTACTCATGTTAAACTGATTCACTATTAGCATGTTACATTTTTCAGGAACTTTCTCCTCTAACTGAAATTTGTGTCTTGATTCTCCACAGGTATTTAGTCAAGCCAACACGCCGCTGAAGAAATGGCTGCTCGATTTTGCTTTCAGGAGGAAGGAGGCAGATCTTAAAAGTGGTGTAGTCAGAAAGGACAGCATGTGGGACAAACTCATCTTCAAAAAAGTACAGGTAAACATGGCACGCTCTGTAAAGGCATTTTGTTTTTGTTCATGTCATGCAAACACCTGCCTGAAAAGATTATGAAAGAAGCAGCTGTAAAGTGGTGGATACTGTTACACTCGGGCTTGAATCTGATAAAACACCAATTATAAGTTCCTTACAGTAATTTCAATAGGCTTAGAGTTTTATGACGTATAACAAACAATGACCAATGTTTCAGCGTCGTCCTGTTTGTTTCACACTTCACAGGCGAGCCTGGGCGGTCGTGTCAGACTTATGATCACAGGAGCAGCTCCGGTGTCTCCAACCATCCTGACCTTCCTACGAGCTGCACTCGGCTGTCAGGTGAGACAAATCCACACGCATATTTAATTTATTAATACCTGATTGTTTTGTGTCTATGACTTTCACTAAAAAAAAAACACGCCCAACTCCACAGTTTTATGAAGGGTACGGTCAGACTGAATGTACAGCTGGGTGCACCATGTCATTGCCCGGTGACTGGACAGCAGGTAAAAAATTAAAAACCTCCACAAACTGTTGCTCTTGTTTGTTCTCGTGCATTATTTATTTGAATTATGAAACTGAACTGTGACTTTTGTGGCTCCAGGTCACGTCGGACCTCCTCTGCCCTGCAACGCTGTCAAACTGGTGGATGTGCCAGAAATGAACTACCTGGCTGCCAATGGAGAGGGAGAGGTGAGGAGATGCTTCAGTAATAATCAAACACATACAGTGGGTCGAAAAATGTATTTATTTACATTGAATTCAAAAACAAGATTTTGTAGAATTACTCAACAGTATTAAGTATTACTTTAACTTATTACAAACGTCTAAAGAGATCAAAACCAACAGTGAATTTATTCTATTAACAAGGTTTGTCGTACAATCAGTCGGATAAAACACGTGCCTCAATACTAAGAACTATTGAAAGCATATTTAAAGAGCCGCACAGTGGTGACATACGGTATTCTTTCATTATAGTGACACGGCCTGTGTAGCTTTTTCTAAAACAACTCCATGTCTGTCTGAAGAGTAGCTGCATGTCAGGCAGAGCTAATAAAAAGAACCAAAAGAAATGAGACAAACTGGTCCAGCAGGTATAATGTTTACCGTGTTCGCCACCTTAGTTTTGCATGTTAGCATGCCGATCATTATTAATTAGCCCTAAACACACAAAGAACACAAAGTAGCTGATGGCGGTGCCTTAAGTTGTGCAGGTATTTGGTCACAAACCAAAGTACTCAACATATATACATGTTTAAATTGATGGTGGCACCAAATGAAAAGTCAGAGGATCGCCAAAGTCAATAGGACTGACTCTGAGCACCTTGAATGTCTAGAAAATGTAAAGGAAATCCATCCAACAGTTGTTGTGTTCGTCTGAACTAAGTTAGTAGACTGACCGACACTACAATCCCTAAAGTCATGCCACTAGCATATCATCTCTCTCTCTCTCTCTCAGGTGTGTGTCAAAGGACCAAATGTATTCCTGGGATACCTGAAAGATCCTGAGAAAACGGCAGAGGCCATCGACCAGGATGGATGGGTGCACACAGGAGACATTGGGAAATGGCTCCCTGTAAGAGGAACAGGCTGAAGGGCACTATTGATGAGTGGTTGATGTATTAAGTCTAGTGGAATAGCATCAGATGCAACCTTAATTTTAAGGTTTCTCTGCTGGTTTGTTGCAGAACGGCACCCTAAAGATCACCGATAGAAAGAAGCACATTTTCAAGCTGGCACAAGGAGAATACATCGCCCCCGAGAAAATAGAAACCGTCTACAATCTCAGTGATCCAGTGGCCCAGATATTTGTTCACGGTGACAGCTTACAGGTAACTAATTCATGTGAAACTGCGTCATATATCCTTCATAATACACAGTACAGTTTCTAGTTTGGCGCTGATCTTCCTGTTATCCCGGTGTTGTATTTTTCAGGCATGCCTGGTCGGGATAGTCGTACCTGATCCAGACTTTTTACCTATTTGGATCAAGAAAAAAGGGATTGAAGGATCCTACTCTGAACTGTGCAAAAGCAAAGTGAGATTTAGTCAGCCGTCAGCAGCCCAAACACATTATTAAACAAACAGCTCCACCTGCTGTGCACACTCACATTTTTCTGACTGTTTTTAGGAGGTGAAAGCCGCTATTCTGGAGGACATACTGAGGTTGGGCAAAGAAGCAGGACTCAAGTCTTTTGAGCAGGTGAGTGTTGCCATGTTTGGCATTTTTTTATTTTGTTGCATTTTATCCGGTAACAGAAACTCCTTTAAATACAGTAACATATTTGATTAAAATAACTTTTTTTCTCTTAAATTAGCTGAAATGATTTGTCAATTTCATATAACTCAGTAAATAAACTCTTTTAATATCAGATATGTTGTTAAACTGTAAGAATGTTTTGCTTTTCTTTTCTTCAGAGTGAAAATAATCAGCTGATTAATCGATTACAGAAAATAAACGTTACTTGCAACCTGATGGCAAATATTCTCTTGTATATATCTTTGTTATTCATTCAGCTTTTGCTCTTCCTTCTCTGCAGGTGAGAGACATCACATTACATCCTGAGATGTTTTCTGTCCAGAACGGCCTGCTGACGCCCACCCTGAAGGCCAAGAGGGCCGAGCTCCGGAAACGCTTCAGAGAGCACATTGATGAACTGTATGCCAAAATTAAGATGTAAACTGGGATCGAGGAGTACTGTAGGGAAGGTGACAATCATTAGAGCACACAGCCAGAACCAAATAGATAACTGAGGGGGATTTCAGTTGATTTTTCTACGAGTGACAATTTTAACAATTTTCTGGGGATTCAAACAAACTGAATAATGAATCAGTTTGAAGTATGTATTGTCTCCTTTTAATCTACTAATTACACAAGGGCTGTACCTGACTCATTTTGTCAGTTTAATCGGATTTTGACCTTTCAATACAAAGATTTGATTATTCTTTTCTTTCTTCAGTTCAGTGCCACACCAAACCAAGTGTTACGTTTTAGCCTACCTCACGTTTTAATGCCTATCTGTCATCTATGATCAGATTTCAGAGAAAGTAAAAGAGTGTGTCCTGCTCATAGTTCAGGTATAAAATCCCAGAGCACCACAGAACGAGTCTACTGCTGGGCTGCTGGCAACGATGTCAGCCAAAGAGTGAATCACAGTGGATGGCAGTAGAGGAATTTGTACTAATGTCTAATCTGGTTTAGCCAATTTCAGCCATCACTGGAGCAGAAAGCGTCAGAGCAGCCAGCAGACTGGAGTCACACTGTCCTGCATTTCTATCGCCCTTCTACACTTTAATCACAGTTAGTTTTGTGGCTTCTGGTCATCTTGAGACTGTTTGTAAACCTGCCATGCTGTTCCTCCTGCACTGCTTTGTATACAATGACACGGCTAAAAAAAAAAGTGGTCAGATTTGAGATTTGACAGACAAAATGAGTCGACTTTGAATTTTCTGATGAGGATAATTTTTGTGGAGAAGCCTTAAAAGCCATCGCTGAATAATTACTTCAGAATATCATCCATGAGTAAAAGCGGTAATACACAAAGGAGAAGTGTGACTTGCTCATGCCTTAACTGACATTTAGTCTGTCTACTTCACGTCCAGAAAGGTCCCGCACCTAAAAAAAACATTTCTGCTTTTTCTGTTTTTTTATTTTCGGGAGCCACAGAAAAAGAAATCAACTTGCTTTTACGGCAGTGACATATTAAATATTTATATACCGGGCTATTTAATGCTTGGCAATCTATTTAAGTTGATATTTAATGTAATCATTAAACCTGTAAATAGTGCTGAAAAGTGTATTTGTATGCAGACTATCATGCCTGATACTCTGTAGTTGTAATTCCCTGCATTCCCATGTTTATCAATGCTGTAGGCTAAAGGACTGATAAACCTGTTTTAGTGAACAATTTAGTTGTTAGCCTATTTGGGAATCTTGTTGCTTGACAGACTTTCTGTGCCTTTCTTTTGATGTTTCCTTTAAACACTGCATGGAAAATATCTCATGTTACTATTAGATTTTCAAATTTTGGTGCCACAGGTTGCAGGATAAAGCTGCATATTGTCATTAACGCGCACGACTTCAGGGTAAACATTTGGAGCACTGGTATCACGGATCATTTAGAGAAGCCAGTTTTTCTAAATTAATTCCAATTAATTAATTTCAGCATTTCACATTGACTTTTCAGTGAAACCACAGCAGCAAGTAAAGATGTCAGATGTTTTGACTGAATTATGATCATTACTTGCATCTAATCATGTCTAGGCTTCCTTGACAGTTTAAGCCATATTCTTTTTTAAAAATATATTGTTATGATGTGAAAAGGGCAAAGGTGCAGTTTTGTGCTGTAGTAAGTACAGTAGCTTTATTTGTCGACTGTACCAAATAAATACTTTTCTCCAAAACTGTGGTATTTAGTTTGTATCTTTTAAAATGAGAAATATATTTCAATGGTCCCTAAAAAGGGCATCCATGATTTTTAGAAACAGATTGTTGTAATTGTAAATAAAGTGCATTAATCCATGTATAATGGCAACACTTCTGGTCCCCATATTTATCATTCTCAAGCACTATTTAAACATTAATAAATGGTTTATAACACTACGTAGTTACAGGCAGTTATAAAGGACAGAGTTTGTCAACAATGACTTCTCATATGAAGACATATTACAATATTACATCAAAGTGTCTGGGTGTCCACAGGAGGAGTTGTTAGGGTTGCAAAACTTGCAGCATGTCTGTTTACAGCTACATTATAGTGTTATAAACCATTTATTACATGTTTGTACACTGCTTATGAAGCTTCACGAGTATATTTGATGCTGTACAGCGAGTGCAATATTTCAAAACCTCACCGTTACTGGGAATCAAAATCTGCCATGCACGTGAGCAGAAGCTGATCTGGGATCTCCTCGTTGTTTTGTTCAAAGTCGTCCAGACTCTCTAAGTAGTCCTGGTCATCCTGTCCGTCTCCCCACGCATCAACAGATTCTTCCCCTGGACGCACTCTGCTCTGTGCTGACGCCTGGCTGGGTTCAATGTTGCCAGCGTCGTCCATTAAGTAAGCCTGGTCTTCATCATCCTGTCAGTGAACAGAAGACATGATCATTGCTGCTATGTTGTGATGAACACCATGTCTTTGAGCATAAAAGATGACATACAGGATTTCCTGTATTTACTTTGATGCTAGTTAAAGTGAAGCACACAAACCAGCGTCATGATGTAGCTGACACAGATCTCCTGGGGCAGTGGGTAACCTGTAACATTAGAAAGGTTTATCTCAGACACTATTGTGCATTTTATTAGCCCACAGACAGATGAGCTGTTTTAAATATAAAGAGTCAATATGACAGCTCTTGCGGTCTCGACATACTTGAGGACCTGAAGTTCCTGCATTCAGGATCGTGACACTTCTGGTACCACACTTCTTCTTTGAGATCCACGACGATCCTGCAGAGGAGGATGAGACCAAATCAGAAGAGCTGACAAACAAAGCATGTGAAGAACTCGATAAACCATGAAACATACTGTACGTACATGATGTTGTTGCTTTTATGAAACCTTTTTACGTTTTCACACCAGCGGTATTTTGCAATGTCGTAGACAAGAAGTTGCTCAGAAGCAAAGTAGTTCCATCGTCTGATGCCTGTTGAAGTAAACATAACAGACAGTCTACAATTCACCAAATGTTCACAGCTACATAAAATACTACCAATATTTCTGACATACATTCAGTGGCCCACTTATTAGGTACATCAAGCTAAAAAAAAAAATGCAGTTTAATACAACAGCCCTGCAATAAATCCTACATTTATGTTCAGTTTTGTTGAAACTGTTTCAGGGAGGTGTTATACAGTATGGAGGATGTAGATGGTGGTGATTTTATGGATATAAATGTGATGGACAAAAAAAAAAAAATCATACAAACACTTGTCAGTATAACACAATTCAATTTATCAGCACCACAAACTACATCCTCCAAGCCAAATCATACTTCTGTTCCCTGTTTTATATTACTCTGAAATAATTATCTTTGGGTCTTTGGACTGAACACCTGAAGTCATTACTTTGGCGTTTACAAAATCGTGACAGGTATTTTAACCTTTTTCTGACATATTTTAAACCAAATGATTCTGTACAGATTAATCTCTAAAGGAAATGATAATTAGTTGCAGCCCTCAGTCCCAGACTAGACATGTTATGACAGTGACACGTCCTTTTGCAAAAGTATATTTTGTAACCAACACTTACTTCCATGTATTCCATCCTTTTCAACCAGCGTTAATACAAAGTTGTCCACTTCTTGATGAGGGGACGACAGGCAACCAGAAAGTGAGTCTGCCATGATGGAAAGTTAAATACATTATAAATAAAAATTGAAAACTATCAAGGTAAAATATATCGATATGCAATAAAGAGAGAAGTCTCTGTTGTCAGCTCAGTGTTACCTGTGTTTGTGGCTGATCCCTGCTGGCAGTGAGGCCTCGAGGTTTTGGCTTCCTTCGTTTCTGGGACATCCCATGTAAGAATCCTCTGACCTGTGAAACTAATGACACACAGAAATAAGCTCTAATGCTGTGGCTTGATGATGGTAACACTTTCAGTATATAGAAAATGGAGTTAAATATGTTCAATGTACCTCACATTACAGACTAAGGAAGCCAAGAATACACTTTCCTCTGCAGAAATTCCCTTCTCAGGTTTGGCAATAAACTTGTTGTCATCTGCCACCGTGAACGCAGCGTTCTTTCCAACTTTTGATGACTTGTAAAGACGGAAATTTCTGTTCTTGGTGTAAACACCTGTTTTTGTACATTGTAATCATAATTATATATTCATAGGTACATGATGTCAAGGTTTACAAAAGAATAATACATCAAAAAGGGTGTCTCTTACCAAGATCAACAAAGAGACTGTCTTGGCCATCCTTTTTTTTCACCTGCAGAAACCTGAGGTCTGCGTCTTCCTGTTTGCGCCTCTTGGTCTGTGGACTCTCAGACATTTCACCTGCTTTTGCTGGCTCCCCCCTAAGAAATGTTGTCAGTACATAATTGTGAAAAATTAAATAAAGTGATGACAGGAGAGATGTAAAATATTTATGTTCACAGGTCTGAAAAACAAACCGTGTTTCTGCCACTGAGTTCATCCCAACACTCAGGCAACTTTCACTTTTGGATGTGCTCAGGATGGGTTGAAGAATTTCATGGATAAACCTCCCTAAAAGAAACAGACAGAACAAATTAAGTCATGTTACATTTGGATTAAAAAAACAGTATTTGTTGCCTCCATACAACATGGAACATACCCACATGTATGTTGTCTTTGAAAGCTGCATTTTGGAGATTGAAGATGAGATGTCGACTGAACTTCTCTTCTGTGCTGGAGTCGAGATTGAGGACATTTTTTGAGGTGCATTTAATCCCGTAAACTTCCATCAGCTTGTCACAAACATACTGTCAACACACAAAAACACAAACAGGTAAATATGTATGCGTTTCCTGGTTGCTGGTTGGTTTCATGTGCGTTGGCTTGGTCACTACGTGAAGCAAGAAGCAAGCTGTTCGATAAAATATGTTCAAGCAGACTGTAACAGCATGCACTGTCAATAAAGAAGGGGAACGTCACCCACCTGGATAAGTGAAGACACCATAGTTTTTCCATCGGCTCCTTTGTTGGAGGGCTTGTGGAACTCCAAGTCAAAGTAAAGTTTACAAACAGCGCCCTCTGGTATCACCTCATAGCAGTGCATCAAGGACTGTGTGTAAGTCCTGAAAGAAATCAAGAGACACATCACCATCACTGCACATCATCGTATTACACACATTTTGCTACGAAGAACTGATATTTACCTGTAGTAATGCCACAGTTCACTGTAACTGGTAACCAGGTAGATCCTTTGACCCAGGCCTGTCTTCTCTTTTTCAAGTGCAAAAACATGCACAGCCTAGGGAATGCAAGGAACAAATGTCAAATCTAAGGCACAGGCTGACGGGATAGTCCAGCATCAGTTGAGTCTCGTGTTACCTCTTTGCAGCTCTGAGCGAAGCTGATAGCCATACTTTGACGAGGGAAGAGCTTCCAGACGGAGGAAGGCTGGCACGGCCACAGTCGAGGTTTGTATCGTGATGCCAGAGGATTGAGGTGGAACGATTGAGCGAGCTGCTCAACCTTCTTCAGTCGGTCTCCCCACTTCTTCATCTTCTTGTGCTTTAATGCAACCTTTTATTGCACCCAAAGGACAACTTGTTCATCAGACATCTTCCACCAAAGCAACGTCACGGGTCAGCGCAGAGCCCTGGAGATGATAGAAGATCAGTGACTAGTTGAAGGACACTTCAGAAACATAACAGATTCTTATAGATAGATTATTAAACACCCCAACACTATTTTAAGTACACTGGCAAGCATTCAACCAGCTACAACATTAATGCAGTACTTGTACTTACTTGCTTTACCTGTAGCGGAGTATATAAAGTATGTATTGCAGTTATAGCTGGCCGATAAATCACAGCAAACTAAATAAAATAGCTCACAATGCACAATTTTGTCCAGCAAGTAAGATGAGAGAAGTATGAGCACTATCCACCAAAATAAATTAAAAGTACCGAATAGAAAGGCTCTTGTCAGAGTTATTTTATTATGAGGGGTGGCAATAAATAATAGCCGCTAATCCACTAAGATACAGTAATTATAGCTGACCATTTAGCAATAATAATATTCATTTCTTTTGCAAAATGTTTGATTGGTTTTATGTTCTCTAAAAGGTAAAGTTTGGACACACCATCTCATCCAATGTTTTTATTTTCTACATTGTTTTTTTGATGAAACTTTACTAAAAAAATAAATAAATGGACATTTCAAGAGTCAGAACTGTTCGGTGTCTTTCTTGTATTAACAACAGTGATCATCAGAGCTATGAAATATTACATCATTCATACTCAAAGTGCATAAACTACACAAATATGAAATTATTGGTTATCTTATTGATATCGGGCATGAGGAGCAGGTAATAACCGGTTATCATATTGCATTAAAAACATTATTGTGCATTCCTAATTATTTATATATCATATCAGAATAGATGACGATGCATTAACATGTTTATGTTTTAATTAGGCTTTCAACTCAAGTGCAAAGTAACTCATAAATATAAATCATGTCCAATAAAAGTAGGTCAAAAGTGTATTTCCCACAAGAGTGCAGTTAAGTAGAGACAGAAGTAAAGTAAGATGTACTTCCACCAATGTACCTGACGGTAGTAACGTTACAGCCCAGCGAGCAGAGCTGAAGTTCATTCAGACAGTAACCGTGACGCTGACTTCACTAGTTTAACTATAACGTTAGCTTCATGCAGTGTCTTTACTTAACTCACCGTACAGTTGTTGTTATGTAGTCACATGTCACTGGATGAAAAGCTGTGAGACACTTCCTTGTTTTTCTTTTTTGGCGCGGAAACATCTACTGTTTCCGGTTCCAAATTACAACTTCCGGCCACATCTTTAAAAAATAAAAGCCTTTGACTTTTATTTTTGTATATATGGATGATAGATAGATAGATAGATAGATAGATAGATAGATAGATAGATAGATAGATAGATAGATAGATAGATAGATAGATAGATAGATAGATAGATAGATAGATAGATAGATAGATAGATAGATAGTAAATATTTTTTTTAACTTGATAAGGTAAACTTAGATAAAAATAAACAATAGTACAGTACAATAGTATGTATGAAATGTAATGTTAAGTGTCAGTCATGTATGCAGGGTATGGATGAGTGGAGTATGTTGTGAAGTGTTGAATGCAGGAGGAAATAATACTTAATTCCCCATAGCAGGTGGAAGCCTGAAACCAAGTCTGTCCCATCCTCCACCCAGGGAAGTCACCCAGCCAATAAGCAGACATGTATGTATATATATATATGTATATGTGTATGTATATATATATATATGTATATGTGTATATATATATACATACACTGAGTACAGAATGTATTAGCACCAAATAACTAATAATAATAATAAATAATAGTACCAAATATCAAAAGTAAGTATTCATTTTTCAGTTTTAATTATTACCACTGATGTAAACAACATTTTAATGTTGTTGCTGGTTGAGGTGGAGCCAGTGTATTTTATTAACTGCTGGAGTGTTTATTAATCTATTCATAAGAATCTGTTATGTTTTCACAAGTACCAGAGTTCAAGCATCTGCTCTGCTGAATTGTCGAATGAATGAACAAGTTGTCCTGTGGGTGCAATAAAAGGTTGCATATATATATATATATATATATATATATATATATATATATATGTACAGTGATGTACATGAATTATTAGAACACTTGGCATGCTTAAGAGGTTTCAGTTGTTTTTGTTGAATTGGACATTAAAATACCCTTAAAACGAATGAAATATCTACAGTGTCATCATTATGCTCTGTAAACCATAGAATAAAGCCATCATAAGGAGATTTAGGTCATTTTATTTTTTAAAAAACAAACAAACAAACAAGCTAGGCCTGTGTCTTGAGATGCAGTTCAAGCACTGTAAAGTACACTTTAGACTGCCATGATGCCACCAATTCACACCAGAACCAAAAGGGGAGAATTACAAAAAAGATACATTCAGACAGACAAGTGAAGCTCAAAATTCTCAGTCTTAAGGCCACAATGACTAATGGTGCAACAGTGTCTTCAAGAACTGTGTGTCGGAAACTGGGTGAAGAAGGACTTTGCAAAAGAACACAAGAAATGGACAAAGGAAGAATGGTATAAAGTGTTGTTTGGAGTTGGAACAGTTTGGCAACAAGTGAAGAGTGTATGTTGGACGGAGGGAGGGGGAAATATATAAAAAAGAGTGTCTCTTGCCAACAGTTAAACACGGAGGAGGTAGTATTATGGTGTGGGTTGCCATTTCTGCCTCAGGAACAGGTGACTTAGTGTAAATTAATGGCCTCATGGATAAGAAAGCATACCTGTGAGTTATCTTACTAGGCCTGGATTTATTTTCCAAGAAGACAATGACCATAAACATTCTTCTAACTATTGTCTTAACTACCTGTGACAGAAGGAATTTGCTAAAACACTGAAAATGATGGACTGGCCCCCTCAAAGTCTGGACCACAACTCCATAGAACAAATTTGGGGTGAGTTGGAAAATAAACTGGACAGATCTATTGTACATTCAAAGGAAAGCATTTGGCTTGTGTTACAGAAGGCATGGGATAACATTAGTGTTGAAGTTCTCAGGGAATATACTGACACAGTGCCAGAGAGATGTGCTGCTTTAATTGCTGCAAAAGGTGGACATACTAAATATTAAAGTTAAAAGTGGATAAAATCAGTAGGACTCACTTCATCTGATATTTGTTGTGGTCAGAGTAAACATCTGCATGTTGCATGGACATTATGAAATCAAATCATTTTTTGGAGGCAAAAAAAGGTCAATATTTTCATATCTGCCAGGTGTTCTAATAATTTTGGCCACCACTGCTATATATATATATATATATATATATATATATATATACACTGTTTATACTGGAGCCTGGCACTGCTTGTTGAGAGGACAACATGTTGTTGAGCTAAGTCAACTCCTCCTGCTCCTCCTACCCAAACTGAACAGTTATCAGTGCTCTGCAAATCTGAGCTTCAGTAGGCACATACAGTATCCACAAGGAAGGAAGGAAGGAAGGAAGTTACAGAAGGTGGAACATTGCTTGGCAGAACAGGAATTAGCTACTCTCTCGGTAACACCAAAGAACACAATACACGGCACATAGTCATCAGTTAAGTATTTGAACAGAAAGATTATTCATTTATCATAAGTGCAGTATGGCATCAGCATCAAAGAACTTTTTATCTGTACTACTTTTGCATGAAGCAGTAGTACCAATATTTCCATACTGAATGCCATATATGACTGGTTTATGAAGTATATTATAGCTACAAGCAGCAACAGAGTGATTATTGTCTAGTTTACCCATTTAGTTGGACAAAAGGAAATTAAAGGTTTTGATATATGAGTGGATTATCACATTTCTCACAATCACAAAAACACATTAAATTAGCTTAATGTGTCTCATAAAAGCTCATTTTCCCTTTTTTTCTTTTAAAGATTTATAACCAGTCTTTATTAATTCTCAAACTTTTAATGAGTCACTGTGGACAACCACTCCCCAACATGTTAGTAGGCACAGACCTCTGCTGGTAATCAGCCAAATGCTGACATGCTGACAGCTAAAATAAATTACAAAACACTGCTACAAATTCAGACTTGTGAAATGAATTGCCTCAAAATGAGTAAATCTATTGTACTTCACCGCTGAAAAACTTGGAAGATGAAGTGTAAAACTGTCAGAGCTGGAAGCTGAACTGCTCTAGTCAGCATTCACAACAACAACAAAAAAGAAGAAGAACAAATCTGTTGCTGGGCTGGAACATTTAGGTTTATCTGGTTTGTAAAACACATCTGCAGCAAATAAGTCTAACTCAGCAGCTTGAGCTCAACAAATAACTCGACATCAGTGCTCCCATTGGCACACTACATCCTTCCACAGGAAAGGAAAAGGAGTTGCTTGGAGAGATAAGGTTGTTCACGTTCCACACTGGCAGTGTTCTGCAGAGAATGATCACACTCCTTTAACTTTAATAGGCTTGATTTGTTGATTTACGACCAGAAATACCTTTTTCCTTCCTTAAGGTAAGTGCATTTCAACATTCATTCAAGTGTTTAATCAGTCATGTTTGTCTTGTTTGCCTTATTCCAAGAAAGGAAAAACCAAAGATCGTAGCTTGAGGGTTTGTCTAAACAAAACATTCCAGATCATTCCATTACTGAACTGTGCGTCACAGATTTTATTCAAGTTTTGTCCTGTTTCAGACTTTTGTGCCGACCAAAGACAAGAAGAACCTTTTAAAATGTGGGACACAAGAAAACTGCTTTTTGTTGCAATCATTTTTACAGCACTCTACGACAAAGTGAGTATTATTTCTCTTACAAATATCAAATTTGTTGTGATGTTATGTTAGAAAAATGAATCTCTTCTCTTGAAACTATACTTTGAATTCTATCTAATTCAATTTCAGGTGACTGCAGTGAGAGAATTACTGGACATGGCCCCAAATGCTGTAGACTTCCAGTACGATGGATGCCGTGAAGAGGCTTTGAAGAAGTTTATCCATTCAGGTCTGTTGAGACAAGAGCTACAACAAAATGAGAATTTCCAGAAAGCATGGAATAAAAGTACCACTTGTTCAAAGCTGATCCCTGGAGGAATAAAAGAACACACCACTGCACTTCTGACGTATCTCAATGCGGATGAAGATTTTATTAAGGAGTTTAAGGATGCAATAGAAACAAATGGTGCAAACAAGAGCACCTATGAAAACGACTTCCATTTCAAGTCTCTGCACTTCCTGATCATGGATTCACTGATGCTGCTTAAACCAAAGGAGTGCAAGACTGTGTATCTTTCCCTAGATGGACAGGAAACACTACCATTGGGCTCAAAGAAGAGATTTAAAGGATTCACCAGAGCTTTATTAAGTTATAGGGATATGTTGAAAGAGTATGATACTTATGACAGAACCCTTTTTAATATCACTTCTTGCTTCTTTGCCAACCTGGGAAAGAACATTTGTGCTCACGAGAATGTGACACTCTTATCTCCAGCTGAAGTGTTCACTGTGGAGTCTGTTAATAAAACAGACACAGACAACGATGAATACACTGCGATCCTTTTGAAGGGCGCTGGTGTGCAAAGCCCGGACAACTGTCACATTTTTTCACGGTAAGACTCACATCCTCTCGATAAGAATGAATGATTTTTTTCACTCCCATGATTATTAACAAAGTATAGTGAGCTTTATTATGAGGTTATATGTGAGTTTGTTTGTTTTATCAAAACTGTGTGTGTGTGTGTGTGTGTGTGTGTGTGATCTTTGCATGTAACAGAATTATGAGTAACTGATGAAGAGACATAAAAACTAGGGGCACACATAATGAGGAACAATATATTTTAGGTTATCTTACATCTTAAAGTATGATTAAATCGGTTGTCAAGATTTCCATGATAATGTTAAAGTACAAAAAAGACATATTATAATGTACCAACCCAATAATAACAATACAGCAAAAATTCAAACTCTCCAAACGTCAACAATGAGCCTTTAAACTCAGTAACTAATGTTTTGTTTCTATGTTTTCTACAAAGAGATCTTTCATTTTGATGATGTATTCTAGTTATGTGTAAATAAAAACAGATGAAGGAGTTTTTTTTATCCAGAGAAGCAGAGGAATTGTCTGCAGTCTTCCTCACAAGCTACAGCCCCAAAAACCTCAACCAAGAAGGCAGGACAGCTTGTATGTTATAGTCAAACTATAGTTGTCTAATCACTTACTATTGCTTATAAAGCTTATATGCTGTGAGTGCAATCTAACAACTCAGATATTTTAATCAACTTATAGCTCTTTCTATCTGGATTTTGGTGGTTGGATAGTAAGAGGACGCTGTTTAGGGGTCTTTTAGTGAATTAATCAAAGTGGAACTGTTAAACTGAGCAGGATTTATAAAAAGCGGACAATACGCCCTTGTGTGTGGGTGTGGTTTGGTCATATTTGATAGACACCATTAGCAAGCAACTCTACAACTTTTAGTCAGATTTGGATTCAAATGTTGATCATTTCTGATTGGCGCTCAGACGTAACTCAGACGAATAAAAAGTGATTGATTGAGAAAATAGGTTTTCAGGACCTTTAAGATATTTTGATGGTAATTGCCTCTCTTTCTTTTTACTTCCATCTCTTCAGGTCCCCAGCAGATGTCTCCACCCAGTGGCTTGTGTTGATGCTCGTGGCTTTATCTCTTTTTGTCTTTAACTGCTGAGCAAAAATAATTGAGAGATATTACAGCACAAAACACTAGTTTGTTTACAGTTGAACATTCAAGTGTTTTGCTGTGATGTCTGCCAATAAGCTGCAAAAATATCATCATATTGACAAAATATCTGTTTTTCTTTTCTTTTCTTTACGCATATCAGCAACAATATATAGGTAAAACTTTATTTGAATAGTCCGCCTACAGCTTAGAGTATTTGTAATTTCAGTTGTTTCACTTTATCTGTTTATCTTTAGATAATATGTGACAATTCATGGATATAAACCAACAAAGATGTTTTTTCTGTGCCTAAACCTAACCAAACTTTAACCACAGTGGTTGTTGAATGTTAACTAATAACATGTTCAAAGTGTTAATGTTAAGTTGTGCCTTTATTGTAGTGTACAGTAGAGAGATGACAGGAAATGAATGGAGGACAGGAGGCAGGAGGAGTGACGTAAGTTCGGACGAGAACTGAGTACATGAGTATGTGCAGTTCATGGATGTCACCTTAAAGGGCAACACGGTAATAATAAATAATAATTTCAGATCATTAATATCAGCTTTTAGATGTGTGAGCTTTGAAATATGTAAACAAATAAACAGCTTGAACTGCCCGTGTCTAGCGTCATACTTTTCACACCTGAATATGTGATCCAGGACTGAACTTCATCTTTTCACTACAGTGACAGCAGGTTGCACACAGTGAAGTCATTAAATGCAGGATGGATCCCAGCATACCACCAAACTGACTCTTTAAAGTTTGTTAGACAAATGTACATTTTTAAGTTGAACCAGCTTGCAATGGTGGTTCAGAAACTGTTGCTAAAGTACCAAGTGTATAACTGCACAGCTGAAGCAGAGGTTACTGGGTGGGATGAGGGCATGTTCCACATCTATCACTCTTTCTGAGCATGTTAGGGGGGCTGTGAACACCAGGAAGGCAGCAGGACCGGATGTTATCAGTGGGCGAGTCCATAAACTTTACTAGCACCATTGTTCACAGTGATATTCAACCGGTCTCTATCAGTCTGTCTACGTGCTTGCAAAAGTCCACCATGTTTCCTTCCTGCCTGAATGACAACTTTGAGTGGCAGGTCAAGGATTACATCCGCTCATCACTACCCAGCACACTGGACCCTCTACAGTTTGCTTACTGTCCCAACAGCTCAACAGAAGACGCCATAGCACAAAACCTCCATACCTCCACCCTGTCCCACCTGGACGAGAAAGGGAGCGAGATTTTTGTTAATTGACTAAAGTTCAACATTTAACACCATAGTTTCCTCCAGGCTGATCACAAATCTCAAGGACCTGAGACTAAACATATGCATGTGGATCCTAAATAAGAACAGTTTAAAATTAAGATTACTTATTTACTCACATTACTTCCACAATCTTCTTCTATAATCTATTTGTATTACTGAATTTCTGTGAGGAGCTCAGCTTTGGCGTGATATAACCCATCAAGTTAATAGCACAAAGTGCATCAGTGTACTTACTGTGTAATCATTGGTGTACTTGCTCCAAAACAATATATAAATGTTTTCTGATCTTCTGTTCTACTGTCATTACACACAATGCAAATGAAATAACAAACTGGTTGATCACACACAGAGGCAATATGATAATTTATTACATTTTTACATCATAAAACAACAATAAAACACAAATTCACCATTGTGTCTATGTGCGTTTGAGCCTGCACCAAAATATCAAAATATTATATCACATACTGTACGTACACTTATTATATATAAACAAATAATTACTGACTCTTAAAACAATTTTAAAATGGCACATACTTTTTCCCACTAACAAAAACTACAGCAGCACTTGTGAATTTACATTCTGTCATGAGACACAGGTAGCAGCCAACCAGGACCATTTAATATCAGTGTCATTAAAATAGATTTAAGGGTATTATCTCTGGCAGAGCAGCATTAATACCGCAGATATTGTTGATGAAATCCACCGAGTAATGGTCTGATGGCATTAAGTACACGTCTACCGTGAGTACTGTGTTTAATCAAATGCATATACTACTATGTTATATAATATAATAACATGCTGAGTGTAACATTAAACAAATGTGATTACAAAATATCAAAAGCAGCTTAAAGTATTTACTCCACGATACAGACAAAGTATCTCAATTTCTTGCGGCAAAGAAATAACACTTATATATAGTATTTGTTGTTTTAACAGAGAAGTTGATGATTTTGATACAATAAAAAAAAGATATAAATGAATAAATAAAAATATAGTATTAAAAACATATATATATATATATATATATTAAAATCTTACAGACATTTAAATATCTTGGCTCAGTCAATCATGTTTCACAACAGAAGCACCAAAAGCTTTCAAATGATTATAGTAAAATTAATCAAACTCAAGAAAGTAAAAAGACATTTATGCAACTTCCCCTTTAAGAGATATGATGTATAGTGACCGACTTATTAATGAAATGCTTTACTGTAATATTAAAAATCTACATATACATTAATTGTAACAATTGAATTTTGCCTCACATTATTTTGTCTATTTATACAAACAAGCCCACAAAGATACATTTTAGGATACAAAATAAATAAATAAATAAATAAGATTGCACACAGAATGTTCAAACTAGTGAACAGCAGCATTTCATAATTAAAAACAATAAAGATAAAATCTATTTAAATCAATGAAAGGCATTCATGTCAAAGGATAACAGATATTTTGTTAATATCTAATAACATGATGATACACATAACTCATTAAGATTCAGTTTTATTTTATTAATTTTGATAAGGTGAACTCCCAAAGCCCTGTATTTGTTTGCAATCTGGCAAACTGGCACCATTAAAATATGCCAAATTAGCTGTTAGCAGTTCCTGTTTGTAATGTACTCATGGATGTGCAGACAGATAACTAACACAGGAGGACTTTAATAATAAAAGTTCTGCAGTCATAAGGAACATCTTATTTTTAAGATTTCTAATCTGGTTTATGGAGAAAATAATCTCAAAATATGTGTATCATGTCAGTTCAGACTGGGTTAAACAGCATTAATTGCCTCCATGAGTGTGTGTGTGTACATATACAGCACCTACATGCGAGTCTTTTTAGGGTGTGTGCGTGTTTTTGTAGTCACCTGCTGTTGAGGCAGCAGTAGATGATGGGGTTGTACATGGTGGAGCTCATTGCCAGCCACAGCACCGACAGGTAAACCTGCTGGATGTACTTCCACTTGCTCAGAAGCTTGTTGAGACCCGTCACGACGTCACTGACGTCACCTCGTTATTGACAATAATAATGTGAAAACGATTTTTAAAAAAAACTCTCTGGTGTCCAGGGAAGGAAGAAAAGAAAAGAAGAGGAGAAAAAGCACGACAAAGACAGAGGTACAGTAAAGATGATGTCAGGTATTTATTTGTCTGTTGCTGAACGATAGTAACTTTTAGTCTAACACGGTTTGATAATCAATAAATAGCGTTAGCTTGTTTTAACGTCAGTTAATGTGATGGAGCGGCCTAACAGCTGTTATGGAAAATAATAATGTAGGTAACTACTCCCACCTTACACTTGTCAGGCTCATTTGTAAAGATTAGATCTGTTCAGCAGGTGTTTACATCTGTCTACATTTTTATTGACATGTGGTTAACTAACGTTTGCTCTGCTTGTAATAGTCAGTCAAATGTTCTTCATTTTCCACACCTTCATATATTAGAGTTGTAAGGCTGGTTGTTTGTTGTGTTACAGTTCATATTGTCTAAAGTGTGTTTATAGTGTTAAACTTTACATCAGTGTTAAAGTACATCATTAATGTTAACTCTTCATAACTTAGCATTCCCATATGTTATACTGCAGTTTACTGCCTTTTTGCATTCTGCTAATCAGCAGTTCACTGTAATGACAATAAAAGTGAATCTAATTTGCATATCAGAAAAAATTGAATTGTATATGATACATGTACAGAATAGGGAAAAACACCCCTCTTTTTTTTTTTTTTTTTTTTTTTTTATAAATTTTTTTTTTTTTAATATTTTTTTTTTTTGATAGTAAGAAAAAAAAAAGCATCACATCCCCCTCCCTCCCCTTATATGTGGTGAAGTTAAAAAAAAAAAAACCCACCCCCGCCCGGGGGGGGACGGGTGAAATTCAATTTAACAAAAAAAAAGCAATCCTCCTGTCGCCTCCACCTCTTGTTTACAGTTTTTATTTTGTGGGTAGTTAAATCTTATACTCTGTGTAGGCTATATATATATATATATATATATATATATATATATATATATATATATATATATATGTACATACACACCTTAAATCTTGCCTAGGGCGCCAAATTGGTTAGGGCCGGGACTGCCTGTTTCAGACTTTTGTGCCGACCAAAGACAAGAAGAACCTTTTAAAATGTGGGACACAAGAAAACTGCTTTTTGTTGCAATCATTTTTACAGCACTCTACGACAAAGTGAGTATTATTTCTCTTACAAATATCAAATTTGTTTTGATGTTATGTTAGAAAAATGAATCTCTTCTCTTGAAACTATAGTTTGAATTCTATCTAATTCAATTTCAGGTGACTGCAGTGAGAGAATTACAGGACATGGCCCCAAATGCTGTAGACTTCCAGTATGATGGATGCCGTGAAGAGGCTTTGAAGAAGTTTATCCATTCAGGTCTGTTGAGACAAGAGCTACAACAAAGTGAGAAATTCCAGAAAGCATGGACTAAAAGTACCACTTGTTCAAAGCTGATCCCTGGAGGAATAAAAGAACACACCACTGCACTTCTGACGTATCTCAATGCGGATGAAGATTTTATTGATGAGTTTAACAAAGCAATAGAAACAAACGGTGCAAACGAGAGCACCTATGAAAACGACTTCCATTTCAAGTCTCTGCACTTCCTGATCATGGATTCACTGATGCTGCTTAAACCAAAGGAGTGCAAGACGGTGTATCTTGCCGTAGATGGACAGGAAACACCATCATTGGGCTCAAAGAAGAGATTTAAAGGATTCCCCAAAGCTTTATTAAGTTATAAGAATATGATGGAAGAGTATGATACTGATGACAGAACCTTTTTTAATATCACTTCTTGCTTCTTTGCCAACCTGGGAGAGAACATTTGTGCTAGCGAGAATGTGACACTCTTATCTCCAGCTGAAGTGTTCACTGTGGAGATTGTTAATAAAAGAAACACAGACGACGATGAATACACTGAGATTGTTTTGAAGGACGCTGGTGTGCAAAGCCCGGACAACTGTCACATTTTTTCACGGTAAGACTCACATCTTCTCGATGAGAATAAATGATTTTTTTCAGTCCCATGATTATTAACAAAGTATAGTGAGCTTTATTATGAGGTTATATGCGAGTTTGTTTGTTTTATCAAAACTGTGTGTGTGTGTGTGTGTGTGTGATCTTTGCATGTAACAGAATTATGAGTAACTGATGAAGAGACATAAAAACTAGGGGCACACATAATGAGGAACAATATATTTTAGGTTATCTTACATCTTAAAGTATGATTAAATCGGTTGTCAAGATTTCCATGATAATGTTAAAGTACAAAAAAGACATATTATAATGTACCAACCCAATAATAACAATACAGCAAAAATTCAAACTCTCCAAATGTCAACAATGAGCCTTTAAACTCAGTAACTAATGTTTTGTTTTTTATGTTTTCTACAAAGAGATCTTTCATTTTGATGATGTAGTTATGTGTAAATAAAAACAGATGAAGGAGTTTTTTTTATCCAGAGAAGCAGAGGAATTGTCTGCAGTCTTCCTCACAAGCTACAGCCCCAAAAACCTCAACCAAGAAGGCAGGACAGCTTGTATGTTATAGTCAAACTATAGTTGTCTAATCACTTACTATTGCTTATAAAGCTTATATGCTGTGAGTGCAATCTAACAACTCAGATATTTTAATCAACTTATAGCTCTTTCTATCTGGATTTTGGTGGTTGGATAGTAAGAGGACGCTGTTTAGGGGTCTTTTAGTGAATTAATCAAAGTGGAACTGTTAAACTGAGCAGGATTTTAAAAAGCGGACAATACGCCCTTGTGTGTGGGTGTGGTTTGGTCATATTTGATAGACACCATTAGCAAGCAACTCTACAACTTTTAGTCAGATTTGGATTCAAATGTTGATCATTTCTGATTGGCGCTCAGACGTAACCTCAAACTAACGTTGTAGGACGATGTTGGTCAGAATAAAAAGATGATTGATTGAGAAAATAGGTTTTCAGGACCTTTAAGATATTTTGATGGTAATTGCCTCTCTTTCTTTTTACTTCCATCTCTTCAGGTCTCCAGCAGATGTCTCCACCCAGTGGCTTGTGTTGATGCTCGTGGCTTTATCTCTTTTTGTCTTTAACTGCTGAGCAAAAATAATTGAGAGATATTACAGCACAAAACACTAGTTTGTTTACAGTTGAACATTCAAGTGTTTTGCTGTGATGTCTGCCAATAAGCTGCAAAAATATCATCATATTGACAAAATATCTGTTTTTCTTTTCTTTTCTTTACGCATATCAGCAACAATATATAGGTAAAACTTTATTTGAATAGTCCGCCTACAGCTTATAGAGTATTTGTTTCACTTTATCTGTTTATCTTTAGATAATGTGTGACAATTCATGGATATAAACCAACAAAGATGTTTTTTCTGTGCCTAAACCTAACCAAACTTTAACTAATAACATGTTCAAAGTGTTAATGTTAAGTTGTGCCTTTATTGTAGTGTACAGTAGAGAGATGACAGGAAATGAATGGAGGACAGGAGGCAGGAGGAGTGACGTAAGTTCGGACGTGAACTGAGTACATGAGTATGTGCAGTTCATGGATGTCACCTTAAAGGGCAACACGGTAATAATAAATAATAAATAAAGCAATTTCAGATCATTAATATCAGCTTTTAGATGTGTGAGCTTTGAAATATGTAAACAAATAAACAGCTTGAACTGCCCGTGTCTAGCGTCATACTTTTCACACCTGAATATGTGATCCAGGACTGAACTTCATCTTTTCACTACAGTGACAGCAGGTTGCACACAGTGAAGTCATTAAATGCAGGATGGATCCCAGCATACCACCAAACTGACTCTTTAAAGTTTGTTAGACAAATGTACATTTTTAAGTTGAACCAGCTTGCAATGATGGTTCAGAAACTGTTGCTAAAGTACCAAGTGTATAACTGCACAGCTGAAGCAGAGGTTACTGGGTGGGATGAGGGCATGTTCCACATCTATCACTCTTTCTGAGCATGTTAGGGGGGCTGTGAACACCAGGAAGGCAGCAGGACCGGATGTTATCAGTGGGCGAGTCCATAAACTTTACTAGCACCATTGTTCACAGTGATATTCAACCGGTCTCTATCAGTCTGTCTACGTGCTTGCAAAAGTCCACCATGTTTCCTTCCTGCCTGAATGACAACTTTGAGTGGCAGGTCAAGGATTACATCCGCTCATCACTACCCAGCACACTGGACCCTCTACAGTTTGCTTACTGTCCCAACAGCTCAACAGAAGACGCCATAGCACAAAACCTCCATACCTCCACCCTGTCCCAGCTGGACAAGAAAGGGAGCGAGATTTTTGTTAATTGACTAAAGTTCAACATTTAACACCATAGTTTCCTCCAGGCTGATCACAAACCTCAAGGACCTGAGACTAAACATATGCATGTGGATCCTAAATAAGAACAGTTTAAAATTAAGATTACTTATTTACTCACATTACTTCTATAATCTTCTTCTATAATCTATTTGTATTACTGAATTTCTGTGAGGAGCTCAGCTTTGGCATGATATAACCCATCAAGTTAATAGCACAAAGTGCATCAGTGTACTTACTGTGTAATCATTGGTGTACTTGCTCCAAAACAATATATAAATGTTTTCTGATCTTCTGTTCTACTGTCATTACACACAATGCAAATGAAATAACAAACTGGTTGATCACACACAGAGGCAATATGATAATTTATTACATTTTTACATCATAAAACAACAATAAAACACAAATTCACCATTGTGTCTATGTGCGTTTGAGCCTGCACCAAAATATCAAAATATTATATCACATACTGTACGTACACTTATTATATATAAACAAATAATTACTGACTCTTAAAACAATTTTAAAATGGCACATGCTTTTTCCCACTAACAAAAACTACAGCAGCACTTGTGAATTTACATTCTGTTATGAGACACAGGTAGCAGCCAACCAGGACCATTTAATATCAGTGTCATTAAAATAGATTTAAGGGTATTATCTCTGGCAGAGCAGCATTAATACCGCAGATATTGTTGATGAAATCCACCGAGTAATGGTCTGATGGCATTAAGTACACGTCTACCGAGTACTGTGTTTAATCAAATGCATATACTACTATGTTATATAATATAATAACATGCTGAGTGTAACATTAAACAAATGTGATTACAAAATATCAAAAGCAGCTTAAAGTATTTACTCCACGATACAGACAAAGTATCTCAATTTCTTGCGGCAAAGAAATAACACTTATATATAGTATTTGTTGTTTTAACAGAGAAGTTGATGATTTTGATACAATAAAAAAAAGATATAAATGAATAAATAAAAATATATTATTAGAAACATAGATATATATATTAAAATCTTACAGACATTTAAATATCTTGGCTCAGTCAATCATGTTTCACAACAGAAGCACCAAAAGCTTTCAAATGATTATAGTAAAATTAATCAAACTCAAGAAAGTACAAAAACGTTTATGCAACTCCCCCTTAAAGAGATATGATGTATAGTGACCGATTTATTAATGAAATGCTTTACTGTAATATTAAAAATCTACATATACATTAATTGTAATAACAATTGTATCTCACTTGAATTTTGGGGGGATCTTGCTGAATTGAATTTTGCCTCACATTATTTTGTCTATTTATACAAACAAGTCCACAAAGATACATTTTAGGATACAAAATAAATAAATAAATAAATAAGATTGCACACAGAATGTTCAAACTAGTGAACAGCAGCATTTCATAATTAAAAACAATAAAGATAAAATCTATTTAAATCAATGAAAGGCATTCATGTCAAAGGATAACAGATATTTTGTTAATATCTAATAACATGATGATACACATAACTCGTTAAGATTCAGTTTTATTTTATTAATTTTGATAAGGTAAACTCCCAAAGCCCTGTATTTGTTTGCAATTTGGCAAACTGGCACCATTAAAATATCCCAAATTAGGTGTTAGCAGTTCCTGTTTGTAATGTACTCATGGATGTGCAGACAGATAACTAACACTGAAGGACTTTAATAATAAAAGTTCTGCAGTCATAAGGAACATCTTATTTTTAAGATTTCTAATCTGGTTTAAGGAGAAAATAATCTCAAAATATGTGTATCATGTCAGTTCAGACTGGGTTAAACAGCATTAATTGCCTCCATGAGTGTGTGTGTCACTGCTGCAGCTGCTGGTCAAATCATCAAACTTCAATAACTAACTTCCTGTTCGAACACCAACACCTGTCCATTTCAACCTAGTGAGCACTCAGCGTGAGTGTGTCCAGTGGAGACAACTAATTGTCTTTATGATTGGGCTCAGAGTTGAGTCTTGACCTGTTTCCACGGGAACAAGTGCTCTTGTCTTTGCTGAGGATGCTGGTGTCAACCCGAGAGAGGGTGCACATGCTGCTCTGGTGACCCGGTCGAAGTCTTGTGTTTCGGAGCTCCAGCTCATCGTAGCTTGACACCCGGACAAAGGGGCACCAACGGAAAACCCGCTTGAAGCCAGCCCGGAACCTGCAACCAAATCAAATCATGCAGCTGTGTACATATACAGCACCTACATGTGTGTCTTTTTAGGGTGTGTGTGTGTGTTTTTGTACTCACCTGCTGTTGAGGCAGCAGTAGATGATGGGGTTGTACATGGTGGAGCTCATTGCCAGCCACAGCACCGTCAGGTAAACCTGCTGGATGTACTTCCACTTGCTCAGATGCTTGTTGAGACCCGTCACGATGAAGTAGACATGATAGGGCAGCCAGCAGAGGGCAAAGGTCACCACTACGATGATCATCATCTTCACCACCTGCAAGAGCAAAAGTAGAATATTTAGCAGGACAACTCTCCAATTAGACGCCTTTCCAATAAATATTATAATACATAATACATATTATTTGTATATAATATATAAATAACACGTGTCTATTTAGACACTAAATGCTTCTGCAGCTAGTTTTATTTTTGTTTTTTTCATTTGCAGCATTTTCCATTGTCATATTTGTTTTGGATTTTTGTGCGTGTTTCTGAATTGGCATTATTTCTGAATCTGCAGCCTATCTCGTCCCCTAATGGAGGCTTTGAGGGCCATTACTGCCCTCTTTTGCCACCGTATGCTAGAGGCCGCTGTGTCTGAAAATGAGGTTGATAAATGTGGCGAGACTGAGAAAAAGAAAAATATGAATTTGCAACTTTTTCCATGCACTGTGTCCATCCTCTTCAACTGATGAAGCATCAAATCAAGGAAGCAAAACATTTTTTTAATGCCACTTCACTGAGATCATGAATGGTTGAATCAAAGCCAGCTCTTTCTATGCACATGTCTTTGAAGTCATGTGTCTGTTGTCTGTTTTCCATCATTCTGATCACAATGGTGTCTCCAGTTAATGAGTTCAGGATGGCTGCCGTATGAAGAGAAGGAAAGGTCAGTGATGACGCACCGGACCCAGCAGGTTCCAGATAGGACGGATGAGAAAGCGACACAGCACTCATCAACGTGTCGCAGCACAATACAGAGCTGTAGAGGGTTAAAAGGCGCATGCAGCTATTATAACATCAGCAGACGCTCATCTGCTAGACGTAGACGAGAGCGACTTCCTCTTATCTCCAGCCCAGATGGCAACTTGTCGGCGCGGCTCTTTGAATCAAGCCTGACATTGTCTTGTAGCTTTGTTTCATGACATTTATAAATCCCTTTTATCTCTCACAGCTCAATTTTGTGAGCAATCTGAGCCTCTGATGATTTATTTTTTCTATAAAGCCCTCTAAAGGATTGTAAATGGCAAACCTGCACCTGTTTCTGCCTCTCTTTCTGTGCAGTGAATGTGTTTGTGGCACCAAAATAATATTCCAGTAGTGCAATGTAACATTCATTTTGTTTTATAGTTTACATTCAAGTTTAATTCAGAAGAAATAAATGAATAATTTCACAGTTTATGAAATGATTTGCATCATTTATTTTGAAATTTTCATCCAAAAAATGATTTTATCACTGAGTACTTCCGCAGCCTGCTGTCACTTTAAATAATCCGAAGTGTTAACCTGCAGTATTTTTTGTGTTTATCAATATTCTTTAGCATTAATCTGTCGTGATAGATGCTCGTCATGACAGCTGTGATGACCTTAATCCCTGTATAACCCGACCCTCGCAGTAGCTGCTGGCCAATGACGTCTAACTTCAGCAGAACAAGTGCCTCTCGAGGCTGTACTCTGCTTCTAGACTGCAGCTGAAATGGAAAGTTATTTTGCAAAAGTCTGTTAAACATGACAAAATAAAGTTTAGAGTGCTGAACTAATGTGCTTTGCAGCTCTGCATGACACATTTTACTGATTAAAGCTGTCTATATTTAGTCTGTTTTAGTTGGCTGTGAAATGTGTTTTGCTTCCTCCACGACCAGCAGAGCTCTTTCCCAACATGTGGATTTTTATTGCTGTTGTGGACAGCTGTGTCTGATCCTAGGAGAGTGTAATGCGAGCACAAGTTTTTGGGCAAGTGTGCAAGTTAAGATACACAAACAATTAGAGCTGGTGGCTTTCCTCTCTTTCCTCTTTCTTCTGCAGGAAGGGAACCAGCTTAAAAACCTTTTTTCTTAGTAAACCTTTGTAACATTTTGCCAACTCAAATTTCTTTAAAAGTTTGGCTTTTCATTTTCAAATAAAGCCTCTCAATGTGCAGATACTTTCAAACGAAGGGCCTTGAACTTCAGTCCTTCATCACCCTGTAGCTTAATATATTCTTTATTCTTTACTTGGATTTTTTTTCTTAGCTTCTACAAATTTGTCACTGGTCCTTCTGTGGTACGCACAAAAACAATAATACAATTAAAAATCCAACTGTATTAATAAAAAAACAAGTAAATGCAAAACAAGACAAATATTAAGATCAGAAAATACGTGAAATGTCTCAAGATATGAGACAGAAAAAGAGAAACCTTCAATAGAAACCAAATCAAAATTGTCACAAATACTCAGCAACTTAAAAAAAAATAAAAAGAGCAATAAACAAAATAATGTTGATGTTTGATTTATCATATCAGTGTTTTACACATATGAACAATTACTGTCCTTAAACAAGTAAAAACTACCAGGTAAGTAGAGGTGTATATATTCATTACTTTTTGAGGCAATATTTTATGCACGTGTTCAATTAATAGAAAAAGTGTAAATGCATCAAATAAATGTGGTGTTTACCTTACGTTTGGCTCTGAGCTGTCCATGATAGTTATCAGATGAGTCTCCTGGGATCTCCCCTCCCCACAGAGTCACCCCCACGATGGTGTAAGTGATGCCCATCACCACTAAAGGCAGCACGTAGACCAGAACTGTCACTATGATATGATACCTGCAAAAGTGGAAGTGGGAACACAAGTATTTTAACAGCAGAGCCCAGCTTTGTTATAATGATGATGAAGCTTGACATAAGCTAGAAAAAGAAAATTCAGTATGTCAGAATCAGTGCTGTTCTCACATGAAGGGGTCATCGACCGGGCGGGGCCAGGCCACGTAACAGAGGGTCCTGCGGGGCATAGCTCGGATGGTGGAGAAGTAGCAGAGAGGAAAAGCCAGAACCACTGCCAGACTCCAGATGCAGACGATGACTCCCAAAGTGGCTTTCGCCGGCAGACGAGGCTTCAGAGGATGAATGATGGCCATGTACCTGCAGGGTCAGAGGTCAGAACGAAGGCTTGACTTTATGTTTGCAAATTCAAGCACTGAAAACCAGTTTCAGTCTGTTGCACTTAATGCAATCCTGATAAACTTTTATAGCTAGGCCGTTATCACTGCAGGTTACTGTGACTCACTGACTCGTGGCTCAGATGAATATCTGTGCAAAGACATGCTCAATAATAAAATGGGTCACTAGTTCGAGAAAATGTGTGCAGAACTGTAAAGACCATCACTGATGAGTCATCACTGATTTCACACGAAGGCGTGAACGTATATTTCTTAGGCATGTACGCTCTAATGTACTATCTGATGCAAATAAGTGAGAAAGCTTCTCTAAAAGATGCATTTGCTTCAACTGAATACAAGAAGAACAGAAAACAACAAAAAATATAAATAATAATATAAAGTTGTTGTTTTTTTTCTGTTTTTTTTTTTTTTTTTTTTAGAAGAGTTCAATCTGGGGTAACTGGACTTCGTTGTAGCCTTTTGGATGAGAGGTGGAACATCTCACATGGATCTACAACCAAGTCCAGTTGCCCCAGATTGAACTCTTCCCAAAGGAAGCTGACCTGGACAACTGAGAACCTTCACAGACTTTAAGAATAGAAAGTTTTCTCCTCTACATAATGATTAATTAGGATAATCACTGTACAGAGGTCACACATATTTTAATTTTCATTTCATCTTTAATTCAAAGAAGCTTAAATTTAATGTATTTTATAACAAAACAACTGTAATTTAATTCTAGTTATACTTTAGTCACTTTAAATGTGTCTACCTAATGTTTATTTGTTGATCTATCTATCTATCTATCTATCTATCTATCTGGAGGCACAAAGAAACAGTAAACTAGAAAGTTAGTAATGCGTTATCTTGAAATAAATCCCATTAATGACACTTCCATGATTCGTATATTACATAATCATACTCATTCAGTCTCTACCTGTCGAGGGCTATCGCGCTCATGGAGTAGATGCTGGCGAACACCGCAGTGACCGGGAAGAAGTTGTGAAACCTGCAGTACACTTCTCCAAAGTACCAGTCTCCGTGCGAGGCGTAGATGAAGTTAATGAGCGTGTTGAAAGCAGCCATGGACACATCGGAGAAAGCCAAGTTCAGCAGGAAATAGTTGGTGACAGTTCTCATCCGCTTGTGAGCCAAAATAATCCAAATCACAATCAGGTTTCCGAAAACCGCCACAGCCAGTACCGTGCTGTAAGCCACCGACCAGAGCGCGATGCGCCACGCCGGCTGCACGAACTGGTTGGTCAGATTTCTGGATGTGTTGGATTCATCCCGTACAGAGGCCATTCCTCAAGACTCCCCAGTCAGGATCTGAGTCAGTCTGCTGCTGCAAGGCGACATAAATCACTTTGGCACCTCTGATGCGCGACATACGCGTAAACACGTGACCAAACAGACAGACAGACAGACAGACAACAGGCAGACAGAGTGGTCCTGATGCAGCCGCTCATTCATTCACACTGATGCAGTGGAGAATAAAAACCAGTTGATCAGGTTTTAGCCTGGCGCAGATCTTGATCTGATAAATCCATCAAAGGCTGCCAAGCTGACCTGATGAGCATGATGACCTGATGACCTGAGCATGTATTAGTACTTCATACCGATATTATAGCAGAAATATAAGTTTATAATAAATAATATAAGGATTTTTGTTTTAGTAGGTTTTACGCACACATTTGAAGTGGTGCAGGAAGTGTTCAGAGCTTTACTTGAAATAAATAGTACTCAATGCAGAGAAATGTGCTGTGACTGTTAATTATATATTATATTATTATTACTTATTAATATGAAAGCAGGATTTTATTGTGCAGTAGCAGGTTGAGGTGGAGCGATAACTATTTTGTATTAGAGTGCAACTACTGATTATTTTCTTTATGGATTTATCTGCTGATTATTCTCTCTATTAATCAACGGAGTGTTTGTTTGTACAAAAGTATAGTAGTAATAATAGAAGAACTTTACAATCACACACGTAGACATGCATACATGTGAGATGCCATGGGAGCAGTTAGGGGTTCAATATTTTGCAGTCTCGACCGCAGGTGGCCAGTTCAGTAGAGCATGGATACCACCACCCCTTTAGGTGAGAGCATCTACTTCATCTCCAGTAAATGCTGGACTAGGAATCCTCGTTACCACAGCAAAGCAGCAATTGGCAACCTGGGATCCTAACCGCTAGACCATATGGGACTTATAACCCAGAACCCAATAGTACAATAGTACAAACCACCAAATAATTAAAAAAATAAGCAAAATAGCAAATCTTTACATTTGGGAAGCAGGCAACCATGATATGTATTTGCATGAAAAACGATGGGTAAATGACTTTTCAGTCAGTTGACAATTAATCAGCTAATCATTTTGGCTCTGCTCGTCCTGTTGTGTAGTTTAATGTCATTTTGTAAAATGACTAAAGCTGCTGTTTGTTTGTTGTGAAGTAAAAAGTACATTATTCCCTCTGAGATGTTGTGGAGTAGAAAGTAGCATGAAATACACAAGTAAACCTTACATTTGTATTTTGTTACTAATATAAGAGATTACATTACATCCATTGACGAGACAATTCAGTTCAGAATAAGTGCATTCATCCTCGTCCTTCAAGCTGATCCAAACCTGATCAGTAAGTGCGCATTGTGGTCCAGCCCGTGAGACTAGCTACTGTAAATGTCCGTACAGTTTCATTTCAAAGGGAGAAAACTGTCCTGCATTAGAGCTTCAGTCTGACGAAGAGTCTGAGTGTGATACAGTTAATCCTTAATAACTGTGCCATCCAAATAAAGCTTATAGCTTCAGGATTTTATGTAGGTTAGACTGTATTATATAACCATAAGCTCAAGTGTAAAGGCCATTAAGTCTTTTGATGTTGTGACTTTCTGAATGTAACATTTACTCTAAGAACACTTAATTCAAAGACAACTCTTCATGATCCACCTCCAAATTTATTTCCAGATGTCTACAGAACATCCAGAGTCTGTTTTCTGTCCGCAGTCTGAGGAAAAAATGAAACCTTTTAGTGAACAGAAAGGCTGCAACCACAGCTACCCCATACTGATCAGGAGGAACGAAAATCAATGAAATCAACAAAGAGAAAATTACATTAATTAAGATTTATCCGAGGGTGGGTGATCACAAAAGTGTCCACTTTGATGTTTCTACGACAGACTGTTAGAATGTGTTTGTGTTAAGACGTATGTGCTTAGCTAAGTTAAATGTCCTGTGTAAAAGTATGTTTGTATTCATTCATCAGTTTGACGTTCACACATCTGGTAGACCTCTCAGCGGAGGTCTAAGAAAGATATATTGGTGTTGTTCTTGAAGCTTGAGGATGAGTAACAGATCAGGTTCAGGAGGGGACCCTAAATGCTGATAAGAGCTACAATGGGCCAGAGAAATGTAGTGGACTCCAGATGTGGAGTTTGCCAAACGTATATCAAAGCTGTATCTTTCTATGTTGAATGGAATTGTCTGCGATCTCCTCAGCGCTGATATTAAACCATCAACTAAGATCAACTTGTCTGTTGTGTGGCTTTCCCAGGCCGGACAAGCTATATAGTTCCTCCAGCGGGTTCTGGGTCTGCCCCAGGGGCTCCTACTAGTTAAACATGTTTTGTATCTGTGATCTCATTCTTTCAGTCGCTACCCATGGCCGTAGGTGAGTGTTAGAATGTAGATGGACTGGAAAATCAGTCCAGAACATCTGCAATACGGCCAACGTCACACAAATCTGCTGGTCCATGTCATGCTCCATTTTCCCATCGCTCGTGAACAAGACCCCAAGATACTTGAACTCCTTCGCTTGGGGCAGCAACTCGTTCCAAACCCAGAGCAAGATGCGAAGGATGCCTCATATCTGCCAAAAACTCAGTCAGTGTAATTAATTAAACCCAGATTTAATGGATATGGGTAATATTGTCAATGCACATTATATTAATCCTGATGGATCAGTCATCAAACAACTGTCTGTAAATGCTCATAAACTGTCCCATCTCTACCATCCATCCCAGACGACACAAACGTGGCAATAAAAACATCATTTTGTGACTTGAAGGGAGTCAGTTTGTTTATAGAATAAATTAAAAGCTCTATTCTACTGGGCATCATCCAAAAAAATCAAACACCAAAATCCCAAATCAGACTTCAAACTGGGACCAGTGAAGGCATCACGCCTCACAGAGAAAGTTCCCAGTTAGTGTCTTTTTTTTCTCCGGCTGCCAATTAGTTTAAAAAGTACCCGCTGTGCTTGTTTTTATGAGCTGTTTATGTGTTGTTTCATGACGATACTCATATTGTCACATCTGGTCTGCATAGTTTAGCATCCCCTAACATTTTCTGAGCACACGGAAGTAGATTTAAGTTTATGGGTCAGTCTCTTTGGAGCACACAAACACATAAACACAATCATGCTGTGGGAAAAGACAACAAGAAGGTCAAAAAGTCTGTTTCCTCTCAGCAAGACCTCATTACCCGTGGGGGGCCACGTGTTTCAGGCCACTCCCTGTCTCAAATGTCACTGTTCAAACCTTTTCCAAACACACCCTGTCCCCCAAAAAGGTCACAAGCTATTAAGTAACAGCTTTAAAAATATTTTCCCTCAATTTCATATGAATAATTGAGGCATCATTTAATCACAAGGGTAAGCAACAGCAGGGGAGATTAGTGTGTCTCTTTGTCTGCTGTCTGATCTGTGTGTACGTAGGTGACGTATGTTTAAAGCAAATAACACTGACACTGACTGACAAGTAGTTTGTACAGTAGTGCAGTCCAGTCGGTGTAATCCTGTGGAGAAAAGTAAACTTGTAAAGAGGTTTTGCATCATTTCAGTCTTTAATAACATCGCCAACTGTGTATAAATGGATAACTTTCAATCTGTCCTGTCAGCTGTAGCAATTTGTCTGAAACTGGATGGCTGAACATCTCCACCGACATGAGGCCGTTGCTACTGTTCAGTGGAAATAAAGCTCTCCAGGGCATCCATGTTGTTAATTGAATGGTTTGTATTGTCCCCTGACTGCTCATCAGTAGCAGAAAAAGTTTCACAGTCATGTAGTCTTTTTGTTAAAACCTTTTTTTTTTCCCTTTGAGGCCAGCTGGTATGAAGAGTTGATGGAAAAACTCTCGTTGGGTCAACACAGACATCAGAAACACGACAAAGGGCCTCAACTACATGCTTCATGTTTCTAAAGGGAAGTATAGACTGTATAACATGAAAGTAGTCTCTGTGATGTTACCCACAGATTTCTAGACTGGTGGTTCTGACTCACCATTGCCTACACCAGCTCCTGGCTAATCCAAAAATGGGCAAAGATGTGGAGCGTTGGTGAGTAAATGAAGCCTGGTTGCTCAAATAAGCCATCTGTGACGGCACCACCTGTCAGTCAAAGCAGCCACACTCTTACTTCTGCATAAATTTAAGCATAAATACAATATGAACAGGTGAGTTATATAGAAATTCAGCCTCAGTACGGTTGTCATGAACTGGGAATGTCTGCAAAGGCCAAAACAAACCAATACAAGATTTCTTTCACAACTTTACAAAAGCTTTAGTTCATTCAGATTTACTCAAACCTCTACATGAAGGAGAATTTACACCCTTAACATTCACCAAAATGACCTGCATCAGATCTGAGGACACTGAGAATAAAATGGCTGAAAACAACTCACAGAATGCACCAACTTTAATAATGTCTCATGAACTTATACTATATGAATAATTCAGACACTTTAAATGACATACATTTCTACATGTGATACCTTTAAATTCTTTCTGCATGGAGATATTGACATGTCATGTGATCTGTCTTGTCTCTGGTCTTTTAACCTGATCCTGTTGATTTATTTTCTGAGCTATAAATACATTGTAATGTATGAGATAAATTGATTTCCATTATACGGTTTCTATACAGTCAGCCAGTACGCCAGGAACTCAGCTCAATAACACAAGAAACACGATGCACACAATAATAATGAAGTCAGTTTTGTTCACAGAGTTATTTTTTGTTTTGAAAATTACTTTTTGCACCTTGAATAAACTTTTTTTTTATTTTTATGTGGCTTCCAGGAAGCACACTGTGAACAGAATGTGCCCACCAGTTAATTTATCTTCTCTTCACCTATTCCTCAGAGGGAATTCAAGGTGAGTTATCCAGAAAGAAATTATGACACAATAATATGCAAAGGAATTGTTGCATTATACTACAAATAAAAGGGCAAGTCCATTAGTTTCTCCTCTGTCAGTCATATAATTTCTCCACTGGGGACAATTATACACTTATTGTTGGGCTTGAGAGCTTTTACACCATCGTCTGCCAGCAAACATAAAGCAAAATGTGTGTTACCACCTGTGTGTTACCTCCAAAATACAATACTGACAAAATGTAATCTCTGTTTTGCATTAAACTGTCTTTAAGTCTTTAAAGCCTTTTTAGTTTTCACGACTTTCATGCAGTTAAAGCTTGATGGGTTCAACTGAAGTGAAATGAAATCCACTGGATTTAATTGAACAGAGAGAACGAGCAGATGAGAGACTGAGTGAACGAGTGAGAGGAAGGAGCTTATGATCAAGTGACTGATCCGACAGGATTACATGTCTAAATGGAGCTTAGGACTTCCCTTGGAAGAAAGAGCGAGGGTGAGAGAAATGGCAGAGACCGGAAGGGTTATATGGAGGGGAAAGATGTGAGGTAACCAACATTTCAACATTTACTAGATTAGTGTTTTCCAACCTAGGGTTCGGCACCCGATCAGTGGGTAACATGATGCGTCTGAGGGGTCGCAAAAAGGTTAATGGGACAGAAAAGAAGAAGAAGAAGAAACTAAATTCTTGTGTTCAGATTTATATTCATCTTTTAATCTTTACTCTTATGTGAAATATTAGATAGCGCTGCCTCTTCAAGCCTCAAACATTTATTAAAATGAAACAGTCTGAAATGTTTTAGAGGTGAAAAGGTCACCAAAACATTAAATGAACTCTTACCTCAAAGCTCCCATAATTAATTGACTTCAACAAGCAATCCGTATTATTATTCTATGATAAATCTGCAATTTATATTTTATTAAAGTCATTGGGAATTATTTTAGTGTTCCAGTACAGAGAGGTGTTTCATAAAGCCAGATTATTATTATTCTGTTTCATAAAGACTGACCTAAATCAACATGGAAACTCATCTCTCCAGACTAACATCAGTAAGGTTAGTTTTCAGGCTTCAGCTTCCCTTAAAGCTGAACCAGTGTCACAATCAATGTGCCAAACTGGTGCGAGTGGGGCAACAAGAAGAGGACCCAAATGCAGACGATGGAGGCAGAGCAGAGACACAGTCCAAGACAGACAGAAACAACTAGGAGCAGGCAGGAAGTCCAAATAAACAGGCAGAAGGTTAAATGGGCAGGTCAGGCAGGCATAAACAGATTGAGGTTCAGGATCAGGTTTGGGTTCTGGCTTGAACGTAAAGGAATGGCAGCTTTGACAGAGAATCTGAATCGGTATATGTACTGCTGGGCTGATTATGGGAAATGGGAAGCAGGTGAGTGAGTGGGTGGGAAAGGTCAGGCAACAGCAGCCCTGCAGAGGGAAACGGGAACTGTCGAAGAGGTGGGCGATGAAGGTCGGGTGATGGAATAAAAAAGATTATTGCAGGACAGGGAAGGGAGGGAAGGTGGAAATGTCTGAGGGCAACTGGTGGATGAAAAAATGCTGTTTACATCACATATTAACATGGGATGCACTTAATGGCATAATTAAAAGCTCATATCTTTTTTTTTTAAAAAAAACATCTGCACAGTTAACTGGAAAAATGAACCTATGTACTTTTAAATACTGATGTTCAAAGATCTTCAAAGATGTGTATAAGAATACTAATTATTTTATTGTCTTTCTATGAAATAATTACTTGGCTGTGGTCATATTTGTTGCATTAAAGTTGTTCAGTAGTATGAGTCAGTTGAGGTTGAATCCGATACAGTCGTCTCTATCAGTTGAGGCTTTAACACAACAAGAAATATTGTGGTTGTTGCTCTTGTGGGACCTCAAAGTTGCAGAGCACTCAGGGCGGCTCCTGCTGGTTTGGTAGAAAATAACACAGAGCAACTTCCTGTTACACCAGAATACGAAATTTGATCTCAAGAACATAAAGGGGAGAGCCAGAAGAGGCAGGACGAAATGAAAGGAAGTAGGGAGGCTGGCTTTAAACTAAAACAGTCTGTATTTGTGTATGGACCGGTTTCTGGTCACCCTTCATTCATGTCTGTGCACGTGAATGGTTAATGTCTCTGACTGGGAAGTAGCTCGTAGATTGCCTGCATTGCTTTGTTTGCAGGTTATGATATCCTGTATTACAGTTGTGGTACAACTTCCCCTCCTAGTTAGAAAGGTTGCTGAAGTTCAGTGAGTGTCCAGGAAGCACTGCATTTTCTGACAGAAAGGTAAGAACACTGTGTCTTCTATATATTTTTATGCACATTTTGTTAGTGAAAGTTGATTTACATGTTAATAATTTTCTTTCTGTGCTTGTTGTGTAACTTGGTCATTGGAGAACTGCCCTTTGCTCTCATGCAAGACATGAAAGCAGATTACCAGCTGGTGGAGAAAAACACTTTGTTTTTTTCATGTCTGTGCTAGTGCATTTTTATTACTTTATAGATGTTATTAACTCTTTTAAGGCAGCTGTTGAGACAGTCTCACACATTTCTGAACACTAATATGTTTCTTCTCTCCAAATTAGTTTCTCAGTTAGCATTGTTTGGTGAGGTGTTCCTCTAATTAAATCTTCTATGTTTTATATTATTACAACTGTGTCCGTCTCATGCTCACAGGATGAGCTATAGCTGTTTACGACTACATAAATACTTAAATCTGTTTACAAGTACAGTATGTATATGTATGAAATGTTTATATACTGCCTATAAACGCTAAAAGGAAGGGTTAAAATGAAAAGTTGCCACCTTTTCTATAGAAATAGTGCTGACAATGTGCAGGGGTTTATTACTTTCTCCTGCTGATGTTGAAAAATGTTTACTTTGCATCAAATGTAGAGGAGTGTGCTGGCAGTGAAGCTCTCTGATACTGAAAAGTCGACTCAAGTGTCACTCACACAACATCCCTGCATATTGTCAGAGCAGCAATTTATGTACTGCATGTTAAAAAAAACATATTTAATATTTATTTTCGTAAAGAGCAACATTTTCGCTGAAGTTAAAGTTACGAAGTGACTGAGATTCCTCGGTAAAGTGAGGCCTCTAACAGCAGATGTGTGGACCCTTGTGGTTTTGAGTGCTGACCTTGGAGGGTGAGAAGTGATCCAGGGGAGATCACTTAGATGCTCTTTCATTCAAAAAGTAGCAGCCAGACTTCAGATTAAAAATTCTGAAAAAAGATTAAATACATATTTGATTTTAAAATGAATTGTATCACTTTCAAAACGCTTGATAATTTGCTCTCTCCCATATTTCTGAACTTTTAAGACTATGCTACACAAAGCCATTCATAAATCTTCTTTAATCAGGAGGCATTCATTTACCAAATTAATAAGAATTTCTTTTTCTACATGGTTTGTAGTCATTTTAATTTAACAGCCAAATCCAGGAAAAGAAAGATAAAAAGAAGGTATAGAAATTTACGTTAACATTTTATGGTAAATGGACTGTACTTATATAGCGCCTTTCTAGTCTTCCGACCACTCAAAGTGCTTTTACACTACATATCTCATTCACCCATTCTTATTATCATTGTTTAAATTGTTTCAGCTGTTCCTTTCCTGAGGCATCAGTTGACCTTTACCTTTTCTCAGGTATTCTCTCAAACTACAGTAAAGAGAGCAAACGAGGATCTCAAAACCATCGTAAAGTAAAGTCAAATATAATGCAGGCGCTCTCCTCTTGCTAACGGACTAGTGGCGATGTAACAAAATAGAATGTAAGGATTGTTGAAAATATTAAACAAGTATTTCTTTATTTTCCAATTTCGCCAAAAGACATCATTCAGGTATATTTGATATGCAAAATAATATGAATTTAAACTCAACAAATTGTAATTTATTTATTCAAGAAATGTCAAGTGTATTTAATTTACTACATGAATGTAATGTAACTGTAAGAGGAGAGTTGTGCATTGGACTTGCAAGTAGCTGCGTTTTCATGTTATTACCGGACATAACGCCAACCACAACCATTCAGCTTCACTGAAATTACCACTAATGTGCTGCAGAGAAGTTGCATAGAAACTGCTGTGACTGCCACAGGAATCAGTAAAAAAAAATCATTATGCTTTTAAAGGAGTGTTGGGGGGAACTCTTTAGGTTCTCACTTACATTATACAACCTTAAGAAACATTTAAGGCCTATGACTTCAACCCACAAATAAACGACAAAGGTCAGCAGTATCTAGGTCTCTGCTTGAGTTGCACCAAAGTCCACAGTCTGTATCTCATTTACTGGACTGGCCTTCCTGTTAACAATAAGAAGGACAGGTCAGTAAATGGTCTACTAAAGTTTGTTGTGTTCAGGAAGTCGTCTGTGCAATCATTCACAGGTCAACACACTGAAACACTGTCGTAACAGTAAATACAATGTTTATTTAGAGGTTGACATATCTACTGGGATCTCATTTAATGTGCGTAAGACTGGGTCAGTTATTAAATGAAATGACTCGCTGACTAACATCCAGCAATATTTTTGCACTTTTAATCCCAGCAGGCTGACCCTGAGGCTTGCACCATCCAGTAACAGGTTAATCTCATCCGTCTGTCTTATGTAAACCATGTCTACATGTTAAGCAGGTTTCGAGAAACTTTGTGAATCTTTACCTTAGCTTTTAAACTTGTTGGCTTGGTCAGACAGGTCAGACAGAGGTCAGACAGAGGAATAGGCAACAAAACAGCACTTATCTAACAACCACTTTTTTCTACGCCAACAGATGGAGCACATCTCTTTCCCGCCACTGTCCCATGTTGCCATTTGTGGCGGCACCCATGGAAATGAGATGTCAGGGGTGTACATGGTGAGAGAAATGCAGAAACAGAAGGCAGATCAAGTTGGATCAGTTTCTATAACCACCGTTTTGTCAAATCCACGGGCTGTGGATGCTTGCAGAAGATACACAGACAAAGATCTCAATCGCTGTTTCACAGATGACCTGCTGAGGTAACTTTAACAACAAATCGGCCTTTTAATAGTAAATTAAAACTGGAGACAGCTCGAAATCTGAATGTATGTATGTATAAGAAAACTCTTTATTCCATCTTCTGTCTTCCAGTGCACCCGTAACAGACTCTACACCCTATGAGCTGAGACGAGCCCAAGAGCTGAACGCTCAGCTTGGGCCCAAAGGAAGCCAAGAGGCCGTGGATGTGATCTGTGATCTCCACAACACCACTGCCAACATGGGCCTCTGCCTCATCTTTTACTCTTTAGACTGGATCACCCTGCACATTTACAAATACTTAAAGGTATGAGTCCAGACAAACATTTAACTTCTTTATTTGACTTCATGACCAGCAGCTTTCTGACTTTAACTACCAAAGATTTAACACAACAAACACAGAGCATGAAGTAATGGAACTGCAGGTCTTATAATCTTAATATAATGACTGATAACACGACCAATACTCAACATTTGAGAGTTTAAACAATATTATATCTGCAGCTAGTCACTTTTTACATATATTTTATATAAATTTTGACCAACAGAAGAAGAAGATGAACTTTATTGATTCCCCTTAATGGGGATATTCTTTTTTCAGTCAAGTTTGGCATATATAGGCCTGAAATACAACCACACATGGAAAAAGGGCTTGCAAATGTCAAGAGATGGTGGACGTGATGGCCACGTAGCGGTGCCCCTGGACCTTGGTCAAGGGCACCTTGGCAGTGCACCTCTCCAGCTACCAGCCTTGAACCAGTCACCCTCCAGTTCCTAAGCCAATTTCTTATAGGATGATCTAGAAACCATCAAGTTGTTGCTGAGATAGTTTATTTTGGACCAAACTGACTGTTCAAGTAATCTTTGTTTAGCATTTTGTCATTATTGTGTTATATGTTGTTTATTATCCATACCATGTAATTATGGTCTCAAGTTAATAATAACTGCATGAACCTCTATGCATGAAAGCTCGAAGGGCTGAACTCAAGTATGCAGAGCTGTCAACAGCCGACTCATTTGGTTTTCAGAGCAAAATTACCTCTGCGCCCGTGAGAGCAATCCAGCTGGATATACCCATTTCTGAGGCTTATTCCCTCGAGTCAGTGGGCAAACATGGCTGTGGTAAGTGTGTGTATCTCTCTGTCTGCATCTGCATAAAGTTAAAGACTTCTTTTTTCTGAGTGTCACACCTGTTTCTCTTGTTCTGTGCAGCCATAGAAGTTGGTCCTCAACCCAGCGGTGTAGTCAGAGCTGATATCTTTAACCTGGTGAAAGAGGCACTGGATCTCACAATAGAGTGGCTACAGGGATTCAACTCTGGTAAGAAACAACCACTGGTATCTAAAAGAGAAAGATCACACACTATGTTTTCTTATTTGAAGTTTAAGACTTGAGCTTTTGCTGTTCTGGGTCCTAGATTATGGAGCAGTCTCCCTCTGTTGGTCAATTCAGAAAACTCTGTTGAGTGTTTCAAATCTCATCTCAAAATGATGCGTCATTGCCCTGTTGTGTTGTTACACTTTAACATTTTTTGCTTGTCTTGGATTTCTTTTTTCACTCTTGGTAACCCTGGTTTGAAACAATTTATATTAATATAGTTTTAGTTCTCTCGTGGTATCTAGCCATGAAGACAGGTTTTTTTGTTTTTTATTTGTCCAGGTTTTGAAATATCTGAGATTTCTGACTTTACCCCAATACAACAGAGCACAGAGCACATATCTCAAAACCTGGACCCAATCAAACTAACATTATTCCACCAGATGGTTTGTTGCATAGAACCATCTGCGAAGTCGTCGTTGGAAACTGAACATATTTGGCAGGTGATTGAATGAACTATCTGTCTGTCATTGTTTATCATGGGTAAACTTCAACCTGTTAGATCAACAAATCATAAACATAGTCAAACTTTTACCAAAGCCAAAGCCAAGTCTAACTGATACCAGCAGCGTATAGGCTAACCTCTTGATCATCTGCCATTGTTGTTTTTGAGTAAAGAGTCACTTCTCACACTCGTCTTTACCGTAGACTGTATAAAACATGGACGTCAATTTTTGGTACTTTTCGCATTGGCCTAATTTTTCATTCACAGCCATGTAGGTTGCTGTTTGGTCTTCAAACACACACCTACTGTTAAACCAAGCCCGTATCTCATGTAGTAACTCCTAGTAGTTCCTCATAGGACACTACACGGATTGGTCTGAACCTCTGTGGTTTGGACAGAAGCACATAGCTTGAAGCCTTAAGATGGATCTTGCAACTCCAACTGCCCCCTCAGGTTAAAATAACTTTATAACTCATACTTTCCTTTGCCAACAGGAAATACTTTTGAAGGAGGTGAAGTGGAAGTATACAATATGGTGAAGAGTGTAGACTACCCAAGGGATCCTACAACCAATGAGATTACTGCTGCCATACACCCCGAGCTACAGGTACAATATGGACATCTGAGAAATATGCATGCACACATAAGCCTTCACTTAAAGCAGCCAGAATGAATGTCTTTCCAGTAAAAATGTGTCAAATGACAACATGAAAACAATGTCACAACAGCTCCCCTCAGCATTAAGGAACTTTATAATGAGTTTCAGCTCATTGTTTAGCTATCCGGCCTCAACTTTACTCTTCTGATTCAGTGTAATCACTCTCATAGCAACTTCTTTGGCAGCAGACAGCTGTTTTTAGCAACAATGCTATAAAAACCCACTCTACACTACCAACAGACAGACACTATTTCCCCCAAAGAGTTGGTAGAGACCAAAAATAGAGCTAAAAGAGTAAATATTGGACTTAAATCTCAAACTATTTCTTTAAACAATGCAACATATAGTATTTCCATTTGCACGCATGAAACCATAAAGCAAGGAGCCTGATTTATGCCAAACAATGAACTCCATATTTGCATTCAAAAGCTGCCGTGGTGAATAATAACGTTCTCCGCCTCTTTCCAGGACAATGACTTCAAGCTTCTCCGACCAGGCGACCCCATGTTCCTGAAATTTTCTGGCGAGGCGGTGAAGCACGAGGGAGAAGAACTCTACCCTTTCTTCGTAAATGAATGTGCCTACTATGAGAAGAAGATTGCTTGCCATTTAGGCAAAAAGCTCAATATTACCCTCCCGTCCGTAAGCGTGAAGAAGGACTGAGAGTACTAGAGGCAGAATAAGATGTACTGGAGACCTTTTTTAATCATAATAACTGACAAAATATGTGAACTACATGTATGATCACTTTTTAATGTCAAATGAGCACACCTATGCAATGAATGACACAATAAGATAATTTTCAAAATCAATATAGCAGCTCAGTACTGCCTCTGTGAGGTTCAACATTTAAAACAGGGAACGTGTGCAATAAATGTATTGCACCAGATATGCTAATTTCCATCTGTTGTCTCTCATGTGTAATACCAAAGATGTTTTTGTACTTGAATGTATGATGTTGCACATGTGCTGGAGTCATAATTCTCCCCTAAATTAACTAGAGGACTTTTTAGGACTGTGGCAATAATGTTCAACATAATGTCTAAATAAATTGAAACATGGATCACTTTGAACTTTTAAGATGGCGTGCTCTGACTTGACCTTTATATGTTAAGATTTTACAAAGACGGCTCAGTCGCCAAAAAGAAAATAAATGTTCTTAAAGCACTCATTTAGGCAGAGAAGGGAGAAAATGTAGATTAGAAACATGTAGATTGAGTCTGGTATGTTTTAGCAACTTTAATATGCACCATGTTCATCAACTTAATATAGCATGTTTTTAGCTTATGTTTGCCAGTTAGCCCTGAACACAAAGTACAGCTGAGGCTGGTGGTAATGTATTTGGACATAAATCAAAGTATTGCGACATCTAGAGACTCATCCCTAACGTGGCTAAAAATAGTAAAAGCAAAGCGTCTCATATGACAAGTCAATGGCAAAAGATCACACGAAAACAACTACAGAAGTAGCCAAATGTCAAATGTATTAATACAGAAACAGATACAGTGTGCTTCGGGACACATAAAAACATTTACAAAAGCCAAGAGTGTACACACATCAGATGAGTAACAAAAAGTCGTGACACGAAAACATCACAATTTGGATTCTGGTGCAAAAGAAATCAGTCATTTTGAATTTTGACACACAAATGTTAGACGTAAAGACATGGATGGAGGATTTTCACTTACAAATTTACAAATTCCATTGTTATCCAAAATACTCAGACTGTGGAGTATCACCAGCAAACATTTCATTCGATGCAAAAACCTGTATTTGGTTGTCAAATCAGTGAGGTAAGGAACAAGAACTGCCTGCAACCAGGATTAGAAAAACACTTTTAAGTATTTTAAAAACAGTGAAACTTTACTGTATACTTTAACAAGTGTTAAATGGCAGTAGTGTAATTTGGGGCTGAAACATTAGAATTTAAATGTTACAAACGCGTCACAGGTTTGGTCGAGTGGCATCAATTCAGTTTTTTTTTAAACATTCAAATTAACAGCATTAATAAATATTAGATCTGTAAACAAGGTTGACAATAGGATGCGAGTGGTTACGTTTTTAGTGAGTGACATTTACTGACATTCAGTCAACACATACCACAGACTGAAATCAACAATTACCACAGAAGACACAAATGTCAGCTAAAAAAAAAAAGAAAAAAAAGGCATGCAGAGCAAAAGGATCCGTATTTAAGATTATACAAAAATAAAACTCAAACCAAGCAAAATAAAAAATAAAAATAGGCTTGGGTAACATTTTTCATGCACTAACAGAGAAAGCTATCCTGGTTTAGTTCATAACTGTAACTGCAAGTCAGAAATTTGAGTGACAGTGCCAGTTTGTAATCTCTAACTGATTTAAGGGCAATGTGGTGAGCAGCTTTAGAAGCAATGGCGACAGAGAAGAAGGCATTTAAAAGTACTGCACACCAACACGGTTAACACCAGAAAAAAAACAAATCATCCATAATATTAGGGTGTTAACAGACATTAAAGAACATGCATCTTAAGTTACAGGTTAAAGCTTAAAAAGAAACAGGAGAAAAAACACAACTCAAACATATCAAATCGCAGTTTATGAGCACTTCTGATGATTAGCTGCAAATTGGTTTAGTGTATTGCTGCCTTTAGGTCTGTGATATCATGTTATTGTGTTCATCTATTTAAAAATTGTTACAGAAGAAGTGAGAGGCTCCAAGCGGTACAGTCACGTCAGTCAATTTACAGCTTTTCTTAACTTTTTTTGTTTTTTTAAGTCCTCACATCAGTTGTCGTAAAGCTCTCTCGCTCTCTCTTTAGGCTACCCTGTAAGCAGTCATGCGGGTGTAGTTTTTGCGGTGGCTCCTGGCCGCCCAGAGGAACAAAGCAGCTGCCATCATCTGCAGAGGGAAGGAGATGAGGGCGAGGTAGAGGGACCAGCCCAGCGAACCGTCCACCCCATCAGGTGGTGGGGAATACTGGTGGAGCAAATCCACCCCGGCCAGGAAACAGCAGACGGTGCCCAGAGAGCACAGACCTGATGAGCAGAGGAGAGATATAAAACGATGAACGACACAAAACACACACAAACGCAAAGATGTTGAGTCACAGATGGAACTAAACAACAACCAGAGATTAATGCTGAAGCTGACAAGTTCTCTAACAGGAAAAGAAGCTCCACTAGTGTTGAACTCACTGAGAAAATCAACAATACAATAATTAATTTAGCATTTAGCACAATCAAGACTTTGTTTGTGCAGAACATTACAGCAGAGGCACTGAAATAAAGACCGCAGCTAACATCGGGAGAAATTATTACATACCTTCAGGGAAATGGTGATGAATTTAATGACTGAGGCAGTTGTTCAGACCATCAGTTACATTATCAATCAAAACATTTTATACGTTTGAGAAAGTAAAAGCAACGTCACAACCAGGTGAGGATGTGTGACGAAGAGCTCACCTTACAACGAGACGGCTACACGCAGCACCGCCAGTCTGATGTTAGTTATAAGTTTGATGATCACCAGCTGGACGCATGTTAGGCACAAAAGGTGCTGGCGGCTTATGACGTGCGTACAAACACCAACGACATTCTTTTTCCTATGTAAGCTGGCGTCATCTTGTTCGGTGAGTCAGGATACTTCTTATTTCCGAGCATCCACAGGTCACAGCTTCAGAAAAATCTAGATATTTAACACATTTGCTCCTCTGATCGCCACATTCTGCCGTGTTATTGGCGTCAGCTGACACATGTGAAGTGATGCAGCGCAAAAACGGACATGTGCTTTAATGTCAGTAGATATTTTTCGATTCCAGTCATTTAAAAGACGAGCACAGCAGCAGCTCTGACTCTTTGACTGTGACAAATTCATTATATAAAAATGGATATTGTACATTTGAGAAGGTGTTTGTTTGACAGTCACAATTAGTCATGTTGGTTGCGACAGTACTTCCCACCGTCCCTGCCATTGCCCTGTCATTTGTGTTTTCTTGTTTACATTACTGCCATTTTGTCTTACCTGCAAGTAGATGGAGTATTCCCACACCCAAGGTGGGGGTGAAGCTGCGGCACAGGCAGGCGCAGACCCCGACAAGGCCACTGAGGAACACCAAAGCCAGAGACACCAAGGGCAGGAGGAACTGGCACCTCCACAAGTCTGGATGAGGACAAAACATTAAGTAAAAATCTACACAGAAAAACATGATGTGACGTTCAAAGATGGCGGGAGGACGCTAAGACAGTGAAGGGAGGGGGGGAAAAAGAAAGATGGTCACAATTTGAGGTGAAGAGGAATTAGTAGGCTAAATTTAAACCTTGATTTAAACCTCAGCATTTGTGACCATTAACGCCAAAGAATGTTCAAATGTAAGCAGGATAAACAACAGATTTAAATCTTGTGTCATCTACAGACATTTGGGTGGACTTACATGTTCTCAGCAGATCTTCGTCGCCGTTATGGTTTCCTGGGTATTTGTACTTTGGACTGAACTGCTGAGGAAGAGTGAAGCTCACACACTGCGTCTCCATCTTCGGATCTGAAGTCAGAAAAAGAGAGCACAGATTCAGAATAAATTGCATTCTTTTCATGTGATTGATAAGAAAGTATATCATTCAGTAAAACATATATATATATATATATACATATATTGTTACTGCAAAGTTTATTCAGTAGAGGGAACTGTGATTTACAACACTTCGACAAGCAGCACAGAGAAAGAGAGAAGAAGCAGCTCTCAATGTCAACTAGAAGTTGTTGACAATCTATATGTAAAATTACTTAACATATTAAAGAATATTTAACTTAATAATGGTCAAAACTTCACTGTAACAGATACCGTGTGGGTAATCTGTGAATGTCTGCTCTCTAAAAATCAGTCTCGTTCTCTAAAAAAACCATATCAGTCGGGCTCTTTTCTCTTTTTCACTCAGTTTTTTTTTTTTTTACATGCATTTAACCCCGAAATACAACAACACACATACAAAGGGACATGCAAATGTGGAGAGAGGTGGTGGAGTGATGGGCGGGCAGCCACCCAGAGCAGCGCCCACAAGCAGTTGGGGGTGAGGATGGTTGTTGTTGATGATGGTTGAATGAGGATGACGTAGCAGAGATGGAAGTCATACCTCGGTCTCTGTACCAGTGTGACTCACTGGGCACCAGGATGCACCTCCACCACAGCCCCAGCGTGCCGTTGAGGCGGAACATGGTGTCGCTGTAGGTCTTCTCATCAAACTCTCCGTTGATGAACTCCTCTCTGAGCTCGGAGGCGTTGCTGCCGTCACGTTTAGCCGGTGGACAGTTGTACTGGTACCAGTGCTGAGTGCCCACGGCCACAGACAGGTACACTGTGGCCAGCAGGCTCAGCACAGAGCCGATGACCAGAGCTGTGGCGTAGCGGTTGTCTACCATGGTTTAAATGAAGACAGCTCGTTTATAAAGAGAAACTGGACTCTGACTTTAAAAAATATCAAAAATACAAATTCAGTTTGGCCCTCACAGCCTGAGTTATGTGTTTAAAAGTGATATTTCCTCTTGGTGTTAAGGCACCACGGCATGTCTGTTAACTACAGTAAGGTGTGTCAGAGGACCACAGCAGTGTACTGTGCTGCATTTTGAGGCGTTCACGACCTGCCGGGGAAGAAAACAAACACACACACACACGCACACGCACACACACACACACACACACACAGGTTAATGTAAAGTTAATATGAAGAGTTAAAGCTGTGTTACATGTTTAACTTGACGAATATCAACAGTAACGTGTAGTTAAGTCAGCTGGTCAACTAATGACAACAAAGAACTGTGAGCTAACGGTAACCATAGCAACATACAGCCGTCTGTACACGTGCCGAGACGTTTAACGGACAGATAAACGTTAAATATATGACTCCAGGTGTTTTTCTTACCCCATCACGGGACAAAACTTCCGGGTTTTAACCTTAAATTCTCCAGCTCATTAAACCTCCATCAGGCCTCCTCCTCCGCCTTCTTCTTCTTCTTCTTCTTCCTGAATCAGCACGTTGTGCGCTCTACCGCCACCCTGTGTTTCGGAGTGTAGACGATAGTGATGATGGGAAGTTCGGTTCTTTTTAGGGAGTCAGATCATTTGACTCAGCTCACCAAGAAGAGTCGGTTCTTTCGGCTCCCAAACTGCTCTTCATGTTACCGACCCTTGTAACTCTCTGAAGCCACCCAATGAATGCACTAACTTACTTGTAGAACCACGGCTCGATTCAATTAAAAGAGCCGGCTCTTTGAACTGGCTCGTTCGAGACCGATACATCACTACTGGATTTCCCCTCAAACGTTAGCCATTAGTTTTTCTTCTTCTTGTTGCTGTTCTTCTTCTTCTTTTTCTTGACGTTGTTGTTGTTGTTCTTCTTCTTCTTCATCATCTTTTTTGCGGTTTTATGGTAGTTGGCATCCTCATTGTTTTGTTTCGTTATTACTGTCTTCTTCTGGTCTTCACTAATCCATTGTTTCCAGTCTTTTAATCCTTTTACTCGTTGTATTCAAAAACCTAAATATGCATTTTCTCCCTTCTCTGGAGCCCAAGCACATCTTTGATACCCTGCTTCCACTCCTCGTAACCTCTTTCTGAGTCATATTTATGGCATGATATAAGTACATGCTGTACTGACTCCTTTTCTCCACATTGATTACACCCAATAATCCTGTTTGTCTAGTCAAATACATTTTGAAGAAATAATAAAATCTGCCTATACAGTCAGAGAAGATCATTATTGCTTTTAATTATGTTTTTTCTTCTCATCTTCTCTGTTTTCTTGTCAGAATTTTGTGGCCATACTGCAAACCAATTTCCCTCTGAGATAATAAAGTTTGTCAAGCCACATCAGGAATAATTAATGAAATGTTTGTTTTCCAGTAAAGGTGCCAATAGTCAGCATTACACACACACACACACACACACACACACACACACACACACACACACACACACACACACACACCACTAATATATTAAAGAAAAATCCTATCAAAAAGACTTCATAACTGTATGATTAAACATTCACCCCATTCATTTTGTTTAAACTGTCACCAACAGACAGTTTATGCAGAGATTAACACATCCTTTATATTCTCCATCTGTACTATAACAAATGAAATATAGCTTTATGGAGATAAATATTTATGGTGCATACGTCCAACAATCATCTCATCACACGTTAAGAAGATTAATCAATGGAGTATTATCAAATCAGATGTTTTATTTCTGTTTTAAAAGGCATATGCTTTACAGCATTAAATCAGAGCAGATCAGAATCCCTGATGTGTTATTCACATAAAAATATGAAATATTCTCTGAAACACAGGCTGCTGTGATGTGTGGCAGCACTTTGATTGGCAGTAATCCCTTTGTGTGGAGAAAAAAGGCTTTAAAATGAAAAAGACACACAGAATCAGTGAGGTAGAGACAGCCACACATTGATGTGATGCTTAAATACAGCATTTGGCTAAAAACGCATTTCATAACATCTCCATTCAATCATTGATGTCGTGTCCCAGATCAGCCTTCTTTCACAATCACACAATCAAACATCGAGCTCTCTCTCTCTCTCACACACACACACACACACACACACACACACACACACACACAACGAGTGCTGATTTGGGATTGCAAATCAGTGCGAGCAGTGCAAATTGCGCAGCAAGTGAGTTCCCTTATGATCACAACAAATCGTCTTTAACAAAGAGTCTCCTGGGTTGTTTGTAGTCAGAGTGGACTGTTGCGTTCAGGATGGGGGTGGCAGTGAACTCCACACTGCATGGCCCTGAGCTGCAGGGAGCCTCCTCCAGCTCCAGGACGGTCACGTTGTTGGGTGCAGCCGTGCTGAGGATGTTGGCCGGGACATAAAGTGTCACCTGAGGTCCTCGGGCCGGCCAGTAACGTCCCACGTTGAAGCCGTTAATCCAAACTTGCCCCTAAAAATGAATAATTAAAAGGACCGAATACCATTAGTGTACTGGATTTACATTTAGGAGCACATCTTTTGATAAGATCATACCAGAGAATATCTTGATAGGGCACAAACAGCATGTGTTTTATAGTAGACGTGAGCTGCAGCTAAAGGTTTTCACATCACCTTCCTCCATTTGGGCAGTTTGATGTACGTGTCCTGGGGGAGGTCTGGGATGCCGTCAGGAATGATGAAGGTTCCCTTGTAGAAGGTTGGAAGGGAGAGAGTAGCAGGCTGCGGTGCATCTCTTGGTTTTGTTTCACCCAAAAGGCCCTGACTGATCGCTTCATCGATACTGAGACTGTACATGATCCAGTTGTCGAGCGTGTTTGCCCCCAGAGTCAGATTGGACACCAGGCCCTGTGTAGTGAAGAAACCAGACAGAGCGGGAGTTCAAATCATTTAATCATTTATTCAAGTTAACCAGGTCAAATCATTTCACAAGTTGGAATTCATGATGACATCCCAGAAAAAACAAAAAGTCGGAGAATTAAAATATAAACTATGATTTTTAGGCTGATACAGTGTGCATCTGAAATCTTATGATAGTTTAGACACCAATATGTCAAAGCACACTTAGTAATTTCAAAATGTAGCTGTAAAAAAACCTTAAAATCGTTGATTTCTTTTCCGTAGTTGATCCGGCCCATATTCTCCACCAGTATGTCCAACTGACTGCCAGTTTTCCCCGTCACATTCACAGTTAAGACTTTGTTCCTTTCAAGAATCCCGACAGCCACCTTAAGAAGAAATCAGCACAGTTATGTTGTCATACAACAATTCAATTTGACACATGTCTAGTTTGTGGATACGATACCAGAGTTCCAAAACACTTTTTTTTTATGCTTTACTATAATTTTTTTTTTTTTTTCTACAAATCTACAATGTTTTTTACATTTAGCATCAGAGGCTAAAGCTCTTAAATGACCAATGTCCAAAACCATAGAAGAACTGCTTCTAACATATATTTCTGAAGGTACCTGTGAAGTTTTGAGGTTTGATGGCCAAACAGAAGTGATGAGCAATAACAACAAAATCTGTGAAATGAGATCAATAAGCCAATAAGAAAAAAAAAAAGAGAGACTCACCCCGGCCACCGACACATACGCTCTGTCATGGATGCCGTTCAGTGGAGAAGACAGCGGAGTCGGTGCGCTGCAGTCAATGGGCAGAGAGGTCCTGTACAGCACATAACCAAAAGCCTGCAGGACAAATAGGACAGAGATTCATTTTTAAACAAATGAACAACAAATCAATATGACAAAATATGTATTTATTACTTAAAACAGATACCTGTTTCAGCTCAATGAAAGTCTGAGGATACCTGCTTTTCACAGGGCCGGAGAACGACAGTTTTTCTAACGCATCTGTTACCGTCTGGAGCTGTGGTGGCAGGAGGCAGCTTTTTAACACTCATTCTTTATGTTTTACACAAGAACATCAACATCAAGTTGATATCAATAAATTAATCTTTCAATGGTGAGTTGTAAAGGTGAAGGTTTTAATACTTTAAACAAAGATAAGCGATCACAGAAAAAGAAAGAGTACCTTTTTCATCACTACAGTCCCATATGCGTACTTTGGAGTTGTTGGTGGTATCGGTCCCTCTGGTATCTTATGGTACTATTATGAAAGAAGAATTAGTTTATCAAACTGTGCATAAAATACAGCTGAATTCACATTTAAAAACAAAACTAGAGGGCTGCTCGAGCATTCTTACCATTTTGATCACCTCTTGAATAGCGAAGTACTTCTCTGTGAGGTCTCCTGCTTCCGAAAGCGGGGCATCGTAGTCGTAGCTCGTGGGCTGCGCGCCGTATGGTGAATTGGCACCTGGGGTATGAAGAGGCGATCAGAGAGTGAGGCTGTTTTGTCAATAAGAAAGTGTGAGTCACTTAAAATGATTATATCATCTCATCAAACCAAAGTGCACCCACCATTCCAGTATCCAAAGTTTGTTCCTCCTATGAACATGTACCTGTGAGGATGTAGAATGTGTAACAGGTTATTTTGTTGGCTAGAGAGTCACACATCATAAAAACGTGTTTACATTTCAGGAGCTGAAAGCTGATGAGCTTCCAGTGAATATCTCATAACTCTGTAAACTCACATGTTGACGTTTGCTCCCATGGCCAGCATCTCGTTGAGGGATTTGGCCACTATGGTGGATGGCACGACAGAATGACGTGACCCCCAGTGGTCCAGCCAGCCAGTGTAAAACTCGGAGTTCACCTGTCAACACAGGAGTAAACACTATGAGCATGATGTAATAATAACGTAGTGTTTAAAATCACAACAGTACAGTACAAAGCATTTCGAGGGAAACACTTGCCAATGGTCCGTGAGGTTCAGCGTGTCTCTGTGCAGCAAAAGCAGCGGTTACATTTCCACCTAACAGGATGAAATCAAAGAAAAGCTCACATGCATTTGTGCCACTTCCTCATGACTTCTGACTAATCTAAAATATGACATCAAGTCAACGTAGAGAACAAGAACCTCAACTCAAGTTGCTTTTACAATTCAGTCTTAACTTAAAGATACTTTAAATACTTCTTCAACTTTTGCTGAACGTTAACTAGAAACCCGACACCTACCAGGCCCAAAGTCAACAGTGGCGTACAGATCTTGTATCGTGCCACATTTAAGGTAGCCGATGCCGGCTCCATCCGTGGTGAAGAGCACCACCTCGTTGCCCAGGTAAGAGCGGAACAGCTTGGTAAGGTGACGCAGGTAGTTGTAGTCACAGGCGAAATAACTGCCATATTCATTCTCCACCTACCAAACAAATATCAGGAGGGAGGTGTTATTTCCTGATTGAGTTAAGTGCTGTAATGACACACAAAAAGCTGCAGAAATCACCTGCACAGTGATGATTGGACCCCCGTTCTGGTAGAGATAAGGCTTTATCATTGGCAGTAACTTCCCCATCCACTTGTCTACCGCTGCGATGTAGTCTGAAATACACAAATACACAATTACAGTGTTGTATGTACTGCAGCTGTGACTATACAGTATGCCCTCATGCATCCTGGTTTTCTTTGACTCTCACCTGGATCTGAAGACCGCAGCACAATGCCTTTCTTGTTGAGAAGCCAGGCAGGCAGCCCACCCTGAGTGACAGAAAACAATGGCAGCAGAGTTTTGCTGTAACTTAACTGGCATATGGTGATAAAATAACCACATTTTCAGTTGAATTGACATTAAAGTGATACTGCACCTAAAATGTATGTTTTGAGTATCAAACACATTCCGTGTATTAGAAAAGGTGTCTGAAAAAGTTTCTAGTTTTGAAGAACAATGATTGTAGTCTGTCTGAATTTACAGCTACAACAGATTTCAATTGTTCTAATACTGGAGAATAAACACTAAAAACATCCTTAGACAAATCTAAAATCACTCCTGCAGCTCTAATGGGACAGGACTCCTCCCTATGGACAAAAATGATTGTTATGATTGAATTATGCTGTATCATCCATCCGTATGAAACAAACACACAACACAGAGGTGGAGGAAGTATTGAGAAATTTCACTTCAGTAAAAGCAGAAACCACTACTACTTAAGTAGAACTAAAAGTACTCAGTTGGGTGTCAGAACGCCTCCTGTGTTATTACTTACCGTATGTTTGTGTTACTATGAGTGGATCATTACTAATGCAATACTATGTAAGCAGCATTTTAATGTTTTAGCTGGCTGAGGTGGAGATATTTATAACTACTTTATATACTGTTGTGTAGTTCAGTCTGTAAATGAATCATATTTTAGAAGTAGATCAGTTTGTGTGTGTGTCTGTATAATTTTGACCTTCGAAGTAACTTAGTAGTAGTAGAAGTAGTAGTAGTTTACTGACAGTCACACTCACCATGTCCCACTCTCCACATACGTAGGGTCCGGGCCGAAGGATGACCAGTAAACCGATGTCTTGTGCCAGCTTAAGGAAATACTCCACATCCCTGTCTCCAGTGAAACTGTACCGGCCCGGAGACTCCTCATGGTAGTTCCAGGGGATGTACCTTCAATGTGAATGAAGCGTCAGTATTATCCAAACACATGCTTATTATTTACTAATAAATTATGGCATTTTACTGAGTGACTGCAGCACAAGACTTAACAGAAATATGAGCAGGTTTCTTTCAGGTAACCAAGTTTAGAACCTGGATTTGTTTTTGTACTGACACCAGTTAAACATGGCACAGTCCCAACAACAGCTTGTGACTAGTAAAGCACATGACAGGACATGAGGTGAACCTACGTCTGGATGGCGTTCAGTCCTGCCATGTACATCTTGAGCAGTCGATCCTTCCAGTAGACTCTGGGGATCCTGCTGTAATGGATGCTTCCCGATATGTAACGAAACCTTTCCCCATCTTTTCGAAAGCAGTCGTTCTTGTAATCCACGCTGAATGATCGAGGGGCCCCGAGCTGCAGGTCAACACATTACAACACGACTCACAGCTGAACTTACAGACACTGCACTGATCTTCATTTCTAGACAGAAAAACTGGTTTATATTGTCTTCGATGTATGGTTAAAGTTTGATTTTTTTATGGGGCAGGGCTGACATCTCAGCTGACTCTGGGATGTGTCATACAGACCATGACTGTGTACTGGAGGTTGTGAATAATGCTTGAATGTCAGATACTTCACCTACCTACCAACATATTTAAAATATTGTCATGTAGGATGTGTTTTTAAAACTATATTAGATCACAATGTACAAGTACTGAAATATTGAAGCACAGTTTAGCATCTAATAAGTGTAGAAAGCAGTAAAGTGCAGGAAAAAGGTACATATACAGTATATATAGTGGTAATATGTCAATATATATACAGAACATGTGCTGCCATTACAGTAGGAGTGCAAGTAATAGCAATAATAAGACGTGATACATATATACAGGATAAACCACAGAAGACACTATAGTTCAGATAGATACTGTATGTATTGTATGAACAGTTTGTGCCAGTTTTTACACATATTACAGCTGTTAATATATCTTTAGTACAATCAGAACGTATTAATAACTCACTCATGTGTGGATCCTAGATTAGATTAGATTAGATTATACTTTATTTATTAAATTCACTCGTAACAGCAGCAGAAAAAGTGTAATATACACTATAGAAGTGAAATAAAAAGGGCATACACAACAAACAGACAGACAAGTGTACAGATGTGCCAAAAAGAGTACTAAAGGTAAAGTGGCCATGATATAAATAATATTGCACACGGTAAGTAATTGGAATAAGAATGTAAATACAGATAAAAAGTAAAACAAATATAAAAGCTATGGTGAGTAGTGGTGGTTTTATATTTAAACAGAAACAGAAACTACAACGATCCTGTCCTGTGCTGTGAGTTTGGTTGTCATTGCAGACTTCATAATGTGTGAATGAGGCTGCAGGTAGAGCTCCTTCAGTATCGAGAGCAGAGTTTAAAAACCTTTTAAAACAAACTCAGGTGTACTCACTGAGTGTCCGAACAGCGTCAGCAGCAGCAGGATGCATCCAAACCTGAGCACAGACATGACGAGTCTGCTGTGCGGTCACAAAGTGTGTTTATTTAAATATATTTGAATAATGTGGCTTTTCATGCGCTGTTAAAAGGAAGACAGTGAACTGCGATACTTCCCTGTGTGTGCTGGGATGTTTTGAATGAGTGTGGCATCACGGGTTACGGAAGTAAAGTCATGTGATGCTGTGACGATGAGGTGTACAGGTGGTTTTTAACCAGCAGGTGGAGGTGTTGCCTTTTACTCTGCACTGTGTGTATACTAAAACTCACACTGGGTTTACACAATAACAGTTTAAAGAAGGCTTTACTTCAATAACATATTTATACTTTTGTGCATTCTGTTTCTTTGTACAAAATAAATTTTCTTTCTCCTTAACATGATTGATTTATTCTTGCCGTAGTTGTTGGCATTTATTTATATATTTATTTATGTTAAAACATTCATAAAATTCTGTTTATTTTAAAAAGCTCAGGTTTGTGCAGAATGGAGTTTGCCGTTTTTCCTCCGGGCCGGCAGGTGGCGGTAATGCGGCTCTCACGTTGTTTATCATCCGCCATAGAAGCGGAAGTAAAGCAACGTACACAACGCTGGCGTTGATCACACGTGGGTACATAAGTTTGTCTGAGTAATGTGGAGAAGTAGTTTAATTAATTAAACAAACATGTCACGGAGGCAGAGAGCCATGCCAGAGGAGAAGCCCGCTCCCGAAGCGGGACACGGGGAGGAGGAGGTCCAGGAGCCGCCGCCGGAGACCAGACGGACCCGCAGCGGCCGCAAAGTGCGCACTCCTGCCGCACTGCTCGACTCAGAAGCCCCGGTGAGGACTCCCACCCGGAGAACAAGGAGGTCTGTTCTCCAGGAGCTGCCGGCGGTGGAGGAGAAAAACACGGAGGTGGCAGAGCGAGTACCGGAGACTGTACCCGAGGAGAAGCTCAGCATGTCGGCTGAACCGGAGCCGTGTGCCGTGACAGAGGCTGCGGAGGCAGATACACATAGAGCCGCAGACAGTCATCTGTCCGGGCCTGCACCAGCAGAAACGGGACCCACCAGCACCGAGACCATCCCAAAGAAGAAGCCTCGTCTGGGGTCAAGTGAACAGCAGAAGCCGGTCATCCCGCTGGGAAAACCCAAATCAGGGAGAGTGTGGAAGAACCGCAACAAGCAGAGGTGAGACACTGACTCTGCAGTGAAGTACATTTACTTAAGTACTTGTACTTCTCTTGAGTATTTATCGAATGGTACTTTATACTTCTACTCCACTACATGTAACTGCTTTAGTTACTTGTTACTTTTCAGGTTGTTGACACACTAAATGTGATTTTATGAAATAGGATAAAAACTATAGATTAAACTACCGCACAGTGAATTAATAAAATATTAAGTAGTTAAACATGCATATCATTTTACATTTACATATCAATATATGAAACAGTACTTCTACTGTAGTACAGTTTAATGAAACTTTTTTAGTTGAGTGTTGGTAAATTATTTGAATATTTTCACTGCTGGCAGTCTGTAACCATCAGGCAGGTGTTCATCTCTCTATATATTATGACCAGGTTTTAGAAATTGACAATGCAGACACAAAACTTCATTTTACATGTTCAGGTCTTATTTTGAGGACATGTGTGTGTCTCCAACATGAAGAGCTGCAGCATGATAGAAAAGTCATGAATCTGTAATATTAGTGTTAAAAAATAAATTAAGAGTCCAAATTCACTCCTTTGAGTACTGACAATAATCTGTCATGTACCCAAAGTTCATTATTGGATGACATAATTTAAATAATTTTAGATAAGAAACGCCTTTATTGATCACAGTGGGGAAATTCAGTTGTTGTAGCAACACAAGAGCAGAAAGTCCAGTTAAACAGAGAAAAGTAATATAATTATGAATAGAACTATACAAGAGTGATTAAACTCAAATATAGAAGGTGATTTTATTACACGATTACTGTATGGCAGTTTGGGTTAACGCAAGCAAATATTTGCACTGGCATATTTGACTGAATGAAAATACATTTTGTAGAAACATATTTAAACTGAGCAAATGGAAAGAAAATATCTTTTGTACCAAAGCCCACCAGTATCTTCCAATCATATTCAACTGCAGATCGAGTCCTGGCCATGACTAAAGACTGATTCACATTAAATATTCAGTGTTAGTGCTGCAGCAGTCTGTAGACCTTACGTCACATACTTCTCAGTATTTTCCATATTTGGGATTGAAAAAGTTGCATCGTTGCATCTCTACTTTACACAGGGCACTTTATGAATGAATGAATGAATAAGAGACACTGTTATAAAGAGTCTTTGATTGTCTGTTAACCTACTACGTGTGATTTTGTGTCGTAGGTTCTCCGCAGTGGTCAGAGATAAACCGTTGTGTACTTCTTGGGAAAAGAAGATGGCTGCCAAGCGGGAGAAGGATCTGGTGAAACAGTATTCTTTACAGCTTAAAGAGGAGAAAGCCAAACAGAAAGAGGTCAGCTGAAGCCGTGTGATTATTTGATCTTGTAAACATTAAATCATTTGCACCTTTTTAACATGTATTTTATATTTCCTGGTTTTGTAGGAAAAGAGGAAAAGGCGAGAAGAAAACCTGAAACGTCGTGCAGAGAACGAACGCAAATCAGAGATCGTGCAAGTGGTACGTCAACTGTTATAACACCACACATCATTTACAATTTTGCACATGGAACATTGGTCTGCAGAATATAAGATATTGAACTATATCATAAATGCTTTATATTCAAGTGTTAACATGGGTCCATATATAGAATTAAACCCACAGATTGTTATAAAAATTGAACTGAAAAGCCGTTCTGCAGAGCTTATATCTCTTTATACTGTCATCCTTTGTCAAGCATGTTTTGTATTGTAAACAATACTGGTCAGTATTATTATCTTAATATTACAGAAACGGACACAGTTTGAACTAAAGTAAAGATGGCTTCAGTGTCAGGAGTCGTGGCTACTGCTTCAAACTTCTGTCCAATGATGAACGCTGTGAGCCGAGAGGACTAAATAAAAACGTTTAAGCACTTTGGAGGTTTGCCGTTTCCTGCAGAGTAGTACATGACAGTATAATTTCCGGCTTCATCCACAACTCTAATTAATATTGAGTATGTTAGAAATTACTTACTTACTAAGCACATTTCTAAATAAAATGTAACACAGGGCTCCAAAATACACTGTGTTAAAATTTGACAAAAATATCTGCTGTCCAAATGAATGATTTTGCAAAAAAAAATTGCATTTAAAAAAAATATATAACTACATAGACATATTGGAAGTGTATATTATTTAATATTATACTTAATCAGACACACAGGATAACTGTTTTCTAACACATTGGTCACATTATAGCTATGTAGTATGTTATAAAATGAAGTTATTGAAGTTGTGAACGTAGTCTTTCCCTTGGTGATTTCAGCTCTGTTTATATTCCTCTGTCTTCTTTAAATCGCAGATCAAGAACACGGCAAAGATCAAGAGGATGAAGAAGAAACAACTGAGGAAAATCGAGAAGCGAGACACTCTGGCTCTGCTGCAGAAGTCACAGAAGCAGAACGTAAAAGCTAAAGGTCAAAAAAGTAACAAGGTTGACCAAGATTTAACCTAAAGACTGAGATAATAAAATGCTCTGTTCAGCTCTTTGCCTACATGTCTTATTTCTTATTTCAGTGGGAGGATTTATTTACACACACACCCAATAAAGTTTTCTAAAATAAAGAAATATTAAACTAAATAGAACATTTTCTATTGTCTTTGTGTGTGTTTGGCATCATAGTAGTATCCTTAGAGTGATTTGCCTTTTCTATTCGCTGAGAAGCCTGTCAAACATCACATACAGGATTTTATATTGAAGTACTTTTACTTTGTTAACTGTGTGGTTTGACCAATATTTTGTTATTTTAAAATGACGTGTATGAAACAGCACTTCAAGTCCCTAATGTCATGTACCTATCAACTCTAATGACTCATACACCCATTTAAGGTCGTTTCCATTCATCAATTAGCTCTTAATTATTCATGTAGACAGAGTACACCACAATTTCATTTAGCCTCACACTTTCTACATAAAACTGAGCATTATAACTGTGTTGTAGATACTGCATTAAACCATTGGTTCCCAATCTGGGGTCCTGACCTCCACTAGGGGTCGCCGAAGCTTCACCAGGAGGTTGCAACATCTTGGTTTTTATGTAGGCCTAGCACAGTTATCGAGCATTTTACTTTGAAGTGCTCAAATTCACATCAGGACATGAATGTATCAGAATCATTAGAGTTGTTGAAACTGAATAATAATCTAACGTTAAAGCAACATTATGTAACTTTTCTACCTTAGAATAATTAACATTTTGATGCTACACTGTAATCAATGGTGTCTCTGCCATTCCCACGACAGTACACCTGTTCTCACACTGTGTAACGCTTTATGGCACTACATCACACACCACACACTCATTTTTAGTTAAACTGGATCATATTTTATGGAGAAAATGTTTTCTGGTTTTCCCTCTGATATCCTCTCAGAGGTTTATAGATTTTTCATGTAGATCGAGCGCTACAAGTCGAGTGGCAGATTAAATGTTGCTTCCCTCACTTTGTTGTCGAGAGCTTGGTGAAATAAAAGGCTGAAAGACGCAGAGTTCTTGTTGTTGGACTAGTAAGTAATATTAGCTGGCTGCTATGTCTTGTGTTGTTGCACTTGACTGATGTTTGGCTGTCAATAGTTTTTGATCATTATAATAACAATAATATAATCATAAATGCACATATACAGCTGTCCATATTTAAGACAATGGTGTGAATTGCACTCAGATCTTACCTAATGTTGCTTCAATCTTTGGCAATGGTAGTTTTATTCTGACCTCCCAACAACATGCTGGAAATTGATTGTGACACATGACTGTGTAATGCAGCGTAATGCATCACAAGACATAGTTTCAGTCATATATGAATTGCGTGTTCACCCAAAATAGCAGAGTAAACCTTAAGAGAAGGTTGTATACAAAGACACCCTGTTTTTTCCTCACCTTTATTCTCATTCCATGAACCTTACTTGACACATTCATTTATAAAGTGCTGCCTATAAACAAATAATTCACTTGTCATACACACACTGCTATCTTTGTGTCACACGGCAAGACAACTCACTGAGTTCGTCACCGACGTGTTTGCTCTGTAAATCCTTTGAGTTGCAGTAGAAAAATGTGACGTCTTGTTACACCGAGGTGACCGATGTTGAAGGAATGACATCCTTCAAACATATTTGATCATCATTTTTCATGACTCTCATTCAGCATATAAAAGGCAGTGGCAAGCACGACTACAGGTGAACTCATTAAAGAGGGAGACGAGAGAAGGACATCACAGCTCGAGGCAGCTATTTATTCAAGTAAAATCAGAGAATCAGAGTTTTGTAAGTACAATCTTCTGTCTTGTAGTGTGTAAACAGATTTTTCTTTTCTTTTTAATATTTTCAGTTTGTTTTTAGAAATCTGTGACAGACTTAGTTCATTTTTATCTTGCATGTTACATGGGAAGAAACTTTTTGTCGGACCAAGAAAGAAAACATTATTTTTTTTTTCTTTTAGACGCAACAGAGATTTAAAATGCTTCTGATAATTCTGATACAACTCCTGATGATCGGTGAGTAAAATGTGTTGCAATTTTTGGAAAACAGATACAACCCTCTCTTATACTCATGTTTAATATTTGCTTTACAGCATCAGCAAATGGTCAGGAAACCACCACAGCAGCCACAACAGGAGCCACAACAGGAGCCACAGCAGCCACAGCAGCCACGACTGCAGCCACGACTGCAGCCACAACAGGAGCCACAGCAGCCACGACTGCAGCCACAACCGCAGCCGGAGCAGCCACAACCGCAGCCACAACCGCAGCCGGAGCAGCCACAACCGCAGCCGGAGCAGCCACGACCGTAGCAGCCACGGCTGCCACAGCTGCAACATCTGCCGCTGCAACGACGGCAACGGTGGTAACGACAAACTCGACGAGCACAAACACCACCACCAACACTGCTCCTGCTGCACATGCTGGGATCATGTCCATGGGCATGGTTGTGTGCCACTTCAGTTTTGTTCTCTACAAGCTCCTCTTCACAGTGTGACCTGGTGGTGATGCCTTTATCTGTTTTTAAAGAATACAGTAACTGCTACACACTCAGAATGTAATTTATGTTAAAATATATAATCTAATAATCCTGTTATGAAGCACTCGCGTTGATAGGTTTTGGAAATCTAGATGATCCAGTGTGTCAAAATGTCAAAATAAAAATTTGGTTGAACTCAGCAGATCTCAGTTTGTGTCTCTTTACTGTCACCACCTTTAAAGTTGTCGTGAAACATGAACTTGTATTAATGTTTTCATTTTTAAGGTGAACTTTTTAACTGTTTTCTCAAATCTCTGTATGGCAGTCTTGAAAATGTTTTCTACAGTACGTGAATATATATAGAGAGAGAACAATCTACTTTAAGTTGAAGCTACGGAGCAGTTAAAGATAACATAAACAATATTAGTCAAAATACAAGGAGCAAATAAATAATAAGATAAGACTCAAACTTGAAGGGTGTTTTAAGATTAGATAAAACAGACTTCATTGATCCCACAATGAGGGGAAATGTACTTGTTACAGCAGCTCAAGGTACACAAGGTGGATAAGAAAACACCTAAGATATACTAGAAATACTAGAAATAGAAAATATAAAAGTTATTCATACTATATACACTTTTCAAATATACAGATATGCATGTTGGATCATTTCACAGAAATATTTGTGCTGTATACACACACAGTGTGCAGCATTATATTAATATATCTATTGATAACAGAGATATAGATATTTTGAACTTTTGAATTTACAGCTGATTCTGACTGCAAAGTCTCTGTTTTATATTTGTAAAATTTATCTGCATACTATGTAATTACAAAATCTAAATTTTCCACATTATGTTGCCTCTTAATGTCTGCTACGTTCAACAGACGGTGATGAATCATTCCGATTAATGACCTCAAGTGTATCCAAGGTGTGTCAACGTGCATCAAAATAACTTGCTGAGACTATTTGCTAAAGTGATAGAGTCTAAAAAAAGAAAGAAGGCCTCACCCACGTGAAGAGAATGACTTAAGACTATTCTTTACAGCGGTTTCTTCTGTTACTCAAAATAAAATGTGGTCATATGATGAAACATATTTATGGCTTAAAATGCATTCAAATTATTACAGCAAAGGACTTTAAATTTGAGAAGAGGAAGGAGCAGGTTTACACCCACTTCAGACTATCAGGAGAAATCAATGTTCACATTATAAAACAGCATTTAACTTTGGCTGACTTTAGCACTGAATTCACCTCCCTTTGAAAGGGAAAATTGATGGCCGAAACACAAATTTAGTCTCGATCTGAAGGTTGCTGTGTGATCATATATTTCATACACACAAAGTGAAGAACCCGTTTGAAGTTGCTGAACTTCAATCTTCACAGTAATGACCTCATGTCAGTCATGTGAGACACTCAGGAATCAGGTGGTGAGTGGGAGTGAAACTACCAGAGATGTCTGGTCAGATTCCATGTTTGGATTGTTTGATTAAGTTAGTCTGTCGTGTCTTTAAATGGACAACTACCCCAACAGTAGCACACAGCTCATGCATTTCATTTTATATAGTCAAATCATAACAGAAGCAGGTCTCGACTGTACCCTTGTTAATATTATCTACATGAGAGATGAAGTTCCTGTGATTAATATTTTGACGTCCTTTTCCAATAGCGTGTAGTATGTAGAAGATTACAAAGGCAGATTCAGCCAGAAGATGAACAGCTCCCATGAGTTGTCTTCTTAAGAACTGCTGCTTACTGCAGTTTTCTTTGCATGTTTGAAGATCTTACCACTCCTAAACACGACAGTACAACAAATGTCTTGAATAACAGTTGTCAACCTTTTGACATTCAAGCTCGGTCAGCTGTTTTGTTTGGATTTGTTTGTAAAGTTACTCTGTGTTTGTATATTTAACACTTTTAATGATCATAAGTTCTGATTAAACATGATTAAAAAAAGAATAACAGCCATTGTAATTGCGATGTGATGCTTTTAAGTAGCTGGGGATAAAATAAAAGACTGTAGAAATGCTTTTTAAGTCCTCCCTTAGTGGGACTTTATCTACTTTTACACATAAAAGTATGCTGTCTTAGTGGACTGTTACAGCATATGTGGAAAACATTGTCATAATTTGTCGTTGGTTGGAAACTACAGTTTATAAAATGACATGTGAGAGTGTGTAGTTAGAAAGAAGTGAGCTTACCAGACCTCTAACCTGCCCTGCTCCTCATCTCTACCTGAGGTTAGCAGCTTGAGGCTACACACTAGCTGCTACTAGTATACTCACACACCTGTAAATTACCTAAACTGTCGGCGGTGGCGTTGCATTGTGGGTGATGTAGGCAACAGACAAGGAGGAAGAATGCGTGGAACTGATGCTGCAAGAAAAAATTGAATAAATCTCTGATGTTCTCATCAGGTTTTAAAATATGCCCACTAGATGTCTCTGTTGTGTCAATATTGTCTCCTTCAGGGTTAAAACTTTCTTTCTAATTTCAGCTTTTTAAAAGACATTATAGTCAGTATAGAGAATTATATATATCATGATTAAAAGTAATGAAACAATAATGAAAATGTGAATATGTTCATCACATTGACCAGTAATGCAGATCAATTAAACTAATGCTATTTAACCACCAGGTGGTGGCATTACACAATATTTTAACAACAATGTCAAAGAGGACAGAAGTATAAGTTTGTAATTATGCATCAAATGTTGTACATCTGTAGAATTACATAACTTCAACATTTCCAGTGTGCATGCAAAGAAAAACACTCGAATCTTTCCAAAACTTGGAAATTTTATTTACAGTTCAAGTCAGTCACATGCAACATTTTCTTAAAATGAATAAACATGAAATTAGCAAAAACAAGAAAAGAAAAAAAAAATGCATATTATTTTCTCCAAAATAGCAATATACAAAAATAGAGCTTACAAATACTGTACAGCAATCGTCTCCAAAAATATTCTGCTGCAGAATTCTTAGTTTTACAAACAATGTCTGTGAGAGTTCACAAACGTAGTCAGTGTTAACAAAAAGGGTCGTGTGGGTAAGAGACGGGGGGGGGGTGCTCAGGTACGCTGGTAAAGGTGGGGAGGGTTTGTGTGGACAAAGAGGAGGGAGTTATTTGTAAGTTGGAAGGGCGTTACGAGAGCTACTGAGGAATAAATAACACACCACACAAACAAGAAGAAAGTTCACTTCAGGGAGGCAGTGATAGAGATTAAAACCCCTAAATGGTCTGGTCGCTAAAACCAACCACGGAAATATAATGAAACCTCTCATCTATAGAGGATGTGTGTACCACTTTTTTATTTATTTATTTCAAATTTTTTTAAATAAAACAGTCATATTCTGCCACCAAACATCGCGCCCTGATGGGACAATCACATAAATGGCCTTCTGATGCCATCATTTAGACGCCTTCTACTTGTAAATTTTTGATGTGAAGCGGCGTTCCCCACCGGCGTATATCATCTGATTGTGTCTTGTCTATTTATAGTGGAGTTAACTCAGAAGCAGCACTGACGTCAATGGTGATTTCAGTGGCGGGAAGCCATTTATTACTATATTCATGACTGACCCAGCTTTCCATTACATTTTTTTTGGCCGTAATCTGACAAGAGATTCTCGCCTGTCTGTTTCCTTTTCAAAATCCAGAACCTTCTTTCTTATTGGCTCGGACTTTGATTCGTTTTGGGTTGGCACTTCTGATTTTGGTGGGATTAGGACGGCACACAGGAAGGAAACGGGGAAGTTCAGGTGGAAAGGCTAAAAGTGTGTACAATCAAACACAACACTTAAGATGGCCAAATGGCAGGAAGTGTTCAGCTGCCATTTAGTTTATATAAAGGAGCATTTTTTGTGCACCTTATGTATAAATACATCACTACTGATACTACTGTCTACATACATTTAACAATGGTGATATCAGTGGCAACTTCACTATGCAAAATAGCATGCTTTCACATTAAATCTCCTCATATTCTTCTCTCTCTCGCTCTCTCTCTCTCTCTCGTGAATCTTACATTCTGAGACAACACAGGAACAAAGCTTTAAGACTCGCGTTATTAGCACTGAGCTACACTGAGCTACAAAACATGTCCTCTTCAAGGACAGTGGCAGAAATACACGCCGATGTATCGTTTGTATGGTGATGTTTTTGGAGATGATGGTATGAAGGAGAATGTTGGAACTTCTTCAGAACCAAAGAAGAAAAAAAGGTAGCAAATACTCTAAATCACACAACTGAAGATGGTACTTGTCTTCGTCAACATAAAGCCACAACCTCTCCACTAACAGGCCAAGCGATAAAAAAATGTTTTGACCACAAAGTAAATCATTTATATACCGTAGAGTGAAGAGGTTGTTGTATTGCCCTGGTCTTTGTTTGTAATAGTGGCAGTTTTTGATCAAATAAGGCTAACGTGAGCAACATGTTTGTTTGAATTTGAGCTGCTTTAAAATGTTAATAGCTGGTGGCATAGTGCTGCTGAATTTTCAGAGGACTGGACCTTGTTTAGGGCGTGGAACAGCTGACTAAAACGCTACACACAGGATACAGAAACCCTGCTTTTGCCCTCGTCTAACAGCTGACATTTTCACCTTGCTGCATGCTCTGACCTAACCACAAAGGTCATACCTGTGGGGTGTGGGCAGACATTCAACAGAGATGACAACGTTCAAAGCACAGAGGTCAGAGGAACAATGCACTCCTTCCATAGAAGGTGAAATGCATTATCGCCCTTTTTAAACCATCTGTGTGTTGAGAACCTGCGCATGTCTGTCAATGTTTGGTCGAAATTGGGGATTTTGTGGAGATATTTGTGTTAGATTTGGAGTTTACAGCGCTAGAACACACTGCAAAATAAGATTTAAATGTTGTCTAATGTCCTAAAAGAGGATACCGTGTTTGATTTTTATCTTCTGCTACTCTTTTGTTCACATTTTATCACGGATTGTGCCTTTAAAGATGACGCGATTGTAATTTGAAAAAGCATATCACAGGTAAAAGACATTCTCCAACTTATCTTAGTCCTTTTTTTTTTTTTTTAAAGCCACCGTTTCAGATCAGCACATTTTACCCACAACACATTCACTAAAAGCAGCTAACAACGGATGAGGACAAAAAAAAAATTTACCACAAAAGCCGGCAGGGCTCAGAGTCGCTGTATGTGTGGCACAAAACAAAAAAGCTCCCCGTACGTACAGAAAAGAGGGAGAGAGGCGAAAGCACCAGAATACTGCAGCCAAAAAGCACGACCTGTATGCGTGTGTGTGTGTGTGTGTGTGTGTGTGTATGAATGAAAACGCTGCTTCATTTACAACCTGCTGACCACAGACTCTCTGACAGACCCGGCCGTGGGGATGTGTGTGCGGTGAGGGGGGGTTTGGGTCGAGCCCTTCCCTGTGTGCACGTGTGTGTGTGTGTGTGTGTGTGTGTGTTTTACAACGTAGTGTGTATCTTGAGCAAAGGATATGCTGATGATATGCTGAGGGCAGTGATTCTGATGCAGGTGTGTCAGTCTGCTAACTCGTTCACTCTACGCAGCTGTACCAAGAAGTGATAATAAATTAAAAAATAAATAATCTACTGGGGTGGAAGCAAAAAATAACCGCAACTGTGTATGTAGCACAAGTAGGAGTTGAACAGAAGAGGAGGCAAACGCCTGCCTCGTCCTGATCTCATCCTAAATCGAATCAGCAATCGTTTTCTAGCAGGATATGTGACGCTAGTTTAAGATAAATCAACAAGATTGTTGGACATTTGTTTGCTTGTGAAGCAAGCCACTGTAACATTCACACAGCTCAGCTTGAATTAAATAAAATGACGCAGCGGCAGAGCAAAATTAAACTGGAACGTTTTGTTACATTTTTGTCGATGTTTTGTTGAGTATTGCCTCATTTACTGGTGTTTGTTCTGTAAAACAGCTCCATAAGATAAAGCACCAGCTCATACACGCTAATACTGGTTTAGTTAATCACAGTAGTTGAAGTATTTCCTTTGAAACTCAGATTTTCGGTTGGAGAGGTTGTTCTGATAAACAAAAATCATGAGCAACGCCTGGGGCGACGGTATATAATATACTGTATATACAGTATGTATATGACGTTACCCAGTAAACTCCTTTCATGAAAATATTATTTGTTCACCTTCCTGTATTGACAGAATAAAAAATAATAGAAAACAGTCACATTGTAATGAACGACAAACAGGTGATGAGGAACAAACTCGACAGGTTTAGTGTGAAAAATTCTGGGTTTTAACACATTCAAACTTTTCACATTTAGTCAGACATGAAGTCTCGAGGTTGCTTTGAGCTTAATTTCTTGTATGTGTGTGTTTGTGTGTGCGTGTGCAATTGGAACACAAAGCAAATGTCCAAATTTCCTGACATACCAGCATAGGTATTGTTGTAACCCATGTGGCTTTGTACTGTACATAAAAATAATAGTTAATGATAAAATATAAAACATGACCTTGCTACTACGATCACAAGCAATTAAGGTTCGACTTCTCATAAAGTGCTTGTTAAAAAAAAAAAAAAAAAAAAGAAAAACAAAACAACAATTTATATTTTAGTGTATTGTAGTTCTTGGCTTTTGTGTTTTTTTTTTCTCCTGGTCTTTAGCTGGTGTCCCCAGAAAAAGTGCTTTGGTTGTGAAAAAGTTAGCGACCACATCTTGGCCAAGAACGAAACTTCTTCTACATCAACTCGTCTTCATCGTCCGCGAAAAAGAAAAAAACAACAACATGAAAACAGATGATTATCAGTCATAACTGATATCAGCGATTCCTTTTTGTGAACCAATGCACGGATAAGAGAGGTGGAGATTCACTGTTTGTTTTTTTTCTGAGTATCTGCGCAGTAACTCCAGTTTCTCCGGTCTGTCCACAGACTCATACCAAAGTGTACCTGTACAGGTGAGAGTATGAGTGATGGGATGTGTGGCTGTAGTGTACTGTAACAGAGGGGGGGGTCTGAGTCCACTACACCAGGTTCTCGATCCCGGGCAGCGGCTGCTGTATTGGCACAGGGGGCTCTGTGCTGCCAGCCTGCTGGGCGAGCTGCAGGACGGGCATGTTGCACAGCGGGCACACTTTCCTCACCTCCAACCACTTAATGAGGCACCTGAAAAAAAAAAAAAACAAGAGAGCGGGTTTTGTTACGCTGCAGGATTTCCTTTGGATGTTTAGATTTTTTAGTTTTCCACCATGCAAACTTGTTTTTATAGCAGTCTGTTGTAAACGCCAAGAATCCAGGCTGACCACATCCTCTGTTCTCTGTGCAGAAGCAAAACACAAACTTTTACAGCCACCTTTCAATTTTGTGGGAGTTTGTCAATCAAAGATAAGAGTTTGTGGTCAGTGTTATATAAGCTCCTATGAGCTGTCCGTCTGTGCCCTTCACCCGGGGCAGTTCAACGGCCCAGCTTACAACCTCTTTTGGCCCACAGGAGTACTGAATCATGGAGGTTTGGAGGAAGCAGGTATTCAGGGTCAGAATGTTGTGGCCGTACACGTACCGCAGCTAAAAATGCTCAACTCACACGTTTTCTTCTGAACACTTACATTCTACAACCACACTAATGAAGGTCAAACATCAACACATCCTGCTGTGGTGCCAGCACTGTCCAGAGGTGTCAATCACTGACACAGAGGTGCTGTTTTATTAAATTCTCTAGTCTGGGCCTGCAGATTATAGTTGCTCCCAACGGTTCTCTGATCTAGCAACTATTTAAATGTAGAGCTGAAACAATTAATCAACTAACTGATAATAAAAACTGCTCTGACAATCGAAAGGTTTGAGTTATTTTTGTCAAAACAAAATGTAAAATGATGATTTGATTCCAGCTTTTTAATATAAGAACTTGCTTTAAACCTGGATCTCACCAGGCACGGTTCTGTAACGCTTTACAGAGTTTTGCCCGCCAGACTTTGTTAACTTGCTCATATTACAACATATAACAATCTACGTAGTTAATTCGTTTTCTTTTTTGTCTGTTCTTACGATCGTGAGTTTGCACAGGGTGTTTTATTTTGAAAATTGAGGGGATTGCCTATGCTGTTTCTATGTCTAAATTCCGGCCAGCTTGATCTGCTCTGTGCTGCTTGACGTGGCTGGTCGCTGCGCCCGGTAAAAATATTACAGCCCCCTATTCTTTGTGGAGCAGAGTGGAGAACCGCTTCTGAGTCCCTGGACCATAGCGCAGCCAGAACAAGTCAAGTCTGTTATATATAATTAATATCTGTCTTCAAACAATCTGAAGACATCATCACCTTAGCCTGGGATTCTTTAGACTAAACGATTGATCCATTAATTGAAAAATGAATTGGAAATAAGGAGAACAATTGATAGTTTTGGCCCTACTTTAACTGTAGTTGTGTGTGAGTTCAAGTTAGGAAGTGTGAGCTCCTTGGAAACTGTAATGTAGCTGTCGATGTTCATCAAATAAATGAAAGGAAACAGACACTTCAGTGGTAGCTTCAAAATGCATAATGTGACGTGAGCATTAAATCTACAGCATATTTTATTCATGAACATGTTTTTACCTTCAGTTTATTGAATTTTTTTGGTTTTTAATTTTTCTGTCTTTATGAGAAGTCAGTGCGCTCTTCACCGCTGAATGTTTTTGGTTGCGGTTCACATGGAATGTGTGTTTTCTCTGAAAAACAGCACTGCTTTCCATGTGCGTGCACACAAACACACACACACACACACACACACACACACACACACACACACACACACACACACTAAAAGGGGTGTTTATAGTGGTGACCACTCTTGCTGCAACTGGGGGAAGAAAGTAGGCCAGGGGAGGTGTCATGCTGATATAAACAACTCCGTTGAAATGGTCAGGGCACAGGGGGGGCGTGTGGGGGTAAAGTTGGCTCAAGCAATCCATCATGTCCTGTGTTTTTCTACCCTTCATACACACTTGGCTTCAGTTTTGTGTACAAAAATATATAATTATGAACTTTCTGTCGGGTCACTTCGCACTCGACTTCAGTTTCGTCTGTGAAATGTTTTTACAGCTACTTACTGTGAGTTAAAATGGGTGAGGAGTAAGGACATATGAAAATGTTCTACTTTGTTAAGTAAATCTGGACTGATCCATGTTGTCCTTGACACTGTGTGTGCACTCGTGCGTGCGTGTGTGTCCATGAAAGTCAACAAAACCTTATACTTACTTCCTATGAAAGGCATGTTTGCATGGACAAATCCCCAGCTCGTCTTTCTGTTTGAACTCCTCCAAGCACACCGCACATATCTGAAAGGGAGAGCGACAGTTAGAGATATTTTCTAAAGGAGGCGATTTTTTCTGGGGAAGTCAAGGCAATGCAGCAACTTTGAATTTGTGGGTTGTTCTCAGGTTCTTTCGGTCCTAATCTGATCTTTGAGTTGGTGGTTTGGGAAAAATAAACAACTATCCAAACAAAAGAGGTCGAGAACTCATGGAAAAAGACAACTTTGGCCAACATCTGTAAAAAATTTGACAAAAACAACAGAGCAGTAACTGACCAACTGTGTTCTGTTATGTAACTCTGACTTAACTCACACTGGGGACTTGGCGGCCAGAGGCTACTGCTGGTGGCAATGGGTTTTTTTTTCCTTTCAACAAAAAAACTCACTGTGATAGAGGTGATCTTTACATGTTCACAAGTTGTTTGTTATACATTAAAAACACTAAACAGGCTTAGAAACGCACCAAAATCCAATTTCCTAACACAGATTCTCAACATATGGATGGTTTTAAAAGGTGATGATGCATTTCAACTTGTATGGTAGGCGAGCACTCTGAAACAACAGAGTTGTAACTGACCAGCTATGTCCTGTTATATAACTGACTCACACTGGGAATTTGTCAGTTGGCTTGTTGGCATCGAAGAACCAAAGAACTTTTACAAAGAAACAACTTATTTTTAGCTTTTGTTTCCAAGATCCAGAGCCAAATAAATGAACCCACACCATGTTTTAATGGCTTTCCACCTCATGGTATTTTACCAGACTCTATGAGTCAATGATCTTAGTGCTGTTCATTTCAGTTATAACAGATAAAACTGAGAATTGTCTAACTGTCCCTAGCTGGTGTATTTTAAGGGTCACTGAGGCAATCCTGATGGACAGGTTGGAGTTGTTCGTCTTTTTGTCTGTTTGTTTGACACATGTGTGTGCGCACGTTCAACAGGCGTCATACCAACAGGTCACGACCTGCCAGCAAGTATTAGCTAACTATTTGGACTGTGAGTGACATGGTTACTCACAGTGAGTCTAGAGTAAAATGTGGAAGGCAGACTTTTCTAAGTTGCCAAATTGTCAAATTTATTTTCTTTTACTTATTGAGTCAATTTTTATTTTTTACACAACTGAATTATGGTTCATCGTTGTCCTACTGCGAATACATGATGAACATGATTTGCATGTGCAATTTCTTCAGTGCATTCTAGGTATTCCCGTGTTTTTCCCAGTCACAATCGATAATTACCGACCACAGGCAAGGGCTGACATAAATCGACTGATAAATCAAGACACCGCAGTCTTCAAACTCACCTCTACAGATCTTCACATAGATCTGGTATTGACACTGGAGGCGCTCGGCTTAATCTCCCTGTTTAATTTTCAAAAGACAGGCTCTGTAACCGGGGAAAACTAGCCAGGGCACTAACCTTTCTTTGTCTACTCCCTGAGTGGCCATGCAGGAGATCATTATATCTATCCCTGCAGTGGCGAATCCACAAACCTCCCAAAGGACCACACCCCACACACAAGTGCTATATGAACACAATAGCTACTATACATCTGGGGCGCCAAATATTTACATAGCTGTTGCCATGGAGACAACTTGCTCAGTTCAAAACATCATTAATCAGTTCACTGCAGAAGTCTGTACTTTCTGTTTGCTCTTGCATAAACAACCATCTCCTTATTGACATTGCATATTGTCTCTAACGAACAACAACAAGTCAAGAGTAATTTATGTTTCAAGAGGTTCTGTTAAATGCAGCACTGCCGGCTGCTAACTGTAGCGCAGTGCAATCACTGCATGGTGGTGCTAGTTGAAAAGACAAGATGATAATTGGTGAGTCTTATAATAGTACCTGACAAGTAGTGAAAAAGGAAGTGATAATGGACAGGGTGTGGGCTGCTTCTGGCAAATCTTGACAACAAGAATTAAGTTAAGAGAATACGGGTGGCACAGATTCATGCTAGCGGCACCACCTGCTTAGTCGTTTATCCCGGGAGGAATGTGAAAGTGATCCTTGTCACTTCACCACTGACACCTACTGATTGGGATGGCTGCACAGTGGGGGTGAAACTTCCCAGTGAAACTCGCTGCTGGCCAGTGAAAAGCAGCGACTCACAACACCACATATAATGTAGGTAGCACATGGCTGACTACACCGTCTTTAGACGCAAGCAAGGACAGGGGACAACAGTGTTTAACAGTGCCTAACTGGACATTTCAAGTTGTGAGAATATGAGCAAATATCTGCAAAAACGGTAGAAGTGGACACAGCATTCCCGTCAACACGTTTTCATGAAACAGGGTTTTAATTTGGCACACTGTTCTTTTGGCTGTCTAACTCTGGATTACTCCTTTAGCCACACAGATTCTCTTTTACTCAGTTCGACTTTATGGGGGGTGGATGGACACGGAAGGATGAAAAGAACAGCACGGGGGCTCTTGGCTCCCTCTCTCCTGATGATTTTTGGACAGTGAACAATCCTCTGTTAAGATGTCTGCTTTGTTCTCTTTATTTGTGGATTGATCAGTGTTTTTGTTCTTTTCAGTGCCTTGTCTATGGTGTCACACTCACAGTTGGGATCTGGCACACTTTGCCAACTTTTGACAGAACCCCTTTCTACCCATTAAGCGAATAAACCCAGTCAGCTTTAGTTACAAATTCCATGCAAAACACATGGACTTAATTCTGTGGAAAAAAACATTACCAGATCATGGATTTGCTCAGACAAAAACACCTCACCCTACGCCTGTCAACACTGATATTTTTTCAAGAATTTAGTTCTTCTTGCTGAACAAATACTGACCATAAATAAATGACAAAATAACATACAATATAACTTGACCCAAGAGAGCTACATGGTGGGATTAAAATAGAAGTTAGTGAAAAGAAGAGAAGAACCGAGGCTCGGAATAATCCTCAAAAGCAATTTGTGGCCAGAATAGGCACTAGTTAAGTTAAGTGGGTATTCAGACCAACAGGCCTTCTCTTTTTGGATCTCTGATGATGAGGACATGTTGCCCTTCTTTTCTTATCTTTAGTAAAACTTCTGTTACTATTTTCACCCGTGCCTTTCTCTAGGTTTACAAATATATGAATACCAAGTTCTTGTAATTTTCTACATCTACAGATCTGCAGCTACTTTCTTCCATATTTGTCTTTCCACGCATTTTGTAAACGTTTGCTCCTAGAAAACTGGATCCACTACAATCTCCATAATAAAAGCACAATGCTCTGCGCACAGAATCATATTCGTTCTGACACAAACTATTGAGGAAAACCACTTATTAGTGACAGGACAGATACTAGCGAGAATACATGGCATATTGGAGATGTTACAGGAGCACGGCTGCATTCATCTTAAGAACAGTTTTTACCACCAGGCCGTCAGAGTTTCAACTCATAATCTATCAGGACTGCTGACTGCAAAATATCCAGTACCAAGCATGACTGCTGCTACTGTACAGGACTGATATTTTGTGCAATACGTCTGTATACACGTCACTTCACTCTTTTCGCTCAATCCTCAATTTTCATGTATTTTAAATAGTGTATAGTAGTTCTCCAATACAACCTTTTCACATTTATTCAGTGTACAGTACACCTACAGATATTTGTATATTCTATATTTTTATTCCATTGTGTTATATTTTATATCACTCCTTTTTTTTAAACTTAATTTTATTAATTTATTTTATTTCATTATCTTTTTTTTAATCTGTTTTTAACGTCACACATTTCAACGTACTGTTGACTCTGTTAACGGACAAATATTGACAAATAAACCTGAAAACTGATACTGGACTTTTACGCAGAAATAAAAAATAGATTGCCTGAAAATAAATATTTAGAGTAGTCACTAATGTCAATACCCAGCAAAGAGATATGGCTGTCACCCATATTCTAAGTATATGCCTTCAATCTAATCTAATACCAAAAACCATGTCAACGTGGATACAGTTACCTTATCAAAACAGCAGTTACACCAACCTTTATAGTGTGATTAGTTAAGATAATATGTAATCGTTAAAATTAGCTCATACAGATATAAAAATAAAACAACAGGTTACAATCCTACCCGTTATTCTTGTGAAAACACAATGATGAAATAATCTAATCAGAATGTCATCAAAGATTTGAGGCTAATCAGAGAACACTACAGCAAGGCCACTGCAGGAAACTTCACTCCAACATGACTCCCATCATCCTCTCACAATATACATAACCTGTTCCTAATCAGTTAAGTGTAGTTCTATGCTTCATGTATATGAATTAAAATGAGGACTGCACAGATAACTGAAGAAAAGATGCTAAGTGTGGTTAATTGCAGACTCTCGGGTTTATTAATCACATCTTCAGTGTGTTTATCGTATAATTATGGGCACTCTTTAAGGTTTCATCTATTTTTCTTTTCCTTAGAAAGATTCCTGCTGCTTTTCAAACCTTTCTACAGATAGACACACAAGTGTAACTGTAATAGATACTTAAATAATGTGTATTCACGGCCTAGTTGTTTGTTTTCGAATGTAATCACTTCATTACAGAGTTTTCTTTTCTCCACATGTTGGTTCTTTTCTGAGCTCGCTCATTTGAAACAATTCCCACTGCTAAATTTGCACATTTTAAGCTCTCATTTGTTCTCCCTCTACTACAGAAGTTAGTCCCAATAGCTGATTACAACATTTGTTTTTGCTGCCTTAGTAAAACAGACACTAATTACACACAGACTGTGAGCGCAAATTGAATGAAAGGCACCACGGCCTCCCCCACAGAACATCACAATCAGTCAAGCACTACTGTCCTCCTATAAACAGTAGGTTTTAGTTGGTTATTAGAGGGTTAGGAGGGTTGCACATGCTGACTATGAACACACGTATACATTTGTGTCAAATGAAAAGATCAGTGCCGTACAGCAGCACTGTCTGTACATATTGTATGACATGAATTCTTTACCTAAGGCTATTTTTACACACCACATATGGGACAGTCAAATAGGGATAGCGGTCAAAGTCATGCTACAAGAAGGATAAGTGGTCAGGTTACGCGTCAAACGAACTTGAACACGACTTGACGAGTAAGCTGATCTCATGTCGGCGCTCCTTTTCTAAATACTTCTTTAAAATGCTCAGATTGAATCACTGCAGCTCAGCCTATACCTCTCCAGGGTGATCATTTTGGCGTGGGAGCCTTTAAAACTGGGTCATCCACCCAGGCTAGCGCGTGTGTGTGTGTTATTGTCCTTTAACAAATACAGCTTGGTTATTCTGTCACAGTTTTAACTCACATGACACACTTCTGGTGCTTTCTCTCAGTTTCTAATAACATAAACAATAAAAGTCAGAGGCCTGATTAAACAGTGGGAAATTCCAACACTGATGACAAGAAACTGTGTTTAGCCCCCGTGTCAGAGGACACATGAAGATGCTATTGTTTCATTTCATTTGCACTCTGGTGTTAAAGCGACAGTGTTCCTGGCTGGGGGACTACCATTTTTCCCACCACAAAGCCACTGCTGCCGCATTACGCAAACTGCTGTTTGTAATTTTCCAACTGACATACAGCATAACATAATGACACTCAAGAGAACAGTCATGACCACAGGATGCATGACAGTGTGTCAAGACAGATGAAGTGAATGTGAAATAACAATATGTACTGTACATCATGCCTGTTGCCAAACACTAGGAAAATACCCAGAAAACTCCCAAAAACAGAAGCACAGACTGAACCCTGGACGTGCTCAATGCAAACAATACCACATGTCTTAATGTGCGCGGCCATATGCCATGTTACTGACAGGAATTTGTAACATTTGAAACCATTTATTGTCCGTTTGTGCTCATAATGATAGCATGAGCTGTAGCGCTTCATCTTAAATCAATAGAGAGCAAAGTGCACCATGTGTTTCCATGTAGCTACACAACCGAGAGGAAGGGGCTTCCAACTAAATGGAAGACTTTGTTGCAGAAGCATTGTTACAACTCACAAATACAAATAAATAAGCATGTAGCACATTAGTCCAAATTAGCTGATATAACAGTACAGTGTGTTCTTACCAGGCTACATTACAAAATGTTCTATCTGCGAGATAGTCCAAGATGTTTAAGAGAGCAATGTTTGTGTGTCATCGACTGATAATAACAGAACAAAGAAGATGAGTGCTTACCTCATGCAAATTTAGCTCTTTGACTTTTTCCTTCTGAATGACCTGAGAGGCATAATAAGAGACGGGGAGAGATTACGGTTAATAGAATCCAGCACTTCTGGAAATACAATAAAAGAATTAAGAGCTAATAATGAGTGTGTGATAAAAGAGTAAACATTCAGCCTGAATGTGTGTCTCCTACATGAGCTTGGCTCTACATAAACCACAGAGAAGCTGGACAAATGATTATTTTTAGCTGACAGGTGGTAAGATAGGTATGGAGACAAATTACAGAGTCACCATGGCATCTACTATGCCAGTGTGTGTGTGCGTGCGTGTGTTTGACTTGCATGCTGGTGTTACATAACTGACGGACATAACAGTGTTTACACCTTCCATCACACTCCCTCTTAGTAGTTTTGCAGGCTATAATTTGCTGACACCCTCAGCCACAGGTAACTGTGAACCAGATTTTTCCGTCTGAGCCACTTTCAGCTTAAGTGCAACTCATGATTTTTCGAAGTGCACTTGCAGCTTGCCAAAAAAAAACACCTTTAAATACTTTGAAATGGGCTACAGCCTTCGAGCAGCATTACCCTAGAAAATACCTGCAGCTGCCAGAAGAGTCAGCAAATGACTCAACTGATATTTAAGGACCAGAGGGGATCTTCATGATCTACACAAGTACACATACCCTGATACTTCAAATGATTTCAAATTTCTGAGCAGAGGGTGTGTGTGTTACTGGAGTGCTTACTTGTTTGTATGCATATAGCTCTTTGTGCGCCTGGTGCCGTAACCTGGGGAGACGTAAAGACAAAACATCTCTTTGATTAGTGAGTGATTTTTTTCCTGACTGACTGTGTTAAAATAGAGACAAAGTATTCATACATCCTGGGAAGAAGAGAGAAAAAAAAAAAAGACAAACACGGATGCAGTTTCCTTATTAAATACTTGCCTTCTGACGCCAGTCTATTCTAGTGAATCACTGAGGTACCCAGTGGGTGTTAGTATTAAAAAAGCAACTCTCAGTTCATACAGAATATAATAATAAGAATTACTGTATCTCAAAAAAAGAGTCAGCCAAACAAAGACAGAGACAGAGCAGTGCACATTCTTAATAAAATTGTTTTGGGTTGTTTATGGTCTGCTTGAGCGCACATCAGGTGAAACAATCATGTGATTAACTAATTAAGAAAACACCTCACTGAATTCTGTTAAATATTTGTTTTGCTAAGTAATGCAATAGTGAGCCAAGTTAGATATTGACAGATCTTTTCAAGGTAAAGTATTAACTCACAATATCACCCAAAAAACATTAACAGCATTACTGCAGGTTGCTGAGGCTTGCAGAACTCACCACAGATAAACCAGTGTTTAAGTCTTAATAAACATTGCTCTTGTACATGAGTAAAAAAACAAAACAAAGAATCTACGAGAATAAAACACGTAAGAAAAAAAAAGGGAAGAAAATGAGAGAGCAAAAGAGAGAGATAGGAGAAATTCATAGGTTTGTAAGATTTACCTCCATTACAAGTAACCTTAACCTCTCGCAGCAGAGTGAGAGGGATCTGTAAAACAAGCAGCACAGTCTAGGAGAGAAACTGACATTTTGAAAGAGGTCAGCAGGAAAAGGTGCAGATACTCCCAAGGGTAGGGGACAACTGGTCATGGGTGAGGGGGTTGTGGGTGACAGGTAGGGGCTGTTCAATAGCCTTTGAGTGCAAAGTCAAAGTGGACAAGGGGAACACCCAGATGAAAAGCGCCTGGCGTCCAATTTGACCTTCCTCTTAAAGCTACCATTATCATAATGAAAGTGAAATATGTGTGTCGGCCATCATTATAGTCAACCGTGTCCAAATGGTGTTATCTACCTTGTGGTATGTCCCTTCACTGAACACTCATGAGCACTAAATAAATGTGTTTCTACATTGCAAATACATAAACCTTTAGTTTCCAATCCTTGCAGTGTATACTGCATTGCATATTTCACATATGTGTGTGTGTGGACTGAAGACTCACTGATAGAGGTGGTTGAGTATTTCTGTGAGAGTCTGCCTTGTGTCAAGCTATGTGTAAATGTTTATCTTTGTTGGAGTGACGACCGATCACATGTCGGCTCTAACGTAAATTCTTTGGTCCCTTCATTCACCTGTCGGTGTAAACAAGAGCAATGACGCTTACTGCACACAAACCACAGGATTCCCTCTTTATGGCGGCCTTAAAGTTAGCTCTGGCCATAACAGATTGGTATATTCATCATCATGCATGATGGTGTATATAATTTAAGGGCCAGTCCTTTGGGAGACTGCATCTTTAGACGCCTTTTAATGGAGCCAAATTGCTCTCTTTTTTTGCCTTTAGTGACTAAACTCTGGCAATCTTTACTTTCAGTAATGAATCATGGTACTGCATCAAAGTCATAAAACGTGTCTCTTCACAAGTTAGATGAGTAATCGGAGGAACACATTAGTTGTTAACCTACTTACCACTTGCCCTGCAAGATAGGACATGGCAGGTTGACGAGGGGTGAATTTTGAACTGCTGCTTCTCGCTGTCTCAGATGAAAAATGTTGGACATTATTTCTGTTCAGTTTGTTGCTGTCGGGACAAAAATCCCTACAGCAACAGCAGCCAGGACTATTTGATTACATCAGTGAGGGGCAAGAGAAAGTAGTGACCACCTCAACTTCTTTTCCTTTATAAGAAATAAGTACTGGATTACTCTCAAGGCTAAATGCTTAAAAAGGGAACTTTAAGAAGATGAATATTAATGACTGCAAACAAGAGATTTAAACAGCCAAATAGCCAAAAGTAAATTTAATTAACATAGGACTATGAGGACATTAAAGGAGATTATGTGGGGTTTATATCTAGTTTCTTTGACGCCAAGTGCCATGATCACAGTAATGTAGACAAGCAGCTTTGGATCACTGCATGATATTACTGTTTTTTTTCTATAAAGTCAATTTATAAATTCACCAATTTCACTATCATAGCTACCTTCTCCAAACTGTGCTGTTGAAACATTTTTGACCTTCTGTGAAATAAGTATTAGCAAGATAAATACAAACATTTCTAAAAAAGGAAAAAAATAAAAAGGAATTCAGTCCAGCCTCAACTAAAAGCCTTTGTGACAAGTGTCATACAGTTTGTTCGATCGATATTTCATGTAGATTTCAAGAACATAACAAGTTCAAGGTGCAGACATGTTACTATTATATAAGTTACTATTTGTATTTATCCATTAGGAAACAGCTACAGTGAAGGAGTACATGAGGGCACTTTAGAACAAATAATTCATGAGCTAAAGTGACCTGAAATCTACAAGGATGTGTTATGAGGACAGTTGCATAATGACAGTCTGGGAGAATCAACGTTCAGCTCTTATTATAATATTTAAGTCTTACCTGAGTAGTGGTACTGACAGTTTGCATGTGCAAAGAAGTACAGTACGTCTTTTCTGAACAAAGCTATGTGAATTGTAAAATCACATGTAAATCTAAGATCTGTTTAAAACGATGTGTGTGCAGGAATGGAAAGGAACAATGATTATTGAATAATTTGAATGTGTAAAAACATTGAGAGACATGCAAATCTGGAAGGCAGACATGTAAAACTACAGCCAGTGGTCAATGCGGTTATATATAAGGATGAATAAAGGTGAGATTTGAGCCTAAAAAATGTGTTTCACAGACTTGTGTTGCACTACCACCAGATTAATGACTTCCTGCACCCAGTAAACAGACAACGTTGCCTAACCAAAGAGAAACCCCTGTATGACACTTATTGCCACAAACTCACACAGCAAAGCAATATCAAACACAATATTAAAAAAAAAGTCTAAACTAAGCCAAATCCACAGTTAAAAGGTGTAGTGATCTTACCTGATTAAGTAGCAGCAGAAGAGGAGGCTGAGGATGAAGACAAAGATGGCTGTCCCAAACACTACAATGTAGATGTTAAGGGGAAGGTTCTGGAACCCTATATTTGGCATCCTGAAACTGTAGTGCGGGAAATCGGAGCTCATGGATAGTCTGCGTGGAGAGAGGCAAATGACATGGAGCACATGAGTGTTCACGCACTTTATGGGCAGAAAACAATGGGCCAATGTTGGCACAACATTGAATGAATCAAAGGAAAACTGGAACTAAACATATGTTCCCATTTATACGTCGTTTTACTTTCAATATTGCTGGAACATATTTCAGGGTTTGGTTTTATTTTCTGTTTGTTTAGGTCGCAGACCTCTGTTGACATTAGGTCAAATTACAATCAGTCTGAACTGTAGGCATAGGCAAATAGGAGATTGTGTAAAGTGGCGTTTCAGGTAGAGCGACACTATGCAAAACTATGAGTCCACTCCAGGTCATGTGTGAGTGTTTGTGCCTCCTAATCTACAAGCAAAGACTTTTTAAATAACAACATGTGAAGTATGATTAAATACAGACAGATATTTTGGATCTGAACTGATGATCTTTTCCAAAATCATGTCAGCCCTATTTATCTTCGACTCACAGTTCCTCCAGACTCTAAAGTATTTGAATTATTTTGCTCCAAGACTCTCATAGATCTGAGCTTTGTTTTGGCTCCTCCGGTCATGGCTGCTGGTGTACCTGCTATGATACAAGCTGTTTCGGAAGAGGTAAAAAGGTGCTTTGGTTTCCAGAAACACACAGACACTAAAAACATCAGAGTAATTCGATAAAATGTCACAATAGGTAATGGAAAAAAAATATCTCCTCCCTTTCCTAATTAATGAGGCAATGGCCATTCCTGCACAGCTGATTTATGAGTCCATTGTTTGCTGAAATTGGTCAGATGCCCAAACCGCAAAATCTACACTGAAATAAACAACAGGTCAGTGGCGTAATAACAGCCGGGACACACTTGCTTGCTCGAGCAGTGTGAGGCTGCACCCTCGCTGATCAGGCTCACACGTCTGTGATGTCCAAACAGACTGCCACTCCTACACTGAGTTTCACAAGAGTTGTTAACAACTGTATGGATTCTTCCAGAAACACTGGAGAGCTTTTAATCTGGATAAAGGATGAGCGTACTTTCTTTTTGGAAAAAAAAAAACTGATTCATAAAAGCCAGAGCGCACCAACAGGGACCTATTGGTCAAGTGCTCTTATTCAATATACCAAAGGGACATGACCAGACATGTCCACGCCTTTCCAGAGAGGAGGAATAGGGAGGAGGAAGAGAGGACAGGAATAACTTTAGCTCCTTTGGGAACCCTGTCTTGTGCCCCTCCCATTTACTAACAGAGAGCTCTATTCCTCTACACTCCACGGGATAGTGGAAAGTTTTGTAGATTTTGCTGAAGCCATGAACAATCCTCGCCTTCTTATGATTACACCATATGTTTATCACAGCGGTCCAAAAATTGTTACTAAATAACTAACATGTTGTGTTATTATGTTACTGCAGCCAGTATTGGCAGTCACGATGGGCGCCTCAATGCAGAGCCACTCGACAGTAAGGCACCTGGCTGCTGACATCAAAAGGGCTTGACAGGATTAGAACTTCAAGTTCTCCCTCCGACATATGTTACAAGGTCTCACTATGACTTCAGTATTACAAGATAAGCTTATTTCAACAACTGACTGCCAACCCGGCAGGTCCAGTTCTTATATCACAAGTTGTCACATCGTATATCATAAGTTACGTAAGAGTCGCAAACTGAGCACGCTGAAAGTATCGCTGTCAAGTTTGGCTGACATGAGGGCCAAACAACATGTCCTGAAAGACAGCATCCTCGTGGACATGAGGTTCAAGCTGTTAAGAGACATCTTTTGATGGAGCTCACACAAGGGACTGAGCTATTGTGCTAATTTATAGGCTAATAGGACTGTCATTATGTCATCCTGTCATTTATCCAACAGCTCCCATGAGGAGAGAGAATTTCTGACACGGCCCACGGGAACACTTGTTTCACACCCAACACTCGCCTTCGGGCACGTTGTGGATGAGGCGTGGAGAGTGGCACAGGAAATATATAGATGCTCAACTGCTATCAAGTTAAATGCCCAAAAGCTGAGGTATTCTGGACAGAGATGAAATATCTCAGGCCTCGGAAGCTAGGTCCAAGTGCTGTGTGGTTATGAACTGTGCATGTCGCAAAGGCTAGGTGAGTCATCATATTTTTACGAGCCATTTCAGCTGTTGATTTTGCCAGAAAACTATCTAACTGTTGAAGGCATTTTAATCAGCTGTAGATAAATCATCCAATGACGTCCGTTTTAATGCGAAACGGAAGCCCTCTCTGTCTTTCTCTCCAAACTGAAGCCCAGACAACCTCCCCTTTCTTATCTGACCACACAAACATGCCGCGGAGCTGCATGCCTTTCATACAAACTAACAAGCACCTCTGGAGATACATGAAAACAACACAGTGAACCTTATGGACTATGGACTTTTGTCAACGTTACATATTTTAAATAAAATCCATGTAAGGCAACAAAATACAAAATTCAATAGTTTAACTACTTTTCAGCACACTGCCGCATTTACCTTCATGCTCCTTTTCTCCAGCTACTTTTAAAAAAAAGAACTAGTGGTGAGCATACACATACCCAATCTTCATGCTGAAGAGCAGAAAAGGCTGTACAGATCTATAACACAAGTCCCTGAAAAGCGACATGGCCTTGAGAACCTTGTCAGGGGGTTGCCTCGAATTCACTTTGGATGATAGGCCTTCTTTTTCCCCCCTTTAATAAAAGCTCCATGCCATGCTTCACTTCTCTGACTCCTTTTGGAGTAGCCGAAGTAGTCCTTTATGGAATAGCCACAACAACCTCCCCCTGCTTATCTGAACACACAAACGGGGCAAATGATTCCCCTCACACACAAACAAATATGCCTGGGGAAATATGAGAACGACACATTGACAATCCATCCGACATAGCAAATATTTAAGTAAGAACAGAGGCCTCTAGGGGGTAGATTTGGAATAGTTAGATATACAGTATACTCTTTCAATTCAAGCCCTAAAGAAATTTAAAAACAGTTTTCTTTTTGACCTTTTAACCAATATCTCATAACTTCCATAGTCATCTTTCAGCTTCAGCTCCTGAGGTTACCAAATGCTAATTCATGTGTGTAAAATCAAGTCTGCATTGAGATTTAACACCTTCAGTAAACCTGCCTTTTCACCTGCATGTTTCTAAAGGTGGCGGACGTTGTTAATGGTGTAGACAACATCTAGGAATGTGAAGAAAGGCTCAGTGATCTTCTCCTTTTCATTAGCGCCAGACGACATATTTTCTACTCAAAGCAAAGCCATTTCCGCTGCCATTCATCCTTCTTGCCGAGCAATAATGCACACAAGAATGCTGACGTTCATTATGCACGGAAATTGTTTACATTTCAAAAGCTCAAAGGCCAGTCTGGGTTCCAGACTTCTGAATCACCGCTCACATCTCCCATTTGTTCAGTGATTCAAATAGGTATAGTGTTATAGTGCTAATGGACGGCTCTCCCCCTCCCATTGGAGGAACAATTAAAGATTTAAAACATGTCATCTTTCTGAATAGCTAGTTGGCTACCAAGCAAGCTAGGTTGGACTTTGGTATTTGAATTTGTCATATCCTTGTGTTTCATGCTCTTTCTTCCTTCAATACACCTTACCTAAGATTATGATGTATGCTATCCAATCATCGAGGGCGTCTCAAGTGATTTGAGTCATCAATGTTTAGGGGGAAGCCATGAAAAATAGCCACAAAAATAGTGACAGAAATGGCGATTATCAGGCTAAGACAAATCCATCATTGTTCTGTAAGTAGAGGATGGACGTGTGTCATTCAGCTGGTATGGGGTTAGGAGTTGACATGAAATTATATATAGCCTAAGCTGCATTGAATATGCAATTCAATGGAAGCTTAGGCTCAATATCAGATTTAAAAGGTCCCAGTCTTCTTCTCTTAGGTTGTTCCCTTCGCTCTGCGTAGCACCCCTACAGTATCAAGATTCGCTGACCCCGAGGATATTGAGTTCATCAAGATCTAGAAATCCAACCCCTTTGCAGTAAACAACCCACAAAAACGCTTTTGGGCTGTCATATCATCAAACACGGGTCTGTTACAAAACAAGCCAAAATGAACTGACACCAAAGATAACTGAGAATGCATCCAGACATACAGTACCTCAATCGTCCTTGAAGTAGCCTATCGTATTAACTACATAGCCAGGTGATTATTTTAAGGAAGAGAGAGCGCAGATACTTCCTGTAAGGGAGGACTGAATGGTTTAATGAGTCTTTCAAGTCCTTCAAGTTGAGCGCAACAGTCTCAGTCTATGCCGAGGCCCATTGAAGTTCCTTGGGCAGGCAGTAGTAGCACTACAGCTTACTAAGGCAATTAATGATTGATGATCTCTCTATTTTTTTTCCATGGACTTTAACAAATCTTACAGTGTCAACAATGTAATTGAAAACTAATCATCGTGTCACACTATGTCCTAAACCCCCTCCTTGATGCTTCTTGCTACTAAATAGCTTCCTGTACATCTAAAAATACCCTGTTGCCACTCTCTATGAAACTGAAGGATGTGTTCAGGACAAAAGTCAAACTTGTACGCTTCACTGGATGTTAAACTAGCTGTGCAAAAAATGCAAACGTACAGTGAAGCAGCGATGACAGAGCTATCTATTGCACAACAATCGAAGTAGAGATATAAAAAGGTAACAAATGCGTGTTATTGTGAACGCATCCCACAAAGAGGATAATCCTGCAAGAGACCTGACATCATTCAGAGTGCATGTGATGACTCTGCAACAAAGAGCGCCTTCTGGTTGGAAAGGGCAGATGTGATTTGCATCTGTTCACCTCATCCCACCATTTCCGCCACCATCTGCCTCTCTTACTCATACATTTTTACATGGCCTCACCCTCTTACATAACCAGCAGCAAGACCACGCACGGCACATCACATCACATTCATGGGAAATGGGTGTGAGGGAGCAACATGTATATTTTCAACTTGTGTTATATGAAAAGCTGTGAAAGAGCAAAAGAGGAAAGTGGAAGGATGCAAACGACATATGACAAATCCAGTTAACGTGTCAGTTCACCCAAATTGTAAGAGAGAAAATAAGTTTAAGTGGTGTCAGAGAACAAAATATTTGGTTCTATGTACCAAGAACAGTGTGCTCACTAGTAAGATCTGATGTGTCTTCATAACTATCAAATATTCTAGACTTACATAAACCATACTTCCAATATTTGGTAGTAGAGACACACATACTTTTGTCAAATAAATCCAGCCTGTACTGACACAGGAAATGTACATAATCGAGGCACAATGACGAAAATGAACATGAAAATATACGCTTATATATATTGAACATCAGGAAAGAAAGGTATTCACTTCACACAATACTCATGACCACATAACCTGGCCTACAACCCACACGGAGTTGAAGTAATGTATCTTCAAAGCCAATGAGTCATCACTCTTGAGTTTCATTTTGACGTGTGCAAGGTAAAAAAAAAAAAAAAAAAAAAAAGTAAACAGACTTTCTTGAAACAATTTAAAAAATTCATTTCACATCTCAGTTTGATGTTTTCATGTGATACCAGTTAAAAATATTTAGACCAACATGTGCTTCAGGAAAATGAAGAGTATCAAAGGAAAGCAAAGTGTTCATTTAGACCTATTTAACAACCATATATTGTCCATACCAAACAAAACCTCCGACCTTCCAAGGCTCACAGCGACAAAACCATTGACCAATTCTGGTTTGCCAGTAACAATTTAGCCATCTGCAACCATCCGAGCGCATTACACAATTTACTCTAACAGCACAACCCATGATTATTCTTAAACATCTTAAACAAAGAGCCTTGCCATTTCTCCTTACTCAGCCATTATGTAACTAATGCATTACACAATGTGATGACTGTACAGCTTAAATAATTATCGCACCACTCCTTCACCCATCAACCTCCCCAGCCCTCTTCTATATGCTAATCATAATCAATAGTGGCTGCACCATTAGTAGACACATCACATGGACGAATGATGATCTTTGGACCTGTGATGTGTCATATATTTGCCATGTGACGAAATCAGCAGCTGCTGAGTCATATTCCCATTTTACAAAGGAAACATTAATAGGTTCATTAATGTATGCATTTTCCAAAATGCCCTATCCAAAATAGTTACGTCATCGTCTTATTAAATATCAAATTCCCTTCAAAAACAACCCCAAAACCTCAGGAGTTTTCTTATGATCAGACCACAACGTCACATTCACAAGATGCTGTCCAAATGAGAAGTGGAAATTTCCACTAGCAGCTACGGCCGACCAGAGATTTGCACATCTGAAACTTAATATGCCAAAGGGCAGCAACAAAACACCAGGGCCTCAGAGGGAGAGCAGGGGACTCTCCAAATGCCCACATTCATGATGATACTGAACTTACACACCACATTTTCAGCAATGTGTGGGGGAGGTTATGGGGCACTGGCCATTCACATATCCAACCATCCATAATTGCTCCTATTTAAAATGTTTTATGACAAGAGTGGGTAGTTAAATCATCCTTTCAGCCAAAGGAGGAAAAACAGATCAGTCACAAAGCATACAAAGTGCAGGTCAAGGATACAGCTGTCAGAGAGGGGTTTTATAAACCTTTAAAAGAAGATCCTTTCTCTGTATAAACTGTAAGACAATGCAGTTTTATCCCGTCACTTCCTGAGTGGAATAAAGATGATGATATTAAAGATCATGCACACCATTACTTATGAAAGTAGCCAACAGTGTTTCCATTTCAGGCCCTGAAATATGCATTATAAAAAAGCTTGTTTTTCCAAAGTTGGACCAAGTTCTACTGTAAGTAGGTCGCTGTAACTATACTCCAGTTATGGAGATGTGGGAGGCCCAGGACTTGAGTGGAGCTGACAAGGTCAAACTAATGTCGGCTGCTCATAGAATTCCAATTACTGGATTTACATCTAATGTCGCTGTCATGTCCCGTCCAACACTTCTATATTCGCAAGTATGCGTCAAAGCTTGGCAGGAATATCGTGATTTAATTCCACAAAATGTATTCATTCATTTTTTAGTGCAACAAATGGCCTCTTTTGTTGGTGTCGTTCATCATATCAATGTCTCGTCATTCCATACATGCAATCTGACTTTAATGAGAATGAGATTTACAAAGTCATACTGTCATGAAATGTAAGTCACAGTCTCACTCATAAGTGTACCGTAAATATAGTCAAAACCATATTATATAGTTAGAGCAACGTGTAGCTATCTATGCTACGCCGCTACCAAAAGATGACTAACACTCAAGACAATCTGTAGCTACCTTATAAAATGGTTTATTATCCAGTTATAACGACATAAAATAAGAGATTTAAGATTACTTTATATAGTTTGTATCAACAAAAGTCCATCACAAGTTACCATACATTTGCTCTCACATTTTTATGTCTTACTTCCAAAAATTATTCAATTTAAAATGATATGCAACAGAAAATGAAGCTGCTCTTGACTTGTGAGGCAACGATACATGGATTTGTATGATGTATCAATTACCCATTTTCTATCTTTGTATTTTTGTGGCATATAATTAATCTCCAGAGTGGCGTCTGGTATCAAAAAGAAAAGATGAACTGCAAGCAGCTCATTAAAAGACACAAAACATCTGAACAGAATAGCATGAAATGGAGAATGTAAGGTAATTATCTATAAATAAGGCAAATGGCTGATTTAACAGGGAAAGAAGAAGAGGTTCAATCATCAACTAAAATCATCCAAATGGGAGCCAACTAAAAACATTTGCTGTGACCTCTTCTGTATTTGCTCTTTTGCCACCCCCCCCCCCTTTAAGCCCATCATTCCACAGTGGACTCTGATAGTAACACAAGCTGACACAAACAAGAGGAACTGACACACACAGCTGTCTCATTGCCCTCTTGTCTCCCAGTAGTGGCACTTTCTTTCTGGAGGGTTTTTTTTCTACTTTCCATGTTTCATATCACCCTGTTAACTGTCACCATTTGACTGTAACAGTTTTACTATCGTTTGGACCCTGTTTTAATCTATTTTTGTGGCTTCTGTCGAGGCCTATCAAGTACCCACACATGCAGACACCCCTTAAAACAAGAGGAGTGAGATATTTCATTTGAATAAATAACCTTATTTATCACTGGATAAGAGTTATATTCATATTGTAACAGGCCTAATAATCCTATTTTCGCAGCTACCTACTTTGAAGAAACAGGACTCTTGGTCTGGAAAGTGCAGGGTCACAGTCACTATAAATAAAACCTGTTGTCATGTGATGGTGAGTAAGTCAAGCTGAAACATGAAAACAAGCTTAACCCAAAACAAGTCAAAGCAGTTCTCTGGGTTATCAGCTACTGACCTGCAGGAAATAAACAAATGGAGCATACAAAGGTGTCGAGTTCACATGCAGTGGCAAAATCTGAAATATTTTATTGTATTTCCAACTTCAGTGATGCATCACTTAGGCAATCAATTTGAGAGATGTGTGTTTGGGTTGGCAAAGTGCCTTGTGCTTGAAGCAAAGAGCAACGATTAAGTTTATGATTAGTCTACAAAACTAAAGAGTAACACAATAAATGAGCACATAATATCAGGATGTTAGGCACTAAGTGCTCTGCATCAAGATAACACAGAAGGGGGGGCACTTATTAATCAATATTCACTGCACATTGAGACTTTATGAACGACTCTTTACTAGCATTTAACACAAACAAAACTGTCCCACATATACTGACAAACAGGACCTGTTGCATTCTCTGATGTTGGAATGATCACATTCGTTATACAGTAACATTCAGCCTTTCCCCAGGGCAGTATACTTGTATTATTGTGCCACTGTGCATGAGACTATCATACATCAAATTACGTGGCAAAAATCAGCAAAACAGATTAGGAGTCAAATTTTGAGTTAAAGTAAAAAGACAAGTTTTAGCAGTTGTGTCAGTTAAGGTGGACTATCCTGTCATTAAATAGGTCCAACTTGCCGTGCAACATGACAAACACAAATGATGCATGTATCCATGAAATCACAATTATAGACACAATTTAGGGCTTACATTTTCACTTTAAATATGCCAACTGCATCCAAACATTTGCTTAGTAATTAGTAAAAAACCTTTGTCTTGGTCTGTTTGTTTTATTCAGTCTAGCTGCATAAAGGATGCCACCCAATGTCAAACCATGTTACAGTTTAAGTTACTTTCAAAATAAAAAGGAGCCTTTGTCAAAAGACATTACTGATTATTTCTTTGTGGGGGCTTTTTATAAAGGAAATAAACCTAAAGCATCTGATTTACCTTTAAGTTCAGATGATTACTGTACATGCTAAACAATGAACATTTAAGACTGGCATACTAACTAGACAAACCATATTTTCTTACTACTAGTATTACAGCTACTTCAATAAGTTACATTTATCCTCCAATAAGAGAAGTAAGTGGCAGTACTGTGTTAGGTAGAATAAAGTCCCATTAGGTTCTTTCCCGCTCTTGGACATATTGTACTTTCTTTATATGTGAGCACTGCATACTGAAGGAGGTCTCTTGATCATCCACGTCTGCAGTCAAGCTTGTATTTTCCAGTCTGAAAAAACGTGTATTTGGAATGTGTTGGACCAGTTGTACATGTTTAAAAGGAGACACTGCCTTAAATCTGTTATGTAATGTGCTATTTGACCATTTAACCTTTGGCCTCAGTGTGAGGAACGAGTGCCCTCCAGTGTGTTCTTTACAGTTCATGTCCAGAACTGCTCATTTCCTATTAACTGGGAAATTGCACAACTGGTATTAAAGTTCCAGTGTATACGATTTACGTGGGCTCTGTTTACGTAATATGGCATGTATAATCACCAGTAAATAAGGACTGTTGTGTTTTTGTTACCTTCATGGATGTATTATAGAACCAGGATAAGCCAATAGCCACTCTGGGTGTGAAACTTGAAAGTAAATCCGGAAGCTATAATAATTTTGGTAATAACTCCAGGCAAGTAATTCTCATCGGACTTACAAGGCACCATCTTTAGGGCTGGTATCCATTTCTATAATACATCCATGCTACAGTTGGGTTTGGTTTCCAGTTTTGCCGGTCCGGTCCAGCGTACAAGCTTGGACCACTTTGATTTTGTGCAAACCGATGAAACTGTCATCACGAACCTTTCTGGCAAATTAAAAAGAGACAAGCAGCAGTGGATGTTGGCTTCGATACATTCAGCTCTGTCTGCAGCACATGTGGCATCATAGCTGAGAAGGCAATGGTGCAGAGTAAGCAGTGTCTTCACTGAAAGTTGCTTAATAGTTTGTGAAATACATTGCTGCAGGTGAGGATGAGTTATTCTGATAATAATATTGTCATTTAAGTTTGCCTTCAGAAACTAAAATATTATCTGGCTCAACCTCTAGGAAAGTAACAATGCTAAATGATCTACTAATATTATTACATAGATGGTCCATGTAATATCAAACAGCTGTGAAAACAGATCCCTGACACTTCTTTGGCAGCACCAAGCAACAAAATCTGCAGATGATGTATTATTGTGTATTGTGTATACATGTGTTTGCAGAGCCTTACAACTGTAAAGTGATACCTGCAGATCATATTTGGTAAGCAGAATATTACTAGAGGGCATTGCAATGTTTAAACACTCCAGCTCAATATCAGGTGAGTTCTCACATTGCCAAGCATCTCTGATCTCTACCAATACTACTCAAATTAAGCCTTTGGGAATTGGATATTACATTTAAAGGATGGCATTCAGCCATGTAAAGTTAACCCTGGTAACCCCAACCCACATAAAGGAGCTATAAAAATAAAGTTTCCTTGCTTGGTTTGCTTATAAAGCTCAGTAAAGTAAGAGGGTCTACGGGTCAGTTGTTCCTCAGTTTTGGACAAGGGGTACAGTCATGTGTACAGTAAAGTCAATGGTATCACTGTGAGAGGTCAGTTCACAGACAGTTTATCAAATTTGAACTTTCGGTGTAGTGTCTTGTCTGTCAGCTTCATTGGTGCAGGGTTGTACCCAGTCAAATAACATGAATTCAAGTCAATGGGAAGGAAGAAATAAATAGTTCAATACATTCATGTCTTGTATTCTCTCCATAGATGCTAGAAAGATAGTTTTGGGACATTGTACGATGATTATTTGACACTGCTTCTACTATACAGAAATACATGAATGAACACATGTTCTGCATGGTTCAATAAAAATAGTACTTTTATCTGAAGGAGCATTTTCTTATTGATTTAACCTCTGTCCTAAACAAGATGTACAGACATGGTATCACCCTCAAAGGTCAGTGCACAGAAAGTTTAACAAATTTTAACTTGACAAGAGTCAACCTCCTTTTATCCAAAAAATATATATATATATAAATTTGCTCCAAAATTGCTGATGTAAAGAGGGATGCATGGTTCAAACACACTGATGCATGCATACTATCAGCCTGGGGACTATTAGCAGTCATTTTCTGCTCCGTATACCTTTTTTTCCATACGAAAAAGTGACCATGGGTACACACATACAACCTATATAGACCGTCATACTCAAACTGCAGCCAGGCATACCCACGGAGCATTAGCGTGTTTTAGCTCAGGCGTGTGTTACAGCCCACACAATGATGTCAGTGTTGACGGAAACACACAGAGAAAAGCCCTACTTGTTTCCCTACCATGCGTTTTCACAAGGGTCATCACTGTCTGGATAATAGTGAGTTTAGGTTTTAAACCGTGGCAGCTGCTCTATCAGTGCATGTCACTGTGAAGCACTGACATGGCTATAATGAGCGATTGTCACGGGAGATGGGACATCATTAAATCTAGTTGACTTTCGGCCAGTCATCGGGCGCTATTATAAGAGCTAACCTGGACTGGTTTTCACACAACGTTACGTGTGTACATCAAGGCAAGCTGGCATCTTTATACGGTCGTTAATCGGTTGTCGTTGTGGTTGTAGTTCATGACAGGACGGGAGATAACTGGGCGTAGGCTGGGCTAGCTAACTAGCAGCGTTAACGGCTAACCGTAGCTACAACTGACATAGCGTTACTTAACGCCAGTGCAGCCTATAGTCAAAAATCACGTTAGTCAACACACAAACATTAACACGTTGCCTTTAAAAGTCTATATGTCATTATATAATGGCTCACATGCTGCTAAACTAGTTATTAAAGCATACATTTGACTGGTAATGAACTCGAAAGATGACCAACTGCCAAGTTCGGCACATTAAACGGTTAGCTGCCGTTAGAGGACCGTGAACTCACCAGCGATTCCCCTCAGCCTCTGTCCTATCTGTGTTCTTCTTCTTGTGTATTTCTTCACACACTCTGGGTGCTGGGAGGCAACAAAAGCAAAAAAAAAGCAACAAATCGACTCAAACTGGAAGCGAAGACAGTCCCGGCAAACCCAAAACTGCCTTATCTTAACATAACCGAAGCACCGCTGCAGGGCGACCTCACCACACAAGCCCCCCACTCTATGCCGAGGATGTTGACGATGGTGGCGGTTTGTGGTTAACGGGAATCTCGGCGGTAAATAAAGAGAGGTGGTGGGTTTAATGTATGTCGTTGACAGGGATGGGGGTTCCCTCGATGGGCTCTCTCTCTCTCTCGTCGTGATTCCCTCTTCTCAAAAAAAAGAAAAGCCCACCCAGTCGTGGCTGATATTCTGCACGGCTCGCACGTAAACGGTCTGCTAAGCCCACTACCACCACCAGTAGCTAGATCCCACCTCCTCCTCCCTGTCGGCTCAGCGTACACAGACCGATGACTTTAGTGCCGCTGGAGGTTTTCAGGACAGCGTGTACGAGGGGAGTGATGCTGAGAGAGAGAGAGAGAGAGAGAGAGAGAGGGCGAGGGAGGGAGGGGATGCTGCACATGGTCACGTAGCTGATTGGAAGTGATCCTTGGAAATAATGGTGCAACATAGGACCAATATTGGTACAATGTGGTGACGATTCAACAGAGCTTCATTAACATTTGTCTCCAAAACAAAACTGCACTGTACTCAATAATCTCTAATTAGGTGCCAGGCTATTCGGAGAAGTGCCAAGATGAAAAACAAAAGATGAATATTATAATTTACAACAAATTTAACACGATATTAAAAACAAATAGAAGGAAATATCACATCAAAATGCTGCAGTACGCAATAAAGTGAGTTGTAAACTATAGTAAAAGGTTTAAATAATAACAAAAGAATGAATACAATAGTACTTTATTGATCCCTTGAGGGGAAATTCTTTTTTCACTCAAGTTTTACATACATAAGCCCAACATACAACCACACACACACACACACAAACGGCTCATAGACATGCAAATGTGGAGAGATGGTGGAGTGATGAGCAGCCACATAGTTTCACCCTGGGAGCAGTCAGATAATATCTCGCTTAAGGGCACCTCAGCACTGCCCAGGAGGTGACCTGTCACCTCTCTAGCTACCATTCCCCCCCTCCATACTTTTTCTGGCCCCATGCAGCAGACTGTTACTGTTACTCACCATGTAGGAAGGAGCACTCTCACACTTCCTTCATTCAACAGCTGTCAGACTCTTTAACACCAGCATGACTTCATGACTTTCTTCAGTATGACTTTTTGACCTCTTGACATTTTTCTATATATTTCTTATCTATGAGTATTATCTTATCCACCTTGTGTATACAAGCTGCCGTGACAAGTTTACCGCTGTGGGATCAAGTCCATCTTATCTTTGTGCATGTTGTACTACACATACTCATTGTATTTCACTATCTGAGAAAGAAAAACTTATTGCACTTGATTCGAAATAGTCCATTGGTAAATATTAAGCAGGCTTTAGGTTATGTTCATTTAGCTACAGCATGTTTTGCCGTCGCAATGTTTAAACTCTCCAGCTCAATATCAGGTGAGTTCTCACATTGCCAAGCATCTCTGATCTCTACCAAATACTACTCAAATTAAGCCTTTGGGAATTGGATATTACATAAAGTTAACCCTAGTAACCCCAAAAAGTAGTGCCACAGTGTTAAAGTACTGCAATACTAATACATTTTCTGCATTCAAACTATTACTTGTGTAAAAGTACAGAGGTATTATCAGCTGTAAATGTACTTAAAGTATCAATTCATCATGCAGAGTGGTTTTTATTTCATAATTGGTAACTGGTGCCGTCATGTCTATGCAGCATCTTTCAGTTGTACATACTGGAGGTGGATCTACTTTATATGTTGTTGGTTAGTGTAATCTTACAGATCTATAAAACGTGATTATTAACCATTACTTATTCAATTTTAAAGGGTGCCTTAGTAGAAAGTGAAAGTGATACTAAAGAGAGTTGTGATGATGATGAAAATACCATAACACAACATAACACCCAATGATAAGAACCATCTGAGTGTCAAACATTCACTGATACATGTTCTTTCAAGCACCAAACACTGAAAGGAGGTGAGTTTCTTCAAGAACCACCACTGGTTCTAAACTGAACCTTTATTTTTAAGGGTAGCTGTAGCAATAGCAGCAAGCAGTGTTTATTCATGTCTGCCTGCTACAATGAACTGTACGCTGTTGGTCTTTCTCAATGACGATGATGGTAATGATGGTTCTTCTCTCTTTCAGTCAGGGGTGGATAAGACTGACAGAGACAGTCCCACATGGCGGTAATAGCTCAAAATTGCCTCATGAAATGTGTCTGGACATCATGGCTATTTTTAGGGCTCTTTTTCTCGTGATTTTGTCCACTGCTGTACAATAAAGGCAGTGCAGATTTCCTCTTTTTTTCAGTGTATCATAAGAGGTTAATGATCAGATATGTTATTAATAAGTTTTGAGGAGTAGATCCATTGTAGTGTTTCCTATATCAGGCAACATCTTGCCCCCTTTTTATGCTGTTACATATAAAAAAAAAAATCAGATTTGCTACTAGATTAGATTTGCTGATTGAGTCCAAATAATATTCAACACCTCACAAGACCGGAGGTGGAATTATCTAAGTCTATCTTATTGCCTGCAGTATCATTCATCAGCTCACATCTAACAAGATAACCATAAGCAGGCAGGAAGCTGAGGGCTGTAAGCTCACCTCTAATTTTTTTTTTAACAAAGAGCAACACTCATCAGATGTGACTCATCACTGTCTAGATGCAGAATTACAGAGGTTTGATAGGAAATCGACACTTTTTATTAATAATTCTTTAAACTTTTAATATAAGAGTGCCATAACTGCTCTGAATTATGTTCCACGTGTTGTTTTCTCCTTTGATCCTTCGTGGGAAATCTTGTCGATTCTCACACACCTCATTAAAATCATGAATTATATTTAGCATGTTAATTAGACTGAATTAGATATGGGTGGTAATATGAAGTCTGGAACTTTTATTTCTGGTCTATTTCACTTGTCTTTGCTTGTATCTCTCACATGAAGGACACATAGTAGCCGAGCACTAACACTGAAATATTTTTACATAGTAATTATATTTTAGACATGATGTTACCAAGACTATCAGTGCTGAACATCTATAGCAAACATTTTTCCATATTAACTGACAGTTAAAGGCGTGGGAGGTTGGTGTGACACATATATTCCAGCTCCGAACACACACACACGCACACACGTTTCAACACTTCCTCCTAAGAAATATGAATACCGTATCCAGGAAGCCACACTTTGGCCACCCAGCCCGGCACTTCATTTCCTTTGAAACTAGTGGAGGAGCACGACCATTCTCCAATGCGCATCACTATGAGCGCATGTCAATGAGGTGCAAATGACAGGGCGGCATTGTGAGATGGGTGCAGAGTGGGAGTGCCATGTGACACTCCTGAATGGGCTGCCGGGGGTTTGTCCGGGGGGGAAGGATGGCAGCATCCACAAAGGCCCATTGAAGGATTGCAGACTAGGTACAAGACTGGCACTGGTCCTCCTTCCCTTCCATGGGATGGCAGGAGGAGGCTGCTGCTTGGTACTGACTGAATGGAGGTATTATTTCAGAAGAATTGGAGAGAGGAGGTTTATTATCACCATGTTACACTTCCTTCAGTCTGTTGATGGCCATTATGTCCACTTCTGTGCATACACTACTGTCTTGTGTGATTTACTACTTGTCATGTTCACAATGGACTAGAATAGACTGTTGTGTTTTCAGTGTCACAAAAGCATACAACAGAAAAGTGGTTACATACTTTTTTACTTTAATTATAGAATTATGACGATTAATGATTATGTATGTTTTCACCACCAATTTCTATCCTATCTTGCATCTCCAAAGTGATAGCTGCTACTACTAATAACTTCTGTTTGTATAGCACTTTTCGTGCAAAAGATTCCGCTTAAAGTGCTTTACAGCAAAGAAATTACACGCACTGAGTGCTTCACATGTAAAAAGATATATATTAATCATAAAACCAGGGATCAACGGCTGTAATTATCGTAAAATAAGATGAAAAATAAAACCCACTTAGTTTTCCCTCACTGTAATCAAATATACTCTATACAATCCATAAGAGTAGTCTATTTTCTCCACAGGTTTGGAAAAAACAGTATTAGCTTTTCAAAAATATGTGCTATCACATGTTTGTATAACTATGAATGCTGCCAAACCTATTAGACTGGCTATAAAAATCACATATTGTGCCCAGGATTTTAGAAAAAAAAACTGTGTTTCCTATAATTCTGCCAAAATTGCAATTTACAACCCATTATGTGTGATGATTAGTGGCGGATCAGGTTTAATGACTTGTGAAATTACTTGAAATGTGTAAAACAGCAGAGACTGAGGAACAGTGAAACCAGTTTAACTTTTAGATGTTATGGAAAACTGGACAGTAGTTCACTCTGTCTTGTCCAGTCTGACTCATATTTCAGGATGAGAAGACAATGATAAAAGTGCACTCAAGCTCAAGAGCAGCAGCACTGTGTTCAGTATACTCTTCAGGAGCACTTACTGTAACAGAGACAACCATCATCCATTGCTTTCCATCTACAAGCACTATAACACAATCAAAATGGCCTTGTGCTGTTACTGTAGTGCAAATCAATAGAGCCAGTTATACACTATACATCTATTATATAAGATTTTCTTTACACTGAAGAGAGAGTTACATATTGTGTTGCTATTTAGGTTCCTGTGTCATTCCACTTTATTGCACATGACATTTTTATGTGGTTTGGAGTGTTACGCTTTCTTTTTAGTTTTATTGAAGTCTGGTCTAGACTGTGAACTGCCAGAACAAACTGTCAAACCTAAAACTTGTTCACTTCGTTTCATTTCCATTAGTTAAAAATATTTCACAGACTTACAGTATTGTAGTACTGAGAGAGACTCATGAAATGACAATATATAGATTTGTACAAGACACATTATTGCATTAATATATATTTGCTACCCTCTAGTGGTAATCATTGTACATTACATGTTTAGATAATTCTGTTGAAACTGCATGAAGCAACATAAAACAGTCTACACAATATAGACAAATGATACAGAACGGATAAGGCTTTAAACCTGAATATTAATAGGCAGGTATGTTACATAAGGTCTTATTAGCTTTGTTGTCTCCATCTGTATCTCTGGTGTTTCATGTAATTTTAAAAAATATATAATAATATATAATAATAATATATTTCCAACAATATATCAAATTAAGCTTTCCAAAAAGTTATTTATTTATTTATTTTATAAAGTTATTTATAAAAGTGTTATATAAATGTTATAGTTTTGTTTCTCGCAAAAAAAAGATTCTTACGTTGTCTCTAAATAAAAAATAAAAATATTTTTTGTTTTAGAGTTTTTATTTTATTTTTTCTAATTTATTATTATAGTTTATTCTTAATGACAGAAGACTGTAGAGGGTGGTTCATGTCTTATGGGCGAAGATGCGCTGCATTAGACTGAGCTGACCTGTAGAGGGCAGGGTGGTGAAAATGAAAAATCTAAAAGAAGATCTACTTCAGAGCATTTACTTCATTACAGATGTCATGATTACGTTACAGGTACTGGATAAGTGTATTTGTGTCTAGCATTAGACTTATGTGAGTCATTACTGAGAAAGAAAACAGAGCACTTTACCCCAGATCACCATCATAAACCCAGCTCACCTCTCAGGTCCCGGGGCTTGTTTGCTGATAGAGAATTAAAACCAAACATCCTGAGGTAACATTTTAACTGTCTCTTATTCACTTTGAACTGTGTTTCAAATATGCTATAAAAACATAATCTTGCCTCACCCATGAGTAGAGTCTCAAACTGTGTGCAGCTTGTTTATTGAAAGAGGATTTTGTACACATACGTCATGCTTATTAAGCATAGAGGTGACAATCATATTGTAATTTATGGCAACAGTGCTTCTTGTAGTTCATTTCTTTGATTTCCCAGAAGTTTGTACTTCTAATTCTTGGCATCTAAGAACTCTTTGACTCTAAAATGATGTGTTGAGTAAATACAGTACTTTCCACCCCACTTTCCCAAGACATGGTTGATTTCCTGCCATACATTGTGTAACACTGAACTTTCTCACTTTAGTTAGATCACTGCAGTCGTGCATCAGCTGATCGGTTATCAGCTGTTTTATTCCTGCTTCGTGATCAGTGGTTCATTAATGTGATTATGTTCCTAACCTGATTGGCTTACAGCTATCTACTGTAGGAACAACAACTAAATCCTGCTCAGTCAACAGCTATCACTGACACTAAGATAATCTGAAGCTAAGTGAGAAGAGGTCAGTGAATTGCTCAGAGCTTTTTCAGATGCATTACAATGACATACATGCATATACAGTTATCTTCAACTGACTCCTTTCTAATATTATATAAGCTTTTATAGATGTAACACATCAGTATTTCTTATCACTTTAACAACATTGCAATGGTTACTAAATAACTTTAACACAGAGGCCAACAGGAGTCAACATTCTTTCCACTACAAATCTGCTGCTGTAAACAGATCAGCCACAGATAAGATTTAGTTCAATGTTACAAGCCTTAGCTCGGTGATACAAACCTACATTACAAGCCTGCCAGCTTGGATTGAAAATTAGACGAACATCCTCCACGCATGTGAGGGAGGCAGCGTCTCCTGCAGTCTGCGTGACATTTAGAATCAGCAAGGTTGTGCGGCCGCAGTGTATGTTTTGAAACAGGAGAGGTCCACGGTCACATAACTCCCCCAGCTCTCCTACTGAGACACGCATAGCAGGGTCGCCTCTGACGAGGCAGCGTATCCAGTGACAAACACGGGCGAGATGGAGACAAGAGTGTGTTTGCTGACCTCACATGGAGCAAAGTATGGAGGAGTGTTGCTGCAAGCATAGCACAACTGTTACAAACAACTAAAAAAAAGGATCATTCTAGTCAAAACAAGTTCTTTGGACTGTGTCAGTGTTGTAATCCTTCGCCAATTCATAATTTTGCAGTATGTCCTTAAGAAACTTGTTTTTAGTAATCCTCTAAACAAATATTCTTTGCATATCAGATGACTATGTTTAATGAAAGCTGCTGGTCATAGTGATGAACTCACAGAGAAATATTGCTCAGTTTCCATCAGCTCCACAGAGCGTTTTAGCTTCTTTTGGCATATTGTTTTGGTTCTACTTTAGAATTTTAGTTCACTCTCGTCAGCGTTGTTTTTGGTCACAGCAGGCATTTGTTTACAGCAAAAAAAAGCTCTGATAAACTCATTGTACACTTTCCCAGCACCAAACAGCAGACTGAGACAGTTAGTGACTAGGTGGTGAGAGAGACTGATATAAGAGGAGCTGGTGGTGACCAGAAGGAGCGAAAAAAGATTAAATATTGGATTTACATTTGTCAGGTGTCCGAAAAGACCAAATGAATGACAATGCTGCTCCATATCTGCTGGGTGAGTAAATACATTGTTCATCATTTCTTTTTATGGTGATAATATGTCATTGTTGTGTTTACAGCTTGTGCCGCTGACACCAAAATGATTCATTGTAATTCTCTGATCTGTAACATCCTGCTTTTTCCCAAACCTTTTGTCCGTGTATGCTGTGTTACTGAAACTTCAGAAGTGTTGTCTACACTTTGCCTGACTGCTTCAGGGCACTGGTCTCTCATCCCTTTCCTGGACTTCTAAATAAAACTTCCACATGTGCACAGGTCAGGTCAGAGGGTTATCACTCACCTCCCATCCATGTCCTCACTGTAGGACCACCGGATGAGACACCCCGAAGGGACAATAATGTAATTAGCATGCTTGGGTTCTTTTTTTTTGTTCTTCAAGTCAAAGATAGGGCAGGAAGCTGATATCATTATTTATCATCCTGTCCCTCCCTCTTCATGTCTATCTTTGTCTGCTTCCTACCTACTAACAACTCAACCTTCATCTTACTGCCGCTGTCTCCTTTGCTGTATCTATCTGAAGTCATAACTCATCATACTTTCCTCTGTTAGTGGAGGAAATTAGTAGATAAGAATGAAATTAAGAGTAATGGGGAGTCTGTGGTTGCATTCTGCCAAGGCAGACTTAATTCAGCATCCTGATCATGAATACTATGAACATTTTTAACCACAAATTGATGAAGACCTGACTTCCTTTCTATTTAATAAAGAGGCAACCAGGAGAGACTCCAGGAGGACTATGCTTGGCCAAGAAATAGTCCCATAAATCTCCCATTAAACTACAACATGTGTTTTTTTTACACTTTTACATTATGATTTTTGCAAGATTAAACAAACAAGAGGTGTTGGAAGGATGATTTTGTTCCCATTTGACAGACAGAAGCAGACTAGCTTTTCTGTGAAATGAAGTCAACATGGTAAAGTCCCCAAGTTCAAGTTTCATTTATTCGTCTCCCTTAGGAGAAATTTGGTTTAGAGACAGGGTACTGCTGCATAGACAGACGTGGAACATACAGAGACAACACTGTGTAAGACAGTATAAACATGGATCTGAGCTGTGCAATCTGCCCTACCTGATGCAGTGCATAATAAAGTGCTAGTGCATATTAAAACAAACATTACAAATACACATTAAAAATGCTGGTACAGAAAAAAGATGCTGGTACATATTACAGTTCGGTTTACAAAACCTCCCTACATTAACAAAACCTCCCTACATTGCTGCAGTTCTGTAGCAGTAACTGCAGTTCCTTGAATGCCCACTTGAGGATGGCTACAAAAAAATCTCCATAAGACCCTGTATCAAAATGCCCAACTTCACAGCAGAAATAAACATATTTACAGCCTGGTACAAAAACAGTTTTGGTCTCTATAGCTAATTTCCCAGTTCTGTACTGAGGGTGATTTATATATACAGTAACTCACCAGTTCATGTTATATTAAGGCTTAAATTATGCATAATTCAGACGTGGCCACTTTGAGGTGAGTGCTTGCACAGGTGGTTTGTTTGAGCAACCAGGCTTCATTAAGCCCGCCTCAGCTCCACCCACGCTGCACCTCTTTGACCATTTCTGGATTTTGGAGGCAGGACTAAGAAGATGGCTCTTCATAGATCTAAAGGTGATGTCATGGATGTTACATCCATTTAGAGTCACAATTAACTCTCAGCAAAAAAAAGTGCATTTCCAATAATGTTGAACTATTCTTTTAATGCTCGCCCTAATTTCATCTACTTTATCAATACCTTTATTTTTACTTGGAAGAATATCCAAAAAACCTTTCCTGACTGTAGCAGTTTTTGAAAGTGTTGACGAGCAGCTCTGGTCTGGGCTTGTTGTTCATTTATTCAAACCATATTAAACACTTTTAATCTAAAAATAACATCCTGTTGACTGGAATACATACCACAAGGGTTGTACTGTGTCTCGCCTTTCTTCAGCATTTTCTTTGTCCTGTTTTGCACATTTGGTTCCTCCATCAAACCAGACAGCACTAGTTTAAAGAGGACAAGGAGAATTGCATGTCTGTTCTGCTGATTCAGAAAGAGAAGTGAAAACGGACCAAGGAATTGAATATGCTGAGTCAAACAAACAGCCAGAGAAACAAATGACAGACTGGCGCAGACAAAGTAAGCAAGCGAGCGATGACAATGTCGACTGGATTTAGCTGTAAGATGCAAAAATGCAACAGAGATGTGAAAAAGCCACTGATATTCACAGTGAAACCCAAAAGTTGAACAAAAGGGGAAAAGTATAAACAATATAAAGGAAAGAATGTGTTAATAATTAAATGAGGAAAGTAATAAGTGTTGGCCTAAGTGACTGTTTTGGTATCCTTGCCCAAAGGAAATCAGTTCAGAAAAACAGTTTATTTTGCCAAACGTAAGACATAAATTTGTTTTCAGAAGAGCCTAATTACATTTATTGTCTGTATCAATTCAGTTCCATTTAAATACCGCCAAATAAAAACAGAGAGGTTAAGAGGTTATCTTCTACACTTTCCATGTATTCAATATAGAGCAGGTCTAGACAGTTCTCTTTATAATGTTATTTACAGTGACTCAACAATTGCCGCCATAAGCAAATATTTGGCAACACAACACTTAAGCAAGGGGAGGGGAGAGGGGGAGGATAGATAAAGGAGAGAGTGAGAGAAATACAGACGCACAACAGCATTAATACAAATGATGAGTATACATTTTAATCTTGATATGAATAATAGTACAATAATGATAATAATGATAGTGGACGTCGAGCAGAAGGATAGGAGCAGGCATAACCACAGTCCCCAATATAGGCGTAACGATGTAACTCCAGGAAAGAAGCTAAGTCAGTAGCATGCAGTAATGACACATGAATGTGTTGAGATGAAGACAGAAGAAGAGAGGAGCCCAGTGCATCATGGAAAGTCCTCTGGCAGTGTAGGTTAGCCAGTTTTTAATTAAGATTTCAGACTGTGTGAGTTTGTTGAGAGACATAAACAAAGTTTTGTTACTGTAATTAAGAAGTTGATGTTTTTTTTGTTTTAACTGAAAACATGAAATTGTAATGACTCACATCCACGCCTCTCTCTGTGTTTATCACTCCTTTTGTCTCATTCTCACACTGGTGGTAAACATAATGGGAGAATGTGGAAACTGAAAATGCAAGATATTTCCCTCAGGAGTTTGGAGGGACCAAAAAACAAGGGAAGTGAAAGAAAAGTGAACGTTGGATTCATCAGATGTCCAGAAACACGACTACAAAGGAAAAATAATGTGACTAAGCAACTGCTTGCGAAAAACTTTTCAATATCAGCTAAAAAAGCGATGATACTAAATGTTTACCGTGTCATGTGCTCTCACATAAGTATAAACAATATAAAGGAAAGAATGTGTTATGATTAAATGAGCAAAGTAATAAGTGTTGGCCCAAAGTGATTGTTTTGGTATCATTTTTTTTTTTTTTTTTTTTTTTTTCATTCATTTAATTTTTTGGTGGTTGTTTATGTAATTTATGCATTTCTTGTTGGTTCTTCTTTGCCTGAGTATTTTATTTTATTTTTATTTTGTTTATGCTTGTCTGTCAAAGCACTTTGTAAACGCTGTTTTTAAAGGTGCTATATAAATAAAGGTATTATTATTATTATTATTATTATTATTATTATTATTGGCCAAAGAAAATAAATTCAGATTGTTTAATCTTCTTTAAAATTCAGAGGAGCCGACTTACGCTTATTTGTATAAGCAGTTTTTAATTAAGATGAGATAAGATTTCGGTTTGTTGAGACAGACATAAATAAAGCTTTGTTGCTGTAATTAAGAAGTTGTTGTCTTTTTTGTCTTGAAGTGAAAGGCACTAATTGTCCTGTTAAGTGAAAACATGAAATGACTCAGTTTTACAGCCACACCTCTCACTGTATTTCTCACTCCTTTTGTCTTATTCTCCCAGAGGAGATTTATGTGGGTGCTGTATAGACTCTTAAAATCCTCCAGTCTGTAAGCTTTGTCAAATTCAGCAATATCTCTAAAACCACAGAGGTAATATGATATTTAAAAACAATTTCTATATGTATGAAAAATATGATTCAATTACACATTTAAACAGGGGTTCATATCTTTGATTGTTTTTTTTGCTTTGCTTGAATTTGTCTTAAATTGCACTGGTTTTGGATAGCAAATGCAGAAATCTGTAAAGTTAAATTTAGTCAGAACATCAAGGAAGTGCAGCCAAAACATTCATTCATACAGATAATCTTAGCCCAGTCAACGTTTGAATGAACATCTAGTGGACTTTTTATAGATGACCACATGCTAAGTAAGTGAAGCAACAGTCTACTGCTCTTTTTCGCTTTCTCTCCCTGACATCTTCATTAACTCCATGCATATTTATTAAAATAACGTATTAACAATCTGTATTAATAAATTATTTAAATCAAATTAGTTCCAAAGAAATTGTTGCTATAAGCTTTTTCTTTCTTCAGTAATAATTTTGCACAGCAGCAGCACAATTAAATAAATTGTGTACTAGTATACACATTTCCTATTATCCTCATATCAATAAACTATACAATAATACACATTTGCCTTTAAAGGGGAATGTTTTGTATGACTGTGTACGCTCATTGTTGCCACTCTGCAGCTTTACTTGAGATAAGCTGCTTTGTCCTTTGGGTCATTTTGTGAAAAAGGCAGCTTACTAGTTAACATGTGTGAACGAGAGAGACTTGAGAGTGGAGGATGAGGAGGGGTGGGGGAGGGGGATTTGGCTAAAACACTTTGTGACAGGGCTCCTTGTTACACTACAACAACAGAAAACTCAGACCTCTGGCCAAGACCTGTTGCGCAACCGGTGGTGTGATAGCATACACAAAAGAGAGAGAAATAGAGTAAGGGGCAACAGGAATGAGGGAGAAGAGAGGGGGAGATGGTAGCTGGGAATTACAGTGAAACCCCTCCAGCATTATGGTGTGTTTGTTGTCTGTTTTCTCGCACCGTTTGACACATTTCACATGTAAATCTACAACGGCTTACCTTCTAAGCATTTAACAGCAGAAGTAGAGCACAAGTTTCTGAAGTTAAGATATTCATGTGGATTTCCTTCCACGTTCTAAAAACATGTAAAATCATATGAAGGGGAACTTTACAAAGCTTTATATTGAGTTTTAGCTTGTTGTTTAACTGCCCGGCCTGTAACTATACTGTTTTGATTCAGTCTCACCACTCTCACGTTGTTTTCTATTAGGCAGTCCTAAAACCCTCAATTCACTACCTGTTCAGCGCCAAATGGCAGACACACAAAGTTAGCAACTAGCTGGTGAACATAGTGAAGAATTTAGCAACTAAAGAGTCAGATATTTACCTCAGGAGTTGGGATGTATATTCATCAGGCCCGTAATTGCTAACAAGTTTGCTACATTACCTTAAAAGGTGATTATACCAATGTTGTGTTCACAAAGTATTTGCGGAGTCATGTGTCCTCACATAAGTGGTGTTTCTCCCACTATTGGCATTTCTCAGTTCCAGCAGTGAAATTTTGGATTTATGCAAAAAAAAATGGGGAAAACTTTTGTTTATTTCAAATGAAAATGTTTCATCTAAATGTTTTGTCACATTATATTAAATCAGTTTTTTTCACCTAAATGCATCTGTCCCAACTTCCAAGTCCTTACTGCAACACTCAACAAAATGCTATAGTTAAAGTCTTCAAAACCAAACAAATATAGTTTGACAACATACGTTAGTTACAGGTTTGGTCACCTACACTGGTTGAAACTTAAGATAAAGAAAAACAAGGTAATTATATAATAAATAAATATAATAAATAAAGTTTCTTCGGTATTAACTGTTGGTCCTTACCAGACAGCTTATTAGTTGTGTATTTTGCACTAGATTTTAGAATTTGTGCATATTTAGATGCTAAGAGTCAAGCCTAACATAGCAGGCCTTGCTAGTTGCCATATAGCTGCAAAATTATCAAAAAAAAAATGTAATTTCCGCAACATGTCTTTACAGCAGCAGCTTTAGGTATAAAGCCTTTGTGTGGCGGTTTAGACAAATTGAATGTGAATTGCATATAAAATATACAATATACCCGTTCATATTTTTTACAGACTCTTTATAGTTCAGTGAGGTTGGGTTTTCTCCTGCTCCTCCAGTCCAAGTACATGCAGGTTAATAGGTTAATTGGTGGCTGTGAATTGTGAACGTGAGCATGAATGATTTGTCAGCCGTGTGATAAACTGGTGGCCCTCGTCCAATGTTAGCTGGCATCAGCTCCAGCCCTCTGCGACCCTGATAAGGACAAACGGGTGGGTGGAAATGGGTCGAGTCAAAGGAGACTGTGGTTGCAGAAACATCCATGAATACTTACAAAATGTCCTGCACTGAACTCTGACTAAAGTAAGTTACCCTATAACAATTTCCCTGGCAGTAATGAGTGCACTCTGATTGGCGCTTCATGTTGGTGGTGGAGGTAATAAGTCACCCTGTAGCATTCATGCAGGTTGCTGGTTGCTGGGGAATGGCTGAGGATCATGAATGGCAGTTGTAGCCAGCTGACTGACTCCCCTCTTTACTGAGTTCCTGTGCATGATCCAACTGACCCATCAATGAAAAGCCACTTTCTTCCCCCTCTCTGGTGCGTGGCTGTGCAGAAGAGTGAAAGGGAGGTGGGAAAACGATTAACAATACAGTAACCCAACGCTGGCCAGACTCACAATGTGAGGTCTCTGTACCCTGGTGGACCAACAAACAGAGAGGCCTTTCTCATGATCCAACTGCTTCACCAATCCCACGCCAGCATTCCTTCTGCACTTTGATTATGCAGCAAACACATGCATATTCACGTGCTAATCACGTCACCTCGGCTGGGACACCCTGTGAAGTAATTAAGATAGCAAAGGAACATGTGACCCAAGTGGACCAGGACATAGAAAGGACATAACCGTCTTGTGATTGCATAATCCTGTCAATAAAAGACTGAGGTTGGTTGTTAATCAGTGTTGATGCATCGTGTAAGTACCCGCAGGGTTTCCTGCTGTGCCCTTACTGCTCCAACGAGCACAGTATGGGTCCATCCAATGTCAAAACAATAACCCTATTAATATAAATATTCTATTTATACTAGGGAAGTGTCAAATATACTATATGTATATCAATTACACTGATTAATGAAATTAATCTTGCACTGTATTGTAGCTTTTTACTCTCTCCTATTCAGTTATATTCTAATTTAACTATTTTCCCTCTTTTTATATCCTATTTATGTCTTTTTATTTCACTTCGTACATCTGACTTCTTTTCTCAATGTCATTTCATGTCCCACGTAAAGCACTTTCAATATCTTTATTCTTGAAAAGTGCTCACATTTTATGTACATAGTGATCCTCTACAGAGTTGTGCAGAGTTGGTTAATGAACTCTAAAAAGCTCTTTGCAGAAGAAACTCCAAAAGTGGTTACTGTAGTCTTTCCTTGGTGTGCATTAAGCTCAGCTGGTCAGTCTATGCTGGTACACAATGTACCTGATAATTTAAATGTTTTGTCCAAACAACAGCTAAATTGAAAGTGTATGGGAGATGAAGAATGAAGCTGGTGGTGTCACATTGAGAGCCACGGATCTTAACTCTAACATGGGCCAAACTGCTTATTCTACTTTCTGTAACAGCAGTAACAATATGACAGCTTCAAAGAAACAGATGGGAGCTGCATTGCTATATATGACCGTGGTTTCTTTTCATATTGTCACAATTGGTGTTGTATTTCACTTTTTGTTTAACGGTTTGTGTAAAGATCTTTAGTTTTCTATAGCAGCTGCGTTGTTTTCTGCTGATCATTCAAATGATTGTCGGACAAACATCCTTCTTTTAACAAAGCACAGAGCAGGAAGGGAGGCAATTATTGGCACATGCATAGTCAAACGCAGATGACTGCTCCACTGAATCATGACTTCCTGTTGATTTATGGGTTTGGACCTGTAGACAAAACAGGTGGGGATGGTCTTTCAGGGAAGTTATAGGGTCAGCCCCAAAAAACAAACAGCTCCTTCTTCCTCAGGGATGTCCTGCTCAGCAACATGAAACAAATTCAACACAGGCACCATAATCAATTTAAAATACTATGTTTTTTCATTGAGAAGACACAATAAACACATTTTTTTTACCAACCACCACCTAAACAGTTCTGATTGAGTTGAGATATATTACTTTAATTAAGATTTTTGTTTTTGTGTGGTTGCTGGCTGGAGGTAGGGTTAAGGCCAGATCACAAAGATTGGATTTGTCCCACCTCAGTAGAAGTGTCTAAGTAAAGTACACTTTTAAGGAACTTGTAGTTACAAGAATAAATAGATACATTTATAAATACACAATAATATTTTATAGTAATATTTTAATTTATTTTTAACAATCTGAAAAATGTTGCTCCCCAATGAATGCTTTTACTTTTGATGCTTTAAGTATATATTGCTCATAACACTGTCAGCAAAAGGTCTCTTACTCTTAGTTACTCTTTATTTAATCAAAAGTGAAATCCTATTTCACTTGGTTACATCACATGTGATCAGATTTGAAATTATGTTTCATGTTAAGATGTTTTCACACGTGTAACTGAAGTGACTAAAGTTATCAAATAAATCTAGTGGAGTAAAAATTACAATATTTCCCTCTGACATGTCGTGGAGTAAAAGTACAACATAGCATGAAATGGAAACACAAGTACACACAAGCACAATTACTTGAGTACTTTCCACTATTGGCTTGTATACATGTCTAGCTATTAGATTTATATATGACATATGCTATGATATGTGTGTATTTAAATGATAAATTATAAAATATTTCACTTCTAGTTGCAGGGGGCGTTTCTTATATCTTATACACAGGGTGTTCTGGTGACATAAACGCTTTCACACTCACATTGCGGGGACTCGCCTTCCTTATGGGGACATATGCCATTCCCCATAAGGCTCATAGTTAAAATGTAGAGTAAAGGTCTGATTAGGGTTAGGGGGTGAGGATATGAGTCAATGCAATGTTCTCTGGTGACTCAAACAAGACTGTGTGTGTGTGTGTGTGTGTGTGTGTGTGTGTGTTTATGTGTGTGTATTACGCAGCAGCAGCAGGCTGGCTCAGTAGAGGGCTGGTCTTTGTCGTCATCACTGCTCATATTTAATTAATGAGGAGGCAGCGGCCACGGGGAAAACTGGCTGCTTCTGGTTTCCAGGCATAAATACAAAGCGGAGCCGGTCTGAGGGAAAAACTGCACAAAGGAAAGCGGACCTCTGAGGTTTTAAAGCTGAAGACCAAGAGAGTCAGGTAACCAGCTGCTTTACTAACACCACATTTCACACAATCAGTATTTCTCGTAACAGCGTGACGGGGATGGTGAGTGCGGTTATTTTTTTTTTTTCAATGTTTACCAGGGCTGTATCAGTACACATCGCTGGAAATACTGTGAGAACAGCTCGTTTTTCTGTAGTTATCAGCGCTGTGAGCGGCAGTAGAGACATTAAACTAAATGTCACCCAGTTGCTGGTGTTGATAAAACAGGAAAACCACACAAAAACAAGCTGTGTGTAACCACAGCGCCGGCACAATCAGATGTTACTGATGTATTGTCGGTCGCTGCGTGTTTAACGGGGGGACACGAGCTGCTCTGACTGCAACAAGGTGGATTTAAATGTTAATTTGAGAAGGTGATTTAAAAAAAAAAAAGGTTTAGGTGTTTGTTTTGTCTCCACCACATGTTGTCTCTTACAGGTGGCCAAGTCAGAGGAACTCAGTGAAGTTGTTCGCTTTGTTTCGAACTGCTGCCACTTTGGCATCACAGCTTATACGTGGCAGTAAAGGCTTTTCCTATACAGCCCAGTTTTTCCCAGCCAGGCAGCCTATATGATGACACATCAGACACTTTGATTTACAGGTCCTCCCTTCCCCCTCAGTTCTTTTTTATCTTGTCAGATGTTTGCTCAAAGTTTAATTTTGCATTTTTGCATCACTTTCATAGAAGCCACCCTTTGTAAAGTTCCAACTCATGGGTGTATTAATGATGAATAAAGCAGTGCTTTATAGTTGGTTAGGATCTATAAATAAAAGATCAAGAAAGGTCAGGATAGGTCAAGATTCTTTTTGCTGAAGTTTACGGTGTCATTGCTTTCTTGCTTTAATACTAAGGCTGCACTTGTAAATGTTAATAAGTAATTAATAAAGGGGTTTTAATCTGTCGCGTATTAAGAGATACTTGTTACCAAGTTGTTATTTTTTTATTTATTACCAGAAAATAGTGTGGTCCAAGTGATTGCTCGACCAATCCGGCTCATAATGGAGGAAAAAAGTCCTAATAATTTATAACCCCTTACATAATGAAGGATGACGTAAAAACATTTTATATTTCAAGGCCTTCAAGGACGTGTTTTTTGTTACAGAAGTATACACTTAAAAGTGAACTTTCTTTCTTTCTTTTTATTAGTTATGTTCTCATTTGACATGTCACAGCAGGATATTCACCTGTTCATTAACAATAGCTGCGTTCCACTTAGGAGAGGTTTTTCCAGCTTTGACGAGTCCAAATTAACTGCTCTGGAACCAGTCCATACTGTAGTCTCTGCACTAGGGAGCCATCCAGTGTCGGGGACAGTGGTGGAGTGTCTGTGTGTGAGTGTGGATGGTGTCCCCACTCCATCATCCCCTCTTAGGAATATCAAAGCTGGGAGAGAAGTGTGGAATGAGAGGCCTTCAGCGTGAAGCCCTCAGGCTACACTGCATTTTGTCTTTAATTATAGGGATGCAGAAATGTTTGCCAGTATGCTAATAGTCACAAGGGACTGATACAATAAATACAGGTGTTAACACAGCTGTAAAGAGCAATGTCCACACTTAAAGGACAGAGTAAAGCAGTAAAGAAGAGAGATTGGAGCTCAGGCACAGTAATTTAAGGCATTCCTGCTCAAGGCTGGACCTGGTCTTAAAAAGGCCGCCAGCAGATGCCCCGTATTGTAGATGGCCATTTCTAGGTCAGCGGTAGCCCCCTCCCACCACCTCACCGTGTGAGCCGCCTATCTACCCAAGGCTGGCCCACACATTAATCTGTGGTGGTGGTGTAAAGCACAGAGTGGTGGCATGTGGTGAGTGTATTAACCAGCCGTGAAATTACAAGCAACTATGGAGGGATGCGCAATCTGTCAGAGAGGCCACAGTGTGAAGTGATCAAACGCTACAGATCTGTCATGTATTTCAAATCTTGCACTGAAATGAGCTTTTTAATAGGTCAAGCTCAACATTATCAGATTAAATCTGAGTGAGTGAGTGAGTGAACACTGAATCTTTAGAGCTATAATAGGGAGACATCCCATTAAAAGGAAGCAATTACAGTTTAAATGTTTCCTGCATTACAATAAAGTGACACAGTCTGGCATTATTTGGCTTTTTTAATGAACAGTAAAAGCCTAAATCTGCTTGTCCTGTTTTTGGGAGGTAGAGTAATGATTTTGGGGACAACTTCACCTACTTTCAATGTGCAAGAGAGGTGAAGAGGTCAAAGCTCCAGCAGCACTTACAGTATGAAGAACACATTACAAATACAGTGCAGTAGGTTTTATAATGACGCTTGTTGCTGGAGTTTTGACACCTTTTGATGGTCCTGCTTCTTAAAGACAACATACCACCAGATTAATTATATAAATACATATTCATATTCACACGTTCATATATTTTATGATTAAGCTTTGTCAGTAACAGTGCCTGCGCATTTGTTGGAGTGCATCTTTGCCAACGTTTGTTTCATGACCAGACAAAGAAGAGACCAAAACATTTATCCAATTATATACACCCAAAGTATGAGAACAACATCACAGAGATGTGTCATGTTTGCACCTCAAGAATATAGTCAAATGAGCAGGAAACACAAGCTTAGAAAAACTAACCATAAAACAGATTTCTATCTTTAATGTTCCATTGATTCTATTTGATTAATATTCTTATACCGATATATGTACAACTTGATGCTACTGTAAATATGTATATAATATGTATTATTTGTATATTATGATATTCATTTATGTACACATGCAATAAAACCTCAAATCATGTGCTCACAGTCCAGGCCATGGACAGGAAAATATGTAATTTAGCAAAAAGTAAACAAATGCAACAAAAATAAATGCAATATTTTCCAGCAAGCAGAATCATCACATCTTTCACTGCGTCCTCCTTTTGTCAGATATGTTGTCTACATTTGTACATTTGCCACAAAGCAGCTTCCTCCTCTGACCCTCATCTCTTAACAGCTGCAGAACATAAAAGAGCAGCATTCACAGGACTGAACGTACTGATAACACCCACTAAAAAGTAACCACAATTTCTACAATCTATTCTTTAATAAACTCTGCATGTACTGTAGCAGCGCAGGAAACAGACATGTCAGCCTCAAACGAGGCCACAGATTCAGTTAACATCATGTACGACCCAACAATCACACAAAGGCCTTTTGCTGGACATTTGTGTAACATTGTAAATAAAATTTATTTTACAGCCTCCATCTTTACAGGTGATTCTTCTATTAATATCCTTGCTACATAACTAAAAAGTTGAATCAACCATGAATCACCCTTTATTTTTATTTAAAGCCCAAGAACGAGTCTATTCATGTGGATGCTGCATCGATATTTCAGGTCAGATTCTGGAAAATGCAACTAATGATTAACACCATACTATTTGCAGAGATTTAACGCAAAGCTTTCAGAGTCAGATAGCTGAAACTGGGCTTTATTTGGTACTGACAGAGATTTAATTCAGTGCAACTCTGTGGTTTAGCAGTGATGTGTTGAAGTCTTTAGTTTCCCAGAATTTTGCAATATGGATTAATTACTCACTGGCTTAATACATCAAATATCATGATGATACAACAATATAAACAGTATTATAGACTTTTTATTGTCATATTGCCATATTGCTTTTAATGGAAACGCCTGTTCCGTAAATCTGTGCCAAGCCTGACCCACATTCAGGGTTAGGGTCTTGAAGTCAGATCAGATGTCGCGAGTTGACCCGTCCAGATTGGCAGGTTTAATCCATATCTTTGTTGGAGGTCAGCGTTCAACCTGAACGCAAGACTCTGAATGACTTTGAAACAGGAACATGTAGAGATTTACAGAAATCCCTTGTATATGATCCACACACATCTTCTCTTGCAGAGATGTTGATCATGTGAGTCCTTTAGCTGAGCTGGCAAGATTGACAACTTACTTAACGACAGTTACTCAGAAGTAGGGATCGACCGATATGGATTTTTCAGGGCCGATACCGATACCGATTATTAATAACCAAGCGAAACCGATAGCCGATATGTAGAACCGATATTTATTTGCAGTAATAAATGTAAAAAATGGCCTTAACTTTTTGTAAAGTTAAGGCCATTGGTGGCTGGAACCTTGGCTCACTACATTCATTTTATAGATTTAATAGTTACTTTTCAGATTAAAATTGTACATAAAACAGCATAATGAGTAAATAAAGACACAACTTTCAGTTTTTCAATTATAGTTCCTTATGTATTATTATATTTATTTATTTATTTGAGAAATTAAGTCATATTGAATCTCAGAACATTAAATGTACACTCTTGTGCTTAGAACTGTATGTCATATTACATAAATAAGAATAAGGCACTTGGCAATTGTAAATGCAAACAATAAAGGCTACTTTCACACGTGAGTTGTAGACGCGACGGTAAATGGATTGATTGAAAAAACTCGACGTGTGCTCGCTGCTTGACTCATTGAAATGGCCCATCATTTCCTGGACTTTACGAGTGACCGGCAAACAGACGAATATTTAACATCTATTCTGTGTGATCATAGTGTAGTGAGAGCATGAGCGCTGAGGGAGAGGCAACTGAAAACAAACAAGGACACGTTAGCGTGTGGTGTTAAACTTATAGGATATAATCACCTCGGGTGTTGTTTATTGATAAACCGGGAGCCGCCCCACGGACTGAGACACGTTAGAGGATTAATTATTCCCACAAAGTAATGATAACCATAAGGGTCTCCTATTATTATTGTGCGTCTGGCCCCAGCTCTAAAGCGGTCGCGGCAATTATAATGTAGCGGTGGGCCATCATTAAATAGCCTACCCCGTGTTGAAGTTGTGAAAAGTTTAATCTCAAGAGCCAAACTGCAGGTTTTCTCCTTATACTTGCTACAGGCAGTGGCACTGCATGTAGAAGCTTCTGTGTTGATTGATTGGCTACTTGACACAAGTGAGACAGCCAATCAGTGAGGGCTGTGGGCGGGACATTGTTACACAGCCAAGAGAGTGGTGACTTCAGGCAGAGACGGCTGCATCAGAGCCAAAGGAGCGCGTTTTAAAATACATTAATTAATTTTATCGGTTATCGGTGGAAAAAAATGCCGATGATCGCATAAATGCAGAATATCGGCCGATATTATCGGCCAGGCCGATAATTGGTCGATCCCTACTCAGAAGTAACCACAGGAATTTGTATTTGTATTGTAGCACATACTGTATGCACTTGTTGAGTTCTGCCCAATCAGATGACGTCATATAATTAAAGATAAACCTGTTGTCACACAAGTATGTGTTTGATATTCAGATCCATTGAATTCTCTCTGCTGTGATCTCAACCAGCGAGGGAAACTGTATTTTCCACATAGCACCATATGTACTGCCCTCTGTCCAGTGTTGCTGTGGTAACAAACTAGTGTGTATGTGTACATTGCGTAACACCAGGATATCATTGTCTTAGAATTTGATATTCTTTCAAAATTTCTTTTTTTTTTAAAGAACCATTACGCACTCAAAACTCTCAGAAAACATTTATAACGATCTACATCTTCCATGGAAAAACCAACTGTTGGTGTTTTGTAAATCCCTCTATTGGGTTAACGAGTGTTTTCTGAATAGACTCCCACTGTATCTTTCTCACACACACACACACACACACACACACACACACACACACACACACAGCTGTCCATACATTCACAGCAAGCAGCCTTGTGTACTAGAAAAACAAGGTCGCTTGTGTTTTGTGTTGAATCTTAGTGTCCCTGAGCAATCTCAACATAATTAGAGGAATCAAATTTTTGTTTGTGTATAGTCTATTTTCTGACACAAATAACAGGGTTGTGTCAGGATTTCTAATTTGGGCTTATGTTTAATAAACAGTGTCATGCGACATAATACACAGTAGGTTGAAAGAATAATATAATCATGTCATGGGGGGAAAAAAATCATTGAAGTTAATCTGTTACAAATACAGCTGTAAATGTGGGTTATATTAGAGAGGATGCTGGTGATTAATTAGCTCTAAAAGGGATCAAGATTGCACAACAAATTATCTTGTGCTCACATGATATGGACTTTGTTTGCACAAGATAAATTCTTGCACTCACGAGATGGATCCAATATCACGCTTGCACAATTATTATCATGTAGATAACATATTACACATGTAGGCGTGCTAGGTAGTTCGCTGGATTTCCATTGGTGATAAAAAGCTTGATATCTTGTGCAGACAGCGCAATTTTTCACTGCTGTTCCATATATCATTAATATTTAATTATAATGATTTATTATAGTATAATAAAGTGTTGATAACATTTGTCAGTCTGTGACGCTAAAAAGTGGGAAGGAGAGTGATACCGAAGTGCCACGCAGTCAAGCATAAGTTAACTACTTCAAAGTATTTTTTTTTCATGGTATGTTCTGTCATTTATCACGAAAAATTCAAATCTTTTTACTCAATTCTGTCTTCCACTGTGTGAGCTGTGTCTGTCGCTTGCTGACTCAGTGTTATAAATGGTGCCATTTTTAATTTGGTCTCCTTCTTTTGTTCGTCCTCAGACTCAATCGAAGAGGAGCTTGGACGGCATGCAAAGTTGTGAAATTTCCTCAGACAGCACTGATGATCCTCTTAGTAGCAGCCTACGCACTCATCGGCAGCCTCGAATAGTAGTGATTGGTGCTGGCTTGGCCGGCCTTGCTGCAACTAAAATCCTACTGAAAAACGGCTTCACGGATGTCACTGTCCTAGAGGCATCAGACCACGTTGGCGGGAGAGTTCAAAGTGTTCAGCACGGTGAGAGGATGTCTCTTTGTTTACCTTAAAACAAATTTCTTAACAACACAACTGTCTATACATTAATTCATTATTTTTCAAGTGGAATTATGAAATCCTGTTCCTAATCCCATTTCTTTTAAGTAACAGTTCAAATTCTTTTGTTCAGTCAGATTGACATAAGCCACAAGTTGACTGCTGATATGTGAACAAAGAAACTTGTGATACAATAGGTGCCATGCTGCAGAAACACTATTATCTAATCTCTAAGAGGCCTCTTTAATATCAAAGCACAGTACATCTTGTAACTACTCAGAAAAAAAGGTCCAATCAGCCAGCCATATAATCAACTTTGTTTCCATAAATAACTGGAATTAATACACTTATCAGATGCGTGTCTAGCTCCAAGAGAAATAATTGTGCTTTTCGCTTAATCTGCTTGAGCGTCACTGGTAGATTTTCCCCAACAAAGTCGACTGATCGTCAGGTCTGAACACCAGAGGAAGTTGCCTGACACTGATTTTATGATGAATTCTTTCAACTGGCAAGAACAAACAACTAGGAAACAGCATCTGCATATGGTGCTGATACATAACACACATAAAAGAGGTCAAATCAAATGTAAAAAAAAAACAAAAAAACACTCATACTGCACTGTTAAATATAAACCCATATGTCACGCACATGGATAATTGTGTTTCTTATGTAAATGTATGTGTTTAGACGTTACATAACGATAGAAGCGCTTTAGCCTGTTATATAAATGAATGTAAAAAATATACAGTGTGTGAGGACGTCATCCTCAGGAAAAAATATTATTTAAATTAATGTTACTCCAGTGGGCTTCAGCCAGTGCTGAATGGTAATTGAATTGACCTCCTTCTAGAACCGTCCAGTTATCTAACTCTCAAGTGTGGTTGTGTCTTAACATGCAGACGTATACACATGTTGAGTTCTGTTACATTCGGGCAAGCACAGAAACAGAGGCATGCTTGAGGCAGAGCTAGTGCAAAGTTCAAGGAACAAAATCCAAAGAAGCATGTAGAATCTAAAACCCAAAAAACCCAAAAGAAAACACTGATGATGCAAAATGTGCATGGTACAATGACAAACTGACAAGAGAACAAAGAAAGACAAGGACTGAATACACAAATCGGTGCAAACTAATCAGGGTAGAACAGACAATCAAAACTGGTGAGGAAGTTACAGACAAGAGGTGAGGGGAGAATTACAACTCTAAACACAAAAACCAAAACCATGACATGTTAAAAGAGATTTTTTTTTAAACTCAAACTGATCTGTGTTGCTATTTTTCAATTTCTAGGAAAAGCAACTTTGGAACTTGGAGCCACCTGGATCCATGGTGCCAATGGGAACCCAGTGTACCACCTGGCAGAGGACAACGGGCTGCTGGAGCACACCACAGACGGGGAGAAGAGCGAGGGACGCATCAGCCTGTACACCAAGAACGGTGTGGCTCATTACCAGACCAATGCTGGGAAGAGGATCCCCAAGGACCTGGTGGAGGAGTTCAGTGACCTCTACAACGAGGTGAGGGGACACGTGAATTAACACTGAATGAATGAACAAGAACATAGAAATAGCCCAACCTACGTATGTAAGTTATCAGTGATAACCTCCTAACAAACTGCACTGCAGCAAAATCTTGTTCAAACCAAGAAAACATTATTTTAAATTCTAGCTGACATCCTAAAGTTTCCACAAATACAAAATATGTTGATAATTTGGGGAAATTTTTATGAAATGATGCACAAAGACAAAAAAACCCCATAGAGACATGAGTTTGAATATAACACTGTGTATAAACGTCATTCAGCTTCAACAGGCTGATAGAGAATATATAAGATTCTATCACACAGTGCAGATTCAGATGATTTTAAAGGTACTTGAGTGGAAATTAAAATGAGAAATCTTGATGTTAATATGTACAGAACATCCATGACTACATTATTAAATATATCTTTCAGCTGTCAGCCAATAAAATGTCCATCAAAGCATGCTGAATTTAACAAGGAATAGCCATTTCCGTTAGTCCAGTTCCTCGCTCTCTGCTCCTGATCGAGCACAATTATTACAGCGTAAGTAGGTCAAGTCTGGAAAAGCAGTTACGGAGGGAAAGTATAGAAAACATTTTGTTTCCATTAACCTTTGCACATCTGTGTCTTTTAACCTCTGGGTGCACGCTCTGTCTCTCTGATAAATATCCTTTAAAGACTCCACACTCTAACACCGTCAGAGGCACAGAGGAAGTTTCATCATCCTAAAGACGGGAGAAATTCTTGTTTCTGCTACATTTAGTAGCAATGCCAGTCATCTACCTCCAGTGTCCTTTGTATGTTGAATTGTGAAGCTCACTGTATAACGTGTAAAGCCTCCGAGCTGCCATCCTCAGGATGTGGGTTTCAATAGGTTGTGTAATGAAAAGAGAGAGAGGGGGAAAAAAATGAGGCCACGCTTCAGGGTCACATCACCTTTCTCACTCTGTGCGATGACTAACACGCCTCAGGGTGATGAGGATCACGTTTTCTCTCGTTTCCCGTTCACATTGTTGATCTCCATGGTAAGCATCGTTGAGAGATGATCCATTGTCTTCATCTTTGCTTTGATATTATAGAGGCTTAATGCTGTTCTGAGTCAGTGCTTTTAGGGTTTGTTTTTAGTCCAGCTTCAATAACTTGAACACAGTCAGTCCACATTCCTACTGTTCGATACATGTTGTCACATCACCGGTGTTGTTTTCACCTGCTGCTCTATTATTACATGTGTTGTCAAGAAAGACAATGTTAAATAAACCCAACAAAGCATTTCTGTAGTGTCCGTCCTGTCAGTGAAGTTTTTTTTTCTGTTTTCCATCTGTCATCAAGTTGCACCTGACTGCATTTCTTTTTTTTTTTATGTTTTGTTTGCTTAATTGTGTTGTCATTCATCCATCATACCACGGTTTGCATTTGTACTGACCTCATCGTCCCTGAACCGATCTTTTTCTTCCCTCTTTCATCCTCCTCTGGTTTCTTCACATCCTTCCTCATTCCTCTAACCCTCTGTGTCTGACCTTTCGCCCTCCTTTAGGTGTATGAGCTGACTCAGGAGTTCTTCCAGAATGGGAAGCCAGTTTGTGCTGAAAGCCAGAACAGCGTTGGCGTCTTTACACGGGACGTGGTGCGCAAGAAGATCATGTTGGATCCTGATGATTCTGAGAGCACCAAGAAGCTCAAACTGTCCATGCTTCAACAATACCTCAAGGTGTGTGTGTGTTCTCAATATCCATGTCTACCTGTGAGTGAGTGTCACGTCCTGGCTTTTTCTCTTCATTTTCCTCTCAATATACAGTACGTTTGTGAATTTGGAGGCACTTCTGCCGTAACATTCATTCCACAATTTTAAGGACTAATTCACTGCTGGTGTGAAGCTGAGGCTCTGAGCCAATACAGACTGATAGTCAATGAAAAGTATTTATGACTCATCAAGTCAGAAATATAGAATATGTTGTGAAAACAAGTTGGTTTACAAACCTTTAAATCCCTTGGAATGAGACAGCAGATCTTGGTTTAATTTGTATCCCTGCTGGTACTAATAGCTAGGCTTAATAAGACAATAATTAGCTATTAATTACAAAAAGAGTGCTAATAAGATCAGACCTGCCCAAACACAATCTGTGTAATTCAGCTTTGGAGAGAAAATGTTCAGTAATGAAAGGGATACAATTTATGATTAACATTAATTTATCATGTGAATAAAATGTCAGAAAATAGAGAAAAATGTTTGGCACAAAGAGTCTGATGTGTTCGCATCATGTTTTGTCCAACCAACAGTCCAAAATTAAAACATATAAAGAGAGAAAAGCAAAGTTGCAACCAACTAATATTTGGTTGATAAACAACAAGAGGAATAGTAGATAGATAGATGTGTCTATTCTCTTTCTGGGAGGAAGTTAGATGAGAAAAATAACACAGGCCTCATGTCTGTGTAATAAATAAATAATAAATACAGCTACAGCCAGCAGCCAATTAGCCTAGCTTAGCACAAAGACTGGAAACAGGGGGAAACAGCTAGCCTAGCTCTGTCCGATGGTTACAAAATCCACATACCAGCACCTCGAAATATCACTGATTAACACGTTACAGCTGGTTTATTTAATCTGTAGAAAAACTGAAGTGCAAGTGTTGCTGGTTAGCCGGAAGCTGCTCAGTGAGAAAGCAATTAAACACATTTCCTAAATTATCCCAAAAAGTATTGCTTTTAAGGGTTAATCTATAATGAATTATGAATTTTCTGTTGATTGGCGAATTAACAGATCATCAAATCGTTTTCATGCATGCAGTAAAGTAAAATAAAAACATCCGAGAGCTAAAAATAGATTTTTGTAGGCTGCAGCCATTTAATATATTCATCTGAGTGCTGTATTAGTGCTATATTCATTTGTGCGCTCCACCATATGCTCCCGCCCACACACACACACACACACACACACACATACACACAAAGACGCAGGAAACAGAACATGTTGTGAAATGCAGCAGTGAAGAGTCACCAGGTAACCTCTACCATGCTGGCTCACTATCTAATGAGGCAGAAGCAGTAACATATTTTTGCTTTTCAATAAGACACCACCAGTAGGTGTCCTCTGAATAAAACATATGTGTTCCCAGCATGTTTAAACCAGTTTAATCATGCCGATTTGTTCCAAGTTGAAGCTGTACACATGAGATGTTGGCATATTTACAGTATGAATTTAATGGGTGTGGGGAGTTGGTTCAAAATGCCAGATTTGAGATTTGCCTTCCAGTGTATGAGGCAGCAGATATGAGGCGGAAATATGACCGACACTGTGTTGATTCTCCTGTTTCAGGTGGAGAGCTGTGAAAGCAGCTCTCCCAGTATGGATGAGGTATCTCTGAGTGAGTTTGGCGAGTGGACGGAGATCCCTGGTGCACATTACGTCATTCCTGAAGGTTTCATGAAGATCGTGCAGCTCCTGGCCCAGGACATCCCCTCCCGCACCATCTGCCTTAGCAAACCGGTCCGCTGCATCCACTGGAACTACTCAGCCCAGCATCAGGAGGGGAACGCCAAGGGCAGCGACAACAACCACAACGAAAACAACCCTCCGATCTTGGGTCACCCCATTTACGTGGAGTGCGAGGACGAGGAGTGGATCACAGCCGACCACGTGATCGTGACAGCATCTCTGGGCGTCCTGAAGCAGAACCACGAGGTCATGTTCTCCCCATCTCTGCCTGAGGACAAAGTGCTCGCCATCGAGAAGCTGGGCATCAGCACCACCGATAAGATATTCTTAGAGTTCGAGGAGCCCTTCTGGAGCCCGGAGTGCAACAGCATCCAGTTTGTGTGGGAGGATGAGGCTCAGCTCGAACAGCTGGTCTACCCCGAGGAGCTCTGGTACAAGAAGATCTGCAGCTTCGACGTCCTCTACCCGCCCGAGCGATACGGCTACATGCTGAGCGGCTGGATCTGTGGGCAGGAGGCGCTTTACATGGAGCGCTGCGATGACGAAACAGTGGCTGAGACCTGCACTGAGCTGCTGAGGCACTTTACAGGTCAGGAAGCACACACACAAGAAAACAGAGCTGGTGCATTATGAGTATATGTTACCCATTCATCATGTTCACACCACAGAAGCTTTTGTGGATTTTCTCAGAATCCACTACACATGATCTCATGCTGTAATTTGTGGCTCATTAATCCCAATTTTAGATACTTCTCTGCCTGTTTTATTAAATAATTATCTAATCAAGGTTGAGATATTCTTTATAAAACATAGCGCCTTAATTCTGATACTTCCAGCTCTCCTCCAGTTGAGCTTACGCAAAGAGTCAGTAATCTAAAACTAACAGAATAGCCTTGGAAGACTGAGACTGTCAGCTCAGTGACTCATACTAACCATGACTCGGGTTGGGTCATTCGTTAAGCTCGGCTGTGACGTGAGTTGCTTTGTGTTTTTTTTTTTTTTTCATGAAAAAAGGTTGACAGATAATACAGCTGACTGACTCAGGTGTTGGTTTTTGTTTCCAGTGGGCAGCAGCTAACTGGTGTCAACGCTGCAAAAGAACAAAAGCAGTGAGCAGAAAGATTGATGATTGAGCTGTTAGATAAAGTCAAGAGGCCTTTAGCTGAACTGACAATCCTTTCTTTTTTTTTTCTTGTGACATGAACACACAAGTAAACGGCATGTGCAGTTTGCTTCAGAAAGGCTTTTCTATTCAGCTGTTGCTGCTGCTAGTTATCTAAAACACACCACTTCTTGCACAACGGAGGAATCTCTCCCATAAAAAAAAAAAAGAGGACGTAGCTGCTTCATGTGAATGCAACACTGTGTAAAAGGTTTCATGTTTGTACGGGTTGACTCATTGTCCCTGGACGACGGATTAGGGATGAGCAGATAGAGATGACTCAGATTATTACTCTCGAAATGATTGCAGAAATTCTACAGGAAATAGGTCGCAGTGTGAGCGCAGTGACAGTAACTGTCACTTCATGATGAGGTCAGCGGACTTCCTATAGATCCACACACACACACACACGTTCATTTAGGTCAACGTGGTTTAATCCCCTCAGCTGTTGCTTAATTACATATAGACTCACTGGTGCCACTCTGCTCCCAGAAGGTCACAAGTTGATTAGTGTTAGCAGATTGGACGCCTCAGTGAAAGGCCTCAGCTCACAGCTGTCATATTCTTAGTTTGAACTTTAATTCTGTAATGTACTGGTTTGTCATTAAGTTTCTGTCATCTGTAACGACTCCCTCTCTGTCCATAATGTCCACAGGGAACCCTGACATTCCAAAGCCCTGGCGTATCCTGCGCTCCTCGTGGGGCAGTAACCCCTTCATCCGAGGCTCCTACTCCTTCACCAGGGTGGGATCAAGCGGTGAGGACTGTGAGAGGCTGGCCATGTCGCTGCCTTACGCCGACAGCTCCAAGGCTCCGGTAAGGCAATCACAAAACAATACAGGGGGGTGGACTACTCTGGTATATAATCCAGTTCAACAGCCAAGTTTTTTTTTGTTGTTGTTGCATATTTCTGTTATTTTGTTGAGCACACTGTATCAGAATCAGGTTTGTTGCTAAGTAGGTTTTCACATACAAGGAATTTACCTCAATATCTGGTGCATTAGAATAATATAGTAGGAGAAAAGAAAGAAAAATCTAAAAAATTAAAAAAACAGTGTTTAGTGCAGTTGATGTATGAGAACACTGTGAGCTCTTTTATGTCAAATTAAGATCGATAGCACAAACGCTTGGCCCAGCGAATAGAAATAAATCCTAAAACTGAAACTCATGACTAACATATTGCGTAACACTATATTTCATCTTCAAGTCTGCAATTTACTAATAATTTCCAAGGTACGTTTTCTGAAAAGAACTATGTAATTTGGTGCTAACTTTGTCCTGAGACAGTCGAGTTGAGCTAGATTTTCGGAGGAGCTACTCCACGAACTGTGTGCCTGTAGCCAAATGCACATTTTTGCATATTCAGCTGAGCGGTTGTGACCCGACTTACTTATTTCTAAAAACCTTTTAATTCATTTAGTTACATACCAGCTCCTTTTATATAAAATTACAGGAACCAAAGGGACCTGTAAAATAGTTATAAAATATTATATATTTTTAAAAATAATGCTTTGATACAATATTCATTGTTTGTAGAAAACCTGAGATGTAACTACCTTTACAACAGTGTTTACACTGTGCACATTTGGTTGTTTACAATCCCTGCACGCACTCTGAAAGCCTCCGGCTAATGCGGTGGTGTCATCACTACCATGTCGCATCCCAGCACATGCCGAGAGAGTACAGCTGGTGTCAGGGAAGTAATGAAGGCTGATTCTTGGCCAGAAGTCTAGACCATGAAACCTGATGCTTTCTGGGTGAAGGGGGTAAAAAAGGCTATAAGAGGGGGGGTTGGTTTGTATGCTCACTTGACACTGCTCAAGGAACGGCATGACCCTTCCACTGAAGTCCTGTCAAGCTGAGGAAAGTTACTGTAGCCTTCTAGATATAGAGCACACTAACAAGGAAATCAGTGAAGGGAAAAGAAAATAAGTGTGCAGAGAGGCCAAAAATATGTCAAGATGACATTGATGGATCTCATTTTGAATCTGGTTTTCTTCTCTAAAAAATCATTCTTCCCTCTCTGCTTATTTTCCCTTTTCTCCCCCGTCCCTCCTCCTTCCTCAGCCTCTACAGGTCCTGTTTGCTGGAGAGGCCACCCACAGAAAATACTATTCCACTACCCATGGTGCTTTGCTGTCAGGACAGAGAGAGGCCACTCGTCTCATAGAGATGTACCAGGACTTGCACAGAGCTGAAACCACAAAGCCTAATATGTAAAATAAAATGAACCTCTGACTAGTGAAAAAAAAACACGTATAAAACTGTTGAGTTTTAAGCTTTTTATCTTGATGATTAAGTTATACTTAAAAGCATAGCTCGGGCATTATTACATTGATAACAAATGAGTATTGTTTCTATTGTACTGTAGATTCGAATCAAGCTAAATTTTATTTGAGATGTACTGTTCAAAAGTTGCCAATGGTGCTGTCATTTATTGTCTTTATCATTCTGTCATTATGTTTTTTTAATCAGTAATTTAATGTCTATAATAACAGCATCTGTAATTTAACTTGTTTTTGTAAGTGCCTTCTGTACGTAACATTATGTTATTTCAAAAATAATGAATAAGAATTTTAACAAAATAAAAGTTCTATCGTCATCCAACAAGAGCAGTCTGTCCTTTTTATTCATAAAATATCGGACACACTAGCAGTTGCCATCAGATATCTTCCCTTTATCCACGTCTGTCCCCATGAACATTTTCCAGGAAAAGTACAACCACAGGGAAGAGCTGTTTCCATACTATCACCATTTTGGTATCCTTTTAAATCAATGAGAGCACAGCGCGATGTCAGTGCACATGGAAAGAAAAGAAAAGGCTCCAAAGCAATAATGCTGTGCCAAAGTGACAGATGGTGTTAGAACAGACCTCAACCCAGTCCTCACTTCTGTTAGACAACAGTGTTAATCCTCTTCTCCAGTCACAAACACGATCAGAGGCTGGAAAGAACTGGGAAAGTTTTAATTAGCAACAGAAAACAGAGGACTTAGTTTTAAAAAATCCTCCCCACTTATTTCACAGTTTTACGGTTGTAAGAAACTGGGGTGATCACAATCACATCAGGGGGAATAAAGAGGAAACATTACATATTGCATATTACATTTTATACTTTTAGTGACTTCGATTATATTTTTCATGTCTGTGGCAAAATAATGAAAAAAAACTTTGAATTTTCCTAAAATGTCCTAGATTTTCTGACATTTTCCATATTAAATGAGCATGTTTTGCTCTCCCTGTCTCTGTAGAGTCTACACAAAGAATGAAATCATCTTCTCCCCTCACTTGACAAATCACTCCATGTCATGAAACTGATTAACGGTGTACTCAAGGGTCTTATTGCACTCCACAAGTTGGAGGACTTGCAATAGATAGACAGGAACTTAAAAAAAAAATGATGAGAGAATATCAAAAGATTTCTAATCCTCAGTTAGGTTACGTTCTTAAGTTCAGTGTGTTTTACCAGTTTAGACAATATGGCAGAAATATAATATGCATAACTATGTTAGAATAAGAACTGTTCTGTTTTTGTTTGCTTAGAAAGAGGCTTTAATAATAGATGCAGCAGGTCCTCTTCCAGGGAGTGGACGTGTTTAAGTGCTGTACTCTTTGTACAGTAGCACAGAACAAACAAACTGAACACTGCCTCTAGATAGGCCTTTTGTGTTTTTCACACACTTCTGCAAAAGGAGAGGGTTACGGGATGGAGGGTTGCAATTTGAAAATACATCGCTAGATGCCACTAAACCTACACACTGGATTTTTAAGTACTCGAGTAAATGTACTGTTTTTCTTTCTGCCTTTCCTGACATTTTTAAAGTCACTGACATTTTCACTACAACCAAGAGAACACGAAGTCATTAAAAGTAGCAAATCTTTGAGGACTGTGAGTATCACCTTATGTGAAATATGTGACCTCGTGGGAAACAGCTCAAGTGTAGTCTGATGACCAAATAATTTCCAAAGACAGAGCTGGGACTTTTTCTGGATCTCAACTTGTTGCCAGCTGTAAGTATGATGGAGCATCAGATGGTAACTTGGTGGACGAGAACAGAAAGACCAAAGTTCCTCTGTGACATGCATCCAAAAATTGGACACGCTGATATGTAGAGACAGTGCCAAGACCATTTTTTTTCTCTCATTTTAGTTGAAAAATATCAACTGATAACAACCAGTGTTATAAAATATGTTTTATAATTATATGTTTGAAATGCCTCTGCACACTTGTGGTTCACACTTTTTACCTGATTAGACCTTTTCTCAGGTATGTAGCAGACGGTGTCTGATTGAAATCGCCGTCATCTGTTAATGTACATCCCCATCATCCATCAGTCAAACAAAAAGAAGACTGAAATCCTCCCTGGACACTGATTCTATGCAGGTTTTGAGTGTGTAGCGTGTAAAAATACAAAATGTGATAGCTTTAGCGTCGACATTTAACTGCCAAAATATAAATATAAAACATACAACTTACATTTGTAAATTGTTCTTCACAGCAACCGTTTTAGCTCCAGGAGCTTCCTCGGCCACCATTTTCACAATGCTGGTGGTCCCTTCCCTTCTGCTACGTAGCCAAAATGACCACTGTTGAGCGCGAGAACTTTTTGACCGTTGCAGCATCCGGGTACTCACTACACTGTATTTTGCCATAACTGACATTGTGAATGCAGTAATGTACTCAAAATAACAAGTACAAGTATGGAAGTATGCGAATTAAGAAACAGCATGAGAAAAACAATATGCTGTCTATTTCTGAAGTTTAATGGGCTTTAACATGTCACCCTTTGATTGACGTCCAACATCAATATGTGTTGGTATAAATATATATTGATCTTTTTGTATACTAACCACTAAAACAATGTGTGTAGGATGCTGTAGATGTAGAAAAGTGAACCTGTGAGTCCGCTGCAGATCACAATGAAACAGAGTTCATCAGTGATATGAACTTTGATTGAAGTTAATAAGAGATGTAACAAATGTTCTCATTATTAGGACATCATGCTTGGTAGAATCATACACTGGTGTATTAATGACAGGTGGATTCCACTTGATTCCCTCCGGGAAGTCCGGCTATTGTGAGCGCAGGTTTACTGTCACTGTTACTGGGGCACTTATTGAAACTGAGCCATTGTTACTGTTATTAAGTCCATCTGAGTCTTTCCTGATCATGTGACAAGATGTCTGGTTGAAACTCCACCCAGCTTCAACAAGAAGAGGCGAGCAGAGGTCTAAATAACCAACCAGTGGAAACACCTGTGTGAGTTTCCGGGACCTTTGAGAAAACGGGTCAAGACGATGTTACTCTTTCTTCATGTCAACCATGTCAAGAGTTGTAAATTATAAAAGCAATTCAATATAGACAATGGTGCTATCTACTAGTTTTTGGTTATGACTGAGAATCAGAGACAAAAAATATCTGAATTTACAAATAAATTTAATTAATTAACACGGTTTATATAAAAGGTTTTACTCGATCAAGTCTATTATGATTTACAGTAACTGCTCTCTGGAGTCTTGTTGTGGCCAAACACTGCTAATCCACTGTCAGATGTAACATGAGCTTCGTCATCTCAAAGTGTAAAAGGGCACAGAAACAGGAGAACATGCCAACAAGTTTATCCCATAACCAGACAGAGCTCGTGTCACATTTCATGGCAGAACAAAAATATTATATAATAGATTGGAAAGATTTGATGATTTACTTTTGATGGTTTCCCCCACGAGCTCCGAGTAGAGACATGAACACAGCTGTGAAGTGTCGTCTTTACCAGGTAGTTTCCCAACTTTGTCTGCCATTTGGTGCTGGGTGTTGTTATCTTATAGCGGCACTATCAGATTTCTTTGCTAAGAACATCTGTGTCAAGCTGTCACATAAAAAGAAGGGGTTGTACAGTATTTAGGAGCCTTTGAACCAAAACAATGAGCTACAAGAGGCCAAGAAATCTGCATAGAGCTACAGACTGTCTGTCATAGCGTCACTGTGCGCAAGCCTTTTCAAAATACACCTTAACATTTGAGAGAGATATTTATTGGAGCTGTAAAACGTGATTTTTCATTGAGAAATGTTGTGAAATAAAACTGGCTGGAAGGATTTATGTGAATTGTGATTGTGTGTACAAGGCTTTAAAACTGGGACCTTGTTTTCTGTGGGCAGTGTACTCACCCTCCTCTTTCATTCAGACAGTTGGAAAGCAGAGAGGGAAACACAGGGACAAAATTCTGGCAGGAATCCTGGTCCAACAGGGGAACACGAGAGGCTCCAGAGGGTTTAACCATTCAACTACAGCTATCACCAGAAGGTACAGTCATCTGTTGTTTCACTGTTCTGGTGATCTAACAGATAGATCATTGCATACTGTAAGTGTTTTAAAGTATTTATTTTTAAAACCGTAATTAAGAAAAATATAAATCAGGGCTTGATGGTGCTTTCGGATGTGCCTTGTCAAAAAGTTTCAGAGTTTAGCAATAGAAAAATGACTCGAGTGAAGTCTGTACATTATCCAGAGTAAAAAGGCATGTTGACTTTTGGCGTGTCATTCTTTAATTCTGTGAGCGCCACAGATAAAATTTGGGATATTTATTCATCTATAGTTCACAGATATTTATTTTTTGAACAGATATTTAAAAATCTGTCCAAATAAAACCCAAGCTAGCTCCACATCCTCATAGGTAGAAAAGATGAAAAATATGATATCGCAGTATGAGTGACATGAGGACATGAAGACATGAAGTTGTTGCACCCTCAAAATGAACTGCCAAAAACCACGTCCATCTTCGTTTTAGCAACTTTTAATAAAAGAAAAACTGTCCACGGTTCAACACAAGCACACTTTTTTGTTTTCAGCCTGTATATTCAACAACGTACTTCACTCGTCCTCTTAAAGAGACAATATTATTTCTAAAGAATAAGTACGAACATTTCCAATCGTCAAATTATGCTGACATTCAGGTAAATAATATTTTAACCTAAATAATAATAATTAACTGTAACACATATAAAGCAAATTACTTCCACTGGACACTGATATTCTAGAATTAACAAATATGAAATTACTGTTCCAGTGTGCCACAAAGTTATGCACAGTACACCGAATGAGTTTGTGCCAAAACCAACAACCAGCACTGAGCCTGTTGCAGTAAGTCAGCGACGGCGTATTGCATCACTGCATTGTATTATTTTGGCACAGCATCTTTTCCTTTTATTCTGAACACTCAATGTTGCTGCCACAAACAAAACAAAGAGAATACCGAGAAGTAAGGATTGGTACACTACAGAGGTCATACAGAGTTGTAGTTGTTAGCAACTACAAGTTCTGATTTTAATCATTTTAAGATATAGGTTCACAGTAATTCTGTGCAGTATGTCTTTAACATTAATGTCAACATTATTTTTAGTTTGTTTACCTGAAATGAATAACGTAAAGCTGCATTAATCAATATCTGGCCACCAGGGGGCAGACCAACTGCAAAACAAGCCACAAAGCCATTTAACGTACACGTTAAACATGCTAGCAAATGAAGTCTAACTAATAAATCCACCATTTTAAACCCATTTGAGTAACATTACAGTACATTTAGTCATTTAGCAGACGCTTTTATCCAAAGCGACTTACAGAAAAGGGAACAATCAAGGTATAGTGCGATAAGAAGCGTTAGTGCAGCAATAAGTGCTAGTGATGATTCTTAAAGGTGTAGAATTGTTGTGTAGTGCTAGGAGAGAAGGTACTCTCTGAAGAGCTGGGTCTTCAGGAGTTTTTTTAAATGTAGAGAGGGACGCCCCTGCTCTGGTAGGAACTGGTAGTGCGTTCCACCAACGGGGAACAACAAACGAGAAGAGTTTGGATTGCCTTGAACGAACGGGTGGCAGAGCCAGGCGTCGTTCATTGGAGGAGCGCAACGGTCATGAGGTAGCATATGTCTGTATAAGGGCATTCAGAAGTCTAGTCTTGAGATGACGACAGCTTGTGTCAGGAGTTGAGTAGCATGTTGAGTTAAGTAAGGTCTGATTTTTGTGATGTTGTAAAGTGTAAAGCGGCATGACCGGGCAACTGAGGCGACATGATTAGAAAAGGTTAGTTGGTCATCAATCATAACCCCTAAATTTCTCACCACCTTGGTGGGGGCGAGACATAGGGAATCAGTTTTGATGTTGATGTTGTGGTGTATAGTAGGTTTGGCTGGGAGGACCAGCAGTTCAGTTTTTGAGAGGTTCAGCTGGAGGCGATGTCAGAGAGGCAATTAGAGAGCGGTTTTTGTAATGGTTGATGAAAACTGCTGGGAAGATACAACACACCTTTTTCACAACAAACATTAGCAGGAAAGGAGAGGTGAGGTGTAAAAACAACTGTTTCGTTTCACCTGGGGGTAATCAGAGGAAGGGTTTGTCGAGTCAAATCCTTCCTCTGGTAGGGGCGAGACATAGGGAATCAGTTTTGATGTTGATGTTGTGGTGTATAGTAGGTTTGGCTGGGAGGACCAGCAGTTCAGTTTTTGTGAGGTTCAGCTGGAGGCGATGTCAGAGAGGCAATTAGAGAGCGGTTTTTGTAATGGTTGATGAAAACTGCTGGGAAGATACAACACACCTTTTTCACAACAAACATTAGCGGGAAAGGAGAGGTGAGGTGTAAAAACAACTGTTTCGTTTCACCCGGGGGTAATCAGAGGAAGGGTTTGTCGAGTCACGCGGTCTACGTTACAATATGTGTACCTGTATACAGTGTATGGTCAGGGCCATAGCCACAAACACTGAGGTCATGAGTCCAATCTCCAATAAATACAATAACAATAAATAAACAATAAATAAAATGTTACTGCCAACACACAGATGGAAATTTTAACTTCTCCCTATTTTCTTTTTCTTTTTCTCTTCAATGTGCGGCAGCCATTCAGGGTTGGAAATAATACATTTTAAATTTAGTAGTTGCCAATGCAACCAAAAATAGCATGCTTAATACAAGGGAAGAAAGAAGTGCTGGAAAATGTTTGGCTTGGAAAATTACAAGCTGACTTATTTCTTTGCAAAAAAATTACTGACATGTTCCACAGATTGAAGAACGTTTGTTGACATCTTAATGTCCTTTAAAAAATAAGAAATACTGAGCTAACTAAAAAGAGGTATTTCAATGATTCAGTGAATAATGGTGATGAATGAGGTATCATTTTTGGTAATAATAACTGGAAACACAATTATCTCTCAGTGCCTCATTTCCTGTCTGCAAAGATACATGAAGGTGCAGCATTGAAAGTACAGTGTCACAGAAGAGACGAACTGCTCCCTCATACATGCGAACATATTTATTTTGGACATTGGCTATATGCACTGACGCGATCCTTCATCATCATGAACCTTGTGTAAGGTCGGCCTGGCATGTACAGGTGTGCGGATCAGTCCCCAAACTATCAATGCTACCGATACAAAGTCTTGTTTTGAGTATCTATACTAGTGTCATTAGGATTGATGCCAGAAAAAAGTGCATCCATCACATCTTCTCTATCTCCGTGATCAGTTTTCGGTTTACAGATGCATGCAAGCCAATTATTTAGTGGTAACTAAATGACCTCTGTGTCATGTCCTCAACATACAACAGCAACATGTCTGTCGAGACACAGCGTCAGACCTCACTGTGAACTGGTGCTCAAGAAATGAACGTGACCCTTCAAACGTGATCAAAAGTATCTGAAAGTACGAGCGAATACAATTTAAAGCAATTTTATTGATGACAACAAATGAGTGAAAATGAATAGTAAAACATTTCCATCTATTGCAGTCATCAGAGAAGGCTGATCATCTTTTTGGGAAAGTTTTCTTCAGCAACAGAATCCATTTTGTCGTCATAGCAACATGGATGAAGTTCATGGATTAATTGGCATACCTGTCGACGGCAGTCAAAAATGAAACAGTACAAAGACAAACTGCACACTTAATTGCCCAGATAAGTGTTGAGGTAATGTGTAAAATACTATTCAGATGAACGGGCAGAGTACAATCATTCATACATAAAATATGTACAAAGAGGTACATGAACACTCAGACACTGTTTTTCAATTGCACAGTATGATACATGGGTGTAACTGCAACAGAGGAGGAATAAAACTTGATTTAAAATGTTAAATAATGAAATAAACGTGAATGAGGAAGCACCTTGGTTTATAAGTGATGCTTCGCTTTCTCAATCAAAATAAATAAATTATTCTGCTTTATATTTGGAGAGGCAAGAGGATGGAGATCAGCCAAAAATGACTCCAGCGTACTTGGCACCTCTAATCTGCAGTTTCAGAGCATGCAGGCTCTGTAACATGTTCAGCAGGTCCATTTTCACAATAAAGCGAACGTACTGTTGGTGTGAGAAATCTGCATTAATAATGCAAAGCTAAAACAAAAGACAAATACGAAGGTGAGCATAAGGTCATATTGGCAATGAACTGAAAAAAGCACTTAACTGTAGTTGAATCAGTTTTAACTTCCCACCAATGAGATATGAGAGATGGTGTCAGAGAAAAGAGGCTAACTGTACGTCGGTGTACGTCGTAGAAGTTCATATGTAATCGCTGTATTTCCAAAATCTTCCATCCATGATACCGAATGTTTGAGCGAACAGTCGGTTTCATACCACAACAGAAAACGCCGCGAGAAACCAGTGTCGTTTCTGACGTAACTGATGACCAACGGGGGCCGGTAAAAGTGTGCAGGAAAAAAAGTGCATCATATTTTGTCAAATACTGAGAAATAGCTGAACATTAAAAACAACACTCTTATAATAAACATCTGAAATATCTTTTTTTTTTTTTTCTCACTAGTGCAACAACAGACTGGATCAAATAAAGAGAAACGTTATTAACCTGCAGGCAATCAAAGCTCTTTAAACATCTAATAATTTTCTTGTCACAGTAGCAGAACAGTTAAGAAGGCAACTTAATGATTGATGCTCGAACACAAACATGCCAACATTATACACATCGCTCTTTTTTTTTTATAGAAATAAATAGCTGAATTATCATCTTTATCCTCTTCTTAAATAATTTCCATCTCTATATGACTCTGATGCACATTTAATATAAAGTATCTAATACACAACTGCAATTTCAACACTACTGTTATACATAATATAATTCTCTATATTTATCTTTCATTCAACTTTGGAGAGAAAATGCTTACAGAATGAAGACCTGTAAACAACTTTTTCCACTCATAATATGACCGTAATATTATATAACATCAAATGTTGGTCATTTTTTTCTTGTTTTTGTTGTTATTTTTTACAAACATTATGTACAGAGTAGCTGATAGCGAAGGCAGGATTGTCTAAAACTCAAAATCAACAAGTGCTTTGTGTTTTCTCTATTGTGTCAGCAAAGTTTTACACCGTTCCCACAAACATATTTCCTTCAATGAAACCGGATAAGCGGATAATCAGTACCAGTGTTGGATAATAATAATCAGTACTGGAAGAACATGAAGAAATGGACATCCACAACTGTTCTCACACATTGACCTGAAACATCATCACTACAATATGCAGCTACACAAGTCCTCATAAACATGTTTGACTATGAAGCAGAGACCAAAATACAGCCGCTCACGGCTCTCCTCATCAGTGAGGAGAACCCGGTATTCCCGGCAACTGTCACCAAGAGACGTGGCAATAGTCGCCTTGTGACAAATGAAGTGTACCGGATTGAATGAACAACTTGTTAAGCATCCTGATGTGTCGTGAGGGAAGAGACGTGATGTTCTGCCCGATGTGTGAATCATTTTTTCAGCCTGTTTCAAAACGGTGTGCACGATTTCTTTGAATCAAAGTGATTGACAGCGTCTAACAGGGGTACTGTTACGTTAAAGGGGTACTCCAGTGATTTAGTATTGCACTTTAATGATGTCTGGGGACTTGCAAGAAACTGATGGATGCTGCAGAGGCAAAAACATTCTGACTTTTGGTCCTTAGTATGGGGGTCAACTTCCAAAGATTGTGGATCTGAGACTTTTCTCTCGGCCCTCTATGCTTGGTCAATGCATCTTCCCATATTGTTCAAACTCCACGCTTGTAATGCAGTTTAATGTGTTGTGTTTGTAATTTCTAAGCCAAGATAAGCCTGATAACATTATGCAGGTTATTTTCTCAGGCTGCGTAGTGCTTCTTATGAATTATATATTAATCTGAATGTGTAAAATAGTTGGAACCCCACAGAGTATTGCTACTTATACTATATGAGAATTTCTGCAGTGCATCCTGAACTCAATTGTAGCCATGAATTGCACAAATTCATAATTTAAAAGGTGATACTGTATCACATCAGCTGGCCCGTTGTAAGTGCTTGAAAAAAACAGCAGAGGGAGCCAGAGGACGTCAGCTGAAACATATTAAATAAGGATCGTTCAGGGCCTCAGGCAGGACAAGCACTACTAATAGGAATGGCACTGATTAGTATGGTAAAGTATGAAACTCACATGATATATAAACACTTTAACACCTGTATACAGCCGGAGACCATGTTCCATATGAAACACAACACCTTTATGATCAGTAAGAGCTGCTTCCAATAACGTATTTAAACATCCGCCTTACGTGGTCCCTCTTCCCTCAGTAATGGCACATTGGAGAAAACGCTCACTGGAATGAGGACAAACACTGTTACAAATGGCACCAGTTTTTTTTTTCTTTTTTTTTTCTGAGAGAGAAATGTGTGATGGATCCGTCTGGAGATAATACAACCGTTGAAAACACTGAGTCCAGGTTTGTGACACGATGCTGTTCATACGAGGAAGCAGAGGATGAAAGAGGCTAAATGCATCGCTGCCATGCAGTGGCTAGAAGACTGTCAAGGACTGTGTGTTACCGGGAGTGCTGTCCTTGCTCTGTCCACTGTGCCTGGAGCTGTTGCAGCATGTTTTTTGTTCTGGGTGGAAGCAGTAAGTGTTGTAAGTTGTTGCCCGTCGTCCCACTTCAGCACACAGCAGTGCGGAACAGACACGATGAAAACCATTTATTCAATCCTCTGCTTTATGAAGCTCCCGTCTCAAGACTCTTAACCTTGTACTTCTGTGGAAAGTAAATATGCTTTATAATGTGCTCCTGCCCACGAGATGTTAGTGCTGAAGGTAGTCTCAAGTTTGTGTCAAGCATTACGTGAATGCAGACAGTTAAATACAGCGCTGTCACCTGGCTCCAGGCGTTTCAAAAGAGGAGAACTGGCTCTGTGCAACGACACCATCCATTTTTATGTTGAAAGCAAAATATGACTGAGAAAGAGGAATCTGACAGTTTTGTTACGGTTATTTGAGTCTGTTAAGTTTAAGACAGGCCCTTCACGTGATATATAGTGCTATTATTAGTTCAAATAAGCCTCCTGACGGGTTTTCAGTCACAACCAGCATAAAGGAGATACTGATTTCCCCTTACTGGAATAGCAAATGAGTTTTTTCTGTTTGAAGGTTGTACTTGAGGATTATGCACATCGAGCCTTGGCCATGGTTCATCATTGCGTTCCTCTCTTGTTTCTGTCGGTGCTGCAGACGTATTCAACTCCACAGAGTGGGCTCAAAACAGCTGGGTCTTTTTTTTTTTTTCTCTTTGATTGACTGGAGCCAAAATGGCGTCTCTCCAAGACTCTGAAGAATCTGCACAAAAGATGTTAGCAGAGACTGTCTGCTTTCACATGGAGGATCTTGGAGAAGCCAGGTCTCTTCTTCAGAGCCTGAAACAAAAAGGCAGGAAGGGATATAAGAATCTCATTTTCTCAAAGGCAATCTCTATGATTTCATACAAAATATCTGGCAGTCAAAATGCTCCATTACCCCGTTATCTTCATGCCTTTATATTTGCTTACATTTGCAGTATGCGTGTACATTGACTGCTGTATGACACAAAGCTATAAAAACACTGGAAAGCACTGAGGTGCAGCAGGTTAAAGATGACTGTCTTCCTTCATAAGCCTCGCCTCTACAGAGCTTGCTTGAAAAACGGATGATTAAACACGAGAGGAGAACTTTGGCTGCCTTTTCACAGCAAACTTAAAGAGGGAGGGATAAAAATAAATCATAGCTGTTTGCCGCTTTTGGAGAGGTTACCTAACTGCTGTGAGCAACCCCACCATCTTGAGAGTAATATCCAAGACGAACACACTGTAAAAATGACTCATAAAAACAAAACATAAATAAAAACCTGGGATTTCACAGCTTTTAAATCTCTGTTTGTGTGTGGTCAGCTATAACAATGACCCGAGCCTCTCACAGCAAGCCTCTGCTCGAGTGAGTTAGCACCAGCACATCCACAACCAGCCATCACTGGGATTTCTAAGCTTGAGTCACGGTTTAAACTGTGTGTAGCTGTGATAAAAATAAATGCATTTATCCTCTGAACAACTATTAGCCAAGCTGTTAGTCATGTGCATACAGTGGTGCAAAACTTCAAGGACATGTTGGCCCGAAAAAAGAAATTCACAAGAGAGAGTTTAGCAGAAAGCAAACCTCTGTTAACAGAGCTTGTTAGCCATTACCTCCATAAAGTTAACACTGCAGTTATGGATTAGAATAATAAGTGTGTGGCCCTAACAGTGGTGCTCATGCCATGACCAAAAACAAAATGTTTCTTCCTGTTGGGAGCTTAAAAGTGCACATGAAATATTATTTGTTAATTTGCTCCCTTTTCTGTGGGTTGTGTTATTTGTTTCAAAAGCTGACAAGTCAAACTGAAGGTGAAGGTGTGAGACACAGAGGTGCTGTTACCTGCAGCTTGTTAACCATCTCATCAAACAACTTTCTAGCTTCAGGGCTGTTGGGGTCCTCAAAGTAGTCTTCTATACCGATCTGAACCACGATGGACTTCAGGTTGCGGCAAACACCTGCAGCAGATGTAGGATTTATAATACATTTGTAGTTTTTATTCATCCTTACCAACAGTTATGCCTGCCTTTTGGTGGCCTACCCTGCGTGATTTTAAACAGTATGCCTCCTGTAATGAGTGCAGCATTATTCAAACTCACTGTTAAAGTGGAGCAGGGCTTTGGGGGTGACTGGTGTGGAAGTAAGCACCAGCATCTCCAGACCTTTCAAGCCCTCTCTGCAAACCTCTGCTGCCACCTCCTGGTTGATCTCGCTCACATGGTCCAGCTCCAGCACCTGCAGGCGCATGCAGTTCCTCGCTGGGGTTGAAGGGGAGTGAATGGATAATAAGAAAAATGCATAGATGGAAAGATACGTAGGAAAGTGTCAAGATAACAGCTGTGCCTAAAGGCTTGTTAAGGGTCTCAACAAATAGTGCTTAAAATGCACATTATTATCAAGAATATATGAATAGATTTACTTAAGTACGGAAACACTGGTTAAATGCAGTATCTGTGCTGTGCTGTCCTAGTTTATGTCCTGGTAATACCACCATCTTTCTATTTCTGCCTATGTGACTGTCATGAATAAAAATGCAGTGTGACGGTATTTGAATACTTCATAAATATCATGAATAATGCATTTCCGTGCTGTAGCTAAGAGATTGAATAGCTGTTTCATAAGCAATATTTACCTAGAGACGCCAGCCCCTGAATGCCACATCCTGCCCCGCCCACGCCGAGAGCACGGAGGTGTGGCCAACATCTTCCAATCGTCTGTAGGCATCGGTTACTGAAACGAGCAGGTTGTTGGCTAAAAGAGACAAAATATAGTCCATTATCATTTATTTAATAACACACAGCATTGATATTGAATATATATAGAATATTTGGCATTAATCAGAGGTAAAACATATTCCTATTATTACCATGGGTGTAGTGGCGCCACCTGTAGGGAGATGATGTCTCTACAACCTGCCCCGAGGGCCCAGATCACCTCCTGGCCAACTGGATCTGTGGCACTCCTGGAACACAACAAGTGTGCGCACAGTTTATATTACATACATGTGACACTATGTCTATGTAGCATACAACTGAGTGAAGTATGTCCAAGTATTGACTTATTAAAGCTAAGTCTCTGTGGAAAGCGACATATGGGACTTGTGGGTACCTGTAGGTTACAGCCTGCAGAGCTCGGCAGTAGCAGCTGGCCAGCCAGAGGGAACGATCAGTCAGCAGGTTGGGGCAGTGTGAAATCTTCAATATCAGCAGGTTACTTCCTGTGGCCTTTAGCAACGCCTCCAGTCCTTCCTCCAGACAGCCACTTAGATGGAAATGTAATGGAAGGTCAACACAAAAATGAAAGACAGACAGACAGACAGACAGACAGACAGACAGACAGACAGACAGAGCAGCGGAAGTGAGTCGCCCGTCCTTCATTGCAGCACTTCTACCATTTCTAGCACAAAACAAAAAAAAATCCTGTGACGTTTGTACCAATATATACAGGAAGCAGCATGTAGAACTGAAAAGATGCTCACATTTAGACCCAAACCACGCATATTAAACTGATACTGTACGTGTTGATCATAATCAAACAGCACAACAAAGGCAGAATTCAATCAGTTATGTTCCTCCTGTTGGCTTCCTCTCATCAATCACTGTTTTTTGAGGAATCACTTCGGATGTCACACAAGCCAAAATGATAAACAAAATGAGTGGTGCCTGTGTCTCACCGTGTGCTTTTCAGGTAGTCCTCCTTGGTTTCCTTCTTTCCCCGCTGTCTTGGTTTGAGGTTTTGCAGGATGAGCGAGTGCGTCTGAGTGCACCACTGAGACAATATGCTCAGGAACTACAGGACAAACATGAAGATCAGTGACAAATCTTCAATATGCACGGCAATACAGACAATACAGCTAAAATCAACACATGCATACACAGTATCTAAATGTTCACTACTACGCACCTTGGAAGAAATGCGAGCGTTCTCGAGCAGCACTCTGGTCCACACAGCTGGGTGACGGGCCACAAACTTCCAGTCACGGCAGACCTCTGCAGCTCTCAGCAGGGTTTTAGTATCCAGGTAGGTGAAGATGCAGAAGAGAGCTGCACGCATCTTCAGGATCTCTGGACTGATCACCTCGTTGGATTTGGACGGGCTCTTTTCATGGCGGCATGGCTTGTAGACCCCGTCAGACCGACCTGTGGGAAGAAAAACACTCAGTTCACTCAGGTCTGATGTTTGATTCCAGCTACAGTTATAAATTGCTTCTACCATCTGAGGACTCACTTCATTCATCACCCATGCTTTCATTTCTACTGCAGCATCTTCTAACTGGCATAAATCAGAAAACAAGTCGCAGACAACAAATTGTGCAGAATGCCCAGAAGCCACTCAGCCGTGAGCCTCTTGACAAGACTAAGAGAAGCGAACATACTGTACTACTCATAAAATGTCCCAACCCTGAATGCTTGTATGTTTTATAATTGATTTTTAAGAGCCTACTTAATTTGAGCACTTCAAGGCCCCCAGATTATATCTCTTAGTTGCTTTCTACTATCAACCTGCAAGTCTGAGGTCCTTTAGCATAAACTAATGGGGGCTAGATTTGAGTAGATTTATGTCTATATTTGGTATTCTGCCTCTGCTTTTTCCTGATTTTGTTCTTGCTATTTCACTTATGTTTTATATTAATCGCTTGATTGTTCTCATAACTTCTAATTGTTTTATGTTTGCTTTCCGTGAAGCAATTTGCAACTGCTACATAAATAAACTTTATTCTCATTATCACGATATAAACTGTACATTTAAAAAATGAATGGTCTTTATTTTACTTCTATTGCTGTAGAGCAGATTTTAAAGAACAAACACCAGTAAATGCCACTTAAACGATGTTAAAATTCTGTCACATGGTGGCGCCAACCTTCAACAAGACACAAAATGATATTACATAATTTTTTTTTCTTCTTCTTTCCATCTTTTTATCCTCTGTATTGCTATCTACTGGCTGATACCGTGTGTCCAAGCCCGTCTTGTTCCTCCCAGCAAGATTGCTCCTAGATGACTCATTTCATCTTTGGCCTTGGAAGGCGTCTGCTCAAAGCCATCAGGGCTATGAACCATTACTTACACTTTCTCTTCCTCTTTCTTTCTTTTTCTCTCTCTCACACACACACCACCTACGCTCAAGACTGCCAAATGAACTAAAAAAACCAAGCTGTGTGTTACATGCTGAGAAAGAACTGTGTGCTTGTAGATACATACCATCTGATAAAATCTGGCAGAGACTCTCCCAATAAGGAGAACTACGTCAGAGAAGAGGAATGCCAGTAACATGTTGAGCGTTACGTGAGAAAAATCTTTGAGTTAAGGGGCCTGTAATCGCAGTTTGTATGAATTTGTCATAGGGCTCTGGCCCAGTTTTGCTCCTTCCCTGACCGCCTCAGTCCACCTGGTATTTAAAAGAAACCCAACAGCAGGTGGAGAAAAATGGAGGGCAGCACCAGCAGCAGTGAGTTTAAGGATCTTGGCAGGGTAGGAAGTTAACAGAGAGATGTACAATCTGTGGTGGAGTTGAAGAAATGTGCGGGCATGATTGGCGGTCGGATTTGGCTCAGGCGTTGAAGCAAAGAGACGAGGAACGGAGATGATACAACAGAGCTCTTACAAATACAAACATGTTCAACTTCTACCAAATATACAGTCACACAGAGAGAGAGTATAGCAACAACAGCACTGTATGACTTGGTTCACTCATCATCTATAACAGACATACTGAGGGTGAACTAAACAGTGTAAACGCCTCGTAGTGTGCAAAGGACAAATCACAATCAAAATCACTGCAACCAGGACGGATGATATCAGTTTGCATGCATACAGCGAACAACTGTTCATCTTGTCCCTGATGGTTAGTTATTTTTGTTTCTTTAAATTAACTCATCTCATCTTGAACTTGAACATTTCTTCACCTAAAGTACTTCAGCACACCTTATCCATTCACTCCCTCTTTGACTCAGTTTTCCTTTCATCCCTCATCCCTCCTACAGTAAATCATCTTCATCCACAATATGCAGTAAACCTGTCTAAATGTATATCCATACTGGTGCGGTCTTTGTCAGTGAATAAGATTTAGCACACATATATAATGGCACACGTACAGAACCGGACACCAACTCCCTGCTGACCTTACATGACTTTACGCCACTTTCAAATCTTAGTTAAACATCTGGTGTTGATTTATTTTTGTACAGATTTTTTGGGATTATTTGTTGAACCTTTATTGTATAGTAACAGCTGAAGAGTGACAGGAAATTCAAGGGAGAGAGAGAGGGATGATATGCAGCAAATAGCCACAGGTTGGAAGTGAACCCTGGGCATGCTGCAGCGAGGACTGAGCCTTTGTACATGCGGCACGCGCTCTACCTGAGCACCCTGACTGTACAGCACTTTTGTTTGTATTTTATCTTGATTTATATTTGTTTTTTTTGTAGTTTAGTCAATTTTATTAATCAAACATTGTTCTAATGCATTACTTTGGATGATGTAAAGCACTTTGAAGTTTGAAAGATGATACTAATAAACTTAGTTTGTCTACATAAAAACAAAATTCCAATTATAATGTACATGCATATGTCACATGTTATTTGTGTTTTACTCTTTCATATGCTGCACTTTGATTGCAATGTAGTCACTTATAAACTGCATCTATCCGTCTGTGTGCACGAGTGAAATATTGTTCAAATTATGATTAAATTATTCAAATGTATTCTCTTTCCTGTTGGTTATTGTTTCTTTTTGACACTGCATTGTTCGACATATGAAATCATTTTTCAGCTTTTTGATTGATGATATTTGGATACATGCAGTATGATTTTGGCCTCTTTAGCAGTCTGTTATTTGTCTCCTAATGCTTTTAAAAATAAAAACTGTTTGACCTTCTTTATAGCTGACGGTGCTTTATACTCGCATTTGAACTCGTCAAGTTAAGTGCAATCGTAGAAACCAAACTCAGTTTGTCTCAGAGGGCTGTAGAGAAAAGAACATCCTCCACCCTTAGACAGATGATTTGTATAAGGAAAATCTCCAAACACATTCATGGCAGTGTTTGTGATTGTGATTCAATGACGTCAGAGTTTAAGTCATTTTTCATGAAGTGTTTATATTGTTGTGTCTGTACAGCAGATACGTGGCCTCTTTCCTCTATGTTTACCATATACGCTCACGGCTGATCCACACTTAGTAAAACGCGCCAGGGTCAGTGATACAGTTCCAGCATTATTACAGTGTCTGCAACTCAACCTGACCTAGATCCACATCAGTCACTGCTCTCATGGGACTCATTTTAGGCCCTTTATTCTGTGAATCCTGGCTCCCATGTGTCTGAGCTGCTGGCTGGATTTTAGATTGGAGAGAGTGTGTGACATTTCTAAGAATAACGGCTCTGAGCAAATTCCCAGACAGACGTTACCTGCGTTAGGGCGATATCCTGCCCTGCTGTGGTGAGGATAGGGAGCGGCAGACTGCTGGACTTCAGCCACAGCTCTCCTCTCTTGTTCCCACATCTCCACCTCAGACTCGGTGGTCCGGGAGCCCACGTCTGACACGTCACCTTCCTCGCCTTCAGTGCTGTTCCTGTAAGGTCGCCGCTGCCAGTTCTGGATAGCCTGTTTACGAAGACCCCAGTTTCTTGATCCACCGCCGCCACATCCAGGGGAGCGCTCGTAGCCCGCCTCACCCAGCCGGCACTGCATGTGATAGTACTGAGCCTCGGGACACTCCTCCATGGGATGCATCTCCACGCTGTCACTGTCGTAACCTCCAGAGCCCTGTGAGACGGACTTGATCCTCCCTGATGCTCTGCAGAAAAAGAGAAGAAAGTGTACTATGAATGATGATTGGCCATCATCATCATGAGATCCAATAACATGCCACACTGTATTGAACCCAAAAGCATAACCATCAACATAACAGCAGAGGGTTAGATGAGAAGATTCCTACCACTCTCATGTCTGTGAGTTGATGAGCTTAGCATAAAGACTGGAAACAGGGAGAAACTGCTAAGGTGGCTTGCTCCGAATGTATGTTTTAAAACTCAAAAACTTAAAGTGTTTAAAAATGAGTTACATAACTACTGACCACTACCAATGACCAGCAACTACCAGAGACTCCAGGAAGTCACTGTACCCGGCCAAGAAATAGTCCCCCTTTGGTAAAACCACAACCTGTCACTTTTAAATTTGTTTTCTTTATTCCCTGTCTCTGTGTTTTATTTTGTAATTGCTGCTTTCTACTTTTGCTTTTGTTGTGTTTCCCACAAGCTTTTGCTTGTTCAGCCCTGATTAGTTTTCAACTGTGTCTCGTTATCCTGCCTTGACTTGTATATTTGTCTGTGAACTTCTTGGTTTCAGTGTCAGTTCGTGTTCACCCCTGTGTTTTGTCTTTGTGCTTCGGGATCTTGTGCTTTTCTGGACCTTGCAACTCTCTAAGCTTTGTGTTATTAAATTCTTTTTGAACTGCACAAACTCTCTTTCCTTCAAGTTACCTTGCTTGGACAACAGTGACACTCTCTTTAACAGATTAAACAATATAGAAACATATGGGATGTATTATTTAGTGAGCTTTAAAGACAAGTCAAGTTTAGTTGTATAGCACCTTTCAATAACAAGACAATTGAATGTGCTTTACATAAGCAATTAAAAGCAATAAAACAAGCTATAAAAGAAGCAGAAGATAATATAAAAAGTCACATGGATTTTAGACAAGTGAAAGAAAATAAAAGATAAAATAACTGATTATTTAATAAATTGCAGCAGCAAACAAAAAAAAGTCTTTCACTGTGATTTCAAAGAACTGAGAGTTGAAGCAAACCTCAAGTTTTCTGGGAGTTTTTCCAAATATGTGTTGCATGAAAACTCGAGACAGAGTCGGGCTAGCTGTTTCCATTCCTAACTATAAAATAAGATAACCGTCTGATGCAGCTTCATAGTTAATAAAGAGATAAGAGAGTGGTATTAATCATCTCGTTTGAGTCTTGGAAAGGAACTGAATAAACACATTTAACAAAAAGTTAAACTTTAATATGTTCATGATGCACCATCAGCTCTGCTTTGAACAAACAAAACATCACAATCAAGCCTAAAGTGGGTGTTTGAAGAGCTCTTGTGTCTATTGGCAGAATATTTAATTTAGAAAACATTTTGCAGCCTCATGAACAGCAGTTTGATCATCGGCATCAATGCCACTCACATGCTTTTTACTTTATACCGTCAACAATCATCAATAGACAGACAGTCAGATATTTGTATTTTATCATTTTGATTCTTCGGAGTTAAATGCTATTTAATCAAACATAAAGATATAAAATCTTGCTCTGCTGTCCACCCTAATCTGCGCAATTTAGAGGTAATATTTGATTAATCCTCGTCGTTCGACACTCACATTAAGCGGCTGATCAGATCTTGTTTTTTCCATTTATGCAATATCAGCAAATTGAGCTCTGTAATTTCGACTGCTGAGCTAGAGATGATTGAACATGCCTTTATCTCATCTCCTCTCCTCACTCGGTATGTCTGCAGACAGTCCAGAACGCTGCTGCACGAGTCTTCACTAGGTCAAATAGCATTATCCCCTCATTTTACTGCTGCATTTAGGATACAGTTTACAATTCTCACACTCACATACAGAGCACTGCACCGCCATGCCCCCGCATATATATCTGGATTACTTCACCCGTACTCATTGGCTCGCCTCCTCAGGTCAAATATACTAATTTGCTGTCTGTCCCACGCTCCCACCTTGAGACCTGTGGTGATCGAGCAGTGAACCTTTGCACTGCTCTGCCTGCATCCTTACAGTCTGCTGCTTCTGTGGACTCTCTTAAAGGGCAGCTAAAGACATACCTGTTTAGACAGGCGTTTGGGTAACCTGTACGCACCAGGTCACCTCATGAATTTCTATTGTTCTATTGTTATAATATGACCTTTTGTTATACACTGTATGTTGCCCTTGTAAAGCACTCTGTGACTTTGTGCTACACAAATTTTACTTGCTTACATTTTCAGCACAGAGTAACATCCCTAAAGGTCCACTGAAGTAAACAGCAGTATTGGAATTTAATTTGACAGTAATGGATGCACTTCTGAAGCCAAATGAACCACAAATATGCACTGAATGACTGACGAGGAACAGCTGCATTTCAGTGGATTTACAGGAGAATGAGGGCAGCTTTTGTACATACATACTGCTACAGTACTTAAAATAACCTCCCAACCAATACATGTAATGAGCGGTTACAAATATCAGCCTCCTCAAAAAGTAGGACATTTTTCTCTCGTTTCTCTTCATTTCTTCCTTCTCAGTACTCCCTCCTCTTTCTCACAGCATAATATGAAGAGTGGAAGCATCTGCATACATCATTTTAGGAATAAAAAGGAAAGCGTGTCGCGGATGATACAGCGGGTACCACTTATCGGTTAGAGAAAAGGATGCACAGAAGATGAGATGAATGTTGTGCCACATATATGAACTGAGATTATGCGCAAACCAAAACAGTGCTGCGTGTTTACAGTTTGAAGAATCCAAACTGGGTCAATGACGAAAGTGTGATTTATTACAGTCACACAAAAAATGTTTTGACAACATTAAATCAATAATAAAGACATAATATGCAAGACGCAATGATGTGAATTGATCCCAATCATGACGAGTTCATAATTAGCGATTGCTGATTAATGATTTCCAAATTGTGTACGCAGAATGCAAAGTAGCATCAGAGAGTAACTATAAAGCGACTCAATCATCATCAGAGGAAGAAAACACGCTCCCTCCTGTGGCTGCTTGTGTTACCTTAACGTATAAATCAATATAAAAAGGCGGCTTTACACTTTAAGAATTAAAATTTTATCTCCTCGTATAACTTTGAAAGAAAGCATTGAGTAGAAGCACAGCGATACAACTGATTTAAGAGTTTAATCCTGATATTTTGATATAATGGATGTATCAAAACATTGCATAGAACATATTACATATAAATTATATACAAAGTATAGATATTATGCAAAATTAGTGATGATTAAAGGGATATAAAATGTAAAAAAAGAGCCAACACACATTGGTGATGATGCGTAAATATCTGGTGACGTCAGTGTCAATAAATCACTGAAACTCTTGCACATTTGACACATTTACTACCTAGTGCCAAACATATCTTGATCCCTGATGAAGAGATATTAATAACCACAAGATGGATGGCGTGTGTTGTTGTTGGGTCACTGCGTGTGTGTGTGTGTGTCATTTCATCGATGATTCAATGGGGAAGGCCTGACAGGTTCTGTGTGACGTCAGGTTAGGAGACACATTCACATACCAACTGGGAATGACAGTTGTGCTTGTCAGAGAATTATGCCACAGCCATGTGTCTAAAAATCTCCAGCAGGGACCCAGAAATACTTCAGTCACACCTCACGCAGAGAGACGTCCAACCTGCAGCTCACTGCTTCTGCTGAACGAGACTAAAAATGATCTACTCCATCACACGTCACACTGCTCAGTACTGTACTACATGATCATGTCGTAATGAGGATGTCTAAGTGTCAAACAACATTCAAAAGGAGGAGACACTGTATTCTCGGTGTTAAACAAACTACATGCAGTAAATCCGTTTTGTCGAAGCTGTAGGGCTGAAACCAAGCAGCACATTCATGCCAAAAACTGCAGTTCCTCAAACGTCCACTTGAGGCTGGCTACAGGATGAGTCAGTCTCCATAAGCCCCCACGTTAAAATGTCAAACTTCACAGCAGAAACAAACATGTTTACAGCCCTGTGGGTGATATCACGGATGCGATGTCCATGTTTTATACAGTCAATGGCTGCAACTAATTAATTATTCTATTATTTTTTGCTCGTTTTGTCTACAGGCTAAAATATATTCAATTTACAACCATAACAAACTGAGAAAAGCAGCAAAGCATCACATTTGAGGCTGTAACCAGCAAATGTTTGTTAATTTTGCTTGATAAATAACATATTTATTAAATCATTATCAGTTATGAAAATAGTTGACAACTAGTAGATTAATCTAGTATAATCTTATCTAGTGTATGTATCAGAAACCTCTTATATAATGTGACTCTAGTATTTAACTACAGTATAATCTCTGGATGCTTATTTTTGAACTAATGTGGGAAAGACATAATAACAAAGCAGGTTGTAACCATGAGACTTCCACTGTTTTTAACTGCCCAAAGGCCAGGGGTGGCGAACACAGTGCATCGTGGCTAAAAGCTTTGGGGCTCCAAAGGTTCTGTTATATTTCCTCATCACTGACAGATTGTGTTATGCTACCTCAGCTCTCACAAGGTAAGAAAAATGAGGTGCACCAAATTCACCTGACAGCAAAGAGCCACAAAACCTCCGGCTGGACCAGAACACCTTCTTTCTTTCCAAATAAATAAACTGACAGACAGAAAGACAGAAAGTCTTCCTGAAAAAAATAAAATGATTTCTAATTAAACCACAAGTATTATGGCAATTAAAAGCTCATAATCCTTTCTTTACTTCTGGATGATTAAGTGTACCATATCACAATGAACCTCCTTATGGTTCAGTGGTGGTTTACATTACATTTCAGAGGTGTGAAATCATCTGTAAATGTGGAACAGGAGCAGCTGACTTACCCCGTGCTGGGGGAGGAACGCCGGTCCGATACTTGGTACATGCCTCTTGTGCTCCCAGAGAGGCTGGAGTTTCTCTGCAGAGACAAAAACATGCAGATAGGAGAGAAACAAAGAGAAGTGTGATTAGTAAAAATTACTCAGTCTAATTAGACATGCCCTTGGCTCAAATGTTTAAGACTTGTCTGTAAAGAGTGGATGACAGCCTTAACGCAACATTAAAGATATGTTCTGTATCATTTGATCTTTTCCCAACAAAATAAAAAATAAATGATGATCAGTCATAGATCACAGTTATTGTGATCATTTTCCAGAGGGTGGCACAGGAATTGGCCTTATGGTGGCACTACAAGACAGCTCAGGGGGAACAGGAATTTCCACAGCAAATTGCATGGAAATCCAGTGAGTGTTTAAAATACAATATCAAATGTTGTTCATCACTGACACTTTGAGCTGGTGCTGGACTGATATCATTAGAAATCACCATTTGGGACCATGAACAGCAAATTAACATTTGTACAAAAGGTGGCAGGACTGTGTCAAATGGGATTCACTCTATAGAGCATGAAAATACTCAATAATTCATTATTTTTCATTGTCATATGTATTTTTAGTGAAATGAGTGAAAAGTTTCGCCTAATAGTGATGCTACGAAGGTCAGTGTGGTGACCCTGAAAGCTCAACGCACTGCAACTTAAGAAAATGCATGCAAACAGACAAAACACAAGGAAATCATCATCAAACCAGTTTGCAAAGCATTGAGAGAACATGGTGCAAAGTAGCACAGACAAGAGGGCTGCAACTCAGTTAATCTGTTCATTCATCTGGTCATTTTCTCAAATAATGAATCAGTTGTTTGGCCATAAAAGGTCAAAAATGGTGAAAATTGTTGATCATTGTTTTCCAAAGCTTCAGGTGACGTCCTCAAATGTTTTCTTTTGTCCACAAAGTAAACATATTCAGTTTAGAGGACAAAGGAAACCTGAAAATATTCACATTCGAGAAGCTGAAATTAGAGAATTTGGACATTTTTTTCTTTGAAAATGAACAACTAATCCATTAATCGACTAATAGTTGCAGCTCTAACAGACTAGAACAATGGAAACTTTCCAGGGGATGCTAAAAAGTGGTGAACACACCAACACTCTGGGACACCACCAACAAAAACCCTTACATTTTAATTCATTTTCCAAAATCTCTTACGGATAGCTGACTTCACATGTGGTTTATGTTACTTGCAGCGTCTCTGTATTTGATTGTGTTTTTCTCACATTGCAGCATGTTTTCTAAATGCCGTGCATGTGTTGTCAAATTGGTGAAGCTGTTGTTTTCATTTGCTCGAGTTTTGCATTTTTGCATGCATTTCTTTAAGCTCCAGAGTGTTGAGCTCTCTGGGCCACCGTAGGTCAGAGAGGGTGACCAAAATCTTTGGGAATCATCCACAGGGGATCATAAATATTCATGACAAACTTCCTGGCAATCTGGCCAGTAGCAGTCAAGATATGTTGCTCTTGACCAAAGTGTTGGATTGACCAATCAACCAACATTTCCATCCCTAATCCCTCCCTCCAGCAACACACAAACCCTCTGCATCTTCCCTACTCTACCCTACTAAATATTTGGTTGTAGCTCTGAAAGCAGGTGAGATTTTTTCAAGAGTATTTAGCTGTGGGTGTGCAGCCTGACTCTCGCTCTCTCTCTATTTGCCTGAGAGCAAAATCCTCCTAGTCACTCTTTCATACAACCACTCAAAGCTGCCTGTGCATTGAAGTATGCTGTGTGTAGTGTTTGCACGTGTGTGTGTGTATCTATGCGTGTGTGTGTGAAGTAGTGCCAGGTGGAACTCTGTGTACCAGACTGGCGACGTGCCACAGAGGGAAAATGTGCACAAACACAGACACTGTCACTCCCTCTCCCTCTCTCTCTCTTTCTTTTTTTCTCTGCTTCTACTCACACAGCTTGTTTCTGGCCTCGTGCCAGTAAAAATGGACCATGGAGGAAACAGAAAAAAATACACCATCCATGGCTGTCTTTCTTGGCCAGCATGCAGTGAGGGCAGAACAAGCACAAATCTCCGGATGGAGCAAAATGCATTCATCAAAAAACTAAAACTCCAATCTGGTGACCTAAGTCTGCACTTAAACACAAGGTGTAAAGATTTATGAAACACTACGACTGAATTCCACTTCCTTAGATTGAACTAGAGAAATAGAGCAGGAAACAAGTCATCCATCCTTCCTCTCGCTGTCAGTCCTAAAATACCTCTGTGGCTCTAAATCCTGTCTCCTAGGAGATGAGGGCGACCTCGCTGATGCCGTGACAGAGGGATGGAGAGCGAGGTCGTGACGTGAGGGTGTGTGGTTGGCTGGGTGACATCTCTGGGCTTCCCTTGACAGTGTAACAAGGTGCCAACCAGTCTGTGATTCCACACTTGTACTTGTCATGTTGATTATTCACAGTCCTACAATGTGCAAGCATGAAACTGACTGATGTTTAAATCCACAGAGAGGAACGTCTAAATTTAGGGTGGAGGCGTTTCAGGTCAATCACAAGTCAAATGGTTTTTATAATTTAGCTTAAAGAAGCAAGAGACAAAACTTTATCATTTTGAAATTTCTTTGCAGCAGCTTTACAAAAGAGGTATCACATTATTTTCTGCAACTGAGTCGAGGATGTCAAAAATATCTTTGCGCTCGGTGATCTGAGGAGAAGATTTTTTTTTTTACCGAGAATCTCTGTTCTCTGCTCTCATAATGAGCGAAAACAGCGAGTTTCTCTCGGGCAGATCTGTGCCACGTTACATCTAATTCAAAATCATGTTGGAACCTTCACCAAGAGGAAGAACTGGTTTCCATGGCAGCACACAGATTTATGCAACGAAACAGGTCGCCTCTTTTTTTTTTTTTTTCCTTCCAAAAGGTGTTGGGTAATAATTTCAATAAGTGACATTTTTAAGAACAGAACTGCTTTTTACATTTTTATCATCGTGTAAAGGGACAAAGCAGAGGAGGAGAGGGGGGCACAATGGAAGCTGCAGAGAGCCTGCAGACAAAGAGCTGATCTCCAGTTTCCGGAGCACGAGGCTGCTTTTTATGCGAATACACTCTGTGGTTGGGATGTCGCCTGCTGCAGAGCTTCACTGTTTCCTCTGTTTTGATGCTAAATGCAAAGCAGACGAGGATCAAGCTTCTAGTTTCACTTTGCTATGAAGTCCTAACTTTATGTTCCAATGAACGGGTGAGCATCACTTGATTGCCAAACAAAATGCTGTAGATACATACGCCATATGGCCGAAAATCTTGACACCCAGTCTGTGGCTGTTTTCAGGGTTTGGGCTCGCCTGTTTAGTTCTAATTAAAGGAAATCTTACATGTAACGTGACAATAGTGTACTTCTAACTTTGTCTCTGTTTAAACATGACAGATTTCTTATGCACAAAGCCAGGTCCATGAAGAAATATGTTTCTAAGTTTGGCCTGCACAAAGCTCTGACCTCAACCCCATCAACACCTTTGGGACTTAACAGAAAATGCAAGCCAGATAAACATCAGTGCACCAAGATCACTAAAGTGTTTGTGGCTGCAGCCAGGTCCCAAAATCTTATAAAACACCTCCTCAGATGAGTACAAGATGTTACAGTAGCATATAAGTATACTTTATATGTAGCACATATAAAGCTGTCATGTTTGGTCATGTTTGTCCACATACTTTTGGCCAGGCAGGCTTATCGGCCAGTTTATCAAACTTTGCAACTGAGAAAAATTTAAAATGTTACATTGGCCATGTGAAGAAGTAAAACACTTGAGTATCACTCAGCGTCAGGGATATAAACTAAACCTAAATGCTCATAAAAACACGTTGAAGCACACATTTCACATCCATTCCTTCAGGTTATAAAAAACATCTGTGTGAGGTTTGATTAAAAACATGCTAATATAGTCAACAAGAAGGTAATGACTGACTGATTCCTGGAACAGGAGGCACAACAAATGAGCTAAATTACTTTAACGACATTGAGCACACGCTCACAACACATTTACATAAACACTCCTCCTGATCCACTGTTCTACTAACAAACCTCGAGCTTGTAGATTTAATCTAAGATCTCAAATTAAACACAAACTCATGTATCCCATTTCATTTTCATCCAATCCTCCTGAATCATCTTGTATATTGAATTTCACCTGCTGGTGTATGAATAAATTGGAAAGTCCGTGACAGATACTGCTCTTGAGCTCTGTAAAGAAGAGCAGACTTGTTGTCTTGGGGGATCTTAAAGTCTATTATGGGTTTGACCTGTGGTGCTTTACAGGGAGATTACTCAATGTAATCAATGCTTATTCAAAAGCTAAAAGCTGCTGTGTCAAGGACTGTGGGGAAGCTGAAAGTAGCACTCAGAGGAGTCTTAATGTGCGGCCTTGGGTGGTAAAACAAACTATACATACTTATGAAAAAATCAGTGTTATGAAATAATGTTAAGTCAGCGTGATGCACAAATCAGTCGTCGGATTTATTATGACACTGTCACAAAATCAGACCTGAAACAGCTGATATGAGTTGAAAAGTACATTTTTTATGTGTGTATCTGTATCAGGCTCAATTCAGCATTTTATAACTATGTTGGCACGACATACGCTTAATGCGTGCTGCAGGGTGCAGTGACCCAACAACGCAACGACAGATACAGGTCACAAGATCCTCACCTGGCGTCCGTTGCCCTTCGAGGCCTGGAGGCTGCAGCGTCCCAGGCTGCCGTTCGGTGTGGTGCCACAGCTGCTGATGATCTGCAGCTGTTTTTCGGCGCGGTCCGCTCGGTCCAGCAGCTCCTCAATGAACTGCTGTAGCCGCACTTTGGCATTGGCTTCACGTGCCGCCGTCTCCTGAAGGAACTGGTCAATTTGGGCCACTTCCCTGAAGGCAGAGGGGAGGAACAGCAATATTAATGGTTACAGTCTTTGAACTGGGGAGTGTACTCTCTCTCTCTTATAGCTTATTTATTAATTTGTCTCATCAGGGGGCAAACTGCAGATCTACTGCAGATCTACTTCACCTCGTTTGAGGCGAGTATGTGCAGTTTAGATTGTTTGTGTATTAAACAAATGGTCCTTATGCGACTCCAGGACGCTTTTTTTTTTTTTTTAAAACCTCTCGCATTCACACCAGCTGTCGCCCTGCCCTTTTTTGCATGGAGACTACACACTCCAAGGGTTGGTGACAGAGATAAATACACTATAAAAACACAAAGGAAGAGAGAGAGAGAAGAGGAGTAGAGGGTGAGAGAGCAGCTGGATATTTATACAACCTCAGGCACAGCGGGGCCAAGTTCCCGTCATTTTAGGGGACAGTGTGTTACTCAGAGGCAAACAAACCAGGAATTCAGACAGTGTTAGTAGTTGTCTGCAGTCTGCTCAGCATACTGTTAATATCTGCCGTTCCCTGCAGTGATTTTGTTCAGGGTCATCTGATCTAAAGTGTTCAGACGCGATTAGTCAGATCATATTAAGTCAATAAGTTTAAGCTTGGATTATGAATTATATAAGCAGTCCCTCATGTCCGACACCAATGAGCGGCTTCTGAATTGATGGGGACCCGCACTGACTTGGTAAATCAGCCACAGGGAACTTTTAAAAGTTAAACCAAAAATAATGAAAATGGAAAATGTTATTGATTACTTATAGCTGGCACAATGAAAAAATATGTATATTAAAAGAATAATGCCACTTCTGTCCTCTTACAGCTCTGTTCATCCTTTAAACCTGCAATAATTGGGTTTTTTTTGGCCACTTGGTGGCAGCAGAAACAAGTTGCAAACATAACACTGACATATCATCACCTTTCAAGTCGCATATTTACACATCCTGCAGTTACTGAGCAACATTGCCATGAATTTGCAGTCGTGTTTCTGGCCACCTGATTAACGTAAATCCAATATTCACTCTCTTCTAGCTCTGTTTTTGGTCTCCACCAACTCCTGAGAGAAATATCTCTCTCTTTAGCTGCTAAATGCTCCGCTATGTTCACCAGCTAGTCGCTAACTGCGTCTATCAGCCTTTTTCGTGCTAAGTAGGTAGTGCACAGTAGGTTTTTGGAGCCTTTTTCACTGTTTGCTGCAGCCAAAACATCTCTATGAGAGTGATGAGAGTAAATAATGAACTGGAACTCACTATGAAGCTCTTTAAAGCAGAAGGGGAGCTGCAGATTCAGGTGAAAAATCATCATCACTCATTAAATTAGAGAGTTGATTGCTTTGGTCTGACCAACAGTCCAAAACTTTGCATATATTATAAGCAGGAAAAGCAGCCTATCCTTACGTCTGAGAGGCTGGACCCAGCAAATGTTTAGCGATACAGACAAATAATCAATTATCCTTATTGTTGATCATTTTCTGTTTTAGCACTACTGTTCACAACCAGACAAACCTTTTCGTATCTGAATATTTCATCACCATCTGACCCAACATCCTGCACCCCCCTTCCTACAAAACTTTCTTTTCTCTTTTTATGCCTATTAATGCAAAAACTGTCTCCACATGGGACTTCCACAGTTTCCAGAAGTTGCAGACATCCTCCGGGTCTTTTTCTTTCCTTTATGTATCGCTGTTTGTGTCCTCATGAACAGCCTAAGCCTCTACTGCCTAAACAACGCAGTCTGGAGAGCTTAACAAGACAATTCAGACATCTGACCTTGACAAAGCCAAAGGAACCATTAAAAGGTTCAGACAGACACTGCAGACAGGGAATGGGGACATATAATCGGTGTTCTTCCAGTTTAAATAGGTTTGCGCTCATGAAATAAACCGAGCCTCTCATCAGGATGGATACTTTTATGTCCAACTAATGTCAAACATGTACCATTACTAACCACAATACAATACAGAGTCCATCTCAAAGCACTAACAGTGAATTTTCTTGAAATGGGGGCATTCTGAGATAAAAATAGTTTGTCGTCTGGCACAGTTAACTTTTCTTATCCTCGGGCAAAGATTACAAAAATATGACTCCAAATTTAGTCAAGGTGCTTGACTGTACAGGAGAAATAAAAGCACACGTGCTATCAGATCTGTGAGTAAACAATCAGTGAATCAGTCAGTGATATCATAAATGAAGTGGCTATAACTTCTCTTCTGTGATCAATCTGCTTTAGAGTTTGTCTCTTGGTAATTGCTCATAATGTGAGATAACGTGATTTTTATCTACTTTTTAAAGAGGCCCATTACTGTGCGCTGTCTCCAGCAGCGAGCACAGACAACATGAAGTATGTGTGTGAAACTCTTCCGTCCATCTCATCTTCATCAAAGTGTAAACTCTCCCCTGGAAAAGAAAAAAAAAGGAATTTCAACCTCCAGCCCACACATTAGAAACATTGTATCAACAGCAATCTCTCAGGGATAAACTAAAGATGCAGGCTGTGAACACAACATTGAGATATCATCACCATATATTGTTGTTATGGTGAACAGCAAACACTTGTCTATTTATACAGACAAAGAGCAACAATGATGTTCTTTTAGAGGCATTTTTCTGATGACTTGGTGATCCAAGTCCAATATTCACTTTTTCCTTTAAAGCTCTGTTTTGACAACAACTTTGTGTTTCACATTTTTAGAAAGACATAAAAATGTTTTCAGTCTGTTTCTCTGCAGCACACAGAGGACTCAGGAGAATCAACACAACAGGAACACGTCGGCGTGTATCAGCATTTTCACACCGCCGGCACTGCCGCACTGTCACTGCTGGACTGCTGAGGGTCAAACACGTAGGACATTTCAATAATACAGCTCTGTTTTGGTCTCTACCAACTACTTCTACACAATCTGTCACAGCAGACGGCGGACGCCCAACAATGAGCTCGGTTCTGCTCGAGGTTTCTGCCTGTTAAAATTAAGTCTTTCCTTGCCACTGTCCCCAAGTGCTTGCTCATGGAGTGAACTGTTGAGTCTCTGTAGATAATATTATAAAGAAAAAGGTCAAGATCGCTCTATATGGAAAGTTTCATGAGTTAACTCTTGTTATGATTTGGTGAAATATAAATAAAACTGACTTATTATCTCCTAAATGCTCCACTAAGTTCAACTGTTGGTCACTAACTTTGTCTGTCTGCTGTTTCGTGTTTTGTGTATAGCTTCATCACTGAAGAGTTGCCTGCTACATCTGGAAGTGGCTGCTGACGAGAGCAGTGAGGCTGAACCAAAACAGTAAAGTTAAATAAAGGGTGACTGCAGAGTTGAGTGATATTCCTCCATGGGTTCATCGCCATGAGCGACCCTTTCCACATCTCACACAGTCGTGTAATCCTTTGTTAATATATTCACGAGTGCAGCATTAAGCACTCATCGTCATCCACTTTACACTTCCATCTTCAACTCTTGTGCATTTATTTCTCTTTTATAATTCCTCTTTAAAAAAATCAGATTTGTGTTTCAATGTTTCGTTGCTGTGTTTGTATTTCCTCGTTATTTCCGATGCAATAGCGATTTCTTTTCTTCTTATGAATAAACTTGCCTTGCCTAAAGGAAGAGAAAGAATGATGGATGGCTGAACTACGCAATGATAGGAATGTGATAAGCTTTGTGCAATATAGACACAATATTAGGTTTCATAAATAATCAGATTTATGCAAAGTTAACATCAAAACTCACACAGAATTGTAGAGGATAAAAATCCGAGCTTCCCGCTGTGCAATCATGCAACAATTTTTAGGCACTGTGAATGAACGCAGACGACGTGTGGAGTACATGTCAGTATGACATGCAACATACCATGATTTATCCCACTGTACGTGATGCACGGCATTACGGTGCACAATTAATGAGCCCAGGTATCACTTATTTTGATTTAATGTGTTGAGCTGTATCTAATGTAATGTATGATTAAGCAGCCTGAAGCGAAAGTTTTGGTCTCATTATTCAAGTTAATAAACGGAGAACAATGACTGAGCACTGTTTTGAGTTCAGCCTTCAGCATAATAACATATAGCTATCTAACAGAAACTATTAATAGAGTAGCTGAGCTCGGTTTGTATGCACCATACATCATTCCAATTGTGTTTTGGCATGCAAATAGTAATGCATATGTAATTTGTCTTTGTTAATTATTCAGCTAAATCAGAATCTCGTTGTTGCAGGAGACGGATCCCATGGGGAGAAACATGTTGGAAGCGACACAGGAAAGCCTCTCCTTCTCTTTCTTTGTGTGCAAGGAAGAAATGCACGAATGCACCAGACTGCCTGGCAGCCTAACCACTCGTCCTTATGGAGAAGGAAGGGAATCAGGAATTTGATCGAGAGACCGAGATAGATGTGTTGGAGGGTGGGCAGAGGGGGAGAGAAGGGAAATAAATATCTTCACCAGACCCCAGGAGACACGCGAGGAGAAAAGGGGTGAAAGCTGAACTGAAAGAGGAGAGAAAAAACTGGAGGACTGAAGCTGATAAAAGCCCGTGAAGAGAGGGGAATAGGCACAAAGACTGGGAGGGAAAAAACACTGCAGAGGCTAAAGCAACAGACAGCAAACAGAAAATCTGCAGTCATGTGGAAGCAGAAAGCACAGGAGGTTTGACAGAGGAGGGGAGAGAAATGGGATGTGGCTGCTTCCTGTTGTCAATCCTAATCTGAACACACACATTCAGATGTACACACACACACACACACTTCACTCTCACAGCGTGACTCACACCTCAGAAATAAAGCCTCAAGGTGACAAACATGCCCGTGTGTTTACCGGGACGGTGGGGGAAGCTAGAAAAGGCAGACCGCCATCTTTTCTGGGGTGATGAACGTACAGGTCGTTAGTCTGGGGCATAATTCAGAGAAAATGACTCGCCGGTGGTTCCATGCTGGATCGAAACGTCCTCGTAACACCGATTCATGTTTGTGGGTGAGGGGAAACCACATATTCGTGACCCTCATGCTCACAGTTTTGTCTCTTCTCTATCTTTGTTTCCATCTCACGCACCCACACTCTCAACCTCCAGATACAGACTTAATAAGGCACAAATAAACTTTATAAATCATATTTTCTACAGTAAGTCCAGCTTCAAATACGGAAACTGACCTTGTAAAAACACAAAACTTAAAAGAATAACATAACATTTTTCTTATTGGTTTATTTATAACATCTCTATTTGCTTTCTTACCAAGAGTTAGGTATAAAGGCTGATGCCACGGAGCGAGCAGCTGGTTAGCTTAGCTTAACATCAAGACTGGAAACAATGGGAAACAACTAGCCTGACTGTGCGCAAAGGTAACAAAATCCACTAAGCAACACCTGCAAAGCTCACCAACTAACACATATCTTGTTCGTTTAATCTGTACGACAACATACACATGAAGTATAAAAATGAGTGTTAATGTGAGGTTATTAATTCCTTGCAGATATGATATTTGTACAGCTCACAAGTAGGCAGTGAATCTAAAATGTAACTTTATTTTCTTCTTATACTGTCTTTTTCAGGTCATCAGATACTGTGTTTATATTAAAGGTCTGGTGTGAAGGATTTAGTGCCATCTAGTGGTGAGGCTACAAGGTGCAACCGACTGAATACTCCTTCCCCCTTCCAAGTGTGCAAAACTACGGTGGCTGCAGAATACTAAAACTAAATCTCGATCTAGAGCCAGCGCCTAGTTTGTCCATAGAAAAATGGCAGTGAAACATGTCGACATGAAAAACAGAACAATTCTTACACAGAAAGAAAACATTGTTATGAACATTATATTTCTGTTCATAGATCCTCCTAAATATGACAAACTGGACCTTTAAAGATCAAAACGGTACCAGTGACCTTACCACACTGTATTATGGTCAAAGGCTCAAATCCATTTAATTGAGCTAAGTGAACTCATAATATCAGGACCAAATCTTTCATTTCCACTGAAATAATTGACTTGACGAGGAACTCGGCGTCTGGTATGTAAATATAGTCATCAAATACTGATTAATTGAAAATAATTGACTGCCGACTTGTCCAGGGTGTAGCCCGCCTCTCACCCAATGCCAGCTGGGATTGGCTCCAGCCCCACCGTGACCCTGATACCGACAAGTGGTTACAGAAAGTGGATGGATGGATGGTTGAAAGTAATTAATTGATTAAATCTATTTCACTTCCGACATACACATGATCACCATGAGTAATTTCACTGAATACCAGTGACTAGATAAAACCAGACTCCTCCGAGCCAATATAACAGCTGATATCAGTTTATTGTAGATATATAAGTTGTTTAGAAACAGTGTGCAGAACAGAGACGTTGACTATTTTTCAACAGTAAAATGTCCTGCTTAGCAGGCTACATATTTTCTTAATGTTTACATGTTATGTGGTCAAAGAGGCGACTCTAAATGATGTTCATGCAGTATTAACTGACAACTGCAACTTAAACCTGCAGCTCCCTTCAGCTTTACGGAGCTTCGTGTCTTTCAGCTCATCGTTCAGACGCGCAGACAACAGACTTGAATGCTCTGGTTCATTCTCATCACTCTCGTTCCAGAGCTCCACCATCTGTTTAGCACCAAACATCATACAGACAAAGTTAACATCTAGCTGGAGAACACAGTGGAGCTTTCAGCAGCTAAAGAGCCAGATGTACATACAGTATATCTCAGGAAGAGAACTGAAGAGAGTGAACATTGGACTGCAGGTTAGACTCCCGGGGGATCCTGTCCTATCTGCAATCATCATATTGTTACACACTTGCAATTGATCTGTATGTATTGAATTAAATATATACAAGCTCTAGTGCAAACAATGTGCCTCAATAAATACAAAACAGTTGAGATACAATCAATAACATGATTAAAAAGAGTAAGGGCTTAGTGTGACATTATAGTTTTACCATACATTCCCCCTGAGTACACAAACAACAAACACTGGTCCTGATCTCAGCTGCTTTCACCCTTGAGACTGGAATAAGTGGCTTGTTTTCCTGATATGCATTTAAAATCTGAAGGCTTTTAAAGCTTCATACCCAGTCTTGCTAAATTTAGGCCTTGAGAGCTTACAAACAACAATCTAAGCTACATTTTTTTTATCAGACAAATGAAAATGGGCTTTGAAGACCTCGATAAATGTCCTACTGCATGCGCTCAAGAGAAATAATGAACAGTGAAACCAACCATGCTTCATTTCTCTACCACTTAACAGCCATAACGAATAGTCTAGAATAGCAAAGACATCCAGCTGTAACAGTAAAGATTAATAAGGAATGATCTCCTGAAAGATTCTGTTTAAACGTTAATTATAATCACTGGTCAGCCTCCTTTCACAGTTGTCATCGTCTCTGGCCATTAATTCAAAATTATGCCTCATTAATATTTAAGAGCAGGGATGATTGACTGAAAGGCCCACATGTGGAAGACGAGGATGTTGTATGAATACGAGCTTTCTCTGCCGTAACAAAGGACAGCTGCCCGCGTGTCGTTCTGTTTTGACGCCTTGTTTTTTTTTTTTAAGACAGATTCAGTAGGCTGCATTGTGTCATCATGTCATAATGTCACACATTTGTATGCATTACACAAAAACGCACAAAGAGAAAGGCGGCGTGAGGAGATGTGTAGGGAGTATGGCTACATGAGAGGAGATGTGACACAGGCGAGGATGAAAGGGTGAGAGGAAAGGAATGATGAAAGAGACGCGGGCTGAAATGTACTATTCTCAAAGCATGACTGGTTCCCCAAGAAACCACTAATCCAGGTCTCAGCTCCGATCAATCAGGATCTGTCCGCAAATGGAATGATGGAAGATAAAAAAATATAAATGCAACTGAAAAATACGGCATGGAAATGTGTAAAGTAGGGATTCAAATCTTTAAACATCTAAAAATATACATATATATAACAGTCTTTAAATATATCCAACGTCATAAAATAGTGAAAAATGTCTATCATAAATTACCAGAACTCAAGGTTATTGCTTATTTTGACCAACTGGCCAAAACTCTGAGATATTCAGTTTACAACGATATAAAACTGAGAAAAGCAGAAAGTTTTCACATTTCAGAAGCTTGAAAATGTACTTAAATTATTCATGAATCGATCGATTGAAGCGATTGAATTGTTTTTGACCATCACCTCATAGATGAATTGTCTAAAGGTCTCCACTCTATCGTAGACAGGAATTTCATCCTAGCAGCACTCGTTCAGGTCCATGACAGCTTGACAGCCCAAAACCAGAAAAAACAAAACAATCATGACAGCATTGTCTCAATATCAGGTTTCCACTGAAGAACCACACACATACTGACACTAACCCCCCCTCCAGTACATCCTCCAAGCGTCTTACACTCCTATAATAAGAGTCCATATGCTCACTTTGTAACATGCAATAGTTAGTTCAACCTTTCATGTCAGTCTGAACAAAATGAGAGAGAAGAGAGACGTGTCCACTCAAAGACTGGTTGCATCATCCTTCCTGCTTTCCTTTGTGATCAAACGTTTCATCCAGACTCAAGGACACACACGTCAGTGTCTTCCATTTAATGATACAGCTCATCAATCCTGCTAACATCCACACACTACAATATATATTATCTAATATCATGCAGAACACTTTCTCGTTATAAGACACTTCATATCGCTGCTGCAGATCTGAGTGCAGAGTGTCTACGTACGTACGTACGTATGTTTGGTATACATTGAGCATAATTCTCTCTTATTAGAGCTCTTCATTGTGCGTTATAGCCTTAATATATCTAACTGCAGACATGCAATCATGGCAAGTGAGCGCTGTATGTACGTCACAATGACGTGACAAGTTAGAATTGTGCAGAGTTCCAGGAAATTTCCAGTTAATAAATTCTGCATCAATCATCCAACAACAATTCACTGGCTTATGTGAGATCTGTTCCATGAAATATGGACAAATATTAGTCTACTGTCTTGTGCTTTAACATATTTTCAGACATTTTAACATTTAAATTAAAACAGAGACCCTTGATTCAGCCATCTTTATTGTAGGTGTCAGACTAAATCTCAGGTCCAAATCCTTCCACATTCTTAGATGTGTTGCAGTTCATGTTCTTACTCTGATTTCTTTTCATTAGAAAGCCTTCAGAAGTCTTGCCGTGCTAATACCACTCGCTCTCAGACAGTGGCGTTAATGAGGCGAGTTCCCTCTCTGCCCTGACGGCTTCGCTTTGCATTCAAGATTGCTGCTCGGTGAAAAATGAGCTTAGTTTTTATGAGGGAGACACAGTGACGGCAAATAGCAAGGCTCCTCCATGTTCTGTGGTGCCTTAAGAGCTTTCAGCTTTCTCCCGCTGCACGGGGCCACTCTTACTTTATCATAGATGGTTGCGGGAATAAATCAAGCCTCAGGGTTTAGGCCTACTGCAGCAACTGTGTGTGCTGAATATGATATGAAACCCTGACAGGGGTTTTCTCTGTACTGCTCTCCTCTCTTTTCTATGCAGAGATCATGAACACCTGCACAGTTTAATACAAACAGCTGCAGTACTGCAACGCTTAGTCCCTCCTCTCTTACTACAGTATAAGTGGGTACAACACAAATCACAATATAATACACTCTGACACAACAATGACAAAATGTATGACTACAAAAATTACCATAATAATCACCTTTCTGGCACAATCTTAACAAAAATGGGACATTATAAGCTTGTTGTAGGGCTGCAACTAATAATTATTTAAATGACTTGTTACTTTGCAGATTATTTTCTCAGTTAATTGGTTTGGTTCAGTCTTTAAAATGTCAGAAAATTGTTAAGTACTCATCAAAATGTCTGAAAGCCAAAGGTGAAGTCGTCAGGAGTAGAGCAGGTGTGTATGTTTTGATTAAAAGTCTTTATAATCACATTCTTGTTCAGGATGATTAAAATACGACCAGTTTTAGCAAGTATACTTTAAGGTTTCAAATGAAGAGACACCTGGCCTTTATCGACCCTTTTATATATTCATTCTGGGGTGTGTCCTAACTGGGTAACCGGGATACCAGATGGGAGATTAGAGTCATTCAGAAATGTACAAAACAAAGAAATATAGCAAATAAATGAATAGAAAATGAAGGTAAACATGTTTATTGACTCAAATGAAAAGTAATCTCTACAGAGGACGTGGAAATGTGGATGAAGTTGTGCAAAATTATATCCAGTTGAACAAACTGAAATGATTGTCTTTTAAAAAGTCAGTTCTTCTGTCACTAATGTAAAAAAACAAGCAAACCAGGTCAGAGATTTTGGTGCACTCATGCACCCAGAACTCATTTTAAACATCCACAATAAGACTATTATAAAATCCCTTAAAAATATATCAAGAATTCAACGGCTTGTCCATTTTTTACCTTGAGTATGCTCAACTGCTGTAACGCTGTCTTTACATGTCTCTCTACAAAAATCGATCAGACAGCTGCAGCTGCTTCAGAGTCCTCACTAAGACCAGGAGAATGGATCACGTCACTCCACTTCTCAGATCCACACACTGTTTGTCAAAAATTGATGTTAAAATATGACTTTTTCTTTTAAAACACTGAATGGTTTAGGACCAAAATACATTTCTGATCTCCTGTTATGCATGTTACGAACGGTCCAGACCTCTCAGATCACCTGTATGATGTTTATGAATATTCTAGTCTACATTAATATTTTATTATTGCGCTGCATGTTTATAGATTACCTCAATAACTTTGTCATTTTAATCTAAAATTCTATTTTAGGGTGACATCTGTGCAGGGACTACAGATGACGCTTCTTGGCTAACTGTGGCACATTTAAAGCAATGTTTATTAATGCGCTGCCATTGATGAATAAACCAGTTAACAAAAAGATAAAGACACTAATTCATAAACAATCATTGCTGCAGTGCGCCTCCTTAATGATGTCCAGAAGATATTCAGTTTTCTATCACAGGAAACAAAGAACAGCAGTGAATCAGTGAAACTGAGAAGCTGGGACACAGACATGTCACCTTTCTTTATCGACTGACTACAATAAAGACTAATTATTGCTCTAACTTGTTTAAGGGCTGAAGTACTGTACTGCAAATATTAGTGGCAGATGTAAGTGATACTGTATCAACTCCCTGTACATCTCAGACTAGCTTTTCCCACGAGAAATGGTAAATGGACTGTACTTATATAGCGCCTTTCTAGTCTTTCGAACACTCAAAGCGCTTTACAGTACGTATCTCATTCACCCATTCACACACATTCATACACTGATGGCATTGGCTGCCATGCAAGGTGCCAACTGCTCATCAGTTTGAGGAGCTAACCATTCATACACATTCACACACCGATGGCACAGCCTTCGGTTCAGTATCTTGCCCAAGGACACTTCGACATGCAGACTGGAGGGGATCGAACCGCCGATCTTCTGATTAGTGGACGACCCGCTCTACCTCCGAGCCACAGCCGCCCCGATCTGTCTGCCACTGGAGCTCATGGTGTTATGACCTCCTGCAAGAGCACTCAGTGAGGCCAGGCATCACTTCCAAGTATGAAACAGACCGCAAACTTCAATATTGAGTGTTACAGACAAGTTAATTCGAAATAACTCTTCAAAATGATCTACCAGAACAATAATAACACAACTGGCGTATCATCGATTGTAACAATTTACTAAATTAAACTAAATAAGATGTGCATCATCAAGCAATCATTAATGGCTGGAAAGATTATAACAATATTCAACATATTTCACATATTGAGTCTTTTTTTTTTAATGTGAGTGAATCTGCAGCGCTCTGAAATGAGGAAGATAATCGTCCCACCATTTTTCATTTCTCCTCAGGCTCCAGTTTTCTGCTGATTACAGCTGCTCTCATTTATTCCAGCTGCTATTAAACCACTTAACAGCCATGCCACGAGGAACTCTGTTATTCACTCAGCTTCGACTGCTACAGTGTGATGTTTATCAGTCATGTATCATGTACTTTCAGTGACTGGTACAGAGCATGCAATGTGTTTTTGTGAGTATAGTTATTTGTGAATGAATTCTGCTGCAAACTAAACTACACCCTGATTATAATGAAGGAGAAATGCATCTTCTCTGTGCTTTTCATTAAAATTTACAGCGTTTCTGAGTGCAGAATAAATTATATTCTTATGCATAGCACTGCTAGCAGCAGCAGCCAGCTCGTAGGAGTTTCCTCTGGTTGCATAGCAACTCACAGTGAGGTGACTTGCATCTTTAGCATTTGACACCGCTGATGTACAACGTGATGCAGATCTCCTTGAAAGAGTTTCACAGACGCTGCAAAGTCACTCGTGAGTATCAAAGCTTTTTTTTTTTTTTTTTTTTTAAAGAAATCAGCTGAGTGTATAAGGTTGTTAGGCAGCCATGTTTGAGCCAATAAGCTGCTCTGTGTCTGTTAACAACTGCTTAGTCATCAACCCTGCTGAACATTCACCGACTGTGATGCTCTTTTTCCACCTCAGACCGACTCTGTGTTTTAGAGTCTGAATAAGCTTACTGTTTCACTGCCAGCTTCTCCTGAGAGAGACGGAGACAGAAAGTGTGTGTGTGTGCATGTGTGTATGTGTGTCTGTGGGTGTGTGTGAGAGGGAGAGGCTGGACTGCTGCTGGCATAACTCGGAGGCAGTCACCCAGCCCAGGCAGGGATTTTAAAAGTATGAGTGCAAGAGTGACCTTCCCAGTCTGATGCTGCCAGGTTTGGGGAACATGATCACAGCTACTGTAACCTTTACAACAGAGGTGAAGGACTAAACAGAAGAAAAGCACACTTGTCCTCTGATCCTTCGACCCAATTAAAATGCTTTGTATCATTTCTATCACAAGATCAGCCCAGTCAGCTGCTGACTCTGTATGACTGTGATAAGACTTTATTTTGTTAAACTTTGGGAAATTATGGTGGGTATTTTTTTACTGTTATTCAACAATTTTAAAGCAACATTGTGTAACTTTTCTACCATAAAATAACAGGTATAAAATCATGTTGATGCTACACTGATGTATAATCAGGTAAATTATGTGTCTGCCATTCCTACTCTGTTTCCTCTATGCATATTTCTGCACTATGTAGCTTTGTGGTCCAGGTACGATCACCCACAAGAAGTAGATAATTCTCTATTATCTACTTCTTGTGGGCACACCACCAAATATTTCACTGATTTTGGTGAACCAGGATCCTCCGGCTGTTCTGCCTCTCTGTGATTTAGAGAGTTTCCTGATGGACAGTAAACCATACTGCTGTGAACTATAGCTGCTGTTAGCTAATGTTAGCTCAGTTTGTCAGCCAGGCTGCCCCGAACTGTGAGCTCAGAGCACCGAGGGACTGTTAGTGTTTGTACCAGAGGTGTTTTGGACCACCGGGGAAAAAGAGGAGGTTTTCAGGCTTAGGGTGCGGAGCCAGTGTTGTGCAAGAACCTGAGCTGGGCAAACAGGCAGTGACTGAGCAAGACAAGAGTAAATTTGGTACTGACTTTTAGTCGTTGGCGAGAGCTTTGTGAAATAAAAGGCTGAAAGACAAACGCCGAGCTGGGCTTCTCGCTGTTGGACTAGTAAGTAATATTAGCTAGCTGCTATGTCTTGATGTTTGTCTGTTAGCAAAGTTGTCAACATGCCAGTCTTTAATCATAAGTATAGTAATCATACACAATCACACAGGTACAGCTGTCCATATTTAAATATATTGAAACTGGGAGGCACTAAATCATAAAAATACCAATTTCTACGTAATGTTCCTTTAAATTCTAAAATATTAATTGCAATAATCATAAAAAGACTGTTAGCTGCAGCGGCGAACAGGCCTTTGTACCTTTGTGACATTTGTTGGTTCCTTTACTAAGAATCAGTAAATGGCACACACACACACACACACACACACACACACACACACATACATACATACATGCAGTGATATGTGCAGCTGTGTGTCTGTGGTGAGATTAGAGGCCTTGGAAAGCGCCTTTCTGTCTCTGACCTACTGTCAACCCTCAGGCCTGATAAAGAAACTGAAGGGAAGTGATAAAAACCAAGAGGAAGATAGAAAGACGAGGCCGGCTGCCGTGTCAGATACGCTACAGACACCGGATGACTTTAACATGAGCCTTGAATGACACTTGTTGACCATTTTAACAAAGAAATGAGCCTGCGTTGGTGGTTGCAGAGGTTATGAAAGGTTATGAAACAACATTTAAAAACCTTTTATAGGTTCTCTGAGAAGAAAATCAGATGTTTTAACTAACATAAAATAACCAAAAGATTATTGTGCCTCATAATTTCCTTTTGTAAACACTTAATTAATAATAAATAAGAATCTGCCATGCATTTTTAAAAAGCTAATCAGCAAGAAAGGAAAAATCATTTTGACTTATCTCCAGTGAAAATAACATCTATCCTTTCAAACTAAAAATAGCATCAATGTTTGGAGCACACAATAAATTACTCTGGGATTAATTTCAATAAAAGCTCTGAAAATCAGAAAAAAAATAACAAGCCTGGTCACTCTTTGTGCCGTGTTGTGGGAGAGCTCCAAATCAGCAACACACTGTGATTTATATCCAAGCCGTCCTTCTATTTACAGCAGCCGTGGTTTTAACTAGTTCATGAAGCAGCATGGCAGCTTTATGACCGAGCTGCTCCCGTCCAACTCTCCATTCGGCATGAGCAGCTAACCAGCCCCGGAGGGCACTGGTAATATGGAGACAGCAGCGGGGACAGATGCTGACCACATCTGGTGGGCGGATACGACTGAAAATTACACCATCAACAGGGAGGCAGAGGTGAAGGAGAGCCGGGGAGAGTCTGTGAGTGTTTCTATGCATGACAATTTGTTTTATATAGTGAACAGCTCTCTGTATTGAGGTCAAAGGTGGAAAAATTGGTATTCAGCAGTGTTCATTATTTTTACTTCTTTACCACAGGCCATGTGGACTTTAACCTGGTTTGTATAAACCAGAGAGATGGAGCAATCAATCGACAAGCAAGCTGGCAACACAGCAGGAAGTGTGTGAGCTATAACCAGTGAATTTTTGCCATTTTAATTCTATAAATGGAATTAATTATCTGCCAATGAAGCCGTTAATTACTCCACTAAGCTCTAATGAAGACACCTCTCTTGATTTCCTCACCAACAGGCCACAGCTCTAAGCCAACACTAAGATAAACAGACGCCGTGTATCACTCACTGCTGTTTGTGATTGAGCTCTTCCTCCTTGTTCACCAGGTCCTGTTTGAGGTTGGCTAGCATTTCCACAGAGACGTCCACCTGGCGTGACAGCTCTGAGGCCTTGTCCTCCAGGTCTTGCTTCTCCTGGCTCAGCCTCTCGCTTTCCTGCTTGGCTCGCTCCAGCTCAGAGCTCTTCCTCTCCAGCTCTGCCTGAAGGCGACCCACGCGGGCCGCTATTTTCTGCTCCACCTACAAACACAAAAGAGGCTTGAGCTTGAGCTGCCTAATGTCCCACTGTAATCAGCACATTGTATGGAACATAACTAGTTATGCTAATGAGGTCATTAAGTAAGTAATTAAGGCGTTCATCAGCAAAGATTTCTCTCAGCAAACATCTTCACGTATCCGTGTTTTTTGCATATCCATCTTACAGCATCATTAGTGAAATTAGACAGAAGATGATCGAGATGAATCTCTAGATTGTCCACCGTTAGTCACAGGAAGACAGACGTCATTACAACAACAGATTACAAGTGAATTCAACCAAATCAGAAATTGTTATATTGGCCGTGACAATATACTTCTAGTACTTAAATCATAAAATTGTTCCAAAAATGTGATTTCTCTGTATGAAAATCCTCTGATTAATGTTTGAGTGTGAAAAAGCAAATCAGTGTTTGAGTGAAGCCACTTCTAACCTAGAAAAAATAAAAAAAATATGTTTTTTTATGGACTAAAAGCTAAACGCTGTTATTGAAGTCTTCATTTCTGCATTCCTTGATTAATATTGTTCACTATATGCTCATTTTGGTCAGCGTGGAACTTCCTGATTACAATTATGCAGCTGCTAAGCTCCTTACAGTCAATATGTTATTCTCATTTTAGCTCGAACGGTTACTGATAAAATGCAGGACTGATTTTTAAGTGTAACTGATCAGATTGGGTGCACGCCTCTGACGAGCCCATTAATTTTCTCTCTGCTGCTGAGCTCAAAGTTCTCAAAGCAGACTGAGAACGTCAGGAAGAGAGCTGCTGACTGCAACTTAAAGACAAAGAGCGGTTTTCCTTCAGGGCCTCTGGATTGTGCAATAATCCACCTGCAGAAATCAAACTGGCAACCAGGAGCAACAGACGTAGTGTTACGATCTTGGGGTGCTATCCAAGCCGCCCATCCATTTCAGGGATTAAAGCAACATTGCATAACTTTTCTACCATAAAATAACTGATTTGAAATCATTCTGATTTTAATCAGGTGAATGGTGTCTTATGTCTGTTTCTGTACTTTACTCTCTGATCCTGATGGACAATAAAGTGAACTATAGCTGATGTTAGTTCAGTTTGTTAGCAGGCTACCCAGACTGTGAGCTCACAGCATCAGGGGAGTGTTAGTGTCTGTTCCAAGAGGAGGATTTCAGGCCTGGGGCATGCGGAGCTGGCCATGTGGGTAAAGTACCAGGCGCAGCAGCCTCTATAGACATAGCGGCAGCAGCAATAAGACTGAAGGGGACGTTGACGGAGGAAGTTAAGAAGAGTGAAGCAGAGAGTCAGCGGACAAGAAGCCACCAGACGAGTTAAGGATATCAGCTGGCTGCTGTGTCTTGTGTTATTGCACTTGCACAATGTTTGCTTGCTCTAGTTTTTGGTCATATGTAATATAATCATAACAAATACACGTGTACAGCTGTCCCTATTTACAACCGTGGTCTTGTTCCACATTGGAAGAAGGTGGAAAATATGAATATCTGAAATAATGTAGGATAAATGTGACAATCTGAGACATTGCAGGTAGTTCTACCACTTGCAACTGGTTTTCCTTATTCATTCAGACAACCCTGTACATATAGATACATGTTTGTTTATCGTTAATTAGCTGTATGTCTGTATAATGATCATGTTTACCTCCTCAGAAAGCTTCTCCAGCCTTTCATCCAGCTCCAGCCGCTCAAACGCCCGTGCCTTCAGCCTGGCCAGGCCTTCCTCATATGCCGCCTCGACCGCACTGGCCGCCACATTAGCTGCCACTGCTACAGCTGTGCTGGGGTTTCCATGGGGACCCGGGTCTGCGGATGTCATGGCTTTCTTCATAAAAATCTCCCCCAGGGGAAACTCCACATTGGGAATATACCTGGCTGCACTGTTAGAGTTAGCCGGGGTCAAACTCAGGTCGTCCGCACAAGGAAGCTCACGGCAAGGGAAGCGGCGCTCCTTTAAAGCTGAAGGCCGGAGGGGCTCGAAGGGGTCGTTGTTGTTGGCAGGTGTAAGGAGAGCTCCCTCAGCCACTAGTGGCAGCAGAGCAGCGGCATCACATACACTGTTGGATTTGGAGAGGACGTAGAGGGTCTCGTACGTGTGGTTGTACTCCAGGTGGGCACGTAGGGATGACAGGCTTCGGAAGCGCTTGTGCTCCCCGCAGCGAGGACAGCGGTATGGCAGGTCAAGAGAGGCCATGCCGTGCAGTAACTGCCGGAGGAGAGGGTTGGGCGCTCACGCAGCACAACAGCGGTGCCAGTATGAGGGCACAGAGGTCAAACACCTGACAGATCCTCTCATGGTGAAAACAGGGCGACTATGACAAGTCAGTAGGAGGAAGAGAGATCCCATGTGCAGTGAAGGAGCCCAGCTCAGTCACACGACCACACATAGTGGCAACATTCAGCTGGTCTTTTCACTTTGTTTCTCATGGTTCCCCTGCCTGAGGTCCTGGAAACAGAGCAAGAGAGTACAAGTGAGTATAAGAGCTTCACACTGTGAATTTTGGTGCAACATCAGATGAGAGTCTTTTTCCACAAATATCCAGCTTTTGCTGCAAGAAGGCCAAGTGAGTCTTATTACTTTAACTTTTATGGACTCATTTAAGCAGAATCGACATTCAGCGAACAATTAGTGAGCTGTAATCAAAGAAATCATACTTTCACACATCTGTATGTAACTGTAATCCAACAGTGAAGAGAAATCCTTAATAAAAATTGGTTGCATGATATTTGCATGCTGTCACATCTTTATAAAATCTGATCCATCTCTCAATTTATTTAATACCCCAGCTGTCTGGACTGAGCAGACGTCGTCCGCCTGCTGTGTCTGAACTCTCTAAGTAGGAATATTGATCTTTAAGTTTAGTGGTCAAGAAACATGAAACCTGCATTTCACCGAGGGTTAAAAAGCAAATTCCTGCATGTGCACCCTGAAATACTCAGAGGAAGACTCGAGGAAAAGGAAATGGCTCCATTAGCGAGAGTGCTTGTTAGCGCCAACATCCATCTTCTAGTCTGAAGTCTACGAGGTCAGCTGGACAATACTCTGAGTCCTTTACAAGGGGATCTGGTAACTCACTCTAGGAAAAAGAAAACACTATCTGTTATCTGAATTGTGTCCTTACTTTACCTCTGCAGGTTCTTGTACACCTTAAATGCTGCTTTATATTTTTAATAATGCAACAGTAGAAAGTGAAGGAATTATTTGCACACCTAAAAATAAATGTTTTGCCCCCCCCCCCAAAAAAAGCACGCAATTCAACTGTTTCCTTGGACACATTTCTGAATAACAATGAACCTTGCATTCACTGGTAGCAAAAAATAATTTTAAAACATTTATTTTCATTTATAATCACATCATTTCTATCTGCTACTTCGATGCTAAGCAGAGTCAAGCCACTGCAAGTTTATCTAATTACCCAGCACTCGATGCCCAGGCTTGGTGAAATAAAACTTCAGCATGCCAGCCTCCATTAATTCATCAGGTCCTCTAATTAAAAGTGCTGTACTGAGAAATATTTTTGCACGATCTTCGGGGTCAGTCTCGAGAAACAGTTTACTGAATACTGATAAAAACGGGATGCACTCCTGTCTTCACGTTACATAAGCATACGAATAGCAAATAAATATGTCTTTGTGTCAAGACTGTTTCAAACAATAACTTACAGGGTTGAAACTGAGCTAAATATCTCTGCGGTAACGTTATTACTTATTATTAAAGAAAATGTTTGTGGCACTATACACGTATCATCACATTTTAATAGAGAGATGGACTGTTGTTACATAATATTTGTTATAATATAAAAGAGCCATATCAGGTCATGTAGCCTTGACCATTTCTAGGAGTTTGTTTGTAGATGCATAAAGCTCTGCTGAACTCATCCAACATCATGTTTAGAGTTGCTCAACCCAATAAAAACGAAGATCCTGACACTCAAGCACTGCTGAATATTGAACATACCTCATCCAACAAATCACAACTTTACTCTAATTTGCCTTTTCTTTTTTTGTTTTAAGATTAACAGCCCAAAGCCCTGAAGCTAAAGCGAACCCCACCACATGTTCTGCATATCAAATGCAGCCCATGTAGTAGAATGGGCACAGTCTGTGTTCCAGCATGGACCATTTGGACTCTACAGCTGTGGCGTTGTACAACAATCCAAGACTAAAGCCTGAACCAGAACAGACTCTCCCTCAGAACTTTCTACAGCAGTGATTAATGAGAGAAGAAGTGGGCACAGACATTGGCGGTGTAATCACAAATCACAGATGCAGGCCGTTCTTCACAGAGGGCTCATACGCTGGAAATCCCCAGAAGTCACTGAGACTGTTATTAGACGTCTGGTGAGGCTGGATCAGGGAGTGTACTGGCAAGCCGTGCCCACTTATTAAAGGAGGAGGATCTCGCAGATGCAGTCACTACACTGCAGACAGCAGGCGTTCCCATCTGCTTAAAATTACTGAGTGAGGTATTTAACCAGGCAGGAAATGGAAGGAAGTGAGGCTGTTTGGTAGCCACATGTCATATCCTGCCAATGGAGCTCAGTGGAGACAGAAGACTGTCTTTAATGTTTTATTGTGATTGGTCCATAGTGGACATTGTGGAGAGCGATGGCCTTCAGCTTCCCTCATTTCTACCAGCACCAAAGAGCATCAGGAGACCTTAGTGATACACAAACACACAGAAAGCATCTACAATAACTGCAGCTATCACTTTGGAGTTTACATTTTCTGTTTTTAAAACAATCCGAATATAAAAATACCATTTGCAGTGTAACCGGCGGTTACTGTGGTTTTATATTGACAGGCACATCAGAAGACACTCTTTTGTGTTTCTTTCCATATTGCATGCATACTCTCTATTATAAGAAACATATTCTGGGTGGTCCTCATCATGAGAAGACCCTGTAAACTTCAGTGCATGGTGCTCTCTTGCAGCAAGAAGTGACAAATTATTTGATGCATGAAATCATGCAAAAGAAAACATCTTTTAGAAACACAACAATTCGGTTATGGAGCTTTGTCAGACATCAAACTGACACCATGAACTAGAGCTGAGGCTAAGAATTATTTCATTATTGATTAGTCTTTTGAATATTTTATATTTGGTTCATGATGCCTGCACAAAAACCTCCAGTCGAAGTGACATCTTCTTGTTTTGTCTGACCACTTCTGCTTCAAAAAATGACTGAAAATATTCACTGATTATCAAAATAGTATTAATGCGTATTATCCTTCTGTCGACCAACTAATCACTTAACTGACTGCGAGCTAGTTCAGGAAGACAACTCGAGCTGCACTGCACATCCACAATCATCCAAACTCAAACACACCCCCCTAATTCAGCGGTCTAATTAAGCTGCAAAAATGTCCCATCTCTCCCTCTGCTCTGCCAACGCCATTACTGCCGATGCTGCATCAGCATTGCTGACTGTTCTTCAGCCCCAGCACCCACCTGCAGGCCCCAGGGGGTTTGAGATATTTGCTCATCACTCCTCCATATCTCTATGTGTGGGGAGTGATGAGGCTGAAACCTAAATGCCAAACTCTAACTGTATTCTGCTGCTGCGATGAAATATTCCAATCATTAGTTGTCTGACTGAACTAACAACATCTTTATACTTAAGCAACAGGCTGCCAAAGGGAAGACGAATCACAAACACCTGAGACAATTACAAAATCAATAAAAACATTCATAAAATGAAAGAAAACATTTACTATGTCAAGATCTGTAGAATACAAATTAAAAATGGAAATATGTTTAGTTTAAAGATAAGCTGGACGATGCAAAGTAAGTTATTCATCAACAAGAGAAGTTTAAATACAGGCTAGAAGGTGACAGATCAGACAGTCTCAGATTCATCTACAACATTAGACAACTTTTGGTTTGATATGTGGAGAGAAAACATGTGACTTATATCAAATTAATCGTCTCTTTTTCTGTAAAAATCAAAATACAACAACCAATCACCGTTACCAAACCAGCTGTCCCATCTGCATCCAGGATACAGTGATCTCTGCCAGCTGACAAGCTGTGTGACTTAACACCATCCAGACATACAAGAAGTCTTTTAAGTGAAGGCAGTTATAAACTCTCAGTGCTTCTTTGTCACTTCTACACCGATCAGCAGCACATCTGCCACAATCCTAAGGCCACATTTTGTGTCGCGGCACTATTTTGGGATGCAAACATGCAAAGAGAGAGAATAATGATTCTACAGAGGAGACACCTGGTCCTAATGGCAAAATATCACAGAGAGTGGCATAACATTGAGTATTTAATATTTGACTGTCTCTAAAGAGCTCTTATGCACTGTTACATTACGATATATTAACTGTCTTTAGTTGTCTCTGACTTCTGTAAGTCAATGGCTTATGGGAATAAACATTTCCCCAAGGGGTCAAATAAAGTTATATTATTATTATTTTTAGATCTGACCACTGCTATAAACCACATTCTTGACTGACATGACAGGCCATTAGAAATATCACCCTAATTGGCTGTTTTATTTCTGTTTCTTGAGTAACCCTAATGTACAGACTTAATAGAAAGCTACTTTTTAAAGGCTCTTTGCTGGAAACCAATCTCATTTTCATCATCTGTCAATCCCATACGAGCCTCCAGACGGTCAAACAAGGCATTAGAGTCAGTCGAACATGAAACAGAACATGGGCTTCAATTTAATCACGGTTCTTTACATCAAGGTCAAGAGGGAGAGTGAAGGTACCAGGACTAAAAGGCTCTTTGCGGTTTGCGTGAGGGCAGTAACCTGAAGTCGAAGGGGGTGTTTAAAAACGGAGGCTGATCTACAGGGGTTGTCAACTTCTACAGTCCATTTCTATCGCACAGAAAAAAGGTTTCCGAACATAAAGTCAGGAGGGAGTCACAGGAGAATATTCTCAAATAGACAGAGAGAATAAAGGTAAAGAAAGGTGATGACAAAGAGCAAGAGTCGAGAGGTAGACAGGCAGTGGGAGCAGAGGTGTAGGTGTGAATAGGACAGATAGAGACAGTGAAAGTGTTTCACAGATGGGGAGGGGTGCATAGATACAGTGAAGTGCTACAAGTAAGTAAGTTTTACAAATCATAAAGAAGTCAGCTATGGCCAAGAGAGCATAGGCTCTGAAAACCTTTGCACCATAGACAGCATGAATATGGACGTTGTATCCATGATGTCACCCATAGGTAAGAGCTTTTGAAGCTCAGAGTGTGGTGGCTCTGGCCGCCGCGATTTTGGCAGTCCTGCCTCCGCCCCTCTCCCAGCTAATCTCATAATCGGCAAAGACGTGGATCGTCAGTGGAGCTGAGGCGGGCTGAAAGAAGCCTGGGTGCTCAAACAAGCCATCTGTAACAGCATCCACCTGTCAATCATAGCGACTATGCTCTAAATTTTGCATAACTTTAAGCCTTAATATAATTTGAACAACTGGGTTCTCTAAAAATTCACCCTCAGTACAGTTGTCATGAACGGGAAAATTAGCTATAGAGACCAAAACTGTTTGTACCAGGCTGTAAACATGTTTATTCCAGCTGTGAAGTTGGACATTTTAACATGGGGACTTATGGACATTGACTCGTTCTGTAGCCAGCCTCAAGCGGACGTTCAAGGAACTGCAGATTTTGGCACTTCAGCATTGGCTTCACTTCACAGCCATGGAGGTTGCCACTTGATGTACATGCAAGGATTCACGCTTTCACACTAATCATCAGTAGGTGGCAGTAATGTGCTAAGAAGTGTAGTGATGCATCAACAAAGGAAAGGAAGAAGAAGAGTGCCAGCAAGCAAACAAAGCAAGTAAAAAAAAAAAGCATGAATGTTTGATGAGGATGGAAATGCACTCACATTTATTAGACCTAAAAGGATTCACACAAAGCATTTAGGTGAGTAAGCATGAATGTAAACATAACTTTGTTTGTTGGCAAAAAAACCTCCATTTAACTTTGAGTGGACATTTTATGAGTTTAAAGTACATTTTACCTTCATTTGAAGGAAACAAAATGAGTTATTGAGGATATATGTGATTAGTTTTGACACTAGAAATGAGAAAGACGCTGGTTTCCAGGTTCTGTCCATGGCTATAGGCCAGCACCTTGCATGGCGGCTCCAATGCTGATCATGTGTGCGTGGGTGAATGAGAGGCACATTGTAAAAGCGCATTTACCATTTGATTACACCCATCGCCCAGCCCTAATCAAGAATGAATAAACACTAAATCACAGTTTTCAGACGTAAATATATTGATATAAAGTGTTACTAAGATCCTGCATCAGCCTTCAGTCAGAGAAGTGTTGTGACACAGCTGGAAACATCTCTCAAGTTAATGTGAAGGCTGGTCCGTACTCTCCCTGTCCGTATGTTCCTGCGTCTTTTAATCTTAAGCACTGTGGGTATACGGTCACTGCCATGGTCACACAGCAGCATTTAAGCAGTTTTAATTAGGAGGTATGGGATGCTCCATTACACCTCTGCATACAAATACCGTGATTGTGCCTGCTGTGCCGCTGTGTCCCGCATGGCAGCATTTTATCTGCTAAAGAGTAGAGAGGCTAACACTTGTAACATCTGCTTCAAGCCACTAGCTTTGCAGATCTTTGCTACTAGATATTTTAATATTTCACCCCAACACTTGCTGCAAGCTCAAACATCCCAGCGGGTGATCTCTTTCTGATTCACACTACCCAAGGTCACTCGTTTTTGAAGTATCTTTCTACTTTAGTCCAATCTTCTTCTTCTTCAAGTCTCATTAAAAGTTTTTCTCACGCTCCCCATGTCAAAAAATGTAAAGTAAGTAACCTACAGGCTATCTGCCTCTCTATATTCTTGAATCTACTTAATCATTTGGCATTTTTTGAATCATTTATTAGATCCAAGCTAAAAAATTAAATTAAAAATGTTGCTTAAATGTAGTTTAAATGTTCTCCTTTGGTTGGCGTTGTGCTTGCAAATCGCTCTATGTACAGATAGCTTTGTCGAGTTTTCACATTTCAAGGAAAAACAAGGCTCCAACATCATCCAGATCAGCTGACATTACCAGAGGCATAGAGACACAATAACCCCAGTTGCAATAATAACTTATTCATACCAAACTCCTTACATTATCTGTGTGAAAACACTGTGGCCTGTGCTGCAGTCATTGCAACAGAATTCTTAAACTCTGCACCATGCGCATAAAAACATCAGCCGGCCCTCAGGCTGCACTAATGACGTGACTGTTAAAAAGTTCAGCTCTAAAAAGGAAGAACACCAACTGATCAAATTGCTCTGAATTCATTTATAAATAATAAAAGTCACCAGCTAGAAGCTAAAATGTCACTCAGCTTCACACTATAGTTCGGTACACCAGAGCTCTATCTGACATTCGGGTAAAAGTTATTCCCGTGCGCCTGTGCTGTCTGATAAAGACTTGCTTTGCTCGGAGGTGTGAGGAGCAGAGTGAGTCAAGGTGTATCACACCAGTCATGCCAGTCCTCCGCAAAGCTTCACCCAGAGATGCTGCGGCACTGAACTCCAACTAGCAGTTAGCAGTGCGCTACTGTACATAATACCGGAGGTGCCAAAACTGTAAGAGAGGTGTGACACGAGCATCAACCTACGCTTCGACAATGGAGCTGTTTTCACTGCTGGTATTTCTCATGTGTAAAATGTGCTCCTCCCACACCCACTGTATAATTTTAATAGTTAATGCCATCGTAAAACTGAACGTCCAAATAAATAAAGAGAAAAGTGATGTGACAGCCGGCATGGACGAGCATCCTTCAGAGCTTTGACTGTGGACAGGCTGACTCCTTTATAAACTGAACTGGAGGTTTAGTGAAAGCTCCTAATGCTTTCTCCTATATGAGCATGTCAAGGTGTGATAGTCCTGAGTAAGCCAAGAGTCTCTTGTAGTCTTGACATCTTTTAAGATTCTGCCCCTGGCAGCACTGTAACCTAGCTTAAAGTTATGTGGAGATGCTTCTCCCTCGTTTCATCTTAACATGAGCTAGGAAGAAATTCCTGTGCTTACTGGACATTTTCGGGCCTGTCTAACCTTAAACAGACACAACAGAAAGGAATGCGTTGAATCGGGCTCAAACTTGCTAGCCTAGCAATATTTTTAAAAAACACCACAGATCAGCTGTTTGGGTCAGAAAGTTGCGAGATCAGAATGAAAACAAACTTTATATCTCTAAAGATTCATAGATGGTGCGTGCTTGTGTGTTTCTGGCTGTGCCGTTGTGACTCTGATCCAGTTGGAAGTTTTAGGGTTAGTGCCAAAGGGAAATGCCGTCCAAAGGCAAGGTAAAGCAGTGAAAATATTCTTAATATAGCATACGCTTCAGCGAGTATTGATTTTTTTTGAGGTGGGCCTATTTTATATGGCTAAATACATTTTCCTGCTGACCCTGTCCACAGCAGAACATCGGTCTGCTTCTGTGCCGGGATCCCTGTCTGCTTTTCCAAACTGGAGACACGCTGACTGCCGTCTACTGTAAGTAACTCACTGATATACTGTAGGTAATAGGGCCTCATGCAACCCCACTTCAACCCAAACTATCACTTTAAGGCAACAAACAACCCATGCAGCACTGAAATTATTGCCAGTTGCAGCCCTTATTAAAAGTATAATAGCTTTAATCGATTTTCTAATGACCATGTATCAGGTGGTAATGTGAAAGGAGTCACTCGAACTGCAGCTTTACTGTTTTTGTTCCCTATCGCAACTCTCATAGCGTAAAAAAACACACTGTACAACACCTGCTCAACACAAAACAGCAGACGAACACAGTTAGCAACTAGCTGGTGAACACAGAGACAGAAAGTTATGTCAGGAGTTGGTAGAGACCAAAAATAGAGCTAAAAGAGAATTGCTAAAAGAAAAAAAAGTAAAGTATGGTACTTTTGTTTCTGTCATTTTAGCAGTGACTTAATGAATAAACAGAGAAAGGAGGACAATACGTAACTGCCATGCATTTTTTAATTTTATGACCTCAGCATCACTGAAACAGTATTAAGCCTCTGGGGTTCGAGCAATCGCCCACGATTACAAAAGCAATTGATAAGGCCATTAATAGGACCCCAGAGGGTTAACATTCAGATGACAGAAGTGAACACAACAAGAAAGCGAGGCTGGGATACCGATAAAGAGATTGATAGACTTCCACAAATGTGAGCTGATGGACTGACTCGTTCTCCGGCTCACCACTATCTGCTATTGATCCAAACGGCTGTTCACAGAAACAATTATCCTCAAGTATACATACATCAACAACGCACACTAACAGCACTGATTACTGCTGTACGCCAGCAAGCTTGTACACTTACATTACGGGTCCATTGCTGATCAAACGAATGGATCTAACAGTTTCCTGAACAGGTAATGAGATCCATTAATAAGTCATACAGAGTGTTTAGTGGCATTGGCTGTGCAGGCATCCCGCTCATTTATGCTCACATATTTGTCACCTCCATCAAGGAATTTCTCCAATTAGAGCTGGATAGAATATTTCAAGAACAGGATAAGATTCTTCTGTGCATACATTAAGCCCTCTGTGCTAGCCTAAACAAGACTGGGGATGTAGCTTCTATAGGGGACGTCTGTGGGAAATGATGCAGGAAATGGCCTCTGTGATTTGTGGCCGCATTTTGACTGTCTCTGAGGTCCTCTTATACTCATTAATCCTGAGCCTGCGTTGGCATGATGTTCAAGTTTCTAGTAGAGAAATGAGAGAATCAGTGCAGATTAAATATTTTCTATTTCAGCTGGGCGGACGTGTGGAGCTCCGCCTAACAAGACTCCAAATGAGAGAGAGCATTTAATAAAATATGATAGCCTGTCAATCATAAAGCATTTTTAATGGTTTGAAACCCTTTAAAAACAATAAAGAAATATAAGTAAGTATTAAATGAGTGCACTTTGCACATTAGGCTCAGTATTTTTCAGTCTTTGGCCGTCACAAGCTGTCAGAAAAGTTTAAATGCCCTAAAGCCGCCACGAGAATCATGAGCCTGATCCTTGATTTCTAAAAGGGATGGTTGGATGAACACCATTTTACTACAACAATAACAGAACGTCCCAGAGATGCCTGAGTCAGCTGTGCACGGTCGCACACACACACAGTCTTGTTATAACAAAAGTGAATACCGAGACGACGTCGTAAAATTAATGATTAGCTGAAGGGAAAAACAGTCTGATCACAAGAGAACTGGCACTTAGGGCATGAAACTAGATAACGATGAAATCAGTTTAAAATTAGACACAAAACTGAAAAGCAGTCAGAGGAGAGAGTGCATTTGTTTTGAAGGATAAGTCTGGTGATATAAATGATATACACAAACGATAGACAGAAAAGTAACCTGCAGCTATTTTGTATGTTTGAATAATAAAAAAGTTGTTGCATTAAAATCAAGGAAAAACAGCAAACACTCTGTTTTGTTTGCTATGTTTCTTTGGACTGTTTGTCAGACAAAAGAAGACATTTCTGAAAAGTTATTTACAAAAATGATTAATCAATAAATGTAGAAAATAACCTGCAGATTAATCAGTAAGAAATCTTGAGTTGCAGCCTTGTTTTTGTCATTGTAAACAAATTCTATAACAGTACCAAAACATCCATGATCCTACTCGACAGCATTGATTTGATTCAGCAATAACCGATATCACAAGTACCCTCAGTTTAAAACTTCACAGCTTCGTAACAATAAAGGCTCAGCCACACCGACTGTTTCTGTCACTTACAATCAACAAAGTATCATGAGTTAAGAATTGGATTTTCAGTGCAACGTAAACCAACAACAACAAGACAGAAAAAGGAGCATTGCACCGGTTTATAATCCCCCCCTCCACGACATGATCTGCATAAGAGTTGTCTCAATTTCCTTCTTCACGTTTGCTAAAACTGCAAAACAAACAAACAAACAAAAATGCTCATGTGATTTTATATATCCAGTGTTGTGAAATTTAATTCATTATAATTTTGAAACCATGATTTTTTCCTCAAAGTATAATCATACCATCCAAATCTATAATCATAGCACCTCACAGCAGCTATTTAAGGAAATTACTGAGCAGAGCAAGTCAGAGGCAGATTAAGGAAAGTTTGGAGGAACAAGCTAACGCATTGTTCGTTTTGGTGTTTTCAAAATTATAGAATATCACCACGTCTTATCATTTAAACATGTGGTAAGTGTCTTAACAATGCAGGACATGCACTTAAATTCCAGCCAGGTTATGTGAATGTTTAGTGTCTAATAGATTGATAACATCCTGACAGATGGATCAGCATCTGTGTCTGATCTATGAACACATCCAGAGACACAGACATAAAAACAACAGAGACGCTCAGAATACATACATAAGAAGACAACTTTCCTTCGTATCCCAAAACGGCACAAATACAATATTGTAAACAGGCGGAAGATTTCTACCTGCTGTGGGATCATGGGTAATGAATATGGGATTCAATATCACACAGACGTGCATGCTGAATGAAAACACACACACACACTAGTAGGAACATCCCATGCTAAACACTGCACAGTACACAGGTTCATCCTCACGTGCGATAATTTGGGAAACCATCTGCTTGCAGTGATACATGAAAACTGCAGGTGTGCAGTCACAGAATCTGGTCTTGGACCAGTGATTGAAGAAGCCGAGGGTTCTGCACACAGGCATGTTATGCATGTTGTATACTGCTGCAGTACAGATACACAATCCTGAATGAAAACGTCCCATCAAACGTGTTCATTTTCTGCTTTTCCAACTTTTGATTTCTACAAACACAGCACAATACAAGGCCCACTGACTCTGTGTCAGATTTCTAATGCACTGTAGTCACATGACAGTTTCCCAAAACTCCAGCAGCAGCAGCAGCAGCAGCACTGGATGTTTGTTACTTGAGCAAAATATGAGGCAGCACCAGGAGAGTTTGAGGCGTCCCGTGGGAATATTAACACACAGTCATGACTCAAATGGGACACTTTCTGCTCAGACAAACACACATTTGCATGAAGAGTCCAGTCTGTGAACGCTGCACGAATATATTAACAAATCAATGCATGTTATGCAAGAATTATACATGAAATAATGCCGCATTCACACACTATACAAGCAGACATTTAACTTGCATTAGAGCACATCTAAATACAGCGATAGCAGGTACAATCCGGACACATCCAGGCCAAACAGGCCGGTCAAAGTCTCCTGATACAGGCTCTCGATTCACAAACATTTGCACATCCAGCGCTAAAATTAAAAAAACATAAACATCACTACTAATCCTCATATCTGCACTGCACATGGATCAATCGCACGCAGCATATCATGTGGGTGTGGACGAGCGGCATCACCAAATGTCATCATGGAGCAATAAAACGCCACCGTAACGACTTAAAACGGCACAAACGGGCCCGGTGTCAGGTTTAATTCACCCCGATGCTGATGGCAGCAGCGGTGCCTCTCTCTCTCTCTCTCTGAGGAAAGGTGGACAGAGCCGGCATGTACCCGATTTTCTCCTCCTGTTTTCACAGCAAGCTGGACCGGACTCCCCGACGTTGCATAAATGTGTTGCACAGGAGCAGCGGCGTCAATGAAGCCATCATTGCAAACACACACACATACACACACACACACGCGCGTATATTAAACATGCACAAGGCGACGCAAATGAGATCGAAAGAAATGTGCGTGTCACTCACCTCGCAATCTTATCCCCATTTTGTGTGTGTGTGTGTGTGTGTGTTTGTGTGTGTGTGTCAAACCAAGGAACCGCACGAGCCTTGACTGACGTCACGCAGCCCCTCTCTGCAGCAGAGAGCAGCAGGCCTGCAGAGGACGACCAGGAGAGAGAGAGAGAGAGAGAGAGAGAGGAGGGAGGAAGGAAGGAAGGAGGAGAGGAGGGAGGGGAGAGAGAGACAATGCTTGAACAGATGCAAAAACATGAATCATAAAAAAAAACACACACACACATCCCTCCCATCTTCTGGTGATACCTGAGAGGAGAGGCTGTGGGTGTGGAGGTGAGTTGACAGACAGCACACATACACAGAGGAGGGACAGACAGGCTGCATGTCTCATTCATTCAACCCAACAAGACGAATTTCGTGATGCTGCCAGCTGCTGCTTTGCTTTGTGAATTCATTGACATCATCCATGTGTCATATAGCTTTTTACTAGCCCATTTAGCATCCTGTCAATCATCCGACCAAAGCTTGATACAAAAGTGTGTGTGGGGAGGGACTTGAGGAGTCATGCAGTACATGAGCTGCCAGCTGGAGGGCCTCAGGAAAATTGAGTGTAGACTAGTTAAGATGTTTCATTATTTGCTGCGATGTGTGATTCATTAAAAGTTTGTATACAGTGCAGTGGTTAGCTCCTTGGTTCCTGGCTTCCTCCCACAGTCCAAAGACGTGCAGATTAATTGGTGATTATAGGAGGACTAATAGGTTAATTGGTCTGTAGGTGTGAATGGTTGTTTGTCTCTATGTGTCAACCTTGTGATAGACTGCTGACTTGTCCAGGGTGTATCCTGCCTCTCGTCCAATGTTTCACTGACATCTGGGATCGGCTCCAACCCCCCCCCACCACCCTGATAAGGATAAGTGGTGATTGAAAATGAATGGAATGGATAGAATAATCAGAGATTGGACTATAAGTAGTCCATGAACTCCACCTGGTTTGACTAGTCTGATCGTGCGATTGGCCACCACACATTTCTCATCATCTCATCATAAAATCTAGCCAAATCCAGTTCTGAGACCCGTATTACTTTATATTCAGTTTTGTTTATATCACATGGTGTATTTTCCTTAGTATAAGTATGCTATGTGCACTGTACTTTATGGAAAAAAAGAACTTGAAGGTGACAGGAAATATCAAATCTTTGCCCTGGGCCTCCAAACTGGTTAGTCCGGCCATGGTTTCACTGAAAAGTGAATATCTTTGGGTTTTGGACTGTTGGTCATGTCCATCACTATTTTCAGCCTTTTCAACCAACCAAATGATTAATGGAATCAAGAAGTCAAGTCAAGATAGCTGAAAGTTAGTTGCAGCAGTTTTTAAAGATTGATACATCTTATCAGGGTCACAGGGGGCTGGAGCCAATCCCAGCTGGCACTGGGTGAGAGGACACCCTGGGCAAGTCACCAGTTCATTGAAGGGCTGACACATAAAAACAAACAACCATTCACACCAGATTCACACCTACGGGCAATTTAGAGTCACCAATTCACCTGCATGTCTTTGGACTGTGGGAGGAAGCCGGAGTAACCGGAGAGAGCCCAGGCAGACAGAGGGAGGCTCAAGCCGGGGTTCAAATCAGGAACCTTCTTCCAGTGAGGTGACAGTGCTACCTACAGCACCACCATGACCCCAAGACTGATTCAGATTTTCTAAATTAAATTATTACATTTGCCTGTTTTGGGACAAAAACTTAAATTCAGACAAAGGAATTTTTATCCACAAGAAATCTCTTAAATAATGAGCTTTGAAACAGGATTTAGACGATCGTGTATGGAGATAAGATTTGCAGACGATATATTTTCACAGTTAAATTAATGTGAAAAATTAAGTTTTTACAGAATAATTTGGGTGGCTAGTCAAACTTCTTCTTCAGGTAGTTGGAGTTGCACTGTAGACTTTAGACTCTTGATATTAATATTTCTAAAATCCTGGCTATATATATCTAATATAGACAAGAAATGACCACAAAGTAGCTAAAACACAGATCTATTTAAAATGTAAAAGAATTGGTTATTGAATTATGGTTACAGGCACCTATTTTAGATTCGATTCATACCTTTTATTGGAGATTTTGTTTATTTTAAAATCACTTTTCCAAATATAATTATCAGTCTTGTACTCATAAGAACCGCAAAACATTTGTCATATTATCAGCAGCATGCATTTGTTTGTGGGTCCTTGACTTCTTAAAGTTTGAGAACAATGTGGATCTTTGTATGCGCGGTGTTAGCGTCAGGAGAACTTATCATTATGTTAAGTTACAATGTGGTGACAGAAGATAAAAGCAAACTTCACAACTACAAAATCTGCTCCCAGTGATTCAGTCTGCAGCTGATGTGTTGGTCCCATGTGTCACAGCCCGGGGATATTTTCTGTACCAGTGATTAAAAATAGTCGTGTATTTACAGCAACTAGTGTTTGCCTTTGTCATGTATATTACATCATATGTCACTTTCAATTTCATTTCCATGCTGCTCATGTGTGATATAAATTTAATCCTCGGTTTAGACGGTTCTTCACACCTAGGTGTCGCTGAAGTGATGCTACATTTAGGATTCCCAGTAAAGCAACCAGCCTCCCAATCAGCTTAAAATATGATGTGTGTGTGCCTGCAAGACAAACTGAGTTGTTGTTGCAATAATTTCAATCAGTGTGAACATTTTTACACAATGAAACAAAAAAAAGATTCTTAAGGTTTAAAATCCTAAATCTCATGTAATCTGGGAGTCTTTTGTCAGAGTGGGCTCCTGTCATTAAACACATCATGACACAAAGATGTACATTTGTTATGTTATTTGAGGAGCATATAAGGGGCAGGAGTCTGAAGATTTGCAACATTTACACTGATACTAGGTTACATATCCTCATATGTATCCCCGGGAAGTCACATCACATCAACTTCTTTATGATGTATTAATGTCTAAATTCATTTTAAATTGAGTTGGGAGACACTTAAATGCCTCTTTATATTGTAAAACATTCAGCTTTAACAAGATGAAGCTGGCGATCTCTGAGTGAACAGTATGAGGTTTAATTTTATCATGCCGCATAAATTCAGCCAAAACTGGGAAGTGTGTGTGCATGTGTGTGTGTGTGTAAGCGTGTATGAATGTGTGTGTGTGTGTGCACATATGTGTGTGTATGTGTGTAAAAGAGAGAGTTGTAGGAGCCCCAGAAATCCCATTTAGGAGCTCAAGCACCACTTACTGGTCAAAGACCAGAAGTACACCATGTACAGCCTCCCATTTGAAAATACTGTACTTGTGCATATCTCAATTCATCAAGTGAATATATCATCAGTCAACACTTCCCATGTCACCACATTTACTAAAATTAATAACACATCCTGCCAGCACTCTGCAAAGTTCTTGCTTTATGTGATGAATCTGGGAAATTTGATTTATTTAAGATTAATTACAGGCTTTTAAATGCACAGCTGTTTGTTAGAAAGCACTTCTTGTTCCTTAGCACATTTTTTAGATTCTGTTTGTGAGCCGACATCAAATTTGTTGTAAGAGGCACAAAAATCATCATACAGGACAAATCCATCACCAGTCATGTAAAAACTCTTTGCATCATTACCGCTGAAACACATGACAAGATTCCAGTTTTCAACATAAAGTGACAGAAATACAATGAAGTACAAGTTGTCAACAGACAGAAAAGCCTTTTTATTGTGGCTCTACATCAGGATGCCAAATGAGCTGATCAGAAAAAAAGCAGTTTTTCAGACGCAGTCTAAAGTCCTTCTTCTGCTGTGATGTCTAAAATGTACAAACTCTGGCTTAATTTCTGAAGCTGCAATTAAAAAGTCTAAGCGAGAATTCATTTAGTCCACTCAACTTTAGATTATTCTGAGCGAGTACACAGAACATTAAGGTGTCAAATGGGCCATAATTCATCACACTCCTGCGACTGTCAAATTATTCATGCCAAATGTCAACATTTCGCTCACTAATTCTCTCTGTAAAACTTGTGCGAGATCAAAGATACAGTCTGTTCTTTATGGCCAAACGAGGAATTCATTTTACTGCCATAAATACAATACCGTTCATTAGTGGCTCCATGATGTTATAGAGAGGGAATGCAGATTGTTCTTTGTTCTTCAAACACGCGCACAAATGACAGAATCAGAATCGAACCTTTGGCATGTTGAAAATCCATACTAATACATATGAACAGATATCAAATATTAAATGTAGGAAGCCTAATTTGTTTATTTATGATCTTAACGTCAGGTTAGAGGGTCAGTGATCCTCTTAGTGAGCCTCTGTTGGTCCACACAGCTTTGGCTAACATCACTGCTGCACATATTAATAATACTTTTAATTGAATTAACAAAGATTAAGCATATGAGGTTTGTTAAATGTTTTTTCTGTTTCATTACTACACCTGTTGTCATCAAACCAATACCTGCTAACACCATGAATCTCTGTCAGTGCTTTTTTAGTCATTGTTTTGTTAATTTGAAATGTAATTGTAGAACACTTGTTGTGATCAAGCCTACTTTGGCGACAGTAAGAGGACTCTTCATGGATGCTAAGTGACGAATATGCAGCAATATAAGTGGTGATCTTCATATATACCATTAATATTTAAATAGACATATATATGTGTGTGTGTGTGTGGTCGTGTGTGTGTGTGTGTATCATGTTGTATTATATTTTCATGCATTTCACAGTAACAGCTGACACCTTTAGAAGAAAATATAACCCCTTTCATAATTAAAAGAAAAAAAGAAGTTAAAAAAATCCAAACCTGTTACATCAATCTCTACCCCTCTACGCCCTCTACATGCCGCACTCATCCAGTCATGACAGGGAAAGACTGACACACAAAAGCTTAAAAACTCTCTCCCTCAGGAGATTTTGATAGGATGAATATGATGCTGGGCCGTTTTCTCATTCTCACGTCAAAAACCGTGGCAAATTTAGACCGAACACCTTTATCCATCCCTCCTTATTCATATTTATGAGAAGTGACTGACAAACTCATTGTCTGGTAATTACAGTGTGGTGAACCTTCATTGTCTTTAGATTGGTAGAGACTGAGACATGCTGTGCTTTGGCTTGCTGCACTAATGCAAACCTCTTCCATGTAGATATTATTAGTCACTGTTTGCTTAGCAACCACAACACATGTCTGACATTTTTGTACAATGAAAATGTTTTGCCCAGAGTTTATTTTATTTTGGCTGCGAGGATTTATAAAAAGGGTGAAAAGGAGAAGAGGACTGAAAGGACATAGGCGAGGTTTATCAGTGTTATTATTATTATTATGTGTGACGCTCTACATCACACATTACGTAAGTTATTTGACACTTATATTTTTGAGTGATGTCAACGTCAGATGTGAAATCACTGGAAGACGCTGACATCTAGAAGCATCTGTGCTGATCACATGTTGAATTCATCATAAAGAAAGACCTGTATGTCTATTTTTGGGACAATATTTACCCCCACAAAGGTAGTTATTATTATATTCTCAAAAGAAATGAGCCTGTTTGTCTGACGTGAAGATCAGTTCAATATAAAAGATCATGTTAGGCTAAATGACCCACTCTTAAACACATCAATAAGCCATGGCTTTATGATGTAGCAACAACAATATGAAGAAGAAATGAGAGGTAGAAAGCAGTTAAAGCGTTGAACAGCAGGGGGCACCAGTAATATGCATGGATTAACTGATTTTAACAGTAACTGAGAGAAATATTACAGCACTTTTAAGGATCAAATCAAATATTAGAAATGTCTGTAATTGTTTTTGTCTTTATGGATGAGTGTTTCCTTGTTAAGGCTCAAAAATGATTAGATTTGTCTGCTGTCAAATCTTCTGTAAACACTCAAGAGAAATCTCACAGAGCTCCATACTCACTGATCAGAGAACACCCACAGTGCAAAATGAACCTGTGCACAAAATCCTCAAAGGACGAGGAATTCTTGCTACATCACTAAGTCAAATGGGCTTTGGCCGTCTGTTAACACTCGCAGGGTAACAATAATAGAACAACATACAACGCTGTGGGAGCTCGGCTAATATCAATATATCATCTCAAGTGCCAATTACACTCATTAAAGGGATAAAATGTGATGAAACTGCAGGGTTAAATCATTATCACATTCACTGCACAACAATGCAACTCATCTGTAAGTGTACAGTTATCAAGCAGTCCAGCTATGAAAATAAGAGAGAGAGAGTGTGTGTGTGTGTGTGTGTGTGCACAGATACTGTGGCGAGAGGCTAAATAACAGGTAAATATAAAACATTTGGACATCACTTGAAGATGTATTCAAGTAATTTTGGCAAACGGTGCTGCTATTACAGTTGGCGCTTAACAAATTTATCAGCGTTCTGCAGAAACGACAGAGCCAGCTACTGAGGAATTATTATCTCGTTCCTCCACTTATAACAAATGTATGTTTTAGATGTTTTTTCAATGGTGTGGTTTGTTCCAAGGACCATTAAATTGTTCCTAAATGTTGCAGACAGTACTAGCTTTCATTTTCAATAAAATATCAAAACTGGAAATAGATGTTTTATTGGCTGACTGTTTGTCAAATTAAGATGCAATACATGGCTAAACATGAGCAAATCAGTGGAGTTCTGTGATTTGCTTGGACTAACATGCATGCTGATACACCTACAAGCACTGCACACGTGAAAATAAATGCATTATTCATCATTTTATAGACCTTACATTTAACTGACTAATATAATTTCTGCAGGATATCTGCAGAAAAACTTGAAAACAGACTACATTTAATATAATTCCTCATTTGTGTAAGCTGCCACAGTGCTGTCATGTCAATCTGTGCAATGTACAACACATATCTGTGCAGGACGGAGTATCTAGAGTATATTAATCTTGAAAACTGAGATCTATTGATAGCCAGAGGCTTTTGTGTTGCAGGCGACTCACTGTATGTATTGCTGGAAATGATTTCTGAATGGAAACAGATCTTGCTGACTGCAAACGCATTAATGTCCCAATATAGTAATACACGGGTCTTATAGCAAAACCTCATGTATCACAATGACAACGATTATCCAGATCTCTGCATTCTTAGCTTGAGCCATGGATGTTGCCATAGTAACACGAGTATGTCTTATCAAGTACGGCCCTTGTGATTTTTCACTGCAACTTATTTAGGCTGTTCACTGTAGGTATGACAACAGGCTATTGAGTTGTTGCATTCATTTCCATGTTAATGGAGTTAACAGCCATTGTGTGTTAGCTTAACCTTTGATCTTGCCTTGTCAAATTGTTGTCAGCTAATATTAAATTAGACTAGTAATAGAGGCTTTTTATGTAAATGATGTAAAACGCTTCAAAACTATAAATAGGCATAATTCAGCTGAGAGCTAATATGATGGTCTGTGTGATATCAAAACATTGTTGCTGCGCTTTAATGATCAGATGGTGAAAAGCCATTTATGATGCAGGATTATTCAGAGGTGCTGATGTTATGAATGTTAATCTTATCCATCATAATCACAGTATATTTTGGATTTAATACTCTGATGGCTCAGCATGCATAAAGCAGATTTTTTTTTTTTTTTGCAGTTTTGTTGCTGAATAAGCTTAAACATTAGGAGTCTTGATTTCACATAATTCTCCCCAAATTCTATGTAAATAGTGAAACCAGTGACTTAAAGCTCCATGTCACCAGTCTGAAGAAACGCTTTAATCTCTGCGGCATTTTGCTTGCATAGCATAACCACAAAGTGCAGATTTTATTTGAACTTGGTAGTCACTTTGTAGCTCCAACTCGTCACACACACTTGCGCTTCCTCCCTCGATGAAAATAATGAGGCTGTTTGATGTGAGACCACTATGGGCCGTAATGAGAGGAGTAGACTGTTCAGGACACATGAAAGCTCTTCAGTCCATTTGGACCATGAGCGGCCATTACGGTGCAGGACTGAGACACCATGGAGGTCTGCTGACTTTATGAAGGGGTACAGGATTTAATGATGGAGGCAACAGCTAAATCTGTCACCCTTTTAACTTCTCGTGGAAGGAGGGAGAAAATATTTCAGAGGTGTTAAACATAGGGAGACCTGCAACATTCAAGGGCACAGTGAATGGGCCGTATGAACAGAAACATGGTCACATTAAAAATGACTGTGTACCGCACAGGTGCTGTAGGAGGATCACAAATGAAGAGAGAATCTGCTACATAAATTAAAGTCCTTGATTGTACCAGCTCTGCGACTGTTTAAGTGATTGTTCAACTTCAATCATACTCCTGTATTCGTTCATAATGATAATTTCTTTGAGGGTTATTCTTTTGTTGGAAAAAGAAGAAAAAAAAAAAACAGTGTTTTCACGACCTGCAAAGTGATGAGTCCATAAATTATCTCTTTCTCGTCCAGAGGCAGGAAGCAGCACATCTACCTCTCATCATATCAATCTCTTCCTCCTTCACAAGACGCCACTGTCAGTGGTGCCAGAAGAGACACAAACACAGAGAGTGGATGAGTAGGAGGAAGGACAAGCTGATGGTGATGGAAGGATCAGCATCTCTTCATTTATCTGCAGGACGATAGAGGAAGAGCCCCAGCTGAGACGGGGTTAATATTTCTCCAGCTTCAGTTCTGGGGAACATTGTGGTTTGTCACCTCAGTAGTAAGCCCAAGTGCCAAGAATCTAGTTAATGGTTAGACACAGCATCCTGCCACTGGGCACCATTTTGGCTCCATAACAAAAGGAAGGCCTGCCTCAGCCACAGAGTACTTTGAAGGACCGGGGGCCCTGTCACTATCTGTCTCCCCAATGATAGCAGTTCCTGATTAGTTAATAGTTAACGGACATGTGGATGCATCAATCCTGAGGAGTGACGAGGAGTATAAATGCACAAATACACAGACGGTGGGAGCTCAATGCTGATGCTGTAAACATATCTTGTTAACAGGAAGCAGACCCTATGCCGCCACAGCATTGAGTGACAGGATCACAGATGACTAACAACAACAGAGCAGACTCTTGTATTTTTTTTTTTTTTTTTACTCTTCTGTGTCCTCGCTAAGCATTTGTGCTGCTAATTTCCTCAAAGATGAATGTAGCATTAGTGCTTTTATTTAATCTTTGGAGAAAACATGATTCATAGGCAACCACATAAAATAATTTGCACTTTTGATTGCCTGAATCTGAGGATTGTGTATAAATAAGTACACAAACATAACTGAATTTGTGTATTTTGTGCTATTTTATACCCATCCCTGCTCTACTACAGTATAAAACACAATTTAAGTCCCCCATTTTCAGCTATAACTCGCCATAACGTACTCTCCAGAGCTACAAAAGCAATTACAAAAACTACAACCTAAATCACATTGTTAATTCACATGGTGATTGCTTACAACACAAGACAAGAGACTTTGGGGCCTACAGTGAGAGAAACTGTTTTGATTTTTAAATGTGTACTGCTGATCTGACTCATACATATGAAAGCTCCCATTTAAAGCACCAAGAATCACAGGAGGGGGACCAAACGCGTCTCTTTAGGTTTCAAACACTCTACAGGTTTGAGATCAGAGACAGCTTCTGTCTGATATATGGTCGGGGCTTTTAGGCTTGGGAAACATACTGTACTGTATACGCCCCTGTGTGACCCCAGCATGGCTCCTATACACTCAGACAGAGAGAGACGTCACTCTCTGTGCGCTCCCCTCCCGTGAAAGTGACGGTTCATCACCAGCTAAAAGCCACTAGGGGGGCAGAGCCGGCCATTATGCACAACTGAGAGGGAACAGTGAGGAATAAGGAGGGGAGGGGACTGTGTGATGTTACAGCTTTGCTATGCTGCTAACCAGAGACCCCCCCTCTGCAGCAAGGACAAGCAGGCAGTGTGAGAAGTATTCAGATCCTATACTAAAGTAAAAGCTGTCATACAACAATGTAGAAGGAAGTAGCAGTAAGTACAAGTAGCTCAAAACAATACCTTAGAATAGTACTTGAGTAAATGTACTTAGTTATACAAGTAGGACTCACTGAAGCATGCAGTACTTTTTATTTGTCCTCAGCAGTGTTACATGATATTCTCACTGACCCACGTGGAAACCAACCAACTAAGTGCATTTACTCAAATATTGTACTTTTATGTGTACCTCTGAGGTGCTTCTACTTTACTTGAGTATTGCTATTTTACGTTGCATTCTACTTAAGTATATTCTGCAACATTTCAGAGAGATTCTACTTCTTACTCCATTACATTTATCTGGTAAAAAAGATCTGACTGTATACATATTGTCACAGCTTTAAAGCTGCAGAATAAAGAAAAAATAAAATATTCTGAGAATTCTCAGAATGAGACGGACTTTACTTTAAAAAAAAAATTTTTTTGTGGATTTATACATTCACAGCAAAATCTACTCAAAATAATAGAACAACATACAATAAAACAAAAGAGAACACAACAGCACTGAAGAGAACAGAATCAAACAAATCGAACGTAACAGAAAAGAGAAGGCCAAGATGGCACACGACAGGAAAGAATAGAGTATTGAATTCATAAGAACCAAGACAGAACAAAATAGAGCAGAACAACAGATTAGGAGAGAGTAGAATAGAACAGAATAAAACAAAACACAGCTGAGTGAAACAGGACAGAATAGCACAAAAGAAACAGAAGAGATTTTTAAAATAAACCATAAAATCGACTCGATAAATGAAGTGATCTCTAATTCTTTATAAACAACCAGCGTCTGATGGAGTCTGCATGATTTTTGGTCAGTCGTGTTCCAGTCCAGAAAATAACGAGGCTCTGTGTTCTCTATTATTCTTCACTAATGGCTCCAATTCACAACTATCAGAATTCAGCGGGCATTAAAACAACTGTTGCAGCCCAGAGAGAGAGAGAGAGAGAGAGAGCGAGCCGCTAATGCTGAAGTAGCTACATTTTGCATACATTTCATGGAGCTCCAAAGAGCAATGCTTGATTTGGATGGTTAATTTAGATGCAGAATACATACTGTAGTTGGCGTCGAAGCTGGTGTGCACATGCAAATCGTCGCCCTGCTTGACGGGAGGGTGCACTGTATGAGCTGAGCATGTATCAGCCCACTCATTTTTATACTACTAGTCTTTATGTCCCAGCCCAGCCTCCTCTCTCAGTCTCTGATTCCATCTTGGCAATGACAGACATGCATACACACACGCACACACACACACACACACACACACAAACACACATACTAATACACTTCACGTACACTCTCAATCGGCCTCCCTCACTCACTTCTTTCTCTCAGTGAAACACACATGCGCACAGTTTCCCTCAGACTTCGACACATTCTCTTTGCTTCTCTATGGGTGAGCCATCATTATCTAGAGAGAGTGCCAGTGTTTGGCCACAGTATGCCTCCTTCTCAGCGTTGAACTGAACAGCCGAGACATAGGCTGCTGGTAGTGACACAGCTGTCACAGACATGCCTCATTACTGCTGTTGCAAATGTCAAAGCACTAAAGTAATCACTCACAGCTCTACTGGACACATGGTCATACCGTAATTTATTTTATGGGAAGAGGGGTTAACAGTTGTGTGTATACGGCGATGCTACATAGATGAGTGGATTTTTACACATTTCTTTTATTTGAGATACTTTGCGGAGATGGCTGCATGCTAATGTGACAGCAGGTTTCTAGATATTTGCAACAAGTAATAGCATGATAGACATTTTTTTACACAAGCACAAACTTCCTTCAGAGTCATTACTGTCAATCCAGGATGCTTCCAGCTATGTTCCCCTCATGGACCTGATGATATATATGCACCCGGAGCTTATTTCCACCACACATGTCAAAGTATTTGTGCTGGCCATTTCATTGTTAACAGGTTATTCCCAGCTTTGTGCAAACAACAAAGTGATGAGAGCATATAGGTGCACATCGCCACTGACATGTCATGACTGATTTGACTGATCATTCATTGTTAGAGGAAGCTGTAGTACTCTGCCACCAGCTGATCGGGTTAATGGTTAACATTTCATCCTGTTGTCACTACAAGCTGCTGTCACAGCCATCCAAACTATCTTGGACCGCAGTTAGTGTGGTATTGTTATGACTTGTTATATAAGTTGCCTTGTAGTGTTACAGTTATTTTAAGTCTCTGCTATTTGAAAATTATATAGGAAAAAATGCTCGGAAGACACGTTAAGCAAACCATAGAAACCATGAGAACATCTCGTGGTATTAAGCACACCTATTATCCCGAGCAGCATGTCACCCTTAACCCAAGCAGAGGTCTATTTGTGCCTTTTTCTGTGGAAGCTGGATGCTTTCATTCATTCAGTCTCAGACGGAGACAGGAGGTGTCACCTGTGTGATTTGGATGAGGAAAGAAATACATTTTAAATTCAACTGTCCTTTTTATCACGATCACGATGTTTATATCTGATATAATGTGCTCGACACATACTGTATATGCAGCGCCGTGTATTGGCTTGCTTTCTATTTGTTTGCTGTTGCCTCTGAAGGCAATGAAAGCCGTGCCTTGTAAGCTCATGTGGGTTGGGTACTTTTAGATGTATGACACTTGAATTATAAATATTCATTAAATCATTCATTCATTGTGGAAAGGAGGAGGAGAGAAGCTAAACGGGTTTATGTTCTGAACATGAGCAGGTTATCTCGATGTAATTTCCTTTTTTTTTATCATTTCAACTTCAAAATGTATTTCAGTCTCCACAAACTCTTGTCTTTAGCTGCTAAATGCTTCATTGTCTTCACCAACTAGTCGCTAATTTTGTCTGCCTGCTGTTTGGTGCTGGGCAGGTAGTGTACACTGAGTTTTTGCAGCCTTTTTATGCTGAAAACAGCTGCTTACTGCAGCCGAATTCAGGTGATAATTCTCTGTGGGTTCATCATTATCAAGTATCCTCTATTACATTACGCTTAGTCATTTTGAAAATATTGATTATAGCAGCTTTAAATGACTTAAAATGTATGTAATGTTATTAACTACCAAAGAGAAGCGCTTTCCTATACTAATCTAAAGCAGCAAACATTATACACACTGGATTTTCAGACCAACTAGAAATGAAAGCCATGTGGGCTGGGTACCATTAAGTATATGACACTTGAATTATAAATATTCATTCAATTGTTCATTATGGAAGGGAGGAGGAGAGAAGCTAATCAGGTGTTCTGAACATGAGCAGGTTATATTATTGTAAAGCGTGATGGAATTTCCTCTTTTTCATTTCAGATTTATTTCAGCGTCCACCAACTCGAGGTAAACTTGAGGTAAACAGTGTCTTTAGCTGCTAAATACTTCAATATGTTCACCAGCTAGTTGCTAATTTTGTCTGCCTGCTGTTTGGTGCTTCAGTTGAAAACAGCCCCAGAAAACTACAAGAGCAATAAGAGTGAACCGAAACATTAAGGTTGCGAGTTGCGGAGCCAAACCATTGAGCTGAAAGACGCTAAAATGCTCCCCAAAGCTGAAGGGAAATTCAGGGTCAGTTGATAATTCTCTGTGGGTTCATCATTGTAAGCATCCCCTATCATTTGATTTGATTTATTATTCATGTAGATTATAGCAGCTTTAAATTACTTACAATTTATGTTATTAACTACCAAAGAACGGTCTGTCCTATACTAATCTGAAGCAACAAACCAACAAGAAATGACAGCCACGTGGGCTGCTTACCTTTAAATGTATGACACTTGAATTATAAATGCCTTTCATTCATTATGGGAGAAAGATGAGAGAAGCTAATCTGAATTTCCTTCACCAGTTCACCAGCTAGTTGCTAATTGTCTGCCTGTTGTTTGGTGCTGGGCAGCTAGTGTACACTGAGTTTTTAGAGCCTATTTTTGCTTAAACAGATGCTTACTGCAGCCAGAAACTACGAGAGCAGTAAGAGTGAACCAAAACATTAGAGTTGTGGGTCGTGGAGCCAAAACACTGAGCTGAAAGAAGCTAAAATGCTACATAGGAAATTCAGAATCGGGTGGTAATTCTCTGTGGGCTCATCACTGTAAGCATCCTCTTTCACATGACATACAGTCATTTGATTTATTAGTCATGTAGAAATATTGATTAAAGCAGCTTTAAATAACATGTTATGTTATGTTCCTATACTAACCTGAAGCAACACACATTACACACACTGGATTTTCAGACCAACAACAAATTAAAGCTGTTTGTATGGAATGATTCGTTCCATTGACATGTCCAGATTCCTGGTTTTTGCCACAGTATACATACAGCTGCTCCACAGCGCTGCATTGTGAGGGCTCAAACCTGGAATGTTCCAAGGTCAGCTGTAAATTTCCCTGAGTAACTGAATTGCTATGAAGTCATTCAGCTAGCACAGATGTGTTCACCGCTTTCCATTCACTTAAGGTGCAGCATATACTGTAAGTCCTTTCAAGTAGTTACCATAGAGATGTTGTGTCCTGGACAAATGTGGTAGACTGGACTCCTTGACCCTAGAATTGACTTGTAGTTTATGAAGGAGCAAGGAAAAAGTTCTCTTCTGAGTCTAGTGCTTCGCCTGGTTGGTAATATAAATGAAGAATTTGGGCGCCAGAACAATGGAAAGAATTAGGCACTTTAAAATGTTTGCATAACGAGCTCCTTCTCGGCGCAGTGGTTCTCTTCTTTTTAATCACTTGCACTCTCCAGACCACCTACACCCTTCTTCATGATCAGATACAGGACCAACGGGCTGATGTATGATCCGAGGAATTAATCTGCTAAGCCTGATTGCCATTACAGCCATGCGATTATGCACCTTGATTACTGAGCCCACCCCAAGGACCATGACGTGCCCCGGTGCACATTTTAAAGGTGCGCATAAAATTATGTGGTGATTACCCCACAATAGATCAATCCACAAGCGAATGAGACTGTGTGGCCATATAGACCGTCTCAAGTAGGACTGTGATTATTAATAGGTACTTGAGGTGACCTGATACCTGAAGCTTGAACCACTGAAACTGCCTCAGATCCTTCACGAGCAAATAAATTCATTTTCATACATTCTGAAAGTCATTATTGGATTATTGTTGTAGAGGTAGGATTGTTTGGAGTTCAAGCATGGATAAAAGGGATGTTGGGCTCTTCAGAGACGACTGGGGTCGTACTTGTCCCTCTTGAGATAGACTTCAGATATTTAATGGCAGCACAGATGTGGATGGGCTTGACATTGAGGAGGGTGGAATGCTCCACGTATTCAATCTATATAATATAGATCTGCTAAAGGTCTGTTTGCTTATGCATGATGCAAAATAAATGGAAAAAATAGATTATGAGGGGAAAAAAAAAAACAAACTTTTGTGTGCCAATCAGAGCAAAGAAAAAAGGTTGTGCTTGCAAGTCATGAACATGTGAGTACATATCATTCTGCAGTGACACTTATCCTCAGAATTTGGGGCCATCTAATCCTTCACTGTCATTTTAAAGGATTTTTTTTTATTTAATCCTGAGCCAAAGTACTCATTTGGTACAGCAGATAAATAGTGTCATTGACTTATCCAGAAGCAATCCTACGTCAAGCGATTAATTGGATGAGACAATGAAGAAGTGAAATCACATCCGTTCATGGTTTTCTCCCTGGTTACATATGGAATGCGTTAGTCACACAGAGAGAGACATTACCTTGGATAAACCCCCCCCCCGACCCCCCCAATGCAACGGTCCTAATGTTAACATATTTGCATTAGTAATATCCTGGCAAGGATTTAATGGACTTGATGTGCTACCATTCACAGCAGAGGTCCACGTTCTGAGAAAGCATGGTTCTCAGTAGCGGTCATGTGCCCTTCCTGCACAATTACTTAATGGCTTCAGCAATTACACACATCTACAGGAGTGAGAAGAAAAAAAAAAACATAAATGTCAGTCAGTGGGAAAGAACTGATTTATGTCTTTTGTCTGTGTATCAAAGCATTAGTTAGGAAGGTTTGTGACATTGTAAACGTATTCGATAAAGACAACACGGCTGAAACCATACGCACATGCTGTAGATATATCGAGGACCATTTACAGTATGCAAAGTGAATTTGAGTTTCCAAATGCACAAATGCAGAAATTCCATCACTGGCCAGAGTTCAATAACTCTTGAGTCTTCAAGTGTCTGGATAATGGTCACTGTGACTGCACATCACTGCAATTCAAAACCTCAACTATCCATCACTGGACAATGTTTGCCTCTAAATCAACACGGATAGAGGAATGTGTGTTGATGCTGGTTGGGCTCTGTGCTATTGTAAGTGATGATGAGTGATGGACAGGAGAGGATGGGTACATACTATTCACAGTGCTCCATGTGGCAGCTTGCATTTTCACACTGGTACAGTATGTTTGTCAGCTACAGACAACGCAGGCACTTACGCACCGCCGTGGGCAAGCAAAGTAGTGTTCTGCCAGCTGACTGCGTCATGGGCACATGCATGTCCTACGTATCGCCACGGAGTCCCTGGTAGGACATGTCTGCATGGTTTGCAATGACAGATTGTCAGATCTTGGCATCCTCTAAAGATGCACAGAGCACATAGCATCTTGACCTCCTGTTTTAAGTATAGATGTAACGGTCTTCCCCCCCCCAAAATCCTGCATGTACACTAAAGGAGTCACATTTGCTTACCTTAAACATTACTTGTACTATACTCAAAGTGTTGGAAATTTTACCACTTCACATGAAAATGCAGTGTCTGTTTATTGTAGCGAAAGAAAGGAAACAAATTTTGCATGCCCTCGCAAGAAGAATCACTTTTTTCTTTCTCTCTTTTTTATTCTAGCAGAGAGGTTTCAAGGCACAGAGACCATTAACTGCATTTACAAGAATGCACAGGCAGTTTTGACAAGAGGAGACTTCAGTACCACCATTCTTTGAGAGAAAAAATATACATGATAATAGAGCATAATCGCATTCAGCAATCAAGTGGAAATTAATATCCTTTTATTGCAAAAGTGGATGAGTGAATGAACAAAGGAATGAATGAAGTGAGAGCATCAGATCATGTCACTGACATGGCAAGAAAATGTCCTGTTTAACAGGTTTCCTGTAGAGATTACCATGACGCCCATGGCGCTCATCTCCACATTTACAACATGAGGAAAGTGATCTTTGAAGTCGAGGGGATTCAGAATCACAGCACTGAGTAATAGGGTATTCACTTTAATGTGTGTTGAGTCACAGGGCAGAACTGTGAGGTCTAATTTTAGGCCTGCAGTGTGGTGCCACAGGTGGACTGTTACAATGTGTATTTTGGGAAGAGATACACTCATCTGAATGCTCTGATGGGGGGTCCCAATGCTGCATGAAACAGATGGGCGAAGTGAGAATGGGTCATTCTAAACCATGCACAAGAAACTTGCTGCTTCCAGAAAATGTTTATTTTGTTCATAAACTTTTCATAAAAATAACAACATCGATATTAATTTAAAGTATTGTAGAAACTGTATATGTACAAAATCTTTACTTGAACAGTTAATATAACTTAAGGCGAGTTAAATTACTTTTTTTTTTTTTTTTTTTTTTTTTTTTTTTTTTTTGCAGTACCCTGTTGGTGACAATCTCACCAAACTCAACATTTTAAAATTTTTTTTTTTTTGCTAAAGTCAACATTTCAGCATACAGTATCTCCAGCAAAAAAGATACCAGGAGTCAAAAAAAAACCCTTTCATCACCAAGGTTAGGTAAGTCCACAGAAACTCGCAGCAATGTGTGCTACCTGATTACTCAAAAGCAATGTTTATATGGTTTGCTAGTCATTTTCTAGCTCGATTAAACATACTTCTGTACATACTGTAAAATCATTTTTGTTTGAAAAGCCGTACCACAACTAGTTATAACATACTGGTCCCCCCCCCATTTTTTTTGTTAAAATCTAGATCATCAGTCTCAATGAAATAACTCTTCTCATACCAACAATGGGATGAAGTGCCAAAATGTTTCTGATATCAAATTGTAACATTTAAAATATTGTGTTACCAAACAATAGCCCTCGAAAAACCAAGACATTATTAATGATTTAGAATACATTTCACCTTGATAAATGACGCTCAAATGTGATAAATGTAAAATATACAGTTAGCTATAAAAATACAAAGAAGTACAGTAATACAAATATATTTATTTCCCATTTATGATATATCTTTCACAATTGTAATAATCCAAACAATTGTATAACACAACACAAAGACCAATGACAAAAAACACTGACAGCCAAATGATAAGAAGTTAAACAAACACTAAATTTGATCAAAGATGGACAGCTTTATGGTCAGAGCCATAAATATGTTAGCCTACATTCATGTCAATAACCCTCACTTGTGGGAGTGAAGGAGTACCTTGACAGTGGTTGATATTCCAGTTAAAGGAAAAAAATAAACATTGACATAAACATGCATTTTTTAAGAAACATAGTCCAAACCATTGCTCTAAGAATGCTAAAAGCAGAAAATAAGAATCTTAAATGGAGATATTAATAATCTGTTTAAGTGCAATCCGTCCAGGCTCGGAGGCGATGGAGGTTTGGAGCTATCCAGACGAAGAAGGTGCTGAACAGCAGTCATGCAATGCCGCAGCAGAGAGGTTGGCTCTACTGACAGTAACAGCAACAAGTCACTGTTGATCTGTTTACCGACTTTTACAACTTATGCATGTTTGCATAAAGTCGGCAGCATCAGCAGCAGCAGGCAATAAGGCCGAAGCAGTCCTCTTTCTCCCTTTCTGCTCCTAAAAAAACTGCAGTACTCGCAACAACCAAAAAAAAAAAAAAAGAAAAAGAAAAGAAAACCTCTGCTGTCAGGCATTGGCTTGCCAGTCAAACCAACTCAGACATCAACTTGTAGTCAGCTGGCTTATCTTCCAAGACGGAAAGATCCTAATATTGTATGTGAGGACACATAGCCTTGTCTTCAAATTCCCTCTGGAAGAGTGAACGGCCATGCGCCGGTGGTCACCTGTGGCTTTATTTCCATTTTCTCCTTCTGTTTCAGGTGTACGCGTCCGTGCCGTTTCCTCTCGTCGCTCCGGGCGAACCGTTTGCCGCAGACGTCGCAGGAAAACGGCTTCTCCCCGGTGTGAGTCCTGGTGTGGGTGGTAAGGTGATCGCTACGGCTGAAACTGCGCAAACAGATGCGGCACTGGAAAGGTTTGTGGCCCGTGTGGATGCGGATGTGCCGGTTGAGCTCATCCGAGCGGGAGAAGCGCCGGTCGCAGCTCTCCATGGGGCAGGCGAAGGGTTTCTCTTTGGCTGGGCCGTGAGAGGCGGCTGGGCTCTTTCTGGCCCTGGGGGGTTTCGTCGCACGGGTGGTGTAACTTTGGGCAAAAGAATCTGGCAACAAGGAAGAGTACAGGATGGAGTCTATGGTGCTCGGTAAAGCTGGTGATGTGTATAAGGAATCACACTGATTAGATGGCTGTGGAGGTTCGGGGAAGGGTTTCAGGTTGGAGGAGAGGCCCATTGGAGGCGGTGGGAGGTAATTATTGTACAGGGGGCTGGAGTAGCTCTGAGAACAGGTGTCAGAGAAACACGGTTCCTGTTTGATACCTCCCTCCACTTTAAACTCCATCTCTGGGTTGGGACAAATTGGGGGAAACGTGTCTAAAAGTTCCTTAACATCCATTTGCTGGTCAGGGGGGAAATCGCTTGACATCGGGAAGGTTTCCGTCTGGAAACTCGTCTCCAAACAGTCAGACTTGTTAAATGTTCCCCACTCGTAGCAGCTACTTTCAAACTCATTCTTGACCACGACAGGGAAAGAAGCGGCCTCTGACTTTGGTTCATCCTTCTTCTGATTTGGAGCTCGGGAGGAGCCGAAGCTCAGCTGGGAAGTGGACGGGTCTTGGACTTGGCTGCCGGCCTGATCATCAGGATATCTCGGGCACGTTTGGTCTGGAGAGTACACAGGGGGAGAAGGTCCGGAGCAGGTGTATGCTTGCCTCTTGACGCCGGGGTCTCCAAAATTACCATTGCTGCTGTCCATCGGCGCAGGCGATGGATAAGTTCCCCGACTGTTGCCGCTCTGTTGCACTTCTGAAAGTGGCAGTGTGGATATACCCACGATCTCAGTGATCATATTGAGGAGTGTTTCAGTGCTGCACGGCGCTCCCTGAGATGCCTCAACATAGAAACTGCCAGAGTAGGCGAGCGAGGACGGGGTGTAGGTGTCTTTTGGGCATTCGCATGGGTTAAAAGCAAATTCCGAGTTGGAAGCTTCGGTTTTGAGGGTTGCAGGGGTTCCTTCTGTTGAATTAGAGAGAGAGAAAACTTTGTCATCGCGAGTGTTTTTTTTTTTTTATAAATGAGAATCAGTGCAAATTAAAGGAGGAGGAAAATCAGCGTTACATAAACACTCATGCGTATTTTGGCACAGGAATGCCTTGATAAGACGCCTTGATACACTCGACTGCACTGAAAAAGAGCTACCGTATCTCCCCCAGCGGTGCTCATATTTAACAGATTTTAAAATTCTCATGCATGCACATTTCATCGAGTGTGCAAAGATGCGAACTCACCGTGGCCAAACTGGGCAGGTACCCCCCGCTCTGCATCGACGTACACCTCCTGGTTATCTTTCCGCACGCTGTTTTCCATTCCCAGGGAAGAACTGTTGCAATTCTCAAACTGAGGGTAAAAAGAATCTTTCGCATTCAAATCCATATTGTTCAACATAATGATGCACTTAGAAGTCCGTCTCTTCCAGGGGAAAAAGGTAAAAGGGGGGAAAATGTAAAAACAAATTATGCAGATTACTGTTTTCTTTCAACCCCCCTTTTGATGGTTTTCAACAAATGATCCAAAGTGGTCAGTGTCAAAAGGTGTAAAAAAGCAATTAAAGGTATTCCTTTTCGTCTCTGCTCCTCGGTAGGTATTTGCTTGCTGTGGGTTTCACATCAGCGACTTCCCCTCTCTCTCCTTATATACACTTTGGCAGCTCCCTCGGCCCTCCTCCCCATTCATCAGCTCCAGTGAGAGGATTCCCCGCTGCGTGTAAACTTCATGCCCATATATGGACAGAGGATGTGACGGAGTCCCCCACACCCCCCCCTCTTTCTCCCTTACCTCTAAATCCTCCTCCCATACTGGAGAGATGGAGTCTGACGTTGCAACAAGTGGCGACCAGTGTTGGTTGCTTAAAAACGTTGATATTTCTCTCCACATTAACGATTTATAATTTCAAATTAACAGAATATTACAATCAGTTTTTACAAATATAAAGTCGTTTCGCTTGGTCTCCCCCTGCAGCCCACACTGAGGGTGAACTAACCCAAACGGCGTAGGTATCCTTCACCATCTGCCGATTAGTTTTGACCGCCCTCCCAATGATATGAGACACAAATCATGAAAATCAGACTCACAGGAGGGATACTCCAGATTTTGGTGGTACGAAGGCATGCAGCCGGGTGTAATGGGAAGGTAATGTAACTAGTAACGTGACAGATGTACTCCCAGGGAGTCAATCTTGAACTAAAAATAGGAAAATCAGATATTATGAAGTCATAATTTGAGGATATACATCAGGCATACATATGTATAATTTATAGATATTCCATGGATGGCATCATAGGTCAAAGACAGACAAAATATTTGCTCCTAATGCATGTTTAACCACTTAAAGTATACTCTTTAACTACATGAAAATGTCTAATTTTATATGACTTATTAAACCTATGAAAAAAGTAGTTCTAATACATATTTTAAAGAGATATTGAGGCCTATGGTTCCTGCAATAAATGTGCAAACATCCTAAAAAACGACGAGGTACATTGAGATCAACAGGCAGGGATGTTAAGGTGCTTTAATATAAATATATGTTGCATTATTATTATTATATCATTATGAAATCACTGACACTAAAGGTCTATGTGAGTCTTATGTGAGGCTATAATATTTGTTGTTATTCCTTGAAGGCTCATTAAAGGTAATGCTGATGTTCAATGTTCAAAATCAAGAAACTAAATCAACAGTCTGACAGCTAGGATCTGTTCTCTGCAGACGTTGTTGATCTGTGCGATTCAATGACATGCAGGCTAATGTAAATGTAAAGTACTAATTAAACAAATTGAGGCAATAACATAGGCAGATGATGATTTATTTATTCTATACTGTAAATCAGACAAAGACAGACACAAGAACGAGCTGCAGTCCAGCTGAACTCCTCTCTCTTTTTCTCCCGGACTGTACGGCCTAGATGTCTTCTAGCAGTTCAACTGAACATCTCTTCCCATCAGTCCACTGCTTACATTCACTTTCACACTCCCTCTCATGTTGGTCCCTGGAAATTGTGGTCGCTCGCTTTTACACCATCAGGACGAATAACAGCACAGTCCAGTCTAAACGAACCCTTGGCCTTTAAAAGCATTGAAGGGAGTCGATAACACCCCTGAGGTGTTCAGTGGTTGAACCCAACTGTTCACATGACATTTCAACCCCCAAAGCTTTTTTTTTTTTTTTTTTCTGTTTCGCATCTGTTGCTGGGTGCACTCCGTGGTCACACTTCCTATTACAAAAAGTCGATACTCTTTCATAGGACGTTGCGGTTTGCAGCAGACCTCTGGCCCCGGTTGGAGGTTCAGGACCACGGATAGCTCCGGCGCGGTATTCAGCCGTGTAATCACAGATGAACCGGCAGAACATACACACTTTTCACTTTATTCTCACTGCTTCCTGTGGCTCTGTATTCATGTGGAAGACACTTTCTTTGCATAAAATCAACCCAATCACACCGCAGAGGACTGTGGGAAATCATAAGTCACTGCTAACATGCAGCTACAGCTCCTAAAAATCTAAATTTGATGTGAGTTTGAGGTGATGTACACTCACCTTATCCTCCAACAGTGGTTTTAAGTGGTGGAAATGAATTATTTTACACTTTCTGACGTTAATATTGTATTTTTTTATTCCAGGATATTTATTTGACAGCTTTAGTTAACAGACATTAGCTTGTCAAACATTTCTATAGTTAAGGAAAGCCATCTTGATAAACAACATTAAAGTACTGCTTAAATGCTAATGTATGAAATAATGATTCATTTATAACAATGAGTCATTTTTCATAATGAGTAGTTTTAGGCTACTTCTAACACTTTAAGTACATTTTCTATCTACGTCTATATTTATATCAGTGAAATGAAGAATGCAGGACTTTTACTTGTAACAGAGTGTTTTTGTAGTGATGTGGTAGCGGTACTTTTATTTGAGTACATGATCAGAAACTGGCTATTGATTTTCAATAACTTGTGAAAGTCTTCCACTTATCTTATTCGGCTTACACCAGCGGCAAAAGCAATAATGATATAAATAAGAATAACGAATGATAGCAGTGATTTTGCCGGCATTACTGCTGAATGACCTCTGGTCACGTCTGGTACCTGGCTGAGATTTGAGTTCTCATGCTTACGGGGAACAATAAATAACCACTAATTCATCCACCATTGGTGGTTCACTACCAGACTGTTGATAACCCCTTCGAGTTGGGGTGAGAAAGAAAGAAAGAAGAAAGAAAGAAAGAAAGAAAGAAAGAAAGAAAGAAAGAAAGAAAGAGATATATATCATTAGATGACTTCATTACATATATTGAACAGTCCAGTGTGATCTAATACAACAACTCTGCCATAAATTTGTCTTTTAGGAAGCTTATAGTGTTTCTGTTTTTGTTGACACAGTCAGAGAAGTGTTAATTTAACCATTATGTTTACTACTGAAGTTGTAGTTTGCAGTAGTGTGTCTAATATTTTGGCCACCTCGTTTACATACATAAGAGAGCCACTATATTAGAAACACCTCTCAACATAATGCACTCCTGTACAAAAACAGCACCCAGTAAGATCTCAATAATAAACATAAAGTAGAATGAATTAAGCGTCGTAACAGTAGAGTGCATGTTAGAGTTGTTGTATTGGATCATATAGGAGTGTATAGGTGTACTTAATGAAGTGGTCGGTTGACGTGTGTATATATATATATATATAACATGATCTTATATAACATAATTTAAAAATGCCTCAGCCCAACAGTCTTATTCGTCATTGTGAGACTTTTATTGACAGCAGCCAGTGACAAGTGCTCATGGCTGTACACAAGCAACCATAGCTGTATAAGATAAATGGTTATATCAGACAGTCACACCTTCACAGCAATACAGAAAGTATTTATCAATAACCTCAGGAATTCTTTATAACTTTAATGAAAGAGCTCAGAGCTCAGGCTATTTGAATAGTTTCCGAGTGCGCTTTGCTATGGATAAGATTAACTGAAGATAAAAAAGCTTGTGGGCAACATGGAATAAAATATATTGTGTCTAGTGCGGCACAAATGCAAAGAGACTATTAGACATAATACACAGGCTGCTTATACTAGACTACTACTCAAATTTCAATACTGAGTGGTGGAAAATGTATCAAAGGATCTCTGAGTCGCTGCCCTGTCATCTTTTTAAGGTAGTGTATGATAATAGCGTATAAGCTCTTTCATTGCAGCAGTGACATTCTCCCGAACAAATCGTTTTCACCTCAGATGTGCACTCTAATTCTAGGCACAGAGATGTTTAGCTTTGAGGAACTGCCTCCAAGTAATCCAGAGTCTATTAAAACCAATCTGATCACACAGAGTTCAGATCACGGGATGCTGTTATGATAACTGCAGTGTGGCTAACCTCTCTCCTCCATAAAATGCCACAGCACAGGGACTAAGTAATGGATTTATGTAATGTTAGCACTTACTGACATTATAGCGCAAGGGTAACGCCATACCTGTAAAAGTTAAATGAAAGCCTTTGTTTTATTCCCTTGCATCTGAGCACTGTGAGACAAAATGCTCCTGTTTCTTAGGGAACTGTGTGGTAGGTTGAGACAGAATATAGAGCACAAAGTTGCTGTTCCGTGTTTTAACAAGGATATTGACTTCAAAGTGCTGGCTATGGAAAGAAGATGAAACATTCCTTTAATGAAAGGATATCTTGGTACTTAATGCACAAGTGGAACACTCTTTAATATAGTCCTGACCTAAAAGAGTCTCAACTTGTAGTATGTCTTTCTAATTTAACCAAATGATCAATTAGTCTGTTGACATTACTTGATCATTTGGTTATTTTATTAACCTGCAGTTAAATTGCCCATGTGCATGTGGTACCATTATGAATTAAATATAATCTAATATAAATCTTAATGCATATTTAAAAAAAGACCAAGAGTCCACAGCCATGCTAGCAGCATAGTGAGGTTAAGCTTTGAGCTAAATGCTAACATCAGCATGCTAATATGCTCACAAAGGCAATGCCAACATGCTAATGTTAAGCAGATATAATGTTTATACCATGGTCACCATCTTAGTTTTGCATGTAAGCATGTTTTTGCTAATTAGCTAATAACCATAAAGAAGAGCCGAGCCTAATGGGAAAATGGGTTGACCTGATGGGCCTAGAGGAGGGGGCAGCAAGAAGGTTCAAAACCCAGCCGGGGCCTTTCTATGTGGAGTTTGCATGTTCTCCCGTGAATTCTCTACGGCTACTCCAGCTTCCTCCCACCTCCAAAGACATGCACTTCACAGGTTAATTGGTGACTCTAAATTGTCCGTAGGTGTGAATGTGAGCGTCGATTGTTGTTTGTCTCTATGTGTCGGCGCCGTGATCAACTGGCCTCAACGGGGTGTACCCCGCCTCTCGCCCAATGTCAGCTGGGATCGGCTTCAGCCCCCCACAACTCTGATAAGGACAAGTGGTTACAGAAAATAGATGGATGGATAGTCCTAAAAGAAGAACCAGAGGGTCGAGGGTGTCTTGAATGTGTGTAGCAAATTCCACTTCAATCCATCCTTCAGTTGTTAAGACATTTCACTCAAACCCACAAAGGTCAACTTCATGAGGAAGAAAAGTCAGAGGATCACCATCATTAGCATCTGTCATCTGCAAACCATGAAGCTCTACACAAAAGTTTGTGACTACCTATCCTGTAGTTGATGAGATAGGATCACAGGATAAGTGAGGGGGGTCACCAAAGTCATTAGGACTCATTGGGACTGTGAATGTCCGTAGAAAATTTAATAGCAATCCATAAAACAGTTGTCAAGATATTTCAGTAAGAGCCAAAAATATCCTAGAGGAAATGTGCTAGAGGAAAGTCAGAAGTACACCAGGTCAGTATGCTTCATCCTGTAGGTGTGCACAAAATGGAGTGACCAAGTGACCTACCAACAATACCATCCATAGATGTAAGCAATTACTATGGCTAAAAATGCAGCTAATTTAACTCAAATATATCCTGTATTTTGCAAAGCCTCTACATGCTTAGTGCCCCAACAACTGCAGATTTACTGTGACTTGCACATAAACTGTCAAACAGAACGGTTTCCAGTCTCTGTCTCTGTTGATTGAATTGTTTATCGCATTACTCCAGCTTTATTGATTGTGAGTGTGTGATGGATAATATTACTTTCATAACCCAAGTGTGCCCCAGGGAACGGTAAATACTTTTCTTTATACTGTATACGTAACCCCCCGGGGCCCTGTTATTTTCAGGTTCTCTCCTGGACAGGGTGTGGGAGTTTTCGCTTGCAGGTGGGTGCCTGATAGAGTTGAAGAGGCAGTGAGGAGTGACTGCCCTCTGAGATCGCTGCCTGCAAGATGAAGGATTGAGTGGACAGTAATGTCTGTTCTATATTTTCTTATTTTGACTTTCAATATCACTCCTCAGCGTTCAGTAGTGTTGTAATAAGAAAAAGAGCTGCTACGCTGACAACACTAAACTAATCTAATCCAGTAATAGAGACAAACCCAATTGTCTCTTGCTGTATTGAGCTTTCATGAAACATAATCACAAAAAATAAAAGCATTATCTTTAACGAAATACCGCATTATGCTTCAGACAAGGCTGATACACATTTAAGGACAAAATCTACAAGCTTGTTGATTTTGCATAATTGTGCAGCACTCAAGCTATTGACAAAAACCAAAGGCGCATCAATGGTTTGTATTACATCTAATTTAGGTTATGTCCGTGTTTTGAATTTAGATTTTCCCCAAGAGCATGAGACCTCAAATCTCAGCCAGAGGAGACCAAAGGTCATTCAGCAGTAATGCTGGCAAAATCACTGTGATCATTCATTATTCTTATTTATGGTGTAAGCCGAATCAGATAAGTGGAAGACTTTTGCCCGTTATTGAAAATCAGTAGCCAGTTTCTGTTCATCGATGGATTTGCAAAGGGAAGTCTAAATTTAGTGGACAGTGCAGCTCCACTGTTTTTCTGCGTGTTACAAGTGTTACAGATTCTGCCATCACGTCCACATTACTACTCGACAGCATAAAAGACAATAATTTAGCACCGCTTCATAATGAAATATATCTCGCTTGATGTACAGCAGCTCCTCAAAGTCTCAATGTCTTGGCATTCTGTCAACCAACTATGCAACCCACACTGTTTGAGAGTAAATAATAGAAGAACCTGATCCATACCAGGAAATCCACTGAGATGCAGAGGCTGCCATTGCTATTTGAAACAAAAAAGCATTTAAAACCTACCATGATCTGGAGAGGTTAAGCTGGAAATACTGAATCTACAAGGCAAATGCAAAATAAAAAGGCTACAGTTTTGCCTGCATCCATATAGTAATGAAATGTATATATCATACAGTGCACACATTTACATTCAGCCTCAAGTGCTGTGTTGTACTTTTGACTAATACCTTTTTAAGTTTGTGGATGCAAAGCAGATTTTTTGGGAGCAATCCTACGAAAGCCAGGCTTGCACAAGAGCTGGTGAAATCCATCTTCCTCCCCCAAATCACATTCTGACATGTCTCACAGTCAAATCTCCCCCCAAGGCGCTAGATGAGGGAACATCTTCAATCTAAACCTGGATACAATAGGGCCTGTAAGATACCGCAAAAATGGATTGGGAGTGCTAAAACCACAGAAACCTCTGCCGGAAACACGACTTTCTATAAATACAGGATACTCGCCTCAGCTGCCAAGTTCGTTATTTTCTCTCCCTCTCTCTCCCTCTCTCTCTCTCTCTCTGTCATGTTGGGCTCTGCATAGTTATATATACTACATCATCATTCAAACACTGGGCAATTGAAAGAAAAATAGCACAAATAAGAAAAATAAAAGCAGCGGAAGCGTGGTTCTTCTTTTGAAGGAACATCTCTCTCCTGCTCTTCCTCTGAGAGTGGGAGTGGGTTAGGGAAGCCCGGTACCAGGCCCCGATGCTGCTGCTGCTGTTGGTGTGGCAGGTTTCCCGTGCGATCCAAAAATACTTTCACACTCGCCCACTTTGGTCCCCAGCCGCCTGTACTCTTTGGTTCTACAACAGGGATGGGTGAGAATCATATTCAGCTCTCCAATCGTGATTGCGGAATGCCCCAGTGTTTCTTTAACCATGCCCCCAGACTCCTCCACACACATTGCACTCGCATGGCTCCCACCTTGCCCTCTTCTCTGCTGGATCCATGCTTGCAGCATTCTGACAGTCCAATTCTTGGGCCTGATCCAGCTACTGTACCTGCTGTTACCTAACTACTTGGACATTTTCAAGAGAAATACATGCAAATAGAACAGTGTATTTTTCATATTTTCTTTGAAATACATCTCCAAAACTGATTACAAAAATGTTAGATTCAAACTTAAGAATGCCTTCACTCCCAGATCCACTGGTGATGTTAGATAATAGTAGATACAATACAAATATCTGGGTTATTTGCTCTACCAGATACAACAACAATCCCTTTAGACTGGAGCTCAATAACTACACACTACACAAAATCATTATCATGCAACATGGGACTAATTGCATGTACTTTTGACCAACAGAAGTTAATACGTCTGCATATTCTAGTCTCTGACTCATCTGCACCCACACTGATTTCTATTTGTTGCTCTTTCCCCCAATCTATTGCCACCACAGGATGTATGAAAAGATATGAATGTTAATAATTAGGAAGCATCGTTTCCATCACTGCTTTATCGATGCACACACAGTCATTACGGGGACATGCAATGCAAACAGATTCAAACAAATAGCTAACAGCAGACATGTGAGGAAACAGATGAAGAATGTTAAGAGCTTGCAGCTAACAAAAGTAACTATGGAAACGGCCAGCTCTACATTGCACTAGCTTCCACAGCTCTCTCCAGAAATAAAAACTGTTGGGCTAAGAGCGAATCAGGTAAAGACAAAAGATCCCGGGTGAACCTATTTATAGTGGGCCTTACATAACATACATAGACCTATGTTGGCTGAGGCAAGTTTGGTGCTCAACAGCAAGCTTCTGGGGGGCAAAGGCAGGGTACAGAGAGCTGGAGATGCTCGGTCCTGGAGGGTATTTTGTAGAAAGACATGAAGTATAAACAGCAATTAGGCCAGTGTGAATGACGATGCTGATGGCAAGTGTATTAAATAGAGGGAGGAAGGCTCGCTGTTTTGATGTGAGGCAGAACAAACACTGGTACGCTTGTCCTGGGAGGGCAGTGATGTCAAAGCCGGAGTTCCATGGACAACATTAACACACAATGAGCTAATGAAAATTGACACATTAAACAGTTCATAGCCACGAGGCTGTAGGACAAAGACAGAAAGAAATGCAGACGTCACAAGGAGCAAAAGTTCATACCCAGTTTGGCCGAAAGCCTTGTTTATTTGTATGGGAGGCAAAAAAGTTGTGTCAGAGGAGCACTCACACACACTCACACGCACACACACACACACACACACACACACTATTATGTCGCCTCAGGATAAAAACATCTGACATCTCCAGTGAGATGTTATGAACATACAAGCCCACATACGCCGAGAAAACCTGTGTGAGAGCCACTGTAATGCAGGAGCAGTGATCATCTAGAAATACAGCCTGCCACCATATCTTAAATCCAAATTGAGCCATTAGCATAATTATCCACTTATACTGCTTTAATTCTAAGTAGCTCTCCATTGTAAGTAAAATGATAGCTAAGCTGTATTCAAAAAGCCTCTTTTCCACTCACAAATGCCTTATTAATTAGCTCCCTCTAGCACAAGTTCCCAGTAATTACATTCAATACAGGAGTCAGTGCTACAAGGGGGGTATTTCCAGCAACTATCAGACAACTTTTTTTTTTAATTACTCTGCAGATGTATAATGATTTCCAGCATCTATTTCAGCTGTGAGCAGCAGACGTTTGGACACTGCATTCACTAGTCAATTCACTGGTAGTAGGCAATCACAAAATATCCACTATATAGAAGCTCTGATAAGGTTGGGATGATATGCAAATGAATACTCCCTGACTCATCTGTTTATTATGCAGTCACATTAGTTAGCTCTGATGCTGTTTGGCTATTATCCCATCTCACTGTGAAAAAAGGGTCTTGGGTGAGGGGGATGGATTGCGCAGTGAGTGCTTTAGTCACACAGATTGTCCGCACTCTTCAAAGAAATAAATGCATTTTCAACTGTAGTTGCATTGAGGGGATGTGGAATCCATTTCCTCTGAGAGAAACAGCGAACGGCAGAGGATATGGCTCATCTGTGTCCAAATCCCTTGGCACCGTGTTTTTGCGTTAACAGGTCAAAGGGTCAAATGATGAGCTTGTGTCTCCCACGATTCAACCTGAAGGCAATCATTGCACATTGATACATCATGCACTAATTTACAACAGACAATTGAACGAGGGAATGTTTCATAATGTTAGAAAAAAATGTTTTTCTCTTATTCGTGTTGCTTTTGATTTACAGTATCTCCCATTTTCATGAGTAGAAACACTGAGAAACAAGCTGTAGCTTCTAAGAAAAACTATCAATCTGTGGCTTCACAGCCTATCTGCCGCTCTGCTAACTGATAGAGGCGCTTTTTTTTTTTAGCCATGCAACCTTTATGCACCACGCTAAGCCTTCAACTATACAACTGCACATCTAGCCCATTCAAAGGATTCATGAAAGTCCAGAGGTTGGAACCCAGTGGTTATGCACACAGACTGAGAGCCCGCATCAGTGCTCTCAGTACCAACAATTATATTTAGTGTCAAAGTATTAATAAGAACATTGCCACTGTATGCACCGGTGTGTGAATGTATGCCAGCATATGTCAAGGAGTGAAAAGAATTTGCCATCTATGTACTCTCCATGCCTTTTTATTTTAGCTAATTAAGCACCTAGCCCTCACAGCAACTGCGCTCCATGGAAACCATGCAAAAAAGCCCATTGACGTCAGCTAGAGGCCTTCGAATGTGCCATCTGACAAAAGGAGGACGACAAGGCTGCTGTACTTAAGGTCACAGTGTGTTGAAGCTACTCTCTGCTTTGACTGACAGACTGAGGTTGGCTGACATTTATACTGAAAACGTGAGGAGTTAAAAAAGTGTTGTTATTTTTAGTATTTTACATGAATAACTAGAAGTGGAAGCAAGTAACAATGTTGGCTACTTAGTAATTATGCAAGCAAATGAATCAAAAAGCTCCGGTTACAGCTGTGAGGTTAAACACCCTGACTCTCCACCGCAGTGTTTATTTTTTCATTATATATTACAACTCTTAGATCTTAAGCTTATTCATATTTTCTTAATGTGCACACTTTTAGGCATTTTTAGGAGTTCTGGAAAGATTTAAGAAAAACAAGAAAAAGGAGTCATGGTGGGATTCATCCACTGGGAATGAGAGCAATTTTACTAATCTGAGATTATCCAAGATATAAAATGTTTATGTTATAAAAAAAGATTATGTTATATTTGTGAGAGACTCAGCTGATGATTTCATGGACGGTAACTCGTGAGTAGTGATGGAATAATCAATAACAAGCGTCCATTGTGAAGCAGTGTCAAGGTCTGAGCCACAACAACTAAACCCAAGTTATAAAGTAAGGACACAGAGAAGGTAGAAGGAGGTTGTAGCTATAGGTGTAGAGTCATTGCTTACATCAATGAAGGTAACAAAAAAAAAGTACAAACAATAAAAATATTTAAACCGTTTATTGTTCTTAACAAAACAAAACCAATCTCACAGTCAATGTTGTATTCCCTGCCAGTCAAAGGCTGTGTATACAAAATATGGCTGCTTAGACGCAGTCATTTTAGAAATGTTGAGCGAGGCTGTACAGATTCTTCATCTTTTTTTTTTTTTTTTTGAAAGACCGTGATCAAACAATTAAATATCAAAATGACTGAATCATTAAGACAGAGAATTGAGGACATAAGATTTAAGAGAAATGGCACAATAAAGAAGAATAATGGCCCTCACTTGAGAAGTGAATGCACAGCTTGGTCATTTATGCACTTATTTTCCAAGGTAGAAACTGACAAACCTGATAAGAGTTGTTCACACATATGGTGTGTGAGCACGTACCCTCCTCGGGAGAGGTGGACCAGCTGTTTCCTGCAGCTTAAAGAGAAATACTGTAATCACCCGTCTCGATATTTCCACATTCAAACATTGCATTTGGAAGCAACGAAGTTGCGTGTGTCTGAAGTTGTGAGGGATGTGAGTTCATTAAGTGTTTCCTAAATGCATCTTAAGTATATAAATGAAGCACTAGACAGTGCTTGGCTCCATATACAGCAAAGACAGGGTAGCTGCACTTACACTTGAGAGAATACCTGTGTGAAACCTGTTATTTTAATTAAAGGTTTAATGTGGAAATGTGATCATAAATCCTTATTTTTCAGCTGAATCTTGCAATTACAGTTTTTCAATGGCTAATTTCATCAGCCAGACATATTAGATATATTACTATATCTTTAAAATCTGATCATGTTGTTGTTTCAATCACATCCAGATAAATGAAGGCCAATATCTTAGAACACATGAGATGAAATCTACAGCATCAGTACTGCTCAGCCATCATTAATACTGTCAGAGCTGACCAGCCAGTGAACGGGTGGCTTCCTTGGCCCCTGCCAGTACTGTCATTGTACTGTTCCCAGATATACCCTGTTTCAACATACTGTCTATAAACATTATTGATAATGTTAGTCCTGAGTTCCTCATAAAGAGCAGCTGCCTTCTCTTGGTATGGCCCTTCTGTGTTGCTATAGTGGTGCAGGGCTCTGACTGCCAAGTAGTTGATGTTAATCCATATCGGTCCCCTCCAGTAGGGGGCATCGTGTTCTGTGTTTCGCTTCATGTACAGCGGATCTGCCTTCGAGAGTGAACGCAGGCCGTAGGGTGTCCACAGCTTATTGGAGTCTCTCATGTCGCGGAAGATATGTTCTAGTTTGGGCGAGTCTGGTGTAAGAATTTGCAGTAAGAAAGGGAACAAGCTAACGTAACCCAAAGCATTAACGTACTGCTGTTTGGGGGCCCGGCGGACCGAGCGCACAAGGCGCGCCACGGGGAACTGATGACGAGGCTGTCCGGGGGGCACGTACACCTTCTCCTGCTGCAAGGACACAGCCTGGGTGTGGTTCCCATAGTCACTGAAAGCACGAAGCTGTTCAGACCAGTGGAGCTCATTCAGTAGGTTGTTGTCACTGAGCACTTGGTGGGTGAGTTCATAGTCCTGATGGGGCTCGCCTAGAAGCCGGGCTATACTTGCCATGATGCCTGAGGACAAGGCCATCCAGCAGTGTAAATCCACATGGCGCTCATCTGCTGATGGGTGTGAGGCCCGAGGGTAGTCATCCAGCCCAGAAGTCAAGGTCTTGGGATTGAGGAAAAGGTTAGTGTCCTTGTCACGTCCACGCCAGCGGTAAGAGTTAGGTAGGGGCCCGGCCTGTGTGGTGTTGTACCATTCAAACCAGGTTTTCAGTCTGGGGAAGAGCCGACGGAGGAAAGGCAAGGTCAGTTGCGATGCTACCTCCTCTGGTTTTGAAGAAGAGAGCTGTTCAATAAGTTCCTGAAGAGCCAAGAAAAGAGTTGGTGGGTTGGCATTCTCGTTGCGCTGAACTACAAACTCAGCTGGGACTTTACTACGAGCCTCGTCCCCCAGGATCTGCTCACGGGGGATCCAGCCCTCGATATTGATCAGGTCTATCCAGTGGGCAATAGCCTCCCTGGTCACTTGGGGATCCCACTTGCTCAGCAGCAGCTGGTGAAAGCCTTCATCCCAAAGGAATCCTCTGGGAAAGAAAGACCGTGATGGTACGGCAGTGAATAAAGCACCTGAAGGGTACATCAGCGGGTATTCATTATAAACTGATTGTACCACTGACTGGCCATAGAAGTAGCCCATTCCACCCAACATGTTGCTGAGCGCTGCCTTGCCAAACTTGATTTGTGCCTGGGTATAATCTTTGCTCTCAAGCCCAAAAGTCTTCTCGAACTTTGCATCAAACTCCGCTTTCCTCTTCTCCAGCTCCTGAGTCATGACGGACCCCACAAGTTGGTTGGGACGGTTGTGGTAGCTCCCAGACTCAAATAGAACTTCGATCTGGAACGGCGTCTGGACGGTCACCTGGTGAAGCACAAAGTCGCTCTCTTTCCTCGTGTCAGTGGGTTTCTGTTGGTTTTGGTGATGGGGGGGCTTGTAGGTGTCTACAGCTATGAAATGCCTCTTTTCACCAGAAGGAGGGCTATAGACAAACCTGCGGTTCAGGCTGTGCTTCACAATGTCAGTCAGCTTCTCCAAGCCAGGAGAGACAGTCTGAAGATAGTTATAACTGAAAAGACAATAAGCCATTGTTAATCGCCCTGTGTTCTTGAAATCTATAAAATCAAAACATTCACACAAACCTTGAGAGCAGTTTAGTCAATCATTGACGTACAAGTAAACTCAGCTGCACTAACTATGTTTGTTAAGCTGTGTCATAACCTGAAAGTTGAGCATGGTGGTACATGTTGTACTGGTGACTCAGAGGTCAAGCAACCGGTCACAGAAGATCAAACTTTAAGCTCCCACTTACTCTTCATCATCCATCTTCCTACAGTGGGTCATAATTCAAACAATTCCTCACGTCTAACAGTTCATACTGTACCTTTATGTTTACAAGTGTTACAATACAAGTGTTGCTAACACAGAGTCCTGATCCACTCAATACTGCAACACCGGATCAATACTTTCATACCGTCACTGATTTGTTGACAGCCACGTCGTTTCAGGAAAAGATTAGAGCCCTCATGGGAAGGGTCTGCTGTTCATTGGCTATTTGTAGTAGCCAAAGAAATAAGTTATATATAGTTTGTATATCCTGACACAATATATACCACAACTTTCATAATTAGACAAACCTGATTCCTCCAGTGTGTTTTTGGATCGATGAAACAAAGGCTGAAAATCCTGCTTTTGCTGCCATCTAGCGGTTGGATTTTATTTTTGTAATGTGGAGTGACTCTACAGTTCAACATGACATACTACTAGTAGTATTACCCAGAGACCTCACATCTGATGCTGGGGATCAAGAAAGGTGTAACAGACTTCAAATTTCAGGATCATTAAAGTGCCTTTCTTCTATAAAAAAAAAAGACTTGGTGACTCATCACACTCTAAATCACCACATGTATCCATTTGTACATGAATCTTTTGCTCAGACGCAGTTTAAACGGTCACTGTTCATCGTACATCATAAAACAGTGTCTCCTCACCTTTCTATGAAGGTTTAACCACTTATGTGTTTACATCCCAACACTTATTTATAATTGAAGTATATTAAGTAAATTGAAGTAACTTTTTTATTTTCCTTAAAAATATTAGTTAACCAAAGTCAGTTGTTGCAGGCACGTGTCATTTTTCTTTGCTGCATATTTTTTATCCTGATAAACTAAGCACTGTCATTCTACAGTATGTTCCCTCCAGCTTCCTTGTCCTTGATCACTCTCTTTTGAAACTGCTGCTGCTGACTTTATCATTCACTCCTGCATACATGCATTTACCTGGCATATTTAGCACTGGATAATTCCCCGGTGACCGGCTTTCTGAAGGTGATCTTAAAGTTTCCAAGCTCCTCTGAGAAACCAGTGATGGATGCGAGGCGGTTTCTCTCCTCAACGTGAGCCTCCAGTGAGCCTTGTGTGTCTGCTGCTGCGTAAAACATCAGGGAGATGACTGGCGCTTGAGGGGCAGAGCTCTGGTGGGTAAAGACAGAAATCATTTAACGTCAGCAATAACTGCAATTGTTTGGTAAATTAAATGGTTTTTGTACCACATAAAATACATCAGGGTCATGTTTGGGAACATCTTAGTCCTCACATGCTGTTTGGCAGTGATCCTCCAGGTCCAGTCTCCTCCGTGATCTCCTCCCATCCTCTTGACAAACTCCGTTGTTAGTGTGAAATCGTTGTCTCGGATTTCCTGGACGCCAAAAGTGAGCCCATCGTGCATCAGCCAGCCGTAGCCTTGCAAACGATCCCCTTGTTCACAAGTGTGCCTCAGGTTTACATCCATGTCAGAAAATTGACGCATCCACATCATGCCTGGAGAGATATAACAATAAAAACAAACGTTTAGTTGTACAGTGGGAATGATGCATGAACACATCGTTAGAACAGTTTCCTATAAAAGGTAAGTCCCAAAACTCATTGGCTGCACGCCCTGAGTAACCAGCCAACTGGGTTTTTGGAAAATGTAGATCACTTCGTGTTGTCAACTACTTAACAATATTGGCCATCCAAATTTGATGACAGGGTAAACAGTCCCAGGAACTGTGGCCAAAATTCACTTGAATTTGACAAGTGTCTGGGCTTGTTTCCCATCCGGTCCCTGATCCAGAGCAATTAAACATCAAACAAAACAAATATCTTGTAAAAACAAAAGATTAAACATTACAAGCAAAATCCACCGATTTTTACAGTAAAGACAGTATTAAGATTAAAATTAGATACTGTTTGGGATTTTGCTTGTACAGTAATTCCCTTAGCGTCCAGTTTCCCCCTTTTATTTCTCATTATGTAACTTGCAGCTTAACCATGTAATTGTAAACTATCTGACAGTACTGTATATATTTTGTATCAGCTTATTCTAATCCATGAGATATATGATGTTTATACAGAGTGAATTCTTCAAACCAACAAGTCATTATCATGTTTTTCCACGTTAATGGTTACTACATTCCACAAAATGGAACTTTTCTACATTTATTACGCTTCATTTTATATCCCCCAAATCTTTAGAAACTTAAGGAGCTCTGCTAGAATTTGAAAATCAGTGAAGTTTAAGAAACAAAAATCAATTTTCATGGTTTTAATCCTTTAAACTCACCCTGAAGTTCACCTGTCATATACTGTATATTGAGGTATTTTACTCTGTTCATGACCCTCCTGGCATCATGACAGCATGCGTCTTCGTTATTCACAACGTGACACCATTATTGACCCTGATGGCCTCTCAGTGGTTCATATGAAAGCCAAACTGTACAATATTTAATGAAAAAGTTACTTTGGACTTTAAACTTCAGCTTGACTTTGAACGTGTGAGCATACCTGTCACAATCGAGCTGGGTGTCCTGGTTTTCATGCCAAAGTAGACCTGAGGCCTGTATGAGCCCCAGAATCTCTGCGGGGAAACCTTGGCACTGCTGCTATTGGCATCCAGGACAGGAGATGACGGGTGCAGGGTCACGACTCGTTTGGCCAGGCTGGACCGCATGTAGAGGGCGTAGAAGAACCAGATCAGGCTGAATATGCAGAGGCCGATGGAGATGTTGATGAAGACTTTGCCCATATCGACTTTCTTTTTCTTCTCTTTGCGGTGAAATGCAGAGGGCTTCTCATCTTTCCTCGGGGGAGGGGGAGCGGCTTCACCGGTCACCACCCTCTTCCTCTGCCTGCCCATCCTGCCCTTCTGAAGCTGGAGACAAGAAGAGGACAGAGGAAGATATTTTTATTAATGTAAATCGATGTTTAAAATCTGAAAGGTAACTGATGGTCAAACAGTGCTTTCTTTCATAAATTAACATCTGCTCTGTGCACGCATCTACGAATAGTATACAACAACATATCGCATAAAGTTACACATCATTTTTTGTAAATACAGTACAGGATCCAATAATTAATCAACCTTAGAAATACCATATTTCAGATTTCAGTGCAGGTACTACACACATTTTAAAAGCTTGATTCTTAAATATAACATTTAAAGTTTTATTATCTGATGTTTTTATGTAATTGTTTGACATAATATGTGCCACTTTATTAGTGATTGTCTGAAATACAATACCAAATTGAAAAGTACATTTAGCAGGCAGTTTATTAAGTATACGTAGCTAAAACTACTGCAAATAACGCAACAGAGTGACATTACTGGGTGACTTTCATAAATTTTTTTACATCTTCTACAGCCTAATTGCACACAGTTTTCATATCTATTTCTTTAAAAACCTTTATTTCTATTTTTTAGTAGTTATATATAGTTATATTATAGTTTTCTTAAGTAAAAATCTTAGCACAGGTTTAATTTAAATTCAGATTTATCTTATTGGTAAGTATGTTTACATGCTGCTTCTGGATGCTGGAATTTCCCTCAGTATCAATGAAGTATCTATCTATCTATCTATCTATCTATCTATCTATCTATCTATCTAGTTGAAATTGTTCAGATCAGTGGTGATTCATTCTTTATGCTCGTTTTGAAGACTGGGACCTCAGTTTAATAAACTCAGAACTGAGTGCGTGTTGTTTCTGATGTCTCTCCTCTTTGGATAAATAAAAGGGTGAAAGGATCTTCTGTTTGTGTGTGGTTGTCTCACTGTAACTGACTCTCTTGATCTCAATGAGACTATTAATAATACAATAAATCATACTTTTTTAAGGTTATAATGCTCAGTTGAGACAGTTTTACAGAGATGTTGACTGTATGGTCATTTTGAAGACTGTATAATTGATATAAATGAGATCCCCAGCATACACCTTTCACATCTTTAAAGCAGGTTCATGATTATAACTTCTATTAATGTAGGATTTATGGGTGCAGTGCTGCTGTATTAGACTGCATTATTTCTAGCTGACGTTTTGCACATGAACTCACAAACCAGTGCAGTTTTTCATTAACCAAATCGGCACAAAATACCATTATACCTAGAGTATATATCTGACCATAAATATGACAAAATACCGGATTAAAAATCGTTGTGAGTCCTGCAGGAGCCTCCTGTAACGTACGTGAAGTTCACGTCATCTCAGGCGGCGTAGCTAGGTTAATCTTGCATGATGCTAGAAAATGCTTTAATACGTTTAACATTTATAAATTTAACCCAGCTTCTGTAAAGTGTCTCCAGTTAAAGTAGGGACCACTGACACCTGCTTTAACCCAGAAACACGCTCAGTTTAGTCGCCACTACGCCCCGGCGATGCAACGTTTCCTTCAACGGCTGCACGCTAGTAATGCTAACGTTAGTTTTCTAAGCTGTCGTTATATAATGAGGCTTTAATTAATTAGTAGCTAATTAACTACAGAGCCAATTTGTAGTTCTAGCTTCGTGTTCATTCATTCATGAGCAAACGGTTACCGACCTGTCCAAATAGCAGAGTCTCAGCTGCTCATTATCCGTTGCTAGCCTTACTAGCCACTTCCTGGTTACTACTCGTTCTACACTGACGTGTACTCCGCTCTCTGTGTACGTTAGTGACGTCATCATGTACCCAGTTCCTTTCTCCCTTCCTCATCATACTATTGAAGATCACAGACATGCGCACTGTCGTGATGGGAAGTTCGGTTCTTTTTAGGGAGTCAGATCATTTGACTCAGCTCACCAAGAAGAGCCGGCTCTTTCGGCCGCCAAACGGCTCTTTGTTTTACCACTTATACCTTTTATAATTCAGCCAGATTTAGCGCTGATTTGACTTATGATTTGTATGTGAACGCATATATCATTTAAATTATTCAATACATCCTTTCTATGTATTCAAAAGTAAAAATTACATTTTCTAATATAAATAAATTACTGTAGCCAATTGTTTTCATTGCGTTTACAGACCCTTATAACTCTCTGAAACCACCACATGAATGCACTAACAAAGCAGATAGAAAAACCTTTAAATACTTAAGCATAGAAATAAAATAAAAAAAGGACAGCTATTGACTGTTGGATGCACAGCACACACGTGACATTCAGTCACATTACACATTACTTTACAAAACAAAAAAATTTTAAAAATAAAAATAAATGGCTCTCGGACGTGAGCCGGCTCGTTCACAACTGACACATCACTAATGCGCAGTAGGGAAAACAAAGCAAAGGTGACATTGTAGAGGGAAATATGTAATTTTATTGAAATATATATATATATAATAAGAACTTCTTGTGTAGGGGAGTGTGTTGTTGATCCAAAAATGAAAAATACAAAGATGACTGTAGGAATACAAAACATTAACAATAAAGCCTCTGACAGTAGACAGCTGCATGCATTGATGAGTGTGTTGAATACACCACATATTTCCCAAATATAAACCATTTAACATAAATTCCCTCAAGCTGTTATTTACACTGTAGGCATATTAAAGCTGTGTCATAAAGACACACAGCAAAACATCTTAAGATGTACCATAAATCGGGGGCGTCAGAACTTTGGGAGGAAAAAGAAATCCAACCTTTGGCCTCAAACTGCTTCTTAGTTACCAGTAAAGTTAATATCTTTACACCTGTTCTGACTATTAGTCAGAGAAAGATGGGATATGAAACAAGAGGTACAGATACAAGTGAAAGACGAGACTGAAATATACATTAAAGATCACAAATGTGATTGATGTACATCTCTACTACGCTTGCCCAATCACTTACTCCTGGTTATTCTTTTGTCAAACACTGCTGGCATGAACAAAACCAAAAAAAACAAACTTTATTTTGTTGCTTTTTTTAATGAATGAATTATTTTTACCCACATTAACTTTGGTCAACATGTAAAACTGTTACAGTGGCAAAAGAAGGCTGAATTTTGCTGATGAACATATCGTCTTCCAAGAAGGGCTGACGGTGCCGTTTCACAGACAGATTTCAAGTTTAAAGATGAATTTCCAGATGAATTCTGCTTGCAAAAAAAGTCAGAGTGCTCCAAATATTGCTGTTTTTTTTTTTTTTAAACACACATTAACCCCAATTTATTTTCCAAAAAAGGGCTTCCGAAGTATATTTGCCCTAATGCAAATTTCAAATAAACACCCAAACAGAGCCAAAGCACTTGTTGCTTTGACGTCTGTGTGCTTTACAAAGTGAACATTTGGCCTCAGAGACCAAGAACCAAAGAAAAAGAGAACAAAAAAACGCTGTTCATAAAGGATTAATAGAACCACTTGAACCAGAAGCTATAAAGCATGTTGTCCTTGAAATTACTTCAAATTATTTGTGGCAAAAAATAAAAAAGATCTTTGTTGTTGAGCTAAATTACTAAGTGCTCACTGACTGTACAGAACGCTCTGTCTTTTAAGTGCTGTTTTCATTTATAGCGCATCGCATGAAAAAGAAAAAATACAGACATGGCAACATATGAAGCAAAGCAAGAGACAAAAACGCCCCGATTCATCTCCCACACTTCCTCAGCCTGTCCACACGTCTCTCCGCCGCTCTGACATGAATTACTCAAGAAACTGAGAAGACTGAGGCATAAAGGGCGCATCAACCCCAGAAATAAAGAATATTCTTACAAAAAAAAAAATTGTCATAAACAGTGATTAACAAGATGAAGGGAACTGAACGCCCATACCACTCTTCAGTCTACTTTCACCAAACGTCAACGCTGGTTTGTGTAATGACAACATTATCAAGAGAGGAACAAGGAAACTTTAGACTGCCAGCATGCCCGCTTTAAGGGAGAACATGCTGGAGCGGAAACAGGGTGCGAGAACCTGTAGACACCCTTCCTCCTCCTCCTGCTCTTCCTCTTTTCTCTGGCGGGTTAGGTCTTGATCACTCCTCCGTCTCCTTCGCTTACAAAACGCTTCCGCCCTCTAGTGGAGGAGACAGACATTTTAGAGATATGTTAGCGTGCATCTTAAGCAGGTTATTAAAGATTAAGGCTGGTTATATTTTAGATTTTTCTGGTTGTCAACAATTCCTGTGCAAATACCAAAACCACCGAGGACTGTCTGTCTATTTCTCTGTGCCACAGACCTCCATTGTTGTCCAAAAACTATTAAAAACACTTCAATGAGTCACACTGTTGCACTGAGTGACATGTTCCTTCATTGCCACAAACATAGGCACCGTTTAATTTGGATAAATACCACACACCACATCCTGTTGCCGTTAATACACTATTTATTTAGTAGGAACAGTAGGGCTGAGAGCCGCAGACATGCTAAGGAAGTCATAAAGTATTTACAGACGCACGATCACATGTTGGTTTTCGTTTTTTCACGGGATTTGTTGTCAATAAGAGCCAGCCATTATGAATGATCTCGTTAAAAGATATGAAAAAAGTGCTGACTAACCTGGAGGGACAGGCATCCCTCAGCTGTTTGGTGATGACAGACTCCTGGTAGCAGAGGTCCACGAAGCTCTCCATGATGGAGTGGGCATGTGGCACATCGAGGCTGATTTCAGGCAGCTCGTTGTAAACACGCTCAAAGCCCTTCATGAGATAAAATGGATCGCGTGACTACAAAGTTAAATCCACATGAACTTTCAGGTTTGTTACTCAAGTTCAAACTCATATTAGGAAACTAGTAGAAATAAACAAAAAAGGCACTGACCCTGTTCATCTGATCCACAGTGATGAGGCCTGTTTTCCAGAAAGACTTCAGCAGTTTTATCATCATATGACTGGCAGTGTCGCCTTTGGACTCCAGCACCATCACTATAGTCTGAAAAATGATGATAAAACATAACGTGTAAGAAAGAGGAGTGTCTCATCATCTAATGATAAACTCAAACATCAGCAGAATCAATAAAAGATGATCAACAATGATCTTTTCAGAGCTCTGCAGGCTGTACATTTCACCACATGGTGGCAGTGCTTGCCATTTGCCATTATTTTATACACGAGGAGAGGGTGCAGGGGCAAGATCGTGTTCACTCAGTGCTGTTCTTGCACTGTGCTCTGGGTATGATGGCAAGAAGGGTGCAATGCTTTGCAGCACGTAGTCACACACTACCAACTACTATAGGTCACTGCTGCTAAATGTAGCTGCTGTTAGCTAGTTAGCTCAGTCAGCTATTAGCATTGCTGCCTGGACTGTGAGCTCAGAGCACCGGAGTGTTTACACTGGAGCCACAGGTGAATAAGGTAACAACAGAGAAGCAGAGTGACCGAGCAAAAGGCCGCCGGATGAGTAAGATTGTGTTGTTGTAATCAGAACAAATACATGTGTACAGCTGCCCATATTTACAACATATTTACAAGTGTATAAGTGGATTTGCATTGAAAAACCCAATTACAAAAAAGTATTTTAATTTGTGGTTATCTGTAGCCAATAAAAATAGAGACAAATGGCAGAGAAAGTCCAGCTGGCTGAATACGCTCTGACCGGGCTGGACGTGTAGAGCAAACACCACCAGGCTACACAACAGATACAACAGTACACTGTGTACACGACCAAAGCCAAAAAAAACAAGCATTTGGTAACCAGCTCATCATCACCTGTTTCACACAAAGCAAAGTGTTTTCTGAACTTAAATTAGTGAATACATATATTCAGCAACATCCTGAGAAGTTATATTTGTATGTTACGCAATAGGTCTTCCCCATTTTACATTGATTGATTTGGACAGAGCTCGGTTAATACATGTAGTGCAAACGAGAGAATGTGTCTGTCTGGCAGACACACACTGTCCTTGGCAGAAAACAGAAATGACAGTCCCACCAAGAGACTTTTTTTTTTTAAACCAGTTTTCCTCTGCAGTTCACTTGACTGAGCGGAAAGAGAAAATACTTTTCGCTGAGCTGAATTTAACTTGTCACAACGTGAGGAGAACATGGAGAAACCTGACATCCTGTTTGACATTGTACCTGCAAATATGAGTTATACCTGAGGCGGTTTTCATCCCGTTTCGTCATGCATAACACTTCCGCATGTCAGTGTCTTACGTCGGTTTGAATCTTTGTGCTTTTGTTAATTTGTTTTGTTGGTGAATAAAGAAGAGCGTTTTATGATAGAAAAACACCAAACATCAAGCCCTTAATACCTCGTAGACCAGCTCGTGGTGGAAGTGTGGTACTTCCAGGTCCCGCAGACAGTGCTCTGCCTCAGCCACATCTCCTGAGATCAGGTACTCCTTGAGCAGAAGGTTCATCTGGAACAAAAGAGACAAACACACACACACAAAAAATTAGTTTTTACCTTCAGTTTCTGTGTGCAGCTGGAATGAAGTAAAACCTGTAACTATTGTCACTGGAGAGGGTTGGGCTGCTCGTTTTCTGGACAGGATGGAGAGACATGGGTTAAATCTTTGTCTCAGAACAACACAGTGGTGATTATGGTGTGATTACTGATGTTATAATATTGTGAAAATGTAAATTATGCAAAATTTTCCATGTTTAAGTACAGTTCATTTTATTTACCACCGCACAAACGTGTGTATTCTGAGCTGCGCTTGAATATCTCAGTCTCTGCTTCATTTCTTAGCATTGCTTGGTTATGTTGCTCTCACTACAGAGCTGCACACACTTCAACCATGTTTGCTTAAAAATGTATTTATGGAATAATTAGTCATATCGCTTGAGATTTGAGAGGCCTGTTATTAATGCAACAAGTTCAAAACCCTCAAAGCGAGACCGACACTCGTGAGTCCACTCTGGGTCTAAAAATCACTGAGCTGTGTGAATGTGTGGTCGCCTCAGCATCAGGGGGAAAAGGGAGGGACGTAACGTGGACAGGCCGGACAGTGACAGAGGAGAGGATGAAGAAATTTTGGAGGATTAGAAGAGGCTGCGAGCGAGAGCGCAACAACAGAGTGAATCAGAGAGCGAGAGTGGCGAGTGAAAGAGGCCTTGTGCCTCCTGCAAACCGGTGAGTTCCCCCTGAGGCTGCGCACAACCAGGCAGGAAATCAAAACTGGACAGGAGAGCCTGCAGGTCTGAGGGCTGCTGCTGAGGACTACACAGTGCTACACGACTGCAAACACACTGATGGACCACTCTCCCATTTCTAAACACATGCACAAAAAAAAAAAAAAAAAAATCACTAGAAATGTTGCATAACTAATTACAAGATGTGCACTTAAAACTCCCACACTATCCACGCCCACATTAGCACTAAATAATTCCAGAAAATCAAGATCATGGGTTATTGTGAACAAAGACAAAGTCAAGAGCATGTGGGGCACGATCATGTGTGTGTGCAGTGTGTGTTTCAGTTAAACACTGAAGGGTGTGTATCAGTCGGCCCCTCCTGTGGCCGCATTTTTGCAATTCTCGTTTCTCAGGGGAGAAAAGTGCTGTGCTGACACAGCAACATAGCAGAAGGCTCGCCTGTGGCTTTCTAACCCAGCACGCATTCCTGCCTTCTGTTTATGTATGTGATATTATGTCAATAAAAGAAGAGGAGCTCGTCAATACAAACACCCTGACTGATAAAGTCATTTTAAATATGGAAACGAACAAGTGACTCAGTTTGTCGTCGTTAAAATGGACTGAGCTTACCTCCTTGATGAGATGTTTGACGGGTCTCAGGCCTCCGCCCACGCCCCACACGTTATCTAGACGCATCATCTCCCTCTTCATAGTCAGCAGCACTGCAGCACGGTCCAAAGCAACTCTGAAAAAAAACATAACCCACAAACAAAATGTTTTTGCACAGAAATGGGGAAAAACAGCAAGGCTAGAGTGAGCTTGGAGGTCCATAATTACCAAGATAACAGAGGTTATTTTTCCCTATTTAAACATTATTTGATAAACATGCTGCACTACAGGAGAGGACGACATCTGTTCCTTTTAACAAGTAGGAAAAAGTGAAGCTTTTAGCTGATCTGACTGCTAAATGATCTCAACAAATTCACCTAAAAGAATTTTCATGAAATCTTACCACTGTCAAATTGAACATTTAGACATTAAATCTGCATCTGTATACTAATAATTGCTTGTCTGGGCTCACCTGGCGTGGTCACAGTCCACTTTGCCCTTGTAACAGTCCAGGAAAGACATGGGCAGGATGTGGTCCGCTATGGCTCTGGCTATGAACTGGCCCAACATCTGAGAAACATTACATAAGACAACATGACAACATTTAGAACATTAGCACCTTCACTAACAAAAATTAACAGTAATTTGAGCAACCAACAACATTATCCAGTGATGAAGTCTGATCCTGTTATGCACACAACAACAAAAAAAAAAAGAAAAGGCATAACCAGAACTCTGAGGCTCTGATGGCCATTTTCCCCTCTGCATCATGTCCTACCTGTGGAGCCTCCGGTGTGTCCAGTATGAGGTCTGGCAGCTCTTTGAGCATCTTATCGAAGGCGCGGGCCATGTCACTTTGTGACAGCAGCTTGCCCGACAGATCAGAGAGCAGGCGGGAGGTCAGCTCTCTGTGGCTGGCCTTGCCTTCGAGGGCCAGGGACACAGCCAGGGAGGAGAACTCGTACTTATGCGGGCCAAGGTTGAGCCCCTTCAGCAACATCTGACGGGAGGGAGCACAAAATGATGACGGGCACTGTCTAATTATCCGTGCACGCAATCATCCATCATTTTATTCTCTAAAACATACTCATTCCTGGTCAGCATGCATCGAGTGAACAGAAGAAGTCACTCACCTGGACCTCTTTTGTGTCTCCATGTTCAAAGTACTCCTGTACAATTGGGTTGACCATTTTCTCCAGTTCCCTCTCATCTACCTCTGGTACAACTGTTGCATAAACTGTGTCCCCCTGTGCAAGAACAAAACACATCATCAGAAAAGAAATGCAAATTAATTATTGCAAGTTTACTAATTTGCTACGTAATCATATATTCCTCAGTTCGTGCTGTCAGTTATCGAAAAACCAGAATCCTAAAATTTGCACTATCGAGGTTTTTTGTGCAATCCAGATCTGAAATGTTATAAAATATCATCATAATCTGACATCATCACTGATATTTATTTTTAAAAATGCCCGTGTCATCTGTCCTTATTCTGTCACTCTGTGATGATGCAACTTAAAACCTCTCTCTCTCTTTTCAACACTTGTGTTAGAGGACGCCAAGAATGTCAAAACCGGTCCAACTCACTTCTCAGGTGAGGTGTTGCTACCTGGAGGAGAACAATAGTAAGCACTGAAAAAAAAAAACATAATCTTGGCACAGAGTGAATACATAACTATAAAAAGGAGAAATAAAAAAGGAGAAGATTTTTTTTTTTTAATGAGAGAAAGTCCCATTTTATTGTCCTGTGAAATTCAGCACATAAAAAAATAATTACTCAAATGTCTTGACCTCTTCTGAGCCAAAGTTTATATAAGAGGAAAAACAAATGAGTATAAAAGAAGGATTGTAGCCAAAACTCTGATTCACTTTCCTGTTTCCTGCTCATGTGGCATAAAGTGATTGTTGACTGCAGAGGGTGACGGGAGAGAACCAAAACAATAATTTATGGCCAAGTACAGGCGGAAGAATGAACCAGTTTTTGGAGGCCAGTTATTTTTTTTAAACCAAGGATCGGTCCAAGGAGAGAAAAACGGACGTTCTCAAGCATTATTTTTATATTTTGACATTTTCGCGAAGGACAGAATCAAGCGATCCCTCATAGGGCACCATCTGCACACGTCCTTGGTATTTTTCAGTACCACTCTGACCCATTTCCCTGTTAACCCACTGACATCTTTCTGCTAACGCTCCTACAACATTCAAGGCCAAATCACACTGGCTTTTCACAGCCGTTCCCAAAACGTTATCAACTTCTTACTCACAGAAGCTCCGTTCCCACTCTGCGATTCAGTCAGCGTGACCATAACAGGAGACTTTCAGCATCACACGCAACGATCGCTTGATAACGGGGTTAAAGATTGAAAAGTGCGATGGGAAAGAGCCATCTGGATCAAACAATCGTGCGAGTGGGCATGTTTTGCATGAGCTTTGGCCGAATCATGTGGACTTTGATACAAAAATTTAATTTCCCAACAGATTATTAATCTATTGGGAAATAAATCAAAAAACATCTTTGATCTCACGCCATCCAAGATATTACAGTTCATCACAAGAGAGCAAATACACTGCGTAATTCATTAGAGATGCAAGAGTGCATATGCTTGTTGTCCCGAGCGCGGACAATCATTATCTTGTTCGCGGCAGCGAAAGCCTCGTTTATATTCAGCGCGTTTCAGCAGCAGCAGCCCTTCAACATCAGCACGTTCGTTTGACACGAGAAATAAAAAGCAGTCATCCAGTAAGCCACAGCTTTGATCAGCGGGGCCTCTTTGGAACAAAAAAGCTGCTCCGCACAACAGGTCAGAGCAGCAACAACTGAGATAAACAGTTCAGAGAGAGTGTGTGTGTGTGTGTGTGTGTGCGTGCGTGAGTGTAGAGGCTGCCGATGCTCAGGTAGAGAAAACATTTTGGAAATTCCTCAGTGCAAAAGAAAGAAAACGGTGAAACGATGAATTTCACTTCAGTCATTTTTCAGGCAAAAATGTCAAATATGTTTTGGATTTTAAAAAAGCAATTTAAAGACTTCACCTTGACTTAAAATTGGTAAATTTCCCATTTTAAATACATAATTAATCAATTCCAATCACAAAAATGCCTGGTAAATCAGTTAATATTGATAAATAGTTGTGGGTTGTGGTTTTAATAATCAAATCCTCATCGATACTTCTCTGTATCTCCACATCATTGCAAATAAGGGAAACCTCAATGATTCTCAGGGTTTAAATAAAATAAAGGTTTGCTTGAATGTTAAATCTACATTTTTAAAATTATTAGCACAAGACCTGAGGCCCCATGGTGGCCGACAACCATGAGCTGCAACGCCACGACTTCACATCCCGCCGAGACCTTTGTTGCACTTCATTTCCCATCTTTCCTTCTGTCTCACCCCTCATCTCTCAACTGTCCAATAAAATCTTTCAGATAAATACGCATACAAGTCCAAAAGTCTGCTACACTCACTCACCTGAGCAGATTCATCATAGTTGGGGTCCCGTACATCAGGCTCCTCATCTTCATAAACCATCCCAGCAGCCCCCCAAACTCCTTTACCACCTGCTCCACCTGGAGACAACCAGCAGACAAACCATGAAGGTGTGTTTCAACGTGTTTCCAACCAAAACTACTGTCAGCAATCAGCACATGTGCACAAATCACATCAGAAACAGTCACATCTTCATGACCAGAGTCCAGAAATACACTCAACAAATCTTTCTACCAATGCTTTTTTCATTTTCAGACTGGTAGTTGAGGTTATAGCTCGTCAGCCTGTGTTCATTGTTGTTAACTGATCATCAACAAAATATGTCACGTGTTTAGGTCTCCTCTACATGGTTGAACTTCCGCAGGCTACAGAAAATGTCCCTCTCCACCTCAAAGCAGCCTCTGGGCACAGAGCCTGTGGCTGCTCCCTCTCTGTGACTGTAAACAGGCCGTGGCAGCTTCTAAAAGAAATCTTCAAACTGACCTTTTTTGGGCAGGCCTCGGCCTTTGCCCGTCCTGGATTTGCGGTCGTTGGTGTTGACTTTGCCCTTTGGACTGTGTGGGTCGCCTCCTGCCACATCTCCTGACTCGGAGAAGGACTCGCTGGTGGAGTTGCGGGACGAGGACTTGCGCAGGCGGCGCTTGGCTTTGGCTTTGAGACGCGCCTCATGGAGAGCTTTCTCCTGAGGCGTCCAGTTGCCGTTCACCTCCGCGTCGTTCACGTCTTCGTCGCCGCTGTAGGGGTGGTTGGCCTCCGCCAGGTTGTTGTCGAAAGAGAACATCCCTGTGGTCAGAAAATTTGAACGGTTCAAGTTTGTTGTTGTACTGCTATAAAAACATGTGCAAGTCACATATTGGTACAATATGTGTCCGAGTAAGCAGACACAACAGCAACAGCGTGGGGAAAACATGTGTGCACGATATGAGGTCCATATAGAAATGGTTTTAGCACATAGACCTGACTTGAAACCCTCAAACTGGATGGGATCAAATCCCTGCAGCCAGTGTCCAAAATTTTATGGAAAGCCTTCCGAGAAGAGTGAAAGTCACATAGTTTTTTAGTGTATATCTAGTATATCTCTATTCGTGCATTCGCGAAACTGCACAAACACCTACGCGACAGCAACACAGGGGCCCAGGGCGTGAAAACAATGCTCTCTGACTGCATGTGCTACAGCCACCTCCACCTCCATGTGTCAGAGCCATGTTTTACAGCCAAAGGTCACATAACCACCGGCTCTGTCGGGGCGTAAGGTGTCGAGTAACTTGATACACTATTCTTCTTTGTATGCTGTGTTTAGGGGGGAAAAGTGTCTGTCCTGTTGTAGAGACAGAAACAACAAGTGAGACTGGAGCACTCCTGCAGGGAGGGAGGGAGGGAGGGAGGAGGGGAGGGAGGGAGCAAAGGGGAACACGTGGAGAAACGCTGACACTAGTTTTTCTTTTTTTTTTTTTTTTTATTCCTCCGTCTTCTCGCGATCTGTCCGTGGCAGCTAGAGTGGACCTGACTACATATGGCATGGTTGGGTCGATGAACGATCACATGACTCTGGCTGCAGGAGAGAGAGAGGAAAACAGCAGGAGGAGGAGGAATGTCTGAGGGTGTAATGAATACTTGCACAGGCCCCAAATGGCAGTTTGAGGAGTTATGGCCCTATAGATTACAGGACATGTAGAAAACACACAGAGGGAGGGAGAGAGGGGAAAAAGGTCCAGGCCACAGATAAAAGTAACAATCTAAAAAAAGGAGGTGTAGTCACAAAATAATAAAGTTGGAACCAACTTTAAAAAAAAAAAAAGTATTCAAAAGATCTAAAATGTTTGAGTTCAGTCTGCTCAGGAGTGCAAAGGAAGCACCTTTGAGCCAAGCAGGACTTAACCTGTTACAGTAAGTCCAGCGCCACACCCTTGGCCTTCAAAATCTGTAAACAGCCGACCATGTGTCATGTCCTCCTCCTCCTTCCCTCACGTAGCCCACGGGGGCCTTGCCAGCGCTATAAATTAGGAACTAACCAATGGTAGAGTGTCAAATACACGACCGGCCAATTGGACAAGAGCAAAAAAAAGGAAAAAAAAATTGGAAGGCAGAAAAAGTCAGAGCGGTTTGCCAAGACGAGGAGTTGCAAAACAAGCATAACAAAATGAAGTCAGGCTAACTAAGTTTTTAAAAAAAACACAGATAGCGTTGCAGATCTTTCCTGCAAAACTTTAAAAGGTTTAATCTGCAAAGATAGGTCTGTGTGTCACGAGCACAGTCACAGAAATCTGCAGCAACAAAGCCACTCCGCTGTCTTTAACTCTGCACGCCTACCCTGCGCACACCAAGATGAATATTAAACCGCACAACGCTGTCGTGATGGTTAAAAAAAAAAAAAAAAAAACGCCCCCACACTTAACCAGTTTAAAAAAAAAAAAAAAACACAGAGCCAGATGCAGACCAGCAGAGGACCTCTGCCCTAAATGCTGTGTGGGAGCTCTCCACAGTGTCAAGGCATTTTGGTTTTAAGCCTCTGTACTGTAGCAGTGTTTATGAATGAGAGAGAGGTCAGTGGAGCACATTCCTCCCCAGGCACAGACCTAGTTTTGTATGTATGCACTATGAATGTTTGGGAGAATCTGTCAAATACAGCAACACTCTTAAAGTCCCCCCTCCTCCACGATGTATTATAGCTTGACACGCAAGTTTCTCTGTCCTCATTTTAAAGTTTAAGACGTGTACGCACAAGATCTGTGCCATCGCAACTGTGTCCGGCAGGGAAACTTACAAAGTCTGCGTATGCAAGGGTCTTTTTAATAATTTTTTAACTGGATAATCAAACTTTTTTGTGGAAAAACCAGATCAGAAACAACTTATTATTCAAAGCAAAGGAACTTTACGCGTCTGTGGGATGTTTAAAGACAAATTGTTATGCAGATGACATTTTGATTTAGATTCAGGCTGTTGTATTAATCCCTGAGGACATCTTAAACATATTGCAAACACAATCAAGACTGCATTATATTAACTTTTGACCACATGTAAATTGGTTAGTCAGAAAGTAGCAGAGGGGGATCTAATTTGCTAAGAAGGGTTGCACACAAGCACCGAAGCAAAATCGGTATGTTAAAACTTTTTATTCTTCTAAATTGTGTTTTCTTTCTGGTTTTAACGTTATCGTAGCCTGGACTCTCTTAAAGTCTCACTCTCAGTTGAACATCCTGATTAAAATAAAGGTCACCTGTGTAATAAAAATCTAAAAAGAGATCTTTATCCGTCGACCCACGCACAGTTAAAAAAACATAAGTACAAACATGTGTGATGTCCTCTATGGTCAAACAAGCATGTCCACAATGATACAGTGGACAAAAAGAAGAAAAAAACAAAAACAGCCTAACTGCATCTGGTCCGGTGGTGATTATCTGTAAAGACACAGAAGGGTGTGGATGTCCCAGAGGTTTAACTGTCATTTGATTTAATGAAAGGAGACTTTAACAACACGTCACGTTAACTTTGTGTAAATATACACAACAGTGCCAACAGGAGCTGAGGAAACGGCCACACACACACTCTGCACAAATAAAAGTTCAAAAGGGGGTTGCCACGTGTGAAACGATGTTATGTCTCCGGTTTTATTAATGCAGAGTGAGAAAAATTAACTTCATTCAATGGAGACTCGTGCAGCATTGCTGACTCGTGCTTCTTGGGTCAAACGCTGTAACAGCTGCGGAGCAAGAACACAGATAAAGTGCATACGAATGATTAGAGCTCAGATAAACTAAGCAGCTCCGCCTGATAACGTTGTTTTTACACATATATATATATATAAAATCAGCCGTCGCCTCCACTGATGCACTGTAAAACACTTCGTTACACAGCTGCTTTGTTCAGTCTCCAAACTGACGAACTTAGTGCAGACGGACGGTGTGTGCAAACATGTTTTCATGCATGTGTGTGTGGAGGGTGAACAAAAGAAGATAGGGGCTAAACCATAACATAATGTGTACTCAGCAGGCCACGAACAGATCTGGTTTGACATTTACGACGGTGGGTTTCTACCACGATGCTTTTAACACGTGTATTTGTCCAAGGAGTTATGTAAATGTCCCCACAGGTGGGGCTTTAAATCTGCACCTATAGGACCACTTAATCACGGCACAGACCTGCTCTGTGTTACTCCACAAACTCAACCACGCAGAAACAGATCGATTGTGGTGAAACATTACATTATAAGTTACCTACCATACACAAAACGATCATATAAAATGAATCATGACCAATTATAAGACCTCATATCTCATTTTTGGGTCATTTATCCTCCTTTAAAACACAACATGTTGGGCTATTTTTGCAGGATTTTGCTTCTAGATAGATAAATAGCGTAACTTCATTCATACCCGAAGGGAAATTTGAGTGTTGCAGCCACAGTTACAAGTATGACACGTGACTGTAGCATGAGGAATATACAAAAGGCTAAAAAAAAAGTCTAAGAAGGAAGAACATAATAGCTCTATCTGTGTAGAATATACACAAAAATATACATATAACTCTGTACAATAACTACCCGTCAGGTGTTTTGCTATGTGTCGAGTTTATTATAAAAAAATAACAACCTGACAATCAAGTAAAACCCACCTGCCGATTAAGGCTGTAAGATGTGGTGTAAAAGCTCCAAACATGCTGGTTAAGTGTGTTGAGTTCAGATTATTTAGTCAAACGATTTTCAAGGTCAGGAGCTTTTCATGCTCAAACATTTTTAGATCTAAAAAAAAAAGTGGACATTTGTGTGTTTTTAGCTGGTAAACTCTAAATAATCCGTCTGATTTATTGATAATAAACTGTAATCGGTAGCTTTGACCCAAAACAGGACGGTCTTTAAGGCCAGGAAGGAGAGAAGAGCCATGTTTGAGGAGACTTGTGGGTTATAGTATGCAAGTTTTACATACTTCACACACTGTTCTGCGTCCAGATTGACCCACAATGTATAGAGGAGTTGTTTTTCCCACTTCTTTTTTTAAACAGACAATAGAGTCTTTGAGTGCGTCTGTGACCTGCTCGATCAAGCGTGTCTGACCTTCCTTGGGCAAAAGAGCTAGTCAAATTCATGCAGGGGAAAAAAAAACGACATCTGTGCATCTTTACACACACATGCACACACACACACACACTTGGACTACCATAACACACCACGTGGTGTCTCACATGCATTGATTTACCTCTGTGTAACCTTTTAGGTAAAGACAAATAAAAGGTGTTAATGTTTTGGAGGTCAAATGTTGATCACCCGTGTTAAATCTCACTTCATCACCAGTGCTAACAATACATTTATGCCACTTATGTAAGCTTTAAATACACAACAAGGCAGAGATTATGTAAGGCCTTCCTATTGGCTCTTATAGTAGGCTATACGTGTCGACGTCAACAGGCTTGAGAGAGGTAGAGAAAGAGAGAGGAACTCAGTGTGCCATGAGCTCAAATATCAGTGAAGAAAAGACACCGTGCAAATGATTAAACTCATTAATCAAAACATTAATGAAGAGATGTGTGTTTTATGTGTCGGTGCAGCCCGGATTGGCGGAGTTAAATCAAAAATTACATCCTGTTTTTGCACTTCGCAGCCATGCATGACAGGCGATTGCTTCCGCAGGCATTTGCTTAACAAAAAAAAAAATACATAAATACACAAAGGAAATGGGTGGAAAACGTGATCTGCATTGCGTCTAAAGGGCTAAAAACACCTTTAAAAAAGGGGACGCAAAATGTGTTGACACACATGTATGTGATTGAGGAACCACGACTCATAACATCCTGTCCTTTCAAGACAAAAACAAGGAAGCAAAACAGCTCGTTTTCACTCATGCATGCAGCTATGAGCAGTTTGTGCATGATTAAATCCACTTAGCAGCGTCGCTAATGTTGTGCTAACAACGACCTGTCAAAGCGGAAGTAAGCGCTACGGCCTCGTCCAATCAGAAACGCTAAAGGGTTAAATGCTGGAGCAGTGCAACAACACAACACCGAGCCAAAGCTGCTAAAAAAAAAAAAACGCTAATGGAGTTTGGTGCAGCTTCTTGTGCGTAAAAGCAGCGTCCGTGCGCAATGGCTGCTGCGCCAGTGCTCGGTGTTTTGTATGTGTGTGTGCATGTGTGCATGTGTGTGCTTTAAACAGAGCACATGGTGGAGCATGCTAGCGCTGCAGCCCATCCCATGCAGGGACAATGGAGCAAGGGAGAGAGCACGCCAAAGCCAAAGCCAGCAAAGGCCCCAGCGGTAGCTCCATGACACACAAAGCGAGGCTGGATTCATTCACTCACCGTCGGCTTGAGGAGCATTGGTGGACCACGTATCCACTTCGGTCGCCATGGCGCTCTGCAAATGCAAAGATTAAAAACAAAACAAAACAAAAAATCCTCACGGTGTGTTCACTCCTCCTGTCGAACAAATCACCTAAAAATTAAAAAAAAAAGCTGCAAACCAAACGTCTGCAGGAGAAGTCAAACAGTCTTTTGACAAACGGCAGGTGATGGAGGAGAGAAACCGAGGAGTCCTGACCCTGTTTTTTTTGTTTCAGTGCTGCTCGATATCAGCTGAAGGAAACACACACACAAAAAAGATCAAATTCAATCACAAAGAGAGACAGAGAGGAAAAAAAATGAAGAGTGAAGGAGGTCAATGCAAAAATGTTTCACACTCTCCTCAGCGTTCACGGCTGGGAAAGAGTCAAACAAAAAATATCAAAAACTAGAAGGAGGGGGTGAAAGAAAGCAGGTTAACTAGTCGGAGAGCATTTCAAACAAACAGCCTGCAAGATAAACAAAGTCTGTTTTTAACTTTGCAGGGGAGAGCCGAGAGGAGTCACGTGGGGCGAAACACGGACGGGGAGTGGTCGGTTGAGGGGGTGGGTGCTGGTCCTGTCTGACCAATCACAGAGCGAGTAACCACGTCCACTCTAATATGTATGAAGACTGCAATATATATGTGTGTGTGTGTGCGTGTGTGTGTGTGTGTGTGTGTGTGTATACACATCTATTTATATATTTATACAAACATACATACTTTACTCCTATACTTTAATATACATATACATACATATACATATATATTTATTATTTAAAACCTCCACTTAATGCCACAATTTTATTTAATAAATCTGTATATATAAGTATATATACATATATATATATATATATATATACATACACAAATCTGTATAGGTATTGTCTGTGTGTATATATATATATATACTTATATACAGATTTATTAAATAAAATTGTTGCATTAAGTGGAGGTTTTACACAGTATATGACCCCAAACATAACTTCTGATATACACTACTCACACGAAGTTCGGGATATTCGGCTTTCCGATGAAATTTCAGAGTGCACCTAAAATGCACCTTTAGTAGCTCAGTCCTTAGAGACTTGGCTTGGGAACCTGAGGGTGGCCGGTTCAAGTCCAGTATGGAACAGTATGGTGGTGGACTGGTAGCTGGAGGGGTGCCAGTTCACCTCCTGGGCGCTGCCGAGGTGCCCTTGGGCAAGGCACCAAACCCCCCACAACTGCTCGCAGGGCGCTGCTCTGGGTGGCTGCCCATCACTCCACCATCTCTCTCTTCTCTAACTTTTGAATGCACATGTGCAACTGTTCAATGTTTCAGTACTTATTGCACAACATACTGTTCTCTAACAAGGTGATTAACCGCAAAAATCACACCAAGTGTCTGATCGACCACTAAATGTTCTGGTTCAATGACAATTTGTATTTAAGCAGTCCTCTTCATTATGCTGTTCACATTTTGACATCATGAGACCAAGACGACACCTAACAATCGATCAACAGTACGTGGCCAGTGCGAGGCATCAAACAGGATGTACTCAGAGGGAAGTTGCCCACTTTTTCAGATTCAGATTTGAAACTCTTGGGTGGTTAGATGTTCCTATTGAAATGCTGAAACATTTTGACACTATGTGCTGAGAGTGACTCCTCGTATTGCAGTAATTAAGTTTATTAAGTTTTAATGATCAGTAAATAAACATTTAGGAGTGACTGCAGAACAAACGACAAGTTACTTTAGATACATAATGCTTTCAAGCTCTGCTTTCTTGGGGAGTGCTGAAAAAGCAGCGGCTGCTGGATGATTGGAAAACTATTGAAGGTGTTCCAGATGTTTGGGTGTTTACATCAGTTCATTTTGAGAGTTTTTGTGTGGTTGTTCTCATGGTCACCATATTCTAGTTAAGTTTGTTGTTTGTGGCCTTACTCATAAATACTAGATCTAGAGGTTTGAAATGTCCCTCGTTTGTATCTGGTTGGGGACTTTTGTATGTTGTTGTCATTCTCCACTTCTCTATCTCATTTCCTGTCAGCTCACTATTGTCTGTCATGTAACAAAGGCAAACACAGCCCAGAGATAAGAAGAGATTTTTTACTTCATTTTAAGGAAGGCATAAGACATGAAGAAAAATTTATAATCCACAATGAAGTATTTTTGTCATCTAAATTCGCACCAGCAGATGGTGCTGGAATCATGTGCAGCTACCTTAGTAATGTTCAAACATTGTATTTATCAGCTGCATCAGCCAACTATCTTTTTACTTAAATGCCTCCAAACATTTGATGTTCTCTTACATGTTGGAGCACTGTCCAAGTTTTTCCTCTTCTTTTATTAACCGGATTGTTTTGTCACCTACACGAGGTCTACTGGTTCCTCTTTTCATCTGCCTCACAACATAAAGTCTGCATGACATGACCTTTGACATACAATAATACATCAGGCTTGGAATAATCATTGCAGGAGACAAACCTCCACTCTCTGCGCAATTCGTGCAGATTCCCTAGTCTACCTGGTTTCCTGTGTAGTAATTTGATTAATTTAGGAGTACGCTCAAGATCGAAATAATTAAATTCTCAACTAAATTTTGACACCGGGGGTCACAACAGGCCTCAAGATTAGGATAATAAAGATTATGTCCTTTAATTTAGCTGATTTTGTGCTTGAGAGGAGCCAAGAAATTGGGAATCCTGGAGCTTTGATGGCTCACCTGTAGTAGACCCTGAGCGGTTTTCCACTTTGCCTGGCTGGTGTAATAAAATGTAACATTTCTCTTGTGACAGTAGGTTCTTGTACATTTTCTGCTCTGCCCATATTTCCTATGTGAGAGGAACAAAAGCGAACAGACTGGTCTTGTCGAGCCATATGGCAGCAGTTGATATATTACAAGCATGTATGACAACACAACGCTGTCGACGTTCTCATGCTGCATGTTGTGATTGTCCTCGCAGATACACGGATGCTGTCACCTACACACAGTCACAGATTTTTCTTGTGGTTTACTCCTGAAAAGACGAAGCTTTCAGATTGAGTGCAGCCTGGGTGATTCATCCTGAGTCACAGTGACAGCTACTCGTGAGTGGGTGTTTTTAGCTCATTCCCTGCCTTAAAAAAAAGTGTCGAGTTTTGTATTTCAAAGCAGAACATTTGATGGTACCCGTGGCAACTACAACTGTAGATGTGTGTGATGTGTACAAAAGTACAGACATGTATTTGGTAGCACTTGGTAGCATTTATTTTGACACAAAATCCACAGTTTTTTGTCGAATAAAGTAGCGCAGATGTCCGTGTCCACCTAACCGTGGTAGAATCCCAATGAGCATCAATGCAAAACACCTCAAATGGAAGAAACCTAATTACATCTCGACCTTCTGGAATAAAAAGCACCAGGATATGTGCAACCAAACAAATATTCAAAAATGTGAGAGCATCTCATTGTTTGGATTTTACATCAGAGTATGCATCAGAAATCTCTATGCTATACACCAAGATACAAAATCAACTTGATATTCATGATGACATAAAAATGTTTGGATATTCATATCGACAAATATCATGTTAACAAATACCAACAACAATCAACTTTGGCCTCATAATAAGCGACAATGATTTAACACCACAACAACACGGCTGACAATAACTCTCTCACACATGCGCACAACACACTGAAGAGCTGCAGGTAGAATTGCACAAGGATACCCTCAAAGAACACCACATTTTGTAGTAATATTTATCTGAACTAATCCACATACAATCACATATAGATACTTCTATAAATCCCGCTGCTGTCTCGTAGCTGCAGGAGTAAAAGGAGAACGCTTTGTTTCCCGGGCGACAAACAGTCTCGAGTTATCCTGAATCAACAGGGTTTGATGTCGAGTTCAGCCGTACCAATGTGGGCTCTGTGGGTTGTGTTTTTCTTATTTTTTATTCTCAATTCTTCAATTCTTGGCGTTACAAAATAAATCAGTACAAATATAGAGTAAATACTATCTTGATAAGGAGAAGTAAACAGTCCTTTGCAGTCAAAACTCAGCGAGGTAACAGTCTTATATCAGGCCTTGGCCTTCAGTGGCAATGAGGGTAGAGTTTGGGCATTTTGTCTGTACATACTAGCTGCTGACAAGGCAAAAAAAAAAAAAAAAAGAAAGAAATCAAACTAGTTCTATATACACTGAACTCAGATCAGTTTGGCTTCAATGTAAAATCAGAGTTGGGGTAAAAGTAGCCTCTGTTTGTGCCTCTTGGGTTTTACCATTATATTCAAGTCACAGCACGAAACGCCTGTTTTTATGAAGAATAAATACATGATGATCTTAAATCATCTTTCCATCTGGATAAACAAATATGCAGTCCGCTGCACGATAAAAAAATATGTTTATATCTCTTCTTAAGTTTCAACTTTATTTCCTATTGTTTAGTATTATATTTCATTTTTATATATCATGATAAAACTTTTAAAAAAATACAGAAAATGCTGCATATAAATTCTCAAACAAAACCACAAAAGTCTAAAAATACAGAAAACCAACTGGAGTAATCTTCAGATTTTTAGACCTTTATGTCTACAATAAAGTTAATAAATTACAGACATGGCATGTGCTGTGTTATACTAGAGAAATCAGAATAAATAATGATTAAATAATACATTTTAGCCTCTTTCTGGGCTCCAAATTGAACAGCCATCCATTTTTAATCATTTGCATAACTTAATATAATTTAATGGTTTTGTTGAGCCATTTTGTGTAAAACTGACACTCACAAATCATCACAGCTTGTACTAAAGAAAAGAAAATGGGAATTACTTCCCACTTCCCCCAAATCACACTGCTCACGTGAATATTTTTGAATGTGCATAAACAAGACGCAACATATGGCTCAGATCCAAATAAATGCATTACTTAGAGAAGAATGTCAACACAGAAAATATAACAGATGGTACAGTTTTTACATTTTAGTTCACATCGTACAAATAGAGAAATAGAAAACATAGACTTGCAACTCAGGGGATGGTTTAAAAATCCTTTATATCGTGCAGCAGCAGGATGCGTTTATGTAACGATTCGTCAGGTATTTATTCTTCAGAAACACACATGCTTAACTCTGCGACCTGAATCTGACGTTAACACATGAGAGGCACAGACTGAGGCGAAAGGTAAGAGCAGATAATCTGAGTTTGCACTTGGGAGAAACCTTAAGCCAAAGGCATTTAAAAATGCAGTGTTATGTACAATCATGGGCCTCTGCCCAGCACAGCTCACGGATCAGTTATAAAGAGGTAAATGTCTTTTTCACAACAATTAATTTCCTATCAACCAGCATTAACTAGAGTAAGGAAAAATGTGTGAATACTATTGCTAAATACTATTTTTGCAAGTCTCACATGTACTACATACTGTGTATATTTTATAAAGAGACTGCTAAGCACTGCTAGAAAATGTTTGCCCATTTGATGTACGACTATACACAATTTACAAAGAAACACACACACACACACACACACACACACTCACATAGCAGCAGTAAATCAGCCTAACAGAAAGTCTATTTTCATCTAGGCACCATTTACTTAGATAAACACACATTAGCTAAAACTAATAAGAAAATAACAACTTTCCATTCTTTAGCCAAAAATAATGTACAATAGCCAAAAAGCTTTCATGTTGAGAGGGTGAGCAGCCTCCGTCAGAGCATCAGTCACCTCTGAGACACACCTGTGACGCACTGCAAAAGAGCTTTGAACAGAGACGATCAGAGGATGTCACGATAACTTTCATAACCTGCATCACAAACCTGCTTGCATTCTCTATTAGGGTGCACACATGATTTTTCTCTAGACGTGTTATTGAGCCGAACCGAGACATTTTCTGTCCACAGAACTTTAATTAAATGAGTTGAAAGCTCGGCCCTCGGGCGTTAGATAATTAAGACGAGCCAAGGATACAACAAAGTGGCCTCTAGTCAATGAAACATTTCTCTCATAATAACTACAACAAGACACACGTGTATGAAAAAATGTGATTTGAGACTTTCCGTCTTTCTAAATCTGGTTTTATGCTTCAATTACAAGAGAGTACATGTGTGCTATTCCCACTACTAAGACCAAATAATTTTACATACAAAAACAGGATCAAACATTGAGAGGAAAGCAGCCACAGCGATAATAAAAGAGGCATTACTCTGACCATAACTCCAAACTCTCACTTTGTACATTTACACCGTCGATATTTCACAAGCATTACTTTGACGCAGACAGACGTTACAATGGGCACTTCATGTCAAAGTGTTTTCTCAAAGCCCGCGCACGGCAGATTGTTCTGCCCTCGCTGCAGTTTTGGACACTTTTCAGTCAATCGCCATCATGCTATAAAAATTCGCCGTAAACAATTTAAGTATATCCTCTTGTTGCGATGCATAACCTTTTACATTCATTATCAGTGACGAGATTAGGCTTAAAGTTTCTGCCTTGTAAAAACTCAACAGTTCGTCCGTGGAGGAATCAGATTTACGTTGCCTTGCAAAATAAAAAGTGGCAACGACCAACCAGGAACGTGTTCAAACACATTAAATCCAGAGTCAAACAGTTAATTAAACAGTATCATCATGTAACAGTCTGAAACAACAACGTATAATCATAATACCATTGTAAAGCTTTGCCACCTGCACGTTTAAATCAATGTTTGCACCCCCTTTTTCTGTCAGGGAGCAACGTAAGACACAATGTATGAAACACACACCTCTTGAATCAGTCATAATAGTTGCCTTCTCTCATTATTTCCTCTGGTGAACAGAGGGTAGTAAGTAATTCACCCCCCAAAACAAAAAGTTACAGGTTAGTCCTCTGACCTCGAATCATACGTTCAATAGTCGCGATCCTTTTCCAAAAGTTAGAAAGTAAAATAAGATCATAAAACGTGATCCAGACACAGTTTGTTAGAGCTGCTCTTTTGAAAATGAACTGTTAACATACACAAACTCAGAATATATTCATTTCAATTTATGTCAGTTAATGATAAACAGTCTTGTTCATTTGGTTCAGTGGTTCCCAACCTTTTGTTGTTGTTGTTGTATAACCCTTTAAAAAGAAACAATATTTTGCTGTGACCCCATCACACATTGCATATGTCGTTGTGAGCAGTTCCACCAAAGATTGATTTTCGCTTCTCGGATTGTTTCGTTTGAACGAAGAGGTAAAACTGTCCATAATTTCACATTTAAAAAAAAAAAACCAAGATAAGAGAAAGATCAGAAACTTATATAATTTAGTTTTGTTCTTTTTTTATACTGTTAATCATCACATGACCCCTCTGATTTATCTTGTGACCCCCTCAGGCTGGGAACCACTGACTACTGGTGGATTTCATTTCAAAGAGTTGAAGAAATGCTATTTTACCAATGTTTGCGTCATGCAGAGAGAGAAAAGAGATGGAAAGTAAATGGTAGAGGGATGGAGAGATGTTGAGCCATTGGTAAAAATGAATTTGGTTAGCATGTAGGGGGGGAAAGGAGACAGAGAAAGAGCAATTCATTAGCATTTTCATCACTTTAGAGAAAAAGATATGCCTCCTCCTGAACCACAAATAAATTAACTACAAAATAGGACTTTCAGGTGTCGGCTTCTCTCGGAGTTTCTCATTTGAGATAAATTACAGAGAAAACAAGAGGATCCATTACTCATCCTGTACCTCTGCCTGCTTCCACTACAGTAAGATCTGCAAGACTTTTCTTCAGTGATTCAACTTTTCACCTACTAGTCTTGATCTATGAGGATGCTATCGAGCATAAACACTCTCACTTTTTCACTACATCTCGGCTGGCTGTCGGCTTACGAGGACTCCACAGTGATGATGGCCTCGCCTGTCTTCTGGATGATGCTCGAGGACGAGGAGACGTGGCCGCGCTGCTCGGCGCAGTCGTCCAGGTGAGGTGACTGAGCGCCGGCTTTCGCTCGGAGGGAACAGTCCACGCTGTCGTGAAGCACGTCTGCTCTCTCCGCCCCCTTCGCTGCCTCTTTCCCTCCTTTACCAAAATGCCCCTTCTGCAGCTCCTCTTCCTCTTGCTCCTCTCTCTTCACGTGGCAGCGACACACCTCGATGCCTGAATCGCCCGTTAGCCGTCGATGCCGGAAATGATCCTCCTCGTCATCTTCTTCTTCCTCTTCCTCTTCTTCTTTGTCTCGTTTTTGCTCCTCTTTGTTGTCGCAATGCGTGAAAACAGCCACATTCGAGGAGAAGACAGCCTGTTTAGGTGGAGACAGAGCTGGCCTGGGGGTTGGAGCACAAGGCGAGGCCTCTTCTTCTTTTTCTTTTTGAACGGCCACGGCTCCGAGCGGGTCTGAGAGGACGAGAGGATGGACTTGACCAGAAGGGAGGGAAGATAAGAGAATGAGGGGAGAAAGTGGGAGGCGAGAAGGGTGTGAAGGACGAGAGTGTAAAGGAAGAGAGAGCGGTGGAGCTAAAGGTGAGACACCTTCGCTGCCATTAGAGGGCCGTCTTTGTACGGGTATGACATCTGGAGTGACCGCAGGTATAACATCAGGTGGAACTTGTGATGGAGGTGGCGGCGAAGGAGTTGGTGTGAAGTTGACCCCGGCCCTTGGTATGACAGCACAATCGCCTCCTGCTTCACTGGGTGTGGAGATGTGACTGCTGTCATACGTCTCGTCCGTCACCTGGACAGAGAAGGAGGTGCTGGAGGGGGAGGTGAGGGAGCACGACTCGCAGGAACAGCTGGTGTAGTTGTCAGAGCTCTGGGAGGAAGTCAGACCACTGGGACCGGGGCCGGGGGCCAGGTAGGGAGGGCAGGGGTGACGGTGGTGGTGATGATGAGGGTAAGAGGTGCTAGGACCCCCTAGGGCACCTCCCTGCAGGGCGAAGACGGAGCTGTAAGGTGGAGGAGGGGTGCTGGGCTGCGCCGCCACCTCCTCGTAGGAGGGCAACTTGAAGGAAGCCAGGAAACCTGTGACAAACGAAACATCATCTATCAGCTCAAATGTGCAGTCTGCTACTTGATTTGTTAGAGGAAAAGGCTCCAGTCACTGTTTCCTGAGAGACCACAACATATGTAACTCCTGGAAACTTGATTTCAACATATATTGTACTGTAAATAAACATACTGAGGTCCAGCATTGAGGAAGGGTAGTTGCAGGCTCCGTTATAGGCGATCAGATTGATCTCCCTCTGTCTCTGCTGCTGTTGGATCCTCAGCTTGGCCCGGCGGTGGCGGTAAGCACAGAAACAGCTGAAGAGGATCAGCACCGTCCACAGCAGCCAGAACCCTGCAGAAAACAGGAAATGAACCCAACATGAACCCAGCGTTCATGATTATGAAAACAAACATTAACGTTTGGTCCTGTTATCTGAATTACATCGCAGATGTACTCAGATTAGGCGAACACTGTTTAAAAATAAGGATAATGTTTGACATTACTGCTGTCTATTTTAAGACTTATTTCTTAGCTTTGTTTGCATTAATTTGACCATGATATAAACATTCAGATGATAGAGAAGAATTAAATGCTTTTATTTTTTTTTACCATTATTTTGAAAGGTCTTCCGGTTGACACGTTAATGGGTAGCTCATGAAGGCAGCGGCACTTAGCCGACAGTTGTAGGAGTGGCAGATAAATAAAGCACGTACTTAACCCCTAAGTTTATCTGTAAATGTTCAGTGCTATACGATTCTGTTAAGAGGACGTACAGTTTCAGATGCCATTTCATTTTTAAGCTCTAGCAATCTTATCAACATTGCAACATGTTGCCCAAAACAGTGATTTGGTGCCTCCTAGTGTTTATTTCAAATCTTTGCCGGCATGGCTGTACTTTAGCTTGACTTTAGTTTGAGTGGTTTAGTTCAAAATAGACCTTCTTCACAGCAGCAGCCATTTTGACATGAAATAGTAGGGGAAACACAGGTGTTTCCAATGACACTAATTAAATAACACTGATCGCAGCAGAGACTTTCCAGTGAGTCAACATGCACCACAGCAGCACCCCGACTCTGTCTGACCTGAATGGAACAAAACCTTAATTAGTATCATTGGAAACACCTGTGTTTACCCGCCTATGTCATGTCAAAATGGCTGCTGTGAAAAAGAGGGGAAAGGCCCAGAAAGAGCTTTTTCTTTACCTACAACTGAGTGGTATAACATAATATTCACAATGTCAAAGATAGACTATGACTAGGAGTAAAAAACATAAAATGGTTCTGTTCTGTAATGAAGATGTCATTTTAACCAAATGAGAAAAAGAGTTGCATATCTTAGGTGTACTATATCTAATTAAAAACTGATATATCCAAGTGAGATGTTTGGGAAGATGAATCTGAATTAGTCTGAAATTAACATATCATATTATCTGGACGATATCCCCCTCTGAATTTCCTGCTCAGATTATTTTCACATACAGTAGCTTGTCTGCACATTGTGGTTGGATACATTCAGCCAATGCAACAGAAATTCAATATTTTTATAACCTGTTCTTAATATTTAATAGCAATTTATGGAAAATATGACTCCAGATTTTCCTGGCAGGACTGCGTGATAGATTTCACAAAGTACAGTCTTAGCCCGAGGACTCTGTCTACCAGTGAAGAAGAAGTCAGTCTGTTGACTCACACCAGAGTTCATAATAGTAGGTACAGCAGCCTGTCTCTCCGCAGCAGTGCCCTGTCTCACACAGGTAACCTTGATTGTTGTTTACCCCAGGACAGTACTTGGGACTGACAACAGGCCGGCTACCAGAATCCCCGTGATGCTTCACCACCTAGTGGACGAAACACAGCATCACACCACAGTGAGAATAATGTTACTGCAGAGATAAAAGTTGCTATGTTTGGTACTTCGACAGGCGACAGTATGAGGGTGAAAGTTAGTTCTTGCTCCTCAAAAAAGTAGCATGACTTGAGGTCTGCTTATTGTTTTTAACCAGGAGATGAAGTCAGGACAAACGAGCAGGGAATTCAAATCTGACACCAATTTTAAACCCAGTCAGGGGTTACAATCACCTCATTTCTACAACTACCTGTTATCATCCATACTTAAGTTACCGACCTCCATGATAACTGAGCAACTGAGGCCATTAAAGCTCAAGAAAAAGGTAGCAGGTGGATCTTAAACCTCACATAGCTGGGGGGGTCGTTTTTGGCCACTCGAGGGCTGCCAACAAGCTGTAAACACAACGCTGACATATTATCACTACATTATGGTATATGTGTTAGAGTAATATTAGCAAAACAGCTAATTTGCGGGCCTTAAAACCAAAACAGTGGGTTATTATTAGGCTAAAATGCTTTGTAGAGGGTGATAATTCTTCATGAGTGACCCCTAACACATGACACATCACACATTTAATCCATCGTTAATATAAAAATATCGATTGGTGTAGCTTTAAGATTATATTGTATGTTTGTTGGCAGCTAGAGGTCAAGGTTAAATTAAAAAAAAAAAATCTCACACCTTATCAACTGTGGGCATGTCAGCCTCCTTCTGAGAAACAGCCACCTAAAAAGAGAAACGAAAGGACCTCAGAGAATTTTACACTGACATCTTAATCATTAGCAAGTCAGTGCGAGGGAGAGGAGCAAGTGAAGAACTAAACCCAGACATTAAATATTAAATGTTTGACACATCATAAAAAAAGACGGCAAATCTCAGTGCCTGTGGAGAAGACTCAAGACGAGCTCAGGCACTTCAGCACAACCATAAATAATCTACAATAACAATGCGGCAAGAAGAGGTTGCTAAATCTGTTATGTACATAGTTACCACACATGAGACTGAGATGTGCTAACAAATAATTATGCATTGCCATAGCAACCACCATGGATACACTTGGAGGCTTTTTCTACTCGTGTGGACAATGCTTTATATTATGCAGTGCTATGAAATGTTGCTGTGGTTGTGGTTGAAGGTCGAGCTCCCCTACCGTAGCAGCTTCAGTCCCATCCAGCCCCCGCAGGGACATGGTCATCTGGCAACAGACAGAGAGGTGCAACGGTTAAGATGGAGCAGAGCAGAGAGAAAAAATGATATGATGTAAGTGAATATAAAACATAAGATCAGCACTACATCTTTTTAACTGACAAGCGCAGGTGCTTCGTAAGAAACTAATTATAGCGTGTTAATCAAGCATGACAAAAAAGTCCACGAGAGGCCTATTTTCCAGTCCGAAGACGCTGGTCGCCCAACACTCCTGGCTCTTGAAGGAGACTAGAAGGTCAATGGCTTCTTAACAAAACCTATTCCTCCTCTGTGGGTCGAGATAGCCGACAAAAGGCAACGAATCCCAGGCACACACTTAATCTCCCTTTCTCTTTGCACATTTCTTGCATGCAAAAGGTACGCCTCTAAAACTGTGACAAATTAAAACAGTCAAGGGTTGTGCAACAAGCAATCATTTTGATTGCTGATTTGTCTGATTATTAAATCCCAGCGTGCATTCCCAAAGCCCAAAATGGCATATTCATATTGCTTGTTTTGTCTGACCAACAATCTAAAACCCAAATATATTAATGCAATTGTCCAAAGCTGAGAGAAACAAACATTTCTAACATTTGAGAAGCTTGAATCAACAAAACATTCAGAACTCAGACATTAAAAACATCTGGTCATTTTAAAATAACAGCAGCTTTCCTCGTGGGATTATTCAGCAGACAATGAAACCTACAACCACCAGACAGACTGACCTACCTACAAGGATGGACGCAAGCACATCGGCACCATTAGCGATTTACGCTACCCAAATAGTATCCTGTCGCCGTGCAGATTTAAAAATTCCTCGTGTCACTCACGCCTCTGTAAATGTCATTCAGGCCCTCTGTGAGTAAAAAGCCTGTGTGTGTGTGTGTGTGTGTGTGTGTGTGCGATCTGTATGTGGGGCCACTGTCAGAAACAATGTGGAGACACTGAGGCCTGCAGTCATGTAAATGAGACCTCTTTTGTTAACAACTGGCTGCTGGTTATGTACTCAGCATGGGGAACAATGTTGGCCCCACAACACACACACACACACACACACACACACACACAGCTTTTAACAGGTTCAGAATTACAATGACTGTCTATTTACAAAGTACAAATGAGATCGAGCCTCCGCACACTGCCCAGAGGATCTACAAATGGTAGCTGTTAGTTAGCCTAAAGACACTCATAATATATCTTACAACTGTGCGTAGTATACACTTCTTCAACAGCTGATACAGCCGAAGGTTTATTAATATTGCATAACACTACACACTACGCACTACGCACTATAATACACCATTACATGGTGGAAGAGCAAACCAAGGGCATACCGATACACGCAGAGCAAAGGACAGATAACTCAAGTTTTATGCCAGAAATGTATCTGGTTGCAGGCAGCTCTATGTCTCTATGACATGTTAGTATGTGGACATGATCATCACAGTCAATACTAGTGCGGATACAATACTTAAAGGACCAGTGTGCAGGATTTAGCAACATCTGTACCTTAATTGACAAGTGAATTTCCCTGCTGTGGGATCAGTAAAGTCTATCTTATCTTATCTTATCTTATCTTTATCTTATCTTTTAGTATATGATACCTTAACATGAGAAATATAAGCTACACAACAATTTAAATAATTTAACAAAAGAAGCCAGAGCACTCAGATCTTGTTGTATTAGCTGGACAAGAACCTTTTCTTCATTAAACACCCTAAAACCAGAAAAATTATCATAAAAGAACAGAACACAATCAACTGTTTGCTTCCAAACTCAACATGTTTGCTATTTTTATCTATTTTTATGATAAATAAGGCAACAACAAAACCCAAGAGAGAAGTCCTACTGCATATCCAACTGTCAAATGTAACTTTGGGTGGCTCATATTTAAGCTAATGTGCTGTTATGAAAGTCAGAGTTGAGAGGGGAAATGTTCAGGCATCAGTGATGTGAAGCTGAGTTCCTGTGGTAAGCCCACCACACGGCATTGAGTGCACACACACGGGTGTGAAGTGATCATTCAGACTTCCCCAGAGACCACGGACTAACCACAAATGACTTCCACCCGTGGGGGCCCCACAGTTCTCTCCACACACATACACACACACACACCTTCGCTACCTCCCTCTTACATGACATGCAACCTGTGAAGAACATGCTATTTCATGTGTGTCTGTCTGTGGTGACATGGATGTCTGAAAACCCAAAAATCATGAGTAGACATAAAATATAGGCTGACTGTGAGAGGCCGCAGTGTACCAGGGTGAGAAACTAACGTCAGCCACCAGAGAAATGCCGGTAAAATATGAAAGTTGATGGTAGATTTCACAAAATAATGATTTACTATTGTAATATATATATATATGTACCACGACAACAATACCATTAAATCAAAGATATTTCAGCTGGTACATGCACAAAAAACATCAAGATTATGACCAAGGACTAGCAGGAATATTGGTTAAAAAGGTGTGATTAAGGTGAGGTTAAGACTCCTTAACCTTAGACAATGAAGCAAACTATTGTCATCACATGGGTCGAAGAGATTCATTATCACTGTGAGCCTGAATTCAACACTGAAGCCTAAGAACAAGTCAAGACTTATAAAACGGACACTGCAGCTCATAGGAGAACATAAGACTGAAGTTCTTGGCCAGAATACAAATCAAATGCCAAGAATGTGACACTCTCTTAGACCAAGACATACAGTACCAGTTAGTCTGGACACACCTTCTCATTGATTTGCTTTGTTGACAGCTATGCTCTTGGCACTCTCTCAATGAGCTTCATGACGTATTCACCCTGAAAGCTTTTTAATTAACAGGTGTGCCTTCTCAAAAGTTCATTTGTGGAATATCTTGAATATCTTACGTCTCGTTCAGAGGTAGCGTTGGCATACAGTTAAGTGCTCTACGCAACTACTGTAGTAATTCATATTACGACAAGAACCACTCAACTGAGCAAAGAGAATGAACAGTCCATCATTACTTTACGACACAAAGGTCAGTCAATCCAGAAAATATCAAGAACTTTGAATGTGTCCTCACGTGCAGTCACTAAAACCATCAAACACTTTGATGAAACTGGCACTGCCCCAGGAAAGGAAGACCAAGAGTTACCTCTGCTGCTCTAAAGATAAGTTCATTACAGTCACCAGCTTCTGAAATCAACAATTAACAGCGCCTCAGATTAAAGCCACATAAATACTTCACAGAGTTCAAGTAGCAGACACATCTACACATTAACTGTTGGGAAAAGACTGCCAAAATCAGGCTTTCATGGTCGAATTGCTGCAAAGAAACCACGACTGAGGAAGACCAACAAGAAGAAGAGAACTGCTTAAGCCAAGAACACAATGAATGGACATTAGACCAGTGGAAATCTGTACTTTGAGTCAAATCTGAGATTTTTGGTTCAACTGTTGTGTCTTTGTGAGACACAGAGAAGGTGTCTGCATGTGTGGTTCCCACTGTGAAGCATGGAGGAGGAGGAGGAGGTGTGATGGTGCTTTACTGGTGACACTGTTGGTGGTTTATTTTAAAATTCAAGTCCAACATGGCTACCATAGCATTCACATCTGGTTTGAGCTTAGTGGGACCACTAAATACCTCCAGGCTCTGTAAGGGATAGTTGACCAAGAAGTAGTGATACATCACATGGCTTCCACAATCACCCAACCTAAACCCAATTAAGATGATTTGGAATGACTGCAGAATGAAGAAAAAGCAGCCAATAAGTGCTCAGCGTATATAGGAACATCGGGATGTTGGAGACAACGCCAAGAGTGTGCAAAGCTGCCATCGTAGCAAAAGGAGGTTACATCGAAGAATCTAAAATATAAAACATATTCAGTTTTTTTGATTACCAGATAATATGTGTTTTGATGTCATCAGTATTTATCTAAAATGTAGAAAATAATAAAAATAATGAGAAGTTGTGTCTAAACCTTTGACTGGTACTGTAATTTACACTATGCTTAGACGCATTTGAATTTTAAACTCTGATTAAAGAGGGTTTGTGCACTGTTATTTTAGATGTTACATCGACTGGCTGAACATAGATGCCTCCTTGAGAACTTTAACATTTTCTAGCTGTAAGCCAATGCTGTTTTCATTGTGGTTTTCCAGTACAAATACAGCTGTATAAGCAACAACAGACTCGAAACAAGGAAACATCGGTGGCAGTGTCCTGAATCAGCAGTACAGTGTTCTTCTGCTGGATGAGCAACTTGTACGTTAGATTTATTGGGCTATAAGAGGTCTGGCAGTAATCACACCTGTATAAATTAATACCACAGACTTTCCAAACTACTTAAAATCTAACTGCAGTTTCAGCAGCACAAATCAACAAGTCACAAACTACTGCTGAGACCAGAAATATATAACACAACATTGGTATACACAGAGAAAGCTGACTGTATTGTGACCTTTTAACATTTTAAATATTTGCAAAATATTCCCATGATATTCTGGATATTTTACAACTCTTACACTTCATCAGATGTTTTGCACTGACCACAAACAATCAAATAAAACCCAAACCTGACTGACTTAACTGGACACAAAACATTTGCTGCAGCAGTGCTGCAAAAACATTTTCACATACTGTCTGCAGAAATAAACAGATGCAACGTCAAGGTGAATAAATTAAAAGACAGATGGCTACAGAACAAGTTGAGGCCACTGTTTGTCAACAACAACAACACAGGCCGAGGGAAGCATGTTGCTCTGCAGAATAACTGAAGCCCAGCTGTTGGCAGCAGTGTTTGTATCAAAAGGAAAGCTGTGCAATGCACGTTACCTCCTCAGCCTTCACCCCGAGGCAGAAAGTCAACGTTTTCTCTGGATCCATGGCGAGAGATGAATACCAAGCTACACAGAGAAAATACAAATGCAGAGGTGGGATGTTATTCTGCTAAGCCCCCATCACCGCTGTCCCACTCCACAGACACGGTGGCCTCCCCATCCGCCATTGCCCGGACGGACAGACGGATGCCCCTCCCAGACTCCGCTGCACACACACGGGGGTACCAGGGCTCCGGACTGCCGGTGTATTTTAATGGATGGGGACCGCTGAATATCACAGTGCAGACGGCTCTGTCGTCGACTGTTGTTTGCTGTAGTGAGATGAAGATATTTCACTCTTTGTTTTCGCAGAGAGGGTCGGAGCTGTGCATGATGTCATGCGTCTCCAGCCCCCAAAGTACTTGTATGGGAGCGCTGCGGCTTTGATTGGCCGGAGCTCCCAGCAACAGCCGCACAGAGGCTGCCTCAACCTGGCTGTATTCACACACTGTTGCTTTATTAACTACAGCTAAGCATAAACCCCCCTACACCTGTCTGATGTTCAACATATAGGCTTATATAAAGGTCAGATAAACAGTTTTGTTCTGTGATGACATGACTACAATATACTCAAATATTAAAAATAATGTAAATATAAATGTATAACTTGGAATTAGTACTTAGATATTTCAGTTAGTCAAACTTAACTTAATGAACAAGTAGCAGAAGTAATGGAAGGTGAAATAACATATATTATTAAAAATTGTGTCTTTACAGCTTTTAATTATTTCAGTATGCAAACCATACTGTTGCAAAATGATAAAGATAGGTCTGAGCCAAGCCAAGAATTTATATCTCAAGTAATACACATTTAATAGTACCACTAGCTACATTAAAATGGAATTGCTAATTAAACAAGCTAACGTAACGTAATAGTAGTTGTAGTAGCGTCAGATATGGTGATGATACTAAGAAATGGTGGTTAGTTGTGGTCATAATAAGAGAAATATTTACAAAAACTTTATAAATTAATAAATAAATATAGCTGGTGATATATATTTTAACCATAAGAGAGAAAAGTCTGTACTTTTACGTTAGCTCTGATGTCAGTATTCCAACGTCAAACAATTAACAGGCTGATGGCATAATACGATAATCCACAGCTGAAGGACTAAGTTAGCATACTTTAAACCAAATAAATCAATGATAGAGTGACATTATTTATATTTTATTATTTAATAGTACCACTAGCTACATCAATTGCTAATTAAACAACTGCTAGCTGAGAACAGCGTTAACTAACGTGAAGATGTTTACTAGTGAGTGTTAGTTATGGTGATGATACTTGAGGACCTTCTTTTATTTTTATATTTATAAAAAACTTATATATAAATTAATCAATAAATATAGCTGGTGTTATATAATTTAACAATAACATGCTAGATATCTAGCTGTTAGCTATCATTTCAGTAGTTAACGTTAGCTGGTAACATCAAACACTTTACAGATGATGATGATGATTGATGGCACAATACATCCACTGCTGAAGGACTAAGTTAGCATAATTTAAACCAAATAAACTGATAGCTTTAAAACACACTTGCAATCTTGTTAGGTAATAGGTTAGTAATGGTCAGTCTCTGCTCATACTGGACCAGCTCAGTTTTTTCCTCCGATTTTATTACTTTAACTCCTCATCAATTTTTATGTCAAAGTCAGAGTGCTTGTTGCCAGGCAATTTTATATTGGCTTCCATTGCTGTTGAGTCAGGTCAGTCTTTGCAGCTCTTCAGTTCTTGGTGCCAGTGGCAGACTCAGACTGTTTGAGAGGGCAGGGGTAAAATAAAAATAAAGAGGGCACTAGGGTGCAGAAAGACGTTATGCATTTATTGGTGAAACAGCTTAGTCATGGTAAGGGCTTGCACCCTAGAGGCCACTTTACATTTAGGCATTAAGCTGACGCTGTTATCCAAAGCGACTTACAAAAAAGGGAAACAACCAAGGTACAGTGCACCAAGAACATGTTGCAGTGCAGCAATAAGTACAACTCAAATAGACTCAAGTGACAGTTCGAGAAGAGGAATAGCATGTCCAGTTGTTGGTAGTGTTAAGAGAGGAGGTACTCTATGAAGAGCAGGGTCTTCAGGAGTATTTTGAAGGTAGAGAGGGACGCCCCTGATCTGGTAGGAACTGGGAGGACGTTCCACCAACGGGGAACAACAGACAAGATAAGTTTGGATTGTCCTGAGCGTACAGGTGGCAGAGCCAGGCATCATTCACGGTCGTGAGGTAACATGTCTGTATAAGGACATTCAGGTAAGTGGGTACAGAACCAGAGACTGTTTTGTAGGCCAGTATTACTGATTTGAATTTAATGCAGGCTGCTGGCTGTCGCCAGTGGAACTCAGTGAGCAGTGGACCAACGTGATCTTTTGGGTTGATTGAAGACTAGGCGCGCCGCTGTGTTTGAGATCATCTGAAAGGGTTTCACTGAGCAGACTAGGAGGCCCATTAGGAGGGCATTACAGTAACCGAGTCACGAGATGACCGCAGCCTGTATCAAGAGTTTGGTAGCATGCTGGGTCAGGTAAGGTCTGATTTTTCATATGTTGTAAAGTGTGAAGTGGCATGACAAGGCAACCGAGGCAAAGGTTAGATGGTCATTGATAATGAGTCCTATGTTTCTCGCTACCCTGGTAGGGGCGGGCTGCTACCAGTTGCCGGTGGAGCTCGATCAGTAGCAGGGCTAACATGCCCATCTGGTTTGATTGAAGATCAGGCATGCTGCCACGTTCTGGATCATCTGAAAGGGTTTCACTGTGCAGGCTGGGAGGCCTGTCAGGAGGACGTTACGGTACGGTTACGGAGTTGCAGGACGACCACAGTTTGTATCAGGAGTTTCACTAGCAAGGAACACGCCATGAACAGGTAGATTTGAAAGATTTATTAACAATGAATGGAATGAGAATGTTCTGGTCGTTAATCTTCGGATGCGGTTATGTTGTGGGGAAGCTTTGAGAGGGGAATCTGCCGTAGCTCCCGGGCACGACGAACCCCTATGGCCCTATGGAGATTGGAATGAAGTTGGAAGTAAAGGATAAAGGGTTGGGGGGGAGGGGATGCAGAATACGAGAGCGAAACGGAGACATGGTTAGGTACAGACTTATGATGCTTTCGGTAGAGGCGTGGTTGAGGCGTGTTCCAGCTCCTGAAACTCCGCTTTAAGCTTCAATGGGTAGCATGTTGGGTCAGGTAAGGCCTGATCTTTCTTATGTTAGGCATGACCAGGCAACCGAGGCAAAGGTTAGTTGGCCATTGATAATGAGTCCTATGTTTTCACTACCCTGGTAGCGACGGGCTGCTACATGTAGCCGGTGGAGCTTGATCAGTAACAGGGTAACGTGCTATTTTGGGCTTGAAGATCATCTGAAAGGGTTTCAGTGTGAAGATTGGGAGGCCTGTGAGGAAGGCGTTACAGTCGCAAGACGACCACAGCTTGTATCAGGAGTTGGGTAGCTTGCTACCCTTGTAGGGATTTTATCACGTTTTCCCCACTGGAAGAGCTGTATTGACCTCGACCTTTACAAACTAGCTTTGAATTTCAATGGAAATCTTGCACGCAAAACAAAAGTGAAACTAAATTAATAGATATTGCAATGCAATGCATCAACAGTTTATGTCTGTTTGTCACAAGAGGGCAGCAGACTACAGGATTTTTCTGCACTGAGGCTCTGAGGTAGAAAAATAAGACTCAGTAAGACTTACAGTTACAGTATTATTGTTACAGTTAAATAAATACTAATGAAGCTGCACTTTATCTTTACTCTTTTATTCTTTCTCTCTGTTCATGAGCCCCTCAACACAAAAGGGGAACAAGGAAAAGTATTTCTACTGCCACACCTCTTGTTTTCCCCCTCTTGTTTCATACCTGTAGTTGAAACAAACCTTCACACTGAAACACAAGCTTGAGCTCTTGCTCATCTGTTTTCTTTGTGCATTTGTGCGTAAACACATTAAACCACCTGCATTAAATAGAGCACTAATAAATAGGGTGTGTTAGCAGCTAAGAGGTATTGTGTTAAACCAGCAACTGGTGTTAATAAGTCAGTAACCGCACTGTGTTTTATACCATGTCGATGGGCAGACAGGAATTTACCAAGAACATCTCTGATATGTGAAAAATTATGTTGATAGAAACTTCAGTTAAATCTGTTATCCATTGTAATACTGTACCTTAACGTATTGTAATTTTCCACAATTTTTACACACTTGAGAGAATGTTGATGATGTTTGGTCAGCTTTGCATTCTCACCCACATACTGACTGAATGTGATAACACACACTTCCTCTGACCCATCTTAGCACACCCACACATAGACATACACAAAAACAACAAACTAATAAATGTTGTAATCGGCGAAGGGAAGTTATGTTTTGAGTGTGAGCTCAAATTAATTTACATAAACATGCTGTGCTGCACAGAAATAAGCAGAATTTTGTCTTAAAATGTTATAAATTAACATTTTTATTCAGAACACCTGGAGCTTTATGAAACCTTTACAGCTTGTTAACAGCTAATATGTGGAAAAGTAACACTTGATAAAGTGTTGTTGGAAACATTTGAAACTTTTAGAGGAAATTCAAAATGAAACTCATTTTTATTTCCATGGTGAGGTCAGACATGTGATGTGTGCTGTAATTACTCCTGTTAATTACTTTATGCCCTCTGCAAACTCAAGGAATATATAGATTACACCAGCTGTAAACTGGCATTCAGGCAGTGAAATGTGGCCTTGAAGCACGTCGCTGCCTCTCTTATGTCACATACGAGTCATCACCCTGCTTTCTGCCCACGGAAGAGGAGTCACTACAGCAGCAGCAGCAGCAGCAGCAGCAGCAGCTACACATCTACAAATACACGAACAAAGATGAAGCACATGCTTCTCCACACACATTTATATGTCTTTAACTGAGAATGGACACTCGCAAATCCATGTTTTTTAAGTGTTTAAAGTATAGGTGAGGCTTTGATCAAAGATTGTTTGGCATGAATCTTCCTGAGCCAGCAGCCACACGTGAGGTTCAAAAAAACTCCAGCATAAACAATTTCTTGGCACAGGGTGATTTATTTTCTGCTTTCCAGAGAAAAAAAAGGCAGTGTTAAGAGCTGTCATTGAAGCAACACTGTGTAACTTTTCTACCATGAAATAACCAGCGAGAAGTACAGTACATAATGCTTTAGGTCACACACCATCGATTATTTCACTGATTTTGGTGAAACTGGATCATATTTTATGGAGAAAATGTTATGTTATGATATCCTATGGTTGCTCCGCCCCAACTCTCTGTAATTCACAAAGTTTCCTGACAGTAAAGTAAACTGCTGCCAACTGCAGCTAATGTTAGCTCCGTTTGTTAGCCAGGCTGTCCAGACTGTGAGCTTAAGGGAGTGTTAGTGTTTGTACCACATGCCTTTTGCACAACTGGGAAAAGGAGGTTTTCAGGCCTGGGGCGTGGGGGAATGCAGACAGGGAGTGGAGCCAGTGTCGTGCTAGAACCGGAGCCAGGTACTGTAACCACGCTTAGCAGCCTCTACAGAAGAGGACATTGACGGAGGAAGCTAAGAAGAAAAAAGGAGAGCGCAAAAGGCTGAAAGACAGATGCTGAGCTGGGCTTCTTGCTGTTGGACTAGTAAGTAATATTAGCTGGCTGCTATGTCTTGTGTTGTTCTATTTGCTTGATGTTTGGCATAGCAAACTGATCAACTTGCTAGTTTCTGATCAGAAGTAATATAATCATAACAAATACATGTGTACAGCTGTCCATGTCCAACTTATGACAGACCATTAAACAACTGATAATGAAGTTGCAGACTTTGTTTAGCACGATAATGCATGATAAGTTTATTCTTTACTAATTTGTAGATGTGAAATAGTTCCCTCTTCATTCCACCTTCTGATGGAATCTCACTCACATAACTAACACACTGTAACTTGCACAGAAATGTCGTATCTAGAGCTGACAGTCACGTCTTTTAACAGCACACACAATGAATGCTGTATGACAGCATGGGGGATGACAAAACACAGGTTGTTTTGTGAGAGATTAGATGCAGCCTGGGCCGAGACTCAAGAGTTCATATTGGAGTCTTGTCAAAAATAAAGCCTTTATAAGACAGCAAGGAATGTTTCTGTGGCTTCGTGGCTGCTGTGCTGTTTTGAAAACCCGTCCATCAAATGATTGTCAGTCACAGTGATGTCACTCTGGAAAGCTGAGTCTAAGTCATGCAACTTTAAACTTCCCTTTTCTCTTTAAATGCTCAACAGAAAGTTGAGCTTAATAATTTGCTAATGCTGGGAAATGCAAAGTGGTCTGGTGCTGCAAAAACAACATGCATCTGCCTGCATTTACCACACTGTCAAGTCACATCCTGTGCCTCATGGACATGTGACATTTAAAAATGCCACTGTAAATGACAGCAGGGTGCACGTCGGGTCCCTGAAGGGGAGATAAACCTTCCATGTACTTTACATTATTATCAGCCATTTTCCAAAGCTCTTTGTTTATCTGCATGTTAAATTACAGCCACTTATGTTCGGTTTTTTTTCTCCTCACTGTGTGCCTTTGATAATAATGTTCATGTCAGAACTCTTAATATTGTAATTATCTGCAAGCATGCAACGCCTTGTTCTCTTTATGTTGCTTCTGCCTGGTCCCTTTTTGAAGGCCCTAATTTGCACTGTATTTGACTTGATACTCTAAAACATGCAAAGCCACAGCTTCTTTATTTACTGCCCTGTGTAACCAGAGATGTGCAGATAAAACTAAGCTGGTGTTAAAGTTCAACATTTCAAAACAATTTGATTGTCAACAAAGTTTAATTCAACATCTTCTGATCTTGTTTTTCCATGCTGAACTCATGACGGCCCTAAAAACAATTTCCTGAATCAGCTTCCTTTTATAAGTTTTACAAGAATACAAGATCATCTGTTTAAACAATACTGGCTATTTCACAAAATATATCTATTTTATTATACCTTATTATACTTTACTGGTGTAAAGTGGAACTGTAAAAAAAAAAAAAATCTTTCATTCACTATACCCTATATAAATAGACAGAACTCAAGATAAGTCTGAGGTGTCACCTGAGAAAAGAAGGTCAGAAAGAAAATGAATCTTATTTTTCTGACTTTCTTTTCGTTTTTACTTCCTTTCTTGTGAAATCTTGGATACTTTTACTTCTTCTGTTGACTACTCATGTCAGAGGTTATGGGGATCAGAAGCACTGACAGTATAAAGAATGGACGTTATATGCATATCAAAATCTGTGGCTCAGGTCGCTGCCATGTTGGCAGTCCTGCCTCCCTGCTAATCTAAAAATCGACAAAGACGTGGATCATCAGCGGACGTGAGGCGGGCTAAATGAGGCCTGGGTGCTCAAACAAGCCACCTGTAACGCCACCTGTAACGACCTACCTGTTAATCAAAGCAGCCACACTAATATTCATAACTTTAAGCCTTAATATAATTTGAACGGGTGAATTATATAGAAATACACCCTCAGTTCAGCTGTCACGAACTGGCAAATTAGCTTAGAGGCCGAAACTGTTTTGTACCAGGCTGTAAACATGGGCTTATGGAGACTGACTCACTTCTGAAGCCAGCCTCATTCATACAGTCACATACAGCTGTATTGAAAAGTAATTTAAATGCACTATAGAGTTAACAGGAAATAATTCCATAAGACGCCCAAAGAATCATACTGTGAGTTTCGTTTGGCTTTGTTGTTGATGTTGCCAGGGAAATACCGCTGTCAACAATCACCTGCTTTAACCACACCCACACAGTCCTGATGAAGAATATTAGCAAACTCTTATTTATATATAACTACATCGTGTTTTATCTTTAATCATTGCTTTAAATATATAATGTTATAAATAAGTACTCGACATACGAAACCAAGTTTTCAAGTCCTTTAAACCTTGTCAACTGTGGCTACTACTTAGACACCTTGTCATCACTTGTCCCATCAATCAAGCGTCTTGTCAATAGTACCTGACGTCCGGCCCGAGGCTATACACCCCCTTAGAAGATCCTCCACCAGCTGTCACTGGTTAAGACAGACCAAGTCACTGGATCAGTGTCTTTGGCCTCTTTGTTTGAAGTACGACTGTGGCGTGTTATCATCAGCATTGTAAATCAGCTGTCCCTGTGCTAATATACTACAGCTGTCAAACAGAACTACAAGGAGACAGGAGACACACAATCATCCCTCTGATGTTTGCCAAAGGATCACAGGACTGACCAGGCTACACTCATTTGACATTATGTGACACAGCACCTACACAAACCGCACGCAAACCAAACACATTTCCACTTTATGGTGCATCCTCAGTTGGTAGACATCATGCGATATTGTGTGGAAACTGTAATTTTGCTGATGTCTGCCCAGTCGATGTGTGGTATTTGGTTCCACAGAGACACGACGGTTGTATCAATGTGAGTCACTGTCTCTTGCTAAAACAGCACACAGCACACCCTGTCTGTGAGCTGACAGTAAAAAAGATCCGCTGTTTAGGAACAAACTCTCACCGACATAAACAAAAACGTCCTGTTCTAATATTTCATTTTTCCTCCTCTGCTGCGTTTGTGTTGTTAATGAAAGTATTGTTTCCACATGAAAAGCGGTTGGAGCAAACATAATGTATTGCTCATAAGGAGACAAACACTCAGTCAGAAAGAGAGTGAGAGAGAGAGAGAGCACACGTGACCGACAGGCTGTTTTGCACCCCTACTCTCCGGTTCCTCTCTTTGACAGCGGATTAAACTGACAGATCCAACCCCCTACCCCCAACACACACACACAGTCTACAACCACAGGACAAACAGAGGTTCATGACAAGTCCTGGCAAGTCATCCGTAGTTAACTTAATGAGGGTAGTAGAGACCTCGACACACACACACACACACACACACACACACACAAGCTATCAAACATGATTATCATGCCGTTGAGTGAAACGACCAAAACATCATATGAGAAGGCTTGAATCAAGTTACATCATGCCGCTGCTTGAAATCAATAGCTTCACATCAGAGTAACCAAAGAACACAAATAAAATCCAGAGACTTAAGTTTTGATATTTTTTGTTTGCTCACTGGTTAAAAAAGGACTAACTGCTGAGCCTTGTGCATGCATAAGTAAGCTCATGTCATTTTTCTTATATTAGACAGTCACAGTTTGTCTTTCTTAGCCCCTTTTTGCACCAAAATGGAATCAGTCCTATTCCAGTTCACACACCTAGGCTAATTTTAAACCATTTGGAACCTGAAATAAACTGGTTTTGAACCTCAAACGCTGATTCACAGCTGGAAACAAAAAAAGCAGCAGGTTTTCCTTGAGTGCCAACTGAGGTGTGATTGCACCTGTGTGATTCTATGTGAACTAAACTGAAATGATTGATATTCTACAGGTCTTTCTGCAGTGTGCAATTCCCTCCACTGCATGACTAATCCTTGATTGCAATGCGTCCCCTCAAAATCGGGGCTGGTTCACTTGAGTTACAAGAACGGTTTCAAGAACCAGAACTAATTCGGTGGAAAAACACTCTGTCCCTCCTCTTTAGTCTCTTTCCTGCTTCCTCAGGCTCTTTTATTTTCCATATACTTTCCATCCGTCCATCGGAGGCTCTCAGTCTTCCCCGCCTTTCCACTTCACCTGACTGCCCCACCCATTTACACACCTGTTCCCACTTCCCTCATCTGCTCTGCAGTTGCCTGACCATCCCTGCCCACCACCACCACCTTGCCTCCATCTCATTTCCTCATCAGTCCTGCAGATACTTACCCAGCCCATTCCCACTTATACTCCAAATTTGTCCCAGTTACTATGTTGGTTTCTTGCCTTGTGTGGCCCTGCACCTGCCTGTACGCCTTCTGTATCAATAAATTACTGAAGGCGTCCTGCTCATCTGTCTGCGTTTGGGTCCTGTCTTTGTCGCTATGCAAAACCAACTGTGACACAACAACATTATTCAAAAATGTCTATAAAAAAAATAAAATCTAACAAACCAACATCAATATTGAGTGATGAATGCACGTGCATAAACAGAAAGCAGCAATGTTTTGTGACTCCTTAATGTGATAAATGGGAGTTAAAATGGTCCCATAGGACATAAGCTGTTTGGCAGGCCACCCCCTTCAGTCTATTTCTGATGCACTTGCTTAAATGGACACACAGCAGTGACACAAACAACAATGGTTTGCCCTGCTGAGTGCTGGAAAAACAGAATATATCAAAGACAAAGGAGCCCACCATTGGGATCACCGTCAAAGCTTCTACCCCTTCCAAATGAATGATACATGGAGGGGTCAGACTTAGGCCCGTAGTAAATAAATTACTGCATAACACTGATTTTAAGATGAGTTATGAACGTGGGTAGGGAATTGAAAGAATTGCACAAGAAAACTGCTGAATATTTATGAATAAGTAGGAAAAAAAGGCCTCCATATCAGTACATTTCTTTCTTTTATCCCACTCTTGATTCCACTCCCTCCACAGGACTTTGATGGCTTTCTTTGGTGTTTGCTCCTGCTGCTGCTGACATGAGGCTTTTGTCTCAGCCCAGCACAAAAACAAGAGGAACCCAGAGGACCATCAGAACCCAGACAGGAACAGAAGACCAAGGAGCATGTGCAGAACAACAAGTGCACTGAACTGACTGCTGCATGCCAGTCAGCAGAGGAAACTCCAACACAAGCAGAAAAGCTGGTTCCCAGTACACGTCTACAATGTGTTTGTCTTCCCATCTGCATGTCTTATTTGAGTTCAATGACACTGTTTCAAAGAGGACTAAGTGATTCAAGACCTATTGCTGCAGCCGCAGAAACATGCACAAAAAGAAAAACATGCATTTTTTTTTTTTGTTCCACAGCCTGCCATGGCATCTGTTGACAAAAAAGACTGGAAACTGTTAATATGGTGTCTATAAAAAGGGACTGACTGATGTTGAAACATGCTTTAGCACAGAGAGCTTTTGAGGCTTGCACATTTCTGTGTCACACCTGCTATTTGGTGACACAAGATGAAACCGAAGCCTGCGAGGGGGTGATGCTTTTGCAAACACGAATTTGTTATTTTCTCTCATTCTGACTTGTAGTAAAACATTTCTCGGCTAATCTGTTTCACCCTTCTTCTCCTCCTCTTCCTTGCAGATTTGTTGCTGCACATTTCAATCCAGTGAATTGTTAGCTGGCCTTAGTCCACCGCTGACTCTCTCTCTCTCTCAGATTTCCCTTCTCCCCCCTCTGTTTTCTTTCTGTTTTTTTTTCTGGAGTCCTGAGACACTGACCCACTTCCAGTTCCTTCCTCTCTCCGAAGCAGAGTATGTGTAAATGTTAAAACGTTTTTTTTTTGTTGTTGTTTTTGCAGCATTTTTGCTCACCCCTCTCCTTTCTCTTTCTCCCATACAACACACCCCCACTCCCTCGCTCACTCACTCACTCACTCACTCACTCTGCATGACCCAGGGAAGCGTCCTGTTTGCAAGTGGGAGTGGAGTTTGCCATGAGTCATTACCAGGGGACCCCTGGCACTCGGGCGTACCCCTCCTCTGCATGCAAGGAATGCTTGCTAGATGCACTCCAGCCTTTAATGAAAGGGGGCACTCATTCAGATGCAGACAGCAGAAACTTTATGAAAGTTTGATAGACAGCAGGGTGTTGACAAAGAAAAGCAATTTTGAAAAATGAGGATTTTCCAAGCGTAACAAGTCCATCCAGAGGACCAGAAAATTGACGGTCAGGAGGTTTTTATGAGTTCTTTTTTCCCCTTTTTTTTCTTTTTTAGGTGTGCACAGCTGCACTTTGGGGCTGTGGAAACATTTGCAGGCACACACAGGGCTCTGGCTCTCTGACATACTGTGTCATTAAACATGCATGCACGCCATGCAACCTGTGTTAAACATATACCTGCATAATCCATTATAATATAACAAAACAAAAACCGGTTCTTTCTTTCTTTTCCTCATCTTTTTTTCCCCCTGTTGTTTCTTTTCCCCCTCTTGACTCCAGGCTCTCCTCCCTCTTGTTTTTCTCCCTGATTCCCTCTACCTTCCCCCATGGCTGAGTCTGGCAGGGCCACGGGTTCAAAGACGTGCAAGCACCAGAATGTAGGTCAGCCATTGGTGCTGAGTTACCGATTAGAAACAGCTGTGCGTTTGTGGGCCATTCTCTCTCTGTGTCTGCTGAGGCCAGCAGTCATTGCAAAGAACCGTACTGAGCTATAACTTCGCTGTTCAAATGCCCCCCCCCCTTCCCACCCCGACGCCCCGCTCTGAAACTCCTGCACTTCATTCCACTTTGCTAAAAATGATGAATAAGGGGGATTGCATGAGAGCTTTGGTTTCGGTCAGCTCTTATGAAACGTGCTCCTGGATTTAAATTCAAACAAATCTTGTGGATCCTGCTCATCCCTGCTGTCCTACTGATGGCATGCAGAAACATAAAAATGTGTTAGCATGTTTTTGTCCTTTCCAACATGCATGTTCACTCTCTTGTTGCTCTTTCAGTTCCTTCATAAAAAAAAAAAAAACACCTCCGGAGGTTCACTGTTTTTTTCAAGCCCTTAAAAACAGTCTGACATATCTGTGGTTCTGCCTATTGTTTTCACATGAAAACATTGCTCAACTGCAGAATGCATTTCCCTCCTGCTGCTCTGGACAATAGCTGATGTGTAACATGAATTAACCAGCGAGTGCCTGCGCTGAGTCAAAGCTGTGGTGGTCCTGAAGGTGACACCAATACTAGCATGTCTGGATTAGCCCTCGATGCCCCTCCAGCCCTGCCCTACAATTGCCAGCGCTGTTTCTTATATACATATATATACACGCGCAGCACCTGGCGGTAATTACCTGCCACGGCCCATGGGGACACCACCTGTCAGGGGGGCCTCACCATGTGTGTGGAGAAAAGAAAGATGGCTTATTTTTGTGTGGAGTGGAGTAACTCACATATCAATCTTCACATGCAGCTCTACACAAGCAGACACAGTGACCCCTCCCCAGAGCCAAGAGACAAAACCACACAAGCAAGAAAACACACCACTGAAGTCGTGTGTGTGTGTGAGAAAGTGAAGCAATGGAAGAATACGGCAGGAAGAGACACGTTATGACTCTTCACAGTCCGGACCCTTTAACACCCCTCCCTCTGCTGCCAGCTCAGCATCGGATATGAGCCAAACCCTGTACCTTGCAGCTGTGGGCCTAAAAAAAAAAAGCCAGACGGGCAAAATAATGCACACAGACACCCAAATATCCATATATAGCTCACAATGCAAGCGTGCGTGCAAACATACAAAAGTATAAACAAAGTTTCACATGCAGTCGCTCACAAAAACACATGTCGCACTGTATGGCCCCTGTTAGATGATAGTAATTATAATGCTGTGTTGCCTCCTGACATTTGTCCCCGCCACGCCTTTTTACCACTTGTGAGCTCGCTGATGAAAAGCTTAAGCTAAACAATCCAGCAACAGGTATTCCCACACACGCAAATAACTATTGAGCAAGAGTGCATGTATTTTATTCCAAAGCTTATAGGCGACAACAGTTGTTCGCTCCAAGCAGTGACATTCCCACCACAGTTTCTTCAAAATATGGCTACACATTTTTGTGAATGTTTTAATTAGGGTTTCTGTTTCTGATGACTGCTTGGCGTGTCTCGTTGCAGTTTTTATGTATGTAATTTGTTCTCAGGATTGCAGCATATTTAGTCATATTTTGGCTGTAGAAGTGGTTCAAGAAGTTTATCGATTTAAAGGTGCCATACGTCATATTTTATGGAGGCATTTTATGTATTCATTTTACATTTTAATGACCTTTTATTGCTAATGGTTAAACAGGATGTAATCTTGGTTGCCTACAGCCTGTGGACTGTGGACTGGACTCAAGCAGCAACCTCCGTTGCCAATGCAGAAGTGGCAAAAACTGCAGTTGCTTGAACGGCCACTTGAGGCTGGCTACAGAACGAGTCAATCTCCATAAGTCCCCATGTTAAAATGTCCAACTTCACAGCAGAAATAAACATGTTTACAGCCTGGTACAAAAAACTGTTTTGGTCTCTATAGCTAATTTCCCCGTTCATGACAACTGTACTGAGGGTGAATTTTTATATAACTCACCTGTTCAAATTATCTTAAGGCTTAAAGTTATGCATAATTAACAGTGTGGCTGCTTTGATTGACAGGTGGGTGCCATTACAGATGGCTTGTTTGAGCACCCAGGCTTCATTCAGCCTGCCTCAGGTCCACATGAGACAGATGATCCACATCTTTGACGATTTTTAGATTAGCCAGAAGACGGAAGAGGCAGAACAGCCAACATGGCAGTGGCCAGAAACACATATTTCGAGCTTCAAAACGGCTCATCAGAAACTTGTGGCTGACGTCACGCATATGCTGTCCATTCCTTCTACTGTCACTCCATCCACATCCACCCTGTAGTGACTCTATGCCTGTTCATGGGGGCCTGCCCCACACTTTGAGAAAAACCGGGCTAATCAACTGGATCCAGCTCCATACTTGACACACCGACATGAGAGCGGTTCTTCTAATTTAACACTCAGCAAGAAAGCGAGGTAAGCGCTGGAATAATCAACATAAAAAAGGTGACTGCTGCTACTGAAATTACAACAAACCTTAAAGCCACCTCTAAAGGCTACGAGGATTGAAAAGGTTGAAAAATTTTGGGTGGAGTATCACTTCAGCTGAATGCACGGAAATGCACAGTAAACAAGTCACAAAGGTTAGACGCAATGGCACACCAGGGATTTGTAAATCCAGACATCCTGACAAGGATTCTCAGTGGGATGTCGGGCTCAAATATAAAACCAGGACGGGGTCTCTTCAGTTCTGCTTCTTGTTTCATCTACAGAGCGCTTTCATTTTCTAAAATTCATCCATTATCAGAAGAGAATCACATCCATTGGTGGGTGGTCTGTCACCATCCTTCTCTGCTGCCCACCCACTAGAGAAGATAGGCCTGGTTTGCATATTTATAGGGAGGATGTTTGTTGTTAGAGACCCGCTGTTTGAGTGTATGAATTAGCTTAAGTTCGCCAGTTGCCATGGTCACGGATATGGTTGTTTTATTTGAGCCCATTCAACCTCACATACACACACCCCTGCCCCCTCTTTAGACTTCCTTGAGTTTCAGTGGCTGTGCAGCTTTTTTTCATGCAGTTTTGGTGTCTGTGTTTCAGCCTGTTGGGATTCTTTTCACTCACTAGTTAACCAGCGCTAACATTAAAATTTAAAAATGTTCTGAATGTAGCAGCACTGTGCACTCAGGCTTTAACATCGCTTGAGTTCCTGGTCCTGTGGAGGACATATGCTACAGCAACATGGTGTTATCGTATGGCATGTTGAGCATGAGAGGGGAAAGAGCAAATGACAGTCGTTCGACCGCAGCACTCATGCCAAGAAGGCAGAGGAACTGAGGAGCCCAGGAACTTGGGGCGAGTCCAGGTACTCAGTGCCAGACCCAGAAAACAGTCCAGGCGAAAAAAAAAAAAAACGTGGTTGGATCACAAGACTGAAACGGCGCAGGATGGAAGAATAGTTTGCCACCTTTCAGCTTCTTGCTGTGTGAACAGCCGTCAGCTCTGCAGGCAGAACCACACAGATTGAGAAAAAGCAGGACAGATGGGAGAACACATGAGTGGATGGGGAGGAAAGAGTCTTCTTTTTTTTCGGTGGTCTTTGTGCACATGTTTCGACCTAGAACACACTGCTGTGAGGGTGACAATTAAATTACAAACAGAGAGCTCCAAAGATGCCAAAACAGCTATATGCAAATTGCTAGAGCAGAAAATATGATGCAAGAAAAATGGCTCCAATCATATCAAGTAAAAAAAGAAGAAGTAATGGACGTGTACACCTTTTCAGACACTGATAACACTCACGCAACTCTCTGTATGTGCACTGGTGATTGAACCTTAGTATCTCTGAGACTATTTTGTCAAGTATTTACATTATTTTGTCTACCCATATATGCCGAGAACAACCAAACTGTGGCATAAGAATATCTCCATCACACATGCTGAGATAAGCATGGCTGTATTAGATATGACTCAAAAAGACGTGACAGTCAGTATGTCGACGCTGGACTATGAAAGCTATCTTTAAAATCTTCTATCTAAAAAAAAAATATAAAAGTCCTCGACAGGAGACACTTCTATATGCCGCTCTTAAACATAAACATAAAAGATCGAGCGCTGTGATTGTGGAGGGAAAATATCTAGACTGAAGTGTGCAGAAATGTGTGTGTGTGCATGTGTGTGTGCGCGGGGGAGACTGCCCTACACGTCTGAGATATTCTGGCTGAAAGAAAGAAACTGTAAGCCCACGGACTGAGGTTTGAAGCCTAGCAACATGAAAGCTTTCAAGTGAGGGTTGAGATGAGTCTAAGGCTTACAGAGGTTTCGTTATGTGGAGCAAACTGACAGCTATACCATGAGAGCGCCCTGCCATCAAATCATAATAACATGATGCAATATATGCACGGCACCTCTTTGTGCATTTCAGGGAAGAAACTTTTACTCTCTGCTGTTAAAACAGACAAATAAAGGTGATTAATTCTCACAGTTTGCTTTGTGAAATAACATTTTTTAGCTGTTTTCTAATTAAACTCTGTAAGGCAGATAAGTAAACATTGGATCGTGCAATTGGATGTTTGGGTTACACTGTATGTTGAGAGTACACACCCCACCTCGCCCTTTAGGCACATTTCCAGACAGTTAACTCCTTGGTATTTCTCTTGGTACGTCACCATGTATGACACACAGGATTCTCCTGGATATGCTCTGGGGGAGGGATGGTGGACGGGATGTGTAACTTGAAGTGAGTACAGTCTTTTGTGTCAGCGTCTTCTACGCAAGCCACGCGGTTTGTTGCATCAAGCTTAAAGCCGGATGGAAAATTATGAATTGTGGGTGTGATTTCACACAAGTGGGAGCACAGGTTGTTTTTTTTTTTTGTCATGGGACATAATTAGTCCGGTGAACATGAGATGTTGCTTGAGACCAATCAGAGCGTGTTCAACGTTAATACGATGTGACCTTTGTTCAGTATGCGCATGAACGCTGGATTTCTGACCTTAGCCCTGTAATAGGCTTTAACTCTATCAGCTCAGGGCTTTAGCATCTAGTTCAGTGCAGCTATAGGCTTGATTTGTATTTTTTAAAAAAAGGTTTTACTCCTTTAATAAAATCTGATCATGGGCCTGCTGACAGAAAACACAAAACGTGTCCATGGACTTTTGTCCTTTCTGCAGTTACAGTGGCATTAACGAGCACAATCCCGATTACATGTGGACGGAGCAGACTACAGTAACTGACCTTTAGCCTAAAGGATGCAGTGGGAGTGGGGGGTGGTTGCTGGAGGAGTGGGAGGGGTGGTTGCAAATGAAAGGAGGAAGGTAGTCAGTAAACAGTCAGTGTCAACAAGATAAACAACCCCGTAGTCTCTCATCCCTCGTCTCTCATTCGCTTTCTTGATTAACAATCTCGCTGGAGCCACATTAGCACACTGTACCAGAGCTGTACCAGCATGGAGCCAAACAATGGCATAGGAGCAGGAAAAAGATGTTTAATACTGATGTGCAGCAAGTGGACACGCTAGTTTTTTAATGAGATTGCCGTCTTCAGGATTTGATCCTGGTTAAAGAGGTCAATAAATAAATAAATGACACAAACTGATGACAGACTCGACTTGTCTGTTCTGGCTCCAGACTATTTATTGTTGACTGAAAGGCTGAGTAACTTCTGAGTCTCCAGACCGTTTATTGTTGAAGGTTTTATGAGCCACAAGCTCGACTGTAAATGAGACTGACAGGAGGAGTCTCATGTAAAAAGGAACCACCCTCGGGTCGCATATTGAAAGCATTTGTGTTATTTCCTGAGAACATCACTTTGATTGGGGGATTATCACTTTGAGACCGCCTGCTGTGGCTCAGGAAGCAGAAAACACATGTTGCTGATATTTTGTTCCTCGGTCATGCCTAAAAATGGAAATTGGCCGAAGCAGGAGGATGAAAACGGACATTTTAATGTCATGAAGTTGCTTTTATGATGGATGACTACTTAATTCAAGTGTAAATTGAAGAATAAATGTGGCATTATCTTTTAATTCTGAAAAATAAAGACGTTCAGTCTAGTCAGTTCTCTGTCATTACATATAGAAGTCCTCTAAAGTATGCATTCAATGTGACTCTAGACAGTTTGCCCCATAATACACAAGTAAACAAGGAAAAGGGAAATGAGAAGGCTTTGAGATAGCGGCTTAAAAGAACACAAAGAAGAAGTCTGTAGTTTCAGTTTACTCTGAAATAATTATATCTACAGTCAATCAAACATGCAGCTTCTGATAATGTTTTATACTCATATGTAAGCAAATATCAATATATAATAGAATCATATTTAATTCATAGGTACTTAAAACTACAGCACAAAACAGAAAACTTAAAATCCAAACTCACAACAGCTTTGTCTCAGTTGATATTATGATCTAAATTTCTAAAAATAGAGTCATAACGCTCTTTATTTACTGTGCAGATTTTATCACAGGTGATCTGCGTCACAGACGTTGGCGTCGAGGGCCAGCTGGTGATCGACGTGGTCGGCAAAAGATGGAAAGATAGATGAAAGAAAACAAAGAAAGAGTGGAGAGAGTAGTCATTTGGCTGACAGGCCTGAGGCAAGGAGCAATGCAAGGCCTGAGCCACTATGATCAGAGAGCATGCAGATGATAAATCTATAAATAGAAACATGCAGCGGGAGGGACAAAGGCTATTTCCTTTCATATGATACAAAAGGATGGTTGAATTTCTGAGCTGTAAAGAGCACTTTAGAACATGACCTGTTTCGATTACGTTTTTTTAATAACAGAAAACAAACAAGCGTGGTGACAACCTTGACCTTATTAAGATTAAATTGCATATCACCAGATTGGTTTATGAAATCAATCAAATGTCAAATAAAAATAATCATCCATGCTGCAAACACTACATGAATAGCACAACCACGAAAACATATATTAGGCAACTGATGCTGAGTTTATGCAATGATCGAGCTCCTTTATGGCTGTGAAAATGCTCCTGCTGATCAAAAGGATTTCATCAAATTTTTTTTCTGGGTTTGAAGCCAAACATTTGCAGATGTCTACATGCCAGTGGTTCAGTTTCCATTTTAAAATAGATTATAAATGTGATACAGACCGAAATCCAAAACGTCCAAGTAGATTAACATGCATTTGACAAAACCAGATGTTATTTTGCAAGTCTTTTACACTCTGAATGAACAGAAGGTCTGAGTTTTTCCTTCGCGTCTGCTTGATCAGCATTCATTAGCCATGCTAACCCCTTTTTATAAAGATTCTTGGCCTAAATTATCGCTGTAACTGAGATGATCGTCAAACCATCTCGCTGCATTATTACTGGTAATGCAGCTGAAAAAAGACACGTCTTTCTACTGAAGTCCACTTCAGTAAGACAGGAAATAGGACTTATGAAACAGTGAATAGATGTAAAAACTTCAGAAATGATACGTGCGAACACACACACACACACATCACATAAAAGATCATTGCGGAGTCAAGGTCAACTTTCTCAATCGCATTGACCTGCAATGAGGTCGAACAAATGCTCACACAACAAAACCTGCAAAGCTAACCCTAACCCTAACCCTCCATAAACCTGAGGCCTGAGGCCTGCGACCTGTGGCCTCCTCCTAATCTGAAATAAGCTTTAGATGTACAAAGTTCAGCTGCATCAATGTCACTGCACACGAGGGGCTGTGATAAGAAGTGTACAACTGGCATAACATCTCTATAATTACCTCAGGAATAGTCGTGAGGTGTAGCCCAAGCATGGCATCAGACTTGAAATGCAATAGCTTAGTTGTGAAACACTTGAACTGTACGTGTGTCTGGGCTATATTTTCACTTTGACTGTACACCGGCTGCACTCTGTCAAACGAGGATGTTGAGAGGCTAATTTGGTCTCATGTTTATTGTGTTTTCATATCACCATGAAGATCGTACACACGGGCAGAGTAGCAAACAGTATTCTCCTGTGAGAAGTTACCAAATCTCATATATAATTCATCGTATTCTACAAAGTGAAGAATAAATATCTCCCCAATTCTGTACCGGTTTTAAACAACAACAACAACAACAACAAGATGATATGGAAACATGATAATATGAATTTGTGACTCACAAAAGGAGTTCAAAAGCACTGAAATGTAGTCATGCAAAACGAAGCGAGCAACACAAAAAAAAACAGGAAATAAAAGCTCTTGATATACATAAATTCATATACAGTTTCTTTCGCAGCTGAATGTGGTTTCTGCATGGCTTCAGCTGGGTGGACCAAATATAATCACATTTTTTGTAAATGTCAAACCATCTACAATCACCTGCATCCTGAATGTCTTGTGCAATTTTGAGTTTACTTCACACACAAATTAACATTTAGAGGTAGTTGTAAGTTTATTACGTGCATCCAGTTAAATACATAAATAAATAAATAATAAATAAATACAGTATAACACAAGAATCCTGCAGTAAATCTTACCTTTATGATGGTTATGATGTTCACTCTATAGTAAAAACTGTTTAAGGAAATTTTATGATCGTTTTAGAGGATGTGGTTTGAGGTGTTTCTTATATTTTGTCCAATCAATTTATGCCACTGAGGGTATAATAAATATTGGAAACACCCTTTTCACAATATGTTATTTATGAATGAATATATAACATTTTTAGCATCACCAGTATATTTCCTTTTCATCCCTCCTGCAAACATGCTCACACGTACAAAAACTGAGAGCAACAAACTCAACCAGCAATTTACACCGTCTGAAATCTTGCAATGTATGATAAACAATCTGCAGTACAGGCCCCATGAGGATCCTTCATGACACTTATTACCAAGAAACTACAACAAAAACAATGTTTGTGGTTCTGGTCCTCAAGGACCCCCCCCCCCCCCCCCCCTTCTCTCTATATCATTCACACTAAAAGTCACTTCCCTCATTGTGATGCCTTTCTGATTTCTTCACATGTACTCCAACAAACATCTGGCTGCGAGCAGTACGAACTGCCTGCCATGCAGATCAGACCACACTTTGACTCTGTAAGCACTCCTGCTGAGATATTCATAAATCTTCCTCACTCGTGGCCACAAATGAAGCGTATTACACAGCTGAGGGTGAAGATGAAGCAACGTTGGATTTGATTCTTGGAATTACTCTCTGAAATGTGTACAGTCGAGTCACATGATTTGGTCCTAAGTCAGAGATGAGTCACGAATCTGGTGACATTATACTTGATTCAACAAAATCAAAAATAGATTTGCAAGACTGGACTTTTATTGTAGCACCAACTTGGACTTTAGCCTTCCAACTTGGATGTCTTGTCTGTTCCCCAAGCCAATAAACTAAAAATATATTTTTCTTATATTTTGTCTGTTATCTTTCCCCTAACAATGGATATTGAATCCGATCAACGGCAGGAGGAAATGTCTTTTTTGGCATTGCAAACAAGCAGACAGACAACAGATAAATCCTCAGATTATCACATTCAGATGTAAAAAGGCTCTGCAACATGCAAAACATGGAGCAGCAAATAAGGAAAAAAAGGTTAAAAATGAATCAGAATCAGGTTTATTGCCAAGTAGGTTTTCACATACAAGGAATTTGTAGTCTTGATGAACAATATGAATATGTGCAAAATATGTTTTTAGGATGAAAAGAGCTGCACAGTTTGTGCAGGAATGTGCAAGTTTTGCCAGATAATGTGCAAGAGTTCACAGCACACAGAATATTAAAGAAGTGCAAGAAATAAAAGGTGAACAGTGTAATGTAACAGAGAGTCAGTAAATCCTAAGTAACTGTAGCATGTAGGGCTGGGTGGGTGGAGGAAGTGAGTGTTAGAGAGGGCCCTGACTTGACTTATTCAAGTTGTTTTGTTGGACCAACTGTACATATACACTTCTAAGAAGCTGGAACTACTTTAAACGAATAATTGATAGCTAAAAATGTAATTTTCTGTCAATAAACAGATTAATCGGCTCATTGTTTCAGCTCTAACTGTGTCACAGGATCAGGGCACGCCTCAAATTCTGCTTTTATAAACTTTATTTGTGGGTAAAAATCTTAAAATGTATTCATTGCATGTGCAAATGCACATCAAATTGTCACCCTGAGACTTATTTGTAACCTGCAGAACAATAACTTTGTCTTAACACAGGCCGTGGTTGCATTGAGAGAGTTCTCTTGAATACATGCATGGTCAAAACTTCTATCTAAACAGCTTTTCAAAGAATTTTCGAGGAAAATGTGCGTTTTGCAACTTTAAATTTCCACTGAAGTTTCCTCAACACATCTCCGGCGCTCGCAAACCATCAGTTTCTGCAGCCTCATACAACACTTTCATAATGACTTGGACAGGAAGTGAGCACAAAACACAAACCCTGTGGGTAATTCTGCTTTGTCACACACTCTTATAGGAAATAGCTGACGTACATAAACGAGCCTTGTTGACTGCATGGCCGTTGAATGTTAGTTTACTTCAACTTTAAGTTATTAACACCCCAAGTTCAACTCTCTCATACACTCCCTGAATCCCCCACACTCCCCCCCACGCCCCCAGCCAATCAGCGTCAGTTGGCGCGTACGTCACACCAATCAGCTGCGGCGCGGGGCGGGCAACTCCGGCTGTTGCTAGGGTATGTCTCTGATGTCTTTCACACCGCTCAGCCAATCGGATCGCACCTCGCGATTTTCAGGTTTAAGACACACACGGATACGCAGGGAAAGCCACGCCCACGGGCGCCTCTGATTGGACGAGAGAGCTGTCAGTCAGTTGACTCAGTTTTAGTTAGGCGCTGTTGATACTGACTGTAGTTTGGAGTCACCAAGACTCAGAGCTGAATATAGCAGCGCACATAAACCGCTCTGACACATTTTTTTAAATTTCCATTCCTTTTACTTCATGACTTGTACATTTATGTAAATAGATTACATCTATTTTTTATATATATTATATATATATAACAAGACAACAACGAGATGGAACTTAATTCTCTTTTAATTCTGCTGGAGGCTGCAGAGTACTTGGAAAGAAGAGACAGAGGTATTTCAAACTAAACTCACCACTCGGACAGGCGTTTATTCTCTGTTTAAAGCTGACGTTTAGCTCCATATTGTGTCACATGTTAAAGTTTTAACGTCTGCCATAGTGCAGGTATGATGTCACTTTACAGACAATGGGACGTGAGAGCAAAGCAGGACGATGGGGTGCTATATAATGCTATATTTCAATGACTTGTGTGTGTGTGCGTGTTTTCAATGCAGGACGTGTGTTGTTTAACGAGTGCAGTGTGTGTGTTAGGGGAGTAAAACAGGAGTGACATTGAAAATATGACGGCAGTATCATGATGACACATGCACACAAATGCTCAAATATAGCCCAAACAGTGCTATATTTGTTCATTACGCACGTTTTGTTGCTCTTGAAATGACATTTAGCCTCTACAGCTATTTCGTGTTCCTCTGAAGAAGTCACTGACAGCTTGTTTTCTTTCATTTTATCCAATGCAGACAGCACATTAACACTCTTTTTTTGTGTGTGTCTCTTTCCCTGTAGAGGCAGAGCACGGTTATGCGTCTGTTTTACCGTACAGTAGCGACTTTTCCAGAAAGAAAACGAAAGCCACGCCAATTACCAGAAAAACTCAGAACAATAGGTAAATATGAGTCTTGTTTTCTTATTTATTTATTTGTCTGTGGAAGCTTATACAAACACATAAACAGTGTCAGAGGAGTTGTTGTTTTTTTTTTACGCACACTGCCATCTTTCTGCTTGCTTGCCTGGGCTTGGCTCTGTGTTTTGGTCTCTCCAATAAACACTGCCACGCGTACACTGTCAACTCTGCTGCTCCCACTCTCTCTCTCTCTCTCTCTCACACACACACACACACACACACACACACACACACACCCTCCTCAGTGCTCTGAACAACACACCCGACATGCACATAACCTTTCGTTTCTGCACCCTGTCTGACTGTCTGACACTGTCACCTGTGACCAAAAGCTTTGTGTGTTTCTAGGTGTGTGCGTGTGTTTCTAGGTGTGTGCGTGCGTGATGTTGAATGACAGTGTCATACCAGACTTAATAAATATAAGTTTCAGTTTCGGTTTACCTCGTTGGTCATTTAAAGTCAACAGGCATGTTATTATATGTTATTTTAATGATTGACATGAGGTGACATATTTAAATCTCTTGTTTGGACTCCTCTTATTTTCATATATAAGCCAACCGATCATCTCTCAATCGACTGATCGACTGATCAATGAGCAAACTAATCCCTTCAGCTCTGGACCAGGAGGTCCATCAACTATGCTGGCCTGCAAAGAGGGGTTTAAATTGATTGGATCAAAGTGGGACACGCCCTCATCAGGAATCCTTTTTTTGCCCTCTTGACATCACATGATCCTAATTAGGAGACTCTCACACACAAAGCTACATGCAAATTCATTTTTGTTTATGATTTCTGAGCCAGGGGTGAACTCCTTTTAATTTGTTTACCGTCTGTGACGTGTCACAAATGTGTTTTTCTCGGGAAACTTTCCAGAAACATGAAAGAAAAAAGGGAAGCACAGCGAGCCTGATTTCCTCAGTAGTGTTATGTCATGGCACGTACAGCATGTAGTATCACTTACTTTGAGAAATTGGATTTGTGGTATTTGTCACAAATAAGAGTGCAGCAGCCTCTTCCACATTCCTTTCATTCAGCCTGACAGAGTAACTCAGTTATTTTTAAGAAGTTTATGTGTGTGTGTGGGGATGTGGCAGGTGGGTGCGGTGGCTAAAACACAAGACATCTACACACTTTTGACACACACCAGCTCACTCCACTTCACGCACCAGACCTGCTTTTTCCCTCCTTTTTTCTAAATTCCCCAATTCCCTTTATACTCTCCTGCAGTGCTTTTTTAAGGCATCAACAGGATGCTGAGGAGGGGGTTAGTGAAGTAAAAACATGTTTCATGTTTGAACTTAAACCGTATTTTTGAGTTGAACAGAAGCCGGCAGTTAGTTAAAGAAAAAAGAAAAAAGCACAATGCGTCACTTTGTGGCTGTCAGATCTGCAAATTAAAACAGATAACATGTTTTTCTATGGTGCAGCATTTTAAGGGCATGTGGAAAAAAATACAAAACAACAAAAAGTTGAGTCTATTTCTGCACACAGAAAGAAGAAAGCCTGGTGGAGTTTCCCCTTCTTTTTTTTTTTTTTTTTACTTAAATCAAAATATTGGTGAGAGTTTTCCTGCTTCACCTCCCCCGTCACGCGAGATATGAAATTAAAAATATAAATAGCGCAGATAAAGATGACAAACCGTGGTTTACTTCCTCTTGAACAAAGCCCTCTGAGGATGAGCTCTGGCAGGTTTGGACTTCATTAAAAAGGTGATAAAAGGCTCATTTATTGGCCCTTGATCACCAGAGCCAAGTTTATGACAGCGCAGACGGTCCTTTGCATGCCACACCATTCTTTTCTATATCCTCTAAAGGTGTGTGTGTGTGTGTGTGTGTGTCCGTGTGCATTCTCTTCATCTGAAATCTACCGTATGACTTCCTGGTCGTGCCCTGTGCTTTGACTGGGACATTTCCCCAATTTGTGCAGCAGGTTTGAATAGCACTAACTTCCTCCTCCATCGCGATGGAATAAAGCTCTTTGTCGGCTCTTTTTGGATCAGGTTATTAGTAGCAGTGCAACATCCTGTGCTTCTTCTGGGATGATTTTGTGCAGACGCCACATTATCCTAGTTGCACGGTCAACTGTATCCCCCCAACCCCCCTATTTTTTTATTTTTTTTGGTGCAGCGAGCTGTGTCGCTTGTGCAGAAGCCTCGGCCTCCTCGACACAGCTGTGGGAACCACTGCTTCACGAGCACAAGGGCTCTCAAACAGCGGAAAATCTGAAAAGGCTTGTTGTCTGTCTGGCCTTTTGTTGTTGCTGTTTTTGTTTTTATTGCCGTGGTATCCATGGCGGCCTCATGAACAGAGGGCCTGTTTTCAGATGGACTGCAGTGCCCTCGCTGCTCCCCCGCACATCAGGATAGGGGGCTCTCCTCGGAATAGCCCACACGCTGAGGAATTCTGCAGCGTCTAGGCCGTCCAGACGTCTGAGTGTGTTTTTATCCCCGCGTCCACGCTGCTTTTCAGCCAGCGTGCAGCAACAACACCAGTGCAGTGTGCATGCTGTTTGTATGTGTGTGTGAGTGCATGCATGCAGGCAGGGAGGGAGGGTGGTGTTGTCACAGATACTGCTCTCTCTCTCTCTCTGTCAGGGTCATTTTTGTCCTCTGCTGCACACTTTCTGACAGATGTCACGCAGACGTGGAAAAAGATTTTCTCGTCATGGATGCTTGTTTGTGCCGTTCATTCCACTGCAAATCAGAATTAGATGAGACGCAGATGAGACTCGTTTTGGAGGATTATAATATTCTATGTTAGGTTAAACTTTATTCAAAAGCCCTTTAGCCAACTGAAGGCAGAAAAAGCAGAGAAGAATCGACCCAAATGTTTCTCAGATCTGTTGTTTCTTCCCAACTTCTCGCTTTCATCTGTCTTAACCAGGCCTCTCGCCTTGGGATTACTCATTAAATCTCATCCTCTAGCTCTCATGTCATGTGATTTGAAGTTTCTGTGTAGTATTTTACATTATGCCAGCACCGCCCTGACACTCATCCTTGCTCCTTTGTCCATTTGTCCTTTCAGATCGTCGCACAATGAGCTGGAAAAACACAGGTAAGATGACGTCATCCTGCTGCAATCTCTCACCTTTTTTTGTCTGATTTGCATTCACGTGTTTTGCCGTGGCACCTCTTTGAGTTCCTAAAATACCGAGCGAGCGGACAGACGGACGCTGGCTGCAGGTAACACGTCGGTCAAAAGGCATCAGATCGGATCAAAGGTCATCTTCAAAGAGATTTAATCGATTAATTCCTTGTGTCTGAAAACGTATAATAAGCTGATTTCAAAGAGCGCCCTCACGTTGATTAGATCTGTCTCCATTTCACGGATGAAACTCGTTACCTTGTATGGAAAGGGAATCCTGTCAGTAATGTGATAATCCTGCCTAGACTGACGCTGTGAACGGAGGCAGGGTAAATCATACAGCACACGCACACACACACCAATCTACAACCCCCCCCCCGAGCATGCACCTTCCTCCAGCTTCTCCTCATTTGGGGTACAGCGCTCAGCCCGTGGTGATGGGATATCCTCGCTCATTAAAGGCAGAGCCGTCTTTATTTGCTCTGTTTTCACGACAGATTCAAAGAGGTTTCTCGTCAGGAGGCAAAACTCCTTCTTTGATGCAACAAAGCCAAACTACTTTAGAGAAAAAAGCCTTTTAAAAAAAAACTGCCAGCCACAGAGGATTTACTAAACAGCTGATGTGACTTTCAGCATGCGAGCAAAGGCTGGAGATGGGCGTGTTAGGCTGCATGTACGTGAGACCTGCTGTCAACCACGCTGAGGCACTGGGGTTTGCCAGTCACATGTCTGTAAGTGAGTAATGAATGTGTTGTAGCGCAGAGAGAGAGAGAGAGAGAGAGAGAGAGAGAGAGAGAGAGAGAAACAAGTACAGACATATTCCCTCTCCTGACCTGAGAGACAGAGAAGGCCCCGGCTGATTATTATTACACTGCAGGTGTTGAGACACAACAGTTACCTCATGTCCAAAGACGGGCGTGACGCTGGCTGGTGACGTCCAGTCAAACTGACAAATGCAAGTGCCAGTAAAGAAGTGTTCCATAATCAGTTTACTCACTTCCCTTGTTGTCACTATACGGCCACAAGTTTCTAAAAAAAGGCGTTTCTTTTTTTTCAGTGCAGAGTCATGACTGCTCGCTCGGCTATTCACTGATGATAAGGCCCTGATGTAAACGTTTAAATCAAGGACGTTATATCATTTAAAAACTTTCCTGGCGTCATTTTTTTTCTCGTTTATCTATGAGTGTTTTTAAATGGAAAACTTTCAACCTACGTATCTGTAATGACAGGCCCTGCAGTGGCGATGCATCATTGTGTCTCCTTGCAACATAATGCATCCTGATTTAATCCCTGTCTGGACCTGCGGCCTCAAATTACACGGTCATTACTCAATCATACAGGTGTTAAAGGTTGGAACAGTGACTTCAGGTTTCAGCGCATGTGTATGTAGTTTATTATACACGCAACGGACGACAACAACTTAACTTATCAAGAGCAAAAATGCCAAATTTGTTGGTTTCAGGTGCTCAAATTGAGCATCTGTGCAGATTCTCTCAGCCTTGCGTGACGTATACTGAATATATTTCAGTTTTCAGATGTCGATCAGACAAAACAGACACTTTAAAGACGCCGCGTTGTTCTCTCAGATCGTGCGATGAGCCCTCTTGAATGTTTTCTCACATTGTAGTCACCAGCTTAACTGATTTGTTCCAGCCCTGCCGGTTTGCTCATCGAAGGAACTCTCTGCGTCCTCGGTTGATCTCTGTCTGTCTGCCGTTGATTCATAAGAAAAACCAAAAGTCACCAGCTGTCCTGTTCAACCAGTTTATTAAACATCCTGCTCGTTAATCTTCACCGTCCTCGGTATCGTTTCTAAAAAAGCTCGACCTCCTTCACGCCCTCGAACGCCACTCCAGGGAGGTTGCTGCTGTTTGAATCCTGACTCACTGTCTTTGTTTGGTCATGTGTCGGTGTGTTTGGTTCACACTGGTGCAGCACAGAGCAATCCTTGTGCTGTGTGTTCACGTGGTAGACAAGGTGACTGATGAATGTCTGGCGTACATGCCGGAAGGCATGTACTTGTATTGTGAATAGTCAAAAAGTGTTTTATTAATGTGAGGTTGTGTTCTTTTTGTGCTCGGGACACATTTTGGAGGTCAGCAATACTTTGAACTCATCCGTCCGCGTCCTGTGACAGCTTTCAAACATGTTTTTCAGCCTAAATTTGTCCATTTCCTGTGGACACTTGGCTCGCTTCATGCTAGGTGTCTCACATGAAGCCGACTGCCGCCTTGGCAGCCGCTTCAGGAGGCACCCTGTATATATTTGTGTCCCGTTATCAGAGTGAGACATCTGGGTGAGTGCCAGTAGCGTCCCACAGGGTCGCCTGTTCTGCTTATCTGCCACAGCCCGATTGCAGCCATGACAGCTCCGTATAGACCGTCTTGAAGGTGACTCTGCTTTTCTCTTTGTCATTGCATTGGCACAGGACACAGCTGTAGAGCGTCATCTTGACATGTCTGTGCAGCCAAATGCTACTGTGTGTGTGTGTGTGTGGTTGGACTCAACTGGCATTGCTTCCTTCCCATTTCTGACTTCAACCGCTCTTGATCACGCCGATGACGACTTATCCATGCCACCAATTTCCTTTTCTAGAAATGCCAAGACATTGCGAAACTACAGAGGTTTTGTTTTCCCACCTATCACCTGTTTACAGGAAATCTGAGTCCAGTCACATAAGGGCTGGGTATCTGGCATGTTTGCGCTGCTTCCCTCAATTGAAAAAAAGGATTTACAACTCTATTTTTACTTCTACACACGCACACAGACACAGACACCACCCATCGTAGTCAAGGTGCTCTCGGTTTCATTTCTGAGATCAGTCACATAGATGCTTAAAGTTTTGCTGCGCTCTGAGTAACTGTATTCTTTTACTAAATATATCAAGCTGCAGATAATGTGCAGCAACCGTGTGACACCCCGTGAACTTAACTTTAAATTTACATGCTCTTCATGGACGCAGGAGCAGCCACTCAGTTTGTCACGGTCTAATCTTCTCTCTAATTAAATTTACTCTCCCAGTGTCTTCTACTCCCAGCTGTGATGAATGACTTATTTGGCTTTGAGGAACTCTTTTCCCCCCTCGAGTGAAGCTCCTGTGTGTGTGTGTGTGTGTGTGTGTGTGTGTGTGTATAGGCTGGGCACTGAGCTGAGTTTGAGTTATGGCGGGGTGTTAGTGGGAGGGAGAGAGCCGTCCACAGTCCTGTTACTTCACCTCCATGCCTTCTATACTCTTTGCCTCCAGAGACCACATCTGTTTTTTCTGTTCTTTTTCTCTCCACCACCACCTCCTCTTCCTCCTCCTTCTTCTTCTCCTTATTCTGGCTCTCTTTTTTCGCCTCCTAAAAGTGTCTGAGTCAGCAGAAACCTGAAGCAGTAGGGAGGAGAAAGGCAGAGCTCCCTTCTCACAGAGGGCCTTTATCACTCTTTACTGGGCCCTCCTGCCAAAACTCATCTGTGCCCGCTTTTGAGGTATAAATCTTCTTTTGTGACAGTGAGTTTATGCGGAAGAAGGCTTGGCTTTGATGGGCCTGTTAATCCTGTTAATCTGCATTTTAACATGGATTATAAATTGCACAGGCCATTGTTAACTTAAGGTCAAATTATGTCCACAACCTGCTTTTAAAGTTTTCAAAGGGTTAAATGTCGTGATTGCCTCTTACAGGCGGCTACATAAACAAACTTTGTCTTTATTCCTTTCAGTCTTTTCAGTGTGGCGTTCACATGCTCATGTGATTGCACATGGCTTTTGTACTTAGCTTCCTCAAATGTCACACTGTCAGTTACATTCCTCACGTGTGAGTGTGTGTGTGTGTGTGTGTGTGTGTGGTGACCTGGAGTTATTAGGTTTGCATGGGCAGCTAATAATCCAAAGGAATGAATGATGTTCTGTACAAGGGGCTAATCTTTAAGGCACGTGTGGGCAAATGCGAATTAGTCTGGGACCTCTCAGTTCATTTTTGATTTCCAACATGGACACAGAAGAAAAATTCCTCAGCATGGAATTGGATATTATTTTCTTGATTAAGTTTCTGTGAAGTGTCAGGAAGTGGTGAAAAATGTTGATGAAAAGCGCCCGAGGAGATGTTTTCAAATGGCAAGATATTCTGTTCGCTGTCATATAAGACAGAGAAATACAGGAAATCCTCACTATTGGGAAGCTGAAACTTGGCAGCATCAGGCAAAAATGACTCGAACAAGCAATTGCACATTAATACTTGAAAATCAGCCAATCACTTGTACAACTACCAGTAATCATTTCAGCTTTAAACATATGTATGTTGTAATATATATATAAATAACCAGAACAGAATATTTGTGTGTGGCTAATCTAATAAATAAAATAACAGAAAAATCTATAAAGCAACATGGCGTATAATATTTTTACAATTTAGCGCCCTCACCCAACACTGACTTTTTTCCACGCCCTAGACCTGCAAACTTCCTCTTCCTGGTGGTGAACGTCTGTGATACAAACACTAACACTCCCCCGGTGCTTTGAGCTGACTGTCCGGGCAGCCCGGCTAACAAACTAACTGAGCTGACATTAGCTGACAGCAGCTACAGTTTACTTTACCGTCCATCGGGAAACTCTGTAAATCACAGAGAGTTGAGGCGGAGCAGCCGGAGGACATCAGAGGGAAAACCAGGAAACATTTGCTCCATAAAATATGATCCAGTTTCACCACAATCAGTGAAATAGTTGGCGGTGTGTGACCGTAAAATGTTCTCGTGGGTACATGCGAAAAATAGGTGTACGACACAACATAACTGCCATGAAGTAGTCCTTATATGGAGAAATACATTCAGACTTATTTACGGGATTTCTTTGTTGGTGTAAACAGGATGACAAAATCTCAGACATTGACACATTTCCATCCTCTCCTGATATACAGTATTTCGTCATATTGCCCAACCTTACGACAGACTGGGTTTGTCCAAACCGCTGCATTTACTGAAGGCCGGTGGATGTAGCCTTAAGATAGTCTGACTTGTAACTCTTGACTGTGTGAACAAAGACTAAGAAACCGGCTACAGCTGGAGGTCAGCAGCAGAGGTCACATGTGGAATTTCTCCACCCTGAGGTCACCGGGCACTAAGAGGCTCTCTCCGGCTCGCTCAGGTCAACCCCGGCCACAACAATCGTAGAGCTTGCTGCACGTAGCTGTGTGTATTTGTGGACGCTTGTGTGTCTGCCTGTAGCTTTTTTGTACATTTTGTACATTCACACAGAGATATTTGAGCATGTGAACATGACCGGCGTAGACCTACATTTAGGTGAGAACGTCCCTGCTCCCTCTCAGGTGTCGCTGCTGCAGGGAACTGTGTCAGTAAACTTGGTTTCACTGCCACGGAGCAGCTGATGCTCATAAAAACAAGGTGCGTGCATGGCTCTGGGGTGGGTTTTAAGGGCAAGGAGAGATAATTAGAGAAAGAAGTGGGGAAAAATAAGAGGAGGGGAAGTGAGTGGAGTGCAGGCAGAGGAAGAGGAGGAACGCCGAGACATTCTTAGAGCGTTGCCGAAGGGAGGGACGGGAGGCAGCGTAGGACGTGGCTGCTTTTGTCTGTGTGTGTGTGTGTGTGTGTGTGTGTGTGTGTGTGTGTGTGGAGCAGGCAGCCTGAAATTCAGGTCAGCAGAGTATGCACACATACGCTGGAATGCAGAGTTAAGTAAGAGAGGCGGTTCGAGGGTGGGGGGGATTGTGGGCGTACGAGGGGGTCACAAAACTAGCAGCCCGGGTAGAGCGCTTTGCAAACGGCTTCCACATTCGGTGCTCGCTCGAGTCACAAGCGAATATTTGTTTGATTATGCATCGATAGAGTGGATTAGAGCTGCAGGCAGTCGATCTGTCTATTCTGCAGTTGTTTGGCTTGTGAGCCCTAAAAAAAACGTTGCAGAAATGTCTCCTGTTCTGTGTTTTATCTCACATACCCCTTGAGATTTATCTCACAGCCTTTTTAAGGTGGGTCCAGACCCTCAAATTGGACCCCACCCCACTGTTCCCACAAAAAAAAAAACCTCCTTTACTTCAGAAGTAAACAGACAAACTATTACAGTAAACACAGAAGCTGGGATCGTCTCTCATGCCACTAGATTCCTGCGTGTTAATCATTGACAAGGATTCATTATAAAGACAGAGCTCTCTCTCTCCTCCGTGTGTCAGGGGGAATGTGTTTATTGAGCTCGCTGAACTTGTCTCTGCTAGTCCGTCCAACATTTGCAGATGTACTCTTTTTTTCAGTGCATGCAGCGGAAGGCAATCAATGTCCAGGTCTGTCATTTGACATTGTGTTGAAATGATTCAGAGATGCACAGGGAGACATTTTCTTTCAGTCCCACCTCCCCTTCACCTCCCCTCTCTCTGTTTGCTCACACGCTCTCCTCTTTAAATTTGACATCTGTTTTTCTGTAAACACCAGTGTAAACTGGCTGCGCCGAGGAAAGAAGGGATTTTGTAATGATCCGAGTTCGAGCGAGGGGGAATTGTTTCTGCACACCCCAAAAAAAAAAAAAAAAAAAACAACAAATCAAATCAAATGAATCTAATTACAAGGCATTCCCTCGCACGCCCAGTTTGCTTTGTGGAAATACTACTACGACGAGTGAACAACAAACTGCCTAATTCTGTAGTTTCCTGTTTCTTTTTAATTAGCAGCAAAGCATGCAGGGCTCATTCTTGAGTGTAACTCTACGAGCAGTGAAGTAACAACGCCCCTCCCTCCTGTCTGCACTGCTGTTGTGGTTGTTTTCTGCTTGCGTGTGAGAGAGCGGAGTCATGTGAGAATGAGCTCCATGTTCCTGCCGCCAGGAGAATGTGTTTATGGGGGGGGACTTGTGTTTGTCTGTCTCGCCTTGCAGTTGTCACTGCACACAGTGGGGGTGGGTGTGGCGTCCTCGATGACAGAAAACAAATACAGCTCAACCCAGACGAGTGACATTTCATATCAGCGGGATGAAAGGCTCTCTCGTGTCTCCCCCTCCTGCGCCTTTCCTGTGTGTCTTTTGGTCTCGCTGACGTGGGCAGCGGCGAAAAACCACTCTGCCAAGTTTCACATGAGCGGCTTCAGCGCTGCTTTATTTTTCTGCCCTCTGATGGCACACCAGATCTCTGTTAAATGTAAACATGTTCAGGGCAGGGCGGGAGGATGACAGGGAGACTGATGAAGGGCTGCTGAAAGGCCCAGTGTGTATATGTGTGTGTATATGTGTGTGTGTTTGTCGGCCGGCCCCTGGGTAGGGTCCCTCACCACCTTAAGAATCCCTCCATCCGCCTCGTACTCCCCGGGAACCTGCCAGCCAGATGTGGAGCCACTTCACTGGCAACCCCAAATTCCACCACCTCCACATGGTGATCCACACTCACGCGACGCAGCCCCCCACTTTCACTTCACATAACAGTGCCGGGCTGCAAACAAGGCACCAGATGCATGACGTTTTTGACACAAAAGTCAAGAAAAAACTGATACTGAAACTACAAAATAAGATAATTAACTTATAAAAGTTACTAAATGATTGTCAGCCAACAATATGAGCATAATTCCAGTCTTATTTTGTAGTTTTTGGGATTGTTTCAATCGGTAATGGTCAGATTGTACTTTAAATATCGAGTTTTCTGATCTTTAGTACACTAATATCACTGGAAGGAAGTCTGATGGGGTAAGAAACACGAGCAGCCAGACGTTCATACAGAACAACAGCAAATGTCTTAATTATTACCCAAACTGACTTCCTGGTTTAAATTTGGAAGTAAAACTTTAAAGTGAGCACACCCGAAATGTCGCTAATAGTCGTTGTTCGCAGAGGAAGTCGTGCTGTCGTGTTTCCAGATCTCGGCAATTAACCTGATAAGTGCAATGTTATTATTACTGATAAGAAATATGACCAAAAAAAACCTATAAAAATAAGTTGTAATGAGGTGGAATTTGAGTGATTAGACGTTACTGTGCAGACCAGGCAGTGACTCCTTCATGCCGGTGTCTTGTGGGTCCAAGTCAAAACAACACCAGAGGCCTGGTTTAGCATTTTCTTTTCTTTAAACCCGACGGGGGAACAAACTGAGTCAGCTCTGGCAGCGAGAGGAAACATTGCCATGGTGTTTCTGATGACCTTTGACCTTAGTTTAGCGGCTTTGGCTCCTCGCCAGACAAGCCACTCGGTCCTGCGCGTACGGGTTGAGGAATGCGCTGGGCTGCAGCGAGCTCATTAAACAGTGCAGTGAGTGAGGGGTGAAGGCCCGTTGTTTGCACTGGCTCGCCTTCTCAGACCCCGCAGCTCTTTGTGTGTGTGTGTATCGATAGATGTGCAATCCCAGAAGCCTGTACTGTCACCGGGACGATGTTTGGTCAAAGTGTGAGTGAGCACATCTGTGGAAAAAAACTGAGTAACCTTGAAGCGTAAGTCAGCAGTTTAAATAGCTCGTTTCAGCAGCGTGCAACTTTCTGAGCAAAGGTTCCCCTTTTTTTTTCACTTTCCTCTCGTCTGCATTTGCTTTGTTTTGGCACTGATGGAGAAGGGAAGAAGAGGTGGGGGAGGGAGGCCGGAGATCAGACACAAATCATCCCGTGGTACTCTGCACGTGAGAGCGGTCAGGTGGTCATTTCCCCGCAGACATGACTTCAGAGAGAAACAAATCGCACATTTACTATTAAATCCTGAGCTGTGGAGATATTACAGGCTGCTTCTGTTTTTATTTGCAGCTCGAATGCTGACGCTGTTAAAGCATAATAATGCACATTTTTAATATTTTTGGGAAGTTTATTTTGAAAACAAAACACTGAAATTTGAGTCTTGCGTCCATGTACATTGAAACACACAAACCAGGCATCTGACTCAACTACAAAACCTTATGTGACCCCCGCAGTGTGACACTGTTCACGGCTGGAAATATCAAAACAGTCAAAAATTGGAAAAATTCGATGTGATTCAAAACCACGTGGTCCAAACTGTCTCCTCACAGCGTTCACGTTCATTGTGGTGTCACACTCTGCACGGCTGTTTGAGGCAATCCGATAAACATTGCGTGACCGGGGCTCGACTTAGGAATAACAAACGTAAGTGAGCGAGGGGAGGGGTCCCGTGCACTCTTGAAGAAAAATAACGAGTGTGTGTCACAGTGGGTGGAGGGGGGGAAACATGTGCTGCTGTCAGGTTTAACCAGGTCCTGTCTCATTGATATGCATCACAAACATGAAGCTTTTTCTGGAGAGTAATGTGCCACCGAAGACGTGCGTGGGTTTCGTTAATCCTTCCAGTTTTGCTGAGTGTTTCACATTCGAAACATGTGACACGAGTACAAAAACAACAGTCACACAACAGTCTGACTGTTTGTCCTAATATAGGCGCAGTGACTTCCTCGAGTCCTGTTGTTTACGTCAAGTTGCCAGGCAACCAGGGTGACTCCAGGAGACCCCCCCCCCACTTGGTTCCAGTATTTGTGCTCAGCTAAGCTAACCTAACATTTCTGCTAATTTCCTCAGCGTTCCCATGATACGTTACATCCATAATATCCTTCAAAGTTCTTGAAGGATTCTCCTTTTGTGCGACTCCAGAAAACACAAGTATTTGCCCAAGTTTTGCCTCACGGTTGTTGAGTGGCAAGTTGTCTGCTTTTGATTTGGGGTGTAATGAAAAGAAGTGGTATTTCTGCAGGCTTGAATACCAAACAGTGCAGACATTCATTTTTATTTTTATGTGGCGAAACCCGATGGTGAAAGTGCATCTGTGCACATTTCTATCCCCTTGCATGCCAGGTAAAATATGTGGCGAGCACACAGGTGGGGCCTGTGATGAATAAAAACGCCAGAGTTTTCTTTTTTTGGGGGGGGGGGGGGGGCAGCTGCATAGTCAGGCGGAGTATTCGGGGGAACGCCTTGTTTTTGTTTTTCATTACAAGAGAGGGAGAGAGAGAGAGAGCGAGAGGAGGGGGGTGCAGGGTGCAAGATGGTGGCCCATTGGCTCAAGTTACCCTTTGGATGATGTGTATGGAGCGCTGCCTAGTGCAGCTGAGCACACTGCACTCAAAGAAGCCTTTTTTCAACCCAAGAGAAAGTCATCCACTAGCTCGGACCTCGCTCCCTTTCCAAAAAAACACTCCCCCCCCCCTCCCCGCCTGTCTCTCTCACTCTGCTGCTGCTGCTGCAGACCCCCAGCTCCTTCCTGCCCTGCTTCCCCCTGGCCAGAGTCCAAGTGCTTCATGTGGCTCGACTGGGGCAGGTTGGAGGTGGGGCCCCCTCCACCACCACCCCTGTCTTCAGAAGACACTTGTTTTCCAGTGGGATGAGGGTGTGTTGGTGTTGGCAGGGTGGAGCAGAGGGGTGGAGGGGGTTCAGGCCCCTGGGAGAGGAGGAAAATAAAAGAACGAGAGCACTTTCACACGCCCTTTTTTTTTTTTTGGGGGGGGGGTAACGCCTGTACGCACCTGTAGAGAGGTAGAGATGGTTTAAAGGGCACTTTTGTTCATCCTTTTTTGCATTTTTATAGATCTACGATCATATCCCAGGAAATTAAAGATGCAAATATAAGTTTGAGATTATTATGTTTGGTCACTGAGACTCTCTTGTTGCCCACAGGCTGTCACTGGCTGACCTCTAAACGAAACAGATGGGGCTAGTGAGAGGGTCTTACTTTATGTGAAAAACACAGGCGACGCCCTTCCTGAAAAAGAAACAGGGAAAAGACTGTATGTGTGTGTGTGTGTGTGTGTGTGTAAAGAGTGTGTTCTTGTGTTCTCCCGTGTGCTCGGCTCCGTGGCCAGCACCACAGACCTTCGTTTCTCTGATTAGGTTTATTGTGGTCGCAGCGACGGCCGGCGGAGACCTTGCATTGTCGGAGTTTGTTTACCGTTCAGACAGAGTTAGCCAAAGAAACGGGAGGAAAAAGGGGGAAGGCTAGCTCAGAACAAAGAAACGGTTCATGGACAAGCTTGACTAATGGACGATTGAAAGGCCTTTATGAACAAATTTGAATGGACCAAAGACAGACAGGGGAGGTAATCTGCTCATAAAAAAAATGTTGTGAATAAAAGCGGCCCGTTGAAATAATGTACAAAACCTTCCCAAAAGTCAGTGAGTGTCCGCTCTGAGATTAACTCTGCCTTCTTGTCACTGTCACTGAATTAAACGTCCAAAAGCTGCATCCATTGAGCTGTTTACTCACAGATCCGAGGTTGTTGGCCTTGAAGTCTTTGGCAGGGACGCAGGGTTTGTGTCTTGAGTGACCTGAACAGATGAGAAACTTCTCATGGACGTCATTTTGATGATTTTTGCACCCGGTCTCTGCGGGTTTAAGGACCGTCACTGCTGCACTGCACATCTGTAGGTCATAGTGAGCAGTCGTGCACATACTGTATGTCTTTTGTGAATGTGAAACTTTGTGAGACAAATTTTGTCACACAGACAGACAAAAACAGGAAATTGTCTACGCTAAGGCCCTCATTGGCTCTCTGAATGTGTGTCACATGTGGGTGGACAGTGAAAACAGCTCATGTTGATGAGGAAACATGTCAGTGTTGAGGTTCTTACAGGTACATGAAGTCTGGCTGTGTCTGCTGGACTGGAAGATGGTTAGATGTCATCGGTTGAGAGCAGCTTTGATGCAGATTATTTATTACTTGATATGATAAAGCTTTGAACACATTTAACCGGCGAGACTCTGCACCGCCACATGCAGCGCCTCACTGTCAAATCCCAAAGTCACAAGCGAAACACAACCTGCAGGCCGTCAGCCCTGATCGTGTCGCATTCGGTCGCCGCTCTCGCAGCTGTAATCCAGCTAAAGAAAAGACAGCATAGGAGGAACTGTATTTGTTTCTGCACTTCTGAGACGTGCGGGTGAGCTCCCGTCAGTCTGTTTGTGTAGGTGCCTCCTTCTCACTCTTCTGCTGGTGGATGTCTGCTGACTCACCCCTGTGTGCTTGTGTGTTTGCAGACGTGCGAAACTACGGCTGTACTTGGAGCAGTTGAAGAAGCTGGTGCCTTTAGGTCCAGACAGCACGAGACACACCACACTGAGCTTGCTGAAAAGGGCCAAGATGCACATCAAGGTACTAAAAAAAAACAAAAAAAACCCACAGGCTTTGAACAAATCAGGCATGTCTGATTGTTTCTTTTTGGATCTCTTTGATAAGTTAGCTTTTTCAGAGCTGTAATTTTTAAGTTGTTTGACACATGAGTGAAAAATGGGAAACATTTGCTGGCTCCACCTCGTCAAATTATCTTTATGTCTTTGGTTTCTGGACCAGCAATTTGAAGATGTTACTTAAGGCTCTAGTCATTTTTTTTTTTTTCTCTCTGAGACATTTTAGACCAAACAAACAATCAAAAAAAGAATCAAAAAAGACTTGGAAAATTATTGTTTAAGTCCAGTTTGTCTTCTTCAGTTTCATGAGCACAAAACGTCACGCTCTACTTCTCCTGTTTCTTTTAGCTGTTTGGTTTTCTCTCTTGACGTCTTTAAGTGTTACATTGTTTTCTAATCTTTCAATCAGAGCGGTTCAGGGCCTGCCAGAAAAAATTGCTCCCAGGGACTGAAAAAAAAAAAAAAAAAAAAAAAACGCTAACAAATGAGTCAACAACGTGGAATATACAGGACATTTCTGTGGCTGATCTTTTAGATATGTGAAACGACATAATTGGATGTTAGGTTTGTTTAACTCCTCCTTCCATGGTTCATTAACTGTTGAAGCTCGCTCACACAGACATGTGAGAGACGAGTACTTCAAAAAAAAAAAAGTACCCAGCAGGACCAGTGACAGGGAAGAGCTTAAATAAATGTTAGACATTGTTTGCATTAGATTATTTGATTCTCAAAGTTTCCGTGTAGAGGATGAACTCTAAATGTAAGTACAGTTTAGGACGCGCTGTACTGATCTTGCTGTTTACAAGCAGCAACAGTGTGGTTGGTGGAAAATCCAGACGTAGCGAGTTTTAACCCTTCATTTCCTGTTTATCATGCATGTCCCCTCTGCTCAGACAGATTCCGCTAATTCTCGTCAGTGTGTTGTGTCTTCTCGTATCACACGAGGGCCGCGTGTGCCAAAAGACGTCGCTTTGATTCACCACCGAAAACTTTCATATGCAAAAAGGAGCTAAATCTAAATCTCAAGTTGAGTCAAGCCCTAACAAGACTTTGTGTTTATTTTTACTTTCTAACCTACAAACCTCGCACAACCTGGCCACTTCCTTATTACATGTCGAAATTTCTTGTTGCTAAAGACTCTCTTTTGTATCTTTGGCAGAGGTCTGAGATTGGCACGAGATGACAGAAAACAAAACGGGTTTCACAAGCCGTCACATTTACATGTGATAACATCAGGAACAGCATCTGTATGATGTGGAAGGAGTCCAAATTCTAGCAGAGATGCACCGTAGCCAACATCAAAGATAAATATAAAAATAATATGGTAATCACAAGTGGAAGAAACTTCATCTAAACGCCTAAAAAGTCATTTTTTTAACCTTGATTGTGCGTGAAACATGTTTTACTTTCCTTTTTTTAAGTTTCGAACATGCATAGTGTGTCAAATGCTGGAAATGTTCGTTTAAATGTGGTATTATTACCCCATAGTGGAAAGGTTTTGGTTTTTTGAAGTAGAACAGACTAAAAAGAAATTTCCCACAGTGATTTTTTGGGGAGAACTTTCCGTTATTTCAGTGGTACTACATTAAAAATAGTATATCCAGCGAACATCATCGTTTTTTTTTGCATCTGTGTGTCCTCTGCAGAAGCTGGAGGAGCAGGACAGGAAGGCTTTAAACGTGAAGGAGCAGCTGCAGAGAGAGCACCGCTACCTCAAACGCCGCCTTGAGCAGCTTTCTGTGTCCGGATCCGTTGAACGCATCCGCACTGACAGCATGGGCTCCACCATCTCCACCGACTCAGAGCAAGGTATCCCAGCATTACATAACTTTCTGTTTTTTTTTTTTTATGTAATCATGACATGTAAATCAGATGTAGATCATCTCCACATTCGATGCAAATCAATAACAAAGGTATGGCTCAGATGGAGATTGACCTGTATACCCTGGAGCTATATCCCCATGTCGGAGGTGTTTGCATTCTTCTCGCTGTCCACTGATAAACTCAGGGCCACTGTGTACTAAGTGAAAGGCCAAGAGATGATTAGCTCCGGGCCTTGTTTGCAGGCGATGCCCCGCGGTCAAAGGTTAACATCTCAGATTGCACATGGAGGAATGAACCTCTGCTCTTTAGCTACTGATGGTGGGAGATTTCACGTCACGGTTGTCGAAATGACAGCACAGATTTGTCGACCCGAGCCCGAGACTTAAGGTGTTAGTATACTTCATTAGAAGTGTTTGTCGGATAGTCAGAGTTTGATCATTTCGGTAACTTTCAGAAACCGATTATCCGTCTTCTGCAGCGTCTCGCCACGTGAGAAACGTTTGCAGGCTTTAAATTCGCTCTTAAGCTCTATTTCTATTTGCGTCACACTTTGAATGTCTTCTAGGAGACTGTGCAAAAAAATGTGCACCATCATCCACATATATTTAAACGACTTATCGCATCTCACTCCACTCCACGTTTGTCAGGTTTTTCACCCCGCCTTCGAGTGCGGCGGTTCAGAGCAACACTTTCGCCTTTTGATGTGGTCGGACGACGCGTCCGTATGATCTAGTTCTTTTCGAGCATAACACGAGCTTATAGGGTGCGATGTGCAGCTTACTCGTGTCACAGAGTCCCCTGTAATGCTTTGCTTGGACTGTTACAGTATCTTTACTAATCCTGGATGAGGTAAACACACATGCAGTTGTTTATCAATGGATGGGGATTAACTGTGGGAGCACAAAGATCTGCCTGTTTGCCCAGAGTTAATGGCTGCCTAAATCCGGGTTTAATCCACAGGCGCAGCAGGCTCCCTAATAAATATGCCCACAGTTAGGTGGAAATAAACATCCCCCCCCCCCTTGTTCAGTTTTTTTGAGCAGCACCTGAAAATAACCTGCTGTATTTTCTTTTTGCGTGCAGAGGTGGACATCGAGGGCATGGAGTTCACCCCTGTCGAGGCAGACAGCGTGGACAGTATCAGCGATGGCGAGGAGGAGGAGGAGGACCACTACAGCCTCCAGAGCAGCTCCAGCGACACCAGCTACACAGCCACACATTCCCACAGACTGCAGCCGCACCACTGTTAAAGACACCGAGCGGCCATCCATCGCCCAGCCAGCTCCCCCCCCCACTCCTCTTCCTCCCCCTCGGCCTACCTTTCCCCTGACCATTTGCAATCGCCAACGCCGCCCACTACCTACATCAGACCAGTCCAAGACGGCGGTACAACCCCCCTGAATTCGTTCCTCCTTTCCTGGCCCCGGCTCTCCAGGAAGCACATGGGGCTGAAATGCCACTCAAAAGCCTTCCTGACCCCACCTGACCACTGACCCTACCTCACCCTACTGTATCCTGCCTGAACCTGCCCCTCCTGACACGCCCTGCCCTCCCGCTGCCCTCACAACCCCCGACCTTAGTGTTGCCGCAGGCTCAGAGAGAGCAGAGCAGAATTTGTGGTTTTAATGGGGACTTCTGTGGTGTGGTGGACAGCTTTGACTTGTTAATCAGGATTTTGTTAAGCGCGTGTGTGTGTGTGTTTGTGTGTGTGTGTGTGTGTGTGTGTGTGTGTGTGTGTGTGTGCATGAGAGAAAGACCAAGTGAGGGAGGTCAAAAACAAGATATAAGCTTCGTGTCATCTCTGTGAGGCAATAATACACAGACAAGGCTTTGCACTAAGTTTGTGATGTAAAAGGTAAAGCACTTCTGCTTGTTCTGCAACAAACAGTTATTTACATCATACAGTATCTTTCCTTTACACAATCAGATTTACAGGAGTAGCTGTTGCAGACGTTTCTTGTAACGTTTGACAAACGCTTTGACATTTGGGGAAATATATTTATTCGCCTTCGTGGCGAGCGTTAGCTGAGAAGGTTGATATGGCTGACGATGCCAGTTAGCTTAGGGTTACAATAAAAACTGGAAACGGTTGAAACAGCTGGCTGGTTTGGCGCCGTCTGAACCAGGATGTAAAAAGCTCACTAATTAACATGTTATATCTCTTTTGTTTGATCTGAAGTGTAAAATCGATATGTGGAAGTCACCGCTGGGCACATGAGTCCTCGTTAAGCAGTAACTTTATATAGATTTCCATGGATTAAACAAACAAGATATAACTCAATTGGTGACTTGGTAACTTTTGGACGGAGCCAGGCGAGCCGTTTCCCCCCCTTGTTTCCAGGCTTTATGCTAAGCTAAGCTAACCGTCTGCTGCATGTAGCTTCATATTCAGCAAAAAGACACAAGAGTGGTGTCGATCTTCTCATCTAACTTCCCGAAACGCGACATTTTTCTTTTAATTTTCCCACTTTTCAAGGTGCAGCAGTGCTTCTGCAACCTCACCTAAAATAAGACTTCTCCAGTAGCTACCTCTGCACATCGTCACGACCAAAATGTGGCCAAATCTTTGGCCCCCCTGAAGACAAACTGATAAAGTCACAGAGCTGTAGTAGAGAAGAAAGAATGTATATAGATGTACAGTTACTGTCCAAACCCTCGCGTCTCCCTCTAGTTGGGTTGCCCAACCACTACTCCACACTACTGACCACTACACTATACCACCCTATGGTGTGGATGGACTACTATGTCAAATGAATAAATAAAAAAAAAAGAAGAAGGAGTTGCCTCAGAACTAAAAACTCTATTCCTTAAAGAAGATTCAAATCTTGTGTTTCCTCAGTAGCGAATTGATGTAGCAATAAATACGAGAGGCGTGTGCTTCCTCTGAGTGTTTAGATGATTCTTACAGACCATGAGGTGTCACGGGAGACTTTTTTACCCTTTACCTTTTTTACCCTTTAGATGGCAAGTGGGTGTTTTACAGAGAGCGGACCGAGCAGAAAAAGGAGGCAAATCTCCTTTTTTTTTTTTTTTTTTCACTAATAGATCCATCTCTTCGCTCGCGACACCGTTTTACCCAAGAATTCGCGTTTCTCTACAGCTTTGTTACTTTTTCGAGCAGTGTTCACGTGTGAATGGATGTGTTTGTTTTTCACCTGATTAACAAGTCGACGCTGTAAATGTGGAGAAAAAAAAACGTGAAAATTAAAAAAAAAAAAAAGAAGGGCCAGCTCTAATGATTTGTTACGCGTAGAGGCGCTCATTTTAGCTAATTTAACAAACTAATCACATTCAGTTGAGCTTTTAATTTGTAGACTAATCACCTTATTTCCTGTCTCTGCTATCTGTTGCTTATTCCTGGAGCTTTCTGGGCACCGCTGGAGACCCGGCGTAGATGAAATTTCTTCTCTGTAACTTATGCACAATAGTCACTCATTGACGGAGGAGGCGCTTCAGTCGCTCTCTGACCATTTTTAATAATCATTTAGGTAGGCCTCAGTCTCTGGCAGTCTTTAGAGCTTGGCGTCCCAACACTTTAAGAAAATTAGGGCCAGTCCACCATGGCAGGTCTGACCAAAAAAATAAAAAACTACAAAACTACTCAAAAAACTTGCATACAAAAGAAGCTACATGTCACTAAAAGTGATATTAGCCAGTGTAGTCTATATTTCTTGTATTAAATTTTGTATTATATTTTCCTAAATGTTCTCTTGTAATGAAAAGACAAAAAAGAGCGAGTATATCTATCTATCTATAAATATATATATATATGAGAGACAGACAGACATGAGGCCAGGCTTGTTGAAGGGAGAGTGGGGGCAGGGGAGCTGATACACTGGCCCCTCTCCCTTGGGTGACTCTCCTGCTGTCATTCTGTGCCTTGGTGAGCCTTCAACCTCCCTCATCCTTCCTCCTCTTCGTCCTCCCACCTCGATCCCTACTCAGGTCACACTCGCCCCCTTCCTCTCAATCTCATCCTCCCTCTCTCTTCTCGTCCTCCGGCGGGGGCTTAAAGATTTTTTTTTTTTTTTTACCACGCCAAAACACTTCCACGAGCAAAGGGGGGGGGGCCACTTGAAGAGAAAACCTCACTTTGAATAAATCAAAAAAAAAAAAAAAGCCCCTTTGGTCTCTACTGAGAAACCGCCGCTGTTGCTGTCGTTGTTGTCGTTGTTACACCCTGTCCAGGCACTCCCCACCCTCTTGACGCCTGTTCGTCTGCCAGTGCCGCCGTCGCCGCCTCTGTCACAGAACGATTGAGAAAAAAAACAAACAAACCCACACACTGGTAAACTCCCATGGCAGCTTCCAGTCACCCCGATATATGATCACCAACGGAGGGTTCAAAACTTCTGGGCTTGAAGCATGTTTTTTTTTTTTTTTTTTTTTGTCATTTTATTGTATGTTGACTATGTGTTTGTTCAATGGGAGTCACTGGGAGAGGAGCGATAAAAAAAAAAGAATAATCCAATCAATGGCAGCTTAAGGTGTTATCCTCCGCTCTCCCGGTGGTCCGTCCCAGAAAAATAGTGTTACCCGTTGATCAGGGGACCTCTTTGAGACACAGCAATATTACCATCTTGTGCTTTCTGAGGGAGGGTGGGCGGGCAGGGTTTTTAAAAGACAAGCAAGTGGTTTTGCTTTTGACTCTGTGGTGCATTTTTTTTTTTTTTTTTTTTTTTTTGGTGACCAACTCTATATTTTGTTTTGATGAGTTTTACCTCCTATCTGCACTCTCTCCATACACTGCAGGAGGGCAAAACAAAAATTAACTAGAGATTGAAAGAAAAGCTGTTTTTTGTTATTTTCGTCATTGAGAGTTTACAATTCATGTCAAAGGATTTGTACATGATTGTTTGTAGCAAAAAAACAACAACAAAAATGTCCTTTTTTTCCAAGTTTTGTTGGTCAAATGAACAACTCAGTAAACCATGTTAATGGCATAAAGTTATTCTCTTGCACAGAACCTCCCAGTTAGTAGAGACGTGACAGAGTGAATGAGGGCATGAGTTTTGAGGGCCAGATATGAGATTATTAATTTTCAGTGGCGTCATTGAAAAATGTACATAGCACACACGCTCAGTCAGAGCGAGCAAGTTTGTGAGCAGTGGACGTGGACGTGGTAACATTTTGTTTGAACGCTGGATGGATAGTGTTTATGGAAATTCTTTTAATGATGTGCCTTGGAAAAATTATTATTTTCAAACGATTGTACCGATTCATTGAGAGTCGCTCTTATTTTTTTTTTAATAACCCACATTTGGGAGGCGACGGAAGATGTTACCGCCTCCTTCTTCACTGCTAAGGTTAACATTTATGTCAAGGGGGCTCTTCGTTGAACTCCCGTTCAGATCAAAGCATAATTTAAGAGTCATCAGAGAGATGGAGGGAGGGTGGAGGTTAGGGAGGGCTCGGTTTTTATAAATTGTCGACTTCAGAGCGAGTACAGACGTGGTTTGATATTTGCTTTTATGTCGCTGTTGCACAGAGATTTACTTCAAGTGTGTTGGGTTTTCTAAGAGCATAAAAGCACAGCGTGGTGAGACAGAGAGAGAGGAGAAGGGTGGGTGGTGGGTGGATGGAAATCGGGGGGTGAAGCACAGGCCGAGGATCGTGGGTCAAGGGCCGAGAAGTCTGTGCACGCGGAGGTGAAATCAGAAAAACAGAAGACACCATCCGATGTCTCAGCCTGCTGAGTGACAGTGCTCATAAAATCGACACGAGGACTTCCATGAAATATTATTCCTGCCAAGTAAATAGTCACTTTTTAAACCTTCCATGATGAATGATTAGTTCCTTTATGTAATTCCAGATAGCTTTAACTATTTTAGGTCAGCTTTTCCGCTTTCCCCAGCCTTTTATGTCTTTTCTCCTTTAGTTTGCATCTTTATGTGTCGACGCTCTTACAGTCGTAGCGTTCTCAAAGATGGCGGGGAGGGAGGAGGTCACACCAGCATTATGGTTCATCTTTTTGTACTCGCTTTAGAGGAAGGCGAGCAGGCTGGGATTTATTTGAAAAAATGAAATAAATAAAAAAAGGAGGATGGGGGAGACTTTGTTGTTGCTGACATGCTGTGCAGAGTAGGGAGAGTTCTGTGCCAGAGACCTGTGAATATGTTCCTTTTTAGCGGACGTGTAATATGCATTCAGAAGATGTTATATAAGTTCCTTTTTTTTTTGTGTGTGTGAGTGTGTGTACACAAGTACCTGGTGCTGGCTACGTTTGAGCAAACACTTGAAGGTATTGTGTATTCTCTCATTGTAATATAATTAAAAATGTTTTATACATAAAGTTGCCGCAGCCCTCGTTATTGCCTGTTAAATTATTTATGATATGTATGGATTTACACGCTGCTTATCGTGGTGGTGGTGGTGGGGGGGAGACACGGGGCGCTGTGACAACCTTTCAACTGAACAAAGCAGCGGGAATTTGCAGATGAAGATGTTGACATGTTATGGGGCTTCCTGTTTGGTTTGTGCAGCTGTGAAACTGATCTGCAGTCTGGAATATTAATGTTGGTTTTTTTTTTAAAGGTTAGAGTTCATCTACTGTCACTGTTCCTGTCACAGCAGAGAAATACAAACAAAGAGCCAAAATTAAATCAGGAATTTTATTATTTATCATAATTAAAACTTGATAAAACTCAATCTGACACTGAGAAAACATAAGACAGCAAACATCGAACTTGTTCAACTCTTTACTTAAAAGTCTGACAAACATCTCAGAACTACCTGTTTAAAATAAATCTAAACAATCCTCCATAGTACAAACGCTTAAACGCTAAATAATTCTTCAAAATACATGATATTTTTATACATTATAATTCAAGTCTAGCAGCAGAAAAATCCAAACAAATCCACCTAAACATGGAATGCAATCAATGAAACGTTTACAACGATATCAAACAGGCAGACTGAAACGATCTAAGATATTTCCACTAACGCACCTCAGTGACAGTCATACTGTTAAAAGGCCGATCACATTGCAGCGCAGAGATGTGAAAGCTGTACTCAAATCTGACTGTTTTGATATAAGTCACTTTGGTATCTTCGGTACACGCCGCACTGGTAGTGACTAACCATCATGCAATAAGATTTACTGTTTAAATATCGCCTATATCCTTCCTTTGCTTTAATGAAATGAAGCCTACACAGTCACAGTATTATGATTTGGTCTAATATGAACTTCAGGCTGGACCAACACCTGAAGTATAAAAATCATAAATGATGTTCTGATGAATGAAAGTGATAGAACCATACTTAATATTATTCAGCATGAAAATAATCTCACTTATATTAAAATAGATACATTAAATATACGTCAAAGACACAGAATGGTGCGTTCACACCTGACGGACGTAGTTACAGCGTTAAAGTGTGCTGCTGGTCACAATCTGAAACTTTCCACAAAGGCAATATGTTTCATACATAGAGTCTGGGACCTGAGATTTAATGAAAGCAAAGAGAGAGAAGACAGAAAAAGACATAAATCTACCATAGAGAGTATAAACAACGATCAGCGAGAGCCGGGGGAAACTCCGAGATGATCTAAAAGGCATTGTGTTGCGTTCATATCACCTGTGCGGCTCTTCACACTCTGTGCCGTTAGACGTATTGCTGTGGTTTCTGTGGGGTGGCAGCAGCTGAAGCCAGGCTCTTTGCTGCCTCCTTGGCCTTCTCTGAAGCATCCTTCACTGTGTCCCTGAGCAGCCGCTGGGGCGTCTCTCCTGCGAGACCAGAGAGAGAGAGAGACAGAGAGAGAGACGGGAGAGGACAGAATGAGGACCGGCTTCGTCGAGCACAACATGACAGGACATTTATGGACAAAGGCCAAGCGCTCATGGGACAGTGTGTGAGACGAAGCAGATTACTGCTGGACAAAAGCGACGAACAAAGACGTTTGATGCTTTCTCACAGTTTAAAACAGACTTTGACGTCGAACGCTGACAGTCTGACAGTACACAAACAAGCTGGAACTCATTTTTGTGTTTTGGAGGTCAGCTGATCTGATTATCACTGTGATTGTACGGGTATTCTAACCTCTTTTGCCACGGTAGACTGATCTGAACTGATCTCCACCGATGTGAAATCAGAATTAAATGGTATGATTACCATCATGACTTTTAGATTCAGATACGAGACCAACGTGTCGGGTTACCATCACATTTATGTAAAGAGGTTCGAGTTTTAAAGAGGCTTTATAGAATGGCATGCAAGATGGAAAGATGGAAAGAGGATTCAGTGCCATGGGCTACAGAGTCTATTTGAGTCTGACCTCGCTGACCTCAAACTTTAAGTTTCTCACGTGAGAACAACAGCCACCGTCACAATACGACAGAGCCGTTTTCCCTAAACCGCGAGAGAGACGAGCTACGTGCTGAGTGTCTTTCCTGGGAGAGAGTGGCTGCATGGTGGCAGAGGTGACAATGACTGGAGGGAGTGGATCGGGGGAAATTACAGGGCCCCCCCAAACAATGCAAACCAAAAGAGAGTGTAATTTGTCCTTAATTACAAGCAACATAAAGAATATTTCAAAGTATGCCTCGCTGTCAGTATCTATATTTTGGTCACCGTACACGTCAGCTCTTACTAAAGTTAAATTGGCTGAGAGGTACTTGTAACTGTCAAACTGGTTTTATCTGGTTGTCCTCACTACAGTTGAGTTGATTTCTCGTGTATGTTTGCCTCGCTGACTGTGTCTCACACTTGTCTGGTGAAGCGGCACCACAGACTCCTGCTGAAAGTGAAAGTTGAAAGTCGAAAGTTAAAGAAATGTTCAAATCATTCCTCTGGGTACTTTCACAATATCAGAAAAACCTCAACATTCCCGTACTCTATGTCTGTTACAACTGTTGTTAAGAGACGTTGTTGAGCAGGTTTCAGGTGTTTATGTTCCTCTGAAGGAAATCAGGTGATTTCTACGAAACCGTTGATTTTCAGACAAAGAAAAAAAAAAACTACATTTGATTTTATGTGTTGCCATAAAGAGGTTTTTAAATCAAGTCTATATAAATTGTGAAGGCCTGATTATAACTTAAATGTATGATGTTGGCATTTAAAAACACACAGATTGTACAGGTACATTTCTTTCGCAAAAGTAGGAACTAAAGTAGTTTTTAAATTTCTCTCCTTAGCACACGATAACGAAACGAACGAAACATAATACTTAAGGGGAGCTGGATTTATTTAGCAATGTCATGCTCCCAAAAAGTTACTGAAAGTGTATTCAGCATAAAAAGTTAGTATTCATTTGGCTATAGATTTACAGGCTATAAAACATCAGCTTCTGGGAAATCGAACATAAATACGGTGAGTACAGTCAGAAATTTTAAATAATCAAAATAAATGTAAGAGCTGACATTTGTTCAACTTGACTTATTTTTGTCTCTTTATAGTTTTAACACTTTTCCTTAAAACATGTTTTGTTATTTGAACGTGTTTACCTGATGGGATTAACACGATACTTTTTAGCATGTGAGTTTGAATATTTCAGTAACTATTGGCAGCTATTCATCGACACGACAACGTGAGAACTGTTGGCCCCAAAAGTTGGTGATATAACATCATGAGAACCGGCTTCTCTGAAAACTTCAGGGAACTTATTTCATAGTTTTGCATCAGCTTTCACTTTGGGCGTTTCTTACAGCCGATGGTAGCATTAATGCTAATTAACTGACAATTTATTCACAGCGACAGATCAGAGGAAGGCTGTTAAAAATACTGTATGTGGACCCTGAAGATGAGTATCGTGTCTGACTGCTAATCTGATCTATGAAAGCTTCAGGTCAACATGCAGACACGTGAATCTGCTCTCTGACCCTCCCTGTGTCTTCACCATTCTGTCCAATCAGAGAGGATTGTTTTTAATTGCATAGTTTAAAATATAGTGTGGAGGTCCTCTCTGTTCTACATCACGTTGTTGACTACACTGCCATACGATGGCAAAACGCAGTAACTGACACCGTCTTCAGTCAAAAATTTGCATCTCCATTTCATCTGTTCAATATTTGTTCAGCGTAAACGTGGTGTGACTTTCCTCCAACAAACAGAAAACATGTTTTGTTTTTCTGATACTTGTTTGTCCTGGATTTTTTTTATTTATTCTGAGGTTTATGTAGCATAAAAATCTTATATTTATTACAGAAGAAGGGACACATTCTTATTTAAATGTTTTTCAAATGCAATTCACTTAGATTGTAACTGAAAACATCAAAGTTTAGAAACTGTTCACCCCTTTTCGGCACCACCGGAGACGATGACATGTGCTTAACTCCAACCAACCAAACCGCACGCTGTCCTTCGCCTCTCTTTTGGCTTTTCGGTGCACAATGCTACTAAGATGGAGGGATAAATGCCCGCCCCACCCACGCTCAGTGGTTTAGGGACATTATGTCCTGTCCTGACCTTGAAAAGATCCACCGCTCAGTTTGTAACTCAAACATCAATCAGAAAATCTTCAGTGGAATTGAAGAATCTGTTCCTCTCTCCTCAGTTTTCTAAATTCACCTTCTTTTATCTATTTAATTTTATTTAACATGACTTCCAACAATTTCCTACAGTACTCCAGGAACAACATTCCTTAGTAGATGCTTGTAGATGTGGCTCAGTGGGAAGGGAGGAATGTTTGAGATAAGATTGCATGAAGATGCCCGTTTTTCATAGATACCTGCTCTGTGAAATTGTTTTATATGTTTCACACTCTGCAAAAATGTACATTATATGAACATTTGTGTTTATGTGATTAATTGTGATTTGAACACCACAATATCGATCAATATTTTCTTTGCTGGCGTTGATAATATTAATACCTGATGATCTGTTTGTTGGCTGGATATTAGACATAATTGATGACACGAAGATACTCATTTTGGAAAAAAGAAACACTGCTCTAACTCATTTTTGTCCGGTAGAGTCAATAACATGGTTCAATTTTTATCTCAAACAAAAATAACTTCAGGGTAAACTAAACTACACAGCGTCTACTTCTATTCCAACACAAGATTAACTGTTTCTGCTCTTTGACTCTTCAAAACAAACACTGTGTATATCAGCATACACACCACACAAAGGGAGACAGCCACTACCTCTGCTACACAGCCTACTGTGCGAGTGTGTGCGAGGCTCATAAACGGCATCATGTGACAACCCCGGGCAAGGCCTGGGATGGCAGATGGATGCCCCGCTGCTAACATACTCACCACAACGCTCAGCCTGATGCCAATCCCTGCAGTGCCATCAACAAAGGGGCAGTGGGGCAGAATCACAACAGTACGCTGCATCAGCACACAAACACAAACCTCACTCATCAGGACCGACTGCCACAACAAGGCACTGTTCATCTAATGGCTTCCTCGTGATTTAAACTCACCATCTCTGATGATCGCATCTGACTTTTCAAACTTTCATGTTGTCTGTTGCAATGATTTTCAAGTTCATGCAAGTTCATAAAAGTCAGCCAGAACAGATTTGTGTCTGACAAATAAATTGTTGTAAAATGCCAAAAAATTCACTTCTTTCAACTTCTCAGATGTGAATATTTTCTAGTTTTCTTGGTCTTCTTTGATATTAAACTAAATATCTTTGTGTTTTTGACCACTGGTCGGACAAAACAAGAAATCTGAAGAAGTCAACTTGACATTTGGGAGATCGTGATCTTGCTATTTTCTGACATTAAATAAATCCATCCTTCCATCCGTTTTCTTCTGCTTAACCGGGGTCGTGTCACGGTGGCAGCAGGTTTAACAGGATGTTCCAGACGTCCCTCATCCCAACAAAACATTCCAGCTCCTCCTGGGGGAACCCGAGGCATTCCCAGGCTAGATGGGCTATGTAGTCCCTCCAGCGGGTTCTGGGTCTGCCCCGGGGTCTCCTCCCAGTTGGACGTGCCCGGAAGAAAAAAAAGCCCTCCAAAGGAAGGCGTCCACCTGGTGGAGGAAGCTCATTTCGGCCGCTTGTATCCACAATCTGATTCTTTCGGTCACTACGCAAAGCTCATGAGCTCGTGAGGGTTGGAACCACGTACGTTCAAACCAATCAGTAATGAAAATAATCATTAGCTGCAGCCCCAGTTGTGATTTGCAGATCCTATTTTCTACATCTGCCACCATTTGCTACTGAAGACTCATAATTTACAGACAGCACTTAAGTTTGGTCATGTTTATGTTTTCAGGTTATTGATGTTTTTGCCCTATTCCTCACTCAGAGGATCAGATTCACATGATCCTCTGATCATATGACCTGCTTTACGGGATTTTGTTTATGCAACGCTGACTACATAATTTGTTTTGGTCTGAGCCTAAATTCAGAAAATTCAAGCTGTTTGTCACTGTAGTTGTCATGGTTTCACATCCCTCTGCAGTCACGTGGTATCCCTAAGAGACGGCCTTTAGGCTTCTTAAATTAACCTGTTTCTAAGTCAAACATGTAAGAGTAAATTTTGAGGCAATGGTGAAAGACTCAAGTGAGAGAACTTTCCTATTGCAGAGTACTACTGCTTCAAAATATTCTGTAACGCTGCACAAGTAAAAAAGGATCTTGGGAGGGTAAAACATTTAAATTTGAATGTCTGGAGTCACTTAGGTTTTCACTTTCACCAGGTTCATGAAAACTCATCATGAAGATGTTTTAAGGATGTTTAGCGTGTATCTAAAGTGTAGAAAATGTATAAATTAAACTACAAGTATGTGAAATAAAACAGTCTAATGCTTGGAAGGGGAGAATCCTTTCTTCTCGTATGAGTTTTCTCATTTCCAGAAATGGCAACAGTTAAAAATAAAACCGTTCTGTTTCCCCTTTCTTCTCTTTCTCTTGCTCTTTTCTCTCCGTGTACGTACCCTGTAAGTTGGACAGCGCGTATTCCAGCCCTTTCATGGCCTTCACCTGGTTGCTCTTGAAGCGGGCCAATCCAAACTCCTGGGAAAAGACACAACAGGAAATGTCTTTACATGGGGGAGACGTCCCACAGTCCCCCTCCCCCCCGTCCTCCCCTCCTCTTCTCTGGGGATATTAAAGCGAGCCTGGCATCTTCCACATCTAATAATAACAATTGTAGGTTGATATATTTTTGGCACCGTCTTCACTTCTCCGCTCATATCTCGTACTTCTTTATTTTGGCATTAGCACACAGACTCCCACGCTTCTGCTGTTTATACTACGATCTATAAATCAAACTGATGCCTTAAAAATAGGATTCTGTATGTCAACCTCTAGAGTAAAAACAAGTGTGTTTACAAAAGCTGAAGCATAATTATATGTCCCTACACTCTAGGACGATTACAAAGAGTGTAAAAGTACCTGAATAGGTCTGGAGAAGCCGTAAACATTCGAGGATATCCACGCTTCCCGTCTCAGCTGGGTGGTGGCTGGCTGCTCCGCTGAGTCTCGGAAAACACAACGCTCTTCAACTGACTAACAAGGGAGAGACAAAAGTGACAGCAGGTTAAGATCAAGTCGAAATTGTAAATTAAAAATCTGCAATTATGTTTACCTATATTTGTATTATAATATGCCAGCATTTGTCTTAAAGCTGCAGGAGACTGCAGCCTTGATTCTTTCAAATAGAAAACGTTTGAGTGTGTCTTTCCTCCCTGGGAGATTATTACATCTCAAACGCTCGCCTCCTTTGAAGATCAGCCTGGTTGAATTAATATTTCCTGCTCCTTTCTGGTGGTTAGCAGCTACACGTGACTGTACTGTGCAGTCACAGCACACTCAGAGTTCAGTCTTTTCCACTCTGCCAACACAGTGTACAGTATCAGGCGAGGACAGACTGCAACTAAAATAAACAAGAACTGTGTGAGTTTGTTGAATTTGTGAATTGATTTCAAATTATAGAAAAGATTCTTGGGGTATGATGTAAGCAATACTGCACTTGTAACGACATCTTTTATTATATATACAGTATTTTTTTTAGGAAAGGGGAGAGACAGTGGATAGTATGAGGCAATGCTGGACTCTCTGCCAGGTGAACTACTAGATTGACCCCCTGTAACGGCATCTAATGTCAGAGTACTCTCTCTTATATCACATCAGGTGAGAGGTTTAACCACAAAAAAATGACAAATAAAAGATTTTAGGCATCGTTTTACTACTTTACCTGCAATAACTGATTTTTTTCGACCACTTGGGGGCAGCAGAAAACAGGTTGTGAGTGCAGGATGTTGGCAGATAGTTGCCAAACAACATAACCAGCAGCTAGAGAGCAACTCTATCATTTTTTTGGGTGTCGTGTCTCTTACCACCTGATGAACGAAAGCCCAATATTTTAGCTCTGTTTTTGGTCTCCTGGCGGAAATATATTGTCATTTGATATGTTGTTATTATAAAAATATTGATTTAAGCCATCTTAAGAAACTCATCTATACTAACATTATTAAAAAAAGGGAAGGGAAACGTTACAGTAACAAACCACCGAGGATCAGACGCCTCACCATGAGAGTGGTGTGGTTGAGGTTCCAGGTGTAGGTGGTCAGGCTCCTGTTGACGGGGTCCACGATGGAGTCCTCGATGATGTACACACAGCGAGACATGCCGGAGGGAAAGAGCCGCTCCGCCCAGCGAGGCAGCCGATTGGTCTTCATCAGGAGGCGTCTGGAGAGGAGCCGGTGGTCCGCAGTCACCTCCCGGTACACAACGTCCTCTGTGAGAACATGGGTGCTGATTGATACAAAAAACACACAGCCATGTCAGATAGATATCACAGTTTGTGTCTTAAATCACTGGTCAGGTGCCGACATATACACTGAATAAGTGTCAACATTCCTCCTGTTCATTCTGGCCATTAAGAGCTCCTTTTATCACCAATGTAAGTGACGGGACACAAAATCTACAGTCCTTGTTTTATGCAAACAAGTAAATATGAGGCCTCAGCAGTCTGAATTAGGCAAATCAAGTGGATTTCTTCTTTAGTTACAGTCGCTGTACGTCCGCTGCAGCTCAGCAAGGAAGCTTTGTCTGTGGAAAGAGTGAAGACTAAATTTAGAAGACGCCCACTTGATTTGACTCACAGAGTATATTTTTTGCACAGAGGTAAAACTGTGGATCTTATTTTCATCTCTTCCACTTACAGCATGTCAGGTAGAGATCTCTTAATAGCCAGTATGAATATTAGGGATGATTACAGCAAGCAAAAACTGTCTTAAAACAACATTCACATGCCCATATGTACATCGACACATGAAAATAGGAACCAACCTTTAACCGTCAGGTTTCAGATCAGTTTGTGATTAATTTCAGTTCTGTTTAAAACAGCGGTCCAAATTTAGCAAGTCGATTTCAAGAAAATCTTTCGTTGTGTTTTCTGGGTCCTGGTGAAAATTTCCCTGCACAACATGCAGCTGTGATGTTTGTGAAATATTACAGGACAAAGAGTTCAAGATTCTGATGTTTTCAGGTCAACTCATGATGCAAACAAAACATATTGTCCACGCAGCTATGAATATTCTAAACTTAGTTTTACTTTGTTGATGTGTTTTCTCGGTTCTCTGTCTTAATCACAACTGAGGGCTTTTTTTAGGATGTAGGTTTAAAAATGCAAAGCGAGGTACACAAAGTTCTCCAAAATCTATAGCAGTATAGTAAGATTCAACAACACACTCCACTCCATCTGTGCTAATGACATGTAATAACAAGATTCCTGCAAGTCTACAAGGTTGAGATAAGCTGAGATTTTGGAAAAGCAAAAGGGTTCAATAATATTTAAATTACAGTGGTGTGATATCAAGACAACAAAGATTAAAACCAAAAGTTCACAATTTAGTCGTTGCCTCTTGTTTTGATCACTCATATCTAGACACAATCGAGGATGTATTATTGTGAGTTCTTGCTCTAATTCCAGTAACTAAACCACTAAAAACTAGAATATCATGAAGCCTGTGTTGACGTTTGACACCCACCGCATTTACACTGAGCGCCTATGACAAAATACTGACCGTGAAAATGTTACAGTACCTGAATGGATTAGGGTACCTCTGCCAAAAAGCAGAGACAACATGGTCCCACGCACTCCTGATGTCCGTACTGTTACAAAAGTACTTGACCATTCTTCTCTCTGTGATGTACAGGATGGCCTGAATCCAGAACCCTGTGGTTCTTTGCACTGACGACACAAAACAATGAAAACGTGGGTGCTGACTCCATCCAAAGTCTGTCGCAGTCCTGCGAAGGTGAAGATGAAAAGCTTTAGCAAATCATACAACAACCATCAGTAAGAAATAAAGAGATGCTTGTAAATTATATCCTGTGTGTACCGCAGTTTAATTTTCACATGGTGTAATAACATGTATGTGTGACCCTTTATTGTCAAACAAACGTTTTTATTTGTTCAATAATCGACAATATAGATTAGTAACCGTCAGAGATTTTCCCACACTGTTAATAGCACAGTAGCTCAGTACCTCTTAATATATCAGGCTACTGTCGACAATGCTTTATGGCAATATTGTTTTTTTTTGCTTCAATGTGTTCACACACCTTCATTTAATCATTTAATTTGCTTGGTTAGCCAGACACAGACAGTTGTGCCCCATTATTTTAGCCATAAACTGATTTTCTAGACTATTTTATTCGTCACCATATTGATCAATATCACAATAAAAAGTATGTACTGTATGTTGATCAGCTGATGCAAAAAGACACACACACCAACCGGCCACTTCATTAGATACACGTGTACAATCCACTGTGATCCAACACAACAACTCTAACATGAATTCAACTTTTACAAAGCTTATAATGTGCCAGAGCGGTATGAATTGAACTATTATGTATATTATTGAGGTTGTAGTAGTGTTAAACTGGACTGCATTATATTAAGAGGTATTTCTAATATTTTGGCCAATACACCAAAACACCTTTCAATATAATACACTCCGGTACAACAACAACAGCACTCACTAAGACCTCAATAATAAACATTAAGCAGAATTATGAACTCTCTGACAGCATCAACAAAAACTGAAACATTACAAGCTTCATAAAAGCACAATTTATGGCAGAAACGTTGCATTGGATCACATTTAATTGTACAAGTTTACTCAAATTAACATTACAACAGCTAGGCCAGCATTCTGTCAATTACCATGCAGTCTTGTACTAGCCATATCACATCCCTGCACTTGATTACAATGGCATACACATGTGTACAAGAGTCCCTGTATGTTTAATTTAATTAAATTAAAGTGGATCTGGTATGTTATGAGTTAAATGTCCTCAGCACCACGTGTTTTTATTCCTCACAAGATATCATGAAGTCCATCAGCTGTGAGATAACTGACACTCGTTATCACTGTTACTTACTGTACTCATGTCACCTTGACTTATGGCTTTACATCGAGCTTTAAGTGACTGTTAGGGCTCGTTAGCTAGCTGATTAGCTTCTTAAAGGTATTAAATTACTCCATGAATTCAGCAGTTTGACATTTAACAGTACTGGTAACATACTTTACAGCTCAATAATGGCTGTGTAGAGGATTTGACAGCTAGCTAAAGTTGCCATAATAATAATAACTCCACCTCTGTTCGTGAAGTTTAGCTAGCTTTAACGCTAATTTAAGTCTTAGAGAGAAGTCTTACCTGAAGTCACTGCTGCTGAGATGCTAAGCTAACACATATCAGCCGCTTCTTGTGCCTCTAGCTTACAAATTAAACTAACGTTAACTAATTACGTCCATTATCCAGCGTGTGACCGACAGAGTGATAGATCACACTGCAGAACAATAACACGACGCAGAGCTCGGCTTCTTCTTCTGCTCCGTGATGTCGGGCTACAAACCAGTGAGAAAAGGGCGCATGCGCCACCTACAGTACCGGGAGTGCAACAGCATGGCTTCATGAAGAGTCTATGACAGGGGTGTCCAAACTTCTTTTAAAGAGGGCCAGATTTGACAGTGTGAAGATGCCCGTGGGCCAAAGATACAGAGCAAATGTTCTGTAACAATTTTGTCACAATTATCTTTTCTTTTTTTTCTTTTTTTTTTAATAGCAATGTCACCAAATCTTTGCACTACTTCCTGGACTCTCTGTCATTGTCATTTCCTGACTACCTCTGCTACATGCTGTGACTTTCATTCATCGTTTACAGCCTAATTTAATTGTACACAGTCCTTTATCCCCATTTGTAGTTCTTTCTCATATATATTTTTTTCTATTTGTATTCTATTTGTCTATTTTGTATAGATGTTTAGCACGGGTTAACTTCTTAACACAGTTATATATTTATCTTCATATGCAAATGTTTAATTCCCCTGCACATTTTTAATTCCTCTGTACATATTTAAATCCTATGCAAATGTTTAATTTCTCTGCAAATGTTTAATTTTGCTACAAATGTTTAATTTCTCTGTACATTAAATTTAGATCTATCTCAGGTTAATTTTAACATATGGATACTGTGTTATAGGTTAATTCTAATGTATGTTCAGTGTATGTTTGCATGCTGCTACTGGATGCTTGAATTTCCTTCGGGAAATCTATCTATCTAAATCTAAGCCAATCAGGTGTGAACAAATCAAAAAACAAGTTCTTCCTTTCTTTCACATCTGGAGTCAGATAACACAGAATAAATTGTATGGAATACGTTAAACTTGCATGAATTTGATACAAATCTGAACCTCATGTTCATTCTAAACCTGACTTATTACGAGTAATGCAAAGTCTGTTAACATTTAAGTTTAGACAGTACCACTCTTGCTCTTGTCTTTCACAAGATCATTCAGAAAGTAATATTTTGTGTCACATCTACAGGTACTTGAAGATACTGAAGTAAACATCTATCTACCTTCCTGTTTACCCCCAACAACACTTTAATACTCCACTCTCTTCCAGTTTATATTATATTAGCTCTAAATCTCTCTCTCTTTTAACATTATTTTAACGTTTTTACACCCTAACAAACTTTAAGCCCATTCTACATGCTCACATTTGTCAGATTTTTTCTTGTTCATGCAGCCATTTGGATATGAAATAGTAGTGTAAACACAGGTGTTACCAATGATACTAATTACGGTTCAGTTCCATTCGGGTCAAACAGAGTCAGGGTGCTGCTGTGGTGACTGTTGAATCACTGGAAAGTCTCTGCTGCGATAAATGGAACGGAACCTTATTTAGTATCATTGCAAACACCTGCTGTGGAAAAGGTCTATTAAGTGTCCTAACTTTAGTCCTTACAATTTCTAACAGATGTATGTGCTCTATAGTAATTCCTGTCTCTGTTAAAGTGTGTTTCTATAATAGCCTCTAGATTAGGCTTTTTGTGTGTTTGGCCACTGTTGTTTCTCCTTCATGCTAGGAAAGCGTGGGTGAGGGTGAGTCACTAGATGCAACTAAATCCTACACAGTGGGCCTCAATAAAGTACTCTGTAGTGTACGTATGTAAGTAGTGTCTGTCTGTCTGTCATATATTTTGTTCATTTCTAACCGAACATATATCCATCCATCCATTATCTGTAACCGCTTATCCTCATCATAGTCACGGTGGGGCTGGAGCCTATCCCAGCTCCAAACATATATATGATATATAATTGTCTCTTTTTATCAATAATAATTTATCCGCTTCCTCCTCCTCCAACGAGAGCCTGAATTCAACCAAAAAGTAGACCTAGATCAATTCTTAGGTGATGAAAGATGAACAGAAATTTAAAATGATTTGAGTTCAGTGGGCTTTACCTCATATACCCACAGAAGACTGAAGGTGATTATAGGTGTTAATTCTGCGGATATTTATTGGACATTCTTGTCATAATTCCTCTATTGAGAGAAAGTTGTTCATATAATGTTTGAGAGTTTATTGAAGACTGAAAATGAAATAAATTAAATTGAAAATAATTAACTGAACCTGAGCCAGAAGGGGGGTGGGGGGTGGGAGGGGGTAATAGCGTGACGTCATCGGTGACGTCATCTGGACCCCCGAAGGGAGGTTATAAATAGACCCCCCTCTTACTTCTTGAAGTACTTTTCCTTTCCTGTTCTGACAATGCCTTGTCACGGGAACAGGTACGCGGCTCGCCCCGCTCGCAGACGCAGGAGGCCCGCAAAGTCCACTGCGGTCCGCAGGCGGAGACGGCGAGCTGCCCGGCGCAGACGCTAAATGCAGTCAGCGCATTAAACATGAAGCATAGTACAGTTTCCTGCATTTTTTTTTTTTAAAATTATTTTTACATATAAAAACAGACACAAGTTGTTTGGACTTGTAGAAGTCCTGGTATAATGTTAAGCTTCAAAAACAAACCAGAATATAAAATAATACTTTAAAAAAAACATATTAATAACATGTTATTTTCCTGTCCGGTAGATGTCGCACCACAATTTGTCACACAGTTCAATCTCTGACGCGTTTCCGCTTTTTCTTCTTCGTTGGTGTACCCTCCTGCAAAGGGAAGTGTCCTCCATGGTGTCATTGTAGCTTTCTCGAGGTTGAATATTCAGAAAATAAGAAATGTCTGGGTACACACCAGACGAGAAGCTCCGTTTCGAGCAGCTTACGAAGCTCCGGAGACAGTGGCTGAAGGACCAGGAGCTCAGCCCGAGGGAGCCCGTGCTACCAGCTAAAGCTCCCGCTGGTATCGCCAAGTTCTGGGCTGGCTTTCTGGAGCCCAAGAGCCTGTGGAGACTTTACGTGAGTCCTGATAACACAGCTAGCTCTGTAGCTACCAAAACAACCACAGATGATGACAGAATACAGGAGAAATATCTGTAGACAAACTGAACAGACGATATAGTGTAACTACTGTGAGTTTTATTAAAGCTGACACGTTTATGGTTCAGATACAGCTAAATGTTTACTCACATAAACGTGGTGAGACTAAGCTAACGTCAACACAACCTGCTGCTTTCTTCAGTTTACAGGCTCGTTTGGTTTTATCACAGTATGTAAAGTATAAAGACTTAAATAATTACAATTATATTGTTTTACCCTCTGTCTAAATAATAACGTGTGTTTATTATATATCATTTACTGCACACATGGCTGAACAAGGCTAAATAATCAGCAGTTGAAGGACTAGGTCATCAGCTTTAAATGTTAGTTTTGTGTATGGTGGTCTTTGATTCATTACATGCATGCCTTAATTTAAATTAATCAGTTAATTATTTAGCTCATTATCAACACTTCGCCGCTTATAATCTGTTATAATCTTATATCTCAACTAAATATTCTCTTATTTAAATCTTTCAAATGTGATGATTTGCTGCTTTTTTTCCTGTTTTATATCACCATCAGTTAATTACTGTTGACTTTTAGACTGTTGTTCATAAGATTGATGATGGCTGAATTCCATTAAGCTGCTCCTGGTTCAGGGTTCTGCTACTGTGCATGCTGTCATGGCTTAATGGGACACTTGAGCAGAACAAAGCCAACATGAATATTGTTTGTAATACTGTGGGAAGTTGTGATAGGCATTTTGATAGCATGTGACGTGTTCACTGAGATAATGGTGTTTCATTTCTTCTTACATATGGTCATTTGGTCTACGAACAGTCTTTTACCTTCTCTGAGTTGCTCTGAGCTACTTTATGTCTCAACAAAAGCAAGATCGGTTCAGTTCACACAAATATTTACAAGTATATAATAGCTGAATATCTTGCATGCATAAACTTTGTGATTCATTATGTACTTCTCTTCTATTGATATTTACCTAACCTGCCTCTGATCTGTATCTCCTCATAGACCTACAAAGCATACAGAGGTGGCGTTTTCACATTAACACGGCTGTTGATACCTGCTTGGATTGTTCACTACTATGTGAAATACCACGTCGCTGTAAGTCACCATAAATGTTATTTGTAAATCAGAATAAACTCTTTATTACCTGCGATGAATAAGATATCAAGTGAACAGAATTTTATGAGCATCAGTTATGTGTGTTATGTGCTTTATGTGAGTTAGACCTTCAGTTGTGTGTATGCCTACGTTTCTGAACACTGAACTCTGATTGGATGATGTGTATGCCTATATCTATAAGCCCTTCTTTTAGGAACGTGCACATTAATTCAATAGTACAGGAAATGATAGACACAGAATGAAGTTCAACATGTGTCTAAGTGGCATATGTTGGGTAACTTGCAAAGAAACACTACAGAAACACAACAGATGTGCAGCATGCAACAGATATGCAACTTTATTCCAGGTTCCTTTACAACAACATTACACAAGTCATGCTTCAGTATAAAAATAAAATATTCAGTCATGTGACAAAGCACTGGTCAGCAGGCATACTAAATAACAATGTCATTGTCGCCCACAGAAAAAGCCGTATGGCATCGTGGAGCTGAAACCCAAGCTGTTCCCAGTAAGTATGACCCATTCAAGTTTCTTCTGTATGTACAGTTGCATATTAGCTTGCTTTACCAGCCATGGTAACGTCCGATGTTCTGTCCTGAGATGTCTCAATGGAGATTTGCTTTGTCCTTGTCTCCGTGTTCAGGGTGACACCATTCTGGAGACGGGTGAAGTTGTTCCAGATCTCCCTGAGTCCCACGGTCATCACTGAAGTTGAAATATTTCAGCCACTTTCTGTTGTAAAAACTGTGTATATGGATCCAATAAAATATTACAAAGTCAATCATGAGTGATTCGCGTTCATAGTCCATGGTCCGCCCTCACTGCGGTGAATCCAGGTAAGTCCACATGAGCGTCCGAATGTGAGCAACAATCAAACTGTCCATGTCCTGTCCGTCCTCACAAGGCCAGCCAGCTCGTGCGTCTTCTTGGTCAATCAGTCCACTTTCCCAATATTTCAAATGGAGGGCTCGTGCCGCTCTCTTCGCCTTCACCTTCACGCCGGCTCTGCAGCCTCGGCACCTCCTCTTCAGGTCCGCAGGTATGGGGTGAACAATGCCGAATGAACGTGCAATTGGTTCAAGTGAAAGTAGCTTCTCCCTTGAATAAACTAGTCGTTCGCCGCTGTGTTGCCGGTCAAAACACATTGTATCCACAGGATATAAAAAGTTTTATAAGCAGTGAGTGTGGTACAAAAGTTCAACGGACTGCCTGTTCGCTCGCTCCAGCGCCGGGTCGGATGATACTGCGGTGATTGACTGTATCAAGGATGGATAAGAAGGGGGAGGTGGTTGAGGACTACATGAGGACGTGGTTGAGGACTTGGCGAGGACGTAATTGTAGACCACAAAACCACATACAACACCTCTGTTATGATAGTGTGGAAACACAAGGCTATACACAAACTGACCATTTCACACTCGGATACTGTTTTCGGCCTACTTTGTACCATAAATCATGATTCAGTTTGCACTACCTCTGTACAGACAATGATGTGTGACTTTCATTAATTTTCTACAGTCTAATTTATTGTATATAGTTAGCTCTATTTCTTATTCCTATAAAAGCATTTATTTCTATTTTTACTTTTTATATAGTTTTCTATGTGTATCTTTGCACAGGTTTATTTTAAATTCAAATGCATCTTTATAGGTTTCATTTTAATGTATGTTTACTATGTCTCATGTTGCTACTGGATGCTTGAATTTCCTTTAAAATGGTTTAAGAAGGACACTGAAAGTGAAAGTTTTTCAAGTTTGACTTTGAAATTCAGCCGGCACATATGTTACTTTTACTCTGATATGGCTCCAAGCATGTTAAAGACATGCTTCAGACTGTTATTAACTGGACCGAGAAGCCTGACTTTAAAAATAACACTATATATGTACAGTATGCGGTATCATGTAACATAAAGACAAGGCCTCAGTGGCTCTTATAGATAGATAGATAGATAGATAGAAAGAAAGATAAATAAATAAAAAAATAAATAAATAAATAAAAAAAAAAAAAAAAAAAAAAATAAAAAAAAAAAAAAAATTTTTTTCCCCTTGGGGGGGGCCCCCCCAAAAAAATTTTTTTTTTCCATCCCAAAACCCCCAAAAAAAAAAAAAAAAAAAAAAAAAAAAAAAAAAAAAAAAAAAAAAAAAAAAAAAAAAAAAAAAAAAAAAAAAAAAAAAAAAAAAAAAAAAAAAAAAAAAAAAAAAAAAAAAAAAAATTATTTTGGTAACTATGGACAGGAAGTGTGCTTCACTTCGCGGACCACCAGCTATTATCACTAAAAATGAAAATAGAAAATTATTTTAAAATACTTTAATCCCAATTATTCGATTTTGTGTGTGTGTGAAAACGTTGTTTTTTTGTTGGTGTTTTTCAAACTGTGAAGTTGACGCTTTTATTCTGAAGGGCAAGGGAAGTGCCTCGTAGCTTGAATAGTGACCGTTGGATATGGAGTGAGTGTTTCGAAGCTAAGCTACTTGTCTTGTAAACATGACATTCATGTAGAAATGATGAGGTTTCTACAAGACGAAGAGAGCTAATAGTTTACCAGCCGCACATGTGTTTGCGGGGGCCTGAGGTAAATACTGTACAACTTTTTCTTGAACGTCCTTACTAGCTCTAGATGTCCTAGCCGACCGAGCTAGATAGCTATCACGTCCTAGCCCTACTTAGCTAACTAGCGTGCTAACTTAAGCTAATCAAGTTCAGCAGTTCGTGAACTAATGATACGGCTAGATTTGACCGTTTGGATCACTGTTAGCGTTAATGTACGTCTACCAGTACAGTTTATGCAAATGTCAGGGTTGCTAAGATAACGTTGGCACTTAAATTTAACGTGTTTCACAGTGTTTACCGGTAATAACATTGCTCACTTCTAGGTGGCTAGGCACGGTTTTAGCTTAGCCTGCTAAGCTAACTAAACGAAAACAGCAACAACGTAAAGGGAAGTGGAGGACGTATAGAAGGTTTGTCTGTCAAGGTTAGCGATACATAAGTGTGTATTTCCAGAGTCTAATAGCTAACGTTCGGCTACAGTGTGAACTGGCCTGATGAATCATCATATGTCACGGGAATAACGCAGCTATATAACACTATATATGGTCTATTTCGGTCCAGCATCGCCCATTTCTGTTATTTATACTGGTCTGCTTCTCATTACAAGAACTATTTATTGTCATACTAAGATTTTCTTCTCGTTACCAAAAGATAGGTCTCACACACACTGTCAAATCTTTGTGTAAACAGGTTAATAGGAACATGTAGGTCTTGAGTGTATGTAGCTAAGCTTATTCATGTCTGCACATTTGTTTACTCTTAACCTCTGATGGGCAACAGTCGTTTGACATTAAAATGTTAACCGTAGAGTGTCTTATTCAGTTCAATTTTATTTATATAGCACCAAGTCATAACAAAAGTTGTTTGTCTCATGACAATTTACATATAAAGAATCTAGTGCATAGTATAGATAGATAGATAGTACTTTATTGATCCCCGAAGGGAAATTCTTTTGTTGCAGCAGCATTACAAGTAAAAGTATGGATCTAGTATGTTTGAAGAAACATGCTCAACTTTTTCATATGCAGAGTCTGAGTATTAGAAGTTCAAAATTCATACAGAATATGCAATTTAATGTAGCACATTAAATGATATTTAAGTCACCATGTATAGACTTTTTAGTTGCCTTTATGAATCTGGTGCATCAGATTCGTACTTTGTGCAGTTGCAGGGTTAATTGCTGATTTTGCTGACGTAACTGCCATACTATTGTTATCGCATAAGTTTGAGAATTTCATATTCATTTTTTTTCTTACCTTGTTAGATCATGTCAGCAATCAAGGTTGCCCTGCAGCAGAGCCAGAAGAGGGGCAGGAGGAAAACCTCTGAAGCAATGTCTGCAGAGGTTTCGCCAGACTCCAAGTGTCCCATCTGTCTGGACATGTTCAACAACATTTCTTACCTGGACCTCTGCCTGCACAAGTTCTGTTTCCGGTGTATTCATGAGTGGTCCAAGAACAAAGCCGAGTGCCCTCTATGCAAACAGCCATTCAATTCAATCTATCACAGCATAAAATCAGAGCAAGACTTCAAGAAGTATGACCTTCAGCCGATAGAGAATGGCTCTTTTGGGACTTTTGAGGGAGTGCGGTTTAGATACCGCACAACTCTTACTGGAGTCCATCGACAAATGCAGAGGAGGACCTCTCCACCTCCAGACAACGGAGTAATGTTTGAAGCCACAACAAACGCTCCCCAACAGCCACAGGACCGTTACATTCGGCGTATGATGATGAGGTTGGCAGCCAAGAGAAGAGCTGCGAGCGAAGGGAGGGCAGTGAACAACGTCAGAGAGCAGGAAATGATCAACTTCAGGAGGGAGCTGTACCGACAGGGGGTGAGGGTGAGGAATGTCCGCGATGGTGGCCGCTCCCGAGACACTTCAGCTGACTTCTTCCGAAAAAATCCTGCCTGCCTACATAGACTGATCCCCTGGCTAAAAAGAGAACTGGTTGTGCTATACGGGGCCCACGGCTCTTTGGTCAACATAGTTCAGCACATCATCATGTCACGCATTACACGTTATGACATGGAGGATGGAGCTATTCAGGAAGAGCTCAGGCCATTCCTTCAGGGGCGCACAGAGCACTTTCTCCACGAGTTCATCAGCTTTGCAAGGTCTCCCTTCAACATGGAGGCCTATGACCAGCATGCTGTCTATGACTGCCCAGCCCCGTCCTCAAATGAAGACAGCAGCTCCAACTCATCTGTAATAGCTATTTCAGAGGATGAGGAGGGCTCCATGGACGCCCCAGGAGACTCCACGTCTACTCTGAGCCATGCTGTGTGGGATGATGAGACACCTGGGCCATCATATTCTACGACAGCAGAGCAGATCAGGTCAGAGTGCCTCTCCGTCCTTGACTCAGACTCAGACAGCAGTTTAGAGGAGGAGGCACAACCGTTTGGAGCTTGTCCACAGCAAATGAGTCCTCTTAACCAAACAAACGTGACTGATGGTGGAGTTAACAAAGAAGAGTGTTTGTCTTCTGACAGTGATGACTGTGTGATTGTGGATTTTGTTAAGCCAACAGCAGAGAGAACTCCTGAGCTGGTTAAGCTCTCCTCTGACTCTGATGAATCGGCCAATGAAGATACTAAAGAAGTGCCTCTTCTACCTCAGCACATCCGCTTCTCCAGTCTCAGTCCTATAGCTTCACAGAGTAGTGATCCAAGTGGTGCCGGACGGTCAGAAAATGTAGAAACGGACCACTATCATCCGCGAGATTCGAAAGAAAGGTGTAGCTCTTCGACATCCAGCAGACACAAAACGTCCAGTAAGTCAGACAGAAGATTTGAGAGGCACTGGTCAAAGGATAGAGACCACAGGAGAAGGAGGAGGTCAAGAAGTGGCGAGCGCAGGTACTCTAGCAAAAGCCCAGTGGCCTCCCACAACAGTGGTGGCGCTCTATCCAGAGATAGAGGTTATTGTTACTCCAGTGGCAGAGACTTGTACTCAAAAGGTGACAATAACTATAAAAGGAGGGATGGTAATCACAGCTATCAGTCATTTAGGAATTACAGCCAAGAGAGAAACGATAATGGGATCCATTACACAGAGAGGCGGTCCTACTATTACAGTAGCCGTAAGTACTCAGATCAACACTCTCGCTCCAGGAGCCGCAGCAGGGACTCGCGGAGACGGGACAAGAGGCACTCTCGATCTAGGACTTATTCCAGCAGTCGTTCCCCCTCCATGAAAAGGAGATCTCACCACGACAAGCCTGGCGGAAAGAGGAAATACAAAACGAGACATTTGGAGGAGCCATCGGAAAACGCACTGCCAAACTCACATGCCGAAGGCGACTCCCCCACACTGACAACAAAACACAAGAAAAAGAGCAAAGAGAAGCATCGTAAAAAATCCAAAGAGAGGTCAAGAAAGACTAGCAGGAGCCTCAGCGTAGAGCTCGTCAACGAGGACAACTCCAAGGAAAGAAGCAAGCGTCACCACAAGAAAAAGAAGAAACACAAGAAGAAAAGCAAAAGGCACAAGAGCAGTGAACGCAGGGAGAAGGGCTCACCCACTGTCATTACCATTGATAGCGACAGTGATTCTTTGGCTACTGACAATGTCACCCAGGCCAGCAGCATTAAGGACACCCCTGTCGATAACACCACAGATGACCCAGCAGAGCCCGCTCCTCCCTGCTCCGATGCATAGTGATATGGAAGTTCAGATTTCTGCTGTGTGTGTGGTGGGAACTGATGGATCCACCCTCAGCTGCTAACGCCTGCCAGCAGTATTTTAGATCAAAATAGTGCTCAATATGTTGAAGGTGATAAGACCTTAGACACTGCAAGTGTTTTATAATGTGACTTTTTTTATTTGACACTGGTTTACATGACAGACACAGATATCTGTGTTGAACTGGAGAGTGGTGATCATTGGATAAATGGCCGTTCTTGGCCATCAAGGTCTAGTAACTCAAACAGTACTATATTATGTGCAAAGTGCCACTATGAATAAGGCAGAATGGACTAATACTGAGAATCACAAACACATCTAAGTGTCAGTTATTATTCTGGAAATTCATTTTCTGTAATGGATGTATTTTATTTCTAAGGTGCTCTCAGGGATTACTGTTCTTTTTTTTTTTTGCTATATTCTTGAGACAAAACAATTTCTACTTGCTGCTCATGGAGTAGTACTTATAATGGATTCCAGAATGAGCTCTTTTGTATTGGATTTTATTTAAAATAAATTGTAATGAGCAACTCTGTGCTATTTTGTTAAAGTCATTCTTTGTTAAATTCATGTAGGATCAAACTAGGATCAAGTTACAGGGAAGCAGTTGTTGGCAAACATGTTTAAATTGATAGAAAGGCCGATAAAACATTATCCAGTGAAATGTGTGTGTGGTCTGTGTCTATATGAGGTCAGTCTTTGGACTCCTAGCACCGTCTGTCTGTTGTTATGAGCAAACTTGGGAGTGCTGGGAAAAATTCATGTCAAAAATGTTTTTGTTTTTTTTTTGTATCGTCTATGTCAAAGCCACAGGGTGGCACCGTGGTTAGCACTGTCGCCTCACAGCAAGAAGGTTCCTGGGCCCTTTTTGTGCGGAGTTTGCATGTTCTCCACGTGTCTGTGTGGGTTCTCTCCGGGTACTCCGGCTTCCTCCCACAGTCCAAAGGCATGCACTTTAGAGTCACCAATGAACCTATTAATTTCCCTGTGACGAGCGACTTCTCCCGCTTCTCGCGCTACATCAGCTGTGATGTGGCTCCAGCCCCATGTGACCCTAGTGTAGATAAGTGCTTACAGAAAATGGATGGATGGATGTTAGGGCTACATTCAAACAGGAAATGTTTGCATGTTTAAGTCTATTACTACAAATCACTTACAATATCCTTCTTCACATTTCAAAATTATGCTCTTGTGTTTTGATTTCTACTTTCCAGAATCCATTTTTACATGGTTGAGACAGGTAATGGGGGCACTATACAGTTATGAAAGTGTATAGTGGTATGGTAAATAATGCTGTACTTTTAATCTGAAAAATCAATTTGTTCCCTTGCTACAAAGTTATAACTGAACCATCAAGTGATCAGTATTGTAATCAGCTGAATGGAAAGCAATGCAAGTAAAAGGGTAAATAAATAATTTACTGCCAGTAGTGAAATAAATAATTATCCGGAAGCTAGTAAATATAGGTTTGGCTCGCTTTTATTTTGAAGGCAGGAAGATTGCGGCTGATAACCGTCCGCGTGGTGAACGGATGTTGATGTCGGTTGGATTCCTGAAGCGTCTTCTTCAACTCAGATCTTCACTTTTACAGAAGAAAACAGAAAACTGTCGTCATGGCTTCAACCGTGCCCATTAAGGTACTAATCTAAAACTTAACGGCACTTTGAAAGTCTTATTTAGTGACCGTTGTGTGTTTGAAGGCGGCGGCGGAGGAGGGGAAACAAACGAGGATAGCTTAGCTAGGTAACGTAATTTAACGCCAGATGTGCAGCTCTGACAAACCTGGAAGTGCGGGAAAACCTCTGAGCTGTTAGCATCCTATTAGCAAACCTTTAGTTAGAGTGTGCAGTCTTTAAAGTGAACAGCCAGAGCTAAATAACACGAGCTAACGTGTGCTTGCTAACTGCAGGGTCCTCGCTATACGTGTGGTAACATTACGGTCAAAACCGTTACCGTTAAAGCTGGGTACTGTTGGCACGTGGCCGGGCTGAGCGTACCTTTTGAAACGTGACAGCTAGTTTAACAGGTGGAAGAGGAAGTAAAGCCAGGTAGCAACACAATGATGAAAACTTGACACAGTAATATATTCAGCGAAATATAGACTTTGAAACGAGTTTACAGGCCGTTTGGACCACGCCAGAACAATCAGAATCTGAATCACTGTAATGTGTGCACACACGAGGAATTTGACCCCGGTTACATTTTGCTCTCTTAGTACAAATATCAAACATATATAGACATAAGTACTGTTAAAAAACAAAACAGAGGACTTGACAGGTAAACGTAGACATAAACATAAACATATATATATATATATATATATATATATATATATAGCCGGGGATAAAAACATTTTTACACTGAATGGGAATGTGCAATGAAATGGTGCAATGGAGCATAGTGCAAGGATGGAATAATAAATATACAGTATGAGTGTAGGGATGATATTTACATAAATAATTTGTAATTTACAGATATTATACAGGTGATGTTACTGACATTTGTGTCCGGTTTTAGCTGTTCATCACAGAGACAGCCTGAGGGGGAAAAAACTGTTCTTGTGTCTGGATGTTTTGGCGTGCAGTGCTCTGTAATGCTGCCCAGAGGGGAGAAGTTTAAACTGTTTGTGACCAGGGTCTGATGGGTCTGCAGAGATGTTACCTGCCCGTTTCCTGACTCTGGACAAGTACGGGTCCTGCTTGTCCTGGAACAAGCAAGATTCATCAAGGTGCCACCAAACTATACTCTGCTTTGACAGAGCAAAAGATATATAAATAAATTAAATAAAGTAATTAAATAAAGTGTAAGCTGCATTTGAGTGTTTCTCTTCGTGGGTTCTCTCCGGGTACTCTGGCTTCCTCCCACGGTCCAGACATGCACTCAACAGGTTAATTGGTGACTCTAAATGGGCCGTAGGTGCGGTTGTTTGTCTCTATGTTTCCTGTGATGAGCTGGCAACCTGTCCTGGCCTCTCGCCCAAAGTCAGCTGGGATAGGCCCCAGCCCCACCGTGACCCCGATGAGGATAAGTAGTTACAGATAATGGATGGATGGAAAACAAATCCAGTATTTGTCTTCAGTCGAATGAACTCACTTCCGATTCACTGGTAACTCTGGATGGCTAGAGACAGGCAGACAAGGAAGGCAGGGAGAGAGAGGGGGAACGACAGACAGCAAAGGACCACAGGCTGGCGTCTGAACTGGGTCACTGCAGGAAGGACTCAGCCTTCATTATGTGGCGAGACCACAGCCACCAGGGCGTCCCTATTTATTTATTTATGAGTCTTTTTCTTATCCACCTTGTATATCGTGAGCCACTGTAACACGCGGGTGTGGGGTCAATAAAGTCTGTGTTATCTTATCTTAAAGTAGATATGCTTACTTTAAGTAGTGTTGTTAAAGTAAATATGTACAAACAACTTGGGGAAATAACAGCATCAGGTCTTGCCTTAGGAGTGGTAGAGACTGGTAGTTTCAAACCCCACTTTTAAATTTTTATCCACGCCCTAATCACCTATACTGTACGTGAAACAAATACTGAAAAGTTCAAATGGTTTACAAACGAAGTCAGACTTCTAATCTGACATGATTGTCCGTTGATGACTTTCTCACATTCTGTGTTTTAGATTGGAATAATTGGTGGTTCAGGCCTCGATGATCCCGATATCCTGGAGGGAAGGACTGAGCGCTATGTTGACACACCATATGGAAAGGTTAGTTGTGTTTTGTGATTCAAAGATGTTTCTTGTCAAATAGAGGAGTGGCATTGTGGCTGTTTTTGTGTATGAATAATGATTTTTTTTTTTTTTTTTTAATGGATTATTCTGCTCTTCTTTAACAGCCATCTGATGCTCTGATACTGGGGAAGATAAAAAACGTGGAGTGTGTGCTCCTTGCAAGGTAAGAGGGGTGAAAATGTCTTTTCTATTAGCACCATCTAGTGGAATAGCATCGCACCTGTCACACACATATACTGGGCAATACTCAGTCTAATGTCTAATGTTTCTGACATTGACCTAAAAAAATCAACATAAAAAATATCTTAATAGCCTTTTCTTATCCTCAGGCATGGGAGACAACACACTATAATGCCGTCCAATGTGAACTACCAAGCCAACATCTGGGCACTGAGAGAAGAGGGCTGCACACATCTGCTCGTTACCACAGCATGTGGCTCGCTCCGGGAGGAGATTCAGCCGGGAGACATCGTCATCATTGATCAGTTCATTGACAGGTGAGCAGGATGTGACCACGTACTCTCAGGGACGCGTGTCGAAGCATTTAAGTTGAATCAATATATGTGTTAAAGTAATTGTCCTTTATTTTCAAAATGTAAGAATATGTTTATCTGAGTATGAAGTAAGGTTCTGTGTAGCTTGGCACAAAGCTTGTTATCACAGTGAAGGGAAGTGATTGTATAAAGTGGTACAAAATTATATGCGACATTAAGTCGTTGCAAGGCTTTTCTTTGCTGGTACGTGTGAAAAGAATACCGGCTGTGAGCTTAATACACAAACAATGATTGGAGAGCTAGTTTGCATGACCTGATCCCAATATCAGTCCCAGTCCTCTTGTTTGTTCCCTGTAAGCAAATGAACCCACCATCACTGCCGGTACAGCCGTGCCTTTCAGAAAAGTTTGTTTGGACTGAGAACAATGTGGAGAAATGAATTTGCCACACACGTAGCAATGGCAACAAAAACAGAAACTCTGAATGTGTAAATGAGCTTTTCACCATTTTAAGACTGAAGTCTGATCTTACTTCTGTTCATGTACACAGCAGAAGACCCTTAAATCAAGTCATTCATATACACAGCTATTAAAATACTTAACACAACATTCTTGGCAGTCCAAATCTGACATTGCACACTCTTAAGTGTGTTACTGTGAAATGTTGTATCATTTAAAAGGGTGTACTTTGAAAACAGGCTTTTGTATCTATGGTGTGGTTTTGTGAAATTGTACATTTATGGGTTGTTTTTTTTTTGTATATTTTGTGCTGCAAACTTGCACATACATTCGTGCTGGCTGAACATTTCAATGTCTGCCTGCAAACCTTTTGGCCTGAAGGCCTGTATTCACAACTTGCGACTCTTGCACAGCAGTGTTTGTGCAAGCACATTGACATGTTTACTACTTGCTGCAGTTGTGTACACCGAGCGGTGGGTGGTTTTGTTGAAGCTGCAGCATCAGTCGGTAAAACCCTCTAAACATATTATATTAAAGGGACATAATTACGATTATTTTGGGAAGTGAAGTTCTTTTCTTGGTCTTCCTTCTTCCAATGCTCAGTATACTAAACTGCAACATGTTAACATGCTACGTGAGTTTGCTGGCAGACAGAAATGTTGCTTCTTTAAATGGTTTGACCTTTTTGAGTCACAGCAGGAAGTTTATGTTTCAATATGTTTTATGAAGGAGATCTTCTAAGACTGGCTTCATTAACGGTTATAATGTGTTTCTTTAAATAGTTTGACCTTCTGTCAAAGGCTTTTGTCGGTTGTTATCCTGTTGCGATTGCACCGGAGGTCCGCTGTACAGCAATTCAAACGGCTCTCTTCCCACACGTCTCACTCACAGGATTCATGTTACTGTGTGTACTGAGTGTCCAAACTGCCGAGTGAGAAAGAGCTTGACTCACCGTGTTTGTCAAATCCGATATTTGTTTACTATCATGTCCAGTGAGAAGAATTATTAACCTCTCCCTGGTGTTTTATCGAGCTCTCGAGTGTTGGAGTTTGCCGAGTGAGAATTAGAAACGCTGTCACTGTGATACGGAAGCAGTAGTAATATGATGATTGATCGTCTGGAGGATGAACTTTGTTACGGAGATATTTTTGTAAACATCCAGGGCTCCTTCCTGTCTCTCATGTTTCATTCAGGGTGTCATTTTTTTTCAGCTCTCATTCATTCAATTTACCGAGCTAAATACCCATTGTCATCTTTTAGAGGCTGTCACAGAGAGCCCTTGTTCACATATAGACGTTCTTTCCATTCGTCATTTTGGAGTTAATTTTTAATAAATCTTGACATTCATTGACTTTGTTGCTATGATTTTGATGCAGAGAGAGTTGACCACAAATTAACTAGTTTAACTGATTCCTGTGTTTTATTTACATCTGTAATTTTTTTTTCACAGCCGAACCTTGAAAATAATCTCATAATTCTGGCTTTCAAACACTAGAAATCCACACTCATACTTCCTTAAACCTGAGAATTTCTTTCTAATTCACTGACATGGGAAAGCTTACTTTCTCAGCACTGTCTGACCTCCAGGCATCTGTGTATGTACTTCATGTGTAGCATGACTCTGTGGGAGTGTTGTGCTCTCTCAGCTGACCGCACAAAGTCGCTGTTAAAATAGGATGACTTATTTGTTACCATAGAGTTGCAGTGTTTCCCCGAGGTCGACTGCTCTTGGGGTGGGGCAGCAGACCTTTTGGCATCCTCGCCACCGCCACCAGATTGCAGCATGGTAGGAGAAAGACGGCCGGGTGGCATACAGCTGTTTGAACTGCCCTTCCCACAGTCGTGTCAGCGTGTATACGCCCGCGTCATGTTGCCTGTGGCTTTTCATGCCAGTGTCAGTGAAGCAAATGAACGCCTTAAATACCAGCATCAAGTTCAGGCAACATCTATTTATTAAAAATGAGGAAGTTGCTTGTTGGGACTTGTTCAGACTAGTCCGGCAGCATGTGACAGCATGTTTTCTGAATGCTTCATTTTTTTTTTTGACGCCACGATTGTTGTCACCTCTGCATACTTGTTCTCTACGAGTCAGTGCTGCGGGGTTTGTCGAATTTGAAACATGACTGTCTCACTTCTTTGTTTTCATTTTCACTTTGCTCCGTGCTGTAGTTAATCATGACATTTGACACAAGTGCCGAATTTCCTCAAACTGACCTCAATAGCAGTTCAGCAACATTGGCATTAAGATGATCTGTTTTTCACATCACCATCTATATTTAAAAAAACTAAAAAATGAAACAATATAATGTATATTAAAAACGTGGATCACCTAAAGTAGCCCTGGGCCGGTTGCTTAATTTTATTCATACACTCTCATTTTGAGAACAAACTCTGTATCTGCTTTAATTATTGTGGTAATTTTACAGCATGCACACAAACACTTTATCCGAGCATTCGATTAAAAAAAGAAACCAAAACAAACCCACTGATTTAATTCAACATAGATTCATGGATAACCTTTTCACAAACTGCTCTTGGATTGATAATAAAATCTAAACAGTGCTGTGATTTTTTTCCAGCCAGCCCGGTGTGTGTTTCTGTGCGGTGTGCCACAAAAAATGTAGGTGGGCTGATAGGGGTGTGTCTATTTGTGCTGAACGCAACCGCTGTGAACCAATCAGGAAAATAACTTTTTATTTCCTGATTAAACCGGCTTTATTTTACAATGTGAATTGTGAGCCGGACACAGATTTAGAAGCCGGTTCATGAATTACACAAAGCCACAGAACACAACAGGTTGAGTATCAAGAATTTAGTCCGTGAATCCACCCTAGACACGCCTCAGTTTCAAAGACATTGAAGTGAATTGAAAACACAGATGTTTTCACTAAATACGAACAACAAACGGCAACATGGACAGGATGCTAAATGTTGATGTCTGATGTTTTGTTTTATGTTACAAGAGGCTCACCTGAGACAAAACATTGTTTTGGTGTTATAATAAGGAAAAAGTTGCTCTTATTGTTATTTAATCCTGCTGCTGTTTGTTTGATGTATTTTTCTGTTAAATGATAAAAGAAGAAAAATAAAAATATGTACTGGAAAGTTATGAAGATGGTTGATTATTTGAGTAAAACGTGAGATAAGCTGTATAAATCTAATTTTTAGGACTCATTTATATAATTAAATTTATATAGGCTCCCACAGTCTATACATTTAGACACTGTGAGAGCCATTCTGTGTAACAATGATCCTGAAATGACCTCGCTAATGAAACGCCAGGCCGAGATAACTTGATTTCTATAACATAAACAGGTATTGTGCTTCTCTCCTCGTTTACACCGCACACTGCTGCTGTAGCTTTCTCTGCAGGGTGGAGCTGCAGCTGGCTCAAACTATTTCAGCATTGACTTCAGTGTTCCACTGCCACGGTTATGAGTAAGAGATAGGGTTGGGCATCAACTTAAAAGATTATTGTCAGTGGAGACGTTCATATTTTGGATGTTTGAGATAATTGTGTTATGACTTGGTGATGCCTGGGAAAATGTGAGAAAACCAAAGTTATGCCACGAATCGGCAAAGTGAGAAATGTTTTTGGTTGCACTTTATTTGGATAGTCCGCCTACAGTTTACAGGGAATTTGTAACATTTCAGGCGTTTCGGTTTGTCTTTTAGATGTGTGACAGAATATTCAGTAAAAATAACACGCACCACTCCCACAGGCCGACAACCATGGTATGAGAATGTTCTTTATACTTCCACGATGGAGGAGTGCCAATAAATGTTTGCTAATGTCAGTGAGCCGACCTGCTCTGCATCAATACAAAAGCTCATGTACAGATATGTGTACAGGCTGGCTTAAAACAGGAGACCTGACAGGAAAGGAGCATAAATTCTGAGCGAGTACACCCTTGATTTGCCTGAGAATTTAAAATATGTTCATTTAATTTTTTTAATAATTAAAAATATAAAGTCGTCCTTTAGTTGTTTTATAGCTAGATTTGGTTTAGGATACAAAATGGCTGTTAAGGAGGCTTCAGTAAGTGATGCTGCATTACAAGACTCTGAATCTCAGGCCATCTGGGGCAGAGGCTGCTCCTCTGCCCAGCCGCAGCACAGCACAGCACAGCACAGCACAGCACAGCACAGCACAGCACAGCACAGCACAGCACTGGATCTTTCCATGCTCTGGCATTACAGGCCACTGCTGAGAAATCTTTACCTCATTACATAACCCTTTATATACTTTTGATAGAACCAAACACGCTCCATAGGAATTAGCATTTACCAGGCGAGCTGAGAGGGTGCATGGGGACACGAAATGCTCTCAGGTCACCGGGCTAATTGAGTCCGTCTTATGGTCTCCAGACTGGTCTCCGTGCAGAGCTGAAGGAAGGCAGGCTGGCGCTGTGCCTGGTGGAACTCCACTGACTCAGCAAAGCTGAATTAGACAACCATTGTTTGCGTGGTGCAAGAGCCCAGGCTGCTGCTGCTCGGCCTGGGTTAATGCTTTCATAGCCGTGAAAGGACTATTCATAACGTGTTAAGTAGTTTTTAATGATGGAAACAATTCAGCCACTGATAAACTTGTAGTTTATGACTGAAACTGTGGCTCGAGAATATTTCAAACTGTTGTTCAGATTATCATTTTAACTTTGCTGCTTGGTTCATATTCTTTAATCTTCATTCTTCATTCTTAAATCTGACACACTATTATTTATCTGTACAGCAGCATGAGTTTGAGATCGTAAGACATCCGTAATCTTGCCTTGACGATAACTTTCGGTACTTCCTGTTTGCTCATATTCGCCAGGACTACCAAGAGAGCTCAGACGCTGTATGACGGGCAGCCCACCAGCCCTCCAGGAGTGTGTCACATCCCCATGGCTGAGCCTTTCTGCACCAGAACCAGAGAGGTGAGTTCTCAAATCCCTGGACGTAGATCCCATTTCATCCAGGTCACTTCCCGAGCTTTTGTGCAATTATTAGTTTTTACAAAATGGAAACTTTTTTTTGTTTTTTCATTCTGATTTTGTATGACCACAAATTTTATTTTATTAGGTTTATTTCTCCCCTGTTATAGCTATGAGCTATAATATAGCTATTTATTTGGACGTGCAGTAGAAAGGTAGATCCATAAAAACAGTGATTTATTCCTTTAAAACTAGACTTAGGACAAGATGAATATCTATTAAAACCATGTCAACAGTTCCCACCTCAATGGAGACGGTCACTAACTGTCCGCCCTGGTGCAGGTTTTGATCGAGGTGGCTCGGACCCTGGGGGTCAAGTGTCACGTGCGGGGGACTATGCTGAGCATCGAGGGGCCCCGCTTCTCCTCGCGGGCAGAGAGCCTGATGTTCCGCCAGTGGGGCGCCGACGTCATCAACATGACCACCGTGCCAGAGGTCGTCCTCGCCAAGGAGGCCGGCTTGTGTTATGCCAGCATCGCTATGGCAACAGACTACGACTGTTGGAAGGAACACGAGGAGGCGGTGAGCGGCGGGCTGGAGGGTCCTAACAGCCATTTTTATTACTTTGATGTCTCCTCTGTCTTTGTTTGTGCCGTGGGTGAGTCAGTGTGGACAAACGGCGATGCACAGTCGCTGCACTTTAGGTGACGTGACTTCCTTCCTATTCTGTTTGTTTGTCTGCCCAGCCAGCAATAACAACTTCAGCTATATGTTACTGGCTTTTAGTTGTCTTAACAACTTTGGTATTTTATCAGAAAGGTTGTCTAACAGCCAGGTAAAAGGGTGAAACTTGGTACAAGCTATTATTTTTGTCTTAGGTGGGCCTGTTTTTAGGTAGCTAGGACTCCTGTCTGCTTCTTCAAACTGGGGCCATGCCAGCTGCTGTCTACTGTAGGTAAAAAGTACTTCATACAGCGTCCCTTAAATGACCCAAACTATCCCTTTAACTTCATATAGTTATGTACTCCATATGACCAAAGAGTTTATGACTCATAACCGTTGGCTCAGCAAAGTAATTTCTTCAGATAAACTGTGCAGGTGTGGACCACAATAAAACGAAATTATTTCGCTGTCCCAGTTTGATTGCAACTTCACACCAGGGTAATAAATTCTCATTTATACTCTGATTATATTTGCTTGTTTGAGATGATATAACTGTCTGGTAATTTATTGTATTTTTTGAGTAGGAATCACTTTTTTATTTATTACATACTTCCACAGAGCGACCTTTGTGCTTACATGCATACAATAAACACTAACTTGTTTTTCTCCTCATTTTCTTCGCTGCGCTCGTAACAATAGGACCTTGTTTACGGTAAACCGCGGTGATCGTGTAGCAGGAAACATGACGTTTGGGTGTGTGAGGTCCTCCTCACTTTTTGCCACGGAGCGAGTTAGTTTGTGATCAGTTTAAGGTGATTGATTTTGGTTTGTCACATAAAGAAACAAACAGCAAACATATTTTATTTGTGTCCAGGATAACCGGAAATGAACTTTTTTTTTAGTCCTATCTGTAATTTTCTGCAGTCTTGTATGAAGTTTTACTCATCTTCCTTTCTCTTTGAGCTGTTTTGCATTAATGTTAAATTGTACAATCAAAACACAAAAAGACAAGATGAAATGATAGTTTCCAATTACTTTATTTGAATTTAAACTTAGTACGTCATTAGATCATGACATATTAAAAGGGAAGAATGTTTCAAGCTGAGATATTCTTTGCATCGTGTGTTGTAAACACAGAGTTTTGCCATCTGTGCTTTGCAAGCAGGCTGGAGTATTTGTGGCTTCCTATGGCTTCCGAGTGACCTTCTCTCTTTCTCAGACACTGTGGATAACGCAGTTGATATACTGCATGTGGGCGAGTTTCGGCTTATTTGTCACCGATCCAGCCCAACTCACAACTCCACTTCCGAGTTCCTGCAGCTGACCTCTTCCCCCTCCTGTTGCAGAGCGCTTGCCACATCCTTCCGCGCCCCCTCCATTCCCTCCCTCCCAGCCTCATACTACCTCCTGGCCTCCCCCCCCCCTCTTTATCAACCGCCCCTCCCTTTTCAGTCCGTTTGCCTGCCAGCCTCCGGTGGAAGCCCTGCCAGAGGAGGTTGAGTCACACTTGAGTCATCAGCTTCACTGTCTTCATCCTGGCAAACACCACAAAAACATGAACCCAGCCATTGAGTGTGACATGAAAACAAAGCACTGAAGGGAGGGGTTAATGAAGGTTACAGGAGGTAAACACGAGCACAGGACGGAAACAATGCTGTAACTTATTGTACTGTACACGCTACATCTGGCTGAGTACTATTGATATTATCACATCATTTCATGCAGATATAATTACATATTTTAAACTGACGCTTCAGTTTTACAGCAGATAAATAAGCAGGCTCATTACGCAGATACTTCTGGTTTTATTTCACCTCTCACCGTAGCGACGTTGGTCGTGGATAATGCGATTATTGACGGAGGAATGGCTGAAGACAGAGCGCATCGCTAACCACATAATGAGTCACTGGAGTGCAGGGCACAGCTGGCGGCTTGAAAAACAATATGCTGATCTTCACATCTGCATTGATGTGAATTGTTTCTTACACTGAAGAGTATTTCTGCGGCCCGAGATCCTGTTGCGACAGGATAAACTCGATATGAAACTAACTTTCACTTCCACCAGCTCACTTGGCTGCCCAGGAGGTGGAACTCTCCTTGACATCTGTGCACTTATAATGTGTTCTTTCTGTGAAAGGAAATATAAAGTAGGCCCGGACGATGAATCAGTATCATTGTTTATCGACTTTCAGTGCATCGTGTCTGTGTTTTTGTTGTACAGTGTGTGTGTGTGTGTGTATAGTAACAGTGGATACAGTTCATTTTGTATTTTGTTTGTTTACATAAACTTGCTTCACAACTGAAGGTTTTCATCCTTTTCAGGCAACCCCCATGTGATCTATAAATAAATAAATACTATGTTGAACATGGAAAATGTATAAAAACGTCTGATGTTCTAATCACAACAGCAGCTCTGATTTCACATGATGCATTGCTGATAACGTACAGTGTCGTTCACAGTGCACAACATTCATTTTATCATCAGTAAGGATACATGTGAAAGTACATTTTTGGGAAACACAAAGGGACACTTGTGGGAAGTGAAATTTGTATCTAATCAGATGGCGGACGTTTTCCTTTCCTTGCTCTAGGTCTGTGTCGACAACGTACTGAAGACGATGAAGGAAAACGCCAACAAAGCCAGCAGTATCCTGCTAACTGCAATACCCCAGATTAGTCAGATGGATTGGACTCAGACAATGAAGACCTTGAAAGTAAGTTGTGGACTATGATGATTCATTTCCATTCACTAAATCTTGAGAGAAGTTGTGAAAGGGGGTCTGTTTACCTTTTGACCTCACTATCTCGACCCGAAATCTGATTAATAATGTCTTCCGCCTCACCGAGCCACTTACTTCAAAAGACTAATGAAACCATCTGGAGCGTGACCGCTCTCAAAACACGACCTGTTTATGAAGGCAATTATTACCCCGATGCCCAAGTGCCCTAAGTGAGCTGATGACAGTTACCTCCTACGAAACTGACTCAGACACCATCAGTGTGCTGTGTGGCACCTTTTATAGTGTTATTAAAACGTAAAAGTCCGCTGGTTCAACTCCGGATTAAAAGGTGTATTGATGACATGACACATTACAGTCTTAACTCAATATATGTGGTAATAAAAATATTAAATGTGGAATCAACAGTGCACGTCTAATAAACATGTATTATATTAACTGCACAGGACTGCATGACTAACACACTGGATACATCCTTTGCACCCACTCACTGTAAAAAAAAAAAAAAAAGATTTTACGGTAAGAAACTGCCAAACCATTACAGTAAAAGACGCCATGAATATGCCATGTAATGACTGTTTTACTGTACACAGTATTAGTGTGTAGTATCTCATATTTCAAAAGTTATTTAGTATTTAAGGGAATTTATACAGTAGTATGTAGTATGTTATATTAGAGACTGTTAATTTACAGTAAGACACCAACATTTCATGGCAAAATTTTATACGGCATTCATACAGTATTTTCATGTTAATTGTATGGCAAAACAACGTTTCTTAGATAGAAAATAGAAATAGAAAAAAAAAATTCTATAGAAATAGAAAAAACATGTATTTATATCGTAAAATATGGAATAAAACGCCAACTTTAACCATAAAATCAACAGTAGTTTTACAGTAAAAGTCTGACAACCACAGCTGCCAGTTTTTTAGTGTTAAAAACAACAATAACACATTTTAAGGGAATTTATACAGAATAAAGTATTTTATATTAGGTAAAATATGGAATAAAACACCAACCTTAACCAGTACTAACATCCTATTACTGTCATAGCAGAAAAAGTTATACTGTATTGTTTTATGGTAAAAGTCTGGCAAGCCAGTTTTTCTTTTTTTTTGTATTTTTTTTTTTTTGTATTTTTTTTTAAATGTAATTACTTAGGTAAGTATTTAAATTTCTATTCTTTGTTTATTGGAAAAACATATATTTGGAAGCTCCCTCATATTTACTTTATCTCATTTGAATTTGAGTAATGACATCTTTTTAATAGAAAACGTGATGTGTTTTTATTTATATCCCAATCTGTTTTAACTTTCTTAGCAAATGAACTTTCCTTATAGAAATGTTTGGACTGATTGTACTTTGAAACAAACACTAGACAACTTTCATATGGTCTTAATGTACTTACTGTTGTTTTATATCTGACACAATACATGGAAATGAGGCTGTTTTTTTCTTTTTCTTTCTGTTACAGTCAATGGCACAGTGTTCAGTAATGTTACCGAAACACTGAGAAAACAATGAATGTAGAAAACGGATAGAGCTCCCAGACACCACCACCACCACCCGCGCCGACACGGACAACAGACTCAACTCTGCGTGTGGATTTGTCATCAGTGAATCACAAGAAAGTGCCTCACATAAATAATGCATGTGCTCTGTCTTCAGCTGGAGTTTCGTTTTGTTCAAAACACACATGTAACCTCCCCTCTCTTTCCTCTTCATACTTACTCACACGTCACGGCTTCTTTTTCCAGATCACTTACCAGTATTGTCATTCCAGCAGCAGTTTTCAGTCAGACTGATGTTTACGAACAACGAAAGATTTGAGGTTTTAAGATAAGATAATTGTGGATTTTTACGTTTTTGTGATCTGATCCAATTTATATATTTGTTGCCTGTAAACCAGTAGTGTCTTTATTTCTGTGATTGCAGGATAAAGTTAAAATGCTTTGCACATGAACACTTTACTATTACAGCTACCTTTAGTATAAATGTGATGTTTTGTCAGATTTAATGAAGTAATACCTCTTTGATGTCCGAATCCACTTAAGCAAAATTTATTAAGGATCAAAAATGAACAATGGCAATGTTTCTATCTTTGCTTATTGAGCCACATTTTTTACATTTTATGGAATGATTTTATTTTTATTTACTCTTCATTATGATTTTATATCTTACAAACCCCCACAGTATTTAGTTTTCAAATGTATACACTCACCTAATTGACAGTATTTGGACTCCTTTTGAGAAACCTGTACGGACTGCACACCTGAAATGTTTGATATACGGTTAAAAATATTGATCATTGAATGAAAGTTACATTTTCGTAGCAGTGCTGGGCCTTCTGTTACCAATCATGCCTGCTGCACTTCCACATCACACTGCACAGTATCTAAAAATATTTGCATTTCCTCTTTGTGTTGCCTTGCTCAACAGTATGAACCCATTTTGCAGCACAAATCCACCCGATTAAAAACCACGGAAATGCGAGCTCATGCTTTTAAAGTTGTTAGTAAAACATTAAAATCTTGAAGCAACTTGACTTACTGATTAATCTATAACTTATCTGCAACTGCAACGTAGATTCAAAGGTTTGATTTTTCACACGCTTGCACAGGGTGACACACTTCAGTCTGTTAAAACAGCTAGTCTGCAATAACGGATTACAGGGAAAGGTTTGAGTGTAAAGCAAAAGTGTGTTTATATCTCTATGAATTGAGTGTTCAGATTAGAGTTTCTGGTCTTGAAGCAGGTTTTGTGAATGATTTCATTGAACAGGTTAAAAGTAAAAAAAAAAAAAACAGCCTGCTGTTTGACATGAACAGAATTTATTGTCGAGATAAAAACGTCCATAAGAGACAAAACAACGGTGGCGTTCAAACCCTTTGTGGTTTTGGGGACTTTCTGTGTGTTGGTTTCATAAAGCCGTAAAAACCTCTCGGCTTAAACTAAAAAACAGGCTGATGTTTAACTCACCAAAACGTAGATGCATAACCTATTTTATGAAGTGTGTTACTATATTCGTATGATTTTTTTTCTCTCTCTTTTTCCTGTTTCTAGGCAGAAATTAGTTTATGGTATCAGCTCCTACTAGCAACCCATTCAGTGTACAACTATAACCTGATGTCCTTTATATGGGTATCAGTTTTTAAACTTATTCTACAAAACCCTCTGTTAAATATAGCCTATAATATTTGAACTGTGTAAGCATGTTTTAGTCCCATCACCTCAAACGTTTCACAGAAAATAAATAAATAACTGACCACATCAGTCTTGTTCTTATTGACGTTTTTAACTGTGAAGTCACCCGAGGCCATGTCGTGATCTGTTTAGCATACAGTGTAAGGGAAATACGTTTGATCAGTGTCAGTGTTCATATAAATTGTTTAAATGTCCACCATGGAGTGTTATTTTGCTCTTTTTGGTTCTTGGAACAATGTAAAAATTCCCAACATGATTAAAAGTCAAATGATCATCGCTTCATTCTTTTTTTTTTTATTATTCTCTGGTACCTATCATCCATCCATCCATCCATGAAGGCATTATATGAAGCACATGAATATCTCCATTACTTCTCACCTTTAAAACACTTAAATTAAATCTTACATTATAATAAATTGCATAATCTGATTTGTACGAACAGGAAATGGGACTCGGAGGTCTCTGCAGGATAATAAAGATAATGCTTAAAGAATAGTGCCTCAGTTAGAACACCAATGTTCAAATGTGCAAAATATTTTTGAATGGCTTTTTATGTTATTTGGTTAAATACTTCACATGGAAAAGATTTTCAAAATAAGGGACGAAAAAAAACCCAGCAATCATCCTATTTTAAAAATATAATCTATTGTACACAAACTATAGTACAACTGTACATTTATTCATAAGTGGTTTGTCGGAATATTTCAACGATGCAACGGAAGTTATAATCGCAAGCCGGTACAGCCTCGCTCCAGATTACAATAACATGTTGCACTCATGTTATTAGTCATAATAAAGACCATGCGTCTATAGAGAACCCTGATTTCGTTAAAAATAAAATAATGATGCCTACTGAGCAAAAAACAGACGAATAAATAAAAACGCATTTTACAGCATAAACAGTCTTATGTGCATATTTTAGGCTGCGGGCCTCGCATGCAGGCCCCGCTTCTTCTCGGAGTCCCGACTCTCCCCATCATCCGTTCATAACAAGCAGCAGGAAACAGCATCTTTTTTTTTTTACAGAGACTCCAGAAATGCGACCACCTCTGTGTGCCCGTTGTCTCTGGCCAAATCAACAGGCCGACAGTTTGTTTTGTCCCTGGCCTGCGGGTCAGCCATGTATTCCACCAGGAGCTGCACAGTCTCCAGAAAGCCCGTCCTGGCCGCGTCGTGCAGCGGTGTGGCCCCGGTGCTGCAGTCCGCCACGTTAGGATCCGCTCCGTGCTTCAGTAACAGCTGAGCCACCGGCCAGCTCCCCATCATCATCACCTTTTGTGAAATATAACCAGTCAGTTAGGATCTAATTTAATTTGATTACGGCTATAAAAACATAAAAGAATCAATCATTTATAGTGAGTTATTAATAACTAACTATATATAAGAGCTTTGAAGGGGCAGAGTTTGGGTGGTTTGACCTGCAATTTAATCCGATTAAACTGACCTAATTATTGCTATATTTTCATCTATATTTTATCTGGCAAATCATAATAAAAAGACTGAACTGATACTCGAATAACAGCCACAGATAAGAAATTATATGAAGCAGGGATGCTGTCCCACATGGACTACAATTCACTTCATATGAGCAGATATTTTTGAGTATAAATATGGAGAATATGACCCACTGGAAACATTATTATTCCACATTTAACACAGCCAAACAATGCAATGCCTTAATGAAATCCGTCCTTACAAATTTACTTTCGTTTTCTTTAAATTATATTCCTTTAAACTGACTTCAGGGGGAATAAAGAGTTACGGAGAGCTAAGGTCGGGCTCTGCAAGTTACAATACAAAGTCTGCATTTTGAGATGCGTCAGCCTCTTCAATAAAACAAGATAATTAAAATATAAAACAATAATTCTAGTTAAAGATTATGCCCCGAAGGCAGTGCTGTGTGTCAATGGAAGCTGTTATGATGTTAATTCAGCTCATTTATTGCTGTAATAGCTTTATTTAGAGATAAAGGGCAGCACGGACGCAGACCTATGATTACGGGTGATGATGAGTGAGTTATAACAGGCATGTTCTCCACTTTTAATGCAAGGCAAAGCTCATTTTCACCTGTATAGGACTCTATTTAAATGTGTATGTTTAAAAACAATGCATTAATCATTTAACATGTCTGTTATGAGTCGATCAGAAGACTAAAGTCTCCATACAAACTTATAGTTTCGTTTCATTTCGCTTGGTGATAAATTATATGACTTTACCTGGAAAGGAAAGCTGCATATTGTTTTATTAAATTAAGTTTAATCCCTGCTTGATCCACAAAGGCTCACGGGATTTGCGCGTTGTTTTTGAGTATAGCTAAATAAAATATACAAAATGTCTCCCCTTTGGGCAATAATGGTTGTCATTTGAAGAGTTTAATGGTGTTTATCCGGTTAATGAAACATTTTTAAGTGCGTAGATTCTCTTTTTTTATCGGCTCATCCGCTGACACTGACCTGCAGAGCGGTTCGTCCAAAACAGTTGACGCCGTTAACTTCAGCTCCGGCCTGCAGGAGATCCTCCACATCTTCCCTGTTCCCCTTCGCTGCGGCCGTCGCCAGATCATCCTCGAGAGTCATCGTCAGGTCCGCGAATGCGCAGCGGCTGGGCTCACAGGTTTGACAGGTAGCCCTGATGGATGCCTATATGAGGAACACGAACAGCTCCAAGAAATAAAATAAAAATAAATAAACAAAAAGGAAATAACACGCTGCGGAGCGCGTGTCGAATGATCACGGCTTGGTGTTGATGTGTGACGGTCAAAGGTTGGTGCGTTTGCCCGGTCCAGAGGCTGTCTGGGGTCGGGTAAGTAAACCTCGCATCGCCTGTCCGGAGCTCTCCGTCGGAGTGTGTCTGGGCTTGTTTTGAATGAGTGACGTCATGTTGCTGCAGTGGCGCGATTGTGCGCATGCGCACCACATATGGGGTTTGACAGCACAGGCTGGAGGCTGAATAACTGTGGGAGGATGGAAACGATTCAAACTCTTCTTTGACGACGGATACTGCAGATCACGTCTAATTTTGAAAGTGGACATGAAACACCAGATGTTGTTTACATAATTCACAAGGCGGATTCCTCAAAGGTTTAACACCTGTCAGTGAGACTGGATAAAAATAATCAAAGTTACATTTTTCAAACAAGTGTAGCTCCATCTTGTCATAGCATAGCATGTGTGTGTCATGAAGTTGGTTGGCTTGGAGGTCCTATAAGATATTGTTAGCTACTAACTTGTGAAAGCTGTCAATCACTCACTTAATGGGAAAAAAAGTAATGCTTTTGTATTGTACTTGGATGCAGAAATGAATTTTACTGAGTCAAAAACTCAGTAAAGATTGTCCATTTTCATGTTTTATTTGTTTCACTTTTTTGCCTAAAAACATTTCATAGAAATTGGTATTTTTGTGATTTATGGCCCCCAGTTTCAGAATGCAATACTACTGTTATAGATAGATAGATAGATAGATAGATAGATAGATAGATAGATAGATAGATAGATAGATAGATAGATAGATAGATAGATGTGCATTGTACAATCTTAGTGAGTGAGTTAGTGTTATGTATTAATCTCCATATTCAAAAATAAACTGTCACAGAATCACAGTGCGTCTCCTCTCCCTGCCAAATGTAATGTCTGTAGGCAGGAATGGCTTCCTGTTGCTTTTCACGGTGGGATTTAAGAAGTATTAATCTTCTCTGCTGTTTCATCAGAAGATCCTGAAGTTATCCACTTTGCACGAGTCAGATAACAGCATATAATCCCCTTCCCAGGTGTTTCAGCGCTGGAATGTTACATGAAATAATGAAAGTCTTGAAACTAGACTTTGGCACCAAACCAAAAGGAAAAAGGAAAAAAAGGGCTGTATGAGGTACTTATTCATAATCAGTGTATGGACATGAAACACCAGATGTACCAGATGAGTTCCTGTTGCTTTTTACAGTGTAATTTCAGGAGTCTCCGACTGAACACCCTTTGCTGTTTCGTCAGGAGGTCATGTAGGGGATGTGAGACTGGTTACCCACTTACCTAGCTCCAGTTCTTTTTTTTTTTTTTATTAATCTTTATTCTAAAATTAACAAAAAGTGTTCAGACATAAATGAAAATTTGAGTTCAGTTCCATGGAAACCGCCATGAGCTGATATAGATCACACGTGATATGATCAAAAGTAGCGACATCTGCTACTGAGTGGACCTTGGGGTGAGCTTGTTTTGTCAGATGTAATTGATTTGTCTGTAAAGTCAATGGAGTGTGACAGCTAACTGTAAGGGGATCAGTAGGCCTATTAATTATTTACCTTTCATTGCAAAATGACAAGATAATATGACAACAGACATGATACCGTGAGGGCTGAGGGGTGTCCCTAAAGTGTCTGCCATGGATGGATTAATATGCTGGGGGGTCCAGGACATGATTGAGCTGCTGGGTTTGTTTTTTCTGGTCATTCAGCACCGTAAAGAGCATTGTATACAAATAAAAACAAATAAATTGCAATAGCTTGCATTTACGGGGTGCATTGTTTCAGGTACTGGTAATGAAATGTGACCCAGGAAGGCCAGTTTGAGCAATACATCCATGAGTTTGAAGGCTTACCAGGCACAGAGGAGTTTATAATATGATACAGAGCCCAGAGGTCATATAGTTTGTTAGTTTGTTATAATTTTTACACTAGCTGATCTAATAACTAGTCTAAGACAATCTAAAGTCAATTAAAGGTCCATAATACGAGGAAGAATTTTACAACTCCAATTGGTTTACAACAAACCAATTATCACTGTACCTATCATTTTATCCTCTGCCGCATGAGTCAGAAGGTAAACAACAAGATTACCCCTTTCGCTTTTTGTCAACTATGAGCTAATGTCTGTCTGAACACGGCATATAAGCCCTGTTCCTACCACTATGTGCAAAGTTTTTCAGTGCTGGAATGTTTCATGGCTGCTATTGAAATAATGAAAGTCTTGAAACAGGACTTTGACATCAGGCCCTTCTTGAAGACAGTGTCTCGGGTAATAATGCAGGCCCCAATCTTACAGGGATAGTTCAGGTTCTTTGAAATGAGGTACCTTTTCAGAGTCATAGTGCGTCACTTGCAGTAGACGGTGGTTACTGGGCTTCCAGTTTTGGGAAGCTGACAGAAGTAGAAGCAGAGCAAAGCACTACTGTGGACAGGGTCAGCAACAATGTGTTTTAACCTCATAAAAAAGACCATTACAGTTAAGTTTAGGTGTAGGAATACTTAAAGCCCATATGAAGCCACATATGTCTAGTGCTATGTCACCTATTCAGAAGTATCTGGCCCAGCCATGATACAAACTCTAAAATGTAATGAAGAATGCTCACACTAATTTTGCATCCTGTGATACACTGTCTCGCTGATGACACTGCTGGAGTGGAGTGATTTCTTTTTGATACAGTTTGTGAGTGATTCTGAGGGCTGATACATGCGTCTAAGGCCGGGCCTCGCTGATTTCTGTCCAACACCACAGCTTTATTAATATAATTAATATAACTTTATTTGCTGATTTGCTGATTTTGGTGAAATAATCTGCTTCCTGGTGAACAGATAGCCTGAGCCTAATGACTTGCTAAAATCACTAATTACCTGAATCTGAAGTTAGCAGGCAACAGAACTGGACTCAGCACCTGGACTGGACCAGGTTTAAGCTTAGCCTCTGAGACCAACAGGGAATAATGTTTCCCAACCAAGGTGATTTATTAACTTTCTTGATGGAAAGATTGCTAATTAGTGAACTGCTAACTGTCGTTAGCTCGGTCAACCACGTAGACAACTGAACTGACTCAGCCACTGGATGCCAGAAAACCACCTCTGTAAACTACTGTATTCTCTGCCAGTCTGGCCACCGCTGGTTTTGGAGGTTGCGTTCAGTGGAAAGTAAACGTTCACACTAGCTCATAGCGCCATGCATTGCATAGTGATGCTATTGGCTATTATAGACGACAATAAATATCCTCAACAAGTCCCTCCGTATCTGATTTTTTTACAGGAAACGTGAAAATTAGGAAGCAAATAGCACTCTGCTTTATGACTTTATGGTTGAGACAATGTAGGATCATGGGAAAGGGCCATCTGATGGCAAGGTAAAGCACTAAGAGTATGTTCACTATAGTGTACACTTAAATATAATTTTTTTAATGTGGCTAAAACATGTTTTTCTGCTGACCCTGTGCACAGGATTCCCAAACTGGGGGCACACTGACCTCTGTCTACTGTATGTATTACGCTGACTATGTATAAATACCTCATACAACCCTGAATGATCCCTTTAAGGCCCTGATCGTGTCAGATTTGTTTTACTGGTGTAAAATCCAGTTGACACATATAAAGCTTGGTGCTTTTGTGGGCAGCTGGAGTCCTGGGACTCTGAGGCAGTTTGATGGGTTACTCGGTTGGTAATCCAGACTCCGCGTCTGCTCTAAAATACCTGAAATATAGGTCGTCTGTGACAAACTGAAACAAACAAAGATAAAAAGGTGGGTCGGTTTTTGCTGAGCTGACTAAAATAGTTGTTTTTTTTTAACAGGGTTGTAGTGAACAAATGCATCATCTCAATAGAGGCCTTTCAGAAAATGACTGGAATGCCTGTCTGTCTCCACGATGGACGAAACAACAGCTATTGTGTGTAAATCAATGGCTGCTGTATTTGTTGATACCTAAGAAATATAGGAACAAAAGTAATAAATGTGTGTTTTAATATTGGAAACTTTACAAGTCATAGTGAAACTGTAATGTCATGTTTCTCCATAGTTAACAGTGGTTGACCTGCTCGTAAATGGGGAATTTCTTCTGAAGGTGATTTGTGATTGAATTTCACATACCCACGATGGAGGAGAGATTACCACACCTCGGTTAGGAATGTGAGCTATAATGGATCAGCAAATGGAGTGTGTGTTGTGTGTGTGAGGTGAGGATGGATAGACCGATTGTTTGTCGTAGATGGAATAATGGTTGCCTCTGTATCAAAATAAAATACGTCACGTTTGCCATCAGATTGAATGGGCAGTGAGACTGGGCATAGACTTGGACCTACTTTTTGATTAACAGCATAAAACGAAGGTTTAGAGTTCATTTGAGACAAATACGTCAGAGGTTTATTCAGTATGCAGTCTGACTAGTATCTGCTGCTGTCAAGTGTCAGGCGATTAATCATCTTATTTTCGTAACTACAGTGAAGTGAAACAAAACTATAGTGTCAAAGGAATAGGACAGATTTTGCAAGTCTGTTTCATAGCATGACACACACACACACAAGTCTTATGATTATATGTATGATAATGATTTTTTTCATAGACTATTGATTATTCAGCACAGTTGTGGGCTGTGAGTATTTCCTTATTTCATTCTTTGTATGAATAATGTTGAGTGATGATGCATACAGGATGACACATAACCAAAACCCTAAAACAAAAATGATATATTACACTTACAAACTTATACTAAAAAGTTTTCACTTTATCAGTTGATTTGCCGTCGCCCAAAAGCTTTAATCACTCCACAAATTGACCAAACAAACCCCTCCCAGAAAACCCAGTGAATCCCCTGTAGGTGTAGAAGTAAGAACCTAGTTTTGACAGCCGATAGAAAACCTAGTTTTGCTTATTTTTATTTTGCTGTTTAAAACGTTTTCTCAAGCCTGTGTACTGTAGGCTGTGGCAGGTCACGTTTTGATTGACAGCTCCCTCATGAGTAAGCAGAGTAATGCACTGCTCTGCAGGGGGGCATTAAAATATATTTTAGCCACCTAAAAAATCAGTTAAAGTGTATATTTTGAATATTTTCACCGTTTTACTTTGCCACCAGACAGAAGTGAAGCCGTTATCTACCCTCTCCTCAAGCCACCAGACCAGACTCCATTGACCAAAACAGTAATTTTACCACCAAACTTCAACATCTCACTCTGTGAATTGACGATGTGTCGTCAAAACCAGAGCTGGTGAGCGTTGCACCAGTGGAAAGACTAACCAAGACGTTTTTGGTGAGTTTTATTTTGTTTCTGTGGCGTTTGAATGTGTAGTGTGTTTTACTATAAGTTAACAGGGCAGTTAAGCTAATTATGAGCAGCTTAACTAGCCTTAGCTAGCTAAGAGAGAAACTTGAGTTCAGAAGGTGTACGGTTGTATTTTTCTGTTTAATAAGGAAAGCAGGTGTAAGAATATTTTCTTCATTCTGAGTTTATGAGTTAATTATTTTATCAAATGTAGCGAAGTCGGTTGTTTTTGGCTCTGGTGTTTCGCTTTAACGCGCGACCGTGTTTAAAGGCGATCGAACGCGTCCGTTGGTGACGTAGTTACGACAACCGTTGAAACAGGGAGCGAATACGTATCTTTCAAACAGAGACAAATCAGCTATGTTTTATTGTGACGTTAATGAAAATAATCTAAACAAAGGGGAATTCATGACGACAGCTACGTATCTTCGTGTTTTCAACAGCTTTCGTAACCACGACAACCACATACGCATTCGGCTAACGGTCACCAATTAACAGGGTCGCTGGTTAAACCGAAACACCAGCTAGCTTAGAAGGGGTTTGTTTTATGAGACAACTAACGTGGATTTTCTAATGATTAATTCACGGAATTAATTACTGTAATAAAAAGAAATACAAAAACTTAAGTTAAAATATTTTAAATCTGGATTGAAACTACTTCCTAATACTTTTATAACTAAGTATAAGTAGTAAAAGTATTAGGAAGTAGTTTCATAATAGTACATAATCCCCTAAATTATATAGGGTTGTATAGGTTATATAAATTATATAGGCGTTTGTGGATTTGGGTTTTCAGTGGCTTTAAATAAAATTAAAAAAAATAAAAAACATTGAGGGCATGCTCTTATTTTGATGACCAAAATAAATACACACACACACACACACACACACAAAATTATTAACAAGAAAACAAACAAGCAGACAACAACAGAACACAGTTTAATCTATAACTTAAATATTTTGTGTTGTTTGTACCAGTGGTGAAAGAAGCTGTCAGAGCTATGTTGCTTTATATTGCTTTATTGGATTAGTATTACTGATGCTGATACACAAACAGCACATTTTAATGCTAGCTCGTCAAGATGGAGCTGATTTTAATGTCCTTACACATGTTTGCTGAGTAGTTCATATTGTGTGCTGAGTTATCAGTTTTTATTAGATGATCATGTAAAATGTAGCTTACAAAGCAATAAAAGCAGCAATGGAGAAGTAAATATATTATTTCCCTTAGTAGTAGTATAAAGTAGCAAATACTATGTAAATGAGTGTGTGTGAGAGCAATGAAATGGTGCAAATGATTATGAATTATCATGTGACTTCCGTACTCATCAGCAGTGTGAGTAGGCATAACACTTCATTTCCTGGTGTAGCTGCAGCTCTGTCAGTGTTTGGTCATACCACACATCGAAGCCATCAGTAATGAAGTGTGTCAATAGTCTTATTTCTAAGTTTATCTGTGTAAATGTGAGCAGACCTGTGTGGAATGTGTCTCTGGGGTTCACAGCCTGCAAGCGATGGAGGTTGAGTGTGGGTGGAGGTGTGTTGGTCTGGAAGTCCCCTGGATGCGCGCGCATGTGTCTATGAGCGTGTTTGTAAGTGTGTGTGTGTTTGGTGAGAAAAAGGGCACTGTGAATGATTACAGACGTTATGGCTTATGCCTTTTATGTTCTGTTTAAAGTATGGAAGAGTAAACAGATCACAATTTTACATAGTAAAAAGAAAAAAAAGAGGACTTTGTAGGGGACAATTAAAGCTTGCTTTTAATAACAAACCAAGGCCATCATCAAACGTGTCTTACACGGTGGTTTTTCTTTGTAGGGCTTGACTTCATGACATCAGTGCATTTGGAACGTTCTTTTGGTCAGAAAAAAATGCTTTCGGAAGAAAGTCCTCCTCTTCACTGCTAAATTTAGCAGCTTAGTTTGAAGAAAAGCGGTCAATAGCGATGTGGGCATCATTGTAATCTGTCAGAGTTCTCACAGAGCCTCCTCTGAGTTACATACTTCAGTTTATCAGTCAGGTTGCTCGGTATTTTCATATTACAGCATGCGGCTTCTGAGGATGAGTGAATGAAACTTTTACCCTAATTTGGTCGTTCCGTTTTTTGTTGTTTGTTTATTTCTTATCATTCACACTTCACTCTGCAGCGAACTATGCTTTGCATACTAACATAGCTACGCCATTCAAACCGCTGTCCCCGACAGTCGAGAAAGGGGAATACCTACGCTCTGATTCCCAGTGAATGAAATCACCTCCTGCTGACTGTTCATTTGAAATTCCCCTTTTATTACTTGTTTTTAAATGGTTTTATTGTCTGTCTTTCTGATTGCTTAAGGCTGACTGTGCTAACCTGACTTCACAGATTTACACACACATCATTTTTACTCTAATTACATGCATCGATGCTCAGTCTAAGTTTAAAATCAAGCAACAGGACACTTTAAACTCTCTGTAACATGCAGGCTTTTTTTTTTTTTTTTTTAAGTTCTGTTTACTCTTCCTCTGTCATTTCCACATCAAAGAGTGGACTTGTGCATACAGAAAAAGGACATTTTTGTACAGCGCATTTAGTTGTTAAAGTCAAATAGAGCAGTATAAATTGAAATGTTATATTTCAGCCTCTTCAGAGCAGCCTTATGTGAACAAATGTATTTATTTTTTGAACTGAAATAAGCCTATAACTTTCATTCTTCACCTTGGACTTGCCTCCACCCAGTGGTATGAGCAGACGCTATGGGGCAGAGACACACACGTCTATTGAGAGCCTCTCATTGCTGCTAAGCAATTCTACACAATACGTGGTATTTCACCACGCTGTGAAGAGCGGAGGCTCTGCCCTACTTAAACACACCGGCCTTTCACATTGTTCTATTTCTTTAGGACATCTGCCTGATGTCTGATTGTGTCTTCTTAACACTTCTGAGAAAATTTTAATAATTAATACAGACTGTTTATATACCTGCGGTCTTCACACCGACGTTAAAACGCACAACAGTTCAGAGAAGTTCTGTGTTTTGGTTCAGATTGACTCATGTATCTCGGTATGACCTGCACACTGATCTAGCCCTTCCTCCACTATTTTCAGACTGCTCATTACATCAAAGGCACATCACAAACTATGATTTAGGTTAAGCACACACTATTTGGTATACTGTGTTGCTGATAAAGTCTTTGTTATTGAGGAATTTTGTTGCTTTGAAGTTAGGCGGTTTCCATGAGCAGAAGGATAACAGCCAGACAGAGGGAGGGTTTGTGTTACATACTTGAGGTTACGTTTTAATACCCACATAAGTGATCTATTTATTCAGTCATAATATGTCTTGAATTCTTTCTTCTTTGCTCATCCTGCTAATTTCTGCAAACACAATAGCACAAAACACACTATGCTGAACAGGAGTTTATTGAGTATTTCTCAACCGTAATATTTGCAAAGCTGTGTTGCGCTTCTCAATGACCTAATAGCTGCAGTCGGAAGAAGACAATTCATCTAAGAGGAAGTGGCTTCGCACGTTGATCAGTGAATGCTTTGTCTTTGAAGCAAGCTTGACCTTGGCATGACTTTCTGAATCCTGTGTTCATTTTGTTGTTTACTGTTGGTTCTATATACTGGATCAGAGAAGACTCAAGCGCAGAAGCAATCTCCTTATATTAACAGTTGCACCACGGCGTGTATTAGATTGAAAGGCCTCCTGGCAAATCAATCTCTAACCAGACTGGGGTCATTCGGTGAAAATATCTAAATATAAATCGGGTTATGCACACGCGGTGAGGTATTTTGTGACGCATTACATTTTAATTTAGGCTGCAGATATAAATAGGAGAGTCATCCCCTAATTTAGATTTTTGTCACAGGACATTGTATTGAGCCATGCTCGTGCACTTTATGGCAAACCAGCTTGAGAATTCAAGTGACGCATTTAGAGTTTTTACAAAAACGTATTTTCCTGCTTCTGTTGAGGTGTTTTTGTAGGCACCAAAAGTCGAGCAGGATGGAAAGGTTATCTAGCCTCTTGGTAAATGCTGAATCATACTCTCACAGTAACTGAAGTGGTTTCACGTCTCTGTAAGCATCTCTGACTTAACATGTTCAGCTGGCGTGACACATTACTTCTTAATGTCACTGATGGTTGGCTCGAAATGTGTTTGTTTTGCTTCCAGCGAAAATAAGCCTGTTATTATCGTGTTCACAAAAGCAGAAGGCTAGCTTTTTGTGGTGTCTTTTGAAATGGCTTCTGGTCTTGTAAATATAAAAGTGTATTGACAGTTTTATGCGCATATTAATTCATAACGTTGACACACATATGTGCGGTAAGCACAGTAAATCCCAGTGTTTTAGATTTTTTTTTTTTTTTGTCTGTGTGCGCCACCCTTGGTCTCATTTCATCACACACTCACACACACACACATGATATCAATAAGCTGTTTGTGAGTGTGTCAGAGGCATATGAGGCCACAGATTTTCTAGGGCTTGGACTGCAGATGGAGAGCAGGGCATGGAGGGAGAGAGAGAGAGAGAGAGGGAGGGAGAGAGGGAGGGAGAGAGGGAGGGAGGTAGCTGAGGGCACTCGGGCTTTGCTTCTGCTGCCGTTTTTGCTTGTTGCGCCAGTCACATGCACACGGAGCAGCCACCGCCCACATACGTATGACTGTCTCGAGCCACTGGGCTACCTCAGTTGTAATGCTGTAATAGATAGACACATGGAAAGAATGAGACGGTGAAAGGGGGAAAGAATTAACTGTCAAAAAGCTCACATGCAAGTTGAAATTATCGACTCAGTTTGCTCTGACAAGGAGTTCATTGTGCATCGACAGACTTGCCGGTCTGAGGTCAGAGTTAGGGCACATGCTAATATTGCAGTTTTTAGTTCCTTTATCCTGTCTTGACATATTAAAACGCACTGTATGGTCAGTTTACAGCTGTTTGTTTTTCCAGCATGTGGACAGGAGAACGCTCTCTCACAGTCTGGGTAATAAAGGCAGCATTTGAGTACCTCCAATGGCTGGATAATCATTAACAAGGAGGTGACATCATTCCTCCTTATTATGACAGTGATTACTCACAGCACCTTAAGATATGCTTACTCAAACAAAAACAGTGGCTTAGTGGGAGCTTTTTAATATTTTTTAAATATATGTATATATATATATAAACATCCTAGATTTTATTTTTTTAAAAGAAAAGCTGCACATCTGTTGTGTTTTGTGTGTGTGTGTGATAATACAAAAAGACTGGGCGACAGGGCGTCTATTTGTGGCAGCATTGTCAGGTTGTGGCCTTGTTTGAGGTCCATTTTAAGGCATACAGACCTTCAATGCAATCAGGTTGTTAAGCAGCAAAGGCACCAAGGAAAGGGTGGTAAGGAAAAGCAGTAATTAGTGACTCAACATATCAGCAGTTTCACATGAAACCTTACACACCACCGTTTTGTATGTCTGAACACTGTTTTTCACTAAGACATACAGTAATTCTGAGTTAAAACCTATATTAAATACAGTGAACGTGTCAACATGGCTCTCCTAATCGGTTATCCACATTGAACACCACTGATAGTTTGCAGTCGCTGGAATTAGCGTTTACTTCCACAGTCTTGCGGATGTAAAACTGTCTTGAGGTTTTTCAGTGTGCTGTTACATCAGATCAGCTCTTCCCCTCTATGAGTTCCGGCCAAAGCTAGTCATGTCCGCTCTCAGAGCTGTGTGGGTGGCCAAAATCATTCTCATTCGTGGAGAAGCGTGATTGAAATGTTTGACATTAAGCAGCACAGGATGATTAATAATAAAAGTCATCTGCAAGGGAGGAATACGCTGCAGGAGTGTGTAGAAGCGGTGTTTTCTGGCTGCTTACTCCCACCTCTTATAAGAGACATAAGAGAACACCCTGTGTGTTTTTTCGTATTTACAGATCAGAGATCGATGATATGCTGCTCTGATAAGAGGTGAGCTTCGGCAGAAGTGTTTACACTGTGGTGAGGGTGTGGTCAGTTGTCTCTACCCTGCTGTTCTTGCCATCAGTATGAGGGACTTCTTTGTATTTTTCTCTTTGTGAATTACGTCCACATGAAATCGTTTGCCTAAGAGAGATCCAGTTCCGCTCACGCTGCTGTAAGCTGACTTCTTATATGTGTCTGCCATTGGTTGAGGTAGGCACGGGGGCGTTAGCGGATGGAGTTGAGACGATTACTCAGTGGAGATACAGTCGGTCTGACACACTGTATCTCCACTGATGCACCTATTGTCCTGAAAATGTTATTGGTAGGAGAGGAAGTGTGTATAAGAGATTTATAAAAACGCTGACAAACACCATAATTATTTTTCATTCACTCAAACATTACACTTAAATAAGCTTAAACAATATTTAAGAAAAACATGCTGATAAAAGTTTCAAAATGGCGACAAAAGCTCAGTAACAAAGATTATTAGTTGAGATGTCACACCTTAAAAACTCATTTGTATTTCAAGTTAATGATGGCAATAATATATCTTTCTTCTTCTTACTATTTTTATATGAAGTTGAAATGTAAATGGATCAGGGATAGTAGCTGTAAGTGGTAGTACTCCTGGTTCCTGTTAATGTTTTGTTTTTGGACGATGAACAGAAAGAGAAACCAACAGTCTGCACGCAACACGATAAGCCAAATGCTCCTATAATTGTCTATAACTGTACTTTGACTCATAAGTTTCTCGCTATTATGATGACAGCTTATGTGATGACAGACCTTTGCTTTGTGATAAGAGTGCACCTGGTCAGATTAGATTAAAATGCCCTGACAAAACTCATTAAATTTTAAATGGCAATCATCTTTATGATTATTATTTTACGATCAGCATACCTTAGCTTACATTTTGTAAAACACACTGTTCAAGTGGACTTTGTGGAGGTTTATCATGCCACCACCAGGGGGCAGAAGTGATTTAAATTAAACTAAAGGACATCTGATTTGTAGAAAAATGTTTTTTTTCCACCTGTTCAGATATATTTACAGTTGTATTATAAATATAGGTATGGTTAAGGACTAAGTATAATGTGTTAAATAGACGGAGAGGTGATGTTTTCATGAAAATATTCCTGAAACAGTTATAATTAACAAATTAATAAAAACACTTGGAGTTCTACAAGCATAAAGTTTGCCACATGGTGCGTTATAATCACCGAAGAGGCTACTTTAAAAACTACAACTGAGCATGCTCGCTCATGTCAGTGTACATGAGTAAGATACTCTCCGTCTCTTCACTCATTTTGTCTCAAGGAAACGAATGAAAACGAACAATTGGCGCCATCAAGCGAACAAAAGAAATGTAAGATTATTGGTGCCAAATGTTAGACGTTGAAGTCAGCAGAGAGGAGATGGAGGCTGCGGCCGTGCGGTTTGAGCTGCTCTCAGACAGATAATGTGTGTAGTCACCCGCCCTCTCCCCCCCCTCTTCCTCCGCCTCCCACATCAACACCATCCCTCCGGGCAATATGAGACGTCTGGGAGAGCAGAGGGGTGAAACTGGAGAGATGGCGCAGTCACTGGCCCATGTAATAGAACGATAGAGGAGTGTGCTGGCGTGGACATGCACACACACACACACACACACACACACACACATGCACACACACATTTGTAAGTTACATGTGAATATGTAGAGCGGCTTCATTTGGGTTGTGTGTTTGGACAGCAGAGTAACCAATTAATTTTGGCAGTAATTGTATTCTTCCGTCTGCAGTTTGTTTTGCCATACATGATAATTTATTTTAGGGTTAATTTAGCTGTCATAAAATAACTTTTAGTATAAAGTGCTTCACAACAAATGCAGGTCAAACAAAAATGGATAAAAGTAACGCCTAAAACAACGGCTAAAAAACAGACACACACGCAGGACTGCAAATAATGACTTCTTTTTGGTCACTTTTTGTTAAATGATCAATTTAGTCTTGAAAAAATTGTGAAAATTACAATTTCCCTAAGCTCAAGGCAGCTTAAAGACACCTTCAAACTGGATGTTTGTCAGCCAACAGCCAGAAAGCAAGCAACACTATTATTGCTGACGTGGGAAAAAATAACATTATAAGAACTAGAACAAGTTAAATTAAGCCAAAAGTTAATGTTTAAATACATTACACTTAATTCTTGTCTGAACAAAGGTGTAACATCATCTCTGTAACATTGTGTGTCTCTTTCATAACATCAGATAGCTTAAACCTTTATGAAAATGTATCATAATCTCTGTATTTGAACTCTATTTGCGAAGTAAACATACATACTCTGATTAGAAAGGCAAAGTTTGTCATCTTACCTTCATAAAACAGTTGAGAGTCACATGGTTTTATTCTTGTTTATTAATGAAAATTAAAATATGTTGAGTAACATTTCTTTAATATTTTTATTTTCACATTCTCAGCCTGCATGGTGCGCACAAGTTCATTTTCTACGGACATACTAAATATAATTTCTGTGGCTTCACCCCATCAGTGCACCGTGGTCTTCATTAAAATAATAACGTCTATGAACACGCATCTGTAGTTTTGCAGACAGGCTGCCTAAAGCCGCACAAACATATATTACGTGGGGCTCGTAAATGCAGGGAGAGAACATTTCTCTGCCCCCAGGATGGTAATTTCTCTGTGTTTACTACTGGCCCAACGGCTTTAGCAGCTTCCTGTCATGTGATCTGACTGTCTCCAAGAGGTCTGGACCAAACACCTGTTGTCAGGAAGCTGGGAGGGGAGGTCTGGATCTCTCATTAGGGACTGGAGCATTACCATAGCAAACATGTAAACACAAGCCAGCACTGACATACAGTCTAAAGACCTGTCTGTCTGTTGTCCTTATGTGTCTTTGGCTTTCTGTCTGCCTCACAAACTGTAATGGACCAAACATACAAACATATAATGGATTTAATTTGTTAAAATTAAAAGTAATCAAAGTTTCTGTCTTTAAATCAGGTTGCCAACACGTGACGAAACATGTACAAATGCCTCATTGTCTGGCAGTGCACGTGACAGCAACACTGCACGCAGTTTGAGGAGCAAACAATCACGAGAAAATCCACTTGCAGACGGCGGAGAACATGTCATAAATCATTGTTAACTTCTAATTTGATCCCTATTCATTCCGCAACTGTCCACCTGACGGTGAGACTGCCTAAATACAACTGTGCACCACTAGATGGCACTGTGCTGACAGCCATTTCCCCCTCTCAGAGCACACTGACCTTATTCCCTATCTATCTAATTACACATTAGACCTGTAATATGCCATTCCACATCCATGGGTCTCAGATGAATGGTTTCCCCCCTCCCTTCCTCTTCTCATCTCTCTCTCCTCCTATCCTTCCCTTTTTCTACCCCCATCTTCGCACTGTTCCGGCCAGCTTCCCTCAATTACTGTCACGGGCAGGCCACAACATCGGGTGTGGGGTGGGGGGTGGGGGGTAGTCTCTGCATGAGGATTGGAGGGGTGGGGTGGGAAGAGGAGGGGAAGGAGGAGGAGATGTGTATATGGATGTGATGAGAGGAGGAGACAGTTGCTGACATACCAGCGCACGGTATATGTTTACAGGTGTGTTTATATGTGTGTGGGCATGCGTGGCTGTTTCCGTGCCTGGTGCATTGGTGTGTTTGTGTGATATGCCCATGGGGCAATTGCTTGCCACACACCATGGCTGTTGTTGCAACGGTACTGTGACAACAACGGTTTGACATTTGTGAAGGATAAATATATTCCACTTAGAATGAAGCTATTACCCTCGACTAGTTGTGGTGAAAATATATATATATAAAAAGCTGAAAAATAATGACACCAGCTGCAATGATTGTGGGCATTAGACTGTAGGTTCGGCCATATTCGCTGTGCTTCCTTCAGAGTCAAAATCAGGTGGACTACTGTTTGTTTTTACTCATTTTGTATCCCATACAGCACACAGAAGTTTACTTTAATGTTTTAATTGAGCATTATGATGTTCTTTTGTCTTTCTTTGTCTTTATTTTGGCACATAGTTTACAGTACATTTGTCCTCAAGGCTCAGTTTGACAATGTCGAACTCAACTGCCAAACGTAAAAGTAGCTCGGCGTCACATTGTTAAAACTCTACCGTTTCGTTACCGACTACTTAGAAAGTCAAATCTTCAAATAAACGTCATCATTTCATCTTTAGACCACTAATACATATTTATTTTGTACCAAAACTGTCCTCTTAGGCCTTTAAAAGATGCAAAAACGGCTGAAAATATTCAGCTGTTAACTCTTCTCTTTCCCCTTTTTTCATAGTACACAGAGAGAAAGACAGGAAATGTGCAGCGAGAGGGAGGTGATGCAACAAAGGTCCCCTGTTGGTTGCAAACCAGTGATTTTGCGGTTACATGGCATGCATCCCAGACCACTTTTCCACCGTGATGCCCCTATCTGTCTTATTTTACACACAGATATACAGTATATTTATTTGTTTATTTATTCATGTATTTCTTGACATAGTGACTGCAGTGAGACATAGTTTGGGCAGCTAAATGTGTTTACTCTGAGCATGTGCAGGTAGGAGTTCATTGTTTTCCATTGAGTCTAAGGTGGGAGTCTCTTATTAGCAGCATGCACCCTTTGAAATCCATTCAATTTTGTAAGTCTCAGTGGTTTTAAGTCGACATATTAACAGTTAATTCTTTGAGTTGTCAACAAATCTTTATGTTTATGTTTACATTATAATACATTCATATGAACACCTGAGTCATTTGTCTCTACATCTGCCCAATGGCGACATCACTCTAGTGTGCGTATGTGTGTGTGTGTGTGTGTGTTTGTAAATGTCTCTTGAAGGTCTACAGGTCAGGAGACAATAATTCTCCCGTTCCTCAGATATCTTCATTATAAACTCAGGCAGGCTCGCTTCATTAAGAAGCCTGTTCACGCCTCCTACCCCTGCAAAATACTTCATACATAAAATCCCTAATTTCCTGTCTGGGTGAGTGTAAGTAATTGAATCATTTGACACAGAAGAAAGATAAGTATCATCCAGTTGGAGGTGTCTTTACAGGCTCTGCCAGGCTGTGCCACAGATTTTAGTGTGTACCTCTTGTACGCTGTGAGATTTGGGCTAATGTTTATGTCTATGGGGCGTCCATAGGGAATTCATCAGGACTACGCACTATGCACTATTTATGTTGCTACATATGGATTATGTTAAATATTGTAAATGTGATGTATAGCCAACAATTTCTCCTGAAAATATAAATCAATTTATTTCACTTTTAACTTTTCTTTACATACTTCGGATCCCGTTTCTACATATTTTGAGTCTACTACTGTTAATCCTACGTACTCTATATCTGCAGCACATACCGAGCATCCCTCCTCTGTTCCTCTTCCTGAGGATTCTCCCTTTCATTTTTAGCCATGCTAGTGGCATGGCTGTAGGGATGGCGATGTTGGACTGTTGGTCCAGCACTTTGGTCCAGACTGAAATATCTCAACAACTCGTAGGTGGATTATCATTAATTTGTGCAGACATTTGTGTTCTCCAGAGGACGAAGACTACTGACTTTGGAGGTCCCTTGAGTTTTCCTTTAGCGCCGCCATGAGGTTCACATTTGTGGTTTTGAGTGAAATTGGAATCAATCCATCCAATAATGTCCTGATAAAGATGAATTGTATCAACTTCAGTGATCCTCTGGTTTTCCATGTAGCGCCACAATCATGTCAAAATGTAGTTTTGTCCAATAGGTTCATTTATGACTAAATATCAGCATAATGACATTAGCATTTATCTGTGGCGGTGCAATGACCAGCACAAGCAGCACGTAACCTTGAGATTTGCTTTGTCTGTCTGTGTGGTGTTGGTTTTGATGCCGGGTGCATGTTGCTCAGGCGGGGGTAGAGGCGCAAACAGGTGAGAGGTTCATTCAAATGAGGTTGTGTAGAGAATCGTGGTCTCAGAACCACGTTTGTGTCTGTAGCAACGTCACTTCACTGACAAACGAATGACTTCACTGTCAACAACAGTAAACTAAATATTTGGAACAAAAGTGCTCCCTGGAATAATGCTTCAAATGTAATAAACCATTTTAATTCACTCTACACTCAACATCAAAAATTAACATTTAATGTGGTTAAAACAGGAGCACCGGTAAAGCAGCTTTATCTATAAATTATAATGAGGAATTCTGTTGTCCACAGTTGCTTTAGACTATATGAAAAGCTTCTCCTTCACTTCATTAAATCCCCGCAGACATCTGAAGGCAGCAGGACGGATATGTTGATAAATCTACAGCCTATGATTTGAGAAGTACCGCAACAGAGCGCAGCGGCATTACACGCGCCCGTCCACTGTGTTTACCTTGATTAAATGATTTAATCACGTGCAAATGACACCAGGGTGCTTCAGAAAAAAAAAAAAAACACCTCACCTCTACACACATCAGACGAGTCCATTATTCTCAGTATTCTGTTGTTTACGGAGGAATTATAGCCTCCTTTGCAACTTTCTTTTTAGAAAAGGTGGTGTTTCATGTTTAATTCTTGAAATGCATTATTGTACAAAAGCAGTTGCATCACCGTCTGCCTTTGGCTTCTGATTTGTGGTGTTACGTGTTCGTGTCCTGTCGCTCTTCTCCGTCCAAACAACAATACGATTTCCTGACGAAGCACCTTTGTTGAGCTCTTGATGAACGCTTCCCTGTAATTGGCACATCTGTGTCAGAACAATTAATCACCACATTCTTGGATGTATATTTCACTTCATCCGGCTCTTTTGCAACCCAAAAAGGTCACGCTGGGAACTTCTTTTTTGCTTTACCACCTGACACATTTTCCTTCTGATTCACAGAGAAAGCCTGAGCTGTGTTATAATACAGTGTTTCTGCTGCTTGTGACCAGTGGGAGCACCCTCAGCTGTGGTTGGCTCTGTACCATTGTAGCTAAATAGATCATTAGCGGCACTACTTAACCTAGCTCTTTCATTGACTGCTGATTGTGACAGGCTGTACTTATGATTATGACTATAGCCATGGGTTGACACAGCTTCGGATGTCGCTTTGATTGCGGCGGTAGACATGGCCATGCTTTGTATGATTGTGGATGATAAGTTTAGAATGGGTTGCATGGTTTTGCTGGCTGAAACGTTTTCAGAAACATATTTTAGTGTAGAGTTTAGTTGTAATACAAGAATGTTGCCAGTTTTTCCTGGATGAGTCAAAACCAAGCGTAGCCCAACTCGCAGTACGTCACCCACCAGCTCCTCGCTCACACGTATGGTCAAATATGGTCATTTTTGGCTCCAAAAAACAAGATTCCAATGGCCATAATGCAAACTCGATCAAACCAATAGGTGACGTCACGGTAGGTTTACACTTGGTATAGACTCTGTTGTGGACACCGACCAGGTGAATAACACTGATTATCTTGTTATCATGACACCTGTCAGTTGGTGGGATTTATAAGTTTATATTTTGTCCTCAAATTTGATGTTAGAAGCAAGTAAAAATGGGCAAACATCAGGATTTGAGCCACTTTGCCAAGGCCCAAATTGTGATGGCTACACCATTGGGTCAGAGCATCTCCAAAACCGCAGCTCTTGTCGGGTGATTGTGGTGGCAGTGGTGGCAGTGGTGGCAGTGGTGGCGGCCAAGGCTTACTGATGCACGTGGTTGGCGAAGGCTGGCCCGTGTGAGACGAGTTACTGTAGCTGAAATAGCTGAAAGAGTTCACGCTGGTTGTCACAGCAAGGTGTCGCAGTTTGGTGCGTATGGGGCTGCGTACCTGCAGTACGACCCCAGTCCACTGCTGAAAGCACCAACAGTGACCACCTGAGCATCAGAACTGTACCACAGACCAATGGAAGAAGGTGGAGAATAGTAGTGAATTTACTTTACTGAGGGAAAGGATCAGGGTGAGGTCAACTAAAATAAAGTCTGGATGATGTGCTACCCACCATATACATTTTAACACTGCTGATGTTTACTCCCGAATAATCTTTTTTTTTTATTGTACTTCTTGAAAGGTTTATTTGTCCTGGTAATGTAAGAGCTGACCAGAGTGAGGCAGCACAGCGAGCTGCTAAGTAGCGTCACAGTCTGTCGGCCGCTGAGCTGCTCCATCAGAACAGCTGGGGGTTAAGTGCCTTGCTGGAAGACGAAATGATGGCACTGTAGTTGCAGACACTTTCTCATTCTCACCGCCCTGTCCAGATTTTCCCAACCAGTCCAGGTACTTAAACTGGTGACATAATGGATACGAGCCCATTTGGCTTTTTATGCAACCTTCGTATCATAGCTCCAGTTAAAATATAATACTTTATAACAAGACTACTTCAACTCGCATTTAAAACTTTATTTTTCAAACAAAGCTGTAAAATACATCTGGCTTTAACAGTCTTGGATGACTTCTCTATGACAATCCTGACAATAACCTCAGCCAGGACAAATTTAATCTATTTCACAAGTTTACAAGTTCACATGTAATCTCTGTCCACAGGGTTCATGTGAAAGTAAGTACATTGTACTGTACAGCAATTAACGTGTGAACTGAAAGAGTACAGAGACATAGTGTACTCCTTAGCAGTAGTACTCGAGATCAGTCCCAAGACCACTTTTTGAAGGTCTTGTCTCGGCCTCGGACAAAGAGGACTCAGGATTTTATTTCAAGACCGGTCAAGACCACAGCTGCCGGGATATCACCAGTGTTTCCATATTGTTCATTTAATAATGTCTTGTTTGTCCTGCCACAGTTTCATAATTAACTGAAAATACTTCTACACTTTAAAAAGTTGTTCCACAGTCTGTAGTTATTGAGCAAACACCTGCGTGGGACAGAAAAATAAATAGAGGTCACGAGCCAAGAGCCAACACCTGCAAAGTTCTTCCAACAAATGAAACTCTCTAAAACTTATTTTATGAAGCAGGTCATTAAAAAAAGAAATGAATATGAACTAGGTACAACTTCCTGCTTCAAATGACACCAATAACTTACTTCAAATGTTACATTTCTGTCACTGTTAGTCGTCGCTGCCCTCCTTCACACACTCTCCTAGAAAGTGACTTCCTAAACGTCAAAGAGGAACAGCGTCCAAAAGAAAAAAACACACAGCAGTCTGTAAATCCTGCAAGACGTTTACTGAGAAGTCACCCAAAGAGATGTGACGAATATTAGCCACACGTTAGCTACCGAAGTAGGCTGAATACTGTCTGGTCTTGGTCTTGACTTGGTCTCTGTTTAGCTGGTCTAGACTACAACACTGCTCCTTAGTAAACATGGTTTACAGACTGTTGCATAAACTCATTAGATAATATAATAACTGCATTAATTCAGAAATAGGAGCCCATTATGTGGCTATACAATCCTTAAAATGATAAAAAGCTTGAAACAAAGCTCTGCGCTGTGCTTTACTATGAGGAACAAACAGCCCTGTAACAGCTGGGTGGTGTGCAGACATAATATAAGCAGCCTTCCTTTTAAAGTCCAGTGATTGAGGCTGAAAGACTGATTGGCCTCTATCCTGGAAGTCAAGTTTGAGAGGTAGATTTTTCTGAAAATGAGCATCTCTGCCTTACAGCAATCTGTGTGATTTCTCTCCTCGTCTATGACACGGGAAACGGCGCTGAACAGCCATTCGCTATCAACACTTGTGTCGGGCGAGCTGAGGTACTTGCATGCTACACGTGCGAGAGCAGGGAAGCGGGCCTTCATCGGACGATAGCGAGTTGCCCTTATGTAAATACAACAGCATACATCAGACCTCTTCAATGAGTCATAATCCAGTACTGTGACAAATTCTCCTGCAGTTCAGACAAAGAAACATACTCTGTGCTGACGTTTTAGCCTTTTTTTTAATGATATACTGTTTATATGTACGTATATTTATTTGTAACAGCAGCTTTTTGCCAACCTAGCTCGAGTTTGGCCCTTCGAATTTCCAAAAAAAAGAAAAAAATCATTGCCGTGCTCTCAACAATAATGTCCTTTTTACCTCAGCCCCTCCAAACTGCTGCTGCAGAAAGAGGTTGGAAAGGGCTTTTTAGGGTTCCAACGAAGGGGGTGAAGGGGTGAAGAGTGAGGTGAATTTGTGGTGCATTGTGACTGCTCATTAATTGAATGGGCTTGGTTCCTGAATCCCTAATTAGGGACAATGGCTGTGACATGGGCAGTGCAGAAGCAGAGAGCTCTTCTGAGAGGTAAGTGGGGAGTTGAAGGACAGCCACGGGAAAGCACCTCACTCCTCTCATACGACATCCTCCAAAAGCCTTAAGAGACTATTGTGCGAGCGTACGAGCGCACACACACACACACACACATACAATTGTAAGAGCGGTGGGGTGGAGTAGGGGGTAGAAGCGAGATGGCGCTCCAGCAGCCTCTTCTCGTCTCTTCCTTCTTCCAGCTCAATGACTGATGTCACGGGGAGAGAGACTGAGAGGGGGGGGAGCTGCACCATTGGGGGAAACGGGAGTGACGTGAGAGTGCAACCCACGTCAGGGGAAGAAAATAAACACCTTGCTAAAGCCCATCAGGCTGTGGTGGTGTGTTTATGTGTCTATGTTTGCAGTTGTGTATACACACAACATGAAACTGATCTGTGTTTACGTGAGCGTCACATTCTGTTGGCGTCTGAACGAGTTCACTCGGGTACGGTCTTTGTGACGGATTATCAAAACATCGTGCCAAGACTGTCCCAACTTTCTTGGAGCACGTCGCAGGCATCAAATTCAGAATGAGCGTTGACAAAAAATAATTAAGTTTATCAGTTTGAACATTGAATATTTTGTCTGTATTCAATTCAATATAGGTCAAAAAAGATTTGCACGTCATTGCATTTTTCTTTACGTTTACTTACTTTTTCTTATGATTGAAATGCATCTTAAGTTAAGAAACTGTTGCTCATGAATAATTGATGTCGGGAGTAAACATCGTAGATATCTACACCATATGTTTTGAGTTGAGAATCAGATTTTACCTGTTGATAACATTACCGCAGCACTAGATGGATGTGTCGTACATAATCAGGCCATATTGTGCTTTAACTATATTCCCCCTGTGTTTACATTCTCTCTCTCTTACTTTAATATTACTTATATTTAATATACAGTGCTGGTGCTATACGCGTGTACTTACATGATTTACATACAAGTAACTTCTATTTCATCAGTGAGACTGCTGCCATTAGCGTTAGCTGTATTTCTGTGGTTTTATTTGCTGTGATAGGGAACAGGGATCGCGGAGATGGCTTCGTAAAAGATGGGTGTTACTGAGTTTTTCCTGAAAATAGCTTCACGTTATCTTCACTATACATGCACATGTAGAGTACATACATACACTAACATTCTCCTGGCACTGGAAAGCATAACCAATCACAGTTCTTGCATTCAATTCAGTTCTCCACATGGTGTCTCTGTAGCTGGCGTCCACCCCAACATGTATTTTTAAGTACCCTTACTTACTTTAGGGTTAATAAAACAAGGTTATGCAACTTTTTGTTCTATTTTTACTAAGCAAATGTAAGCATGGAACTGTGTACAGGTGCATAATGTTAAAAAAAGGTTGTATAAATCCTTTTGCAGCTCAAGATTACATGTGAGAGAATGAAAAATGGTGGTGTGGAATAAGGAAGAAGTGAGCTTACGAGACGCTCTCCCCATCTCTGCTAGCAGCTCGAAGCTACGTCAGCCGTAACTAGCCTAACGCATGCAGATCTCTCACTGCACTTGTTTGCATTGCAATTTGGGTAATGTAGGCAGCAAGTTTTGATAAGAAAGAAGAATATGCTGAATAAAACAGCTGACATCTCTGACCCTCATTCATCAATAATTTTTTTCTTAAAGGTCCTGTGTTGTCATTAGTGTTTAAGCACCTGAAAATTTGAATCATTATGTTTTAATCACCTTAGAATGAGCCTTTTAAATCTACACACACTGTGAATCCTCTTTCTAGCACTGAAACATTGTTGATTTGATGAATTTTGCAAGCCTCTGCAATTCCACGATGTATATTTAACCTCCACGCCCCATGACATGACCGTTGACACAGACAAAAATAAATAAACAAACTCACAAGTGATCAATCACTGATTATTGGATGGCATGGCGTTCCTAATAAACATAACTGATGTGAAGTGTTAGTGTAGTGTTTCTTATTTTAAAAGGCCATAATGTGGACATAATGCTTTGTAAAATATTTGAAAATTATTATTAAAGATATTGCAAATGATCATACATTATTGCAATTTAAATCCTGTACAATAATACAACTGAAGAACTGGAAAAAAACCCCAAAATTAGCAATTGTTTTGCACAAATATCACTTAAATGTGGCAGTGGAGTGTGAAGAACAAATCCCAAAAAAACACTGGTGAACGTCAGAATCTTTGTGAAAACTGCGATTTTAACTGTTGGTGAATGAGGCTCACTGAGCCTGCTGCATCAATTTAGATTTTTAATTTGTTTTTACTGTTCATCATGAGTCTGACGCTGTCATAGAACAGTAGTACTTTTTTTTAAAATTCTAAGAACACTTTCATAAACACGCTCTGTAAATTACCCATCAGTCTTTCAGATGCATGCATTAATCCAAGCTGGTTTCTCTGAATGTTTTTTTTTTAAATTCAGCGTCTGCACCACAAACATGATGAAGAAGGGAGCAAGGTGCCAAGTGTTGTGTGAAAAAAAAAAAAAAAAAAGAGAGAGGCATTACTGGATGCTGACTTAGTGTGAAGGTGAAACGGCTTTCATGTTCCAACAAACAACACGTTAAAGAGGCTGTGAGCTTTTTAATTTTAATCAACATGAAAACAAACACAAACAAGTTGCTCCGTCCTTCCTTATGGTTTCTTTATGGCTTCAATAAGACATACTAGATATCCTTCCAGACATTTATATGATTATAAACAAATCATATGAACCCAGGCTACTGGGAAAATCAGGTTACTGTGAACAATGTTACCACCTTAGCAGAAATATTACCTGGATCTGTTTTTTAGGAATAGTTTCTTCGTGTGCATGAGAAAGGAAAGCGTGGAGTGCTTAGACAACAACGTCAGTGTGAAAACATGACAGGATTAACAAACCACCGGGGAACATCAAGAACCAATTCATGATTCCCAGCAGCTAGTTTATGTGTGTTTAGCCCGGTTAATCAATACTCTCTCCGATACTGTCTGCTGTCCTCCAGGTGTGGTGTAACAAGAAGATGTAGGACAGCAGCAGCGCTGAAGATCTGAGTGTGTGCGAGGATGTTTTGTGTCCTACAGCGAGACACAGCTGGATCTTCCAGGCCAAGGGTGTCAGCCAGCCAACCAACCAGCCAGCCAGCCAGCCAACCAGCCAGCCGGTTCGCCCTCCCTCCTTTCGCTGTTCTCCCTCCCCCTCCCCTCCCTCCTACGAGCCTCATTATGAGAGGGAGAAAGCTCACGATACCCTCTCCTCCCCCAACTCCCACTGCACCATGGCCGTGGAGAGAGAGAGAGAGAGAGAGAGAGAGAGAGAGAGAGAGAGAGAGAGAGCGAGGTGAAAAAAAAAAAGAGTCAGGTGCTAAATGTGAACGTGGATTAGTTTCTATGCCAACGGCAGGAGGACGCACTCACGCAGCCAGCCAGCCAGGGTCCCTGCAAGACACTTGTTTTTGTCCCTCTTGTTTTCTCTCCTCACCTCCCCTCCCCTCCCCTCTCTCCTCTGTGCTCTCTCTCTCTATCAGTACGGGAGATAAGACTGGGCCCTGTGCCTGGTATTAAACCTTATCTCTCCAGCTGGGGCTAAGGCCTGCTGGATTTGGCTACACAGGCGCTCCAGTTCAACTCAAACATGCCTTGTTTTAATGGCCACCCATTAACATTTGCCACCAGAAGGCTTGACGTGGTTTAACATGAGGCTGTTGAGTTTTTAGCTTCATTCCTGCGCCTGCTCTAGCTGGTTAGCAAGTCTTAAAATGTATATAATCTCTCTGTGAACTTTTATATGCAAGAAGATAAATATTTTAATTGATTTATGTGACTTTTTCCCATGTTGGCTTTCCATCGGAGCTACAACCAACGGTTCCTTTGTGTGGTATTTCCTCCTGATGCTGCTGTCCCTCTTTCTGTAAGGGTTGAGAGAGAACGAGAGGGGTGGGTGGGAGGGAGGGAGGATGGGGAGCGATAGACGGTAAAGAGGAGAGAGACAGAGAGGAGAGAGACAGGGGCAAAGAAAGCAGGAGAAGGGAGACAGAGGAGAGGAGGTGGGAGGGGAGGAAGGTGCACACACATACTACTCAGGCAGGCAGGCAGGGAAGCAAGCAGGAAGGGGTTAAGGTGAAAACAATAACAAGGGGAGCGGGGAGCGTGCGTCTGTGTGCGGCTCCCTGGAAGTGTCAGGCTCTCTGTTCATTGACAGTGTCGTGCACCCGCCGCCCCGAGAGCGCCGGCAGCCTCACAAAGACAGACAGCTCGAATTAATCCCACGGGGGGAGTGCGTGACAGTTTGGCAGAGCGGAGAATTGAAAGGGAGGAGGATGCCGAGAATGGGGAAGGCGCGAGCATTTGTCAAATCATAATTAAATGATGAATCACTATTCCGTTATTAACGATATGCCCACCCGAACCCTCCTTGTTATAAAAAAAAAAAAAAAAAAAGATGGAAATGGAGAAATGAACGACCACCGGCATTGTGGCCACTGAAAAATAGAGGATTTATTGCAAGCTCCCCTTATTTTACAGGGTTGTGGCAGCACACAAACTACTAGTTTGTTGTTAATGGTCTGCAGTTTTTTCTATAGACGAAATCAAGATGATTGGAAGACGTGTTTAGAGCAAATATCTTTGAAAACATGCATAAATAACAAATACAGTAGTTAGATTTTTCGAAATAATTTGATCTACATCTTTACACCATTATTTCATATTTGCCCTGTGATGAAACTGATCACTTGTTTGAATAGAATTGTGCCGGCCCACACAGTGCGGCCAGTTAGATGGTATTTTTAATTAACAGTATCTACTTCTTATTATTGTGTTGTCAAAGAGCGGCCACTGAAAGTGTCACTTTGACTTATTCATCAGCGAGGTGCAGAGCGGTTTAAAACACTGTGAGCAAAGATATAACTCTGCAAAGTTATTACAGCGGCAATAATTTTATCGTGAGGTGGATAGTGGTATTATGACGTTCAATTAGTAATCTACCTGGAATGCGTGCTTGTCGTGCAGTGCTGGATCCTGTGGTTTTGTTTTTTTGTTCGTCTTGCTCGGGTCCTTTCAGTTGTATCAAGGCCATGGGCTCATTGAAATGAATAAGGAGGCTGAGTTTTGATGAACTTCTTGATGATTAACCAATGCAGCAGCTTTCTCTGAAAAGAGCACGTCATAGTATAGAAGTGTATAGAAGTATTGTTGAAAATTCAGGCTACCATTCAGTCTATATGAAACAGATCTGGCTAACAGGCCAGTGGGGAGCAGTTTGTCTGATTAGTGATCATATCCATTGTTGTTCTCAGAAAACCCGCTGGTTAATCAGGGAAACAAACCATCTGAAGTAATGTGTGGATCCAACACTACAGATAGAGGTAATTTTGGATAAAGCAAACGCCTTTGCGAATCATCTGAGTCACCAGTTACGGCTAAATTCCACCCGGCACGGCTGTGACACGTTCCAGGTGTGCCGAAGCTGATCGCGCCCGCTCCTAGACAATGTTTGTGACCCCACCAGAAGTACGGCGGTGCGTTTCAGAAGTGTCCTCAGCTCTGCTGGGTTGAGAATACGCAGCTGTTTTATTCTTGATAGACACCACGAGCAGCCGCGTCAATTAACACAGAGCAGGTCGGGCTGGCTGGAAGTCACACACTACTTACTCATGGTAGAAGCTCATAAATCAAGGAAAAATGACCAAATCTGAGCAAGTTAAAGTCTGGTGATTTGAAGCCGTGTGAAGAATGGACAAACACAGCGTCCTGGCCACACAAGCTCGGTGGGGCTTTGGTGTTAGTTTGTCACTTAACTAAGGCAGCAACAGTGAATGAATTGAATAACGTCACTTATACAATAACATAAGTGTAGGATTAGTGTTCTCATTCATTACTAACTTTTTAAGCTCGAGTTCATAATTTGATACAGCCTGCTGGTACTGAAAATCTTATCTCCTGCCATTTCAGGCAAGTCCACATAAAATTAAAGACACCCCAGTCAGACAAGGTGAAAGGAGGACATGCACAACTGTGTGATCTCAGCCAGACACCTTCTGTGTGTTTAAGAAGCAACAGTGAAGATGAGACACAGCAAGTTTACAGAAAACAGAAACACCCTGTGGCAAAGTTTGAAAATGCTTTTCTAAATAAAGCGTCTCTAAATGAGAGAAAAAATAATCCATATATTAAACAAACAAGCATTTATTTATTAACTACAGACACAATTTTATGTACACGAAGACTTGTAAAGAGTGAATTGCGTCAGAAGTGGAAGCCATAGCTTTTTTAATTCACCTTTTCATAGTTTTTAATGGAGATAAATGAGACATTGATTTATCAAAGCTTAAGTCATAAAAACTAAATCAATGTTGGTCCGTTCTTAAAGGTTGTCAAACTTCTGTCAAATACAAACACTGTGAGCAAAAAGCTCCCAAGATATGCGAGGATAGTACTGATCAATGTAAACAGACGGTAGCCTTATAACTGGACTGCATGACATTTACATTGGTACTAGCGTTCATGAGATTTCTACTTAAAACTACTAGAAGTAATGCCAGCCACAGCTACTCAGTTAAGTGCTACAACCATTAAGAATGTCAGGTTAATGTCCACAGATTTACTCTCTTACATTACAGTCGAATACGCTGGATTCCAAAAAAGAAAATGTTAGACACTCTAACTGTTATTGTTCAGCCGCACAAAAAAACTAATTCCGCAGCAGGAAGACATTGAAAAGTAGGTGAAGCAGCCTCTGTCAGTGAGCGATGTGAGCAGAAAAAAAAAAATCTGATGACAAAGAGTCATTTGATATTAATCTTTTTTTTTTCAATATACTGCATTCTGTGTAAAAGAACACTGGTTTAAAGAAGTTCTTGTGCAACGTAGACGCACAGCTTACAGACTCCTGCAAACAGGAAGGTTAAAACATGCACGCCAACGTCTCCATCCACTGAATTTGTAGTGTGCTTATTGTCGTCTATTCTACTGTCAATAGTGCTTACACCTTGAATTACATTGGCCGTCACAATGGTGAAGAATTCAACTGGAATGCTGGGAATAATGTAGCCTGTAGTATCTCTCACTATTTTACCATTTTCACAGCTTTGGTTGAGTTCCATCTGAAAAAGTATTGTAGATACCGTACAGCCAAAATGCCTAGAGCTAGCAGAGAAAAACAGCCACATTATTGCGACTCTCTTACACCCAGAACCACCGCTGACTTGTTTCCTAAGGTCACTAATGGAAAGCCGTACAGCCTGTCTGCACCTCTGGGGTTTTATTGCTTGCATAGACGGACATATGCATGCATGCAAAGGTGGACACACGTGTGAAATTTGAAGTTGTGTACACGATCATGCTCTCTTCTTTCATCCTGATGCATTTGCAGTTTTAGTGTGGGATGGGAACACCACTAGATACTGAGGATGAATATAGCCTAACCAGAAATGGTTGAAGATGGCAAGTAAAACAGACACGGTATTAATGAGTTCTGTCCGGATTGTGATAGCGCCCTTCACGTGTTTGATCACTCGCTGAGCATGTTTGCAGCAGTTGTATACACCTGATGCCACAGGCCTCTGTATAAATGATTTCCAATATCTCAACAGGGCAGTCGATAACGGGAAGCGGAGGATGAATCTTGCTACTACGTGCCGCAAAACCGGAAGATTAGCATGTCACACGGCTGATTTCTTATAATTTCATTTTTGGCGAATTATCGACTGCCGTTTAATGGATTGTGCGGCCTCGTACACTTTTTTTAATACCAGCGAATGTTTGTAATGGCTGATTCTATTGTTGCATTTACTTCTGTGGAGTTAGTAGTTTGGAGCCTGTGCTCTGGTTGATAGATAACCACCATGCCCTGCCATGCTTCTCCTTGCTCTCTGCTTTATGACAGCAATGGACCTTCAGATAAGATAAACTTTGCGGTGGAAAACACAACAAAGGGTCTGCTGCATATTCCCCTCCAAACATGGGCATAGATACAGGATTGTGACTGGCTAGAGGCTGAGCTTTCACAAAGTCAGTTCGGTGTGTGTCTGTGTGTGTACATGTGGACCCTTTGTGCCTGTGTGTGTTTTGTTTTTGAGCCTTGCTTAGTGGAAATATGAGTATGCGAACCCTTTTTTTCTTTTTTCTTTACAAGAATATACATATATGCTTCTCTGAATATACACATATGATTGAAAATCTGTTCAGTATATATAAAAGACACTGATCTCTTCACCAGGATGACCACAAGCACCTTGAAGAATGGTTTCAGTACTTTGTCCCTGAGCAGCCTCTTCACGTTATTAACGCTCCAACATAATGCATACCAAGCAAAGAGAAGCATCGTAGAAAATAAATTCCCCCCCGTGCCATATAAGCTGCCTATTTCCTGCTGTGTAAGGAACAGGAGTAAAGATCCTGGAAGCTTGGAGAGGAAGTCGGAGCAATTAAAGAACCATTAGCAGCACCTCTCTGAAAAAGCCATTAATCAAGAAGCTGCGGTGCCGCTCACAATGGCAAGCACAATGTACACCAAGAAGAATGAACGACGGATGATTAAATGAAAGATATCTCTATTTGTAAAGTGTCTCTCTGGGCTGGATACATGTGAAGCACTATAAAGACAGGTCCTATTTACACGGAGAAAGAAATCTAAAGAGGAGCACTAGTACTTTCTCAGATTTGGACAAATGGACTCAAACCTACTTTTCCAAACCAAAGGGTCTGTGAGGACAAAAAAGTGGAGATATAAATAGAAGATTTTCTTACCGGAGAAAGTTTAAAGGTTCTGGTAGTTCGAACTTCTGAGGTCATATGTCTCGAAATACAGACAAATTTCAGCCACTCGTCGCCTATTTAAAGGATAAGGCTGGCAATAGTTTAGATTTCTATTATTGTCAATGAATCCCATAAAAAGACCAGAACCAGCAATGTGTCTACTTCCCTCTGTCTGTGGCACCCAATCCTGTTGTAGCCCATTAGTTCTTACTTTAAAAACAAGTCACAAATATAGATATAGTTTGGACACTAGTTTTAAGCAAGTGTTAGTCAAACAGAAGTAAACTGTGCATTTGTTGGGGACTATTTTCAACGCTGGAATAATAAACATTTGGTGCTCTAGTGAGTATGTAAGGCGCCAGGCTGGTGCGTGTGGGACTGAATTGCTAATTGTAGTGAAGGAATATGTCACCCAGTGCAACGGCGTGGCTCTTTTTATGTGTTTTCTGGCGGTGTTTGGACAACAATAAAAGTCCATACCACAGAGGAATAAGCTCAGACTTAAGCCTACATACATAACACTTGTTAGTAAGATCAATTTGTTGTTTGTTGGGACTTATTGACAATGAGAAAACTATAGAATATCGCCATTCTTATCCTTTAACTTTGCAACAACTGCTGCAGCGGTTAAGTGCATGCACATTTTAAAAGGGAGAGGGATATAGAATATGAATACTGTTATTATCGATTGCATTACTCAGCCATATTGTATAAATACTGTCAAAAATATGGCAGCTGCACATTAATTAGGAGTATTGATAAAACATCAGGGACTCTGCTGGTTCAGCAGGCCACACATTATTAGGGAAAGGTTAAGTGCCCGGCCGACATTTAATTTCCTTCCTCAATCTCTCTCTCTCTCTCTCTCTCTTCATGTCGCTCTCCCCTTGTCTTTCTTTTTTCCTCTCCTCCACCTCTTTGGTCGTCTCATTCTACATCTTTCCTCCCTCTTTCTCTCTCTTGTCCTCCTTCCTCGCAACAGAAACACTTGAATCATAATTCTTTATATGAGATTTTTGAGCTGAGCTGCAAAGAAAAGTTGTTTTCTCATTGGCTCCCCACAGCCATCTCGTCCATGTAGACGCGCAAACACACACACACATGCACACACACCAACCCTCACTGTCATTTAGCAGCATCCTCTTCAGCAACACGCTTGCAAGATGGATGCCCTCTCACACGCATTTATCCGCCAGCACCGCGGTGCTTTATTATCTAATTTTGACAGCCCGGTCCCGCCCATCGTGCCGCTGTACTGCTGCCGACGTTTCCCCCAGGGACAGTCTGGGCGAGGCCTCTGCTGAACCCAATCGCAAAGTGCTAAACGTGCGGTGCAGCTCGAATGCTAATTTACTGTAACCAACACGCTGAAAGACCTCCTGTCATTGCAGCTACCCCTTCAGCCTCGTCTTGGCTGTCCCCATTACTGCTCCCAACAAAAACACACACACACACAAACACACATAAACAAACACACCAGGACTGATTTTTTTATTTTTCTCTAGTCCATAAAAATCTGCATCTTCAATGCTGTCCAGGGTCCAAGGTTTACTGGTGCTGATAAAAATGATGATTTTGAGGGAGGGTGTCTGCGCCTGAGGGGGAGATGACAAGACAAGATTGAAATGTGTGTGTGGAGCTCTCCCAGTCGGCTGTGATGAGGGATGGCTGTCCGCTCTCTCTGAGGTCTGAGTGGATGAAACATTAAGCCACCTTAGGATAACTGATGGTGGGTTGATGAATGGTTGTAGTTAGCATCATCGCCATTCATCACGGCATGGAGAATGATTGTGATTCATCAAATTCGCCCGGTTTGCATTCGGATTAGCGTACGCTTGTTTTTCACGTCATGCAAACTGTGAGGCTTATCATCAAGGTGTGACGGCCGGCCTCATCAGGCTGTCATACTTTGCCTTGACGGGGTAATGACAAGTGACAAAAATGTATTTATGTTTTGCTTGCTGCTTCTAGACAAGCGTGCATCGATGTAAAGACATTAAATCTGACACGGAAGCGATTTTGTTTCTCCGATAATCAGCGGAAAAGAGTTCACAGAGATGCTGTTGCTCATATGTGATTCAGGCTTTTTCTTTTCTGGGCTTATACTATGCCAAAGTGAGATAGAAAACTCTGAAATGGACTGTCAGCCCAAAGCTTACCATTCAGCCCATGATAGAGTGGGAAATCAGGTATTTTCCTTAGAGCAGGCAGTGCTCGATGAATACCTTCTGCAGTGTTTCAAATGGCACAGGGGAGGAGTTTTCCCCCTCGGCATTTATGACCCATGGTACTGTATATTACGTCTCTTTGCGTGGAATTGGATCTATTGTTTTTATCACTGTAAAACTGGCATTTATCTTCAAATTCAAAGTCATTTTTGCCAACTGAACCTCACAAGTTATCTCCATTCTTTTTAAATTGTGGAAATTCAACTCTCTGGTAACTTAGAGAGGCAGTGTAAGAAATCAGCTCTGTCTTTGTTTTGTATTTCTTCCAGATATGATCAAATGTCATCAGCCAGAAAGGCAAATTTTCTCTCTGCCCACTCACTTCTCCACAACAATTCAACAACAATGATAGGCGCTCTGTGATTTGGAGATGAATAAGATGCTTAAAGAACACAAATCTCTGTGTTTTTCACCAAAATAATAGGCGGGTTTGGCAAAAAAAAAATTATATTTTGGTTCAGACGATTGTCAAAGCAAACTTGGGGGCGTTAGTTCTCGTGGACTTGAGACTCTTTGTGGCACTTTTTTCGCCCCCTCCTAAAATCGGATAATCCTCATTTTATGTCCGCGGTTTGCCACTGTCGTGCGGTGCTTCAGCCATTGAATTGGTAATTTCATTCCAATCCCCCCCCAAGGCTCGCCCTGCAGTCCTAACCGCCCCCTCCTCCCCTTTCCCAATCCTTACATGCAGGCCCTGCATTTGGTCAAATTGCCTAAACCCTGAGCGATTGTAATTTCAGAAGAGGCTGCCGAGTGGTGCTTTGAAGGAGGAGAGGAAGGAGGAGGGCAGAGTAAGACTGGGAGAGAGAGAGAAAAAAAAAGAGGAGGCAGTGATGGCAATGGCATTGGGCATGCAGGAGCTAGAAGCTAGGTGAGAGCAGGGAGGGGTGTGGAGGATGGATGGATGGGGAGGCGGTGTTAAGTGCTCTCGCCGAGGAGTCGAGCCCTCCCTCTCGCTGGTCGCAGCCTCGCTCTCAGCAGTCTGATCCCCTTTGAAGCAATTACCCTTTCACCTGGACAAGCTCATCACAGAATCACTTCGGTCACCTCCACCACACCACCACCACCACCACCACCACCACCACCACCACTCCAACAACACACGACTCCAACCAAGACTGCAAAATGCCAGGGAGAAGAGGAGATAGTAGACAAAGTTTGGCACGTACACGGGATGAACGCACAAAAAAACAGCATCACCATAAACTACCACCTTGAAACATCACCTCTCCAACACAGTGTCAACAAAAGATGAACACCAAAGGAATTCTAACAGTTGATCACAACCTGGGTTGTAAATTTATTGCTCCGGCCTGCGATTCTATCGATTAATAATAAAATTCTACTCAACACAGCAACTGCTAAGATCATGGATCTAGGCTAAAAATAGATCCAAAGAGGGCAACAAGCACAGAGGTTGAAAACAGCGCAGTACTTGTGCTTTGTCTCAATTCGGATACTTCCGTTATTACACTTCTATGTAGTACACTGTGTACACTATGTACTACCTGCCGTAGTGTGCTGATTTGGGCACAGTAGTGTTGTCTCAATTCGAGGTACGGCTGCCGTGCACTTACCGGAAATGATGATAGCAACATATTACCGCTTCTTTACTGAATTGCAACCAGGTAGAGCTTTAGCGCCATTCACAGCAACCGCTTCAGCTCCAGCAACTTTCAATCCCCTTCCGCTACGCAGCCAAAATGGTGGTCCACTGAGGGCGAGTAGTGTCCACACCCAACTTTATGCACCATCCGGGTTCTTACAGTACAAATACATGGCTATAATTGACAGTGTGAACGCACGTATGTGCTTAAAATAGTATAAAAGTACCCAGATAGTTTTTTTATATTACTGTTTAGTTATTTTCTCAAACTAAAATATGTATAATATATATTATTTTGACCCCTTGTTGGACAAAACAACCTGATTTTTGAGTGTTAGTTGTACAGATCAACGCGCACATGACAAAATTCTCAAAGTTACAAAGATACACATATTATCATCATCAGAAACAGTGCTAGAATAGATTATAACAGTTCACAACCATACCCGTTAGTTTGGGGTAATAATACTAGTAGAAAATAATACTAACACTGGGTCAAAACAACTCACTGTCTTTGATTGTTTTCTATCCATGGGTAAAATTAACTCAGTATGGCCTATGTGCAGCAGCGTTAGTACCTCTAAATAAAGTTGTAAAAATCACTGGGTTATAAATTACCCCTAAGTGGGGTCAATACTGGGTTAACTTGTCCCAGCACCACTGGTGTGTTACTGGGACACTGGACTGGACTAGTACTGATGGTCGGAGTTGTAAACCAAAGTTTCACAGAGATAATATACGCTGCAGGTTTTTTATATAAGATTGCATTAGACTGGACAGGTATCTCTGTCTCTGTCTGTGTCCACCGCCTGCATTTGTACGCTCTGCCCTCGACTAACCCCACTGCGTGCATTTCAGCAGACACAGCGGTAAACCGGCATCACTCGAAGCCCAAGTTGTTGACAAGACGCTTAAGATCAGTCTAAACACAGTGTGAATATTGGCTGAATCAATTAACAATGGATTCTTTCTCACAAACACACAAAAGGTTGCATTATAAGACTACAAAACAATATTTCCAGCTGTGGAGGTTTGACTCATGAGCATGTGTTTTTCTTGTTTTTATTCTTTCCATCCAGTGAGGGGCAACAACTTTAAAAAGCAGAGCAGCCTTATTTCCTGCCCTGTTCCAACATCACGAGGATGGCACAAAAGCTTTCCACTGGAATGTGTGAGTATATACAGTATGAATACATATGTGTGTGTGGGCATGTTTGTGTGTCTGGCTGCGTGCATAAATGCGTGCCTGTCTGTCTACAATTTGGGGCTCACACATCGTCCTGTCAGGGGTCTGTGCAGCTAATCTTTATGCACTCTGTGACCTCCTCACTGCAAACCCTGCTAAATATATTATTCCCCTGGGCCTTTCATTGCTGCTTGGTGTCAGAAATCAATATGTATGAGGCGCGTAGATGGGAATTTCTAATAGATCTCTGCGGCCCTGCGCTGCTCTTCAATATCTGCCTTGGACTATTAGTGCCGGCTCAGTGGCGGTGAAATAACCGAGATAATCTTTTAAGGTACCTTTCTTAAGGTGGAACGGCAACTCCTGCTCTGCATCCTCCTCCGTACACCTGAATGTTAAAGATGGATTTATTGTTTAGGGATATTTCTCAAAAGTGCTGCATGCTTTATATGTTGTATTAATGTTGGACGTGTGAGCTGTGGTAAAATATCAACGAAAACTGAAAATCTAGTGACAATTTTTGCCTTTAAATCGTGTAAAGACTGAAAATATCACCTGAAAACGTCATAACACAGATGATTCTTCACAAGTGGCCACGCGTCCTTCTATAGATGCATATAGATGTTTTTTTTTTACATGTGAATGCTGATGTGGGGAGTCCTATTTTTGTTAGTACATGTGTGCTTGTGCATGGTTGCGCGGGCGTGTAGGCGCAAGTGTGTCTGGAGGGATGTGCCACAGTGCTAATTGCCCATATTCCTAATGCGGGGATGATTTGCTGCAGCACTTAGCTGCAGCAGCACAGGAACCTGACTCTAGTTTCTCTCTCTCTCTCTCTCCCCTCCACCACCTACAACCCCCCACATCCACCACCACCACCACCTCCTCCTCCTCCTCCTCTCCGCCTCTCTCTCCCCACTACGTTGAGGAGGAGAAGAAGAGACATCCGGCATCAGCAGGCAGTTAGGGGATTGGCGGGAGAGGTGGAGGGAAGGAGAGGGATGGGGAGAGAGGGAGGGAGGGAGGGGTGGGTGGGCAGGAAGAGGAGGAGAAGTGGTGGTGGAGGGGTGGTGGTGGTTTGCTCAGACAGCGTGTGGTCTCGAGGGAGGGAGAGAGGCTGAAATTATTCTACGGTCACAGGCTTTTTTCCCCCCTCTCCATCTCCCGGCGAGGACCTCGGTGTATAATCCTTGGCGCTCGCCTGGCTCGTATATCTGCCGTCCCTGAGACAAAGGTTATATCTCTCTCCTTCAGGACCACTGGCCGCTGACCGAAGACCACAAACCTGCTCTATTATCACCACATCATCAGCCCCTGTAGAGGAAAAATTAATCACACCAATGACCTTAATTTTTCAAAGATTTATCATGTATATATATTCAATCTGGAGACATATGATAGCACAGTAATAGGTCATATTAACACAGGTCTACCTGAGGTCTCATGCTGTGCTCATTAACAGTGTTTAAGCTTTGCCGTGCTCCTCAGGTATCTCAGTGTTTGCTTCCTTTGTTGACACATTGGCCCGGAAATGCATTCAGAAACGGTTCTCACCTCTTCCCTCCTCGCTCCTGAAGCATAACAAACCCACGGCCCCCGACTCTGAGCATCCATAAGACGACGATAATCACTATTCCCTCTCTGTCTTTTCAGTCTCTGCTTGGCTCAGCCATTACCTGATCTTGGTGGAGCGGAATTATTAAGAGATATTTAGATGTAATGCGACTTTGTGGCCTGTGTCATTTTGGTGGAGCGTGGTGTGCGCTTCGGGGATTCATCAAACTTGGCTCGCAAGTCAAGTGTTAACACCTCGGTGCTCTGTGGATGGAGGTGTGAAGGTAAAGCTCAGTTAATGGCTCAAATCAGGAGAATGACAGACCAAACAGATGGAGAGCGGGGTGCAGAACAGGTTGAAACATAAATTGGGGAAATGAGGGACAAAAGAAGAACAATACTGTGAAGACTGTCAGAACGAGGCTGAGAAGACAAAAGAAAGAAATGAAGGAAATATAAATATAAATCTCCCTCTGTTCTAGTGTGGGGAGCCCCTGATGGGCCAGTGTCTGAGTTTGGGCATTCGGATATACTACACAGCCATGACACCTCCCTTCTACATACACACTCAAACACACCTCCTCCCTCATGCTGCTCATCTCGATAATTACCTCCCCCAGGTACCGGTACACAGGGATACACAACGCACGTGCTGCCACCGGGGGCACTGCGCCAGTGAGAGCAGACGGCAGCCATTCAGGGGGCAGCGAGGAGAAAAAGAGGTGGAGGAGTGTGTGTGTGTGTGTGTGTGTGTGTATGTGTATATATATGTGTGTGTGGGCGGGGGCGAGGGGGTGGTGGTATAGGAAAACATCAGGGGGAATTGGCTTCTGAAAGACAGGCGTCATGGCAGGCGCACTGTCTCCTAATTACGCAAGGTCTCCCACCGCCATTAGGAGCTGTCAGTAACATGAGGGGACGCAACCAGCCGCTAAAGAACAGGAGTCCACTGTAATCCAACACAGACTGTGTGTGTGTGTGTGTGCATATCTGTGTATGTGTGTACTGTGTGCTTGCGAGCTTGGCTTTGACCTGCGATGCTTTTTGTTTTTTTTGTTAAATTCAGTGATTTGAACTGAAGGAGAAGCTGTTGTAGACTGACATTATTCTATTATTAATATTAAACCTTTCATAGTCATGAGAACACACTCGTGAGTTGAGGTTTATACCTTTTAGGTCTTTACGCTTGTTTATTTAGTTTGTGCTTGGAAATTCAGTTTTGCAGCTTTGTATGTTTCAGGTCTGTGCTGGGAAGATTATTTTTCCATTATCACCAAAAGAGATTCATGTCTAATCCCGTGAACGCTCGGTTTATTACATTTCTTTTGTCTTTGTGTATTTTTGCAAACCAAACTAAGTAAACGTCCCTTTTGGATCATAAAAACTTCAACTTGAAGTAGTAGCAGTCAAATAAAATAAAAAGAGTATATTGATCACCAGAGTCAAATTCCCTATCTTTTCATCCGCCCTTGAAAAATAAAATATTTTAATATAATGTGCGCACTATATCAATAAAAACAGACGTGATCATCACTGATGCCAATCTCGAAGGAACAACTGACACATTAGATTACACACTTGGTCCCATGAATCAGTCTACTTTTCTTGGTCGGACACACCCTGCAAAGCATTCAAGCGCTATGATTGGCCAAGCATGCTCACAAGAGTGCGAAAAGTTCTTTGTGCCATGAAGGCTAACACGTGGTTAACATTGTAAAAGGGTCTATTTTAACCCAAACCATGATCTTTTCTTAAAGCTGACCAAACAGTGACTGAAAAAAAGACCTGAAAGACAACTAAAGGCTAAATTCCACAGGGCATGGATGTGAGGCGTTCCGCGTGAGCTGCGACCGCTGGAGCTAATCGCGGCCGTTCTAGTCAATGTTTCAAATCCCACTGGAAGCTGCATGGTCCGTTTCAGAAGTGTCCCAGAAGCAGCTCTCCGCGCGGCTCTGTGAAGAATATGTGGGTGATCTATTTTTGATGAACGCCGCGAGCAACCCGCGTCAATCTGCACAGAGCAAACCCGAGCTCGCTGGAAGTCAGGCACAGAAACGGCATAGAGAATCAGTTGGATTTTCAAAATAAAACACCCTGTGCAAACTGCCGGTCGTAAAAAATCAGCCAAAAGAGAAACAATTTAAACTAGGTAGCATATTTACATATTTAGAAGCACATAAACTACGAAAAAATGACAAAATCTGAGCAAGTTAACAGAGTCTGGTGGACAAAAGTGTGGTTTGAAGTCGCGTGGAGAACGGAACAAAACAACGTTGCGGCCACGACGTAATGGAGATGTGCCCAGTGAGGTTTCAAAATTGTCTCACAGTGGAGTCAACACATGATCTGATCACATCCAGTTTTGCTGTTTATGTTTAACATCTCAATGAAATCAGGTAATTCTTTGTTTTACATTATTTATTTAAATCCTTTGACTGTGATATTGTGGCTGTTGGAGTAATAAAATTGTATATATATTTTTTTCTTTTAAAAAACAAAACACAGATAATGTTCCCTGACTTTGTGTGGGCGATGTGAAAAGGAAGTGGTGTAGCAGTTTGCTCCATTACTACAATATTTATCATTACTATCACAAACTAGCCTCTGGTTCAGCGCTCTTGTCTGGTACTGAGGTCAGTGTCTGTGTCATGTTTGTCTGCATATGGTCCCAATGTGCCTGGCCTGTAGTTGACTGGATGAAGGCTGTGGGGCTTTGTCCCCTCTGATGTTCTGTCACAGCTGGGATGGGGTGAAGTTCACTAACCTGGCAACACGCCAATGAGTTTCTATGTGTGCTCCTACTGTACTGAGCTGTACATCTGCACCTGTGCATCTGTTCATGAGTCCACAAAGTGTGTAAAGGGAGCTGGCACACATGCCAGCGACAAAACACAGCACTGCAGTCAAAATAAGAAAAGGCAACCTAAGATGTCCTGGAATATACTTCGACCACGATTTGGATTAATCGATAAACTTACTGCTTGATACTGCTTTCATTTATGAAACAATGCAATCACTAACTGATGCTCTGCTGCTGTCCAACCAGCCTTCAGCTTTATATTAAATTAAACACAATAGAGAGCAATATGCACAGCATTCCTGTTTAATTGTTGTTAATGGTTACCCAGCAGTCAGCTTATTTACGGTTAATCTCTGTAAACAGACATCTGCATATGAATGCACAGTCTGTAGGTCAGGGACCAACATTTTGGCACCATTTGTAGTCCGAGCAGTATTGACCAATCACGTTTGAGTGGGTTTTGGTTGCAACAGTCTGTGTGGAGAGTATGGATGGCCTTAATTATATTTTTGGTTAAGTACTAATGAGGTGGCAAAGTGTGAGGAGCTATTTCAGCCACCACTGGTTCCTTAAATAAAAGTCCCATTCATTTTTCCCATAGGCAATGTTACACTAAATTGTTTACCTTTTGGCTGTTTTTACGATCTGTAGTTTGCACCGGGTGTGATCAGCTCCGGCGGCCACGGCACACCTGGAACACATCACATCCGTGCAAGGTGGAATTTAGCTGTAATACATCCTTGATGGACATGATGCTCTCTCAGCTAAATGATGAACAACTGTCATAGAAAATATCTGGTTCTTTGTTAACAAAAGTACAAGTTTTTGTATTTGAAAATGTAAGGTAAGAATTCAACCACAACTCCTAGTGATTCAATGCATTAGCACGCTGCTAACCGTGGTGAAAGCTAAAGATTCGGGGAAATAAAATCTGCAGATTTTCAGATTTCAGTTTTGGACTCTGGGTAAATTTGAAACACAACTATGGTGTGATATTTTGAAGCCAACGATGCGCTGGGTATTGTAGTTTTTAACACTTTTACGTCAAGCCAAACTCACTCATTAGTGATTTCTCAGAAATTAGATTGAGATAATTAAAACTGCTGGCTATGACGTAAAACCAGGATCATTACCGTATATGTGAGAACCTTTAAGAAAAAAAATGTAATTGCAATACAGAATGAAAAATAACACTTAATGGGATGAAACGTGCATCTCTGCCCACTTTGCAACTCTGTTAGCATGTTAAGTAAGATGGTGACCATGGTTACCTGCTAAACGTCAGCATGTTAACAGCGTAATTATGAGACAATATGCATCAATTATGTTGACATTATTTAACTGCAGGTGCACTGAGGAGGATGAAGGGCCGGATAGAGTGTAAAAATTCACACAAACTGGGACGACGCTCAACGCTCATGCCGAACACGGTTCTGTTTGGGTTTTTGCATAGATGGTTATGTTCCTAATTCTGAGGATAACTGGCAAACAAACCATAACTTTACTTTCTCAACTGTCCACCGACAAATCCGCAGCTGAATCCAACAGAAACAGGCGCGGTCTCTGGGGAATGTCAAAAGGCGTTCTGGAAAATGTAGGATATCATTAACCGTAATAGACATAGATGAGGTAGGTTGTTGGTACAAGAAAATAAACATAAAATAACTGCTGGGATGCACTGCACATCGCTGATTGATTACATACAGCAGGGAGGGAGAGAGTACGTGTGGGTGGAATTTAATGAAAGAGCAGGAAAGAGCACATTGGGACAGGTGTATGTGTTTGTGGGTGTTTGTGTGTTTTAATAGGAAGAGGCTTTTATATGTGCCAATACACCTGCACATTCAGGCTGTATTTTGCTCCTTTAACTCTTCTCCTTTCATAAAAAAATAAAAGCACAGAAGAAACCAAGCTGAACGCAGACAGTTCTCTGCGGATCTCCAGTGCGGTGTGGCAGCAGGTATTAGACATCCACCCTACGTCACACTATGTTGTCTACCAGCCCATTGCAGCTGCTGTGGTGATAGCGCGCCGCACACACACACGCACACACACACACACACACACATACACCTCTCTTAGCCTGTCCCTTGTGCCTTCCCCTTTAAAGAGACACACGGGTGGCTGCGCTCCACTTGACATGTGGGCCCGTATTCTCACCTTAGAGACGGAGGATGGGCATGGTTGCACGCTTTGATGGCTTAATTACCGCTGTGGAAACAGGAGTGGCTAGAGGGAGAAGGAGCGGGAGAGAAAGGGAGAGGGAGAAGGGGGGTTATGTGCAAGCGTTAGCAGCGCTGATAAGCTTGTGAGAATCATTAGCGTGAGGCTAAAATGGCACTGAGGTCCCATAAGGCATCTTAAATGTATGTGCTTTGGGTACAGGGAATTCTGAGGCTTATTTAGGCTCATTGAATAAGGACGTATTTCGTACAGTTTGTGATCATATTATAACTGCTCCCCGCTCAGATATTTTATTGATTTCTAATAAGTTGCTGCCTCCTGTAATTTCATCACACAAAACTCTTTTCCTATCCAGTGCAGAAACACAGAAATCCATGAAAGCTTAAAGGATTCTGCAAGTTTCTATTCTTATTGTCAGAAAATCTCATGAAAAGCCGAAAACCAACATGAAGATTTACGATTAATAAGTGTTGTGTGTGTAACCAAAGCCTCGTTAAGTGTATTCCTCTGTGATATAGACCTCCATTGTTGTCCAAAAACTATTAACAAACAAACATGTAAATGTTAAACTGGATGAAATCCTACTTTATTATGATGAACACAGGCACTGTAGATAGTTGCATTAACTGTCCTGTTATTGTATATACTCACTAGAATGTGTACACTGAAAATAGTCCCTAATAAATTCACTATTTGCTACTTTTTGAGTAGCATTTGCTAAAAACACAGTTTCCAACCATTGTAGGAAGTTACTGAGCCTTTTAAAAAAATTTAATTCTTTACGTGTGACCCGTTCTTACATCGTTACATCACTAGGAATGAGCCACAGACAGACTATGAAGAGTATAGGCTAAATTCCACCGGGCACAGATGGGACGCGTTCCGTGTGCGCCGCAGCCACCGGAGCTAATCGCAGCCATCCTAATCAATGTTTCAAACCCCAACGGAAGTGCAGCGGTCTGTTTCACAAGAACTCGGCTATGTCGATTTTCAAAATAAAACACCCTGTGCAAACTTCAGATCGTAAAAACAGCCAAAAGGAAATCAATGTAACTATGTAGCATATTTACATATTTAGAAGTACATTAATCAAGAAGAAATTACCAAATTTGTGCAAGTTAAAGTCTGACGGGCAAATTGTCAGATTTGATGTTTTGACGATGAGAAAAATATAAAATAACGTCAGCCTCATCCTTTAATTCCTACACTTGAATCTCGCTCTATAGATGTAACTCACTGTTCTCAAGACACAAACTGTACACATGTTCAAAGGATTCGAGCCAAATGAAGAAGTCATTTACGTTTGAAGTCAGTTCAAAGATCCACATTTGAACGTTAAGGCGCGGACCGACACCGTAAAACCGGTGTCCCAGATGTTTTTTCTCATCTGGGGATTTAAATCACTTCATGCATGTATTAGACCTTTTTAATTAGCATCACATGATTTGTTTTGAATGAGGGTCAAGCCCCAAGACACTCTGCTTTATATGACTTTAGAATATGGCCCCAATTTATAATATAAGGTAAGCTCAACAGTGACGATCAGATATTAAATGAGGATTCTCATCGCTTAGTGGTTATGATATTCATACTTTTTTAAATATTAATTAAAATCCATTTCATTACATTTTTACATCATTACATATTTAATATGTTATTTACATAAGCCAAAAAATGAAAATAATCAATGAGCAATTACAAATCAGCACAATCTTGAAAACAAACACAAAGCAAACATGTCAGCAGATTACTATAATTTCTATCCGTACTGTACGCACAACAGCCAAGGCCAAAAATGTGTCAGCGTGGCAATATTGAAGTCCGGTGGTAAAAAATGATAATGGCACACACACTTGCCATAAAGCATGGCAGCACCCGGGTTGCGTGGCAGGGGAGTGGACCATTTATCTTGGGGAAGAGGAGCTGTGTACTCCAAGGCCCATCTGTCTCAGGATGGGGGTAGGGGGTTGTGGGGTCGAGCTTGCTTTAATTGAAGATTATCTGCTTAATTACTCAAGCACAGCCAGCGTTAAACAGCCATGGATTAAGAAAGCATCAGTGAGGCAGACCTTGGGGTCCAGCGCTGTGCTCAATTAGCAAGAGGACCCAGATATGGCTCTCCCCTGCTTACCTATCACTGCACTGGAACTGAAACTGCATGCTAAAAGACAGGCCGTGAAGATAACACACACACACACACACAACTGAATAACTGTAAAAGCACATAGAGAGTCAAAGTGCGGACATTGCATCTAGGCTACTGACTATTCGACTTAACTCGATGCACTCAAGCAGCTCAGTATTCCCAGCAATTATGCCCATATTGGATGATTCAGCGCTTGGCGGTTTACGTCCAATGTCAAAGTCCAGTGCCGTTGTAGGAAGCAGCGAGCCCTTTAGTGAATGATCGTTAGAAAAACAGCGCTAGGCGAGTGTTTAAAAAAACTGCAAGGGTCTGATCAGACAGGGGTGTATCACTACAGGTGCAGCCGCTTCAAAAACACTTTGTGGGCAAGAGCTAATGCGCCTGTTGAGCGGACTGTGTGCGCAACCGGGCGATCTAATATGATCAGCCATTGCTGTGCTACTGGAAGAGGAGGTTTGGGGTTCATGGCATACTGACAAAAAGGAAACTATCGTCTCTTCCGTGTGTTTTCTGCCGCTGCTGTTGTTCATATCACACCTACTAGCATCAAAACAGGAAGGAAGTGGGAAGTTACTGTAGTAAAGTCCACCTCTCGGCTGATTTGATTGGCTGGCTGAGTTGCACTGCACTCTGAAACCCGTTATTTCCTATGTGACGCGGCAAGATGTTTTTTTTTTGTTTTTTTTTGCTGCACCAAGCAAAACACACAGCACACCTTTAGAGGTACAAATACCTCCAGGTATCTCTGTGCGATTGCCCGCTTACTGTATACTGTATGTTGAGGTGGAAAGTAAGGGTTTGGAGATTGGGGTGGAGGATGGTCATGTAGTATAACAGATTTTCAGAGTACACTCTGTCACAGCCCTGAAATTATTGTTTTGCTTTTTTGACCGTACCTTCAATTTTTTCCTAACCACAATTAAGTGTTTTAGTTGCCTAACCGTATATTAAACTCCCTAAATGATGATTTATTAACGTTTTCATTGAAGCAGTGCACAAATCTTACAGTGTCATAACTATTTCTTATCCATTTCACTGTCTGTGCAGTGTATTGATTTATTCTTTATCTGGACTCTCATTACCACACCACAAAGTGGCCGCTAGTCTTTCTTCACACAAGACAACAACGATAATGAAACGAGAAAAGGCGGACATAAAGATAGTGATTGAAAGTGAAAGATAGACAATAGAAACATACAATTTTAACAAGAACAGAACTGTCAAAATAAATGACAACAAATAAATAAATATAAACAATCAAAATGTTTCCAAAACAACAGATGTTATTTTGCTTTAATAATTTAGCCTCCACAGTTAGCATAGCACACAGAGTAGCGTGGAAAGAACGACGAAGACCCGATCATATAGTCTTGTATTCAGTTTCATGCAGTGTTTCTCCTTTTCCTCCCCTCTTCCTCTCCTGACCACACAGCAGTGCGATATTGATGAAGGTAGATGTCAAGAACCGACCGCCCCCTTCTGTGCAGGCCAGATATCCTTCTTGGTAGATGGGTTATTTATATCAAGCACCTTGATGTTTGAAGGTTTAGCTTGACCTAAAAAAAAAAAAAAAATCCATTCCCTCATCCACAGCCTCTGCCACTCAGGTTTATCTGGCTACAGTTTTCTGTTGTTGTGTGTGTGCATGTACGCGCTTTTACATGCGTGCTGACAGGTTCTTTTGTCTGCCTGACTCCCCCTGCAGTGAGTTGAAGTAGGGGTCACGTGACATCCCGGCCGGCCCTCCACCACCACCCTCCTCCTCTTGCGTGTCCCCGCTCTTCATCTTTTCCCTCTCTCCGTCATCCTTCTCCATCCTTCTTAATCCCTTCCATCCCTCTTCTTCCTCTCACTTCAGAGATGTTTCCATCCCATTTGTGGATGGGGGACCACTCGTGGCAGAGTTGCACACAGATGGTGGGAATCCATGGCTTGTCAGCAAGGCAAGCAAAGCTTTATTTAGCCTCTCGGAGCGAGATAAATGAGTGCAGCCACTTAACATGGAGGTCTTCACAGGACAACTCGCCGTTGTATTAAAGTTGTCAAGTCTTTTAAATGTCATTTTATTTACATGTTTTAATTATATGCTTTACAACACTCATTAGGACCAACACAAATGATAAATAAGCATCAAGTTTGCTTCTTACAACATTCATCTGTCCAGACTGTATCCACGGTGACCGGCACAGACCATGAAGCCAGAACTGAAGGAGTGACATTTAGAGGTGGATTGCATATGAGTCATCCGTTCTTCAACTTAATTAACAGCCACACCTACACGCAACATATTCTGTCTTTTCTTCAGTCCACAATGTGCGACATGTATGACACTAAAACATCAGAATATATGATCAGGGATGGAAGTAATGGATTACAACTACTCACATTGCTGTAATTATGTAATTAAGCCTGTAATTTTACTCCATTTAAATATGAATTACACTATGTAATCAGTTTAATACTTTCTAAAATTCTAATTTGCCACTGAGAAGGCCTTAATTTGAATCATATTCAAACCTTTTTATCTGCATTTTTGTAGCCAAATGCCAGGGATGTGCCCCAAACCGCCCCGAAGCATTGCCCGCCTCTGGCGCCCATGTTAGCCAATTGGGCTCAGAGCGTGCTGCGGCCGATTCATGATCTGCAATAACACAATTGGCCTCTGGTCCTTTTTTTTTCTCTGCGTGCTGTGAATATGGCACCCACACTGTGCAGGCCAACAAAAACCATGAAAACACTTGCAAACCTTGCAGCAGGCGTGGGTTTGGAGAGGTGACCACACTGACCAGAACAGCAGGAGCTGGGATTAATTTAAGGACTGAAGATTTGGAGAAACACAAACCAAATGGAGACAGATTAAGCCTTTGCCTGACTGTTTGTTTGCAGTGGGAGAAATGTATGCTAATTACATGTTGTATGCAGGTTTAAAAACACTTTGGCATACTTTAAACAGCCAGAATTCCGCCTCCTATCAGTATGTTTGTTTGTTACCTCAGTTTGAGACATTCATAACTATCATTTATCAGAGAAATATCCTTTGTTAATGATATTTTCTACATGGATCCTCCCATTGATTGAATGCCTGCTACTGATTATGTATAAAACATCCACTAATAGTTCATATGAAGAATACTTTGTACCTTTACTTAGTAGTATTTTTTAATCACCAGTAGTTTTACTTGTAGTGAGTAATATTTCAGTAATCAGTGTTTGACAAACTGTTAATTGCGTTGGGCAGTGACACATTACTCATAGACTGTATAAAACATGGACGTAGCATCTGTGACGTTACCTGAAGAGCTGTTGTGAAGCTCAGAGTGTGGTGGCTCTGGCAGCCGCCATCTTGGCAGTCCTGTCTCTGCCGCCTCCCGACTAATCCAAAAATGGGCAAAGACGTGGATTGTGTGTTGAGCTGAGGCAGTCTGAATGAAGCCTGGGTGCTCAAACTAGCCACCTGACCACTCTGTTAATTATACATAACTTTAAGCCCTTTTTTTGGGGTTGACTTGCTCGTTGAGTTAGATGGTTAATGTTAGTTTGGTCTCTGGATTCAGTGGAGAGTCTAGTCTGGGGTTAGCTTGACACAGGAGCTGGAGAAGTGAGGAGGTCATTCCAAAGTTGTCTTCTTCACATGTATTATGTTCTGAGCTGGCATGGTTAATATTTCTTGTACTTATCAACTGCAACATCCGCTGTTTAGTGACGCTGGGTAGGTGCGTTTCATAGACCAATGTGTATTATCCTCCGGGACGAAACCCAAGAAACTAAGATCAGAAGTTCAAGAACATTTTCAGCATAATGAAAACCATTACCTTGTTTTTCATATCGAAAGAAAAACAAATTATACCTGCTTAATAATGTGCAAACACTTCTGTGCAAACACGAAGTGACATTTTCACACCACTTTACCTTCTGATTTATAAAACCACAGTCCAATTTGTTCTCTTTAGTTGTACATTTGCAGTATGTATACTTACCTTAAGCTACTGTGTGTACTTCTTGGCAGGCCGAAACAAAAAGTGGAGTTGTTCATCCTTAAATGATAAAAGTGGTTGTAATTGTACTTTTTGCTGACAGCAGTTTCACTTCGACTTTAAAGACACATTCACAATCACAGATGCTATTCCCACCCTCACTCATTTTGCTGCCTCTGCAAGGTAATCTTACAGAGTATCTGCTGTCTTCTTTTGTTTCATTGTGTAAATGAATCATGTCACAACTGCAATTCCTTTAAGTTGCTTAATTGGGAAAACACAGGGTTTTAATGAAGACAATAGCATCTTTGCTTGTATTGTCTATATGCTTGGATAGAGCATGAGATAGAGCACAAGGGCAACTGTGGTTACTTTTACTAATGTAGATATTGCAGGCTGTGGCAGTGTGTCAGCGCAAAACTTTCAGAGGATAAATATATGAGAGCAACAGAGGGAAAAAATGGAAATGTTTCATGGGACTTTTGTAGGGGGATCAGATTTAATAAATCTCACTAAATCCATATTTTCTGCATAAGGAGCAGGAAAGGTGTGGCAGTTTAATCTGACCCCTGGGCTAAGGTGCCACTGCATCAAAAGTGGGAGGGGAAGAGTTTAATGAATGGACTAACTTTCCTCCACTCACACGCTTGTTTTCTTCCAGCCTCTCGAAAATAAATTTAAACCCTCCCCGCATAAACTCACAGAGACACGCTGAGGATTTACTGTAGTTGATAGTCTTCACAGTACAATACACAATCTAATACAGAACGTTCCAATAAATTTCATTATCTTAGCTCTACCAAACATAGTGCATGCAGTACACTCATAGGAACTATATCCAGAAATGTATGGACAAAGGACAGAAAGCACAAGATATTTCCTCTTCCTCAAGAATTATAAGTGATATATGTGTTTTTCTTTTCTGCGAGCTCTGAAGTGTGACCCCACGTACAGAGATTTGCAGCTGAAATGCACCGAAAACTCAAATCGTTCAACCGTCATTCAGCTCCAAACTTTAAAAAAACAAACAAAAAAAACAACTCTCTGTTTGGTTTCAGGTACCGAGCCTCTATCACTGCAATGAAATCAAGCAACCCCAGATAAAAGCAGTGGAGCTTGTGCTATTTGATGCTCAATTTAAACAAGAAAATATGTTGTTTGTCATTGCTTTCACGTTTAAAGATCCAGTCTGTCGGATTTAAGAGGCTCTATTTACAGAATATGACAGAAATGGAATATAACGTTCAAAACTATGTTTTCATTAGTGTGTAATCAGTGAAAAATAAGAATCGTTACGTTTTTGTTACCTTAGAATGGGACTTTTTATATCTACAGACACCACAGGTCCTCTTCTCCGCAATGTCGCACCAGCATGTTTCTACAGTAGCCCAAAATGGACAAACTAAACACGGGTTTCGTGTTTTTTAGATGTTTTGTAGTTCTGTAGTTTCACCTTCACGAGTGGACGGGGTTGCAATCTGCAAATACGCCGCTAGATGCAGCTAAATCCGACACACAGCTCCATTAATCAGCATCTGATTTAACACCCTTATCGGAGGAGCAACAGTGTTTGTCAGAACTGAAAAATTATTCATACATTGTAGTTGTTTTCTGATCAACAGTTAAAGTTTGGTTCGGTTCAGTCCCATTTATCCTCCTCGAATGCCTCCTCACCAAGCACCAACCTCCATGTTTGTGAAGTGAAACCAATGTGGAAGCGCCAAAAACTGCAGTTCCTCAAATGGCCACTTGAGGCTGGCTACAGAACGAGTCAGTCTCCATAAGTCCCCATGTTAAAATGTCCAACTTCACAGCAGAAATAAACATGTTTACAGCCTGGTACAAAAAACAGTTTTGGTCTCTATAGCTAATTTCCACGTTCAGGACAACTGTACTGAGGGTGGAGGTTTATGTAATTCACCCATTCAAATTGTATTAAGGCTTAAAGTTATGCAGAATTAACAGCATGGCCTCTTTGATTGACGGGTAAGTGCTGTTACAGATGGCTTGTTTGAGCAGTCAGGCATCAGTCAGTCCGCTTCGGGTCTGCTGATGATCCATGTCTTTGCTGATTTTTAGATTGGCCAGGTGGCGGAAGAGGCAGGACTACCAAAACCTATGGGTGACGTCACGCATACGCTGCCCATTCTTTATACTGTCATTGCTCCTCACATGCTTTTTTAATCCTAACATTATGCTCCTTCTGCCTTCGCTCCTGAGATACAAGACGTAAGCTGTAATTCTACTTGGCCACTAGATGTTGTATAGAAAGCTCAAGTAAAACCACAAACTTCTGGGTTCTGTTGAACAACTACCATTCACTAGACCTTCGCGTGCTAACTGCCATGACTCTACAAAAGAGTTGAGCACATGAGCGAGTCGCGGCGTGGTTAACCGAGACATGTCTGTAATAACAGCAGGACAGACAGCAGCGATTACAGATAATATACTGGGAAAATTATTTTATAAGAGAGTGCAGGTGAATTTCCTCGGGAGCTGTAGTTTTTTCTGCGCTCACAAAGTAGTCGTTGTTTAAAGTCACAAAGGTTTCAATTTCTTACAAAAAGTGGCGCACTGGATGCCAATTTGTCTTGACAGGAAACCCCAGGAACACACTTCATTTGTCAGAAAGACCGATGAAAGAAATGCTGAATGAGAGATCTCATTGAGTTACAGACGCTCGTAGTCTTGTGATGATGAACTGCGATGCTTCACTTTCCATATGTAGCATAAGCAACACAATAGCTACTTGAAATAGAAGGAAAATATTCAGTACGCATTGTTCTCTCCACATATTTGACATAAGAATAACGAGGGATACCAACGGAGAAATACTTTGTTGTCTCAATGTATGCTGTCCATGTCGTGAAGCGTGAAATATCCTTAACAGTGTTGGCAGGTGTGCGTGTTTATGCACATGTACAGTCGGACATTTCAGTCAACACTTGTTCTCTGGAGTTATTTCCATCAGTGAGCTGCAGAGGCCTCAAACTCCACCACACATACACAAACACACAAGCACACACATTCAGGCTCCCAGTACAGGATAGGAGGATTATTCTGTTATCCATGGATGCTGGTGGGAGAGGATGAGAGATGGAGACAGTGAGAGAAAGAAACAGAGAGAGGAGGAGAGGAACACAGGGGAGGAAAAGGTAGTTTGGTGGAAGTGCAGTGGGAGGCAAGCAGGTGAAGATTTGGTTCAGCCTGAGCGCTTCGCTCATGCAGCGGAAATGCTGAGGAGGTCAGTCACCAGCTACCCCACCCTCCCCCCCTCCATCTCTCCCTGTCATTCAACCTCTCCTCTCCTCCTCTCCCCACCTTATCTGTGCCAGTATTTCCTCTCCTCTCGAGCCACGTGCCATTTTGACAAACAGATTTATTGGTTACGTCATATTTCTTCCCTGTTTTAATCAAAGGCCGGGGCGGCGGGGCTGACTCGTGCTCAGATTAATATCGCCATTGATCAGATTGGATGGAGGTGTCCTCGTACCCGCACCGTACACCACCCCTGCTCGCAACCTCCCTCCCCCCACCTTCCTCTGCACTCCCTCACTCTTTCATTGCTGGGGAAAAAAAACACCTTTTGCACTCTGTGAATTCCAGTAATATACCCCTTTCCCCCTGTGTGGCTGATTTGACTCACACATGCCTGCTTCACATTTATGCGCGTGTTTGATTGTACAGTATTTTGGCGTGCGTAAAAGTGTTTTTCAAGCTCGCTTGTGTGCGTTTCACCTCTTTGGCTTTGTTCATGAATGCTTTCTCTTGTTTTGATTCTTGGTGCTGCTGCTTCTTGAAATGAACATAAAAGGTCCTGCAAAATGTGCAGCTGTGTTGGTGACTTAGAAAATTTATGGCCGTTTTCGGAAAAAAGCCGGGTTCGTGGTAGGCGAACAAAAAGGGGGGGAGCGCTGTGGCTGATAGTGAGACTCAGATGGAGAGAGTATGAAGCTGTGGAGGCTGGGGAGAGGAGGAGAGCAGGTGCAGCAGAGAGCCGGTGACAATGCTGCACGAGGAAGTCATTTTAACAAACACACCGTGGCGGCCAGGGCCGGTGGCAGCCATCAGCGCTGCTCCTTCCCCCGCCAGCCACCCCCTCCCCGACTCATACACACACACACAAACACCCACACCATCACTACCACCACTCTGTCAGTGCTTTCACCCACCCCCGCCCCACCACCACCACCACCACCACCACTGCTGCCGCCATCTCCCCGGCCTGCCAGTCATGCAGCCGCAGCCCACCACTCTCCCCCACGTCGATCATGCGTGACATGGGGGGTCAGCAGCGAGCCAAAGAGTCTTGGTGTGCCCCCCCCCCCCACCACCACCATCTCCCTGCATCGCCCCCCCCCCCCCCGGGGTGTGACCGGGCCGGCGGTCTGCCGCACGCGCAAGGAAATTACCACACATCTTTTGTTGCTAAGTGCACGGGTGAGTGATGAACAGAAGCGGCCTTTGGCAGACGCTAACTGCAGGGGTGTCGAAGGAGGTGTGTTGGGGGGGAGGCGGGTGGGTGGGAGGAGAGAGGAAAAATGTAAAGAGAGAGAAAAAGGGAGAGAGAGAGAGAGAGAGAGAGAGAGAGAGAGAGTGCTGGGAGGGAAGTGGCGGCTGGTGGTGAAAGGATAGAAGGAGGGGGGATGGGGCGGATGGGGTGATGAGGAGGATGGAGGGAGGAGGTAGAGGAGCGCGGGGAGCCGCAGCCTTCTGATTAAGGGCGAAAGACTGCCGGCTGAGGTGGTGGGGGCGGAGGAGGTGGAAGAGGGGGAGGAGGGATGCCGAGAACAGAGTGAGAGAGAGAGAGAGAGAGAGACGGGGAGAGGAGATAGAGGGAAAGAGAGAAAGGAGACGGAGAGGTGGGGGAGGGGCAGGAGGGACAATTTAACGAAGCTCAAAGCCTCTGTCGTCTCCGAAAAGCAAGAAAGAAAGACAGACATGGAGGAGATCGGGCCGGGCTCAGGCTGGTGTTAACAGCCTGTTAGTTCTGCCCTTGCTTTTCTTCCTCTCCTGCCTCTTTGTTTGTGATTTCGTGTTTAGAAAAATGTGAGCCGGGATTACGCCAGGCTTCTGAAAGAAACTTTGAAAATCTGTTTTCAGAAACGGTCGGCTGCTAGGGCTCCGTAAAACCATCATGGTTGTAGAACTTGTTGATTATGCACTTTTTCACTCCATTTTCGTCTATCATAGAGGCCAAAAAGTCTTATTTTCTGAAAACGAGGGGGGAAAAATCAACCTGTTCCCAACACAAATCAACTCGTTTCTCAAATAAAGTGTCATTCTGTTTAATTTTAGCGTGTTTTTTATGGACTTATACCAGATTTTGACAGATTTTTGAAGCAAGCATGCTTTGAGTTGAAATCTGACCTCACAAACAAGACTTAAAAACTTAAAAACACAAATACTTAATAAGATGGAGATTGTTGAAGTCCACATTTTATTTGACAACGTCAGAAAACTATTAAAAGTGAAAGAAAAAAAACAACAACACACACACACGTGCGCTCATAGCTAAATGTGAAAGAAGAGAGACCAGATCAGGATGTTCTGAGTAATCAAGGTGCAACCTTTTTATAAGTGTAACAAATTCATGCTGAACTTAGAACAAGTGCCATTTAACATTATTGAGGAGAGGATGCGAAGCCCACGAACACTGGATGAGAGAGAGAGAGAGACAGCACCTGTGTCATTGTTATGCCTGTTGCCTGGTAACAACATTCTTCACTGTGCAGCAAACGGAAGCCATGCATGAAGAAAGCCTTCCTCTTCGGAAAAAAAATAAAAAATAAAAAGAAAGTAAAAAAGAATTCCATATTTCACGGAGGTCTTTTTGAAGATGGCATTTCTGTTTGGGATCCATCATCTCTGTGTGGATTTCAGCACAAACAGGTGTTGACAATGAAATTAACTTGAAGTCAGCCACTGTATCTCAGTTTGCCGAGGCATTTCAAATGACTCGTTTTTTTTTTTTACCTGTTTGGGAACACACACACACAGACACACAAACGCACAGTTTTTCATCTGCCAGTGGCACATATAGTCCTATAGTGTAATGGTAAAAATATGACATTTGAACAATTCCTTACGTGAACATAAAAGCACATCACTCTAGAAACACAAGATCAAGCATTTAACTAACTGTATTTCCATTCAAACTTTTGGATTTTGTTGCCTCAACAGCTCAAGAACTCGCTGCTAGCGTAATTTTAGTGGGAGATGAACGTAGGAATGAGGCAAACTGTTTTTGTTTGCTAAAATAAGCGTTGGTTGGTGAATCAGATACATGCTGAAATAAACACCTCATAACACTGTTTATTCACCGTCTGTCATGTGCGTGTGACAGAGTTGTCATAATTAAGAGTGTGGCTGCTGTCACAGGTGGCTTGTTTGAGCAATCAGGATTTATTCTGCCCACCTCGGTTCCACCCATGCTCCACCTCTTTGACCTTTTTTTTGGCCAGGAGCTGGTGGAGGCAGGTTGGCCAAGATGGCGACGGCCAGAGCCAGCACACTCTGAGCTTCACGGAGACTACATCCACGTTTCATACTGTCTATGACAGATATCCACGGTGACCAGAGGATGGATCCCATGACTTTTCCTCTAGCACCACCGACATTTGTTGTTTTGAGTCAAATGTCATGAGAACTATCGTATGGTTTGCCATGAGATTTAGTAAAGTAAAGACATTCATGTTCCCCTCAGGATGAACCAGTGATACCTAGACGTTAGGTGTTGTACCACAATCAAGTCTAACTCAATCAATCACTAAATATTTGCAAAACTAACGACATTCCATACACTTCAGCTGCACTTTGTGTTTTCGAGCTACTTCACATGTTGGCATGTGAACACACTAAAATAATTTGGTAATGTTAAAAACATAAGAACGTTTGCATTGTTAGCATGTTATCTGATTTAATTTAAGCACTGCTGTGGTAAGTACAGAGCCACTCTAGACTCTTGTTACATTTCTGTTTGTGTTAGGAATAAACAAATGAGATATAATGTGTTAATTAGAGAACTTTAGAGGTACAGTACATGTAGGTGTATTTTTTAACTTCATAGTGAGTCAGGCTAGTTGTTTCCCCCTTATTGCAGTCCAAACTAAGCTACTCATCTCCTGGCTCTAGCTCCTTAATGCCTTATCCAGCTCTTGAGGAAGAAAGTTAATACATGTATATTTCTCAGAGGAGTATTTCTAGGCTGATGGCACCACAACTTTTCTGATTTGATCAGGTATTTTAAGCATAAATTGACTATGTTTTACAGTGTAATGGACATCTCTGTAATGGACATCAAATCTGGTAAATTAAAACACTTGAAATACTGTTCGTCAGGATGGGTCAAGGACTTTTTGCGGTTTCATATTGTACCAGTGAGATATTGCCTTTACAATACACTTTTAATTCATTGTTGTTTAGGATGACTGCACACAAAGATTGAATTGGCATACTGCCCTTGGGCAATCATTTTGACTGTAATAAAATTTACTTCATAAAATCTCAAATGATTTTGACTGCTCTATATTTTTGCGTATAAACTGGCAAAGAGCTGAAAGAAGTTTTACTGTATTTTAGAAGATGAAGAAGTTTCTTCTCTCTGACAGGCCAGTTTCCTGTTGTGTTGCTCTCACCACAAAATATAGGTGTTATGGGCAGACTTTGTGCAAACATTTATGTCTGCATCTCTTTATTTGAACTGTCATTGAATCACGTCTTTTCCTGTCTACATTTTCCCAATGGTGACATGCATATTATTGATGACCACAACCTCATCTGGGGAGTCCACAACACAACACAAAGCAACACAGCCTCACAACACTGTTTGAAATTGTACTTTTTTACACCCATGCTCACTCACTATGAGCTACACCAGGCAGTGGGAGTTGTGAGGCCTTATATATTCCCACAACATCCCTGGACAGCCTGTCCACTGAAACAACACCTGTTGACAGGATGAGGAAGGAGCCTGTTGCTTTGAATAACACAGGAGGAGGAAAGTTGGCTGTGCAGTGTGGCTCTGCAAATCATCTTTAAAAGACGGAGCGGCTCAATGATCGAGGCCTGCATGCACTGTGCATCTGTTAAGCCAGCACATTTGCCCTGGTGGTGCCTTCACGTCTTATAGTCCAATAAAAACTGGAGCACAATAAATGTCCAGCTGCGTGTTGATTGCCTACTAGTAGAGTCGTCAAATTGCTTTAAATACCTTTCCTCTCGTTGGTGTTGGACTAATCAGGCGCATCGCACAACCTGCATCATTTCCTTAAAGTCCGTGTAAAGGCAATACTGAGATTTCTTTCAAAATTCATCAAATACGTTGGAAAATTGTTGCTGAAAACATGTGAAAGGACTTTGAACGATATATTACTGAAATGTGGAGTTAGAGGTTCAAACAGTTTTTCACCAGTTTTCAGTCCAGGATTTTGTGGGCGGTCCTTAAAGGGTGGCTCGATAACACGCTGAGGCCACCTTGAGCATACCCCTGCACCCCTAGCAGAGATAGAGATTAATTAATCTCACTCAGGCTGCTTGACTGCTCCCACGAGTGGGCGTGGCTTCAGCGAATTCAGTGGACACGCCCCCACAGTCCTGGAGCTGAGAATTCATTTTTACCCGATTTTGACACCTAATTTCATAAACTTGTCAATATTTTTAATATTTAAAATTCGGCTGGGTGGTTAATAACACTTTCTTCTTTGGTCTGACAAACAGAGGACACATATTTTTCTTACTTTACATAAACTTTTATGATGCAGCATTTTGTCGCTGTCCAATGAAAGGACTTTTTTCTTTAAGGAAGGAAGGAAGGAATGTGCATAGTCTCTTCCAGCTACAGTCAGCATTAAGAATCTTACTGACCCGAAAAAGGTGTTTTTACATGTTTTGTTATATCACGTATGTGGGATAGATAGAAGGAGGATAGCTTTGGATAAATAAAATTTTGAGTTTTAAGTCAAGGATAGACAACAAGCTCCTTGATCCCTCTGCAATGAGTCAGACTGATGCACACATCAGTGTCACATGCCCATTAGCCTGGATTATGCTGATTTTAAATCTAACATAGTAAAATAGCTTTGATTAGGCTAATGTGCTCTGTAGAAAGATTTAGGACAGCTTTACTATTGATAGTTTACCAACTGAGGTGGACATAAACAGGATAGTCGAAATTCTGAGCCACCGCACGTCATTAGAACCATTTACGTATAAAGAAAATGTTTCACTGATGACTGTGTGAACATAGATCTTCATTTCTGGTACTAAATGTGTCTCATTACAGTTTTGAAAGATTTTGTAGCTAGTTTCTGAGAAAAAAACACCTTTTCATCCTCCTGAAAAAAATTACTTTTGGACCTACTGTACGTGGTTTTCATCGGACAGCGATGATTTAACTTTACATTTAATGTGTGTGCAGTTTGTTAGTTTCCAGATATATTTTCTATCAGATACATTTTAAAGTTTCAAGTCTGTGTGGAAGTTCACTTTCTCAGATAGGAGTCAGGATATGTGAAATGTGAAAAGCCCTGTGCAGAACATTGTTAGTGCAGCGTATAGCACTCAAGTACATGTCTGTACCTACTGTTAATGAAAACTAACTCACTGTTCATTTTGCATTTGTATCTTATCTTTACCAACATGAACAGAATATCCCAATAAGTATGGATTGTACGGTATGATTTGCAAGAAAGATTTTTAACCAAATTTAACGTAGATGCAGACCAAGTAAATATTTACTGGGGTGGAAAGAAGCCTCTAGTCAGCTGAGACAAAACTCGACTGCCTGAAATGTTTCGCTGCTACACTCACACATGTCATGCGTCTCTGTCTCTCACAACAAGCATAAAGTATATCCATTAGATCCAATGCACCCTTTACAATAAGCATAAATAAAACAATATTTAATTTCACATTAAAAATGAAGATGTCACATTTACGAGTTCAGATTAATTAAGTAAAGTGTTTGAGGAGCAAAGTAATCTTTTGGGATCAGTTCATGCTCCCTACGTACAGATAACAAAATTCAATTTTAATGCAGTCAGAGTCGTGACAATGCAGTAAACAATCAGAATAATACCCAGTGAGTTTTCAAAGATAAATACAATCTCATATGAGTAAAAGAAGTTAAACAAAAACAATATCATCCAAGGATTTCATCACTCAACATATGCTATTCAAGCATCACGGTGCCTCGCTTATTTTTACTCTCGTAGTAATGGCAGGAGGTCAGGGATTTCATTTTTAAATGTGTAATCCTGATGAGAAAAAAAGTGGTCAGAACATATTGTATTTTCAGTTTCATCTGTCCACATTCCACACATAAAAGTAAATCTGCACTTTCAGTTTTCAGTAGTTTCCTGCATGTCTTTGTCAATTAAAGCGAGTTTTCCCATGTCCCTGGTGCCCGAAGCTGCTGCTGTTTTTTCAGTGTGGAGTGTAAAATGTGTCCATCTTTGTCGTGCTGGTCCTCGGGGGGCCTTGCAATGTAAGCCTTGCCCGTGAACTATGAAAGCTGGCCCTTTCCGCAGCTTCTTTTGCTCACATGAAACACCCCCATCTTTGATGGCTGTTTGTACCAGAAATCCCTCCCTGCCCCCACCCTCACCACCGCCAGCAGCCCCTATCTGAAGTAATGCGCTGCAGCGTAGAAATCTCACCGCTCAGTCAGTCAGTAGCGGAAAGCCCAATTTTGATTTCCAGGGATAAAGAGGGTAAGGCCATTTACAGCGTACATACAAACTCGCCTTAGCCTCAAAGTGTATCCAATGATTATTTAAATTTTTACTGGTGGATGGGTCTTGTTTGTGTTCCTAATTTATGATTTACTCCAGTGATTTTTCCTACACGAAATATTCAACCCATTATGTCTCCTATTTATGCATTTTTTTCTTCATCACATTTCTTCACCTTGTGTCAATATTTTTAGCATTTGTCGGACAGCTTAAAGTGTCGAACCACTGATGTTGTGGTCTGCGTCTTAACCACAATGCTACTGCACACCCTGTCAGTTGGAGAAATGATACAGCACATCTCACCATCTCACTCTACCATTTTTGAAATTACACCGATTGACCCAAAGGTGATATTTACAATTACAGGTCTCTAGCTGACATATTTGTCACTAATTGGCCTTGAAGATGACTGCATGAGTGGAGGATAACATGTTTACAGTTGCTGTGATGTTCTGACGCCGCACAAAGAAAAAAAAAAAAAAACACAGACAAGAAACAAAAGATAAGTTCAAGTATGTGCGTAGGGAAGGTGGTGCAGTGGAAAGAAAAAGCTCCACACTTCCTGTTACCACACCTGCTGAAAGAAAATGAACGAAAACGCACCATGGAGGAGGTGGTGGGTGACACAAACACACACACACACACACACACACACACACATAAAACCCTCAGTGAGAGTGCTGTCTGTGTGGACCACGGTTCACATTACCCTCTCTCGGGTCAGATTTCACATGCTCTCCACCAGCTGCTCGACACAACAGAGCAGCTCAGCCGTCTAATGGCCCGCACTGAGACAAAGCCACAAGTGAGACGTTGAGGAAATTCTGCTTGATGTCAGAATTTTGCATTTCAAGACGAAACCTGCAGGAAAAAAAAAAAGTTACGTAATGACATATTCATTAGTATTCAACTCCTCCATCAATCGTCGTCTGGTTGAAGTATCTGTTGACTGTTGGTTGGGGAATGGTGACTTAATCAAGCACTAACGCTGGAAACAAAATGATTTTCAGCTAATCTCCTGTCCAATCATGAGCGAAGGTAACGGCCTGGAAGCCGGCAAATGAGCCACTGTGTTGAACGCACACGGGCCTAATGACATGATTATTTGCTCATCAGAACGACGTGAGTGAGGTTGCGTAGATGTAGATGTGTATGTGTAGAAGTCTATATGTGTGCTTGTCGGCGGGTGGTGGCAGTGGTGGTGGTGGTGTTGAGGAGGGAGGTGCTGGTCACATCTCAGCATGGTAATAAAAGCCGGAGCTGTTGTCACAAAACTCAGCCCCTACGCCCGGCCTTTAAGTGCTGCCTCTATTCTCAGAGAGCAGCAGACACATTACAGAAAGGAGAGAGAGAAAAAGAGGAAGAAAGGCTCGGGGAAAAAAGAGAGAGAGGGACAGGGAAGCGAGGGGGTTTCGAAGGCCTGTGGCTGAAGGATTGATTTTAAATGTTCTGCAAAGGCAGTGTTTACTATCCTCTCTGGCTAGCCCCCTGACAGCGCCAGCATCAAAACAAGATTTGTCCCCCCTTCCCCCCTTCCCGACAGAAAAAGGGGAAGGAAGCAGGAAAGGCGATGGTTGCTTAAAATGACGGGTCCTCTGCGTTAGTTTGCTCCAAAAAGTAGCACAACTGATGCCTGCTTTGGACAGTCATTGTCATGCCTGCTTCCAACTGGATGCTAATGAATAACATCAGTACTCATGCGGTTTATCCAAGCTATAAAAAATGTGTTACCGCGATAAATTTGTGTAGCGTACTTTGTCATTTTGCAGGATTTGTTCCAACACTGTATCACTGTGAAGGACAAAAAATGGTCTTGATGTCTTCTAATGGGCAACCATAACTCATTAGCAGTCATTATTTATGGGTGTGACATTAATGGGTTTAAGTCTGGTACTTGTTCTCCGGCTCAGTTCTTACCACAGTCATGGGAGCAGATAAGCTTCTAACTCTGTTTGCATTAATGAGGAAAGTGACAGTTTATCTAAGGTAGGTTACAGAGTGTGTGTAATTGTTTGCATAGCGCAGTATAGTGAAAGAAGAGTTGCATTTAAAGGTTAAGGCTGATGTTATTCTGTATTTTTCATGCTGTCAGCACATCACATGAAAAGACCAAAAGCAACAATCTGTCTCTCAGTATTCTGTGGCTCTCAGCGCAGAGCCCGCTGGGTTCATACCGAAGACATAAATCTTTAAAAATGGGTCACAAATATATATCGTTTCATTTTTTAAAAAGGGATGAATAATCAGGAAAAAGCAGGGCATTGTATTTTTTAATGAACATTACTCAAATATGAATAAATGGGCCATTTGTTTGGGACTATTTTGAGCTGCGGAATAATACACATTTAGTTCTCTAGTGAGTATTTATGGCAGCGGGACGTCTACATGAAACTGACTTTTAATAAACTACAATGCCCATGTTCATGGCAATGAAGGAACGTGTCAATCAGTGTAGCAGTGCGGCTCACTGATGTGTTTTTTGGTCTGTGGCACAAATAAGCTGTATCAGGCTGTGGATACACAGTTGTTAGTCGAATCTTTTCCTTTAAACAAAATTTTTACTTTCAGATCACGAGGAAAGATTTCTTGAGGGTGTTGAGAGAAATTTTGGCTCCTTCTATAGAATCTGTACGTGATAACAAACTGTTAATCTCTTCACACGCTGAGACAATATTGTTCAAATTTCTACAACTGGAAGGTCTCCATCCAAAATAATAAACAGCGCGTCCTATTGTAAAAACATGTTCTGAGCATTGGCAGGAAATCAGGCTAAATACTTAACTTGATTTGAAGGAGAAAATTCCCTTTCACGCCACGCGGCCACACTCATAATTATCCGATTGTTGCCGACCATTAGGAATTTGATTTATTGTTCTTTGGCAGTCAGGATGGAGGTTTCTCACCCCCGCCTTGGACGTGTGTGAAATGCACAAGTCTGGAGGGCTGAGGAGAATATGGGGAAGCGAGAGCCATATGTCTGCGCTGTCAGAGAGCCACTTGTTAGAGGAAGTTTAGCCTCCCTGTGCCTCCAGCCACAGCCTTAATTATTAACAACATGTCTCCCCTCTGAAGAGCTGTGTGAGGGCGGCTCACTGAAAAAGGTGCTTTGGAGTGTGGAGCTGGGTGCCGACTATGCTCTGGATACTGAGATATATTCAGCTAAGGCAAGTCAAGTCTTTTTGGGAAAGTTGTTGCTTTGTATATATTTATCCAACTCTTTCCTCTCATGTGAGACTTTGCAATTGAAGCTTGTAAACACATGAAATACCAGAGCGACTCCGTTTCACTTTTAAATCAAGGCAATCATCATCAAGTCAGTCTGTCCCAATGAAAGATTTGAAAACGATCACTTCCGGGGGTTTGTATGCATGTTTTTTCATGTTTTCTTAACTGGCTCTTGGCTTCTTAAGTGACAGAAAGTCTCGATTTTCTGATTTGATCAGTGTACTATATGTAATTTGATAAACTGTAAATGCTGCATGAATAATTTAATTGCTGCTTTTGGTAGAGATTAATTTCATTTCCTTAATTAGGGCCTAAACAAGTCCCTAACTTTAGAGCTTTAGATCTCTTTGGAAGTTAGACTCATCTACACTGTTAAAAAAAGAAGACTTAATTATTGTTGTTTTTATTTCATGAAGAAAACAAAAACTACAAGCAAATCTCGTCTCTGTTGATAAATCATCCAGAGTTAATGGATGAAAGAAAATGAAAGAACAACTGGGAATATGACATAAATAATGCAAATAAATGTGTTTTTTCCAGCTAACAATGGTATATTTTTTTTACAAATCGTTGTCATGTTACAGAATATGTTTAGTAGAGGAGAATAAGTCATGAACCTCAAGACATTTCACGCAAATCTTTCCGAATAAACGGTGGTCGGCGTGGCGTCATGAAAGGTGATGGAGCTCCAAACAGTGTCTCGATAGCATCTAATCAATACGTGTCTGTTTTCATTTCAGCTGCATTGTAATTATCCAACAATCAGTCAACTGTAATTATCAATTACAAGATTGAGATGGCTTGATAATTAGCGAATCACATCAGGTTTACCCTCGGCATTAAAACCAGAATTAGGTCAAGATTTGTAAGGTTCTTGTCAGCGGGAGCAACAGTCCCACGAATCATTATGTTTGGATCACCCAAAGGACTTCCTGCAGGTCTGAGAATATATAACCTGTGATGATGTGAACCAAAGCAGAATTTGCATTTGTATCAGTCAAAGAGAGAAAATCATGAAAGTACCTTTTAATTGCATGGGTGTAAAGTAAACCATTGTATAATGTATCCTGTATTTATTTAGATGCGTTGCGGCCAATTGCAGCAAAATCTGAAACACATTTCTGTCCTCAGACAGAGTGAGTTGCATATTAAGACAATGTTACTCCTTGACCTTTTCACAACCCTCTTGTTATCTGTCTTTGTGCCTAAAAACTGCCTGAGAGGCGTCACGTTTAAAAAACACAAAGCATCCATATCAGCACTCACCATCCCCCACACTCGAGTCATAAACCTTCGAATCTTCTAGTCTTATATGAATTCCCGTGGAACCTAAATTCACCTTAAAACATCGTACTGGTTGTTCTTCACGTTTCAGCCCGTCACCATTAAAAACTCTTTTAACAAAGCACGTGATTTATTCACTTTCAAGCGTCCACTGAATTCCCTGTTACGGTTGAGAATCATTAGTTTAACAGCTTTTCAGTTCACTTCACAGCAAATTAGTTGGTAAATCAGTTTAAGGATGATTATTGTTATTGATTTTCAGTTTAATTCAATTTCATTAGACAAAATTGTAAAACCATTAAATGAACATTAGAAATAACATGTGGCTAACCATTGTTCTGTTGTTAAACATATTTAAAGGTTGAATTTCTTTTATTCTGAAAAATAAAAACAAAGAAAATAAAAAAATTAATGTTCTCTATGTTCAGTCCAATGTTGACCTAGAATCTCAATTGTAATATAATGTACTACCCCTGTGATGAACTGCCTCTTACGCTAAGGACAGGGTCCAGCCCCGTGCGACCCTGATGGGGATAAGCGGTTACAGAAAATGGATGGATGTAATGTTGTGTAATACTGATAGCAGCAGTTTGAAGCATGACATTTTGTATTTATTGTGTTTTAAAATGCAGTTATGGTAACATCTTGGTTTGTTAGCTTAAATATTTGTCTTCGCAGAGTGACCCCTGACTTTATTTTAAATATCTTTGTTCATCTTTAGAATTATGTTGCTGCTAAAGAACTCATTTATCAGAGTCTAGTTGTGCTATAAAACCACATATATGCAGTGTATTAATATAAATCTGTTTTATATCATGGGATGGTGTCGCCATTTATTTGGTATCTTCAGTGTACATTGTGAAAAGCAGAACAGTGGGGAGGAATCTGCAGAAAATGTGACTTCCATGCAAGTTTGATGTTGGGACTAGGAATAGAAATTACCAGCAGACAGTGGTGAAGGAAGCTTTGTGCTTTTGTGCACGTCAGATTTGTGGTTATGATTTAGTACTCCACCAGTTCATGCATTACATACTTTGGGGTTTGTAGGAAATATTAACATCCAGGGGAGGCCCCGGACACACACGTCACACAGATCACAAAGACAAATATTAGGAAAAGTTCACTCTGTCTCTCTCTCTTACTTTTTCTTAGCTTCTCCTCTCCTCATCCATAAAAACACAGAGCACCAGCTATCTGCAGGGCTGCATGAAACTTGAAAAATGTCCCAGAGAATTGGTGTGAAAATCCGGGCAATGTGTCCTCCTCCTTCACTTCATATCTTCAGACAACTTTGCATCAAAATTCATAAAGAAAGAACACTGTAACGCTCAGGTCACTGGCCTGTTCTTCAAGTTTGTGTCCAATATAGGAGACAAACATACACAACAACAACACAAGCGCTCACACTCCCAGTCCTACAAATCAAAGAACATCCATGAAAATGCTCACTAAGAGACACTTTCATCGAATAAAAAATTATACAAGCATTAATAATTGATGTAATATTTAAAATGGTGCTTTGAGATGCCTAATTAATCCTTTTCACCCTATTTATTGTAACTGCTGTTTCTGAAGAAGAGGGGCTAAGGGGATAAAATGAGACTTTATTAAACTGTTTGGCCAAATCTAATTTTGTCTCCCGTTTGTGTGAGTAAATTATAAACTCCCCCGTTGCCTTGTTCTTGCGTGCCGTGCCATCCTTTCCCATTGTGCGCACTCGTGGTGTTTATAACAGACAAAAACAGTAAATGTGTCTGCGAGGCCATACTGACTGTGACGAGGCGGAGGGACCATGTGATATTTCTCATCTCTTCCTTTCCAGCCACAAAAGCCTTCACATCCCCGCGCACACACACACAGACACAATGCCTGCGTACATATGCAAAAATGTGCGCGCACAGACACACTCTCTCTCTCTCTCTCTCTCTCTCTCTCTCTCTCTCACACACACACACACACACATACACACCAAGCCTATTGCTGTGGAACAGCCATCAGTCAAAGTGTGTTGGCGCTGCAGGTCCGGGGGCATTTACATAGATAGATGATGGAGAGATTATGGGGCACCGGGGTTATTAATCACGCTGCTGAGAAGGAGAAGAGGGACTCCTTGGTGTCACTCTTCTCTCCAGGGATGGCTCTTTACCCTGGATATGTCTTTTGTGCCATTTCCCATGTTCTATTCGCTGCCTAGCTAAACCACAGTGGTATTATGAGTGCCTTGGCATTCAATATTGCTGCAGGGTTAAAGTACCGTGCAGCTAAGTCCACCTCCAGCCACTTGCTTCAGGGCGACAGACCAGAATTTCCTGCAGAAATAACTTGAATTTATTTCACCTACACCTTCAGTTAATTTCATATGAAATTCATATAGAAATCTATATTTAAGTAAAGGGAGCACACAATAATGTAGTGCTGAACTGAGTCGATGATCAACTTTGACTACTTAAAATCATTTGTTGAGGGATAGCAGACCTTTACTCATCATCAATCACTGTTACTTGAATATTTAAATGTTTTAGACTGTGTTGGATGTAAGTGAGATGGGCATTTTGTTGTGCTTTTATGATTTTCTGGTGTTTTATAGACTAACTCTATCATAAGTCTACACTGGATCAAAATGATGAAAACCTGTGAGGTTAAGTGTTGCTGTGCTGTTGGGGTTTGTGATGGACACAAACACAGTGCCCAAGATTTAGGTGACTGCTAGTTTCTCACAGTTTTCATGTGAATCACACCTGATACCTCAAATCCACTTCTTGCATTATTTGTTTCACCCGGTCCTGCAGTTTTTTAAAATCCACCCTGAAAGGTGTTGGAACCACTGATCGACAGTATAAACAGCCTTTATTAATAATGTTTGTTGTATTTCATTTTTTCCTGTAGTGTGACTGGATCTGACTTGGATTTTCTGTTATGGAGCTAACATAAACTCACCTTAATATGTAGTGGTATATGTATTTCACATAGCATATCCAGGCTATATATAGGAGGCCTAGATTTACCCACTTTTAAACTGCATCAATAGGCGACACAGTTACGTGTGGTAGGTGATTGAATCCATATTTGTAGGTCATCCATCCACTGAGATGTTGAGACTTCACTTTCAGTTTGTCAGTGGCACAAAAATATTTTTTTTTACCACAAGCTTAGCTTCAAACCTAGTTAAAATAAAGGCATACAGAGATGTCTGTCATTACAAAGGAAGATGATTGTTTTTTATCTCTTGACCTCAGGAAATCCAGGAAATTAAAATTTTATACGAGAGCCAGAGCTAGGACAATCTGTGCAGACATCTTCTTTATTTTCTCTTTTCACTTGATTAGCCTTAATGCAGAATACTTTAGCCGTCAGTCAGCTGAGTTTGTTTGTCATCAGTTGAACGTGTGTAGTTAAACATCAAGGGAATTGTAGTCCTAGGCATGATGGACTACAAGTTAAAGACACAGTGTGTATAGAGACAATCAAGAATTACAGACAGAAGATTCACAGTATGCAAAGTCAGAACAGACAACAATAGAGATAGATGCTGTTTAAACATCAGGTTTCAGCCATAACTGCAAAAATTGGGAATTACATGGAACGTACAGGAAAAAAACAATTTTATAGTTATACCTTCATCCTGTTCAAAAATAAACTCAGAGGTTTCATCTTAAGACTCCACATTCAAGCTTTTGATCATGGCTGTATAAGTGTTCTATTTATTTAAATGATCAATTTGGTCAGCAGGGCTGGCGTGGGGTTAGATGAGTAAGGAATGAATCACTGTGACTCAACAGTGTGAGTTGAGGTTACTAACTAATGATTTAATGATCTGTTGAGGAACTGTCTCGCATGACTTCACCAAGCGGCAACCTCTGTTGCTGTGAAGTGAAGCCAACGCAGAAGAAGAACTGCAGTTCCTCAAACAGCCACTTGGCGCTGGCTACAGAACGAGTCAGTCTCCATAAGCCCCCATATTAAAATGTCCAACACGGCAGAAATAAACCTGCCATCTCGCTTTTAAAGGGAATAGATGATTTAAAATGGTCTCACATGCTGATAAATAGAGCTTCTGATTTTAGTATTTTTGTGAGTTTTGTCACGTTATCCTCACATCGTGGTTATATATCAAAATCTAAATAAACATTTTCTATCTGCTCTGTATGTTACCACTAACACAAACCATCCAATATGCACAGATTTATTTGGGAGACTGTTGTAACATGTATTGCATTATGTTACATCGTCTATATATTTATTTCTTTGCATCTACCTCGTATTAAAGCCATACGTTTCAGCATTACATTAAGAAATACTAGTGAAAAATAGGCTAATGGTGTTTGTACATCATGCTAACAAAGTGTGACTACCTCCATTGTTCCAGATGACCAAAAAGACATCTCCTTTGTTTAAGTGGTTTCAAACTCAACTCCTCCAACACCAGCTATCTCGATGCCCAGCTGCAGTTTAACATTTTATAGCACCCACCGTTCTGCATGCTGTATGAATTTTGAATAGTGAGTGGTTAGAATGGGACACTGAGGGACTGGTGGATGTGATAATGGAGTAATCCACAGAGACAGGTGAAGTACTCTGCTCCTCTGGGCTGTTTGCTTTGGTAAATGTAGCCGCCATCCTCTGACCCCAATGGAACTTGACACTTGGACCCTCCCCTGTCCGTCCGCCTCACTCCTCCATCTCCTCTTTCCAACGTTCAGCCCGTTCACCAACATGCTCACGGTGTTGCCGCAGTTTGACATTGCACCACGAGTCTTCGGTCAACGAAAGCCAAGTGGTGGTTTTGTTTTTGTTTTTCATAGGAGGAAGTAATGGGTTCATTGAATCACTTGGCAAGACTTGGTGGTTGGATATATGGGTGGGTTAATGCTGCTGATAGATGGGTGGACAGATGATGAATAGAGGGGTCGGTGCATGGATGAAAGGACAGGTGGGTAAATTGAAGGATGAGTGATACCTTGAGAGATAAGTGAATGAAAGCCTCTTCAGACGTACAGTATGAGGGCAATTTCCTTGTATCTTGATGATGCGCTTATGATCATCAGACACACAACATAACTGTGCTGCATCAGTCAGCCCATTAAAATGATCAATCTGATATTTATCTATTATTTAAATGATCTATTTGGTCAGCAGGGCTGGGGTGGAGTTAGATGAGTAAGGAATGATTCATTGTGACTCAACTTTGTGAGTGCTTTCTATGAATCATACATACTATCATTTGCACCATGTTTTGACATTTGATTCATGTAAATATGACATTTTGTCAGCGTTTCTCAATTAACTGAGAGCTCAAACTTTCAATTCTTTTCTCTTCACTGTCTGCAAGACGTCAGAGCTCTTAAAGATTCAACCCGTGATGGATTATTTTAAAGATTGTTCTGAATATGTTTAATGTTGTGGGACTCTGGATGAGACTGTGCAAGTGAAAGGCAAGCTACATTCCTGTCTTTCACATTCACTGAAGGGATGAATAAATGGATTTAAGCCACTTTGGAAATGTTATTGCTTCCTGGATTACTTTAGATAGCGATGCATTTTTTCCTCCAATCCAGGAAGTGCGACATCCCTCATCTGCACCGAGCGGCGACCTCCGTGACTGTGAAGTGAAGCCAATGCGGAGGTGCCGAAAAACTGCAGGTCCTCGAGCGACCACATGAGGCTGGCTACAGAACGAGTCCATCTCTGTGTTAAAATGTCAAACTTCACAGCAGACATAAACATTTATACATAAACATTTACAGCCTGGTACAAAAAACAGTTTTGGTCTCTATAGTTAATCTCCCCGTTCATGACAACTGTACTGAGGGTGAATTTTTTAAAACTCAGCCTATATTAAGGCTTAAAGTTATGCATAATTAACAGCGTGGCTGCTTTGATTGACAGGTAGGTGCTGTTACAGATGGCTTGTTTAAACACCCAGGCTTTATTTGGCCCACCGATGATCCACGTCTTTACTGATATTTAGATTAGCCAGGTGGCGGAAGAGGCAGGACAACCAACATGGCGACCAGCTTAAAAACGTCTCTTTGGAAACTTGCAGGTGACATCACGCATACGCTGTCCATTATTTGTACTGTCAGTGGTCTGCACAGAGGAGCGTAGGGTCAGTTGCGTCTTGCTTCCCACTCTCTGCGCCATTTAAGATGCAAAAGATTGCACATTCACAAAATACTGTTTTCAAAATTGTACTGAAGTGAAAGTATCTTAATAATGAAGCATCATAAGTGAAATTACTCATTATGCAGAGTGGACGCTGCCCGTTACTTATTATTACTAATGCAATTATGCATAAGCAGCATTTTAATGTTGTAGCCGATAGAGATGGTGTAGCTACTTATTATACTGTTTGGTAGTTTAATGAGTAACGATGCATCTTATTTTATAAAGGTATCATATTATTTATATCTAGTCCTCCCACACAGGTGTTTTCACTCATGTTGCCTCAGTCTCCGCTTGACTGACGTCTCCTTTGCTCTTTTGTTGATTTTGTGGTACATTTTGAAAAGGAACAACTTACCCAGTTATCATTTTCGGTGCATATAGTTTGGTGAAAGCACATAATTCCCAGCATAGCTCCTACTGACTTACACCTGACTAGAGGTGTACAGTAGTACAGTAGCTCTCTCTGAAATGCAGTGGAGAAGAAGTATAAAATAGCATAAAATGGAAATATTCAGGTTAAATGCTAGTACCTCAAAACTGTACTTGGGTAAATGCACCAACACTGGATATGTGGATGAGGGGGATACATTAGATATATTGCTCCTACTTGGCACTTTTTTAGGTTGAATTTTCTGTTTTCCATTGAGGAAAAAAAATAATAAAAACAATTGAAAAGAAGCTACTTGGTTGAACAAACTTGAAAAAGTCAGAGTGCCCTGTCTCATGCTTCAAGTCAGATTGGACTATTTTGATTTTTAACCAAGATGACAATCTTTCCCTAACCGTAACCACGTGCTTTAAAGGTCCAGTGTGTCAGATTTAAGAGGCCGTGTGTTCAGGATATGACATAAATGGAATATAATATCCGTAACTATGTTTTCATTGTCGTATAATCACCTGAAAATAAGAATTATTATGTTTTTGTTACCTTAGAACGAGCCTTTCATAGCTACAGATAGAGTGGGTCCTCTTCTATGGACTCCGCCATGTTGAATAGTAGTACCGTAGCCCAGAATGGACAAACTGAACACTGACTCTAGGAATGAGAGGGTGAGTTGAGGGGGTTGTAATCAGCAGCGACACAGCTATATGTATAGATCTAATTTACCTAAATATAATCATTGAAACAGCTTTAGTTTCAATGATTAAGGATATTGTAGAGAATAAATTAAGTGCTGTTCAGTTTAAAGCTCTAGTGAGTAGTAAATTCAATCTCAACAATGTTTTTTTCATTATTTTGATAAAGAATAACAGTGCTGTTTTCACCGAAAGCAAATTAATTTAATATAAAAATAATCTTACGAAGACAGACGTGGAGAAAAGGGACATTTTCAGTTATTCTAAATCTGTTTAGACTGTCGCATGGGCACCACCCTGAATCCAGCCCCGCTGACTTTGATTACCTAATTCCTCAGAGATCGCTCTGAGACTCTTGCTGCCAGGGGCGTTGACATGATGTGGAGAAATGTTGCCAGCCGTCATGAAACCTGCTGCCCCAATCAATCAATCAGCACGCTTACACCTCTGCGTGTGTGTTTGAATGTGTTGGTGTGTATATGTGAACGTGTTTGAGCATGGAGTTAACCCATTTGCTCTCTGGGGTCAGCATGTGAAAAGGAGAGGCAGCGAGACCCTAAATGCACCATCTTTCACATTCATCAGTTACTGCACCCAGGAAGGTTGTGCCTGTCAGGACGAGCAGATGGTGTCTGAGCGTGTGTGTATGTACATAACCTGCACTATACTGTATTTGTGTGAGTGTGTGTGTGAGGGTAAGACAGGGTGAGGGGTGTTTGTACGTATGTGAGCGACAGAGAAAGGTGATGACAGAGACAGAGATAGAAATGTATGAGATAGAGACGTACAGATGTGTGAGGGAGATATGTACAGGTGTGTTACATGGAAGGAAGAAGTGGGGGGAAAGAGCTGGCATGCTCGACCGTCTCACTGCGCCCGGTGATGGCTGCAGGATAACTAATCAATCTACACCTGCCTCGGCGAGAGGGAGAGAGAGAGGAACAGTCAGACAAGATTAGTGGAGAAAGATCATGTCAGCCAGGTGCCTTGCTGGCTTCTCTGTAGACCCTGTTAGTCTGTGTCCTGCTTTCCATACTGCACATACCCACAGACTGAAATAAAACAGGTTTCTCATGGTTATGCATGAACAAGAGTGAATTTATTTCACCGGATTTCTTCAGAAAAAAAATAATAAAATAAATGTCTGCTTTTATTATTGTTGCCCATGGGGAATTTCATCGTCTCCAAATATCTGGACATTGGTCACGATTGTAGAAACCACACTTATTCACTACATATATTCCAAATTACTTAAATTCCCAGAGGGCGCAACAAAAGAACCGAACTGAAGTGGAAGCACTAAACATGTTCTAAACAAATGGACAGCTAATGTAGCTTGTTGAATGACCTTATAGAGATATATTTAAAAAAAACACACTGTCTTGCTACAGATTTCAGAGATGAGCTCAGACAAAACAGACCTAGAATCCGATTTTCTTCCCCCAAACTTTTAGAACTTTGTAAATCTACTTTCCTCCCAAATGTCGCTTGTGCAAATCTTGCCACTTCCTTCAGTGGAGAGATGTTTTTCTTCTCCCTCCTGCTCTTAACTGTGTACCAGCGGTTCTAGGGGCTGTCATATTGCATCAGCGCTCTGCTGATTACTTCCACCTTGTCTCCCTCGTCAGGAAATGATTCTGACACGCACTCACACCCTGCTTTCTCTGCATCAATATGCGTGCGATGGAAAAACTGCAGACAGTAAATAAATAATGAAAGACAAGGTAGGGAGGAGGGGAAGGGAAGGGAAGGGAAGGAGGCTCTGCGAGTCGTTCTCTCTCTCGGTCTCATTCTCTGTCCTCTGTGTGTGTTGCGAGTGACTCAGTGTGGGAAAGTGTTATTTGCGTTGTAAGTGTGCGCGCCGCGAATGGAAAAAGAGAAATTGGGATTTATTACACAAAAATGTAAACTAATTGAAGGGGTTGATAAAATGACAAATGTTTTTTTAAGACGGCGTTAACCTTGAAATTAGAACACAAGGTGCATTCATTTAGTTTTAATTAAAGTGACAGGTTAATTAGAGGACATTTCACTTCTGTTGTTCAATGCTCCTTCGATATTGCCTTAATTTTCCAATAGTACATGTCCTTAGCACCTCCTTGCAGGAAGGTGTGTGTGGATTTTTCCCCTTGCTCAGTGCCAAGAAGTGTGCCAGTAGAGTGAGGGAGCATTCTCAGTCAAAATCCCTAAAGGGATTATCACAGACACTGCATTTCTGTGGAGGACACAGAGAGGGTAAGCACATCTGATTGTCCCACTAACCCCTGGCACCCAGTGGCATGACTGGCATCACCGGGTCCTGTATTTATTTTGCTGAGTGTCAGCTGATAAATAGGAGATCTTGGGATGGTCATTATGAAGCACTGACAGAACCAGATATTCCTGCTAGAAGGTAGAAACCAGCTCTTGTGAGAACGTACGGCGTCTTTGTTGTGTCAACCGGACAAGTACAGCTTTAAATTACAGTCCTGTGACATATTTATGGTAATGATGTGATGGCATACAGACCAAATTAATGATTAGTTTGTCTGAATGTCATTTCAGCTCTCTGCTCTCCAGATGATCGAGTGATTTTATCTCCACAAATGCTGCACTATTTGGCTTGCTACGCTAGTTTCATGTGTATGTGCACATTTGTGTGTGCCAATAGAGTTGGGTTCATATCGAGTTCACAGCTAAAAAAAAAAAGAAGAAGAATCTTATTTCAGCATTTATTTTAAAACTAGTACGATTTTACTTGTCAAATGATTTTTCTCAAACAGGATTACATCATTTCTCACCAGTGTGGGTCAACAAAAGGTTTGTTGGTGTTTACTGGAAGAATTTGAGAATCCGCATTGTTCCAGCTCTCTTTTAAAGCATCCCAGAGAGACACAAATATGAAATAATCAAGTAAATGAAAAAGCGTCGTATCTCTTCTTACTCTGCATAATGTGAAAGTTGCTTAGTGTGGGTACTTTTAGCTCATTATTTTTGCTTCTCCTGTCTCTAGTTAGTCCTGTTAAGTAAACCTGCTGTGACGTTACCCATTGGTTTGTGGACAACCATTTTGAAGCCTTGAGTTTGGCATTATGGCCATCTTGGTTTTTTGGAGCCAGATAGAACCATATTTGGACGAGAGTACTGCAAATTAAGCTGCGCATGATTTTTTCTGCGCCTGGTCATAGACTTTCTCGTATTACAGCTAAACAATAGACCACAATATGTTTCTGAAAATATCTGAGATGAGAAATAGGTTTTGTGAGCCTGGTTTGTTGCGACTCACTGAGACTGACATGTGAATCACAAGGTAGCCACTCCCTAAAGCAGACGCTACTCTATCATCTGTTTTTCTCTAAATGGGACCTTCATTTACAAAATGAACATCATGCTGTGTGACGACTTGAAACTAGCGACTGAGACCAGAAACTCATGATGAAACTGTTTACTGAGGTTATAAATCATTGGAGAAAATAGGATCATTTCGCCATAAGACAATCAGACCTTGTTGTTGCAGTGATTAGTAAACAAAGTCAAAAATCTAAGCTAAAAAAAAAAAAAACAAGTTGGTGGAGATCAAAATGGAGCTAAAAGCCAGCTGTGTTTTATTAAGTTCCAGTCTTTATGGCCTTAGTGGTCCAACACTGAATCTAGTTTATTTAGTATTTTAATGTAGAAACACACTTTAAATCACCATGTGTATATTTTAATTTACACAATTTAAGGTTAGTATATATAGGTTATAGGTTATATATAGGTAGGACTGTCTTCCTGGTTTAACTTTGTCCAACTGTACTTTCCGTAGCTGCTCATGCACACACTTTTTCTGTGCAGTGATGGATGATTTGTGTCTGATCATGTTTGCTCTGTCAGACTTAGCTGTACAGATGTGGCCACATTCCAAGGTTTCAGCGGTTAACATGGTGAACACAATGTTATAACTGATAGAAATGACAGCCAAAGCCACAACAATAAGACCCAGTTTGTAATAAACAAGGTTGGATCCTTTTAGACGCCGTCAGCGAATATAAGCCCGACATGTTTGTCCTCTTCTCCTTGAAGACATCTGGTTCTTTCATGATAGGTCAAAGTTGCAGAACTTATGTACCTTGCAATGCCTTTCAAGGATGAGGAACTGATGTTTATTTTGTTGTGACAGAAATGATGCTTTCAACAGTTACATATGATGCTGCGAGGTCCGCGCCCTGCTGAGGAGACGTCTGAATGAACTACAAAAAAAAATCTTGATGCAGAGCATGAACTTAAACTCAGAGTGACAACTGCAGCAGGATCTGGTAAATCTCTGACATTTAAAACATCTTTTCACTAAAATGGAAAATGATGCCTGATGAAGCTTTGTATGATTTAAAATCTAAAACACATCACGTCTTCTTATACACCTAACATGACATTTTTAAAGGAATTATTTGACATTTTGGAAATATGCATATTCGCTTTCTTTCCAACAGTTATATATGATACAACCCTCATGTATGTGCATTAAGTTGCCATAGTCAGGGAGCGATTAGCGTAGCATAGCATAAAAACGCAGCAGGGTCAAACAGCTAGCCTGGCTCTCTCCAAATTTAAAATATAGACCTACCAGCGCCTCTAAAGCTCACTTCAATCTTGTTCCTAAGGTAAAAATACCAATTTACCTATTAAGGGGATTTAAATACTGCAAATACTTCTTGGCGACTAGTGGCCGGGTGCAGTGACTCCTTGATGTCTTGTTGTTACCATGAGGTTGCAGGTTGTTGTGGTCATCTTTACAGGGGTTGGTAACTTTGAGTGAGACTAGCTATTTTCCCACCCTATGCTATGCTAGTTGCTGCCATATTCTAGTTCCTTAACACACAGATTGGGTGGTAATCAATCTTTTCATTTTACTCTTGGATAGAAAGCAAATAAGCACACAAGTATTCCTTGAAGAGTTGCTGGAATAATATACAGTGTAAATTTTGCTTTCAGAGAATTGGTTTGATTGAATACGGGTAAGGAGCAGGTTCGTCTCCATGACAGTCATTTTTCAATAAAAGACATTGGCTTAAACCTTTAGACCCATGAGGACTGAAGACGTGTCTTCTTTTTATTCCCACCACGCCGCTAACTTGCTAATGTGGTCGTGCTACGTCTCCAGCCGCTGTCTCTGCCTGTGTGAAGCAGGAAACTGAACATTACCACTGGGGCCCGAGGACTTTAAATCCCAGTTCCAGAGCACAGAGTGGGAGGTGGTGGTGGTGGGGGGGATTAGAGAGAGCTGTCTCTGATGTTATTTAATCTCACCGGCCAGGGAGTGAACGAGCCAGAGCACCCTGATGCATGTTATCAACCTCTGATGACCAGCGAGGGGGACCGGGCGCCTCAGATGCCACATTGCCGCCAACACCGCCGCTACAGAGCACTTCAAGTCGTCTTCCTGGCTGGCCCTAACCAGTCAGCAGCTCAATTTGGGTGATGGCAAGCGTGCTCAGTCAGGGGAGAAGTCGGTCCCGGATGATTTCCTCCTTCTCTGCTCGTTCTCCTCAGCATTGACGCCCCTCCCCACCTCAGCTAGCGTCCAAATGTGCCTCTGTCCTCCCATTCCCTCCCACTGCTCCCCCTTTTTCCCATAAATACCCCCACCCCCCTTACCCCTGAAACCCAAAGACCCAGCAATCACTCAGTTGCTCAAGCTATCTCAGGAGCCTGTCTCGCTTCATCCCCCCCACCGCCACCACCACCACCACCTCCACCGCCAAACCCGCCATCCTCCCTTGTCTTGCTCCCCCCCATCTCGCTGTGCTCCCCCCCAAGTGCATTCCAGCATGACAAACCACATGGGATTTCACTAGTCCTTTAAAGTCTGCTGCCTCTGGGAACCACTCTTCTCCATGCAACATTTTAGTATTCAAGGGAATACGTGACTGGGGAGGCAACCAATGCTGTTATATTCCTCCCGTCTCCTCTTGGTTGTTATTTCAGTTGATGCTTTTCGGGAGGAGGAGGAGAAAAAAAAAAAAAAAAGGGAAATCGTTTTCTATCAGGTGATCATAATTGATTACTGATTTTTCTTTCTTATTGTGTTTTTTCTGTAGCACAGGTGGATTTATTCGCCTGTCTCCGGTGATTCCTCCACATCAAACATTTACTGTCAAGATGTCTTTTACTGAAGTCATTTTTTTTTTTATTTTAACACATAAAAGCATCACAACAACAATATACAAATTCTTAGTAATCTTTAAAACCAAAACACATTTACACATGCAACAACAGGGTTTAAGACAATGAGTAACTTATTGAATAATTTTGTTTTTGGAATGTGTTAACGTTACTTTGCAGGAGAAAGGACTGTCATGAACTCTGCAGGAGTAAAGTCCAGACTATCCTTTAGATCCAGAACAACATCTGATATGTCAAATATGTATAGTGTACTGTAATTAATTCTAAATTTGAATGCTTTCAACATAACATACAGTTCCTTTACTGGCATTACTCTCTACCTTTTAGACAGTTACAACCTTTAGTTGATCCAAACTGAAAGAAAAATAAAACAGGTTTGATGGTTTTGTTAAAAACTTCATTTCATCTTTGAGAATACGACCTCCAGACAGCAGTCTGACTCATAAACGTCCGGCGCTGTCACAATCAAATTCGATTTTTAAAGAAGTGCAACTCACCACACCACAAGACAATGTGCCCTGTTGTGCAGCGAGTCCACTCGACTGAGGAACAAGAAGTCCGTCACGGAGGCACTGCTGCCGTCCTTCACGTCATCGCTCTCTCTCGACGAGGCGCATCACCCTGCCAGCGACGGTCTGAACATTAGCGGACGTTTAAGAGAATGAGAATCAGATGACGTAAAAGACTAGAAGGTGATTCGGTTTGATAAAATAATTCAAGAGTCAACGGAAATGTAAGATTGAAGAATAATCAACCAAATAGATTATTGCTCCAGAGTAAAGTGTGTTGTGTTTGTTATATCATCAATCCTTGTGGCCTCTTCTGTTTGACGGATTCATTATGATTGTATGATTGTCTCTTTGAGTCCTTTACATAGGATTGGCTGTAAACCTACAGCCACAACACTGAAAACACATTCATAGACACCAAAAATATACATTATGATACTGTCAAAAGGTACAATAATTACACAGAAAAGGAAATTACAGAGTTAAAACAACACCATTATGTTTTCATTTATCTTTTTGTCTGTCCACTTTTTCTTCTCTTGTCCTCCACAAATGTGTCGGGGGCGTGTCGGGTTCTGTGAACCCATCAAGTGCTCCTGGCAGAGAGTCAAGAGTCCCACCTGCCCTCCTGCTGCTTGGATGGGGCGGCCATGTCTCGCCTCTCTAAAAGAACCACCGAAAAGCTTCGCCGTTGTTCACCGGCGTCCTCTGTGGGTGACAAAAAAATGTGAAGGACACGTTTTAATTTGCAGGTTTCGAGGTCATGCTGTTGTCATGTCATGTACTTGACATTAAAATCCAGAGAAGCATGCATATATCCATAAATTACAGACACATTTGGGAGCCAATAATCAATAATATTAGAGCCAGTACTGGATAACAGCAGTTTGAAATGGGATGGACATTAAGTTAAGTAAAAACCCAGCAGGGCACTTAAAACGGCTATAAAGCACAACCAAACCAAGTATTTCATCAAAGAGCCAGCCAAGGTGATTACATCCACGTCCCACCCACACCCAAATAATCATTACGCTGGATGAAATATTCAATACAAATTCCCAAGAAGCAACAATGAGGCATTTAATTACTGTGAGCTCTAGCTGCAGTGAGGGGGAACAGTGCATCATTTCAATTTGAGCCCGCGCCAGCAGCCGCCCCTCCTCCTTCTCCCCAAAACCTCTATGCCAGAGTGACAGCCTCTCCTTTCCGAAACTCATTTGGAAGTCAAAGACATAAAATACTGAAGTCTCCCACCAATCCCCATGACCAATTAGCACATTTTTTGATTATTTTTTTCGGCTGTTGACAGGGGGGAAATAGTGCATAATCACAACTAAAATCACTTTAGTCTGAGTGGAGGGCAATTTGACATTTTAATACCAAGTGTCATCTGTGGCTCCTTAAAGGCCTGATGAGTGCTTTAGCACCGCACAGGCGCCTACACTCAGGCTTATACAGTTTATGGACGGCATGTAAATATTATTTACAGTGTTCAGCCGGACTGGGCAATAATTTAATATTAACGTATAGTGACTTTCAGCGGATTTGTGCATGTCTTTTTATTGTTTCACATTCTGATATCTGAACGAGTGACTCCAAACATTTGTGGATTAAAACAAATAAACACAGTGAGTCATTAAGGTTTTTTTTGTTTGTTTTACATTGTGTGGAGAGTTCCTCTGATGCAACAGTAGACCTACAGCGACTGGCAGATGAATCAACTGGCAGAAAATCCATGAGCAACAATTTTGACGATCGATTAATCGCTCCAATCATTTTATAAGCAAGAAAATGCCACAAATGTGTTGGTCCCATCCTCCCTAATGCAAAGATCAAGATCAACAAAATGAGCATTTAGAAGACACCACTTTTGGCTCTGTGAACTTGTGATGGCCATTTTCTGACACAACATGCAAACAAGTCCATAGATGATGAACATAATCACGTGTTGCAGCCCTAGACAACAGTGAAACATTTAAATGAGCATTAGTTTGATTAGTTTACATGTAATTTTACACACAGTTATTATAAGAAAACTATTCTCTTAGCCAGGCATGTCACTGTAGTATATGTACGACACATTCTGTGTCCAGCAGTCAGTCTACCTGTGACACTTTTCCACTTTCATGTAGCCTAATTTATCATTTTATCCATTTTCACACTCACTCATGGATCAATTTTTTGTCACATTTGAGTTGGAACTTGGAAGACAGTTGTATAACAGCCCAATTCACAAAAAGCACTTTCAGATTTCTCTTGTAAACAGACCATCATGGATCTCAAAGAGAGGAAATATTCACACAGTGACTGAACGAACAAAAGTCTGCGGAGAACGTTTCACCTAACAAATGTGAATTTGGCCTACGATGGGAGGCGCTTGGGAGGGATCATAGGTGGATTTACTAATAACCGCTTTACTCAACTTAGTAGGTGTTGACTTAACAAACAACCCCGATAACAATTAATTAGACGAAACATAAAATGAATAAATGGCAGAAAAAGGTCTCATCTGACAAAGCTATTAGCACCTGATTATCTCCAACGACAACAACAAATCATCTCTGAGCCCCCAGTCACATTACCTGTAAGGTTAATAAGAGTTCAGTCATTAGCTTTAAAAACAACAGACGATGCCTTCATGGTAACATTTTCGTCCTAATCTCCGTAGGTAGAGAAGCTAAACTAAGTCTGTCACCTGCGTCATGTCACTAGTTTTGGACACATACCTACATTCCTTCGTATGTGTGCAGCAACCATTTACCATTTTTTTTACACTACATTAAGCAATTACTATTATCCTTCCAAGTGTATAATGGAGGGACCCAGAACAGCAGGATACCATAATCACCAATTTAAAGTCACGGATGAAATGAAACACCATCATGTTTTGAAGGGTCAAGACGCTCTCACAGATATGAATGTTTTCTTTCTTTTTTGGCTTAATTGCAATGAGCTGACGCCTGCCTTCCTTGTTATGTCACTGCAGCTCCATTAATTTTGTTTTTATCGGGTTTTTTTTTTGGAAGCAATTAGGTTTTTAATAAATATATTATCAAAGCCATTATTAAAGCCATTTCTGCTTTTTTTTTTTGGATTGTGGAGAAAAACAGAAGGGATGTGCGAATGGCGTGAAACAAAGGTGCCAAACTAGATTCGACCATAAGTTTTCATCTGAACCACCAGAAAACGCTGAAGAAAATTAGTTGTATTGATACATTTGAATGTGTTTGTCATAAATTTAATGTGTACTATAGAATAAAAGTAATTTCCCTCCTAAATAAAATCACATAAACATGCTCCTGAGCGATACATCGATGATGTTGGTATGACTTTGTTTATTAGGCTCACCTAGCTAACACTAATGTAGTCCTGCAATAAATCCCACCTGTATTGCATTATACAGAGATGTTTTTGAGGACAAAATAATAGAAACACCTGTCACCTGTAACACAATACAATTCAACAGCGCCACAAACTGCAGCCTCCCAAATGACCATGAATCAACACCTCTCTAAAGCAGTAGGACCTGTAGGATCTATTGCACGACTGTTGCATTAGACTACATTAGTGTTAGCTCGGTGTACCTTTCTGTGATAAAATAAAGAAGCAAAGGGTTACATGGTGATGCAACCAGACACTCGGGGCAACACAAACTAAAGGCACAAAGCCTGTAAGACAATGAGACTAATCCACGGTGTAACACTAAACCTAAAACGACGGTCTTCGGGAACTTCCTATTAAACTTAATAACATCTCTGGAATAGCACTATGACGAGGCTTCATCTTAAAGGAAGAGAGCGCAGCAAGAATGTTTACTTCAACTGTTGTAGACGTTGTGTGTACATCTGCATTTGATAAGGCGCATCCACACTTTCAAGCCTTATGCGCTGCTATCTAGGTCTAGGACATAATGCTCTAAGAGCTGAGGCAGAGAGGAGAGAAAGGGGAGGTGAGAATGTTTATCTTGATCCATATTCTCACATTGATCAGTCCCTGGTGGAAGTGCGGCTCGCCAGAGACAATAATGACCCTGATCTGGGCACTCGGCATGTCTCTGTTTTGTTAAGTTCCTGCGTTATCGATCCAGTGGGGATCTTGAGTGCTGCTTGGATTCACTCCCGGGCCTCCTCGCCTCGGCACACTGCAGTGACCAGGCACAAAGAAGGCTCAATTAGCACAGCCTCGCGTTGTCTGCTCGTCCTCCCCCCCCCCCCACCTGCATGCGCCTTCAGAATCACTCCATCAACCGCAAGGGAGTGTGAAGGGGAAAAGACACAAGAATACAGAAACAACAGGCAGAGAGAGCGGAGGCAGACGGAAAGGGATAAAGGGAGAAGGAAAAATTCTCGTGGGGAGACGGTAAGGGTTGATAGTGTTACACCGGGGACACGGGAGCAACACCGAGGTTTCACCTCAAATCAAGAGGCTGTGGCAGCAGCTCAGCCTCACGTCAACACTGCTGCCTCTGCAGCAGAGCATACATAACAACCTGGCTACAACGACACACAGCGGGAAAGACAATTTCCCGCTCTGGCAATGAATGCACACGACCAAGTATTGAACTGACTGAAGGAGGAGGAAGAGATTTCTCCAGACCTCAAATTAACCCCACCACGCCACCACAGTAGGCAGTGTATTCTAAGTGTCTGCCGGTGGCTTTCGGTGATAACGACACAGTAAAACTGACATGTGGTGGAATAATTCTCTGCTGATTTTGGCGAGGCAGTGTGAGGTCTCTGGGCAGCCATGACACCCTGTGATCCTAAGTGAACCTGGCAGGTGCTGTTAATGCTGAAGCCACGTCGTCGGCTGATTGAGACGAGGTGGTAGAAAAACGGCGCTGGCTGGAGCGGGAATGAATCATAATCAAACCGACTGGACTGAAACAGCTTCTGTAAAGGCTGCTCCATCCCCTGCATACACATAAACCACCAACCGCAATCTCAAAGATCGAGGTTAAGGCCAATCCTCCCTATCTTTTTCCACACAAATAATAAAAACACATGAACAGTCCTCAACCCCCGGCCCACCCCTGCCCTGCCCGTCCTCTCTCCCCTCCAGCCTTGGCGTCACACTGAGCTGGGGCCAGAGATAAACCACTCAAGACGATGAGGATGATAATGGCAGACGCCGCAGCGCCTCAAAATTCAATCAGCACCGGGACGTCAATGCGGATGAGTGTAAAAGTGAAATATGCTAGCCGGCGCGTGTTAAAAGACGCCTCACAGGGCTCGCAGAAACAACAACAGGCGATGAAGAAGACGATGAGGGGAAAAAGCAAGAGAGGGGGGAGAGAGAGAGAGAGAGGGGAAAAAAAAAACAAGAAGGGGAGAGAAAAATGAAAATAATGTGTCTCTACTACTCTCTGCTTCCCGGCACAATCCCACTGGCATTCTGAGCAGCCCTACTTTAACCACAGACTGTGAATAAATTACCCTTTTGAACTCGGGGTGATTGCAAATGTGCCCCGGTTTCTCTTGAGACATGTCTGGCACTAACCCTCAGCTCTATGCTCCCAGCCAGTCTTGTCACACAGAACCCCCCCGTCCCCGTCCCCTCCCACCAACCCACACACACTTAAGTCACACACACACACACAGGAATGCACAACATCATAAAACTTTTAATTCACCATAATTACACGTGATTTTTTTTTTTTTTTTTGCAGCGTGCTACTAACTCACTCAGCCCCCCCCCTCCCTCTACCACCACCACCATTGCTGCTGCTGCTGCTGCTGCCTCTCTTTTTCTGTCTAGGAATTTTCAAGAATCCCCTCATACTCTAAGATAAAAAAAAAAAATGTGTTAGAGATGAGAAAGTATCCTGGAAAAATGTGGTAGTGGCAGAAAAATCAGAGTAGAGATGGAACGGATAGAAGCAGGGCAGAGACAGATATGGGGGGGGGGCATAAAGGGAGGTATCGCAGGGAGAGACAGTGGCACTGGGCAGGTTGAATAGCAGCCTGTGGGAGTGAGCTGATGTGTTTCAGAATGCTCATTATAACACATGGCCCATACATTACCCTGACAATACCCATAATTTATTAACTTACAGACCAGGAACCAGGCCACTTTTCATAACTGCAATCCTTTTGGATGCAGCTCTGACAGGCTGCAAACATAATATATATAAATAAATACCACTGTCATCCCCTCTCTCTTGACACACACACACACACACTGCGGCTGACGCTGCTTTAGCTGTCTGGACGCTGACTTTAAAAAAAAAAAACCCCAACATAATTACAAACAATTTTCACACAGCGTCACGACTGCAAGTGAAGTTTGTGTGCACACCCGGGTCAGTCAATTTGTTTTCTTTTTACCACCTTGCAAAGCCGCCCAAATAAATCCGACACCTCAGAACTACAGTCAGAAAAGTTAAGTCTGTGATCATTTCTATATAAAATGACACATGCAGCGAAATGACTTTGATTATTTTTCTTATAGGGGAACTGGTGGGGAGGCAGACAAAACTAGGAAGAGACAGGAGGAAATAGTAAGGGAAGTGAGGAGGAGAGAGCGTGTTTCATCACAGTGAAGGAAGGAGGACTTTGGGAGCAAAGCCAAACATTCAGTGCTGATCTCCAGGTATAAGAAAGAAGAGGGGGGGGGAGAAAAAGTTTCAGCAGTGCAGTCAGCCTTAACTGATGTGTTATATATTGCCTGTCACTTTATTCTGCGGGAATATTGGGGCGTTGCCAAGCTCAAACCTGGAAGGTATAGCAATCCATCACCTGCACTGTTACCGCCGTTGGTGGGTGGGGGTTGAAATCTCATCTTGGAGCTTGTAGCCAATATTCTAGCCACCCCAATGCCGTTTATAAAAGGTACCTCTCCAAGGCCGCTTTTCACGGACAGACCAGTCATCTAGTCATCCACGCGCCACTGCCCGCTCCCCCCGCCTCCTCCGTCCTGCATCACAACACCATAACGCAAACAGACTCTCTGCGCTAAAACCTCGAATATTCCCTGCATGAGAATCAGCAATAACAATAATTCTGGTGATGATACGTAAATAAATGAGCTGATTATGATGAAATAAGATGAAATAATCTGCCTGTTTTGTTGTTTTACGTCCAGAAAATGTTTGCCCAAACTTACGTATACACATACATACTGTACATCAATGGATAAAAACATCTTAAATCTAAATAATCATAAAATTATAGGAAAGTTAATGTTTCATAGACTCTAACTTGAGACTTTTTCTTGTGTTTGGACGACACATTTACAAGCTGACTTACATCTACATCTTTAACTATTGTACTTAAGTACTACAGTACATTAGGCAGTTGCACTTTACTTGAGTAATTCCACTTTATGACCCCACAACAATTCAGAGGGAAATATTCGACTTTCGACTACATTTATTTGACAGCTTTTGGAACTAACATACACCTTTTGAGGAATGTTTTCTGGCAGATACTCTCGACTGATCTTTGCACTGATCCTACAGCGTGTCACGCTCACAGCCAAAAGTGTTTTTAATTAAACACTATGCCCTCGCCAATTAGACGTTTAATTTTTCACAAGTTCCCTCAGATTATAACTTTAAATATAAACGAGTACACCTTTCAGAATATGGTAAGTACAGGAACAAATGTGCTCAATTTCTTACAGTTTTACAAAATATTCATGTTATTTTTTTATTGCTTAGAAACATCTCATCTTCACTACAGAAATGTGACTGTCTTGTCTTTGGAAAGCAGAATAAAAGGAGTTAACTTCATTTACAAGTGAGAATATCATCCAACCTATGATGGTTTTTAATACAAAATCAAGGTGTGTGGTTTATTTATTAGCAATCACTGTTGAAAGCAGTTGAAATAAGCATTTTATTCCCCTGAGAATCAATGTAAGATCAAAATCTCTGCGGCCTATAAGTATTTTTTCAACCCTTGCAGACATCTACCGGCATTTTTTAAGCTCTATAATATTTATAATATTCATTTCCACTGAAGACTTAAAGTATTAGATATTAACAAATTAAGTGGAATACCGAAAGCCATTTTCTTTCCACCTATTTTCCCTCTAAATAGCTCATGTATTCACATAACCGTCCCACTTAAATATTCTTGCGAGTCACGACACTTAATGCGCAGACAAAGAAGCCGAGTACACCGGTGTTGTGATAGCATTCCAGTACTGAAATACAGCTACAATCTTTTAATTCAAGGTCCAGCCTTGCAGCAGGCATCCATTCGAGCAAATCAAGCTAAGTGTATTGCGGATGTTTGTGAGTAATGAGGAATTTGGGAGTTTTTTGCTGACTAGGCATGTATGAAGAAGGGGGTGGGGGGGTGTATGATGGTGTGCTTAAGAGCTATGCCTAGGAGAGGAGGGGTGGTCACAGGGGGGAGATTAGGCTGAGGGGCAGCGAAGGAAAACCAAATCCATCTCCATCTCAGAAACATCCTAAAGCAGATTACTTACTTCAGTGGGAGAGGAGGAGGGAGAGAAAAGAGAGAGAGAGAGAGAGAGAGGAGTATGAGATGGATGAGGGAGCAGAGGAAGAGAGAGAGAGCAATTAGCATAGATGCAATTCTGGCACAGTCCTCTGACTTGATATTTGACCTTCTGCAAAAGTCTTGCCAAATATCGCCTGAGCAGCGCAGACGGACCATATGGCAAAGAGCTGCTGGAGGCTGAGTGCAGTGTGACTCCAAGCCTCCGTATGCTAATGGGGGAATGTAATTACAGTGCAGTATTCCTGTAGGACGTATATTTTACTAGTCCTCCATAGGAGTGGGTTTGCAGTGAGACAGGCCAAGCCTGAGCGGCTTCAGAAAATACACTTTTTATCAAACAGTCAGGAAGGCTATTGAGTGGACGGTGAAATGGAACGGGCCCAGTATAACTGGGGCGGCGCCGCAATATGTCACTTCGCGAGGAAGCCGGGGATATGTTGGAAACACCTACAGTCAAATGTCTAAAAAATGGTAACTCTGGACTGAATCACATATGGCAGAAAGCTGCTGAACTGCAAGCTGCTGCTCTCCTCCGGACACGCCCCGATCTGTGATGTCACAGCAGATGTTTTCCATCAGCTGCCGACGGCAAAACACCTGCTTAGCCAGTGACATCACCGATCTGAATGTGGCCTAAGTTGTAAGGAGCTTGGAAGTTTCAAGACGACTGAGATCGCAGAGCAGCAGCAGATTTCTGCCTCGTGTGAAAACAAGATGAATTTACTAGATTGGATTGTAGCAAATAATCTGAACTATAAACTGAAAGAGAGATAGACATCATATGCAACAGCTTGACTTGTTTGATACGGCCCAATCTATCTTGCATTTATTGGATATTGACAGTTGAGATACAAACAGGAAACGCTGAGCAATGAGGTCTACGGCTGAAGCCGCACAGATGTTATAAAGTATGTATTTTTACCACCGCGCCAGAGGATGCCTGTTATATTTCAGGTGTTCAGCATTGAGTTTAATGACATCAGATGTCTTTGAGTGCTATGAAGACGGATCAGTATCCATAGGTAGTGTAAACATATGGGATCATTACGAGAAGCCATAACTGGGTTTTAATTGTGGATGAACGCAGACAAATATTTGAGTAACGCTTTAAGTGGCCACAGGAGGAGTTGTAGAGGATGTCAAATACACACTTATATCTGCTTACAGCTACATTAGTGTGCGTTATAAACCATTTATTAAACGTTTATATACTGCTTATGAATTGGGGCAATAACATGCAAATAATAAGCATGTTTTGCAGTTTACATACTGCTGCTAAATTATGTTTTTTTTTTTTTACATCAATACAACAAAGAAAATCATTCAACTCCAGTGTAAAATGTTCATACTGAATGTATTTGCAAAATGTTTATGTTCATTAATTTCCACTCTTGTCAGTCAACACTAAAACACGAGCTGGGGCACATTGACTTTCAATATTTAACCCAAACCACAAATGTTCCCGAGCCTTAACCAAGTAGCCCAAATCTAAAAACACAGAAGACACAGTACATAAATCCTCGGCCTCCGACCATCCGTCTGGCCTCTATACAACAACCAAGGAAGCCACAAAAAAACATGGCAATCTAAAATGTATTTTGGAAAAAAAAAAAATTAGGAATATCAAAATATGGAACAATGGCAGAAATGAGGCCTTAAAGTAACTAGTTCAAATTATGTCACCCTATAACATAGAATAAGAATCTCACACAATGCACCAGCACACTGAGAGATATCTAGGCTAAAAAGGGAGCGACTTTCTGCTGCTGGAACAGCACTCAGACACCGTGCCTCTTCCATTTATCATGCATGGAAAATCCCTGCCCACACAGACGGAGGCTGAGCCGACCCTCGTAGGAAGAAACTGAGGCAGCACCCTTGGGTCAGAGGCTGCAGTCTGTAGCTGGGATCACCTACCTGCTACTAAGTACAAGAGTGCCGGCCTCCATTTCAATTAGCTTCACCTAAGTATCCTTGTCCAAGTAAAGCAATTTTACACAGGGTTGCTACAAAGCTAACTCTCCTCTGGGAGCAAGCCCTATATGGGAGACAGCGGAGAGGCTTTCAGGTGCTGCTGAGATTTCAGGAAAACAAAACAAAGAGACACAGCGGCGAGGTCAATTGAGCTTCGAGACGGGAAATCAGAGCAGTGTGAGCAGTGAGAAGGGCAGGCGTTGTAGGATGGGAGCGGGGGAGGAGGAGGAAGATGAGCAGGACACACGTTTGAGTGTGTAGACACCTGAGGGATCTGGTATGGAAATCCCCAATTTCTCAGCCAAGTTGCAGCCCTTTGAACAGTGGAAGACGTCAGCAAGCACGGCGAGAAGCCATGTGGGTGTAACGAAGCGAGGGCTAAGCGAGGCAACATGCTGCCAGTTCTCTGAAATGTTAAATTGAAATGCAAAGTAGGAGCAGGCCTTCTTGTTTTGAGCAGATTTCTCAGCATCTGTGTGGGAGCCCTTAAACTCAGAAGGTCTATATGCAGAGCTCTGCATATTTACTGTAAATCAACATAATATTTAGGTTAGGCTTAGAAAATACACACAGCTGAAGTTGAATCTTTACTTGCACTCACGTAATGGAGACTTGATTCAAATTTATCAAATCTATCTGTGCATTAAATTCAGTGAGTAGCAGAAATTTCAGTTCAGTAAATAAGATTTTCAATACATATGGCCAATTTGCACCTGCAGTGCCTCTATGCTAGTTATTATACAGAAGGTATAAGCTAAAGATGCTACAAGTCATTAAAGGTGTGAGAAACATCGCGAGTTAAATTCCCATTCATTTTTCCAGTGTTAGTGTTAGGGTCCTCGCAGATGGAGCCTTTCAACGGCGGCATGGATGGACATCAAACTTCTGTGGTTAATTTCTCCCTCATTACCATCTCTGATGTGCCCTTAACCCCAGCCGCTCCCGTGGAGCTGCTCAGCGGCCGGCAGGTCAGACTGTGCCGTGTTGTTGGGCAGCTACCAGGTGTGAATGTGTGTAATTGCGTGGGTGTTTTTCTGCTCTCAGTGAAACTTCCCTGAATAAAGAGAGAAAATATCTTGATTCTTTGATAAAAAAAAAAAAAGTTGAATGTACAAGCCTGTGTGTAAAAAATGTGAGATGAGACGTAAACTATAACTCCCAAGGTGCATTTTTGCTAAGAAACATCCAATCATAGAGCTTAAAGTCCAATTACATGCACTGCTAACGCCACAGGGAAGTTAAAGATTAGGCTGTTGAGAAAACTGTTTAAATTAATCCGGGTTCGGATTATGGGTACATTTTGGATGAATTTTGGCAACATGGTTCTACGTTTTGCTAACAACTGCAAGGGTCTCACTAGCGCCTCTGACTGGCTTCTTCTGCAGAAGCTGAGGTTCAGCCAAGCGACAACCTTTGCGGCTGTGAAGTGAAAACTGCAGTTCCTCAAACGGCCACTTGAGGCTGGCTACATAATGAGTAAGTCTCCATAAATCCCCATGTTAAAATGTCCAACTTCCCAGCAGAAATAAACATGTTTACAGCCTGGTACAAAAAACAGTTTTGGTCTCTATAGCTAATTTCTTCGTTCATGACAACTGTACTGAGGGTGAATTTTTTATAAAACTCACCTGTTCAAATTATATTAAGACTTTAAGTTATGCAGAATTAACAGTGTGGCCACTTTGACTGACAGGTGGGTGCCGTTACAGGTAGCTTGTTTGAGCACCCAGGTGTTATTCGGCCCACCTCAGGTCCACCGTTTTTTTTAGATTAGCCGGGAGGCGGAAGAGGCAGGACTGCCAACATGGCGGTGGCCACAGCCACCACAACAGGTGACGTCACGTATACGGCGTCCATTCTTTCTCCTGACAATCATTTCAACTTATCCTAACATGCTGAACTGATGGACACGACTTCTCAGAAACATAAACCTTAAGTAACACACAATTATCCAGGAGATGAGATGAGTATCAGAAGTGGAAAGCAGTCAAAACGTACTTCTGCTGCATAAAAACTTTGTTTTTTGTCTTGTGAATTATTGAATACTGCTTTGGGACTTTATTCAAATAAAGTAAAAAAAAAAAACATCACTCCATGTTTGAACTGGACATGTACAACTAATGAAAAGGGTCACAAGTAGACATTTCTTTGTTTTGAAGCAAGAAGTACGCTTCTCCAGGTGAACGTGCATGCTCAGATACATTGCCATAGCTGTTTCTTTCATACTTGTATCCATACCGTTTACATCTATTTTCATTTCCTGACAGGTACTGAATCAACCAAGAGACTTACTTGACGTGCCAGTCTGCGCAATGCGTGGTTGACATTTGAGAGGTGTGCGTATCGGCTCCTCTGTGAGCCTCTGAGACCTACGCTTAGCCATTACACCCATGTATAAGCATAATTCCGGTTTAGGAGGTCACATGCCAAAAAGGTGAGAAACCTCCGTACTAATGCGTTTATATATATATACAGTATTGGAAGTTTCTAAGGCTGTGCAGGAGGTCTTAATTTGGTTTTATTGAATTTATCTGACACGTGCAATAACTCAAGTAAAAGAAAAACAAGGATTAAAGTCATCTAGTTAGATGCATAAGACTAATATTCCACCTGAAGCACCCTAAAACAAGGAATTACATAAGTATGCTTTAGTTGACAAAGATTAAAACAAGAGAGATTTCCTTAGGAGAAAGCCAGTAGGCAATGTAATATGCTAAAAGGCAGCATTTATGACAGAGCTAATCCAAGCAGACCCCCCCTGCTTAGTCATTCCAGCTCCACGCTGATCAGACGGGAAAACCGGTCACAGTTTGTCAAAACACAGCTTGCACTCTGAGCAGATTGAAATCATTTCTCTACTCAACAGAACACTGCAGACAAAACAGATCTTTTTAGGAGTGACAACAAACTGAGAACAGCTCAATGGTTTATCAGTCATGGAGGACAAAGGGGCTCTCCGCTCAGGAATGAAAATATCCACCTGATGTCATCAACCGGTGCATCATAAATCCTATCCTTTGCCTGGGGGCCACAGACTGACTTCACGCCTCTGTGACACTCTCTAACCCCAGGGTTTCTATCAGAAAAAAACCTTGAAATATCTTTCTGGGCATGGTGTCAGATGCTTGCCATGAAATATTCATAATCTGAGCACAGAGCCACAATAGAGGTGGTGGCAGCATGCGAGGATTTGACTTGCAGAAGCTGAGACGCTTAAACCACGTTGACCGATCAGTTGTCACTCACAAATTGACTTTCACATTAGTTTCCTTGGATGAATGGCACAAAGCCATCTGTCATTTAAGCCTTTTAACCTATAGATATAAACTCATTAGTGCATCTGCAGAACTGCAATTCTATGGCCCTGTATATTACATTTAATCTATTTTGCCAAGTACAACGAGGTTTACAAAGATTTGAGTTTTCTTTTTCTTTTGCAACTCAATATTGCAACCTATATCAAGGTATTTTGCAAGTTAAACAGTTAAAGGGCCATTCCAATGTTTTTTCTATGCTTTAACTCATCTACCATGCAAATTCCACATATACTGAGCACATATACAAGATGTGTGCTTCTATATGTGCTCAGTATATGTGGAGTTTGCCTTTTTAAAAGGCACAACCCTGCACGGATACAATAAAGGGCTCATTCTAATGTAACAAAACACAACAATTCTTATTTTCAGGTTATTATACACTAATGAAAACATACTTATGACTCCCCCTAAATAATAATACATTCCCAAAAGTATATTTGTCCCTTAAATTAAAAAATTGCAGCAACAACAGACAGGGGGCTACACCTAGCCTTGTTTACTACCTGGTTTGATTTTTGGCAGTTGCTCTTCAAAATTTGGATAGCAAAGATTTCTATAAGCTCTTGCACCTACAAGGAAGACTTTTAATTAGACTTCCTGTTTATAACCGCATTATCATGCACTGATAGTGTCACTTTAACAAACGCAGACCAGAAGTTCTCCTGTGATGGATTACCTATTTCAAAGCAGTCTCTGCAGGTGATGAAAAAGCAGCAGCTTCTTGGAAGGCAAGAAGTCAATCCAAACACTTTGAGTATGCTTTTGAAAACTTTCAGCAATGATGGGAAATATATAAAAATTCTAAATTATAAGAAGTTAAGAAGTCGATTTCTGGAAGCAGTGATGTTTGCCCACAGGCAAATGGGTTTGGTTAGAAATGAAAAATATTTTGTCGGGTTAGCATGCAGGTCCAAAAGAAATTAGTAAAAAAAAAAATAGGTAGCGTAACTAGAGTGTACATGTTGTACATGACTGACTGAGAAATTACAGTTTCATGCAAAATGAGCTCTTAGCTTCACTGGTCAGTGAACCCACAGCATCAGATCCAGGGTAATGTCATCATCTTAGGCAACCAGACACAGAGCAGGATGCAAGTGTTATGAGCAGTGAGGAGAATTTTGAGGTTTGACTCGAGGAAAATCGATAGAAGAACTGTAATTTAGTGGTCTGTCAAAGAGATCAATGTTTGAGCGAGAGAGTAAGCGAGGCAGACCGAGAGATGTGGAAAGTAAAGCGAAGGTGTACCATCATACACAGAGCAGATCATCTACACTGTGGGTTCAATGCAGGTCTGTCAATGCTTGACCTTCATAGGATTATTTTAATCCGATATTATGAATAAGTGGTGGCTTGTCGCCTTCTTAGCAATCGATTCAGTTCATATTAATTACATGCCTGCTTGAACACGATTGTAGACTGTTGGTTAGAGCATTAACTTCTCATAAGTGAGAAGAACGCTGACAATACAACACGTGCCCATGCTGCCCTTTTGAATTTCCAGTTCAACGGGACATTTTCAGCATTAAATCCCAACAACTCTGCATTACACATAAAATGAAAACAAAAGTGTTGTGATTATAAATCTCAGTCTTGTATGACTAGAAACTAGCAGGTTTTTACCAATGACCAAAAGTCTGGTCTGAATTGTTCAACAGAAGATCTGAAGGTCCTTTATGTTGAAGGTCTTTATGGAAAATACTTTTTAGGCCAAAGTTGTTTATTTGATGCAGTTCTGCGGGTTGACCACTAGAAAACTGGCACCAAGATTCTGACTGACTCTGCTTCAACAAATCCACCTCTAACAGATTCATTGTCTAAATCCATGATACTGAGCGGTTTCTTACATCAGACTGGACAACAGTAGGTTCACCTACTTTCCAACCAAACTCTTTAACCACCTTGCTTATAGCAGCACAGCTAAATAAAGCCAAGGTACATGGTGCAAAGTGACATGACGTTTCTGTATTGAGTTTGCATGTTCTCATCATATCTGTGTGGTTTCTCTCCAGGCATTCCAGCTTCCTCCCACAGCCCAAAGACATGCACTAGGTGTCAAGACAACTCATATTTGTATCATGTGACATGAGGGAGTGCTATCCGGAACCACAAGCATTACATTGTAATTAATGAATAAATGGGTGTAGATAATCGAGGTGATATCTGAAATCGATTCTACTATTAAATATTCTTCTTGGGTTAGCAGATAGCCAATGTGTCGCATCTAAAATGAGAGCAACTTAACAATCACAGATAGAAACTGCGATGTGACTGTATGTTTTGACCAACATCATACTGGGTAATTAATAAAAAATGACCAATGCAACAACATGTATATAGCTGTATATAGCGACAAAGGAAGCAGCAATATTCCTGTTGGAGGTATTTGGTAATAGCTGACTGAACAGTGAACATTTAAGAACATTTTTCCTCATCTGGCTCTTAATCAGTACAATCACTTATTTGCCACCGGCCTTGTTGCACTTAACTCAATTAGGCCAATGTTTCTTTAATGGAAAAGGTTTTGTAAAAAAAAAAAAAAAGTATTACTAGAGTTGAATTGTTGCATTAGAGCCAAAACATAAAATATGAGTAGAAATCAAAAAACAGTCAAGCTCACATCATTTTTTTTGGAGAACAAAAAAAAAAAAACACCTTGCTGCGATGCACAGCGCTCCTGCGATGCATTCACTGAAGACTTTTCTCTCACACTTTTTTTTTCATACAGGCTCTCAGTAATGACGAGATACCTTTTAACTTCTCAGCCAGAGTCAGCATCAATAATTTATTCTCATCTGTTTAAAATTTAAAGTGCCACACATTAACGTCCTCCCGCACCTGCTCTTTCACGCTGTCCACCCTCCACTGGGCTGCTTTCTACCCCCCCATCCCTGTCTCTCTCTCTCCCTCTCCCTCCTCGCATTATAATAAAGACAATGACAATGAGTTCTCTTTCACCGCTGAACCAGGGATGTTAAATCAAACAGGGGCAGAGGAGGCGGCAGACCACATAATGTAAGGGCATCGTCCAGACGCCTCCGATTACGCTTTGGCCTTAATTGGCGGCAGTGGCAAAAACGATGAATTCTTTAACAGTGGCGTGCGGTTGTGCCTTTCTGAGCACAGGAAAGGCCTTAAGGAGGACAGCTACTCGGTGCAAATGGAAGCTGACAGAAAATCCACACGGCACGACCAATCTAGGGGAAAAAGGGCATGACAATGAATAAGGGGGCCCATGCTCTTAAGTAGCCGAGGGTAGCTTGCAGGGAAAATGTGTATAATTAAGCGGTCTGCATCGTGGTTCAGATGGCAAAATCCTATTGTCTTGACAGGAGCTTAAGGTTGCCCTTTAGGTTGAGATGCGCGGCGGCGTACAGCCTCATTTCTCTTTCCTTTTTTTTCACACTCCCCCAGACCTCTGCGACCAAATTAATCTGCAGTTTTAAAGCTTGAATAAATCCAGTAAGTTAGAGATCTGCAGATCTAAAGGCCGTCTGTCCCTCAGGCTTTCCCTTCCTTGGTTTTATTTTTTTATACTTCTTTACCCCTTCTCCTTTGCCCACGGAGATTGGCTGGCAGCACTCAGTGTTATCTCCAGGGAGGCAAAGGTTGGGGGGAGGGGGTGAAGGCCACAGATTTGTCCTTATCTATTCTGAGCACACCTAAAACAAATTAGACCTGGCTGCCGTTGCTTATTTGGCTCCCGTGCTCTCATTAAGGGGCTGAATCCAAGCTATTTTCCTCAAGGTCCCGCTTCCTACCATTTTGGGCCTTGTCTTTTATCACAATAGCAAAGGTTTCTAGGCAGCCATGCCACCTTTTCATCTCACCCATTTCATGTAGTCATATCAACACTGCACAAAGAACAGAAGGAGGAGAGAGGGCGGGGGGGAGGACATCCCCTTACTCTAGGATGCTGTTTTCCTGCTTATGACTTGATGATGGCCTTTGACATTTGTTAACTAAAATGAGAAATCTGTCCAATTGTATTTTTTGTTTTGCTCTTTTTTATGGTTTTTTTCTTCACTGTGTTGTGCTACCAATCAAATAGGAGCCTGTTTTCTGTGTTTTTGTGTGTGTTTTTTCTTTTTTGGTGTACTTTAAACGTAAAATACAGCAGTGCTATTTAAGTCGCATTGTTCCTGCCAATATTGTCAACAACCCGATCAAATCCTATGATCCTACGAGATTCTTGTCTCTATCACGTTGTATAGTTATTATTGTTTTAGATATCTATTTGTAGGTATTAAACTCCTGATGTAAAATCTGCTTCATAGAGAGTCATTCAGAAGAAGATATTTTACATACATACAGTGTACAACTCAAATTCACATGTAAATGATCTCAAAGTCAGGTTAGATGTTATATTGTAAGTTTAGCTTGACTGGAAGTCTTTCTGTAAGACGTCACTAAGCTGATCAGATGTTTTTTGCTGGACTGATTAATTAAATATCTGACTGCACAAGTCAGATAGAAAAATAGACTTCTCTGACTTTCAACAAATATGTACTGAACTTCTTAAAGGTGCTTTATACATTTGCTCTAATTCATGTCATATTGTTATATGTCAGAACATCAATATTAACACTCGAGCTGTAATTGTTTCAGTGTCAGTCACTCGCACTGTCACCTACTGGTAAATTATAAACTGTTTTAGATTTAATTAAGGTTTCTTAATCAAAGATTATTAAAGTTCTATCGACAAACTCAAAGAAGGTTTGAAAAGTTATATCAATTGTGAGACGTATAGTTCACACTTTTAACTGTTTATAAAGGCATATATTAGCTTGGTTCACAAATAACTCATCAAAGCAATATAACATTTTCCAGATAAATGTAATTTAATTTAAATTAAACCTGCTGTAATTACAATGAACTTGTGTTACAAACTTTGAAGAGACCTGAAGAGCTGTCGTTAACCTCACTGTGGAGCTACAGCGACAACGGGTCTTCCTTTTAAAGGTTATTCGATTACTTTAAAGCTGGATGTTACCATTGAGCCACTTGTTGGATGCTGAATATGAAGTGGTTCCAAACCCAGGATAACATAACTTGGAAGGGCCCCAAGATAATTACCACAAAACTATGTTCATTTTTTCCCAATTATTCTATACTTTTTGCTTCTTTAGTGTGAAATACTAATACCGCTTCAGGCATGTACAAAAATCCTTATTTCCTAATCCTAATGAAGTATGAAACTACTCACAAATCACATCCACACCAAGACAATAACCTGTGACGAGGAGTCAGAACCAGACGCTGAATCATTTTAACGGGCCACAAGCCAAAAAGATTGGGACACGTTCCCTTTAGAAAATGATAAGGACATATGGATGCCCTCACACGCGGTGCCACAATTAATCTCGCGAGCAACACAAGCTGGCAAGCTGAACTTTTACATGTACAGAATTTAGGCGCCTTCTCTCCGCAGAAATCAGAGTAAAGTTGAGGTAAACACGTGAGGCAAACAGAAGCAAAGACACAGCTTGCCCACATACGAGTATTATTGCATTTGAAAGTTAATGAAGGACCTTTGAGCCATAGGAGCTCAAGCTACGCAAAGGTAACTGCTCGGGAAATGTTAGGTTAGATGAGATTCCTTTGCCAGACTAATCCATCCTGGAGCCTGAGAGCAGCACAGAGACAGAGAGAGCAGAATCTGCTGCAGAACAGCACAGCAGTGACACAGGGCAATTCTCTAGGGCCTTGCATTAGCGCGCTAAATTAAAGGGGGTATTAGATTAAATTGGCTCTCCGATTTCAGGGGTGTGAGTAAAATTCTGATTTGCATTTTCCACCGCTGCTTAAGATATAATTAGTTCAGGGTGATTCCCATGTGGAAAACACTGACAGCCAAATCTAACTGGCTGCCAGTAGCTTATCGTCTCTTCCAAGGCAAAAGGTACACTCAGCTCATGTTTGGTGTGTGTTTGTTTGTTTGCGAGCATGTGGTAGGAGCGTGGATGCAAAGTGTGTTTGTGTGAGACTGAGAGACAAGAGTGTGCATACGTGTTACACGTGAATTTACGTGCACGGGCTGTAAATTCTCAGCACCTGATTCGTCTCACATCTCAATAAAATCCAGATGAACTGTGAGCAACTATTAGCACCATCGACAAGGTAGGGGGAAAAAAGCGCACTCCCTGTTAATGCACGTATAAAAGTTTGCGGGAGCGAGAGCACAACTTCACGCCTCGAAGATGCCTTTAGACTCAAACCCATTTCCGCAGCAGAAGGTGCACCTGTAATTACAGATGCAGAGTCAAAAATAACAATTACTGCAGGAGAAGTCCATAATATGAATTACTGAACTCAGTGAAGGAGCTTTTAAAAGCAAGTGTGGATTTGTTTGGGGGGTTTTCACACCCTTGGTAATTCTAACCGTCTTTGCAAATGGATGTTTTCCAAAAGTGCATCTACCCATGCATTATGAATGTGAGGGCTGCTTCCTGGACACCTGTTTGGGACACCTGTTATGGAGTCGACATTAAATGAGCTTCCGATTGCAACTTCTGTGGTTTACACGTCCAAACTATAACTCAAAATCCATCAGTGACCCCTTTATTTCAACTCTTAAAGCCTGGTTTCATCATAAATTCCCCAATAAGAGGAATCAGAGTTTTCCACACTTCATGAAAAGTTCTTATTCTGTATCTTTTTCCAATACTTAATTTAAGCTACTGTACAAGATACTGAATGAAATATTCAAACCTGTGGCACCATGGTTCTTATGAAGTCATGTTTGCCTTTAATTTGAGTCCTAAAAGTCTCATTTTCTTAAAGCAAGTCAAAAATAGTGAACATTTCCACTTTCCTCCCAATGTAAATCACCTCATTTCAGGTAGTTTCTAAACTCAAGTTTAATTTTTCTTAATTCAAGTGCACTGATCTGTCATATTCTTCCTTGTTTGAAGAAAAAAATCTCGAAAGAAGTTGATTTCTATTGGGGAGAGAAATGTGTGAAATGATCTCACTGATTTGTTATTACTCGTTTTTAAGAAAACATTTCTTTGTGTTCCCTCAAACTGATCCTGTTGTGTGAACTTCTTGTCTGCACAACATGTGTTTGTAATGACTGGCCTGCTGTTTGGAGCTAAAGAGGTTAAAAACATAATTTAGTCTCTTGATTTCTTGTGGATTTCGAAGTTTTTCATGCGCCTGACTTCTGTCAAAACCATCAAATTACTAAAAAATTTGAAATCGGGGATATTAGCTGTGGGTGGAGACGCTGTCAAACCAGGATTGAATTAACGGAAAACTTTCATGGTGCATTAGACTGTCGAGTACATGAGACATAAATGATGAGAACCATATGAATTAATAATAATATGTTACATCACGTTGAGCTTGTCAACACTGCTTGGTCAAGAACAAGCTTCAACATTCGCATTCAGGTTCTTCCATAATTTCACTGAAAGGAGGCAGGCGCAGTCAAAGGTGATACGAACATCATAAAACATAAGAAAAACACGCCTTAACGAACATTTTAAATAATCAATCATGGATTCAAACTGATCCACAATGAACAAATGAATCCATACATGATGTTTTTCCATCAGTAGATCAGGTAATATTTTATAATTAACCTCTTTTTCCTCTATGTGTAATGACTTAATTAATGAGCAAATCATCTGGCCCTCAGGTTGCATTTGTTGGTGACTCATCCATACCGTCTCATGTTAAGTCAGCGAGCAAGTTCAAACTCTCAGGCTAAAGAGAACCACATTTGCAATTTAACATTCATATTCTGTCTTTGCCCGTGATAACCAAATGTCAGCTATGAAATAAATCAATTAAAATGAACCTTTAAAAACACCACTGTCTTCTGATTGCCTCTTGCTACTTGTCAATTAAGCCAGCACTTAATATGGTTTTCTCTATCCTAAGTGACAATGTTTCTCTGCCTCTGCACCCTTCTTGATGTGTATCATGCCCCAGATTGATCCACTATGACACAAATATGATATAAAATGATTTCATCTCAACCCTGCTGTACTGTATATGCACCATCATGCAGGATCAGTGGGAGAGGAACAGTCTGGGTGCTTCACTCCCCTCCCCACACAAAACTTGGGGGATGTTTTGAGAAACACCATCAGCAGCTCTGCCATCACTCTCACCATCTCTTGGTGGTCGGAGGCTGAGGCTTTGTGGGATATTGATTCTCCCCATCCAGAGACGGTTTCCATAATTGGTTAAAATGACCGGGTGCAGAGAGGGATGGCTCTCTGCTGAAAACCATTTCCCAGCCCTGCTTGGAGCTGAGCCAAGCTCGGGGTTGTTCGGATGCGTTCCAGCCCCAGCCTGACTGGCAGCAATTAGGGGTGTCTGAGCCAAGCTCAGCTTGCGCTCCACACAAACACCCCTAATTACTGCCAATTAGGCTAGGCGGGTAGGCAGATTTGAGAAGCCGGGGGGATGTTCAGGCATGGGTGGGCATGGAAACAATTTTCAAGGGCTTAGAACGTGACTGGATGAAAAGGTTAATGCTTTGGAGTGCAAGGGGATAATAACAAAAGAAGGGGAAGCAGAGCCCCAGTTCTCACCTCCAGCGACGAGCCTGGCTTCTTCTTCAGCTCCTCGCATTTCCTAAATTTGCAGATCTGGTGGCCCGTTTTGCGGTTCCGACAACTGCTGCAGACACCACAGTTGATTAGCCGCCTGCAGGGTGCACAGACCCCACACCTTTTCCTTTTCTTCTTCGCTGGGTTTCCACTGGATGCCGAGGAATTATTCTGTGGGCAGTCTGCCAGATTGGCAATTTGAAACGCACTGTCTGTAACGGCTGCTGAGGCTGCGGGGGAGTGAAGGGCTGTCATGACGATGACCCCGGGAGGTAATGAGATGCCCCCTAAAGCCGGGATAGCGGAAAAAGTTCCAACGCGTTCTGGGAGATTCATTATCTCTGCTTCAGCAGCGCCGCATTTCAGCTTGTTCATGCATTCTCCTGCTAAAGGTCTGCAGTGTTCGGGGGATAAGGTAGAGAGGAAATTATTATTTGCCATTTGCAGCGTCTCTGGCGGCACGCCAGGCTTCCCCGGCCTCTGGGAGTCATTTCTATGCATGCTGGTCCTATTAGGGTTTATTGCCGCTGATTTCCTTCCCCAGAGCATGGCGTTATCACAGTTCCAAGGGGACATGCCAATTCTAGCACTGGGAAAAATGGGCGTTGTGATGCGGGCAATCTTAGCAGTCTGTGGAAATGCCCCATTGGTTTTATAAAAGTTTGCAAAAGACCTGTACCTTTCCATTTCTGCGTTATAATCCAAAAGCTGGCTTAATCCACCATCCTGAAGATTATCCTTTTGTAAGAGAGACACATCTGCATTCTGTCCGTTTTCAATGCAAAGTGCATTGTTTATGTTAGACATGGCTGAGGAATGGCTGTCAATGTTTCGGAGGAGCGAGTGACGTTACAGTGGCCTTTGTAGAGCTGAAGCTGGTTACCAACAGTGCGTTACCATCCTGGTTTATCTTCTCCAGAGCTAAAACCAAAAAAAAGAAAGAAAGAAAAAGAAACAAACAAACAAACAAAACAAAAAAAAACAACAGTTACACATAAAAGAGGCAAATGTTTTCAGTCTAATCAGATTTCATTTCTCGATCTGCTTCAACTTTTCACTGAAGATAACAGCTGAACATTTGAAGAATCTTCTGGCACATTGTTTACGCTCTGCGTTTCATAATGGAACTATCACAAATAGTCAGAACTGATCTTCATCTAGTGACAACGAGCGTGATAGCTGTGACAGACCATCATGTCATTATTATAATAAGGGGGAAAAAAAGATCTAGCATGCCTTAAAAAAAATCCTTAGACGTCTTGTCAAAGTATTCTTACATATATATATTTTTTTAAAGAAAGTCCAATCAGCTACTTCACAGAATGAATAAATACATTTTAATTCACGAGGGTGCATTTCATCAAAACATAGAAATTTAATATTCCAACAAAAAATATCACTATTTTGAAAAGTTAAGAGAGCCTCACCAGAATTCAAATTATGACAGCAGCAGCTACAAACACAAAGATTTTTCATTTTTTACCTTAGGCCTGCAATATAAACTCTTAAAATTAATCTGTTTTGAGTGCCAGGAGCAACGTAGTTAAACATTTTCAATTTTTTTCCCCCCTCATCTTATCCAAATAGTAAAGCTGGTCCATCCATGTAAACACGACCCTGTCCAGCCTCTCAAGACCACCTGGTATTCATTCATGGTCAGCTCTATTACATTTACTCAATAACAGCACAGATAGCCACTGGTGGATTTACATCCAGATCATGAACCAGACCAACTACAGTGTCAGCTGCCTCTGGATGGGATATGTGTGTGTGTGTGTATAGGTGTACATGTATGTGTGTGTGTGTGTGTGTGTGTGTGTGTGGTGCTCCATTTCCTCTCTCTCTCTCTCTCTCTCTCTCTCTCTCTCTCTTTCTCTCTCTACCAGTCTGTCTGGATTTGGTTTCCACAGATAAAAGCCCATTAGACACATCTCCCCCTACTTCCATTACCTTTTTCTGGGCTTTCTCTCTTAATTGCCAAAGCTGATCCATTGCTGGAACACTAAAGCATTTCAAATCACTTCCATGGTGCTACCCAGCAGCTGTCTCAAAAAAAAAAAGAAAAAAAAAAGAATTATAAATATGCACACATGGAAGTGGAGAGATCGGACTGGGTGGCATTATTAAAGTCCTCTGAACACAGGAGTGCATCCCCTCTCTAAACATGTCCTAACCTTAACCTGGAATTATTCAGACAATATATTAATATTGTCTCAGTGTCTACAGATTTTAAACATGAAGTCTCAATGGACTTTTTTTATAAATGTTTGTTGTTATTAATATTTTTTGAATTCTAATGTGCAACCAAGAGTCCTGTCCACCATGCAATCCAGATCATGGAGGTTCAATGTCGATGTGGCATCCAAAACAACCCGCAGCCACCAGTAAACAAAACCTCCTTGGCTTAATGATCAGCCCTCCTCAGGGTCATTATTACTTAATCAATTCACCCCTGGAGCGAAATACGCAGCCCAAAGGCAATCAAGTCACGGACATTGATTTTCAGCCTGTAAACAAAGTTTAGAGAGACAGAAATGTTCAATACTTGGAGCTGGAGAGAGAGAGAGAGAGAGAGAGAGAGAGAGGGAGGGAGGGAGGGAGAGAGAGAAAACAGACAGAGAGAGGGAGAGAGGGAGAGAGAGAAAGGTGGAAAGAAAAGTAAAAAAGCCACGTCCGATCATGACGAACCATTGTGCCGCTGCTGCCGCACCACGATGCCATTAATTACACTGAGTCTGGCGTGTGGTAGACATTCAGATCAAAGGTCATGCATAGATAATCCGAAGAGGGGAGTGCGGTGCAATAGTGCAAATAAAATCTTATAAAAATTAATCTGATATCGCTCGGGCTCACTTGGCAGCCACACGGACACAAATCGGGGACACGAGGGGGTGTAAAGAAAACAAAAAAAACAACAAAACAAAAAAAAACGCATGCAAGTGGACGGCAAAAATATGGACAGAAAGAGAGAGAGTAGTGAGGGAGAGAGAGTGTGTGGGAGAGAGGGGGAGAGAGTGAGCATCACCTACCAGGTTCCTGTTGAGAAGAGCTCCCAAGATGCTACCAGCCTGCGACCGTGTGACGGCACATTACTGCGAAGCGGTGCGCGGAGGGAAAATAATGCAAAGATGCGAGAAGACGCACAGACATAGGCTGCCGGAGGAGAGCAGGGGCGAGCGTGTGCGTGTGTGTGTGTGTATGTGTGTGTGAATGTATGTGTGTGTTCAGAGCGCTCAAAACAAAAGGACCATTTTTTTTTTATCGACTTTCTTGTCACGTTAGAAAAAAAGGTCGGAAAGTGCATAAATAAGCCAAAAGGTGTCGGCAGGGGGAAAAAAGAAAGGGGTGAAATCGCAGAGGGGGTTTAAGGTGTTTCCTCTTCTTCTTCTTCTTCTTGATCCGGGGGCTGTATTGTGTGTGTCTGCCTGGTCTCTGCTCAGTCCGTGTCTCCTGTCGCTGTGTGTGGCTGATTGGTGCTGAGGTGAGGAAGCAGGGATGTGGACACCTACTGATCATTGGCTGGAAATTACTATAGAAACACTCGGGAGGTGGGAGGGATGGATGGCTCAGGGCGCCCTACGAGGGGGGAAAATATCTGCTGGAAATATCATGCAACCTTATAGTGGCCCCTCTCTCTTTCTCTCTCTGCTCTTTTAAATATATATATTTTAAAAAATACATTTTTTCATGACGAGGCTTTTAGAGAGGAGGAAGGTGGTTGTCATTCACCAGATCCGTCTTTAAATGAGGACTGGGAAAACTTGTCAAATTAATTTGAATGGAGCTGAGCTGTGATTAAAATAAAATGCCTCCGCCGGGTTGTTTTCCTCTCCTCTCCTCTCCTCTCCTCTCCTCTCCTCTCCTCTCTCTGTCTCTCTCTCTCCGTCCATCGCGACAGCCATAATTACAAAGACCTCCGGGATTCATCACCATTATAAATCCCGCCTGCTGGCCACCCATGCCTGCAGCTCCCACAGGCTGACAACACGGACACGCATGGCACATCTGTACGTTCATTCATGTTGAAGGATATAAGCGTTGAGTTCAAATGACTCCAATCAGCATCCCGGATTATCCCCCCTCCCCAATCAGCATTTATCTGCGAGTTAACATGAGACCACCACCTCAGTGACTCCACACAGGAATTAATCACTAATTAATCACCGTACAAAACAAGTTTTAGCAGCTCTATATGACTTTTTAGTGAGATGTTAGAGAAATGAGGGTGTATATAACTTTTACTGCAACAAATTATATAATCAAAGGACAGGAGAATAGAAAGATGGTATGATCAGGTCATTATAAACTCATTACACTGGGATAACCTTCTACATCTCGAGACTTTATACTTTTTTTGACTTTATTAATGGTTCATAAATCATTCAGTTATGCTTTATATATCAGCTTTAAGCCCTAAGAACCAATTTTGTGCTGCCAAGTTGTGAAAACTTTCACTGTCTGCGGTAAATCTTTTGTACTTGGTTGTAATGCAGTTGTTAAAGCATTTTCTGATAAGAAATCAAGTTTAAACATGATAAAATAAGTCATTCATAAAGTGTTTTAATGCATCAAGTCTGTAGTTTTAAGTGTTAATAAGTTAAATGGATTTTGGATCAGATCGTCTGTAGATGGTGACTGATAGTCTGCCCAGTCAAAAAGATTTTGCACAACCAAAAAGTTCTTCTTATTAATGGATTGTATCTAATCCACAAATAATTATCAGAAACTGATTTATTAGCGATTAATGAATGCATCTTATAAACTCTTTATAAAGTTTCAATTATTAGATAAAGTAGCATCCTTTTCAGTAATCATTAATAACGTCATTCAGGCTGGAAGTAACATTTTTAGTATTGAGTAATTTGCAGATAATTTTCTCAATTATTCGTCAGAAACAGAAAAGAGACAGAAAATTGGAAAAAATGTCTATTATGAGCACCCAAAGCTCAAAGCAATGTCTAGACTGATGTCAAATTGTGTTTTTCTTTTTGGACCAAATGTACAAAACAACAACAATAATCAACTTCATATGATGAAAAGACAAAGAAACCCAGAAAATATTCATATTCGGTGTTGAAACAGAAGATAGAAAAAGTGAATTTTTGGTATTTTTCCCTAAAAACAGACATAATCTATTATCAAAACTGTTGCAGAGTAATTATCAGTCAGCCGACTAATCAATAAGTCGTTTCAGCTTCATGTGACATATCACTTAAAATGATATCATGTCACAGAGGAATAAACAATCCCTGCATTGCTTCTACTTTCAGACAGGTTTAGGTGTGAGTAAACAAACTGACAGCTACACTGACACATTTCTAAGTCATCCAGCCCCTCCAGGTGAGCTGTGTGACACAAGCCTATAGGCTGCTAAAGGCTACACTTTAATGAATTTATTGAGTGCTGGCAATAGAGAAGAAACAAGGATTCAACTATGTTAAACAGTTTACAATTATTTGGAAATATCGGTTCAGAGCTGACTTTGTTTACAGGTGACATTTGATTATTTAGATTCTACATACTGAAGTTTAAAATAACTCTATACAGTGATGGTGAGAGGTATAAACTGACTGACTCCAAGGATGCTGAACTCATAACGAATGATGCGGGTTGGGAGTTGACACGCCGCCACACTGACAAGACACCTGTTCACGCCCACAAATGACCTGCCTCTAAAGACCTCAAACTCCCTCTTCTTCATCCAACAGCTGTCAAATCATCACTCTTTCAGTGGCTTGCCGAACATTATGGGCACGGTGACGTACAAAAGGAAGACTTCTGGGAGATGCAACAGATATTTTTGAAGCCCCATAGCAGCAGTGGTGCAACAGGGAAAAAAAACGGTAAGCGTGTTGACAGGAGTAGGTGTTAAAGTATATGGTGAGCTGGGTTTGGGTTTATGTTTGGAGTGGTAAAGACTTGGATAAACAGTTGTGTCTGTCAACACACACCGCTGTCGCGCGTCGAGCTGTGATTACACCTATCACGGGTGGAAAGGCAAATAAAACATTTTAACTATACATCAAATCATCAGGAACAGATCAGACCAGTTAAAACACTCAGATATTTGCTCAGTCTATTTCCTGTTTGGCAAGATGTGTTTCTGTTTTCAGATGCAGACATAAAATGAGGGATAATAAGAGAAAGCATCTTGTTTCTTTCTTCTTCAGACCATGAACACGCTGATGTAAATGTAACAACATTTCCGTAAACATTATTTCAGGTAATCAGAGTGTTTGTGTGCATAAAAATAAATGTGGTATCTTGGTTTTTTTCTACCTTTCCTGCGTATAAACTCTTACTCTGGAAGTATATTGTTTTCTTTGGTCCGTAAACAGAAGGGGGAAAAAAAAATCATCTTTCATTCTATGTTTTGCCCAATTGATATGAATGTTTTCCTCTCGTCTTCTTTTGATCATTTTGTAGTGCCCCTTTCGCACTACAATAAAAGCACACGTCCTTTTGACACTACAAAAAGCTCATTTGACAAATATTTTTTTGCAGGTAGGAGTTTATGAATAAATTTGTCTTGACTTTTGCCCAAAGTAATGATGAATCAGAACTTTTGTTCTTAGACCCGATTGACAGTTAAAGTACAAAAAATGAAAATAAATAAAAAAGGAGCCATCCTTGAAGCTCTATTTTCTTCAGTATCAGACCCTGTGCATCTGTGTGTGTGGAAGCTCCTCTGTCTGAAAATCATTTTATCTTCCGGGCGATAATAGCCCCCGGGGGAAATCTGCCTAGGTGGTCCTAACCTCTGTCTGCAGAGCCACGGCAGTATGTGAGTCTCTAGCAGTGGGAGGCATGAACCCTCATGGCAGGCCTTTGTTCCTGTCTGCGTGCTCCGGCATCGCTCCCTATGCGTCTACTCCTCCCCCCCACACCCTCCCCACCTCCATTTCTCTGGGCTTTCAACCGAACTCAGAGGAGTAATTAATAACCATGACCCCAGATTTAAACGTAGCCTGCATTTAGTCGATGGAAATAGAATCACGAAGGAGTGAAGTCATAAGACATGGGTGTTTGAGGGGTGATGGTGTGAATCCATTGATTCATCTGTCTCAATTTGATCTGAGCACTGTGCTCACATCTGTCAGGAGAAAGACAGTGAAGATACAAGGAACACTGGTACATGCAGTCTGCCTCTCTCGTCCTGCAAACCCCAAAATTAACAGTTTATTTGAGCAAATAAGAATGACAGAAGACATATAAATAGTAAGCGCACAAGGTGGGATTAGCTGGCTTCCCTCTATCTCCACCTGTTATTTCAAGCATACTGTATATTTTACTATTGGAAAGTATTAGGAGGCTCCAGACACTTGCAGGATGTATAGATGTTTCTATGCAAGCAAAGGAAACCACAACAGAGTCACAGTTGTTTCTCGGTGGAATTATGGAAAAAGAAAAGAAAAAAATCTGACCAGGAAAAGGGAGGAGCACGACTGCGTCTCCTGGAGGTGTTTCAGATGGGCTCGCGCACACACTGTTGTGGTAAACAGCATTCCTCCGAGGCCTTTAAAGCATGAAGAGAAAGACACAGACAGAAAGAGAGTGAAGAGAGACAGAGAGGGAGCAACTTGGGAAAATAAACAGTGTGAGATTATGGGTTTGGCAGTGATGCGCCACAGTGCAGCAGCAACCTTGGCAGTATTTATTTAGAAACCTGCCTCATTTCCTCCTGCACACTATAATGCATGGTGCCCTCACCTCGCACACATTAGCCTTTTGCTGTGATTTGATGTGTATCACCCGGTTTTTACGCCGCTTTCCTTGGATACAGTCGAGCGATCCCTCCTCCCTTTGCCATCGCCTGCTAATTGGAGTGTATAGAGCACCCTTAATTATCCAGTTAGTAGCTTTGCTGAAAGAAAGCCGACTCCTGGCACACAATCTGGTACAGATGACAGCACCTACACACAATCACTTCCACAGAAAACCTCGAGTTACATGGATAGAAAGTACTGTGTCTGCATCAGGGCTACATGAATGAAAGTTCGCAGTCATATTCTGTAGGTGGATGAGCTTTGAAAACTTTCTTCAGATAGAAGGAATGACACTGGAGATTCTGGTATTATTCCTGGTTTCTTTCTGTTTTTTCTTCCAGCACATCGTGCACCAACCAATGTAAGATTTACTTCCCCTCTTCTGATTAATCCATCATTCTATACGAGCGTACAGTATTACATAAATGGGCTTTTTTTTTTAAAGGTGTGTTTCCTTCAGGATGGGAATCTCCAGCACGCTGAAAAACTCTCGGAGCAGCCTGGGTAATAATACATAGATCAAATTCAATTATACATTTTTCTGAATGTGTTAAGCTTATTGATAATACAGAGTACAGCAATGGTGGAAGAAGCATTCAGTTTTACCACATTGTCAAATACTCTATTACAAGTAAAAGGCTTGCATCCAAAATCTTACATGAGTAAATCAGAATTACCCCTGTGGGTGTTATATTATTACATATGATAGTATTATTATTATTATTATTGTTAATACTAATGTATATCATGCCAGCAGCATGTTAAACTCTTGTTATTCTGACTTTGGAGTGTTATTCCAAGATGGTTACCCCCCCACTACAGGTCTTGGAGTTACATTATTAAACTTAGCTACTATAGCTTTGCTGTTACTGTTAACAAGTGAAACCAGGCACAAAGTACAGGCCTTTTTAAATCAGCTGAATCAATTGTATTTACATTTTATTTATGTATAACTGTCCACTGGTTTGTTAACACTTAGTGTAGTTCCCAATGTTTCTGACTTCTACTCAGAGTTACAAGTCAGAACCTGATGTGAAAGTTTTTTTCCAACTCGGCTGCTCATAATTACGGACCGAATTATATGACATTAAAGTGGCATAAGTAGCATTTTACTGTGATAGCTGGATGACATAGAGCTTACTTTATCTTCTTGATATGATGTTGAGTAGTTTAATGTTTTGCATCAAATCTGCAAAGTAACTAGTCACAATAGTTGTCAAAAAATACAATGTTTCCCCGTGAAATGTAGTGGAGTAGAAATACAAAATAGTAGAAAATTAGTACCTTAAAACTGTACTTGCATACAGTAATTGTGTAAATGTACATCAGTTTAGGAAAACTCTTCATTTATGTTGCTGAACATGCACTCAGAATACTTTTGGAGCATGCTGTTGTGCATTTTGTCTGATATCGACGATGGTCTTTTTCATGCAGATTTGACACGACATGTTTTGTATTATAAACACTGCTGACACGTGATTCGTAAAGGCCAGATATAGTGGTAGAGCTCCAAGTATGTGTGTGAAGATCCATACTCACAACTCACAACTTTAACGTCCTCTTACTACACGTGCACTGCCCAGTAAATAATCATCTGGGTTTGTAAAATAATCATTTTATATGATACCACGATTAAGTAGAGATATGAGCGCCAGATGTTTAGTTAGTTCAGGTGCACGTCTGTGCTTTTGTTGCCTCACAGACAGGATATAAAAACAGTAGCGTTGCAGGTGACAAAGGTCATCAGCTGGAATTAAAAGCGACTGTACGGCCCACAATCAATATTTGCTCTAAGCTGTCACAGTGCTGTCCTGCCACATGAATGTAAACACACAGACAATAATGATCCTTCTGCGATGTCAGGAGGTATTAAACTGACCAGAGACAATAAACAGGACTGTGTTGTAGTGGACGAGTTAGGAGTCTATAAAACGTTAAACCATGGAGATGAATGTCAAACAGTGTTCTCTTGTTATGGCAGCTGTAATCCAACTCTCACCGCAACAAGTTAGCGTCACTGAACACAACACAAAGATGACATTTCTGCTCTGTGACACCTTTTATTAGGTCTCAAAATTCTCATGTTTTTATCATGTGAACTTGAATATGGCTAAATCTAGAGATATGATTATCTATGTCACACTTGTTAATTTCAAACTTCAAACAGACCCAAAGATTCAAGTGTCTCTCTTCATGAACTAGGTATTGGGACACTTTTGTTTTTGTGCTAATATGTGCAAACACTGTTGCCATGCTTATCTGTCAGTGCGGGTGGGCAAACAGCTTTGGCAAACACAAACATCTCGGAGGCACTCGGTTAAGTCCATGAGTCACATTCAGGATGTGACTCAGTTTTAAGCGGTTCACACACCACATTGTGCTTGCACTCAGACTTGTCAAACTTGGATGTTTACATGCGGACATGACGCCATCGTATCTCTGCTGCCCCGCTACGGGAAGCTGCAGCTGTGATTTTACTTTTATACAACAGCAGCTGTCGAAATTTTCTTGTTTATTCTGATTTGAATTAAATATCAATATGTACCATCTAAAATTCAGATTAATTCATATTAACACCCCATTTACACCTGGTATTTACACGTGATCTGTATCTGGAGAGGTTATCTAGATAATGGCATCTAATCACGAGGTTTTGTACTTACACCGGGTATCAGTACGCGTTATCTCGATGCAGCCCACATAATCAGAACATATCAGAACCTGACATGCAAATGGAGCAGGTGGAGACTTAACAACAAACATGTCCCATGTAGGTCAACGAAAGAGTTGCTGCTCTACTTTTCTTTTCCTGAGCTGTACTCCTTTGCCAATGGATGCATTTCTTGAATACATCCATGTTTTTTTCCTGGCTTGCTTGACATGGCAGGAAGAGGCTGGGTTGAGTGACCTTTTGAACTTGTTGGGCAGGTTTTCTTTTCTGAGTATGTTTACGCTGGCTAAGATTGCACTGCATCTGTTCTGTGTTCATTCACACCTTGCGTCAAGATCAATTTCCCCCCTTGTCCGGCATGATATCCACGAATAGATCACGTGTCAATGGCATGTGTAAACGTCTTTGTGTTAAATATCGAGTTTTGTTGCCTGCCGTTGGAGTGCAAAACCTTTTGCTTAATGTTTTATTTTCTACTTGTTGTCTGTGGTGAATAGCAATGAGTGTTTAAAGTTCAGAAGGAATGCTGAGGCTTTCAGGTAGACCTCGCAAGAATGCAGTGCTTGTTTTTTTTTTTTTGTGTGAAATTGAAGTCATAAAATTTAGAACACTTCTGTCTAGTCCTGTTGCGTTATGCATTCTAGTTTATAGAGAAGAGAAGACTACCATCTGACCATCCGCCCAGTGTGTATTTTCAGCATTTGCCAACATGTGGTCCTCGAACTGATGTCCAATTTTACGTTGCCTGGTTGTACGATATTGCTTTGATGCACAAGATCTTACAGTGGATAGAAGTTAGATGTGCTGCACAACCATTAATGTTTTAGAGAAACAGGCAGGCACACTCACACACACACTCACACTATCAAACCCACTTATCACAGTGATCATAATATCAATATTAGGTGAAAGGAATACAACTTTTTATGCTTCTTTCACAGAACTGTCAAACAGAACTGGCCTCTATTTATCTGCATGTTGACTCAACCTCTAAGCTGCAGCCTTGGCTTTGACAAAGTCCACAATGGCAGATGCTGAATCTGTCTCCTGCACAATAGCAGTGCAAAAATCAATGTAATAGAGCAAAACAGTCCCGAACTACTATGACAGTGAATGAGCTCCACACTGAAGTAGCACGAAGCACGACTCAGGAAAGTGTTCGTGACACGCTGTGCAGAAGTCAGTGTCTTTGATTGTGTTATCTAAAAAGGGGTCTGTGTATAAATAGCTGCCTATCTATGTATTCTCACGATGAGCTTTATTGTGACAGGAAGTATTTTTTAAGTGGTTTCTGCCAGGTAACATGGTGCTGCATGTACTTTCTGAGTGATGCAAGATGCAGGATAACTGAGGACAGATCTCCCCAAACTTATTCAACTCATCTAAAGTATTAAACTGACCTGTTTTCACTCCTAAACTGTCCAAATTTGGCAGGATTTCTTGACTTTTGGGACATTTAGTACATTTTGATATGTCAGCTGTTCGTTAAATACATTCAAAATTTAAACTGCGTGTTCTACAAAAATGTGAAGAACTGAAACATTGGTCTCAGTTTGTGGTAGCCTCCCCAGCATGCAGCAGCATCGATTTTTTTCCCCCTCCTAGCTGCTATATGTTCAGTAGTCCCAAAAGAATACCAGCCTGCTACTGTACTTTGTTTTGTTCTGAGTATGTACAGTATACTGCACTGTTTTTGCTCCTTGTATTGTGTTTGTTTACAGTGTGGCACCCAATCGGCTTCAAACTGCAGTAAAAAAAACAAATAAAAAAAAACACACGTGGCCTTGGTCAGGACATTGTCAGCTTGTTTTTACATTGCATTTCATTACTCCAACATTTTGTGTTGCAAACAAAAACAGGTAATGTTTACAGGATGATAATTAATCTTGGGAACTAAAGTTGGTTTTTGCTTATATTGTGTTCAGGATCTAATGGTAGCTGATGACATTTAAACCTGGAATAACAATGAACTTGTTAGTGAACAGGGCGACATTGGCACATATTTCCAGTTGTTTTTCTGGCCACCTGACGAAATCTAATATTCACTCTCTTTTAGCTCTATTTTTGGTCTCCGCCAACTCCTAAAAAACTGCTAAATGCTCCAATATGTTCACCAGCTAGATGCTAAATGTGTCTATCTTCTGTTTGGCACTGAGCAGGTACTGTACAGTAGAGATTTTCCACAGAAAGTAGCTGCCTGTTGTGTCAAAGTGAATCAGAATAGTAAAGTTGCTCCAAAACTCTGTAGAGTTGAGGGAAGCTGCAGATTCAGGTGATGATTCTCTGTAGATTCGTCACTGCGAGCGACCCCCTTTCACATTGTCACACGTTCTCACACTGACATTTCATACACTGTCATTATCAAAAATATCAACTGCAGCTGCTGTCAAGAATTTGTTTTCTTCATCATTGTGTTTTTTTTTTCAGGGACTAAACGTTCAATATGTTATTCGTAAGATTTCTACCATCTACACATCAAAAAGGGTGCTTGCGTATCAATAGCAAAAACCCTTTACATTATACACAACATGATTTCAAAAGCATGCTTCTTTATGCCATTATGTTGCTACCCTTTCACACTTATAACCTGAAAAATATGCAGGCTGACCAACCGTGTGAAGCAGACCAGAAAAAGACGAAACTGAGTTGAAATTCAGGTCAGACTGTGCTCCACTTGGTTTAAAAGTTCAGCGCTTACCCTGAGTTTGGTGTCACCAGCCGTTCAAAATGTCATCACCTGTTTCTGAAGTCATTATAATGTGACAGTGCATTGGCCATTTCCATGAATTGTGTTTGTTGTGAAAAGGCTCCCGCGCTACCTGGATGGACCTGGAATAACCTGCTCAAAATATTCTCTTCCATGTCACGCATGTGAAAGGTGTATTCATGTGTTTCCTGGAGCCCTGATGGATAAAAACACAGACCAGGCACACTTTTACACTCAGTGTCAGTCATTCTGTGAGGCAGGAAAGCATAGAGGGAGGCATCTATAAAACAAACATGGTAGCAGCAGTGGAAGGGCAGAAGTGGCAGGATGGGAACTGCTGCCAGACACATTACAAGGAGCTCTAATGAGGGAGCCCACACTCTCACCCCCCTCCCACCACCACAGAGGAACGCGAGGCGGGAATTAATTGTGAGGGCGATGATGGCGAGCGAGCTGAGGAGCAGGTCATTACTGCACGCCTCCTCCTGGAGCGCCGCGGGCAGAGCGTGGAACGCCACGCTACTTGCACAATTCCCATGATCCCATAGGAGGGGGGAACAGATAGCAGGAGGGGGAATGAAGGGGACACAGAGAGAGAGAGAGAGAAAGAGAGAGAGAGAGAGGAATAGGAAAGGATACTGGGAGGGGAGGAAGGCTGCTTCCTCTTTGTTGGAAACCAAAAAAATAAAATAAATGTATTGATTAATGGCATTTTACATCACTATAAGAATTATTTGTTTACATCTACTTTTCATATGCCTTATATCACAAAAAATAACATTTTCCTTTAAGGTTCACATTTTCTTACTAATACATCACTGCAAGATTGATCATTACTGGATTTAATTTGCAATATGACATTGCAAGGTGGACACACACACACACACACACACACACACACACACACACACACACACAGAAAAAACACTACCAGGAAGATTCACTAATCCAGTGGTAAGAGCAATGGCAGAAAGATAATGTGACACCTCATAATCGAAGGAGAATAACAAAAAAAAAAAGAAAAAAGAGCTTCACATCAAGGTAATGATCACATTTTCGGGTGCTTCACTCTTCTAATCTGCGCACAGTGTAATAACTGACTCTTTGTCATTTCTCTTTGTGTGGTTCGTCGCCCTTATGAAACCTGTGACATCAGATTGAATGCATTGGACACATTGCCCTCTAGTGGATATTCAATGTATGTAGGTAATGTATATCACAGCCATAGACAAAAGTGGCTCACGTCTATAATTTTTACAGCTATTATCCTGCAGCAGTTAAATTCAACAGCAGATGTTAAGGGAGTTAAGACAATTAAAATATTTATGGTCTCCTCTGTGGTTAGGATGAATCATAGCATATATGCATTTATAGTAATAATAAAAAAAAACATATGCCAAATCATTAGTCCCATGTGAGTGTGAGATGTGGTGGCTGTGACAAATAAATATATTCATGAATTACAATGAATAGTTGTATCTAGGTAAAAGCCATTATTTATCCGGGCTTTCTTTCATTGGGTTCATATTGATCACAACAGAGAGGATGTGAGTAAAGTGCAACAGATTGGCTAAAAAAAAAAAAAATGAATGCATCCAATCTACGCAACTTTATCTGCTGCAAAATTACATTCTCTCCTCAGACGTGGAAAATGTATAATGACTCGATAATTAAATACAAAAACAGAAAGGCAAGCAAACACTAACTGACTTTTCCCTGCATATACCGCCACAGCCGCCGCCTCTCCCTTCCCCCCCATAACCGAGGAGCTTTTCGCGTTATCTTAACTTATAACGAGAGAGCAGAGACACACCTCTTTGATGATGTATTTAACGACCCCATTCAGTGCTTTTCCTTTTTCACTACTTTCATGACTAGAAACCCTAATGAGACTAGTGCTGTTGCCTTGGGGATGGCCAAACCCATTGCATTAGCACATGAAATCATTTAGGCCATGTCTCCCAGAATAAAAATATCATTACTGTGAAGCCCTCTGTTAAAAATGAGCTGAAAGCCCACTGCTGCCAAGTTGTTTTTTTTTGTTTTTTTTGTTGTCAAAATGAAGTGGAGGGGACACACTGTGACGGGGCCTAACTAAACTACTCTCTGGCTTGTTTTTTCTGTAGCATAAGACAAATATCTCACAGACACATTGAGGATATAACCATTAGCTATACAAACAGACAGGTGTAATAGTCTCCCTGTGGGAAAATAGCTGTTTGTTACAGGATGTAAGTGAGACTAAAGATGAAGTCCATGCAATGTTTTATTGATCATTATGTGATGATTGTATGATGATTTAAAGGTCCAGTGTGTTAGAGGGTAACACTTTATTTGGATAGTCTGCCAACAGATAGTTTATAGAGTATTTGTAACACGTTAACAGCTTATTGAGTTGAGATTTAAGAATTCCACTTTATGATATTACACCACTATTGTTAAGGTTTGGTTAGGTTTTGGTTAGGTGTGTTCATTAACTGCCACAGTTAAAATGTTACAAATACTATCCATCTGGAGGTGGACTATCCAAATAAAGTGTTACTGAATATAATATGTATAATATTTTATGTTGTCATAATGTTTTATTATATTGTGTTTTCTTTCGTGTATATATAATCACCTGAAAATAAGAATCATTGTGTTTTTGTTAGCTTAGAATGAGACTTTTATATCTAGAGACAAGGCGGGATGTCTTCCATGGGGTCTGTCATGTTTCTACAGTAGCCTAGAATGGACAAACCGAACACTGGCTTCAGATAGGGCAGTTTCTCCTTCATGCTAGGAAAAAGAGGGTGAAGTGAGGGGGTTAAAATCAGCAATGACACTGCTAGATGGCACTAAATCCTACACACTGGACCATTGAGTAAACATTTTTAGTAAAATATCCTTCAATTTCTAATGTGTTCTTCTGATTATATATCTCATTAGTTATAAAGTCGAGTTCTTGCCTGTTATATCTGATATAACCTATAGCAACTTAATTAAAAGTTAGACAGACACAGTAAGCAGTGAGAGGCCTGTGATTTCAGCTCTGAGAGTTGAACCAAAATAAATAAGTCACACTTGACTTAAATCTGACCTTCCTCTTGGTACCCATTTCAAAAGTCTTTATGAGACATTATGAGTGAAGAAACCCCCTTTAACACCATATTTGTTGACACCATTAACTGATCTAATTCTCCTTGTTCAATTAATCTGGACAACAACACTCCAGAGTCCTTATTATGAGATTTTTACCAGTCAGTCACATGACACAACCTTGACCACAAAGCCGTGAACACATGTGATTGTGTTCACGGCTCAAACCTCCCTGTTTGCTTGACCTCACTGTAAGGGAGGTCTAGCTCGCCCAGACTTCGCTTTTATCACAACCACATCAGAGACCTACAAAGCATCACGGCTGTACAAACATTCAGCACTCGATAATCTATGAGTCATCTTGAACCGCTGCTGCTGCTGCTGCTGCAGGATTGAGACTGAAGGTTAAAGGTTAGAGCACATCACACTCATTCTAACATCGACCGTGCTTGTTGCCTCCTGCAGATTTGTCTTGACACACCTTAAGGATTTATACACCGTACACAGTATATGCGTTAGGAAAAGAGATTTAAATAGTTTTTTCATGCCAAAATGATGTGTTAGGGGGATGTCTGATTGCGAGTCGGAGATAGAGGGGTGGAATGGAGTTGAGGAGGAGGGTATGACCATGGGTCAATGCTCCCCCGAGATCATTGATGGGTGAGGGGTTACACAGGGTCAGTAGGGACAGTATTGTTTGTGCCTTCTCCCCTTGAGACACAGAACAGCTGTACGGTTGTATTCTAGAAAGCAGGCACCAATCTGATCATTACTATGGTATTACTATGGTTAGAGGACATGACTGTTTGACAGCCTAGACACAACTGATAGGTAAATAACACAAGACATAGCCTCTACAGAATCTGATAACAATGTCAGACCACTGAAGTATAACAAAAAAAGGGGATTAGACACACAAATAGTAATGTGTTATTTTCATCCCCAACACAAACATCCAAGTTTCAGAGCTCACGTTGTTACAGATCAGCCTTCAAATCCACTCTCCTCAACTTCAGATGCAATAATTAGTAGTATATCTATAAAACTAAACATTTATTATCTTGTTTGCTCACCTTTGTGAGTTAAAAATATCCTTTCAAATGTTACAAACCCTAAAATGTTCTTGTTCAGATTGATTAAAGGACTTTTCAGCTCTGCCTTCAAACAGCAGTCAGATGCCCATATGTAAATTGAAACACGTTTTCCTCGCTGTAATCACTCTTCCTGCCTATACTGGCCATAAAGAGAGCCACTCCTAATGCTTTTCCAATGGAAGTGATGGGGGACAAAACCAACAGACAAAAAAGTTTATCTGAAACTAAGACGTGTCTGAATTAGACAAATCAAGAGAGCATCTTGTAATGTTACAGTCTTCTTTGTGTCGCTATACCTAAACTGCAGCGCAGCAAGCGAACATTGTGAAGGGAAACGCAATGAATTCTGTCCTAGAAAGGCTAAACTCAGATCGTTGAAGTCTCATATTCAGATAAACTTTGGAATATATCTTTAGACAGAACGACATCTGTGGATTTGACCCCCAATCATGTTCAGGAAGAAATCTGGAATTGTAAAACTTATCCTTTAATACCGTATAAACTCCAACAAACCTGAAAAAGACTAAACATTTCAGCAACTGCCTTTTTCTTTTAAAGAGAAAAGTCTAGACTCTATTCTGGTCTGTAGCTTTACATCATTTCCTTTCTTTGCTAAACCACAGACCTGCAACCAACATTTTCGATTTACCAGAAATATCTGCAGCAGCACAAAACATGATAATTTATGTAAGTGCTTGTTTGTGTATTTGTGAGTGGAGGAGGAGGGGTGTGTGGTGGTGGTGGTGGTGGGGAGGAGGGGGGCATACCGGAGAGTGCTCGTGTTTGTGCGTAAATCATGTCTAACCATATGCTGCCTTCCTCCGCAGAGCACACGCAGCTGAAATTGATCGTCAACCATCTCCTGCTCACAACAGCGTGGGCAGAGGGAGAGCAAGGTCACCGCCAAGGACTTGCCACAATCAGTGATGGGCTGCGGAGGGGGGCTTATGTGTCACGCCACAGCTGTTACGCTACGTACTCTGAGTCACAAGCACATCTTTACTGCTGCAAAACATCACCTTAATTACCTTAATGCCAGACTGTCTTTCTCCGTCTGGATGAATTCTGCTCTGGATGCCTTAATCTGAACATAATCTCCACCATCCCCACATACTGTTTTGGGAGTGAAATCATAGCTTTGCCTTTCTTATCTGTTTTTATTTCCTGTCAGGTTTAAGTGTTTTATGGTTCAGCAGTTCAGAGGAAGGAAGGTTTGTCTGGTGATAGACAACATGGCTGAGGGCGGCTGTTGCGCTGTGTGCTCGTCATGCTGAACCAAGCCCGAAGCAGGTGAGGGGATGATTTCATGTCTGTGCTATCTAGAAGGACCGTCTCAGCTGCCAATGCAAAGATAAGCAAAAGAGGAGGCAGCTGCTGCTGTTGGGCAGCTGTGCGACTGTTTCTGAATCAAGGAGCTGCAGGCAGCTCAACAGGCTGGTTGTGCATCCGCCTGACAAACAAGTTGAGCAGCAATCTTGAGCAAGTGTATGTGCATCATACCTACAGAAGTTATATAATGTCTGGGGTGGTGCAAAGGTTTACTGCTTTTAAAAACAAAAGTGTCTACAACTGACTTTGTAAGGTGTTGGGCCACTACAAGCTGCCTGAACAGCTTCACTGCACCTTGCCATTAATTCTCTGAATGGAGGGATGACGACTATTCTTCATAAACATCTTTCCTGTCATTTATGACACAGAAATCTAACCTTTAATGAACTTTCAAAACCAGATAGTGATTCTGCTATCTTACTAATCACTTGACAAACAGAGACTTGGGCAGGAACAAAAGAGGGGCTGTGTTCTTGGCTGCTGCAACCGGGTGTTTGCTGCTGGGACATTTGGCAGGCAGGCGGGGGCAAAACCAGAGGCCACCTGTAGGAGGATGGTGAATCAGGATGTTGTTTAGACAGTATGGGGACATTTAAAGGCTGCTGTAGTGCGATGTGACATTAACAGTCACAAATGTCAAGTGCCAGCTGTCTGCACATGGAGTGGCTGCCTCTCATGGTTGTTCCTTCAGACAGACACAGATCGTATCTCTGCAAAACCTACAGTTTTCTCTCACTTTGATTCTCTCACTTTACTTAATATTTATTTAGTATAGAACTCAAATGCAATAAATAGAAAAGATAAATAAAATAAGAATCAAAAACATTAATTTAATGTGCAGAGGGTCTTTGAGGACATTTAGGTATTGTAATTTGTGAAAAATGTGGATTTATTCGTGAATTCCAAAGGTGTAATCAGGTTTCAAAATTTAGTTTTAACGTGTAACTCAAAGAAACTAAAAGCAAGCATCTTTAAAAGGAGGTTCAGATGGATTGTAGGTCATCATGCTTCACCAGCAGGGGTCATCATCTGCCCCGTGCCAAACACCAGAGAATGCAGTTAAGAAACAGTGGGGCTTCAGCGTTTGAGTGCACGCAGTTGCTCAATTATTGCTATGACTCCTGAACAGCCTGAGAACTGTGAATATTTCTATGAATGTTTGTGAAAAGTCTTAACAATTCTGACATGGATTTACAGTGAATGGGGATCATTTCTGCTGCGCTTTCTGTCGATTAACATGGCCAATTCATGAATGTTTTATATGTGTAAAATTGTCTATTCCGTCCATCCATTTTCTTCCATTTATCCAGGGTCGCATCACGGTGGCAGCAGGTTTAGCAGGGCGTTCGAGACGTCCCTCTCCCCCAGCAACACATTTCAGCTTCTCCTGAGAAATCCTGAGGCGCTCCCAAGCCAGATGAGCTATATAGTACCTCCAGCATGTTCCGGGTCTGCCCTGGGGTTTCCCACTAGTTGGACATGCTTGGAACAGCTAGGGAAGGTGCCCAGGAAAATTGTTCATACAAAGTGAAATCTTTGGACAACCACAAACAGAGTTCTTACTGTGTTTTCTCTTTTGGTTTCAGAAAGCAAAGCAGCTTCAATTTGCACCAGAAACAAAAATTGGCTCACAACAGCGACCCAAACGAGCAGAGGAGGGCAGGTGATGATTCCCCTCTGGGATCAAGAGTTGGAGAAGTGGGTGAGAAGCTTGTATCTCACAGCTGGCAGGGCTTCCCTGCTCTTAATAGAGGGCCGTGCCTACAGAGGCTTCAGCTTAGGGGGTTGGGGGGTGAGCACTGTATGGGAGGATGGAAGCACCTGCAGCCTGAATGCGGGAACCAGCTCTTAAACCTCTCAGAAGCAGTTGGTCGCCACGGGAACAGCGGCAGGCCATGATTGGCCCTGTCCAACCCTGCTGTGCCCAGGGAGGAACTCAATTGTTAGATGGCACACACGCGGCAGACAGAGAGGCATTGTGGAGAGAGACAAAAGTCCTGCGATTACAAATATGCAAGAAATGTGAAATAGGGCAAAACAGCACAAAAATGTTCAAATTTGGAGCCTTTTGGAGCCCAATAATATAAAATAAGTGTTCTCCAATAACTCTCCCTCTCTTTCTTTAAAACCCCCGTCCTCCACCACCCTACCCCAGACCCCCTGCTGGGGCTTAAACAATTAGGCTATGTGAGACCCACACTAACGACTCTCCCTTGTCTTTTAAGATAACTACAGGAGGAGGGGCAGCAGTGGGTGACATCTTGTTAGGGGGGGAATCCTGCGGTCACTCGCTTGTGTATTGGCCCAAGCAGAGGATACCTAGTTATTACCCAACATAAAGAGTTTGTGTGTGTGTGTGTTTAGATTGCCCCAGGTGAGACATGTGCTAATACCACCACCGGTGCTTGTGGGAAGTGCTGCTTTTCTCAGCTTCACGACGAGTCCCTAGTCGCGCCTCAGATGTCACCCCTTTTCTCCTAACTTTCAGAGCAACGTAAAGAAAGCTGTAAATCAGTGCTTTCATCACAAATCAGTCTCCACTGATGTGTCTCCACCTAATTTAGGACCAAATGATTCACACCAAATATAAAAACAAAAACTTTTCCAGGCAGCAAAGTGCAGGATCAATTTAAAATAATGTTTACGTTTGGAGAGTTTTCAATCCACAAAAGAATTTAAGTATTTGAGTCACTTGGGAGTTGGCATATGCGAGCCACTTGAGTCAGATCACATGACAATCATGTTTTCCGAGTCCACAATAAAATGAAAAAAAGGAAAATATTTGTTTTTTACTGGTCAAATTTAATAATAAGGTGTGGATGGAGGGCCAAAATAAAAACAGGATGTATGTTTAAATATATATGTAAGTGTATGATATCAACACCCATAGACCTCTACTTAAAAAAACATCTCCATTCAAATTTTGTGGGTAAAATGCAGTTGGAATTAGAGTTACAAAGAACTTTACACTTCCTATAAATCTTCAGTGACAGTTGACTTTACATAAATGATAGTAGATACATCTCTTCTACGTCAGTGAGAAATTTAGGGAGTCAACATTAAACTGTAAGCTGGTTTTATCATTCAGTAAACTTTCCGACTTTTGTCAGTTACATTTGTTTTTTAAATGGCAAGTCAAACGTTGAACAGAATGACTCATTTCACTCTGTGGTTTCACCACCCAGTTTGATAATGTGAATGCTCATTCTCCAAAGCCACCGTTTTTTTTTTTCACGAAAGGACTGAAATAGCCTGCTCAGGGAGTAACACGGTAAACCACCACATGACTTATAGTCACACAGATCTTAAGACCAGATGCTCAGATCCTAAAGCGGCAGGAGGATCCTCTTTTTGATTGGCATTTGATTCGGAATAAATCGACACGAGCATCAGCACAGCAAAAGACAAAAAGAACAGTTAACGTCTTTCACTAATGCTCATCATCATCTTTAGGTGTGAAATCAGTCAAGTGACAAGTGTGCCTAAAATTTGATGACCCTGGGTCAGCATGAGGCCACAGCTCTGTGTTTACAGATGAGGTGACGGCACATGCCTCCAGTCCTTTGAAATGTGACAAGGTGAGAGCACTGACGAGATAATGTCTGATTTACGAGGTACAGTAGCTTTCAGGGGGAGGCAGCCCAGTGAGGAGCTCTCCTGCCTGATCGGTGGCAATACACGTGGCTACAGTCAATGCGGCCCATTTAAGGCTGCACGCAAGATAAGCAGCGATAAACTCACTGACTGCACTTTTGGAGTGCTGTGGCTGCAAAATCAATTCCTCCAAATCTAGAACAGAAACAAAGAAAAATACACGAGCAAGCTTGTTGCCTGAGAATTTTAAAAGTTACCTGAACATAGAGACATCAAAAATGGAGAACAGTTACAAAAACTTCAATGTGTAGTTTAAAGGTTATTTCACGAGACAAGTTGACTTCTTTGTTTACAACAGCTGCCTGAGGGAGCAGAGCCAGAGACATAGAAGGAAGCTGACCAGTCCAAACAACCGCTGAAAGCCCTGCAGCGGTGATCACTGGGACGCTTCATTGCTGCTGTGGTAGGTTAACTGCCTTGCTCAGGGGCGCTTTTGAAGGCACTTCATTCATTCACTTCTAAGATCTTAACAACTCACCTGAGGAGTTCAACTTAGCAATACACAAGCTCCCTAACCATCAGCTGGGCTAGCACTATTTACATTATCTTAGTGCATGCAAATAAGGATTAACAACAAAAGACAAGCATAAACATGCCACTGTCAGCAGTTCCCTGGAAACTGAGTCAATATCTTATCACTTAGAAATAAAGCTCAGATACAATGTTCTGATATTAGCTCAGTTAATTAAAATAATACTAAAATAACGCTCAATAAAGGCTGTCTTTACATTGTGGTACATGCACACAGGTTCTCTCTGGCATCCATCTGCAGCTCTGATTTCACAACACAGTGTTTCAAAATCCTTCTCATGCTCATATGTTGTTGTTTTTTTTAATCTGTATCTCCTCCTTTGTCTTCTTCAAACACTGTTGTTTAGAGGAAATCAATGTGGGACTTTTACCTGGATCCACACAAGCAGCGTCCTTGGTGAAAAGACAGTGTGTTCTTGATCATTCTGTGTAGGTCTACAGCTAAAGGTTAAACAGTGAACAATTCCCACAAGCTGCAAGAATGACACAGTTTGACCTAATTACAACGGTGTAACGTGTATTAAAGACATTTACACTCAAGCAGTTCAACATCCACCTGAGTAACAGCTGGGTTATGTAAAGACAGAAGCCATACTTGATGTAAAACTGTCTATTTTGTCTTAACAGGATCTCTGCTGCAGCTAAAGTGACTCCTCCTTCCTCCCTCCTCTCTGTCTCTCTACCTCTTCCCCTCCCCCATTCTGTGTAAAAACAAATCTCCTTTTCTGCTCTGAGCCTGAAACTATTGAGTCAACAAATGTCACTGCAGCAAGGCAGGGGCTGCTGGGAAAGAGGTGGGGTCTCCCTTTAAGCTTCAACTGCAGCTAAAGGCAGATTATTTTCAGACAAGACCCACCTGTTAGTAAAGCAAAAAAAGGGGAATTAAATAGTTAAGTGAATGGAAGTGCCGTTGACTAATGAACATGGTGGTTAAAGCTGTGACCAGATGTTAAGAAATGACATACTTCTGCTAACAGTGCTCAATTTTTCTTCCTCTAAAAACACGTGCTCCTAAAGTTTTATTGCTGGTTTATAACCTTTAAAATCAAAGATGCAAACACATTCTTACAAGATGAACCTCAGACTTGCACCTCCGCATGAGGACGTAACACAGAAACCCACAATAAAACCACAACTGACGCTCTACTACTTGACCTATTATAACACATTTTCACTTGTGTTACTTCAGCAACCTTCCAGGGCTTGAATTTGTCTTTTAAATCACCCTCGGCCTCCTTTTCTCTCTCACACTGCTCTCTCTATCTCTCTCGAGCCCACGTGGCCAGTGTCAACAGGAGGTGGGTCTTGGCAGACACATGAAGCAAAGTATGCTGCCTGTATGCAGGCTGGAGAGTTGTCTTACACTCCACTCTAAAAATGAGACGGCCAGCCAGGCGAGGCTTGCCAAAATAAGACACAGCCGTTGGAAATGAATGCATTGCTGAACTGGTTTTACTCCAAACTGGCCACCTCTTGATTGTTGCTGTAATGCTCTTAAAATGAGTGCTATTACACCACAGGGGAAGTTGTGTGTGACAGAGAGAAAAAGAAAGAAAATGAAAGAAGGAAGTCAAGATAGATAGAGTGAAAAGAGAGGGAAAAACCCTGAGTCACTTGGCTTCCTGTCTGAGAAAAAGGAAGGGGGTGGAGGCATCTTCTACTCTAGCTCAGTCAGACAGTTGAGCCCAGTGCAATATTCAACATAAAGTGCACTGGGGGGTGGAGTCCTGTCCTGCTCACTGAATCCACTCCAGTGCTTCAGGGCAGCCATCATAGTGTTCACTATTGTGTGCGGCTGAGGGAAGAAGAAAAAAAGAGGAGGGAGCAGAGGAGGGAAAGAAAACCTGTCTCTTTGTGTGGGAAGGACTCAGCAGGAAAGTGATTTTGTGATTATTTCAGTTTGCCAGCAAAGCAAGAGTCTTCCCCCTGACCTGCAGCAACATCTCATCTACTCTGCGTCCTCTGTTGCTTTATAACAGAGTCACATATGAGTGTGCTTCTCAGACCGGCAAACAGCGACACCCGGGCTTCTCCTGATGATGAGAGCTGACGTCAGACTGGTTTCCATGAATATTGATGTGGAGGATAGTCTGTTTCATAGAAGAACAGAAGGAGGCAAGATGGCTGCCCTTTAGGATTTGTTAAAGAGGAGATCCAGACGGTTTGTTGGAATTTCTACAAAGTGGAGGGACGCAAAAAGGAGGTGAGGATTTGCTTAGTGTGTTAATAGTCTGCTTACCCTTTTCCCCTCTAACCTTGGGTGTATTTTTGGTGTTTTATGTAACAGGCGAGGAATAGCAAATGTCCCCCACCGTAAAAGCAAGAGCCAACATAATAAGGAGGGGATATTAGATAAAGCTACTCCAACATGGCTGACGATTTTCTTTCTTTTTTTTTTTTTTGCCGGCTGAAACTGAAAGACACCTCCTGTGTTTTCCTGTGTGTGTTCTGTGTTCACTCAAGCTTCTTGCTACATTCTTGCATCATAGAAAATGGAGTACTTAGACTGCTTGTTCAGGAGTTTTTTTCTCTCCTTTAAGCATAATTTAAATGGCTGTGTGAAGCTCTCTTTCTTTCCATAACAACCTTGTTTTTCTATATATATTATTAAAAGGTGTGTTTTGAGTAGTGTTTCTCTATGAGTGCATTTGTTTTAAGAGGGGAAACATTTTTTAGAACATTTATGTGCAATTATTGGCTATTACAAAATCATGTTTTTTAAAAAAATTAAATATGTCCAGATGCGGGCTATTTTACCTTCATTAGCTTCTCATTTTCATATTTATAACTGTGTATGCGTTTGTTTGTGTTGTTCAGTAGGGAGGACTGTATGTAGGAGAGTAAAAGTCCAACCTGGATGAGTCCAGCAGTAAGTGCAGAGTGTCTGCACAGCAGTAGAGCTGGAATAGCTTCTGGCTTTGTGTATCTGTGTTAATCAGCTTTCATTGCTTTCACCACTGAATGACAAGCAGACACAAAGGCAAATCCCGAGGAGAAGCAAAAGAGAAGAGAATTGTGGTGGCAGAGTGTAGTGAAGACAGACAAGGTCAGAAAGCTCTGAAGGAAATGAAACTCTATCCTACTGCACCATTAACTGGAGGAACAAGAGTGGTTATTCTGGAGCAGGTTTTTCTTCTTTTTTTTGTGTTTTAACTTGAGGCTAAACAGGAGATTGTTGCCAGAAAGCAGCAACAAACATCTTGTTTCTCAAAGAAGTTGGCTAAACTTATTCTTCTTGACAGGATTTTGTATTTTTATGCACCCCAAGCAGTTAAAAGGTTGCAACATTAAGGCTGATGTGCCCTTTAGGAAACAGAGCTATTGACAAATACATTATTGACAATGCAAAGAGGGATGTGTGTCTGTTTTTTTCCGTGTGCTTGTGTGTGTGTTAGTGTGTGATATGTATATATTCAAGGTAAAACCTGGTGCAGAATAACAGCATACTTGCACAGTTAGAGAAGTAAACTACAATAATGGAGTAACACAGTGAGGTAAGCACTTAAATACCGACAGTTAGGGGTGTTTGTGCTAGTAAGCACTTTTTTTTCTTTTTTTGCAGAAATACACTAGTGATACATGATAACATGTAAATTCAGATGTTACAGAACATCAGGTCAATTAGCAGATAGCTAATTGGTTGTTAGTTTTTATCTACTTTAAGATTAACATCTGAATGGCCCATTAGAATATTACTGATCTCTGTATGCATTGGGGTTGTGTATTCTGCTGACTACAGTCGTAATGTAACTGCATGGCCTCAGGTAAAAAGCAAAGTGAAGGCATGCCTGTAAGGGGGTGAATAATGACTAACCTTCAACTGGCCATTGTGTCTTAACAGTCTGCAGGGGCAATGCAGGAATTCAGATTAGCTTTAATACACTGCTGAAGGTTTAAAGTTCTCTGAATTTGAAGCTACAAGTGAAGACTGTTGCACTGAGAACATTTACAGAGTGAAACATGTGGATAAAAGGGGCTATAGAGGTGGTGAAGAGGCAGTAAAGTCAGAATAAAGTCAGATGCTTGTCAAATGACAAGAAGACAATCACCAAGAATGTATGTGAACAGCTGATGACAGACAAAGAAGAACTATTCTCTAACAACCCAACGGCCCCTTTGGCCTTCTGAATTAAGCATTTGTTTAAAAGAAGTTCATGTTTACATGCTGCATTTCTGTGGTTGCCTTCGCAGAGCCATGTAGCCACTACGCTACAGTACACACTCTCTACTCTGCAAAAGAGAGAAGAAAAATAAAAGTGCTTATCGTGGAAGAGAATTCCCATGTTTAGTCCACGCGAGCTGTCGGTTAACTTTCCAACCAACAATGGTGGCCGACCGCTCTGACACAACGGCCTGGCTGTGTTTTGATATGGCAAGCATGGTCATTGACTGTGTGGTGTCAACACGAGCGCTTGAGCGGGGGTGGTCGTCATAGTATTCTTAAAGTATGTTGTGACTGCTTGAGGTGATCAGGTGATCCATGCTTTTTGTGTCAGTATGTACATGTATTTGTGCGCGTATGTGTGTGGGGGTAATCACAGTTTGATCTTTTTTGGTTTTATTTATCAAACCTTCGAGATACAGTAAGTAAAATAATGTTTTGAACAGCTCAAACTAGCCAACAATGAGGCAGTTCTTGTGTATTGAGTGGTCTACTTTTGATTTCCTTCATTTATTTTTAACTATTAAACACATTAAACATCACATTCCACATTATATCTACTGCATAGTTTGAAAGAACTGCATCCGAACCAGTTTATCGCTTGCTACTGAAAGCACATTATTAACTGCTGTCACAGTGTGATTGTACAACTTGTTCCCCTTTGTTTTCAGTTGCACTGTATGCAGGATTAACAAATGCATACAAGTGCCACATTATAAAATCAAGAAACAAGCACAAAATCTTACTGTAGGGTTTTTTTTTTTCACAAGCTTCTGCATGGCTGCTGTTACATCAGCAGCTGAAAAGGCACCAGAGCATTAATGGGCCTACAGGGGGCTGAGTTGGTGGAAAGAGCCAGATAGATCAATCACATGCACATAGCTTCTCACATCCATCCACACCTACAGATAAAGCAGTGCGGTTGCTCCTTCGTCATGGCCGTAAGTCCCCTTTATGTCACTCCCAGGGCAAAGACAATATCACCTTTGGGAAGAATGTCCAGTTGCCATAGCGTCCCACAACAATGCTGTCCACTTACAATACCCAAGCCCTTACCCAAGCCCTAACCTTTGACCCTACTCTGTACAGCCCACGCATCATATTTCCACCCAGGGGCTGCTACACAAATGGCACAGAGAAAAAAGGCCCAGTGGCAGGTTAGACATTTTAGATTACACTACCTGCTGGCTGGCTGGTCATAGCTTGACTGTTTTCCCTGAGACAAAATGGCGAGATACTGAGTGTTGTATTGATTTCTGCAGTATTGATTTCCCTCTTGTCTGCTATTGGGGGTTGTTTTTCTATGGAGAGCAAAAGAGAAGCAACAAACCACAACTGGGTCTTTCTGCAATGGAATCTTAGTGTCATAAAGTAGCCGTTAATTTTTAAACATTTGCCAGATTTTGAGAATTTGCCAATAATAGTACAACAGCTCTGAGAACATTCCTTGTTGATGAAAGAAGAAAAAAGCTGGATTTGCTGGATATGGTTAATTTAGCTTTAGCCTCAGACATCCCTGTGGAGTTTGGATAAGAAAGGTTAAACTGCAATACCAGTTATGGGATGTTTATCCAAGTTTAATGTACTGACAAGCTCTGAGGCCTGCAGAATGGATCAAAAGGTCTTTTGACTTAGTGCAAAAGATTGTGGATTCTGGAGAGTTGTGTGCTTATCTCTGGAAATAAATAAAAAGAACTGAAGCCAGATCATGAAAAATATGTCAGTTATCAATTATTTCCAAACCAGATCCACCCCAAACACATTAAGAATATTGGCTTTCCATCCCATGAAGGCTCTACCTTGTTAAAGAGACTTTGATGCAATTATGGCCTGGGAGCGGTTTATTGGTCATCACTGGAATTGTGTAACATTAGTAATGTTTTTCCGAGTCTGAGATATGGAAACGTTATCAGCAATTGACGTGTCAGATACACTGTGAATCCCAAATATGACTCGTAGCCGTCTTTCTTCATGAGGCCGTGTATTGTTAGCTCGGCTGAGGCGTAATTATGGAGTGAGAATGATAAGGCTCTGTTTGAGTGGCACGCGGCCGGTGGGAGTGTTGCTGGCCCTGTGAGCATGTATCGATGTCAGGGTTTACCTCAGGGGTGAGACAGCGAGGGCAGCGACTCAAAAGCTTCCTCCACGTGAGCACACTCACATGGCCGCTCTGTTTACAAACACTATCCTGGCATTCCGCACAGAGAGAGGAAAGTGAGATGTTACGTAATCACCCCAAAGCGAATAGCATCTCTTCCCGCCACTCGCCGGGCCGCCCTCTCCTACGCTTGGACAATCTTCTTGAATGGCGGTTCCGTTACCAGAAGTTAAGAATAAAAAAAGAAATTAAGAGCCACAGCTGCAACAGTGTCTGTGTTCGAGAACGTGGCGAGACTGAGAGGAGGCCTTTTCTTATGTTGATGCCACGCTGATAGCGCATAGCTCCTGCTCAGGTGACAGCCTTAATAGTTCCAGGTCAGGAGTTTAAACTGGATGTTTCTGTCAAGTCAGACAATGTTATAAACTCTCTTTATAGAGCCAGCTTTGGGTCCTGATAACAATTTTCAAATATTTGCAAGGTTTCATGCAAACACATGTGCACAGACACTGGTAAAGGCAAACCACAATGGTGCTTTCCACTGTGGTGCAAAGTTGTCTATAAATGACTTATTTGTTGAGAAAAGTTGGTTGAATCTCTACTGACTCTAGAAGTATAAATGAGATAAAGCTGGTGGTCTAGAAAGGGTAAGAAGGTTATTGTTGGTGTTTCCAAGATGCCAGCCAAGATGCTGCTTTTCAAACATAGGCGTAACAATGTGTGGAGACATAGCAAACCAGTACACAGGCTGTCAATATGCCTTACAAATCTTGAAAAGAACCCTAACCCCATGCTAGGATCTTACCCTTAGTAAGACTCTTGTGTCAAAATGTATAGCAGTCAGTCAGTTCCAGTTAAATCAAGTCTGTGACAATGAGTAGGCTTTGTCACAGGTCTAATCCTCGGAGAAAAGATGAGTCTCATATATCTCATCTAAATGCATCTTCTGTTCAAATTGGCTAATTCAGATCAATATGTGAAAAAGGAATTACAAGATACAAATCTCACGATAGCACAGTCTCAATGGGGTCCATGATCTAAACAACTGCTTCTGATGGCTATTTGCCCTCTTCTAAAATGGCTGTCAGATATGGACGGTTTTGCTGCGAGGAGCTGTCATTGAAAAGGTTAGGCCCCATGGCCCCCTGTTGTCTACACAAGGAGCACAAAGACAGACAGCTGGTCCTGAATGTCATTTAGAAGCGTAACCCTACCAAAGGCTTTGAATGACATCACTAACTACTTCTGAGGGCTTCGAGTGGCTCAGGCTCAATATTAGGTTTCCTAAGTGGAATGTACGAGTGCAGCAGCTGGTGTCTTTTCCAAGATGGACTGCTCAATGACAATCAGACTGGTTTGCGCCCATATATGTATTTATATTGGGGAAAGTTACTGATTTCAGGGTTTGAATGGATAGAGACTCCTGTATGGGATAATATGCAGCATTCAAGCAATCTCAAGTCCTGTGAGACTCAGCTAAGCCAGCTTCCCTACCAAAGTATCAATCTTACTGATGTGGTAGGTACAAACACAGTTTGTGTGCAGTAAAACTCTACATGACAAACCATGACTGATGATTCCTGAAGCTCTGCCATATTTGAATTACATATTTTGTCCTTTGCGAACACGAAAACAAAACACAGACTATGTTCAAGAGCTCATTAAATGTCGTTTAAAATCTCTCTACTTTCTGATGAATTGCTGAGGTGTCAGAGATAAGTTGAAGGGTTTATAAATCCTTACACTGAAGCCATGAATCAAAATATTCCTCACTCTGAAGGATTTGTGATTTCCATTCAATGAACGAGTCACGTGCCTTCCACTCAGTGGAGGGAAAGAGGGAGCTTAGCAACAGTGGCTTAGGTCAGGCTGCTTAGAAACCAATGAGGGAAGGAATATTACTACATTCCCTTTCCAGATGATAAAAGAGCACATATCAAATATTTCTTCTTCAAAGTTATTCTGGGCACTACTACAGTACAGTTTTGGCTTCATGTGAAGAAAGGAAACTAGATGAACAAACCTGCCTTGCTTTTGGTTCAGAATAAACCATTATCTGTGGCTCAGTCTCCCATGAAACTGAAATCTGCCCTGGTATTTAGTCCAGTTAGAATTCCTCCACTGCCATGTTGTGTGCCATGTTTTAATTTCCCTTCTATAATAATGATTCCCTTTGCTCTGTTTACCATTCACCTCCGCTTCCTGTTTAATTGGAAGCTGGTTTGGATTTGGATCATGCAAACAGAAAGGAAATATTTGCTAAATAAATGTGCCTGTGAGCTAATCTCATGCCAAGACTTGCAGGCTGGAGGGTGAATTAAAGAAACATGGGACTCAGCGTTTGTTCATCACTTGGCTTTGTGTACGAGTTTCCTGTTTCGTACCAGCTTGTAGTGGATGGGAAAATGAATGAGGAGGGAGGAGGGAAAAGGTCAACATAAGGTGTTATTTCCCTTGCTATTTAAACAAAGGGTGACTACAATATCTTTCTTTCAGGTTTTGTAGCTGTACAGATTTCTAAAAGGTGTTGATTCAAAGTGCAAATGTAAGCTTCTGAATATATGGCACTATTGATTTACTGGCAGGGCCAATGGGTAAAGCACATGTGCACACCACGGCAAAGCAGCCTATTCTGCAGTCAGCCGTGCTTGGGTAATGTTTAGACCAGATGGGCTTTGGAGCGCTCATAAGATGGTCGCCATGGCTACCATGCACTCTGAAAGAAATTAACTTTGCTGTGCGCACAGTTCATCAAGTTAGTCAGATATATTGACTGATGCATAGACAAAGGGGTTTGGAGGGGAAAAGAGACAAGGCAGCTTAGAAGGAAAAGTGCAGCATTGTGAGCGGTCGGGGGCAGGTTAGAGGGTTTGTATGCTCAGAAGCCCATTTCTTAATTAGAGTCTCCATGTGATGCAGCTTGAAGGCAGAGGAAAAAGGTTTAGACTCTCTGTGTAAGCTTTGCACATGGTCTTCCTACCTAGGCAGGGTTTCGTTTAAGGTTGTGCTGATTAAACAGGAAAAAATCCAAGACTAACAGGTTTATGCAGTCAGATCTGGGCTAATGTTCAACTGCTGTCTATTATCAGGATTGACCTCTTCTGTGAAACTTTATCTACACTAACATGTGGGTAAATGGCTCTGAGCTAAGGCAATGTTTCACAGAAACGGGTCTTATATCTGGATGGCTTATGGTTAGTAAGATTTGATCTATGGCACTGTGGACTGTTAGAAGAAACCGTTTGGGCGGTTTCAATATTAATTATCATATGCTCGTGTTACAATTACAAAATGGCACAAAGAAATATATTAATGTATAGTCTTTCAACAAGCAGAGTTAAGCAGAACAACACTAAGCGACTGAACAGATTCAAGTGTACCAGTAGTGTGCCAACCTGTTTTGCATGCCAGAGTCTGCAGTTTTCCCATAATACCTGCTAAACAAGTTGGATCAGTAATGTAAAGGCAGGGTAGATATTCACAGCAAACTTATCTGGAAGTGTTGTCACCCCTCACATCTGCCGTTTATTTAGCTGAAAACTCCTTCATATTCACTGACTTATCAGGTATACGACATTCAAGACCACAAATCTTAAAGCACCAAAACCATGTGATATTCTGAAGGACTTGTCCATTAGTCTAAAGGCTTTATATCCACAACATGAACCATATCATGGAAAAACTGTCAACAACTCAACCAAAGCAGCCTCGCCCCTGAAAAACAGACTCAACAAAACCAAATGTGTCAAACAACAAATCACGGACTCCTGTATTCCTCTGAAGAGAACCTTGCAGCTTTTTATGAGTAAATATATTTTACATGCCTTATCCACTGGTTCCTGAGCTCCACAAAGACAAACCTCACTGTACCTTGTATCCTAGAATCAACACTATGAATCACTCAACGATCTTGGATTATTGTTGACATTCTTCTTAATTATGGCTATGTGCATTAGGACATGGATTATTACGATGGTACTGGTTAATCTCTCCTGTTAATTCGCTCCCTCGGGTTATCTTTTCACCAGCCAGGTCTACCAGTTAACCAAAATAGGATCTGCACACAATGCATTATTCCAGTTTTAACTTTCAGCTCGACTTTCCAGCTGGATAATTTTAGGTTGTTTTCAGCTAGTCATGTAAGTAGCAATTCATGTGTCATATTGACAGGAAAAGGTGCACAGCCCACGCTGGAACCCTAGGCCTCTATTAGTCAGCTATCCGTATCTCAGCAATCACCAATTTACCTACTAGAATTCTGTATACTTGGCTGCTCTTAGTGAAAAATGAAACAGTGGATTGATATTCTCTTTAAGATTGTGTGTAGGCTCACATTACATAATAAAAATCATACTCTAGAGAGGCTTTAGATTTCCCAATGGCCTGAATACTGTCTCTATTAACAGATATCTACATATGGATGCAAAATCTGCAAAGAAAGGACCCGATTTAGGTATAGTCAGAGTAGTATTGACCAATCAAATTTGAACCTGCTTTGGTTGCATACAGGTAAATAGTCCATGTGGAGAGCAAAAGAGACATTGGCTGAACTACAACCCTGGATCTGATCAGCTAGTGATGATGATTTCACTTTTAAAAAATGTATTTAGTCAAACAATGCAGGTGTAGACGTCGTCCCTCGAATTTTACTCCATTCTCACGTCTCAAACCTGAGTGCCACACAGAAAAAGAAGCCTTGGCCCATTTTACGGATATCCGCTGGCAGCCCCAAAACATTAGCCATTGCCCCAAGAGGCTAAATCATCATCTGTGATAACGATGGGTTCCAACAGTTGATACTTGATAACTGTAAAAATGATTAAGCATATAATAATTTTACGAGCCGCTGCAAATTTAATCCTTATTCCCAAAGCTTCACTCACACTGATACTAATGAGACTTCTGTACATTTCCACTTTCTTTGGCCCTCTAATAGTATCTATTAATAGAAAACAAATGAATCCAATTAAATAATGCTGAGTAGTTCAAATTAACTCTCTTAAATAATACTGTAGTTTGTTAACAGATGTCAAAATGCATTAAAAAAAAATGCAGGAAGTTAGACAAAAAGCTGTGGAAGCACATGGACTGCAGTAGGAATCTCTACAAGTCAGCCACATCTGTCTTGCATTAGACATAAAGAACAATGTAGATTGTACAGACTCCTTCTTCTTATGGAGGGGGAGGAGGCTCACTGGGGAAGAAATTACAAACAGAGTGAAGTCCTGTGTTTCTGCTGTAATCTATTAATCTTGTTTTCAGATTCAAAGAAGAAAATCAAGATAGTGAACAGCATTTGCATGCATATGTCACTGAAAAAACCCTTAAAATGAGACAAAGGCCTGCTAGAACATAACTGATGCATCAGACATCAGATATTTAAAGGACATTTGCATATCATATTTATTTGAAAGAATGAGTAATTTGTTCGTGAGCATTCAATTTCTCAGTAAGCTCATTCTACCTGCAGAGCTGCCCTGTTTTTGGTCAACCACGAGGGGGAACGGAAAGGACAGAAAAGGGAAGAAAAACAGATCTGTTGCTCCAGGGCGTCATGTGATGAGGCCATCATTACGTCACCATGTAGTGATCAGCAAGCAGCACTGCTCTACCTGACACAAAAACTAGACCTGAGGTTGTACAGTGCTAAGTTAGATTGCCTTTCTCATGCGCTAACCTTTACTGTTATTAATAGGACCAACAGGAGTCACATCACTAACTCAGAACCTGAAGCTTCTGCATTCCTCATAATAATGTTCACATGTATCTGCATCCCTTCAGATGCCAATATAAAAGACCTTAATCTAAAACAGAAGGAGTAGATGCCCCAAGCATCAGACAGATGGATCCAACAAAACCAAAAGCTTCAGATGAAAGTTCACACAACCGTGATTTAAAACAGCGATGCACTGTAATATTTCAGATTATCTTGTAGTGTTCGTGGTAGTAGTAGTTCGACAATCTGGGAAATACTCCTTGAGATCAATGCCGCTCCATGTTTGTATGGTAAATATGAAACTTCAGCCAGCAGCTGGTTAGCTTAGCTTAGCAAACAAACAAAACTGCTTGTTCTAACTCATTAGCTCACTAATTAACACAACATATCTTATTTATTTAATCTGCACAAAACAAAAGAGTGTAAGAATGACAAGTTGTTATGTGCCAAACTGTTCCTTGTCTGTGGAACTGAGCAGTGATTTACAGGACTAGCTTCATATATCAAAAGGTACAGGCATGATTGGTATCAAGCTTAGCATGTAAGCATACAAGCATATTTCCATAAATGTCGAACCATCCCTTTAAAAGGAAATGAAAAAGATTGTTGATCTGATCTGAGGAAATGTCAAGAAGGCACAGTGCTCTGGCCAGTGCATGTGGTCTACTTTTATCTCGCTTTTTAGTTCAGGATTTCACTTTCATGTTTAATTTGTTTGGATCTTTTCTCTCTCTGTGCAGGCTGGAATGCTATCACAATGTAAATCCCATGTGGTGTTAAGGTTGCTCATGTGACAGAATAGCAAAAAGATCTAAGGGCTCCAAAGAAAATGTTACAATGATCTGGCTAGCATGTAAATTTGGAGGATTATAAAATTGACTGCAGACACAGGGGCCTTTTGTTTCTTAGCCAGGGTGGAGAATGTCATATGTTCATACTGATGGCAAGAGAGAGAGAGAGAGGGGGCATGAGCAACCATGTGAGGTGCATTGTACACACTGCATGAGCGTGGCATGTGACATAAATCACAAGTGTGAGGTGCCTAACTGTGAGTCTCAGTGATATCCAGAACATGAATGAACATCTGTGCCATCGTGCCGGACAAGCAATTGACCATCAGGAGCGACACATGCTACTAACACTTTACTTCACATTGTGCTTTATGACTTGGTGTGTGCTGACCTTCCAGACTTTACAGTCCAAGCCCCTCAACTTTTCCCCCCGAAACTTCCCCCCAGAACACTGGAGTTCATATGTTAGCCATATGTCACGAACTATCATAATTCAAAATGCCTACACATTTATCTAAAGGAATAATCAAACACCGCCCTAAATCAGGCAGATGTATGTGCATGATGACATTGTTAACAGAGCTGTTGGACCCATAGCACATAGGCTGAGAGCGATTAGATGTATAATATAACATTTCTGCAATAAAATGTCTAGAAACAACTAGCCCTACATATTTTTGTTGAGTACATTATCCTAAATGTTTCCAACAATGTTCAAAGTTGCTTTCACTATAAACACAGGATACGTCAAAGAGTGAGGAAGGAAGTCTGCGAACAAGACTAAATGTAAAGTAAATAAAACTTTACACATTAAAATGCATTACCTCGTCCCTGAATAGGATTTCTTCCTAAGTCATGTCAGATAGATTTTCATCAGCAATGGTGGTTGTTTAACTATGAAGAACCTCCACGATCCCACGCTACTTTACAAGATCATTAAACTACGTCTTTTGTTATTGTTTTGATGGGAGATAGCGCTAGTAGAAATTACATAGTGTGCATTTAAGAGGCAGGACTGCAATGATCATAACAGCAAATAATAAAAAGTTATTTCGTCTTAGACAAAATAATTATCTTTAGGAGATTTTGACCTCTTTTTACATCTTTGTTGTTACAGACAACCGGAATGACGAGTTGTGAAAATGTTGTCAGGGGTCATGAGGTTTGCCGAGCAGAGAGTCCGCCTCTATATTTATGGGAGGGATTTAAAACACTGTAGAATGCAAGTCATCTGACCTAATTACACTGGTAGGGGTTGCTAAGGATGAGGTTTCACTCCCAGCTCTGCTGTGTGCAGTCTGAACTGTCTGACTCCAGTCTGATAGCATATACAGCCATTACAGTATTTCTATATTCTGGCATTGAATATCCATTAGCAGAATTTATGTTGTTATAAACAAGGACTTAGTTTTACAACCATTTCCTTTTCCATATCATGATTTGTCTTCATGTTTGATTGAGTAAGAAGGGAGAGGTAAGTTAAACGCCTAAAATTTCAAGTTAGGGATTTTACTGGATTTCATGGTTGCTCCAATGAGGCTCATCAACCTTTCTGCTTTAGATGAGGACCCAAAACTACTTATAACCCTTTTATTTACAGTTGCATATATACTTATTGTGCATTTTACACTATGTTTAAAGCGTTACTTCTAACATTAAACCAATAGAAATATGACAATTTCAAGTAAGCTATGTTGTGTTACTTTCATATGTCAAATGAAAAATTAATATCAAGGCTGGATTACACTTTGTACTATCAGTACATTATCAGTAGTGCAAGTTGGGTTTCAAAATTAAAGCAGTGGTAGAAATTATGGTCAATAAAAGAGGCAGCAATGACCAGCAAAGTTGCCAAGAGTGGTGGCAACAGTTTTAGCATTTAGTCAGGTGATATTACAATGAATATTAACACTAATCAGACTTTGTTGTGACTCAGTACATAAGGCATATGGGTTTTATTTTCACTAAGTACTCTGAAAATTTATAGTCTCTGGACTGGATGCATGCTCCATGTTCTTATCTTTCAAATGGTGAAATGCGAATAGGCCTATTTCAGCAAAGAAAAGGAAATGTACACTTGAGATTATTCTTAGGACTATTCTGCAAAACAGCGGTGTGGCTTGGCAAGTGTGCGCTTGATTTACAGTGCTGTTCCACATACCCCCCCCCCACCCCACCCCACCACCCTCCTCTTCGCTCTTAACAGCAGCACTCTTTAGCCTGGCTGCCTAGGTCTCAACCTAAAAGTGCAGAGACCTGAGTTTCCCAGCAGCTGTCGTTAGTGGTGAATGTCACATACGGCTGCCAAGTCACACCAAATAGACCCCATCTACTATGGCAGCTCTCATATTTCAGCGGCTCCCACTGGGAATAACAAAAACACAGTGCGAGTCCAGTGCATTAAAGTTTGTTACACTTGCATTGTAAAAAGACAAAAACAGGCAACTGGAGGAAATCAGACTAAATATCCATAATACCTATGATAAATAGCTCAATTTTTATATTCTATTATGGATAAAATATGATAGAAACAACTGTGCTTGGTAAGTTTTATTAAAAACAAGACACTTAATTGTTAAAATAAAGGCTCTGCTGCTGTGTGCATTAACTGCCGCCCTTAAATAACTCTTGTGCAAACTGTGTCCATTGTTTTACAACACTGATCACACTGTGTCCAAGAGTCCACCCTTGCCCCCAGGCTTCAAAGCACTAAAGCAACTGACCATCTATAAATGCCAGCAAATACATAGCTACAGAGACAATGACTATGGGCAATAACTGTCTAGATTTCAACAACGGCGCTTAGTAGTCGGGGTCATAACTGCACAGGGTAGATGATAGACCGGACAGAAGGGAAGTAGATGTTAGCAGATAGAAGTACAGAGGAACCTGAATGTGTAATTACAGGGCAAAAGACTGGAGGTGAGGCTGTGGGAGAGGGAGGGAAACCAAACAACAGCATATAGAGACAAAGAGGCTGACTTTTAGAGGGAAAGAAAGCTTTGTTGGGAATCCAGTTCAAGCCAAGTAAGTTGAGTCATATCATAAGCTGAAACAGAGTGCTCATTTCCCTGGTGGACATTAGCTACTAGAAAGAAAACCAAAATAGATCAAAGCATTATAACTTCCAGAAGGCATCCACACTAAAGCCACTGTGACACTGTGCCTCTGGTTTAGTTTAGTGATCTACTTATGGAGCAAAAATAGATCTCCCTGTGAATCACGTCTAATAAATAATTAAGAGGACATAGCCAATTCTCCAAATGTCTTAAAGCAAGCCGTCAGAATTGGACTTACAACATTGCGTAATTGCTGTGTGTGTTTGTATGTTTGTACGCGTACAGGCGCGCGCACGCTCAGCTGGGATCTCTGGCTTTGTTCTGGGTTTGCAAAGATTTTTTTTGTTGTCAGTGTGGGTGTATCCAACTGTGACAAGCTGCTTGGCTCCGTTCGGTCCTTTGTAAAGCCTGGAGTGTCCCATAGGACTGGAGCTACACTGAAAGCAGCTTAGCACCAGTGTTCACCTCTTGACTTGAGTTACTGATTTACAGACTGCACCAAGGGCCAGACAAAACAAAGGAGTAGTCACATGGGGTCGGGAAGTGGTATTCACCCGCTTACCTCATTGTTACGTTTTCAGGGATCAGATGCTTTCTATTTGGCAGGGTTCAAAAAGGGAGGGAGCATCAGTCTACTCCATTTTCCTCAAACCAAACTGAGGCAAGTGTCAGGGAACTTAGTGAGTGTAGAGTCTACTAAAGGTTTTAATTTCCTGTTTAAAGCTGATATTTTTACACATATTTCCTGTATGGTAATCATATATAGTGCATACTTCCTTGTAGCTGTTAGTACTTCTGTAAATATTTAAGCCAGATTCAGAAATCCAAGGGGAAATAATCATTAAATAAACTGTTGGCAATACAGACATTGTTAATAGCTGTCATTTCTCAGTGTCAGTTAGCAACATAGTGATCAAAATTGATAAATTAGGCAGTAACTCTGCACTATTCTCCCTGATCTGCCACAGATGAAGACATCCAAATGTTGTGGCATTTGAATGAAGATGCCTCCTGGATGCAAAGACTATTTGCCATTCATCAAACGGAGCTGTGCACGTTTCACAACTCCCACATGGTTTCTTGTACTCATTTGTCAAAATAACACATTTCAATTTTAATAACTTTGACATAATCATAAAGAGGCTCGGTGTCACTTCTGATTACGAAGCTGGTGGTGGCGTCCCGCTGTGGCACTTTACATCCGTCTGTGTCTGACAGCAGCAAAAGGGAGATTAGTTTTGCAACTTGTTGCACGAGTAGCTAATAAGACTCTTCATATTCAGGTTCCAGTACAGTCTGTATATCTAATGTGTTACCAGCACAATTTCTGTATCTGTGTCCTAGTTCTTATACGACTGTGTGTATTCAATCTGACAACAGCATTAGGGGAAGAAAACATTTGTTCAAGCCAGTAAACAAGCACCAAATAGTCCTGTGTAATTCCTTTAACAGTGCATCTAAACTAGTTTTATTTAAGTGATATTATATGTTAAAAAAACTTGAGTTTTGTCTTTGTTTTATCTAATGAGGGATTTCATGCTGGGTTTTAACCTCTCAAATGTCAATTGTTTCATGTCTTAAGGACAGTGCATACTAATAAACATTCCTGGAAATGTGCCAGAATTAGCCAAGAGGCTAGCTTTCATCTGTAGTCTTACTCATTTGGCCAGATGTAAAGTTGGCAGCCGAAAGTCAATACAAAAATCAAGAAAGAAGTTTAAAACAAAACTCGTGAGCTTGCTTCTGGTTGATGAAACTCTTCTAAATCCTACTGGATAATGGACAACAATTCAGTGTTGTCTTAAAAGGCTGATGTTTGTGATGCAGCATGCTCACTGTTCACTCACACACGAAAAGACACCTCTCAGGCTCTTTTCACTACCAATTGACCTGAGAGCCGTCTTTGTTTTCTGTGTGCTGCTTCCCCTCTTCCACCTGCTAACAGGCAGCTGGCTGCTCTGTTGTGACAACGGTGGGAGCTTCCAGACACTCTTGTAACAGCTTGGCTCGTTAGTGGGAGATTTAGCACTCTAACTTTGGGGGTCTGGAGAGCTGCTAATGTCCTGGAGGGGTGATTGACAGAGAAAGCGGTGATTATGTGTCCTAGCCCGTTGGCCTGACAGTTTCTCGTGTAGGTTGTCCAGATTGGTCAACTGGGCCACAATTGTGACTTATGTCTCACGTGACCAGTGACCTGATTATAAATACTGTATCTGAAGGTGTACAGTATTTTATGAAATGGGAAACTTTTAAAAAGTTCAAATTCAAGTTTTTAGTTGGAAGATTTCTTCCAAAATTCATGGTGCATCTAGGTGCTCCATTTTCTTCTCATACACGTAGCTGAATAGATATATTTTCTTAAACTAAATCTGTACATTTCCATGTATTGCAGAGCATTACTGAACCTTACATACGCTTATAGTTATTCTTGAGTGAAACAATACACTTGATTAATAGATAATATATATATATATTTTTTGAGATGGATACTGTACAAATACAAACATTATTCAACAGCGGTTATCAGGCTTTGATAAAACATGTCGCTTGTAGGCGACAGCTCTTCTGCCAGAATCATAAGCAGCTGTAACTGGTTCCAGATGTGACAATCAGGCCCAATGATGGAGCACAATTATGCCAAATGAAACATGCCATAGTACCTCAAATATTTAGCTATTTTTTTTCTTTCCCCCCCAAAACATCAGTCAGTGCTCAGAGTGAGCCTATAGTAGGTTTACATTAACAGGAGGGCTTTTGTGGGAAACTAAAGCTGGATCCAATTATGTTTTCAAAGGTTGTATAGCATTTTTTTTCTGAACATGGCCATAGCAGCCAGCAGTTGTGACCCAAGACTCTACTCAGAGCTCCAAGGACATTATTCACTCCTTTTAAGTGCATACTGAGTGACATAAATCAGAAATAGTTACAGTTACTGTATAACCACTTCCTTACACTAATCACAAAGCTTTGAACACTGACAAATGAGTAACATGAATGTAGACTTGTGATGGAAACTTTTAGATAGCTGGCATTTATAAAGTCATTAGCATCTTAAAAGCAACAGTTACAGTTAAGGCTATTAACAGATTCATTCATTACATATATGCTGCTTTTAAAGTGCAAAATATTGGAGTCACTATTGTTTTTCAGATTTTGTTAAAATCAAAAAAGGGCCACACCTTTTTCAAACCTACTCAAGCTTCAAATGTTGAGGAGTAGAAGGTGGTTACGGTGGTGTAGGATTGTTTGTATGTAGGCGGACAAAACCTCTAAGACACCAATTAAGAGTCAGGAAAATGCATCTTCTCTCACCCTCAGCATATGTAGGAAAATAATGCTGAGGGACAAACAGCTTGTCTAAAAAAAGATGTCTCTATTGCATTTAATATTGGTTACAACCGGCTAAATGGAAATGGAAAATCTGTCAGCATGATTCTCTTTGTTAAAGTCACTGGAGAGAGTCGAAACTAGGTAAATAAACCTAAGTAGTAAATAGAAAACACACACACGGCAAGATACAAATGCAAACTATGACGCAAACACTGACTGAGGACAAATTGAACAGATTTTGCCATGCATATGCTCCATACGGACGCCTTAACTTCCGTTATCCCTTGCCAACTGTTAATCTGCATAATCAATACAATCAGCTTCTCCCTTCTACCAGCCTGCTTTCATGCCCAGCACTCTTGCTTTAACACTGAACACTGATTCTGGGCCTCTCTTGGTGCTCATCAGCTGCCCATTCCTTTAGCATCTGCAGGAGAGTTGCTCATAATTATGATGGATTAGACTGCGGCTCTTTGTGCCTGCATACTGCAATTGTTTTGCAGATGCTGCGGATGTGACATGCATTAATAATTGAGAGAGGCAGACAGAAATCAATGTTGCACTGGAATCACTGGAATCTATTTGCTTTTGGCAGAGAGAGCTTGAGAGAGAGAGAGAGAGAGAGAACGCAGGGAAAGCAAAAATGAAACCATAAGCTCTGTTTGATGCTGAACCTTCTGCAGAGATCTATTTTCCATACATCACTTTTATTAAATGACTTTGTTACTAGGGCTACAGCTCCCAGGTTATGAAAAGTAAACACTAGCTCCTCACACATTGCCAATTACTCTGCATTGGAACTCTCTCACTCAGCTTTATTTACCTACTTTTTCATTCACAAATTCCATTATTGGCGTTGATGTTTACCAACCTGATGTTACACGTGATGTAAAATGCTACATTTAATGCTCTGATCAAACCTGACAGGAAAATCTAATATTACCATGTGAAATATTCACTTTTTAGACTTGTCCTTGGAACCAGGTCCATCAACAAATAATATTTACTCAAAATCAGACAGCGGAAAAAAACATTAAGCAAAGAACTTTATCACTTTGATTAAGTCAGTGTGGGAAAAACATTTTTGGGGCGAGTTTATATTTTGCCCTCATGAAAACTTAATGACACATAGCTCGCAATAGTATGAGTTTGGCCCCGATAACAAAGGCTTCAAACTTGAGAACGAAACTTAATTTGCATATTTCACATTAAAATGCGCTGTGAGTGACGAATACCACGACTGAACAGCTGACGGGCAGCCAACTCCTCCTCCCATCTACCATCTGGGACATTAACCTTGCATCCTACTGCCTTCAATCAATTAGACTCATGTTTCTTTAATATATTTTTTCTCCTTTATTATTATCCATTATTATTATTATTAACCATTAACCAAATTCAGTAAAAAGAAGTCCACTTACTCTATACTTTACTCTATAGTCTAAGTTATTTAACAGAACACTTTTGTGGCAGTAACCAGGAATGAGGTCAGAATCTAGGAAAAGGTTTCAAAAACATGCATGTCTGCATGTCTGAAAAGAAGCAAGAAGCTATTGGTTTGTTCACTAGACTTGTGTTTTATCAGTGTATAGCATTAGAGAGATTAAAACTGTGCCAAGAAAGGTGCCCTGGATGGTTTATGTGCATTTTAAATGGAGCATTCTTGTAGCTTTTTCCTATGTTCTCTATTAATTTAGAACATGTTCCTAGTATTTCCATTTAAATCAATTGCCATTGTCTACCACTTCGAGTGCAATGAAGGTGGATGTACTGTATATAAATTTCCTTTGTGTTTGGCTAAGAAAAATTCCATTATGAAAGCAAACTAAACACCAACGGATTGATGGACATTTCTACACCCAAATGTTTTGTTTCAAAACAATGTATCCATGGAGCCTTTCCCTATTTTTGTGTGGGTGACACTAAGCATTTTGCCTATTATGATATTTTTAGATTTACTATCCACATACAGTACATAACAGGATGTTGCAGCTTCCAGGTCTGAGAAAAGGGTTTTTCAAAAGGACACGCACGTATTGCCTTGTGCTCCTCATATTGGGCACTGAAAATGTCCCCACAAAACATGGTGTATACCTTCAGGACACCTTTTGTTAAGCTATGTATGCTAAATTTAAAACAGGAACTCACAGCCCACTGTCCTATGATAACCTCTAGTTTGTAAGCTCTTTTTCTTGCTCAGTCTCTGCTTGCTGTCTGCTTTTAGGTGATTGAGGGATGAGATCACTGAGGGTGAATCTAATTCTATGACAGGATCATGTTACCAGTTACACATTCAGTGCCAAATGCAAACACATACTCTACTGACCTACCCTTCAATAAGGTCACATTCAGACATAAGTTTCAAGTTTATGAGTGCTGAAGTTAGATACTTGTCACCAGAGGATATTTAACAGTAGTGAAATAAATATAGTTGGTGTTAAAGGGCTTGAAAATAATTAGCATGGCTTTAACAGTTTCACAGACAAACCTAAATCTTAACTTTATCTCAGATCAGCAAGTTTTCAATTCACCATATTGTAGCTTTATGATCTAGCAGCCTCCAGACAAATCAGATAATCAAAGTTCCTTCAGACATTTATGTTGAAATTAAATCCAGTGTAAAATGTTGGGGGTTATATAATCTTTCATAGTAATGCATGTTCATTGCTTAGGGGTGCAACCACAACAGAGCATGAACAGAGCATATTTTCTCGAAGACATAATTTATAAACTATAATAATATATCTAATTCCAATCTCCCACTTTGTGTCTTTCAGGACGGACAGAGGGCAGCCCTGTGGATGGACTCTGAGCAGGCCAGATGGAAACAGAACAAGCCAGACATGAGACGGAAGAAAGTCTGATATTAGCACAATTTGGCACATCTCACAACATCTCTCACAAACTCCAGAATGGAAGCCAGTCTTCAGAAGGAGATTCTCTACAGATCACTGGGGATACGAACTGGAACCATTACAAGCCCAGTACAGGTGTCAGCTCCATGAAGAGGCACAGGGAGAACTGCAATAGCCCTGCTTCAGTACAAGGGATGTTTGACCAAGGATCCTACATGATGAATGGAGATTTGATGAATGGAGAGTTGAAGCATGCACTCACTGAGCAGATCCACCAGCCCAAGAAACTTAAAATAGATTCTGAGATTAAAGGAAATGATGACATGAGCTCTGGTTTGGTAGACAACTTTCCTGAGTTGACAAAGGCTACAGATATTAAGTTAGACAAGAGGAACTGTAATTTTCCTAATGGAGATATTTTTGGTCTACCAAGGAACAAACATGTTTCAATTCCAAATGGTGCTATATCTCCCCCCTCAACCATAGAAAGCACTCCAGGTGATCTTTTAGAGAAAACTTTGTCTCAGTATTATCCTGAGCAAGTGTCAATTGCACCACAAACATCTGGGACACAGCTAGATGCTGTCAATGGTTCACTTGCAAACAACCTGACCAGTGAAGGTGCTCAGTCTCCCTCTTCAGCCTCAGGATTGCCCAATTCAGCCCAGATGCCTGACTCACAGCAACAGCAGTCCGGGGCATCAGGCAATGTTGAAGGAGGTAACAATTATAACTCTGTCAACTATGTAGTGAATGGCTACTCCAACAATTTTGAAGCAGACCACCAGCAGCAACAACAGCAGCAGCAGCCACCATCTTACTCTGGTCAAGAGCTGTCTCTAAGTCAGCTGCCTGGCATGGTTCCACCTACAAATACTGCCAATGGCTCACAACATCATCAAAATGGCCCGCAGCGTTACCCAGATGACACAAATCCTCAAGGTATATATACAAAAAACAACCAGGAGTTTAACCAGAACTCTTTTTTGGAGCGAAATGCTTCTCTACAGGCAGCAGAGGCAGGTGGATATGGATCCTTTCCCAACTCTGGGTTACAGAAGATGGGGCAAAGTGAGGAACCTGGGTCTGGTCAGCATCAGCACCATGGCAGTGTCAGAGGCCACCAGTATGGGATTCAACCCCAGACCTTAAAACAAAATGCTGGAAACCCACGTGGAGCTGACAATACAGGATCCATGGGACCCAGTCTCCAGCAGCCACGTCATGCTGGGTTAGAAAATGGGATGGAGAACACATCTCAGCAGAGAGCCAACTTATCATGTTCAACTCCCCACCAGAGAGGCTGGATAGAGCTGAACTCTTCACATTCCCAGCAGCAACCAGCAAGTGGCCCGCCATCCCAGGCACAAGAGCAGGACATGTGGAGGGGCTTCCCTGCTAAGCCTCAGTCAGAGCAGCAGACAGCTAGCCCCCAGGTTCACTGCCAGATGTTGGAGCCAAATCCAGCGCCAAGATTCCAGACACAGGGAGTTTTCACAGATAGTAGCCAGAGATCTAACAGCTTCCAGAAGCAACAGCAGGACTGTCTCCCAAACCAAACGCACTGTGCTCCAGCCCAGCACAACACTGCCACTGAGTGGCAGCAATCAAATTCTAAAGCCCCACAGATGCATCAGTCTCTACCCCAGAAAATGCCTGAGCAGTGCAACTTCCCCCAAAATCAGCAGGCAGAGAGCCGCTACCACACCCAGATGCAGTCAGAGCACTTATGTGAAGACCCTGACCTGCAGGATATACTGTCACCTGGGTTTTTAACAACAGAACAGCAGCAACAACAACAACAACAACAGCACTGTCAACTTCAACGTCCCCTGTCCCACCCACCCCAATTTGAAGGGCAGCAACTGAAGTCTCCCAATTACAGACCTCGCAGTCAGCCTCAGCCAGGTCAGCAGCAGCTTCAACCCAACCAGCCCCTTAGAAACAATTCTGCTCAGTCCAATAACCAACACATCCAGCACAGCGACCATGTAACATTCAGTTACAATAACACAACAGAGATGCAACAGTTACAACAACATCAAAGGCAGTATCCACCAAACTCAGGCACCAGTAACCTCAAGCAATTTCAACCACAGCGGCCTACTAACCACTGCCACCAGCCCAACAATGCGGACATCTCCCAGACCTCTACACAGTCACAACCTCACTTACAACAAGGCGCGCTAAACCAACAGGTGTCAACACAGATGTATCCTAAAGCTGAACAGCAGCTTAAGATATCATGCGCTCAGTTCCAAAGGGGACCTCGACTACCTCTGGGACCTGTGGGTACCCATGGTGACTTACAGAGGCATGCAGCCCTGCGTATGCACCTGTTACAAAAGCAGGAGCGCCAGGGCCCTCCTCATCCTCCTCAGAGCATCAGTGACCCCAAACATGGCCTGAGAGCTGTGAAAATGGAAAACGGACCCAGATTTGAGATGCCTGGGCCGCAGCAACAGGAACAGCTGTTACAGATGCGAGAGGCAGGCATAGGTGGAATGCAAGTCAAGCAGGAGAATCAGCAATCCCTGTGTGAGCAAAGCAAGAGGCAGGGAAGCATCTTGGCCTCTATGGAACAAAGTCTAAGGCAGTACCAGCTTTCACCAGTGTTTGAGAAGAAATCCCTTGTCATCAATTCAAATAAAATCAAGGTGGAATCTTCTGGGCCTGTCACAATCCTGTCAACCAACACTGATCTGTGTGGAGTGGAAGCATCAGCAGCTGCCTCAACCAATGTAGCTCTCAAAAAACCACCTGATTCCACCCCTAAGAAGGAACACCTCCTACAAAGCTTCATGGAGTCTCCTATGAAGCTATTGGATACGCCTATAAAGAACCTATTGGATACCCCCATGAAAACACAATATGACATTGCATCCTGCCACTGTGTTGGTGAGCATCATGATGTTGGTTCTGAAACAAGATTGATTTGTGTTTGTATGTAAATGTTAATGTATGATTTTTTTTATGATATTTAGAACAGATCAGTGAGAAGGATGAAGGCCCATACTACACTCACTTGGGGTCAGCGCCTAGTGTTCCCGGTATACGGGAGATGATGGAGAAAAGGTTAATCACAAATTTGACTTCTGTCAAAAGTTACTGGACTGGGTTACATAGCCACTGTGTAGTTATTTACTTGTGTTTACTTAAATGCTTCTATTTTTCTGTGAAGGTCCGGTCTAACTGGTCGCTCCATCAGGATTGAGAAAGTAATATACACCGGCAAGGAAGGGAAAAGTACACAGGGGTGTCCCATAGCTAAATGGGTAAGAATCATTCATTTGAGAGAAAATTATCCGTCCTTGTTTATGCATTAAATATCTGCATGTGAACAAATTCTTATACCTGTCATGTTTCAGGTGATTCGTCGATCCAGTGTAGAAGAAAAGCTACTGGTGCTGGTACGGGAACGTACTGGTCACACATGTGACACAGCCTGCATCATTGTGGTAATCCTGGTCTGGGAGGGCATCCTGCCCAGCCTGGCTGACCGCCTCTACCTCGAGCTAAGTCAAACTCTAACAAAGCATGGAGCCCACACCCAGAGACGCTGTGCTCTCAATGAGGAGTAAGTGACAGCACTACAGAACTCAAATCTGGCCAAATGTCCTACAGCATTTTTTTTTAACCAAACAGAACTTAAGATAATAACAATAATATAATATACAAGACAGACTGCGGAAATCAAGCTAGGAATATTTTGTTTTTGGTTCTTCTTTTGTATGTATAATGGGAAAATATTATTTCTTTTGTTTTGCTCCAAAGGCATATCCCCCTAAAGATTACTTGTTTCTTTACACCCTGTCGAAAAGGTTCCTGATTTGATCCTACGTAATCAATCTTACAAATACTTAATTAACCCGGGCAACAATGACAATTTATTTTTTTTCCCCAGGAGGACCTGTGCATGCCAGGGGTTAGATCCTGATGCCTGTGGAGCATCTTTCTCCTTTGGGTGCTCCTGGAGTATGTACTACAATGGCTGCAAGTTTGCCCGGAGCAAAATACCAAGAAAATTCAAGCTACTAGGAGATGATGTGAAAGAGGTATTTCATGTCAATCCAAATATTAGTGTGCACCATGAGTACCATAATATAATATGCTTATCAAAGTAACATAACACTGGCGATTTTTGTCTTTCAGGAAGAGAGAATAGAAAATACCTTTCAAAATCTGGCAACCTTATTGGGTCCCTTGTATAAAACTATGGCACCTGAAGCTTATGGAAACCAAGTGAGTATATCTACATATTATTAAAGGCTGCTTGCTTTTCCACTCTAAATCTAAACCAAGCATGGTTTTAATTCACATATGTATATATTAATAGCATGTGAGAAATGCAAGTTTCACACAGGAATTCATAACTAACAATAGACAAAAAGTCAAAAGTCTCACCTTACACTGTTGATGGGTATTTCTGAAAGTATCTACATGAAGTAGTTTTGTAAAGACTACATTGTTTAGTGACATTTAGAAACTGTCATGCTCAAATTTACCTCCTGTTGTTTCTGGACACAGGTGGAACATGAACACAGGGCAACAGATTGCCGTCTGGGGATGAAAGATGGCCGTCCTTTCTCGGGGGTTACTGCTTGTCTTGACTTCTGTGCCCACGCTCACAGAGATCTCCACAACATGCAGGGCGGTAGCACTGTGGTAAGCAGAATTTGGGAAATGTATATCTTTCCAAGTATGTTGTATTTGTTTGAGGATTAGGTACAGAGACTCAAATTGTACACCAAGCTATGCCTTAACCCCCCAATGAAGCATGACTATGAAACAGATATGTGAATAGCAACGTATACTTGTTATTTAATGTTCGTGACATCCCCAACAGAAAGTATTTAACTCACCCCATTTTTCCAGGTGTGTACATTAACAAGGGAGGATAACCGAGACATTGGAAAGATACCAGAGGATGAGCAGCTCCATGTACTGCCTCTTTATAAGGCTTCCAGCACTGACGAATTTGGCAGTGAGGAGGGTCAGCAGGAGAAAATCAAGTCAGGCGCCCTCCAAGTCCTCAGTGCCTTCCGTCGCCAGGTGCGCATGCTTGCAGAACCCGCCAAGTCTTGTCGACAAAAAAAGCTGGATGCTAAGAAGGCAGCTGCCAACAAGAATGCCATGTTGGACAGCGCTAATGATAAGGCAGAGAAGGCTCTCCTGGCCAAGGCAAAAGCTGGCACTTATGAGAATACCATTCAGAGCAACCCTATGGCAGGTAGAGTAACATTTATTCTGACACATTTTATAAATCATATCTTAAATGTTTTATTTCTTTGTAGTGACATGTTTCCAACATACTATAAAATTGAAAAAAACAGAAATGAATTGACAAAAAGTGATATATGATGGAGTTTTATGCAATTTTGCTGCTGCTTAGGCATTTATCTTTTGGGGGTTTTGTTTTCTAGGACTTATTCCAGGTGCTGTAGGAGCAAACCTACAGTTGGGTCAGCCAACACACCCCCTTGGGGCCCATCATCAGCAAATACAGCAACAACAGCACCAGAGCATTCTTCCTCCCTATCCTGGCTCAACAAATGCAGCCAGCTACCCCAGGTTCCCCAACCACCCTGGGTCTTTTCCAAGCACTTCCAAGCCAGCCAGCATGTATCCCCCTCAGCCACCAACACCAACCAGCCCTTACCCGTCTCCACTTCATGTACCAAACTCTTACATTAATGGATCAAATCGTCCATATCCAGGTTATCAATGTAATGGAGGAATGCCGCTTGACAATTACCATCCATACTATGCTTCAAACCCAAAGCACCTGGACATGTATCGACAACAGAGGCCAGCGCTTTACTCAGAGCAGCAGTATGGTGTACATCAAAGATTTGGGGTCAATTATCCACCAAGGTATGGTGAGCCAGGCTTACAGGTCAATGGTTACAATGCCTGCAGCATGAGGCCAGTTCACCCCATGAGACCTTATGCCCCTTTCAGCCCTAATGGAGCCTCAGATCCCCAATTCATGGACCCTCTCTCAAGAGCACCCTCAGCCCATGGAGGTTTAGACTATACAGCAGCTGTGAGCAAAGCCAGTCAGTTTGGAGGATACCCAAACCCATACCTATCTCGGAGCCCTCAAATCTTATCCCCAGGCCAAGATCCTTTCCATATGCAAATCAAGACAGAGATGGGCATGCCTCGCCCACAGATGCTTTCTGCTCAGTTAAGTGGTGGGTGTTTAAACCCTGAAACCCAGTCAGGGTTAGGTGTGCCAAATGGGAACCTCATGGGCTCTGGCATTAAGCAGGAGCCTGGAACACCCCAGACACCCACAACACCACAAAAACCAGAGATGTGGTCAGACAATGAGCACAACTTCTTGGACCCTGACATTGGTGGTGTGGCAGTGGCACCAAGCCATGGATCAGTTCTCATTGAGTGTGCAAAACGTGAACTTCACGCTACAACACCCCTTAAAAATCCAGACCGTCAACACCCAACACGCATCTCCTTGGTCTTCTACCAGCACAAAAATATGAATGAGGCCAAGCATGGTTTGGCACTGTGGGAGGCCAAGATGGCAGAAAAGGCTCGAGAGAAAGAGGAAGATGCAGAGAGAAATGGCGGTGAGGGTACACCTAGTAAGGGCAACAAGAAGGGGGTGAAGCGTGAGCATTCAGAGTCATCAGAGGCCACTGGGGAGCCACCTTACAAGCGTTTTATCCAGGCACTAATGGAGGCGTCCTTGTCGGGCACAACAAACACCTATGTCAATACATCTCCGTACGCCTTCACCAAGGTCACAGGGCCTTACAGTCAGTTTGTGTAGAAAACATTAATGAAGAAGACAATTACAGGTGCTTTATTTATGTCAAACAAAGAACACAGGCACCACTGGCCTCATCTAAACACTCCTTCCTTTCTGTAAGGTTATCAACAGTGTTGCATTGAAAAAGGAAACTGTGATCAGATGAGATATAAAATCACCTTTCACATCAGGTCTTTCACCTCTTTACCAATCAAGCTTTACTAGTTGACCCTGTTAAGGATGTATTTATTTTTTGCTTGGCAACTTTGCAAGATACACACTGTTAAAATCTCTGGTGCTTTCAGTCTGATACATAAGGACCTATTTTTTAATGGAAACAAAGTTTCATTTTTTGTGGCTTTATTTTTCTTACAAAATTTTGGAGATGTCATCTGGGCATAAAACACTGACTTTGTAAATGACAACATTCACGGTGCTAAAATGTGTGCTTATTACCATTTATTTTAATTCAAATGCCTTCACACTATAACCAGAACACACTCTACGAGTGAAACTCAATTACTTATGTCAACAGGACACTGAACATTTCATCCCACTGTCAAATCATCCTCATCATAATGGTTTTTGGCAAGTCAGTGTTTCTTAGAGCACTTTTTGATAATGAGAGTTAAATGTTTTGGTAGTTACTTTAAATCATAAAATCTGATTATTCTGCATCGCTGCATTGAGAGTAATTTAGTTATGAGCATCATTAAAATGAAATTGATGAATTTATAACAGTGGGTTGTATGAGGTATCCATGAAACATTTTTGATCATGCAAAACAATTTTTTAAAACTATCAGTGTGTTGGTGCTTTCCTATGTCATTTATACTGTAAATTGAGCCATTCTGATGGTGCATTTTTAACATTTTGAGGAAAAAAAAATCTACATGTTTGTGTTATTTTAGTTTTTCCAGGTTTACTTTGTTGTCAGCGACTGTTTTTAATGTTCCTTACCTTAGGTTCATTGAACAAACCTGGACTGTGAATATTACATGTAGTTTTGTCTGTGGTGCTTAGTAAATGTGCTTTTTATACACTGAGGAACATGAAACAGGGTAAGCTCAGCGCCAGTTTCAGAGGGCAGCTGGCTTGCTGTGGAGTCTTTAATTATTGCAATCTAACTGTAAGATAAACAGGTGAGATTTGTACAGTAAGTTAATTTCCCTTTTTGGAATTACTGTTATAGATTTTGTGTTGTAAAGAATGCTAACAGCCTATTTCATTGTATTTCTTTGGGTTTCAACTGATTTTATATCATGAGGTGCTATTCAACCTACTAGAAACGTACAATGTGAGACTCTTTGGGCAGTGAGAAGGCTTTTAAATAATGTACAGTACAAACCTGTCATATACCTCAAAACTAGTTTGGCAATAGGATTCTAACATATTTTTCTTTCTTCCTTTGTATATTACTTTCAAAATGTTAATAACAGTTAAACTTTTGGCCACCAAAAGGCATACAAGTTCATTTCTTACTTTCCTATCAATCTGGTAGAAAGTACTACTTGAACTTCTTGATATTACTGTAAAATCAGGGACATTTTTCAATGTCAATTTCAATTTTGTGTACATCTTCATCACCTGTATTCATCTTGTCTTTTTCTCATTCAGGTACTTGCCATTGCATCCTGAATCCAATTCTATACTTCACACAGTCAAAAATTATTTTGTGAGGAAAAAAATGCTTTCCTGCAAATTTTTTTTTTACTTATATTTTAGTTAGTAGGATGGTGGTAACCTTTTAAAAGTAATTTGAACATATATGCACTGAGTTGACTAAAGGGAAAGTATGATATTGACTAAATAAAAAGGCAATGTATTTGCTTTTGCTATGAGGCAAGACCAGGGCAGTGATTGACGTAGTTGCACATCTTTGTGCCTGTGTATAGTTAAATTTATTTATAACCACTAAGCAATTGTATAATGATTTCTCTTCCCTGTCTATTTGATTTAATTAATGCGATATATAATGGAATGACATGTCATGTTATAGTAACAACTTACCCCACTCTTCAACATATTCATTTTCTGAGAGCACTTCATTTTTTTCAGGAAAAAATATGTAATAAAGAATTACAAAACGTTTTATTTAAACAGATTGTAAATGTGTTAAAAATAAATAAATTATGTCACATTGTACATACCAAGAACCTGTATTGCAGGAATGCAACTCATTCTTTGATGTTGATGTAGGTTCTCCTTGTTTTCTCAAATTGACCCACAGCTCTTCTATCAGCAATCCTCATCATATCTTTAAATATTCTTTTGGCATCTTCAGGTTTAAAGAATGATCATGGTTAGATTATCCAGGAAGTCTTTGTAAATTTATGCTCACTGTCACAGCAATGTTTACAGTTGTAGTATCCTGTTCGCTCAGACATTAGAAGTTCTAGTTTTTGTTTTTTAACTGTTCCAGTTTTGTAAAATAAATCTACATAAAAAAAAATGTTGAATTTCATTGTACAGGACCCAGCTACAGTAGCAGGTTGTGGTTAAGAAAGCCGAGGTGTCTAAGATATAGCGGGTTAAAAGCATAGCCATACTTGAAGATGCTTCAGAGTGTTTCTGAGTGAGTCAACATTACTTGAATGACTTTCTGGGCTTAACTAGTACACTATATGTGCTCAGCTCAAAGGTTAAGCTAGAAGTTGATACACACTTAGTCTTTTTGCAGTTAGACACTAAAGGGTACAAAAAAAATGTGCAACTTTTTGCCTGTCATTTTATTTTTAAGGCTTCCCTTGTTCTCCAGAAGTTTGGTATGCTACAAAAAATGGAATTAAGGATGGGTATTAATACTGTAAGTATTGTAATGTACTGAATGCAGTTTATTTGAAAGCTGTTTATTATATCATTCCTGATATTGCTGAGATGTGGGTGTTTTTTTTTTTTAATAAAATTTATATTTATTTAAAGCAATTTGATTTGTTACTCCAAGTTAATACTAATATCAAAATTTTGTGCATTACTGTCCACATGTTGAAGTTTTTAAATGTGAAATTACGGATGAAACTGGAAAGAGAATGCCACGCCTTCGATTTTTATTTACCCAAAAAGGAAGACATTTTTTACATACAAATCGAGCTGTGTTTGTGGTTGCAACCACAAACTGATTACAGTCCAAAACACAAATTAGAGCATTAGCATTAGCGTGACTTTCAGTCTTATACAGGATGGACCTGAACATTGGCCATAAAAATACTGTAATAAATATACAACATAAGTAACAATTTAATAAAAAGAAGACCAATTATTTTTGTTATTAACGTCTAAATTAGGCGGTGTTAACAATAAATCAATCTGGTTCTTTACTCAACATTACAAAAGTACAGATTTTTACTGGCTCAAATTTTCTGGCTAGTATCATTTCCTTTTTTTCCCCTCAAATTATTGGATGGCAAACGTAGATGGCACCTTATACAGCTGAGAATAAGTCCTTACCAAAAATAAATCCGGCTGCATACAAAAAATGCAGCTGCTTCATACGATGTTAAAAAGTTTTGTTGGTTTCCATTTTTTTCGTATTTGGGGCTTCAGACAAAATGCCACTTATCCACTGTGCAAGAGAAGATTTAGAATTACAGAAAAATACAAGTACAACATATAACACCCCAAATAAACCAAATTTAGTGCAGGTATGTCATTATTTACTTACCATCTGGAGACACAGGATGTGCGCTTCCAAATGCAGGGGCCTGGGGTGTCAAATGTTATACATGACAATTACCAAACTTTAACCCCAACACAGTATTATACACTATTTTTGTGTTTGCTGTCATCATTGTGAAACAACATGATATGGAAGTTCTCACCGATTGGACCACATCTCTGGTCTCATCTGCACTGCATTTAAATGGGCTGTCACAGCAGGAGATATTTTTACTGAACAAATAAGAAAAAAAATAAATAGTGGTGTTCATTAAATGTGCATCACACACATAATACACTGCAAGGCTTTCACCTCTACCAACTTACCATACGATTCCCCCACTGTTTGTCTGCTTCTGCACTAGTGCCCTCCAGTGCTCATGGGTGGACTTGATGATCTCAACTGCAAAGTCCTAGAAAAAAAGAACAAAGAACATCAGAGAAATTTACACTTGGATTTCTTTGGGAGCAATTAATTTGAGCCCATTTAGTTTTAGCCACTAAGACCACGATGAACTGAGACCCCTAGTACACAAACTGTCGTGTCTCATCTATCTACTGTATTCAGTGTTACAAAGATCTCAGTACCTTGTCTTTGAATTGTCCATTGAATCCAAATTGGTTCTCAGGCTTTCCATCAGGCACCTTATATTTCCTAAACCAGTCGACAGTGGCTTCTAAATGACCGGGCCGGCTCTTGCGAACATCCTCTATGCCTGAGGAAAATACAACCACATTCAACAAAACAAGAACAATGGACCAAACAATGGACTAGGAGAAGGTTGCAGCTGATAATGCATGCTTAAAAATATTGATATTAATTGACCATGTCTGTTAGGCCTCAGGGATACACACAGTGTTTTAAAAAGAAGAGCTGTATGTAAACAGAACGATGTTGACAATAGAAACTCTTCTAGGTTGGTATTTAAGTACAGAGGGCTAGTCTGAAGCTGCTGTCTGAGCTGCTGAACTTTTCTACAAATATTTCTTCAATCACTTTGCATTGCGGTTACATTAATACCTTATTTATAGCATATGGTCCAATGCAAATCTCAATCTCAAAAGGCTCTGCATTACTTCCACTGATGGTCTAGGCAAGGACTAAGCCCTTGTATGTGGGGTGCACTGGTGTCCCCTGATGCTCCATCTCAAACCATTACATTTGTTCTGTTCTGTTCCAGACTAAATGGACAGAGCAGAGTGAATGGTAGTTTCTAGATGATGAACAGTTATCTGTGGAGAACACCCACTATTTAGGTTTTTGGCATCTGGATCCGCAGCATTGATAGCGATGACCTTCCAGTCCATTTCTCCCTCATCGATCATGGCCAAGATGCCAAGCACTTTCACTTGGATCACCTGACCTGGAGAGCACACCTGAAGAAGGGACCAATGAATCACAAATAAACAGTGAAATCAATCAACCACATGATTAAGTTATCTTTGAAAACTGTACATAAAGTAAGCATTCTATAATTACATAACATATTACATATTTCTATATACGCCTCTAGGCGTCTTACCTGGGTGCCGATCTCACAAACGTCAATGGGATCGTTATCCCCACAACACTTTGTCTCTTCATCTGTGTGGTCTGGATCCTCCCATGTCTTTTCCAAAGAACAAAAAATAGTTCTGGCAATTCTTCAACTAAATTATGAATTAAGTGTTTAAATTACAGTATTGTTATTTGTCAGTCACTGACTAGGGTCAATCAAGGTGTTAGTATCTTTAGTTCTGATGTAACACAGAGTCTTCACCATACTGTGTATTTTCCTCACCTGTGGGAGTGCCCCGTAATTCCAAATGTAGCCTTTATGGGGAAATATGTTGGCAACATACCGGAGCTTTCCTTTCTTTACGTCTTGTTTGATCGGGTTCAGCGGTTCCTTTGTTGCAATCTGGAAATTGAAGCACTTATGAAAGTGTGTGTAGGTGTGTGTTTGTGTGTGAGTGCACGCTTTTGCCAGTGTTTACTTATACTTTATTTATCTAGTCACCAACACTCAAACGCTCATCTTCTGGCTACTTTTACGCTAGATTACCTAGGTAAATAACGGTGGCTTCAGGCTACTGCTATGCTAACTATGAAAAAGGCTAGAAAATCTCTTGGTACTCAATTATTTAATCTCTTGGTAAATTACATGCAGCTGTGCAACTGGTGCCATAAAATAATGAATAAAACTTCTTCAGGCTACTACTATGCTAAATTCTCTATTGTTGAATCAAGTGAAAGTTAACATACCTCTTCAAGCATACCTGCAGTTAAATATTTGGACTTATCTGATTTTTTAATGTAAAGTACAGTATCAACAGCGTACTTACCTCCATTTTAGCATTTGACCATCGGGGTACCTCCACAACCATGTTGAAGAGCACCTGGAAAGTACAGATGAAAGCGACTATATAGCCACAATAACCTGAGGCGAATGTTTTCTGGAGGTAAAACTGACATAAAATAATTTGAAAGTACCTCACTCTCAGTCTTCTTGGGTTTTTTAGCTGGCACATCATTGTCCTGTTAAAAGAACACATCAATGAATTCCTGTTTTGAATAATGTATTTATATATTTTAACAGCTAAATGTAGTTCGAAACGTTCTGCAGTATTTATCAAACAGAAATTAAAACTTTTTATATCAGAGTTACCTGTTCTCCCTCCGCTATGAGTGGAATGTCGTGGAACGGTGAAACATATTTCCCTTCAGAGGTTTCTAAGACAAAATACAAATAAACATGTCACATTGAAATCCAGGAAGACATAAAATGATTATAATGCATAAAGAAATGACTTGATCTGTGGGCAGTGTAGTTTTTCGTTGTCTTCTTTAGAATGATTTGTAGTCAAGTTATGCAAAAGTGATCATAGCTATCAATGTGATGTGTTTTGGCTGCCTGCAATCCGGACTAGTATTTTAGTGCCATGTAATTTAATTTTGTTTTGCATGAAATGTACGATAAGCCAAATACAGCATCTGCTTTTTTGACGACAGACTAAAGACGTGATTCTAAACCTGTCCTTGTCAGAAGAGCAGTTTGTCATAGCGCAACATTTTATGCACGAGTGAAGGTTCATTCTTGACCCTGGAAGCAATACGACATTCAAGCACATCCCACAGTCTTCCTCTGCAGACCACTGCTCAATAATATCTCGAGCTATCGCCATGACAACTGAACAAATTCAGTCTACTAAGGAAGGAAGTGGTATGAAGGTGAAAAGCTCCAGAAAAAGCTGGTGAGGGGACGTTGAGTTGATAAATTTCTCTCGTCCAAAATTCTAACATAGTTTTGTCAGTTAAAACCTGAATCCCCAATTTTAGGGGCTCATTAGATTATAAATAAACTCACTGATGATTAATTTGTTATATTAGACGTTTACACTAATACTTATGTTACTGTTGTTTGTATGTTTTCTCTTGTGTATATAAAAATCTGTATGAAAACACTTGCATGCTCCATAAAAAAGTCAGATTACCCCTTTTTCTTTTCAAATTTTATTCAGTTAACGGAGCCGTGTGTTCAGATTGCAACACCCTCGCCCTCTCATTCCAAGTGTGAAGGAGAAACTAATTGGCGTGAGACATGCAAAAGGTCTATATCTAGAGCCATGTTTAGTTTGTCTGCTCTGGGAAGAGGACTGACAGCACCTGTAGATATGGAAGCTCATTTATGATTCTTATTTGCAGGTGTTTAATGCACCAATAAAAACACAGTTAGCATATTATATTTATTTTCTGCAATTCTGTAAATGACACCCCCTAAATCTTACACACCGGACCTTTAATATTGCTCAGATATGCTGTGACTGTGACTTTCATTCATCTGTTTACAGCCTAATTTAATTGTACACAGTCCTTTATCCCCATTTGTAGTTCTTTCTCATATTTTTATAAACATTTTTATCTCTACAGTCACTTTCTACTTTTTATATAGTTTTTGTATAGATGTTTAGCACGGGTTAACTTCTTAACACAGTTATATATTTATCTTCTATGCAAATGTTTAATTCCTCTGCACATTTTTAATTCCTCTGTACATATTTAAATCCTCTGGAAATGTTTAATTTTGCTACAAATGTTTAATTTCTCTGTATATATTTAAATTTAGATCTATCTCAGGTTAATTTTTACATATGGATACTGTGTTATAGGTTAATTCTAATGTATGTTCAGTGTATGTTTGCATGCTGCTACTGGATGCTTGAATTTCCTTCAGGATCAATCTATCTAATCACTATCAACATTAGTAAAAAACTGAATAATAATGAATTAAATGTATTAATAAGTTCATTCTCATGCATAAAAGTGTTAATCACTTGCTTCATCTGACATGTGTTGCTTCATTTTCTCTAACTTAGAGGGTTTTTTGTGCATCTATGGTCCACGTGACCGCCCAACAGGAAGTAAAACCATGTGAGGACTCACACGGAAACATCTTCCTTCCCCTCCGCTCGTGAACTGTTTCAAACTAATGCAAACTGCACGCTAACGTTGGCGGTTTTCACTGTAATGCTAAGTGCTGACGGTGTCACATGCTTTATTGCATGGTCCGCGTGCAGCTCTAAAAGGTCAAACGTTGTTACCTGGAGGTCGAGCTGTGGTTACCTGTCAAGACACCGGGACTCACCCGAGCTGTCACACTGTTAAACACAATGGGACACACGTGGTTCCTCCCATAAGGTGGCGGTGGTTAACTTACTAAAATAAATCCGGTAGTCGGTTGAATTGGGGCGTCCTCTCTCCTCCGTTTGATAGTGCATCGTTTTTCTCAGATAACACGAATGAGGCGTCGCTGCTGCTTGTGTGACAAGTTTGCTGCGAGAGGCGGAAAAGGAGCCGAAAACTGTCACCAAGCGGCCGGGAGAACAGCGCAGCAGCAGCGGGCTCATTATACACTCTTCCTCGCTCCTCGGCTCGGTTCCTGCTTCCCGTTTCCCACCTCCCCCACATCCATGATGTGAAGCCGAGGGCTTCCGGGCAGATTTTTCCAAAATAAAAGCATCTATCTATCTATCATTTCTTTCATTTTGTTTCATTATTTGCTTTTATTCTATTTGATCCGTTTCTATTCTATTTATCTGTTTTTTTTTTTTTATGAATTTCTTTGTCTCCTCTCAGTCCTTGTCTTTGTGTTCAGGGAGGGAAGATGGGGATTTTTCTGTTTATGTAATTGCGTTAAAAAAAAAATACAACTGTATGGGGAAAGATACACAAAATGGCTAAACCATGATTAGATAAAATGACTGACAAGCAGTCATAAACAATAAAATAATTAGTAATAATTAGATAAAGGGCTTCATGGGGTGGCATGTGTGTTTTTCATGTAGGAACCAAAGCATATATGGCATATGTTCTAACCAATGTTTTTATCCATACTTTAAATATTGTAGAAATAGATTTATGTGTGTGTCACTACACCTGATCAGGTTGTTGTCCTTCTTCGAAGAGCAGTTTGTCATAGTGCAACATTTTATGTACAAGTGAAGGTTCATTCTTGACCCTGGAAGCAATACGACATTCAAGCACATCCCACAGTCTTCCTCTGCAGACCACTGCTCAATAATATCTCGAGCTATCGCCATGACAACTGAACAAATTCAGTCTACTAAGGAAGGAAGTGGTATGAAGGTGAAAAGCTCCAGAAAAAGCTGGTGAGAGGACGTTGAGTTGATAAACTTCTCCCGTCCAACATTCTAACATAGTTTTGTCAGTTAAAACCTGTATCCCCAATTTTAGGGGCTCATTAGATTATAAATAAACTCACTGATGATTAATTTGTTTGTTAGACATTTACACTAATACTAATGTTACTGTTGTTTATGACATACATTACATTTTCTCTTGTGTATATAAAAATCTGTATGAAAACACTTGCGTCCTCCATAAAATAGTCAGATTACCCCTTTTTCTTTTCAAATTTTATTCAGTTAACAGAGCCGTGTGTTAGATGTAGATGCAGATTGCAACACCCTCGCCCTCTCATTCCAAGCGTGAAGGAGAAACTAATTGGCGTGAGACATGCAAAAGGTCTATATCTAGAGCCATGTTTAGTTTGTCTGCTAAACAAGTAGACAAGTAGTCATAAACAATAAAATAATTAGTAATAATTAGATAAAAGGCTTGTGTGTTTTTCATGTAGGAACCAAAACATATATGGCATCTGTTCTAACCAATATTTTTATCCATACTTTGAATATTGTAACAATAGATTTATGTGTGTGTCACTACACCTGATCAGGTTGTTGCACTTTTATTTTGATAGTAAATTCGTTGCAAACGGAAGTCGTTTCTCTTCTCCACACTAACTTTACAATTCTTCCATCGCATACTCATGGTTGATGTGTAGTAGCTTCATTTTACTGCCACCTAGCCACACTGTATATCCCCAAAACAGACAAACATACAAACACATTCGCCTTAAAGGTCACATAGTTCATTTATTGGCAAACTAATATCTTTGTCCAAGCAATGAGAACAGTGGTGTCTCTGCCCTATATAAGAACGCAGCACAAATTGCATAGCTCATGGACAGAGTGAGACACTGATCCAGGATAAATATTTCCTGATTTCCTGAATCTCTTTTCTGATTTTTGTTTTGTTTGTTTTCTTGGTGTGTTTAATTTGAGCTGTTCCCATCACACAGCTTACAAGAATAAATGTTAGTATGATTGTATTAGTTAACAGAAAAGTCGCTGAAATAAATTTGTAGATCTTTTGTCACTCATACGCACCTGGTTCAATATATTCTCCCATATTTAATGGATAAAGGGAGTGATAAATTAATCTGAGCAACTCTGAAGTCTAGAACTGAAGGTTAGTTTTAGTATTTGGAATAACTATAACTCTTGCTTTAATGTCTCCATCCTTTTGTTTTTATAACCTGAAGTTATGGATTTGCCGGTGGTTATCTTGACAATGTCATGAGATCATGAGATCAAAGTCCATATGTATCCATTATGCACAAAACAAACACCCAACCCAGCCACCTTGATGTGTCTCTTTTACCACTGCATAGGATGGTCATTGTTCAAACAAACTGCATACATACCAGCGGCCATAAAAAAATCTTATTTATTATAATTATAAAGTGCATGCTTGCCTTTGATACTGTTGCCAAGAGCTTTGAACCCATCTTATGTGTGCTTTAAGAAAAGATGTAATACTATAAACCTGTTATTGAACAGTAGCGGTCAAGGTCAAAGCACTTTGTCTTGACATGATGATGAAGGGGGGGTGAACGAGGCAGTTGTAGAAAGATAATATGAGATTGTGGAAGGTTCACAGAGTCCTAAATGTCTGTTTGATCAGTTCTAACCTTTGTACTGATTTGTAAAATCTAGATTTGAGAGCTCAATGTGAATTTCCTCTTCCTTCATTTTCTGTCACAGTGCCCATAAGCCAAGCACTGTAGCAACTGTAACTCTTGCTCTGATGGTGCCCATGTAGTAAGCAGTAAAAGTCTGCGGCTGTAAAAGAAAGTTTCAGGCATGAGTGTGTTTTTATTTCCCTTTTCCATATTCACCCACCTGGCTGGCTCCTGCTGCTATTTCGCCCAGTTTCTGCTGAAAAAAAAAGACCGCTCGCTTTGTTGTTTTGTGCACAAGCTTTTGAAAAATATGTTCTATTAGCATTTTATTTCTTTTAGCATTTTATTTTAAGAATACTGAAAACATGTCTGTTTCTATGTGCCTTGTGATGAGCTGGCGACTTGTGGTGACCCCGCCATCCTGGATGGATCTGCTATTGCCATCTGAAAAACAGTGAAAAATAAGTCTATTTTGCTACACGATTAGTGATTCAAGTCAATTATTAAGCAAAAATGTCAGCCGTTCTCTTTTTGCAGCTTCTCCAATGTGAGGTTTTGCTCCTCTGGGAAATTTTGATGGACATTTTTACTAGTTTCTGACATTTTAAAGACCAAACAATGAATAATTAATTAAAAGAAAATAATTGTTAATTGGAATCCTGATGTGAAGCTTAATTTTATTGAGTGGGCTCTATAAGTTTAATGACTATATTTCAGTACCTAACATTCATTTCTTAGGCGTGAATTCATTGGAGACACTTTTCTCTTTGAGCAGGTCAAGAAAAGCCACACCCCGACTGACATGATGTCATATAAACAAACAATTAATACTGCCACGCTGTCAACGCGCAGGAGATAACACTGTTTACTCACTTACATGTTTGTATAGAGTATGTGATTGTTCAGTATGGTTTACTTTACAAAGTCCACTCGGTTATGTAATACAGTGACGTCTCTCATGTTTGAACACAAATGTGCGTATTTATCGGGAAGACACTAAATTAAATTTTAATCACAAGTGATCGTGATCATCTTGAGTTGTTCCAGTTATCTGTCTTATGTTGGGGACCAGCTGACATATAGTGGTGAGCCATATGTGTCCATCTAGTCTAATGGAAATTAAACAGGTGTGCTATGAGCTCACTGCACAGTGATCTGAAAACACAATGGGAGCCCTCATTACCTGAGGTTCAATGGGAAGGAAATGAATCCATTCATTGTTCTGGCAAGGAACACAGTGTCTGGTTGCTTTGACCAGAAATCATTGTGGCGGCACGTGTGTCGTAGAATTACCTGTCTAACCAGGTTTGACTTTTTATATTTTATTAGAAGAACACGTTTATCAGAAACTTAAAATCCATCATATATGATTTTTTTTTTCTTAATTGGATGTTTATGATTTGAAAAGCACAAGCTTTGTTGTTTCAAAACCACTAAAAATGAATAACCTGACTCAGCCATTAGTCAGCAATATATGCAGTGCACGTTTCTTTCATTCATTTAATTTATGTCAAAGTGCACATTATGTTTCGTTATTAATTTTTATGTAAATATAAAGCTCTCTTCATAGCTGAGTGTGGTTTACAACGTCCAAGCCATTAATATCAACTTCCTCATTGACATTTCCACTATCTTAGTGTCTCTGCGAGGTATCACATGCTTTTTTATTTTCAGGACATTTTGTTTCAGTAAGAGCAAAAAAGAAGCTGGTGGTCATTCCTCCATCCTGACACACTTTCGAGGAAAATAAAGTGTTGACATGCACTTACTCTCCCTGGATTAACATACATGTCTAAAGGGGAAAAGCATAGCACAGCAGTAGAGAGGTGTGGCCACATAGCTCTCATGACAGGTAGACATGGGGAGGAGCTCATTTACCTGTGCAGAGCAGTCAGTGCACAGTGGACATTACACCTGTTGCTCTTCCCAGGCTCTCTCTCCCTCCCTCTCTCTCTGTATTTCTCTCTCCCTCTTCCTGTCCCTCTCTCTCTCTTCCCTTTCTTTTCAACTCAACTGGTCTGAAAGCACCAAGGGAGCTGACGGCCTCACCATGGATCCCAATGAGGCTGGTGGAAGTGAGAAGGAGAAGGAAAAAGAGAAGGATAAAGTGATAAAGAGGAGGAACCGGCCTGTGTTTCTGCGTTACCTGGAGAGGAGAAAGACAGACACTATTGTAGCTGATGACACGGCCAAAGGTGACATCAACCTGGGGACGTTGGTGAGGAGGAGCCAGTCTGACAAGACGGAGTACAGCGCTAAACTTAAAGGTACACTAGATAATGACCTCCCCAGGGGTCAAAACTATGGCAACAATCTATACACACGTGAGCCAACACTGAAAAAGTCTCTCAACTCTTTACATTGCAAACTTGCCTGTAACACACATACCAGGGGGATTTTCAGACAAGTATGTCCACTGTAGACGGACTGTAAGAGCAGAATTTATGGCTTGCAGGCAAAATTCAACACATGCAAACACAGACGGAGTACGGACTGCTCTATAGCTCTGGATACTAGGCACCTGTTGTGTTATTATGTGTCGAGCAGGAGATACTCCCACAGGGGATGAAGCCGCATATGCAAAAACTCAGGCACAGAGGAGTGGCTTTAGAAGTGTTCCAGACCAGCAAGTAAACAAGAACTATAGGCCAAATACACCTGTGAAGGATGAAGGGGGATTTACAGATTAGTTTTCATCACAAAAGTTTGGTGTATGAGTTTCAAGAGATGTCAAACACTCACAGTTTAATGTTAAACAACCATTTGCGACGTCTGACGCCCAAAAAGGTTACTAGTTAACTAGTTGGAAAGGAGAAAACAAACAAACAAAAAACAAACATTAATCCAGCTGTGTTGCCTCATCACAAATGCTGACTAACCTTTTCACAGCCGCATTTCAGAAAAAACTGGATTCACCTGTCGATTGGGTGCATTCAGCGACTGGGAATGCTGTACTTCAGGCAAAATTACTTGCATCACCGTGGCAGCAGGAACTTCTGATTAAAGATTAGTCAAAGTATGTAAGCTTTCCTGTGCCACTTGTTCCCAAGGCTTCTTTTCTTTACACCACATGTCAAAAGTGGCACCTTGCCTAAAAAAGGCAAAGTATAACCCTACCTCTCACTTGGTGTTGTACTGATAAGATAACTTTCACACATAGACAGACAGACAGACACACACACACACACACACACACACACACACACACACACACACACACACACACACACTTGCCTTATCAGCAGCTACTCTGTTTACTTGAAATAGAGACACTCTCTCCTCTTTGTACTTTCTGTTGTCTTGACCAGCCTGCATCATGGCATGCAGGGTTGTCAAAAAAACACTGGCCATGTTTTCAGTAAACTAATCTCCCACCCTGCTTGACATCAGCCCCACACCTGACAGGCAGCATTACATATTTACAGTGGTATTACCATTGCAAATATTGACAGAACGATGACTTCACTGAAAGAGGAAACATGTGAGTTGCTGCTCTGCAGTCACTTCTCATCTGCTTGTCAGACAGGTTGGTCGAGCCGCAGAACCATGGCAACATGACATCAATGTCTAATTATTTACAGTAACTAAAGATAATAGTCCTGGCAATGATTTACCTGCACAAATCATACATAAAGGGAAAGTAATAAACCAAATATGCATTCATCCACATATCAAGCATGGATAAGGTTACTTTGATGTGGGTTTATATTGTTTGAGGACTGAACTCTGTCTGTGTGTGAGAATGTGTGTCCCAGCATACTTAATCCAAAAGATATTCCCAGTATTCTTAGTAAATGTGTGGCAAAGTCTGACGTTTCATTTTTCTTGATGGCGATACATGATACACCATGCCTTGTATTCAGTTCAGGGGCTGTCTGTTGGATCCCTTTCAATGGGCTGAACGGTGAAAAGCCCTGTATCCACTTTCATGGGAACTCCTGTGCCAGCAACCAAACCTCCGCTAAACATAATGCTGTCAAAAGGATAAGTCAGCACAGTCTGAGATCTGCTGCTGAGTCTTGATAGGCTATAATCCATTTTAGTTTCCGTAACGTGAATGGGTTAGTGGGGAGGGATCTATTCCAGTTTTGAATGGGGCAACTTTCACTCAGAATTCAAAGTCTCTTAAGACACACTCATTAAAACAGGCCAGAAAATACTGGAGTAAATATATGAAAAAAGCTGAAACCAGATTAAAAGTAGAATCTGCCCAACAAGTTACCAAAATACCTCACCTGAACTTTTTCTCACGGGTGGAGGTTTTCAGATTCCAGGGTCTCTTTTGACACTGAAAGCCCATCTAGACACATGATACCTCTTTTTACAAAACATTTCCTCTAGTAGAACAGTTTCCGGTGGTCCTATAATGAAAAATGTTATCGCAAAGCAAAACGGTGGAAATATATTAACAGTGATTTACTCCAAAGCTTCACTGAACTCACACAACAGATAACCTTATCTTTTTCTTGAAGTATTAATAGGCATTGACAAGTTAATTAATAACTGCTGAAGGAAAAGGCTTTTAATAACTGCACCGTTTGGTCATATGATGCGCTGTACACACCGAGTTTACTGAACATTTTATGTATTGTTAGCCAAAGAGTCAGAAGAAAGCTGTGATTCTTTATTAATTATGCCTGTTACACTGTCTTCAATCATTCAGAAGCAATAAAAACAGAAGTAGGACAGAGGGTGTAGCAATTTCAACTGATGCACCAACTGTATGCCAACTTTAAACCAGGCATTAAAAGGTGATCTGTATCAAGATACAAGGGGACAACACAAAAACACGAGCTTCCAATTGAACACAATAATCATTCAGATTAATATTAGCTAGCTTTTTTGTAATGCTCAGGGGTTTTTTTTTATTTTCAGAGAGGCGATGATTCACCTAATTTATTTCCTGTATCTCAGGAAAAAAGAAAAAGTGTAAGGTGAGCAAGCAGAATGTGATCAGATCTTCGCCAGACTCAGCCAGCCAGCCTTTGAGCACAGTCTGTACAGTGTTCGCATTCATGAGTTAGTACTGCCCACTGGCCAGAAACACATGACCCATTTTGCAAAAGGCAGCCACTACTTACTTTACCTTCTCCTCCTCATGGCAACACTGTGACATTCACAGCATCTGGAACTTGTTGTTTATGTGGCCTGCAACTAAAAATGTTTTTTTTTTTTTAAAGAAAATATAGGTAAAAAGAATAATGTCTCCACACCTGCCCTCGTTATTTTCTTTTTGGAAGTGCAGCTTCCTCTCTTTCTTGCCTGCCTTGCTGATCGCGTGCGGAAATGGGAATAAGATCTGGTTCAAACCCAGAATTATAGCAGTGGGAGCATATACAAATATCAGGTGTAAACACAAAGGGTGTAACTGGACTAATTATTACCCGGATATCTGGATATAATATGTACAATGAGTGCAATTAAGCATACTGTAAAGAAGGCTAGACTAACCTGGACTTATTACGGTCAAATCTTACATATGTTTACCTTTGTGTGTTTGTGTGTGTGTGCATAGGTGTGTAAAATTAGTAAGTCAAGGACTGTGAGTATATGTATATAAACCTGTGTGAATTTGTCAGTGTGTCTGTGTCCTTATAGGTGTATGTTTATCATTGTGTGCCACTCCTCCCATACACACACACACACAAACACAAGCACACACACACTCCCAGTCTGAACAGATGGAATGCCTGAGCACGCTGTAGCATTACATCAGCGGCACGATTACTTCAGTAACCTGACACGAGCCTCACAGCCTTCTGTCTCCCTCCCTGCCTCTCTCTCTCTCATCACTCCTCAGAGAAGGAAGTGTTGTGTATCCTCGATTAGGCACCAAGGAAGCATCCCTCTTCCCTGAGCAGACACTCATGGCTGCCATGCAAAGCACAGAGCAGCCACAGACTGATTAGGCAGCGGAGCAATAAAAAAAAAAAAAAAGAGAGAAGTGAGCCTGACTGGCATATTAAGTGAGGCCTTTTGGCGCTCGAGTCAAAATAATTAGATCACCGTGAAATACGGTGATCTAAATGGCTGCTACGGCGTCAAGCGGATATGTTAAAAGATATGTAGGTTTTTCCAAGCATGCACAGCCCAAAGGCCAGAGTGTTTACCAGTATTATAGAAAATGTGACACAGATGGCTTGAAATGCTGGCAAAAAATACATTTTTGGGGAAAATGCAGATTTACAAAAAAAATGTAGGTGCACTAACATCTTCATCAGTTTTCTCTGTCCTTGTATGACCTGTATAACTCATTAAACCAGGTGCTGTGACAGTATTTATTCCTTGCCTTTTCCCCGCTGTATGATGTTTTATGTCTGTTAATATAGTTTCATATTGCCAGATGGCATTTATAAATGACTCTGCACTTTGCAAACCTCGGTCAACGTCTGTGAATGCCACTCTATGCAGCTGCACCCTAAGATTAGGCAGGTAGATAGATCAGCTTCAGCTTCCCATCAGATTTCCATACATTTGCTACAGTACATGAGAATGTAACTGGTCACATCTGAGCTTATTTCTATTTTATATTCATTTCATGTCATCTTTTTGCAGAGAAAATGACACCACATGACCTGTCCACGCCCCCCTCGCCAGCACAGGACCCGGAGGAGGTCCGTTTGAAGAAGATGAACCGCAGGGCAAAGGTCATTCATGAGCTTGTGCAGACTGAAAAGGACTACCTCACTGACCTGGAGCTGTGCATCAGAGAGGTGGTCCAGCCTCTACGAAATCTGCAGGTAGGTGCTCTGCAGGACCCAGAAAAAAAAGTCTCTTGCAGGCTAAATGTGGTATTAAACACCAGCCTCTACACAGCAAAGTGCAAAGAGAGCTGTATATACAGTATGTTTTTTACAGTATAGTTTCCTTACGCTCTGTTAGGTCGTGGATGTAGACAGGCTGTTCACCAACATGGAGACAGTGTGTGAGGTATCTGCAGCACTCCTTCACAGACTGAATGAGGCGATGGCTGACCCTGATCCAGAGGCAGTTGTCATAGGTAATACCACGTGGACTCTCGCCTGATTTCTTAATTTATTTATTTTTTTACTCTTCTTGTTAATATTAGACAACAGATCTAATGTATCTAATGATCTGATGGAATTTTTTCTTTTTGAAGGAGAAGTATTCATCCAGGCGAAGGCAGCTTTAGAAGATGTATATAAGATTTACTGTTACCATCATGACGATGCCAACATGTCACTGAAAACCTATGAGAAAGAGGAAGAGATAAAGCAACATTTCACCACGTGTGTATTAGCTCTGAAGTAAGTCACTTCCTCCAAGTATTTTTCAAATTATTCAGAACTTCCCCAGTATTATAAACACTGAAATTCACTGGAAATAATGAACAAGCTGGTAACTGTTGTGTTTCTTCTTAATTACAGAAAAATCTATGACCAAGAGTAAGTATCCTTTAATTCAATAATTATGCTGGCATTTAAAATATACTGAGTCTCATATAATATATCCTGTCACATATAGATCTTGATTGTTGTGTTAAATCAGCAGTTTTGGATGTTGTCATTCATTGTAGATCATATCAGCTCATGTTGTTTACTGTTTACTGTTGCACAGAGGGAAACCCAACTTGCTGGACATGGGTTCACTGATTATCAAACCAGTTCAGAGGATCATGAAGTACCCACTACTGCTTCGGGAGCTGTGGCAGGCCACACCTGAAGACCACCCTGACTGTCGGCCACTGCAGGAGGCATTCACTGCTGCCAAGATCATCAATGTTAACATCAATGAGTTCAAAAGACGCAAGGATATAGGTGAGATTTCATTAACGCTGTAACATATGTGCATATTTCACCACTGATGTTTATTTTTCAAATATGTGATTTTGCGACCTGTGAGCACAAATCAGGTTCATTGTAAATCATCTCCTGTGCTGTCTATGTTGTATGAAATAGAAATTATTTTAATTTTGGTACCATATTACTGTTCACTCTCAGTTATGAAGTATAAGAGGTTGGAAGATGAAGGCACACTGAGGGGAAAACTACACAAGTTCAACATCCACTCTATCCGGAAGAAAGGCGACAGGTTTGCTGGCTATCTCAAGATCCTCACTGGAGTTGAACCACAGGTAAATCACTTAATACTCACCATAATTAATAAGATATACATGGAGTTATGAGGTGGACTTGACAGTTGGCTATAGGTACATTGCAATTGTAGAAACATTTTTCTCGTCTTTCTGTAGGTGAGAGATGAAGTGTTTGACAGAGAGGAGAAGCTGTTCAGGAGTCTGGAGAAGGCTGTGAGGCAGCTGGTCAAGAATGTTCAATGTTACCTGCAGTATGTTCAAGTAAGTTAGCGTTTGATATTGCAAAATGTGTTTGTTTTGACAGTTTAAAATATCCTGTCAACTTTTTTTGAGACGTCTTTCCTTGTTATCTTTGCTGCAGGAGATGGTGTCTGTAGCTGTCCAGAATGTCCAGGACATGCAGAACATCGTCAAGGAGCCAAACAAAAATGGCATAAACGGCACATTGCACAGTAATGGTCATGACCCCTATAAGCACTTTGTGAGTTTGGCTTTTTTTGTACTTCACCCCAAAATGTTATTAGTTTCATTCAGGCCAGCTTTTCTCTCCTCCATTTCCTCCCTGAATCGTCTGTTTGTATCCGTCCTTGCTGTTCTTACATGACCTCCCATTCACCCTCCTGTGAACTGAGTCATCTGTCACTTTGCCTGTAGCTACCTGTCCTCTGTCCATTGTATTAATCCTCTTCCTCTATGCCTCTAACCTTCCTGCTTGATCCTTCAGTAAGTCTGCCAACTTCCCTCTCCTAACCTCCTCTCTATGTGGATTGCACTGTTGTCAGTTCTGAGATAACTATACCTTTGAATAAGATTCTCTGTGTAGCAGCTCTTCACTGCAGCAGTTTAGCACTGCCTCAAACCAAAGTCTGTAATGAGCTTCACAAAATAAGTGTAGACACAGAGGCATGTGTACTCTAAGAAGAAAAGCAACCGACATGAAAAGAGTTTCACTGTGTCTGCTATAATCAAAACACGACAGGTGTAACTGCTTTCAGGAAACGGAGCATTTTCACCAAAGACACAGCTCTTACTTTATGTATAGTACAACCCATTACAGTGTTTGTCTGCATGCAAATCAAGCTGGAGCAGCTCTGTTATTGTTGTGTATTCAAGATGAATGTTAAGGCGTACCTTACTGCTTCCCCTTGGAGAAAATTGTTCTGAATTAGAGACACTGCTGCGTACAAAAACAAGACATTTAATAGATCATTCATTATTTTTAAAAATCGAATAAAAACACACAAATGTACACTAAAACACTAAAAGTACCTGAATACTTAGACTTATACTGGATGTCTGTATTTATCGTCTGCTGCCTCTCTGACTTCTTCCTCCAGAAAGACAGTATGGAGCGCTTGGTCCTCGCTCCCCTCTCCTCCCTGCAAGGCATGTTCACAGCCCCACAGAAGCTCATCCAGAAGCGCTATGACAAATTGCTGGATTACTGCAGCCGCCTGGAGCGCTCTTCTTCTTTTTCATCCTCGTCCTCGTCATCCACCACTGCTTCATCTGCTTCGCTGGTGTCAGAAGACCCGCCTGGTCCTGCCAGGAGGGACTACGAAGCTCTTAATGCTTTGCTAGTGGAGGAGTTGCAGAGGTTCAACATGGCCGCCTATACTATCCTGACCAACTGTGTGGTGTATCTGGTGGCCCTGCTCAGAGGGCTGATGGATAAAATGCTACTTTTGTCCCCATCCATACAGCAGCTACCAGTGAGGATCCCACACACAGATCACATTATTAAACACAATTTATTTTTAGTCTATTTAATATTCAAACTAAATTGTATTGTGTCTTTTCAGGCTCCGTTGTCAAACATGGCTGAAGTGCAGAACAGCATCATGGATATGCTGAACAATCTGACTTTTGTCAAAGATAACGCCCAGAAGTTAATGGAGCGGAAAGTCAGCTTCGAGAGGCAACGAGACAAGAAAATAGCGGTAAGAAAATGGAAATCTAGATTCGATTATTCACATCTCGAGTTTAAATTGCGCATTACAGTCTGCATTATTTAGACCCCTGGTCAGTTTGTGTCAGTATCTGCTAACTTCTCATTGACTCCAGGTCGAAACAAAAGTTCCACACATTCCTCCGACTCTTTCAAAATGTTTTGAACTAATTCCAAGCCGTAAATGAGCAGCTATGAGTCTTATCAAAGGCAAACACAGAGAACAGCTCCGGGCTGTGATTAACTGGGGCACTTGGCAACCCAAAGCTCCACCAGGTATCAATCCCCTGAGGTATTTATACTGTATGTGTGTGGAGGTGTACGCATATGCATGTACACCTGTACATATATGAGAACATGCTTGTGCTTGGACATGTGAGTAGATCTATTAGAAACTACCTACCCCCAGGAACTTAGTACCTTTCACCCTCCCTCGAATACCCTCGTACACACAACACGCCTACATGTGCCCACACAGCAGATCCACTTCAAATAATTACCAACATGCCTTTATCCTATGCTGTCCTCCAGATGCCCGAGGTGCAGCATCAAACTGAGGAACAGCGCGCCTGGCTACTGGCAGAACACCCACTGAACCGTCTGTACAAGCTGAAGAGAAAGTGCAATGGCTGCCAGGAGCAGGACCTCAGCCTGCTGGAGGGAGAGCTGGTGGCCCTGCTGGAGGACACAGACCCTTTAGGCAGCAGCAGCCGCTGGCTGGTTCACACTGGAGGCAAGTGTGTGTGTGTATATGTGTGTGAGTGTGCATGAGGACAAAGACCCTCAGGGCAGAGGTAGCTCTTGGCGTATCTTGTTTGTAAGACACACAAGGTGAATTAACTTATCACACTAGATCATCTGCAGGTATGGTCGGTATGGGTCTCCTTTCATACATATTCCTCTGTGAGTACACCTGCATCTATTAGATGACTGAGGCTGTGTAGATACACACAAACTTTACTTTCTGACACTGACAAGTGAGCACGCAAGAATCAGTCCCAGGAGCTCTTGTGATGTCATGGTTGCTGGTACCTCTTTGCCTGCCTCTGGAGATGGTTGCCTCACAACAGGGCCAACTCCATAGCTTGTCTCCATCTCCCCTCTACGTCTTGCAGAGACACCTGAGATACCAATGTCTTGTTTGGAACAAACCGCTGCACGTTGTAAGCAGTGTTACTTAGAGTTCAAAGCCTCTCCCTATGGGTATTCAGAAACAAGGACGGAGAGATGCCGCTTGTGCGCTTCTCTGTACTCTGCAATAACAAGTTTCTTTCTCTAGAAAAAAAAAGAAAAGAAAAAAAGAGTGTGTGTGTATGTTTCTTGGTGCGATGTACATTCTTCACAGACTTGTCTTTTCCACTGGGATTACAAGCATTCCCAGGAAGTTGTTGTTCATTCCTCTGTTGATATCAACACTATGAATATGCTTGCCTCATATTTACACACTTTTCAGCTCTGTGTGAGCAGCTTTTGCTTACAGCCTTAATGCAGTCCTATATATTAAACACACATTTCTCCTCTAGAAATTATACCTATCTATTTTTGTGAAGCAGCTTTTTGATTGACAAAAGAAAATTACAGTTTTACAGTGTTGTTCTGTAATTAACTTACGGATGGGTCAGATAAGATATGCCTCCATGTATTGGTTAAATTCGTACATTTAAAAAAAATGGGTCTCTTGGTCACTGAAAACAGCTTTTATTGGAACTTCTACCCAAGAAATAAATAAAATGGTCGACAGTGTGTTCAGTGGATTATCCAGATGACTTTTTACTGTAATTTTTCAGTGTTTTGAGCACCATTCACCCCCATTTTATTGTGACAGAGGCAGAAATCTAAGAGATTACATAACCTCAAAACCTGGACAAAATAAAACTCTTTAAAATGGACTCAAAGGTCAGGCATGACAAAACTGTCCCTTCGTGTCACTGTTAGGTACAACGGGCTATGTTTACTCCACATTCCTCAAGCAGTACAACCCTCTCAGGGACTCGCAGCGGGCGGCCCAGATGGTCAAAGAGCAGCAACACCAGCAGCCGCCTGTCATGGTGGATGAGGACTTTGACGACCTCAGTCTGTTTGTGTCAGGCAGTGGCAGCAGCAGCCTGCGCAGCTTCAACCTCAACACCGCCGACAGTAGTTCAAGCCTCTCTGGACTACAGGGGGAGACAGAGAGCCCTGAAGAGGTGGAGATGTCAGTGGATGCTGAGAATGAGCAGGTGTGTGTCTTTTTAGAACTGTTCTTGACCCATATGGACCTCATGTTACGATACTACAACACTTAGGGCTGAAGAGAAGGCTGTGAAAAAGAACCTGTGTTGAGCTCAGTTTGGTTTCCAGCGTGAGAACAGTCAAGGTCAAGAAGATTAATGTTCTTTGAAAGGTTTTGGAAAATGAGCAGCTGCAGAAATACTACATGCCAGCATGCACATGTGCATAGACAAACACCTTGAAGCAACGGGAAATAAACCAAGGATTATCAGAAATTTGGCAAAATAAATACCAAAGTGGAAACACAACAAACCACACACACCACATAAACCTCATAATTACAATAAAATATCAGCTCAGCAGGTCATGTAACTTTAACTGGGTTTTCTCGTCACATAAGAGCCTCCACCTGTGAAATATGAGGGCTGTTATCATAGAGGGCCAGTAAAACCGAGGTGTGAAGTTATATAGACCGGATGAGGAGGAGTTCTGGCAGTGCCATGGCAGCTTCACAGTGTCTCTGTCTAGTTTGCATTGAAATTAAATGGGGTGAATAACATTACATGATGTCACTCTGGCTTCAACACTCCTAGGCTTCGTAATCCTCGTGGCCGTGTCTTTATATCCAATATGCCACTTTTCTTCATCATAACATGACAGTTATTTGTCTTTAAATATAAAATGTGGACGAGGGTCAGGAGACTGTAAGCAGTGAAAATTAAGACTGGTGGTGACATCCTGTGCGTTTGGAAAACTGATAAACAGTGCCACCTTCTGGATTTACAGAAGAGCACACGTCAATATTATTTCATGTCAGTGCAAGTTAAGATTTGCTATTTAGTATTTTATAGAGGAAATGTACTCAAATACGTAAATAAATACTGGTACCACACTGCAAGTAAAAGTCCCTGCATTGAACGTGTTACCTAAATAAAAGTATTTAAATGTAATCAAGTATAAAATGTACTTAAAGATTTCAAAGTAGAAGTACTCAATGCAAAAAATGCCCCCTGTGACTGTTAAACTATCATATGTTATCATTAAGTTATTACTACTCATGCTTTAATATAAATTCACCCTTATAAATTTCACTATAAAATCCTACAACTTACTGTTGTAGTTTGTATATTACTATATTTCCAACTGTATATCCAACAAATAGTACAAAAAACCCTAGTACCTTAAAATCCTTATAAAATAAATAAGTTAATAATTCAAATTATAAAGGTAGAGTCTGAAAACCATGAAAAATAAACATTTATCAAAACAGATTTCAGCTGATTTTCTGTCAGTCAAATCATTTCAGCTGTACTTGTGTATACTGTTGGGTACTTTAATTCTATATATCTTATAACATTTCATAAAATCTTTATTTGTAAAGTAACTAAAAACTCTGTAAATGTCAGATTACAAAGTACAATATTTCCCTCCAAAATACAGCGGAGTTGAAGTTGGAGGCGGCATGAAAAGAAGTTGGGTACAAGTAAATTTGTACTGAGTGTACTTGTGTAAATGTACTTAGTTAAATTTCATTGTCAGCTGCTCTAAAGTATCTTTGTTCAATTTACTAAAACAAACAAAAAAGACCAGTGAACTACGTCAGGAGAATTTGCTTCGCCCCTGATTACATCTAATTTGTGTCTCTTTTCACAGTTTTATGCTGTGTATGCATTTCAAGCCCGCTGTGACCAGGAGCTGACCTTAGAGGAGTACCAGCACGTCCGCATCCTCCAGTTCTCTGACCTGGGAGGCAATAAGGACTGGTGGTTAGCCGAGTCCAACGGACAGAAGGGTTACGTCCCTGCCAACTATCTCGGCAGGATGTCTTACGCGTAAACAGAGGTCCTCTATTTATTAAGAGACCGAACCGTGAAGAACACCACACCCAGCAAAACTCAACCTGTGACATTTTTATACAAATCCACTTACTCTTTGATACAGATTAAAATAGTCCTGACAGTGACACGTTCTGCTTTGTGAAAATCAAAATTGCAATAGGTATCATTGGATGTTATCAGACATCTCACACCAAAAGTGTTCAATTTACTTTGCCTTCAGATCATAACAGGGGAACTCACCAAAGGGACCAACAATTTGTGAATATAAATAATCGTAGGAAAATACAGGGCACTGTATTGAGCACTTTTTTGTACTTCAGTGTTGTAGAGTTTATATTGTTAATGAAGTGATCTATTCATGAAGATAATTTTATATGTGAAGTGATTTACAGATGAAGTCCATATTATATGTGAAATGATAAATACATAAAGTATATGTTTTGTGAATGTGAAATGAAGAAATCTATGTCAACGTTTATATTTTAACAATCATGTCATGAATAAACATGATCCATTCTCTATTAGTCCTGTGGGATACGATGATTTACACTTAATGACACCAAATGCTACAGAGTCATTGCTACTGCCAGTTTATAAGAAGAGATTTAATGACGTTTGTTGATAAAAAGTCACTTTTTTTTTCAACGGATAGACTTGTTAGGACAGAACGAGGCACACAGAGTCCAGCAGCATTTACACAAAGTAAGATTCAAGTATTCGACTGGATGTGTTACTCATGTACAGATGCTCTTGTAATACAAACGTAACGCTCTGGCACTAACCAAGCGTTTATTTTCTACTCCCTCACACCGCCTCCAGACCCCCTTTTTTTTGTGTATCTCTCTACTCATTTCTTCAGTTTCTTCTGTGCCGCTTTCTTCTTCACCAGTTGTAACCTTTTCATGGCGTTTAGCTGGGACTCTTGGGATGTTGGCGCTTTGTCCCCTGGTGCAGCCTTTGACCCATTCCCATTGTTCCCGTTGCCTCCGTTATTGCCTCCGTTCCCTCCTCCACTCGCCTGAGAGCCGCTCGGAGAGCCGCCCCCCGATGAGGAAGACCCTTTCCCTTGGCTTTCACCGCTTGATGAGCGGTTCAACGGCTGCTTGCCCAGAGTCAGGGGTGGGGGTGCTTTCAGAGGGGCCTGGCTAGAGCCGTTTCCGTTGCCACTCCCTGGTATCTTTGCACTCCCAAGTCCCGACTTGGCTCCTGCTAGCCCCGACAGCCCAACGGGTTTCTGGCCAGAGGGAGGTGTCAAGGTTTTGTGACTCCCACTTTGGCCCGAGGAACCCAGTTTGGAGCTGGCAGGAAGAGATGGGTTCGTTTTGGCGCCAAAAGCAGCCCAGCCTGTGAGGCCGCTGCCTGAGGAGGAGGTGCTGCTGCTGGTGGGATTGGCTGATGTTGTGGATGCCTGAAATGATGAAGAGTTACCACAGTTATCACACTGCAACACAAACTGAAAAATAGTAATAATACATTTTAAAAAGGTTTCAAATTGAGACCCCAAGAAGAAACCAATATCTCTGGAGTCAGAAACCAAAAAATTAATTTCAGTGTCCACTGAAGCAGTTCAGTTGATAAAGTCTGAAGTCTAAAGTATGTCTGACATTTAAAAAAAATAAAAGGTAAGGTGAGGTTTTCTTATTAACTCAAGTGCATTTATGAATACAACTTCAGATACAAATCATATCTGCTCAACATTCACTGAATTTCCAGATTTAATTGATGTAAGACTTTAGCTTTGGCATACACATCTCTTTTTCATATATTGCCAAAAATGATGTTTCACCATAAAAAAGAAGCTTGACTTTTTTTCCTTTTAAATCAAAATGTGTACCTGCATCATGGATAAACCCACACATTATTTTGTGGACCACTATTTTGAGTTTGGCATTACAGTCATCACCATCTTAAATAACAATCTTGATTCATATATGATCAGCACTGCCTCGTTTTACAGTTCAATCTGAGTGAGGCCGGTTTGCTGCACTGAAAGCACTCACTGAGAATGAGTCATAAGCACCCGTAATCATTCTCCTTCCTTAATCACTCTGCTTTATCATTCATTTTACTCTCATCTACCATAATTCAAATGAACATCATGCTGTCTGGAAGAGGATTTGAAACTAGTGACTGAGGCCATAAAATCATAAGGCAACTGTAGGAAACTACAGAGGAAATAAATCAAGTGAAAAGCACGGTCATTTCCCCATAAGCAAATGGTGCTGTCCCCTGCTGACCATTAGAAAGAATGCAGGCTAAGATGCTTCACAGACCCCTAAGTTCTGTCAACTAACTATACACAGTTAATGGTCTGAATATGTTAATAAGTTAGCCGGACACACAGTATGTAAATACACTATTAAACAAAAAAGAAGCAGGACTTGTTTGTTTTAATAATGGATATTTGTGTATTAATCTACAGAATATAGTCCCTAAGAAATGCACTATTTAGACAAACAAATAAAAAGGCAGGGAAGCTGGAAAGTATTCAGAAACGTACTAACGCATTGCTGGTTTTGGTCTTTCCACGGGATTTGTTTACAATAAGAAAATAATAGAATCGAATAACACCAGCCTAATCCATTAAACATATCTTCAGATCACTGAGTCGAAGAGCAAATACTTTTATCAAGACATGTCAATCAGCAGAGTTACCTGTAAGCTAGACAACTCTGGACTTGCTTACTTAAGCAATACTTTTACTGCAGGAAAAAAAAACAAAAAAAAGACACACACTGCCGCTCTGACTTGAATTAACATAATCAAATCACTGACTACAAGGCAACGTGTTTGCTGTCAAAAACATAACTTTAGGGTGAACTCCAATAAGTAAAAGTACGCTGAAAAGTTTTAAAACACACTCCCTCTGGAGAAATGCACTGCAACAATATCCAAGCAGCAGAAGTTGGTGGTCTGATTACAAAATAAAACATGCTGCTCATTTGCCTCGCAGGGATTTGTGCAGACTGCCTTTTAGAGAAGTTTTGCACACTGATAGCTCTTGATCTCCTCTCATTTGCTACCAGTAATAACTTAGGGACACAGAATCCGAATTTTGTGTGACTCGGTTACGTTTCAGCTATTCGGGAACCCCATATGAGTAATAACTGTCACACATACCTTCACTTCTGCTCTTTTGAAGGCTTGGAAGGTGCTGGCTGTGTCAGGCTTGGCTTTAAGCTCTGCCTTTTTAACCAGTGTGTCCTTTACAACAGGCGCTGATGATGCAGATACAGGGGATGGTTTCTGTGGAGGTTTCTGGGCCTAGTGGACAAACAAATATGGTTATTTTTATACAGAAACAATAACAATACAGAATTACTTATCGTGATGATGCACTAAAAAAAGTATATACAGTGATACAATTTATTTTCCTCACCATACGTTTCATTTGCCTGGTGCAGCGGGCACAATACCACACAAGCCGAGGATCATTTACTTCTTTGTCTGTCACTTGGGGCTTGTGACAGTCCTGGTGGTACAGATTATGGCACTCCTGACACTCAACCAGCTGGTTTCCCATGGTCACTGTCATTTGTCTTGGGGAATTAAAAAACACAGCAACACAGTTAACACGTGAACATGAAGTGCATGTTGGACTGGTATCCAGGTTTAATAATGATATACCTGCAGACAACACAAGCCAGGCCCATCTCCATGGCGAAATCATCAGCATTGGTCTCATCATAGTCGTTTATGTTTGGCAGGAGGTCTTTGCTCGTCTGAACGGTAATGGGAGAAGAACGGTTCTCCTGTTTCTCCAAACGGGGCTTTTTCGGAGGGTCCACATCACCCAAGTCGACTCTGACCTGAAAAAGAGATTTTTGGACAAAGCACATTGACATCAGTGCCGTAGGAAACAACATTGGAAAACTGAAGCCACCTTATTCATTATCCCTATAGTGCTATGTGGAATTGTGCAGGTTTTTTTCTTGCACATCATGGAAAACTCTGAACACTAATTTCCTTATTATATAATCCACTGTAACCTGAACTGTATGAATCTGCTTTGTCTTTCTTGTCTGAGAATGCAGCTCTACAATAAAGTGTGGTAGGCTGACTTCACAAGTCATGCATGTACTACTTTACAATGGAACGTGTTCACAGGCTGTTAAACAGGACTGGAACATAGTCAAGGTAGCGTCAGAGACACTGACATGTTTTCATGTGGTTTTGAATTTTCTATTTTCTGCTTTAATATCCGTCTGTAACTATATTTAAAACAATTAAAAAGATCCAAAATTGACCTGTACCTTCTCAGATGGTCTCTTCTCTGCCTCTTTCTTGCTCTTTTCAGAACTGGATTTGCTACTGCCGCTGCTGCTGCTGGAGGATGAGGAACTTGAGGAGGACTTAGAGTCCTGTTTGCTTAAGCTCAGTTTTGACACAGATCCCTTGGACACCTCAATATCCTGAGGACACACAATAATACAGAAGAAATGACATAGCAAAGAAATTGACAATAAGGAGGCACAGAATGAACAAACAGAAATACGTGATGAAGTCCTTACTTTTTGTAATGAACGGTAAGATGAGTCACTTCCTCTTGAAAGGGACTCGTCTAGTAAAGCTTTGAGTTTCTCCGCTGAGTCTTTACTCTTGGAGTGCAGGTAACTCAACCCCTTCAGGAAGATGGGATCCAACTCCAGACTGACAGGTCCAGCCATGGCTTAAACTGTGAATCACAACATAATGTCAGCTTTAGTTACAACTTTATCAAATACCACTGCTACAGTCAAGTGAAAAAAACTAAACAAAAGCTGTAGCTGCCGTTGCAGTATTAAGTTGGACTGACATTTGACCTGGCAGACAGCTTCAGGATTAAATACCAACAGAGCACAGAGAAACACTTCATTGATTCAGAGAACAAAATGTCTTTTCAAGAATTTAAATCTCAGCAGAACTTTGCTACAGACAATGCAACACTGTACCACAGTGTAAAAAAAAACAAAAGAAGGCTTCTTGTATCTGCTGCCTTCTAGCTGGAATCACTCTGCTTAATGTCCAGTCTTTCATCCATCCATTATCTGCAACTGCTTATCCTCATCACGGTCACGGTGGGGCTGGAGCCTATCCCAGCTGACTTTGGGTGAGAGGCAAGTCGCCAGCTCATCAGAGGGAACATAGAGACAAACCGACCTTCACATTCACTCCTCTGGGCAATTTAGAGCCAACAATTAACCTATTAAGTGCATGTCTTTGGACTGTGGGAGGAAGCCAGAGTCGCCGGTGAGAACCTACGCAGACACAGGGACAACATGCAAACTCCACACAGAAAAGGTCCCAGCTGAGGTTTGAACCAGGAACCTTCTTGCTTTCATTTCATATCTGGCTATATTAGATTTGGCTGTTCACATTAAATTTAAAATAAATCTTCCTTCCACATTAAATATTTAGGAGGACTTAAATATTTATTGGTAAACGCCTCTTTGTTTTTCTTCAGTGCAGCCTACTCCCACACAGTTTTACGTAATAACTGTTTTTTATATTTGCATTTATTAGCATAATTATTACTTATAATTACATAAGACGCAGTCAGAGGAGATGAGTGCAGAAATGGAGGAAAACGGGACAAAGAGAAATCTCTGAAGACAGACAACAGATCGACCATGACTGTTGTACTCTGAGGCTTCATTTAAATCTATTTACATCACTGTATTATCACATTAACATGCCATTAAATTATTATTACACCGTGGGAATGTGGCATTATTTACCTAACGTTAGGTCGGATTTAACATACACCTCTTGGGTTTAGTCCTTTCTGTCCTGATGCTGTCCGTTGGTGTTTAATATAGAGAAATACACACGTTAACGTTGAGTTAATGTGGTTGCTGTCTATCCGGACCAGAAACACAGAGCACTGTGGTAGCGGCACACACTAGCTAAAGTTTACCTTCCCCCGTCAGATTTCAGTTATAAAACTAAACTCACGGGTTATAATTTTCAGCTGGTTTACGTTACCTCACTCTCTGCTTGTGGTAAAAACAATAAAAACTGCTTCTTTAGCCGGTATTTTTTGTTTTTGGAGAGCATCCAACGTCTCAACACTTCCTACAAAAAAAGGAGCAGACAGCTTCCCAACGGCTGACAACGGGTGCAACTGTTAAATATGTCCGGCGCGGAACCTGGAACCTGGTGTGGAAACTGTTTTAATATTTAATAATACTGCATTTACGCCGCGTATTTAATACTTAATTACACGTATCATACTCCTTCTATATTAATTTATTTTGTTTTTTAATATATATACCAGTACTGACTGAATGACTCGTACGTGTTGACAGTTGATGGCGCTGTGGAGCTAGCTTAGCTTTAGCAGCACACAAGGAAAGAAGAGTACCTTTAGGAAGTGCGCACCAACCACATCAGCGTGGTTTCATTCAAATCGCCATTACTTCACATTACTAAAGCTGCTGTGAGTATCTCTTAATGTCATTTCATGCGCCGGGGCCGGAATGGTATTTTAACTTAACATGTTCTTGTTGCCATACATAAAAAGACAGTAGAAGAGCGACATTTTCAGACAGGTATTGCGGGGGGACCAGCCTAGGGTTGTGATATGGGGTACCCAGTAAGGACACAACAAGAAGAAGAGCTGGTACCGGCTGCTATTTGTTTCTAATTCCGCACACAGTGTGTGCGTGAGCATCTTTTGTTTTTGTTGCATGGCCTGCTGTTGCAGGTTTCATACATACATGACTACATCATGACATCATGACCAAAGAGTTTACAGTAATGTGACAAGTAATAGGCTGCAGTAGCTCAGTCTGTAGGGACTTGGCTTGGGCCGGTTCAAGTCCAGTATGGAAGGTGGACTGGTAGCTGGAGAGGTGCCAGTTCACCTCCTGGGCACTGCCGAGGTGCCCTTGAGCAAGGCACCGAACCCCCAACAACTGCTCGCAGGGCACCACTCTGGGTGGCTGCCCATCACCATCTCTCTCCACATTTGCATGTGTGTGGTTGTATTTCGAGGTTAAAATGCATGTATAAAAATAAATAAATAAAAGTATCGCTTCTTCTTCTTCTAATTCTTAATAGATATATTGATTTGCTTTTTATGTGAAGCACACTCTTAGAACACTCTTGTATTAAAGACACTGTAGCTGAGGGTGTGCACATTTATACTGAGCCTTGTTTCTGGTCGTAAAACTAATTATGTTCTAGTGATGTGGTTAGATTCTTTACAATATCCATGTTGCTGAGTACTATCACCTGAGCGTTTTATCCAATCTCAGTACTTCATTCATGGTTCTGATTATGTGTCATGTGTCATAGCTGCAAACAAGCTGGAAACCTCAGTGTTAACAGAGACAGATGGTAACCAGCATCATCATACAGGTTACACAGAGGCGATATGGAGGTTGGCTGCTAGACATCTTCTACAAACTTTTTCACACAAACTCTGAAATAATAAGCTTCGATATAACAGGCGACATGCTGCCAACAGAATTGTTATGTGAGCGTTGTTTGAGTAAGACAATGTATCTATGCTCACCTCAAAACCTGCATCTCATCTGTCCACTTTCTGTCTGTCTCTTTTACCTCTGCTGTCTCTTTTTATTGGCAGGTGTGTGCATAAACCTTCTCCTGTTGTTTCTTTTTGTGGTACAACAGTGAATGCTACCTCCAGCTGGCTGAGTGTAATTTAAACACAGAAAAGTAACTTGAACATAATTTTAGCAGTTTTTGAAAATTGGGGAAATGGCCATGTGCATGTAAACACATTTCGGAAGCTCTTCACTCATTGCATCTGTTTTTTTCTCTGCAGTACAATGACACACACAGAGGAAAAGCAACACCCGTCCCTCTATCTTGAAGTCTGTTCCCAAAATGAGAAGCCACGTCTTCCGCTGCACACCTCCATCGCCTTGTTTCTCCTGTCCTACTGCGATTGCAAGTCTTTCAGAGTTTTTCTGGTTTTCACCAAACCTGCCAGCTCCCAGTCATTGAAGAGTCAGATACCAGAGTCTCTGGATGTGTCTGACATTCAGTTGAAGGATCTGCCCCATTTGGTTAGAGGCTGCCGTCTCCCCGCTGTTCTGGATGAGACTAGGATGCTCTGCAGGGCTGGGCTGGCGGTGGTCCTTAGACACATCATCAACAAGACCTTAGAGGCAGACCCCTCGAGGAATGATGTGTTGGCTCTGCTGGGGTTCAAGAAGACCTGTCTGAAGGCCTGCGCTGAGGTTAGTGGCAAAGCAGAGACACACATGTCCAAAGTACAAGAAAGGAAAAGAAAGAATTATTTTGTCTTATTAAAAACAAGTTTATTGTGAGATGTACTTCTGCGTGTGGTGTAAAGTCACAGGAGCTTTGACCCTTTTACTCAGGATAACTCACTAAATGTGTACAGATGTACTTTTTTCAGTTAGTCAGTATCATGACAGCATCATACCGTGAATCCAGATTGTCCACATATTAATTTATAATAAATCTGAACAAGTTTCTCTCTCTCCCCATCTAAATTTCACAGAAACTCTGTGCCTAAGCTGTAACAGGATACTATCCATACTGTCATAGTGTCCATTGTGGCATGATGCTATTATAATTTCCTCGACAGGAACAAATACTTTTTAGTCAGTGCACAGCAGGTTGGCTAACAAAATTTAAATAATTCCCCTCAACTACTCAGTTCAATATACTCAATTTATTTATCTAGTTATATAGTGTCTTTCCATACAGAGCGGGTCTAGACTGGACTTTATAATATTATTTACAGAGACCTGACAATTCCAACCATGAACAACAAGCGCTTGGTGACAGTGGTAAGGAAAAACTTCCTTTAAGAGGCAGAAACCTTGAGCAGAACCAAGCTCATGGTGGGCAGCCATCTGCCATGACCGGTTGAGTTTATAGAGGGGGAGAAGGGAGGATAGAGTGAGAGAAAGAGGCCAAGAGACAATGCTGGTGGCGGCTTTTTCAAGGATCAAGACTGAGCATTTTAGGATCAGATTGCCAGAGCAGCCTACTACTCATCATTAATAGAGGAAAATAAGAATAACCCTGGGTTTCTTTTCAGCACTGTAGCCAGGCTGATAGAGACCCTTTAGGTCTCGGTAGTATTGACTTCATGAGCTTGTTTAATGATAAAATTATAAACAGTAGAGAAAAAAATAATCACTTCTTGCCCTCAAAAGACACCAATCTGCCTTCTTACACAGGAAGCTTAGAAACAGCTGTCAAACCTGATATATATTTAAACTGCTTTTCTCACATCGACCTTCACCAAATAACTTTAATGATTTCTTAATCTAAGCCGTCAACCTGTCTCTTAGATCCCATCCCAACGAGGCTGCTCAAGGACGTTTTACCTTTTGTTAGCACTTCTTTATCGGATATGACTAATCTGTCATTATTATCAGGATATGTACCACAGTCGTTTAAATTAGCTGTAATTAAACCTCTTCTTTAAAAGCCCACTCTGAGGTTCCCAGAGGTTTTAGTCAATTACAGACCAATATCTAACCATCCCTTTCTCTCTAAGATGCTTGAGAAAGCTGTAGCCAATCAGTTATGTGACTTTATCCATAAGAGCAGTTTATTCACAGATTTTCAGTCAGCATTTAGAGTGCATCATAGCACAGAGACAGCACTAGTGAAAGTTACAAATGACCTTCTTGTCTTGTTAGATTTGAGTGCTACATTTGACACCATAGACCATCAAATTATTTTACCGAGACTTGAACATCTAATTGGCATTAAATTAACCACGCTAAGCTGGTTTAAGTCTTATTTTTCAGATCAATCTCAGTTTGTTCATGTTAATGATGAATCCTCCATGCACACCAAAGTTAGTCATGGAGTTCCACAAGGTTCTGTGCTCGGACCACCTTTAGCTTCCTTTAGGGAACATTTTTAGAAATCACTCCATTAACTTTCACTGTTGTGCCAATGATTCTGTTTTTCTGATGTTAGACAAAGCTGAAGTTGTTATGATTGGACCCAAACACCTCAGAAACTATCTTTCTAAAGATATAGTTACTCTAGATGGGATCACCCTGGCATCCAGCTCCACCATAAAGAATCTTCGAGTTGTCTTTGATCAGAATATGTCTTTTAATGTTCACATAAAACAAATTTCAAGGACTGTCTTTTTACACCTTTTACACCTACGTAACATTGCAAAATTCAGCCTATATGGTATGGATGAAGAAATCGTTGAAGTTAGTTGGTGAAGGCCTCCTGTGTCTGAAGATAAATTGGTGCCTATTGAGGGCAGGAGGTTGTCTCTAGTAGTTATAATTTTATCATTAAAGAAGCTCATGAAGTCATTACTACTGAGACCTAAAGGGATACATGGCTCAAAGGTGCTGTGTCTCTCTGTCAGCCTGGCTACAGTGAAAAGAAACCTGGGGCTGTTCTTATTTTCCTCTATCAGTGATGAGTAATAGGCTGCTCCGGTATTATGTGGAGCCTTCCTGTATGTTTGAACACTATTTTCCCAGACTAAATGAGATTCTTCTAGTTTGGTGGAACGCCGTCTGCTTTCAAATTTCCGCACCTTTCACTTTAATTCAATGCATCTGGAGTTTTTTCCGTCGCTAACATATTCTTCATCACACAGCCAGGTTTCAGTAAGACAAAATGAATCAATATCATAATCTGATTGTAATTCATTAACTAAAACAGCTTTAGAAGATCCACATTTGATTCTCTTATTTTGTACTATTACGGAGGTCAATTTAAGTTTTTATTATTTTTTTATGATTTTTCTTTAAGTAATTTAGATTGTCAGGGCAGAGACACAGACTCTGTAGAGATTTTGGTTTAATGGAAGCACATAAGCGTGTAGGACTGCAGCTCTGCCCCCTGGTCTCGGTTGTCATGGTTTAGGTCGACTAATAAACTCTTTTTTCTAGACATAATCAGACCGGGTTTTCCCCAGAAAGTCCTCCAATTAACTATTTCTCTTTTCCTGAAATATGGTGTGAAGTTAAATAATTCATCACCAGAAACTTCCTGGGAGATTATGTGGAAAATACAGACCCTTCAAAGAAAGCCATTGCTTGTTGTTCAGTTGATTGTGATTTAAAGTTGTCAGTGGTTCTCAAGTCCTGCAGTTTCAGTTAGTTACAGCATGTTACTTAGGGTCAGCAGCTTTACACTGAGGCAGACATCAATATAACATCGCAATAATAAATAGTTAACCAGTGTCTTTCAAGACAGTGCTGTGTTTGACCTCTAAAATCTTTCCTTTCCTGGCTCTCAGGTGAGTAAGTGGACCAGACTTTGTGAAATTGGCATCCCCTCTGCTGTTGAAGAACACCTCAAAAACTCTGCAAATCAATATCAGCAGCTGCCTCTCTCCATCCTCACCCTGGAGCGAAGGCTAGCGGAGCCTGTCAAAGTCCACAATGATGATAAAATACGGAGACAGAAACTCCAAGAGCAGAGACGGAATGAAAAGAAGTCCTCCCCTGCAGGCCAAGGGAACCCAAACTCTGAGTCCGAACCCGGACAGTCAGCTCAGGTCTCTGAGGGACTCGAGCTTAGGACTGCTCTGGCCAAACTGTCTGTGGATTCAGTTCCAACTTCGACCACCAGAGAGAACTCTGAGATCAGGAAAGTGAAGACTACAGATCTGCCTCCGCTGGAGCATGTGTTTGCTGAAGGACTGTACTTCACTCTGACTGATGTGGTGCTGCTGCCATGCATCTATCAGTACTTGGTAAGGGCCTTGGAGTTTATGATTTATGTTTGAGGAAATTGACCCTGCTCTTATGGATGCCTTAAGTTATTGCCTAATTTGGATCCATGAATGCACGTCAAATGCTCATTTCATTTTAGTATCAGTGGTTATATTTCCTGTATAAGCTTAGACTTTAAATGCACTGGCAGACTGTGAACTCTATAAAATTTACTGTAAGCAAAACACCCATTAATATGCCATGCGCAATCAAGTGTAGCCATGCAAGGCTTTGTCTGTCAACATAAACAGTAGTGGACATGACTTTAGTCTGATGTCACCTCATTAAGATGGTGCCATTCAGGATACAGAACCAACCCCCACCCTCCACACATATATACTGTTTTTTTTTTTTTATGTCTTTATTATGATGACCTGTCAAATTATGCATGACTCATGGCTTTGACACTCTGGTCAGGGTGAGCAGGCAGTACACCCGGCTCCTTTCAGACCCATCCAGGCAGAAACTTGAGTTAAGAAGAGTCGCTGCATCAGACTTGGCACAGGTTTTTGCTCTCAAAGGTGGTCTAGAGGCACCTGGCAAAGAGTGATAACAGTGTATGGGAGGGTTTCTATTCAGTGCAGCAGGTTGAAATGCATTTCAATGACTTTGCTATGGGAACGTTTTTCTCTCTGCAACAGATCAAGAATTGGTGGGTTGTTGTGTTGACCTGAAACTTTTTTTTTTTTTTTGCAAGACTTCAAAAGCTCACGAACATTTTCTGAATATTCATGACGTATAATGATTGCATATTTTATAAGAACGCTTGCTAGCAGCAATTAAAGACACCAGACAGTAGCACGGCTGTTTAGTTCAATAGTATATTGTTATTGATCAGGAAGGCTGCACTGTCAGGCAATGAAGTGGGTCTCAACCCCCATTTCACCCTTCAGCCGTCTCCAACTATTCCCCGACTGTGGGAATGGACTGAAGTTCTCACAATGAGGCTTTTAGTAGTCAGCTGTGCTCCAGTGGTTTCCAGTTTCACACTCAGCCTAGCGTGTCTCCTCTTAACGGCCATCACTGTCCACACGACACATGCAGCTACGGCGGATCCTTTCCACTCCACCCACTAGCCGTACTGCAGAGTGCCCCTCTTCTCCCTCTATGTCTGTGTACCCCTCTTTCTCTCATTCTTCTGTCTTCCACGCACAGTCACACACGGCGACACAGCTCCTCTGATCATGTCTCTGTTTGTGTCTTTACCCTCCCCATCTGCCAACACTGTTTTGATGTTATTCCCTGCCGGCTCCCCCACCCCCACCACCACCACCACCACCACCACCCCTCGTGTCTGTCCGTCCACCAGTGTGATGACTGAATTCTGGTGGAACCTGACATCTCGCTCCACTGGAGATGACATGCCAGATGAGTCACTTAATCAATATCTCCTTGTTTTTTCTCTTTCTTATTCTTATTCTTTTTTTGTTGTTGTTTTTGATAGTGTTCCCTCCAAGCCCACACTGCGAAAACTCTACATCAGCTCCCTCACCTGCTGTGCTGGTACAGGCGTGTTCAGGAGGTACCCGGGGTCCTTAAGGCAGCCGAGGCCTGTGGGATGTCTCTTTCCGTCCCCCAAGTTCCCACGTGTAGCCTCCAAGTGTCGTCAGCAGAAGACGAGCCAACTAGCCTATTGGAGGAAGAAGAAGGCCAGGAGATGACCACAGAGCCTCCCTTTGTCGGTGGCCCGAGACCCACAATGACTAAACTTAAAGTAAATTATTAAATTTCCTTACTTATTTCTCATCACGCCTAAGTGGTGTCCAAACATACTTGCTTTAACACACATATACAGACTGTAGGTATAAGGAGCTGTCTCCCAGTGTCCCTTCACAACACAGCACAGGGGGTTGTCAGTCTCCAACTGGTTGTTAACTATTATCCCTGTAATTTCATGCACCCATATTCTGCTGATTGTGCCGTCAAGAGTGTAGCTCTAAGTTAATGTTTTGGCTTCTGGGAGACTTTCTTAATCACTGGATTTTTCGTCTTTCTGCCAATGCTTAAACATTAAGTGCTTTCAGTCACAATATTAACATTTTAAGTGTCTGTTTAAAGGTTTTAAGGCTTGTTTGTGTACATGATTTTCCTCTCACAGAGGTGGTTTGTATGACAGTATATTTATCAGTCAAGACAAACTATCCGACCTATAAGTGGCCTTTCTGGAAAGAAAAAAAAACAGAATCTGTGTACAAGAATAGTATTCTATCACCCTCAGTGCATCATAAAATGCACAATTCAGTATTCTCAGTGGATCCTGTTGCCACTTGCAATAGTGCAGACAATGCACATTCAGCTCATCCTCATTTCAGGTGCAATAAAAACAACGAATGCAGTCCAAAACAAAACAAGATTTTATAGCCGGACTAAGTAGTTTGAAGTAATGACTGAAAATCTTAGTGTAAAGAGACAAGACGGCACACAATACTCGCATAATGTGTCCACGCTCTTAAAATGCAGTTCCCTCAGGAAGCCCTGGCAAGACACACACATTTATAGGTTTCCTAGCTCTATAGCACAGCAAATATTGCCGCGGCAAAATATTTTGGACTGGCTTTTCCAGCAGGAGATAAGCAGGCCCAGCTGTTTAAAAGGGAGGCTGTCTGCTCAGCCCTGACTAACCACTCTGTACTCAGCCTTCAGACTGTTTTCTTGGCCTTGTTGCTCTGCTCTCTCAGCAAAGATATTTCTGTGATTTCCTGCTGGCTAAGTGTCTATAACAATGTGATTTTAAGGAGTGGGAAGAGAGGAAAGGGGAGTAAGTGCTTGGGGAGTTTGGATGAGCTGGGTGGTCAGGTTGGGATGTGCCTTAAACATGTTGCCATGTTGCCGGAGGAAATTCAGTTAGGCATAGATGCGCTCAAATGACAGTTTTCATGGCAGGTTGAAATCAGACATTAAAACTAAGAGGAATGTTCGCGCACACACATAGAGACACACACACAATGGCCACCATTCTCTCTTTGCCTAGAGGGATTACAAGGATGGCTGCGTGTCGCCACCATCATGTCTGCACTGCAGCTGTTATGTTGTCTTGGCCAATGTGCCTGCGTGTGTGTGTATGTGTGCATATGTCCTCATATATGACTCTGTGTGTGTCCCAGTGCAAGTACATAAAGACAGAGAGATCTGCCGTCTGACACTGTGACACGCGATCCTTCACTGCTGCTAACCAGAAGCACTGGGCTCATCTCACTACACAATCCACAATATAAATGGCTCATAAACTCTCCCTCTTTCGCACTTCAGTTCACACACACCGATGCATGCCAGTCAAACTGCCTGTGCAATGAGCTGTAGAGGCGCGACCCGTGATCCAAATGTAAATAAAAGGCTAAAGCCTGGCTTCAATCACTCACAAATTAATTGACAGGATGTGGATGCTAACATGAGACAACAATTCAATGTATGAAAGCAGTCAAACATGGGAGTGATCCAGGAAAGGAGAATTACCGAGTTAATAGGATCAGTTGCATCAAAATTCAGGGAAATCTTGGATTTTCTGTCAGAAGAATGAGACTCTGGTGTTCTAGAAACTGGGATTACTGAAAGTCTGTGTCTGTCTGTCCCTGTGCTCAAACCACCAAGCTATATATTCCTCTCTCTTTTCAGTCCTCACTTGAGCGTAAGATTTTGGCCATTGTTTACCTCAAGAAGGTACCAGCTTCAACTCTCAACATTATCTTGCACCAGGTGTTCTTTGCGCGACCAAAGTTTTCTTTTACTTAATGCAACGTTGCATTTTGAAAATGTGGTCGGAGCAACACCACCGTCAATATTTGATCTCTTGCTACCACAGTGCGCTTGCTTGTCTTTTTGTACGTGTTTTTATTTGAGATCTTGTCTTGCCAGAATGTGACTGAGGCATCCATTATTGAAGACAGAAATTGTGTCTATTCCACATCCCCTCTATCAACTTGCCAACATTTTCTTCACCAAAGCAGCACTGATTGCGGCCGAATAACTTGATCTGAACATTTGGTCTCAAACTTGTTTTTGTGCTCTAACTCTCAACTGTGGAGTTTAACTGTTGTTACCATTTACCAATCAGAGTGAAACATGATGCTTTCTCCAAAATCATGCTCTGGCTTTCCAGATTCCATTTTTGCTATGGCCATAAGTATATTCATGATTTTTTTTTTTTTTTTTTAGCAATTTCATACAGTCTGACAGTCTCTATCAAGACTAGGGCTACTTACTTTGTACTATATAGATATTAAGTATACATTTAAAACATTTGCACACTCAACTTATGTGGTTTTAAATGTGCTAATATATTTTAATACATTACCTACATTAAGTATTTCAATAGAATTGAACTCTGTTCAGTCATTAAGTCATTTTGCACCGTATCTTAAATTAATTCTAGCTTTACATAAGTCCAACAGTACTTACTTTCTGAAATACCTTGCATGCCTTCGCCCCGTGACCAGAAAAATACTGTGTGAAACTTACAATTGCTTACAGTTGTGTGTCAAGAAAGTGGTGATTTATAGGGCAATTTTGAGGCTATAATTTGTGGTGTTCTTGCATTATATTGTAAGACGTTTCCAATATTTTTTGCTCCAAGAATAGAATATTTTGATATATTTTAATGTAACACAACACCATGCAGTTCAGCCCCACTGTGACATAGTCAACACACAAACAACTGAAAGTAGTAGAGTCAGCAAAAATTTAACATTTTCAGTCAGACGGTGTTTATTGCAGGGCTTGTATTGCATTTCATTACATCATTCAAATGTTTATATGTTTGTGGTATCTCAGTGTATAGATTCAAGTTGTTTATTTGTTTAACTGTATATGCTGTCAATATGCTATAATAGGAAGAATACTGACAATAATTCTGCAATATCATTGGACCTCTGTAATGCAGTTTTCTCTATGGATGTTTGATTTTTTTTTATTTTTAAACTTGGTTATCATTAAATTATGTATTGCCACAATAGTTGTAGTGAAAAAACAAATAGGAATATATAATATTTGAAAAGTTTCTACTGCAAGGAAAGACTCAAATGGGGCATCATTAGTGTAATTATCAGATACCATTTCATATTTATTAGTCATTCGTAGTTTTTTATTATTATTTCATCAGCAACACCAATTTTCCTGCCTTTATAGACTTTGCTGAAGCACACGATTGTTCTAATTTATAATCATCAAGGTCGAGAGTATTAGTTAATGTATTTTTTCCAGTATTTCTTTAACGTGTTCTGGATGTGCGAGAGTTTGTACTGTACTGGTGAAACATTTGCTCTCTCTTGAGACCATAATATGTGCACTAGCAGTGTTTCTTTTCCCAAGGATGTAGCTTTAGATCAGTATAAGCAAGCTAACAAAGGGTTTGTTCAAGAACAGTTCTCTATATCGCTTCATTAGAATCATTTGGACCACAGAACCTCAAGGCTATACACAGGTTTCTATGGTAACGTGTGTATTTGTGTGTGTGTGCGTGTGTGTGTGTGTGTGTGTGTTCCTCCCCTAGGAAAATGGCATCGAAGCAGTGTTCGCTCCTCATCCTTGCCCCGACTGGACCCTCCCATGGGACAGCTTACCAGGAGCCATCAACCCCACTGAAGGTAGAGTTAAACCTCTGCCTCATGGCTCTCTTCTTTGTCTTCTCTATTTTCCTGTTGCCTTTCTGCCGTTGCACTCCTTTTCTGGGATCTTTTGGCTTATTTTTTTTTCCCTTTTGTTTTTAAATTCTTGTTCTTTGCATTCCCCATTTTCACCTCTTTCTTATCTGCATCAAAATGTACTCTTCATCACTTTTACCTCCCCTATTTTTTTTTATCTGCATGCCTCCACGTTACTCCCTACTCCCTCCTTCTTTCTCTTTATCACTTGGTCAAAGTAAAAACAGATATTATTGATATTGTAAATGGAGGAATGTGCATAAATATTTGCATAAAACCCTTCCCATACTACTGTAGCCTGCTGATTTTCAGTAGCACCTTGTCGCCCCCCCTCATCCCAGAAGAAAAATATTAGCCACATACATTAATAATTAGACACATAAGCAGAGCTTTCTTTTCAGCTGCAGCTGGGTGTGTTTCCCCATGAGGCTCCCCTAATGAATTTTAAAGTGCTTATCGCGATGCATTATCCTCTTTATGTTGTGGGTTGAAAGTGTGAAATAGGTCTGTGGCAGAAACAGACTCAGCACAGCAGAAACACACGAAAACATGCGCACACAAAGAACTAATGTGCATCGTCACACTTGTGCGTATGCCTTAGTGGATACTGATTGCAGTGAGAGCAGTATCTAATAGGCAGTGTAAGGGTTGTTGATTGCTGCCCCAGGTGGCCCCGGTGATGCAGAGACAAGAAATCTCTGTTTCTTTGTCTCCTGCCTGCATTGTTTTTCTTCTTATTAGTGAGATGTCTGTGGTGCTAAATGGTGTGAAAGCATGTGTTGGAGCAGCAGCAATCTTTCAGCGTTATTGTGATACGACAAGGGAGGGAGATGAAAAAGACACATATATGAATGTTTAGATATTTGTGTTATGCATTCCTCGCTTGCATTTTCACCCGTGTGGCTCATTCCTCCACGTATCAGAGAACATGAATGGAGATGGAGCTGGAAAGGTATTTCATTATTAAAATATATGTACAGGACCATAAGTTCATCTTCTTGCCTCTTTTAGCGCTTGTGTTTGTGTATGGCGAGCTTACACTTCATTACCTCCTGTAGCATCGTGTTAATGAAGTCTAATATATCTTTGAATTTAAGGAAGAACACAAATGAAACATTAGTAAGCCTAAATTGTATTTCTTTAGTACTGTACCTTTCAGATTCACGAGCTTCACAAAACACTTATAATGAATGGTTATACAGAGAACAAAAACTAAATAAATACTCAATGCAAAACTTTGATATTATACTATTGTTTTGTTTCTTTGCTTTGCTCATTTTGTGGTCCATCTCTTACTCATTTCGCTTTCAGGCTTTGTCACCTCCTTTCTGTCTGCATCAAAACCTACTCCATCATTTTTACCTCCCCCATTTGTATCTGTATGCCTGTACATCACTTCCTACTCACTCTTTCTTTCTCTTTTATCACTTGGTCAAAGTAAAAACACCTACTATCACAAAACTATTTAAATGAATGGTTAAACAGAGAATTAAAGCAAAATAAATCACTCAATACACGTAGCCTGGCTACTGTTCTGATATTTTGCTATTGTTTTGTTTCTTTGTAATTTAAGGTATTGCTCATTGTTTTATAATTAACAGAGTCAGCGATGAATTGATAGACAAAAAATGAATCGAAAAATGAATATTTTGTTAATCTAATAATCATTTTTGTAATTATTTCAGGCTAAAATGCAAAACATTCACTGGTTCCACCTTCTCAAATTTGAGAATTTGATGCTTTTGGTGGTCATATGATAGTAAACAGAATATTTTAGTTTTAGACTTAGATTAACCAACAAGCTATCTGAATAGATCATCTTGGGCTGTGGTTATTTTTCACTGTTTTCTGAGATTTTATCAACAAAACGATTCCTTGATAAAATAATTAGCCCTTTATTCAAAAATGAGAATTATAATTAGTTTTAGAGTGCCATATATTTTCTGGTTGTGTGAATATTCCATACACATTAATTCATTTTTCTTCTGGCTTTTTATTCCTTTATTCGACAAAGACAGCTTGAGATAGGAAAGGTCAGGGGAAAGAGAGAGAGAGAGGGGACGGCGTGCAGCAAAACTGAACCCAGGGTGCCCCCAGTCCAGTTAATTTGAACTGTGGCTTTAACTGGGGTTACATATACAATGCAAGTCAGCAGTATTGTGACAGTGGCAGTATTAGGACAGTAGAAACTAATTTGTTACCTCGTCTGTACATTTGGGATCGTGGACCATCTGCGGTATCTTAAAATCAAGGGACCATCTATAAAAAGAGCTTCTTAATGCACAGTAGTATTAGTGGTAGTGTATTCTAACAGGAAGCCAGCACTTTAACCTGATAGTCGCTGTTTTATTTCAAGTACAATGTGCTGGGTTAGAGTCAACACATGAAAAACATAATTCACTGTACTTGCTGCAATTTTTTTTACATCTATTTGTAGCCTATTAATGTAGTCCCACAGTACAACTTAATCAACTGTTTCCATCCTGAAAACCCCTCTGACATCCAAACAGAAGTGCTCTTGATGATGTGGGCAGTGTATCTATTCTGAGAGCGAGAATCATTGAAGAGAGACTAAATTTTAGCTGTCCTACTTTTGCACTCCGCATGATAAACGGCACTGTTGATATCTCCTCCTGCAGCATTAGGACTGTAGGTAGGTAGCTCCTGCGTTTCAGCGCTGTGTAATTAAAGAGGAGTAGAGACGAAAGGCAGACAATTTGTCCTGAACTCCAACGCGTGGGCTTTCCCATCTATCTGATTCTACAGTATACACAAATGGCTGCACACACACCTACACGTACAGTACAGCAGGGAAAATTGCAGCATTTTCCCCTTACGCATGCATAATCCCATACCTGCAAAACTAATATAACACACACATGTCTGTCTTTATTTATATGTACTGGCTTATCATTTTCCCGTACAGAAGCTGCATATACAGTTCAGGCTGCGAGTATTTGGGTAGTTTTGTTTCGACTCTGTACTCCAGAGCATTTGATTTAAAATGAAACAGTCACTCTGATGTTAAAGTGCTGACTTTCAGCTTTAATATGAGTGTTTACATCCTCATTCAATGAACTGTGAAAGGCTACAATTTGCACACCCAATATGGGTGTGAACTCCTCCAAATGCCTTTAAAGTCAGCATCCATTGTGCTAGCATAGAGCCAGAATAAAGAGCGTATCACTATCTTGATACTTAATGACTCCACTGTGTTTTTTGGCTTATTTACTCTGACATAACAGATGTAAGATGATCGCACATTCATGCAAAGACAATGCCTTATTTTTATATATTGCTCCACTCTATTGGCCCAAATAATTGGCGTTCAATGATAACAAGTCCTTCACGCTGATCCTCAGGTATGCACAATGCATAGAGGAACAAAGGGACCACTGTGAATGGAGCTGTTTAGGTTTGTTGCCCTCCTTGCGTAAAGGCTGCTTTGCTAAATGTAGTGAGGGCTGTCTGCAGACAGGTAAACAGCAATGTGAATACAGGGGCCATTGTATAGAGCAGCCAACGTCCTGTCTGCAGTGCTTCACTTAATAGAGGGAGGGAGGGGAGGTCGTGAATAAAGCGGGTTAGAATGATGGAGTGTGTGACAGCGGGAGATTGAGATAGGGGTGAGACAGCATGAAGAGAGACAAGGGTTATCAGGAGAAAACAAGACAGGGGAACGAGACAATCGGGCATAAAAACGGGAGGGCTGGTGTGAAAGCTGCATAGTTGTCATGCCTCAGACATGCTGCTAGTAGGTCCTCCAGGGTTGTTTTTGGTACAAGGAGATGAGATGACTTCCCATGTCTTTGTCTTAGGTTACAAGAGTATGACAGAAGTTGAACTGCTGGAGTGAAAACTCGCTCCATTTGTCTTTGTCTCCCTGCTTTGACCACAGCAGACATCTGATTGAGATTTCACTTCACACTTTGGTTTGGTATTAATAGAAAAAAAATATTCAAGTGCCTCGTGGTTATTCGTTGATATTATGATGTTATTTCCACTGTCTTTAAAGGCTCTCATGGCCAACCAGTCAATTGATGCTGATGAAGCACACCTTGGCCCTTAGGCTGTAAAACGCTAACCTTAGTTTAAATAAATTACTCTTCTTTTGTGTATAATCTCTGGCAAGGTCTCCCTCCTTGTCATGTTTCCTTCCTGTTTGTAATAATATGCTATCATAGTTGTTATCACAATCATAATGCAACACCTCAAGATAAAACCTCTACTGTATGTAAGCCAGGCATCAATTCTAGGAAGTTATTGTAACTGGCCATGAAAAAGCCCTGTGACACCACAATGTGATGTTTTTATTTCAGTTTTTGCACCACTCAAACAAACGAGATATAACCTGTTCATTAATGAGTTTTTGATTTGTTACCTTTGGACAGAGCTAGGCTAGTTGTATCAGCCTGCGTGCAGCTAACTGTAGCTCCATATTTACCGTACAGACATGACAAAGTATCATTTTGCCATCTAACTCCTCGCAAGAAAGCAAATAGCCATATTTACCAAAACTATTCCTTAATCATCCTCCATATGTTTTTGCATGCTATACGTTGTATAATATATGGACGGAAACATTTTTCCTATAACCTTTTAACAACTTGTTAGAAAATAGTTGCACTTTTACACATTTGGCAGATACGGAGAATTCATTTGCCATCATGTCTCTGGCCATCTGGCAAATCTAAGTCCAATATTCTGTCTCCTTTTTGCTCTTTTTTTTGGTCTCCACCAACTCATCTGAGAAGTATCTGGCTCTATAGCTGTTAAATGCTGTGTGTCTGCTGTTTGGAGCTGAACAGATGGTGTACAGTGTTTTTAAAGCTTTTTTTTTTTTGCTGTGAACAGATGCGACCAGAAACATTGCTGATGAGAACAGTGATAGTGAACCAAATCAGTACAGTCGAAGGCCATAAAACCAAAACAATGAGCTGAAAAATGCTAAAACGCTCAGTAGTGTTGAGGGAGACTGCAGAGTTGGTTCGTCAGTGCAAGCCAGTCCTTTCACATACAGTGCAGTGACAGAATATTGATTATAACTGCTTTAAGAACTCATCTTTTCTGCTCTACTAAACACGTTAGAAAATGAAATGAAATTAACTGTACATGTGCAGTAACCTCGACAAAACGTATTTAGCAAATTCACAAATATACGCTTTTTTTTTTTACTGTTTTAATGTCGTCAATACAACATTCCACTTTCTGTATTGTGCTTGTGGTAAACATATATCATGGCTGTGACGTGTTAAGTAGTTTCACAGCATCCTGAATTGAAAGGTGTTTTTTGAAATCATGTTGCTACAGCTGTGCTGGAACTTCCTCCTGTTTCACAGACATCCTCCTGCATCGTCATCCTCTGTGTAATTTAAATCCCCAAAGAAATGAAGACCACAGCAGAAGTCTTGGCCCACGCTTTTCTGTGCTTTGCTTGTTTCCTACACTGTGTATAAGTCTAATGAGTAGTTAAACATCTGTCATGTTTAGCCTCCAGATATTCCTCAGACGCTTACCATATTGGTTTGGGAATAGGGAGACCTGTCTGTGAGATGCATCAAAGATGGAATATCAATCCAATAACAACTTTCAAACGTTTTATTATGTAGGTGGATATGTACTGTTTCTTTTTCTCTTCCTGTGTTTTTAAAACTTGTTCTATGACTTGGATTTAAAGATGTTAAATATTCTGCTACATTGATGTCAGTTTCATCCACTGTTAAATCAGTTTGGCTCTCTGTAACGGGGCATGATTTCCCCCTCAGGCGTATCATCTCACCGTTATTGAACTTAGATGGAGATAATTAGCTGGATTTGATTCAAGTCCAGATTTATGAATTTCCCTTTACATTTTCTTCATTTTCTTAGGCTGGGTATTGACCGGGAGCCCTAAGGACACAGTATAGTTTCTCTCAGCTGCACATTATTTTGGTACATTATCGTTAACTTTAAATAAAGGGGTATTGCAAAGATTTCATCTTTCCACTTATTGAGAATTGTTTTCATTACTATCTGACATTACAGCTCAGTTTTATCTGATTATAATCAGTGTAAGGCATTTGTAGGGATAATTCTCTTCACAAATTATATTTATTCTAGTTTCAGGCAATTTCAACAAGAGATCAAATCTGAAGATCCAACGTGAGAATCGATAGGCGACTGATCTATACATCGCTGTTGCATTAAATATATATTTCTCTGTACTCAGAGCGCGTTCCACTCTTTGTCATAAGACAGCCTGTAGGTCGTAATCCCCAGGTTGGAAACCACCGGCTCAATCGGATTAAAGCAGCTCTAATCAATACTTTTGCATTAACAATGGATCAAATGCTAATATGATCTGCGTTTCGTCTCAGCTGTGTGGCGCTTCTTAGCGGATGAACGTAGTTGACCATTGAGACCATGAGACTAAAAAGAGCTGGTGGCTAAAAATACAACATTAAAATGAGTTCTAATGTTATTCTGTGTCTGCTGAATGTGGAAACACTTTCACTATAACAACTTTATAAGATAACTGTGATAATTTGCCAATTAATGCAGATTTAAATCAAAAACAAACAAGCCAGTAAATATGTATATTTATCAAACTTGGTAGCTGAATTTAAAATGCTCTACGTTTTGTTATTTTTCATTCAACTCAACAATATTTTCTGCTTTCATGATCACTGGATTTTGGAATCACCTCCAGCATCATATGTGGTTGTCCAACTTATGGCTCTCATGCTACATGCAGCTCTTTGCCTGCATGCCTCCAAGTCTTAGGCGATCGCACCCTGTCAGAAAACGATGTATTTTCACCTTCTGGTTCAAGTGAAGTGGAGTGGAAGTGATGAAGTGGTACACCCACATGCTGATTCGCTGCTATGTTGGCAGTGATGCGGGCATTGTTATGGATTGTTGTGAGTTCACCCATTTTATCTCTTTGAATCCAAGATAAACCTCTCTTGAGATACATGGGATTATGATCATCCATTAAAATGAATCCATCCTCTTACTGTCATGGAAGCATCCTCTTTACATATAAGTAAATCAAACACTTTGTGTGTTTGACTGATTCATTTTGGGTTAATTCATTCCGTCTTACCTGTGGAGCTTTTGTGCTACACGTGAGTCATCCAACTGGATGTAGGTCTGGCTGCTTTTCCTGTCCAGCTGTCAGACTGAATGGAGCTCCGCCGAGAGACACACTGCAGGCTTAGTCACAGATCTGTTTAAATGTTGGCCTGCATATTACAGATGATCTTAGTTGAGAGATTATGACTGATTCTCCCTCCCTTTTTCCTTCTGTGTTCTCCTGCAAATCCATTAGGTTTGAGTTTGAGTTTGTGTGCGAGTTCAAAATAAGTAACAAGGCCAAAGTCGGGCAAAGGGCAAAGTTGATTTTCGACTCAGGCACTCTCTATGTACACTGATATAAATTCTACTTACACGAATCCTCAATCCCTGATGTAAGACGGAGTAGACTAATTGAAGTCTGTGTCCAGTTTTCCAACACTGATCTTGTCACCTTTCAAAAAATTTCAACTCTCCCACTCCAAATGCTTGTAATGAATAAAATATTCCACCTCAGTGTGTCTTATAGAGCGTTTGATCTGGATATCTTAGAGCTGCGAAGGAAGATTACTAGGAATTGCAACAGTTCTTGGAGAACAAAATGTCTGGCACATTTCCTCTTTGAGAACTGCTGAACCTTGAACCTCCTTGCCACAGTGGACAGTGGATTTCTTCATTCCTGCAATAAAAGACAGAAAAAAAAAAAATTCTGCAGCCATGCTAGCAGCATTGTGATTCTGTACTTCAGTCAGGGCATCACCAAGGTTATAATTAATAAATCTTGAAGCTGACGTGAGTATTGGTACCAAATGTAATGGCAATGTGTCTCAGACTTGTCAAAACATTTCTCTTTACCTGACGGTGTGAGAGGGCAAGTCTCATCAGTCAGTCATCAAGTATTCAGGTTTTATCGTCTGGGAACTATAAATGTCATTTCACTGGATAATGGAGGAGTTTGATCTGCTGGTGCTAGGTGCAAAGTCAGGGGAACACCGAGTTTAGAAAGCTTCAGTTTTTTAGAGACGTTCGTACAAAATAATTGTTAAGATATTGCCATAGAGCCACACTGCTAGCTAAAAGTTGCATGTACAAAAGTGTGTTCAGAATTACTGTTCTCCTTCAAGGGGCGGCGTGTGTTTATGAGTTTTGCCCATAGAGCTGTCAGTGCATGTGTAATTAAAGGTAAATTGCCTGCTATTAAAACCAGAGATCAAAGAGAGCGAGATCACAGAACATGTAGATGTGATTTAAAAATGTTGTTATTGAAGATTATTGGGGATATCTATGTGAACCACGAGCTAGCATTTGGTTGACACCTTGTTCCCTTGGGCTTTGAACTCCAAACAGCAGGCTGTGACTCCCAAATCGCTCCCCTCATTCTCAATTAATTGAACTCATTAGAGCCTTTAAATTGGAGATTTAAAGATACGCAGTGAACATGGGACCAAGCACAACAGCCAACGAGCTTTGTTACTCCCAATTAGAGGGATAATTGGCACTTTATTTCTACAATTCAAGTTCAAACACATCTAGACTCCCCGGAGGGGCACCACAGAGTTTCACTATTTGCAGTGATGCTTGAGTTGTGCCCATTTAAATGCGGAGCCACTGGCTGCCTCCACAATGAGTTCCTTGCAAATGTCATACCATGAATATTCATTTGTCTCCTTAGTTTTGTTTTGTTCAATAATCTCTGGTGAGGCATTGCAGTATCGGTGTGAAGCGTGGAGACAATTTGCCTAACCCTCAGCCAGCTTTCAGTGGGTTTTGGATTACATAGTGTTTCTTACACCGTTTCACTAGACTCATAATTATTTACTGATTAGTGTTTTGAGCCATGAGCAGAAACCAAATCTTTTCTTCCGCAGGTCTTTCCTTTGAAGCACCCTTTAACAGGCTTTGCCTATTAAAATCTTGTATGTTTGCAACGTTGTGATGACATTTGAAGGATACAACCAATTTAATGTAATAATTATATCATGCAATGTAATAATAATAATCTCTTTGAGTTTTTGATTTTTGGCTTCATAGTGGTATGACAAGTAGAACTGGATAACCAGTTACAGTCACTGATTAAAGCTGAATAATAGAAAGTTTTAGTTAAATTTTCATCACTGACAGTATAAAGGATGGATGGTGTATCCATTATGTCACCACTAAGTTTCTGAAGAGCTGTTTTAAAACTCAAAATCTCTTCTTAATCTAAATAAAGATCTAAAAGACGTGGAGTATCGACGGACCTGAGGCGGGCTGAATAACGCCTGGGTGCTCAAACAAGCCACCTGTAACGGCACCTACCTGTCAATCAAAGCAGCCACACTGGAAATTATGCATAACTTTAAGCCTTAAGATAATTTGTACAGGTGAGTTTTAAAAAATTCACCCTCACTACAGTTGTCATGAACGCGGAAATAAACCATAGAGACCAAATCTGTTTTTTGTACCAGGCTGTAAACATGTTTATTTCTGCTGTGAAGTTGGACATTTTAACATGGGGACTTATGGAGTCTGACTCGTTCTGTAGCCAGCCTCAAGTGGACATTCAAAGAACTACAGTTTTTGGCACTTCCGCATTGGCCACAGAGGTTGCCGTTTGGTGTGCGTCTATCTGTCATAGAAAAGAATGGTTTCAACAGCCATGCATATTCCAATTACTTGCCAATTTTCCACCTTCTAGGCATTTAACAAGTTTATAATTACTTCACTGCTGTTTTTTCAGTTGAATGAGAACAAAAAGATGATGTAACAGGTCCTGCTGCCATGGATTTACTTCACCCTCATGTGGTTCTTTTTAAAATACACTTTCATGCTCTGACTTTGTGTAATGATCCATTAAGTGCACAAAGTTTGACTAAAAACAAACTGACAGCTGACTAATCCTTGTTACTCCCATACAGAAAAATAAATCTTTTTTTTTTCAAATCAGTTTTAATAGTTTCTCAGACTTCTGTGCTAAATATAAGTAAGAGAATCTCTTCTTTTGCCAGCAGATCTTTATATGGTATGCACATAAAACTAAACAAAAAGAAATAGACTAAATATCCAGACAAGCATGTGCTCATTATAGAAGTAACAAATGTGTGAACGCGGCTGTGCTAACCTTAGTTAGTCACAAACAACATATTTTCATGTTTTCTCCAATAAAGGCATTACACACTGTGAGGCGGCATTAAAACTCGACAAAGAACATCAAGAGAAACATGCCAGATCAGATCAGAGCAGATGTAGATTTGTACAGTGGTTGAAGTGGAAAATAAATGAAAGTTACATCCAGATTTGATGAATAATATTTTCCACCACAGTCTCGAACCAATTCAGTTAACCAAAATAGGAACTCCACAGTAACATGATACTTTCTTTGGAAAGATGCTGAGTAAATTTCTCGCTTTAATTTGCACAATTTGTGGCTTGGCATGTTCCATATTACAGACTGCCGTTAATTACAGGAGAAAGTTCACAGTAAAAAAAAACAGTTGTGTGTGTCTTATGTTTTTTCTTTTATGTTTCCCATTCTGTTTGTTTTCTCTTTATCTCTCCATCTGCCTGCTTTTTGGCCTTTTTGTCTTTTATTTATTATTCTGTACCGGTTTATATCTCTTTTTTTCCGGTCCTCTGTCTTCGCCTGCATTCTCATTTTTTAACCTCTAAACCTTTTCAGTTTCCCACTAACCTCAGAGCATTATCATGGCCTTGACCTTTCTTTTATTTATTTCTACAAACTCCTGACAACAGAATTAAAGCATCTTGCCGTGCCCCTTCACTATGTGCACCACTTCTGTATTTGTTCTCCCCATCCGTTAACAAAACGATCCTACTGGAATTCCTCATTCTGTCGGTGTTGGCTCTAGGCTTATTATTTTGTTCTGTATGTGGTGAACGCTGTAATAGATGATGTGTCATATTTGGTTTCAGTGTGTTCTGTGAGATGTGCTCCTATTGTGGGAGAGACCTCCCTCGGTGCCCACATCTAATTTGACTCAAAAGAAGGTCCTGTATGGATTTTGGCGTGTATGTGTTCTATGACGTGTTGTTAGAGGAGTTTTGCCTCCATGTTTTTTTACACCTGCATGGTGTTGGCTTACACACTCATACGGGTGAGTTATCATTTGTGTGTGTTTTGTCTGTTTCTGCGTCTGCAGAGCTTCTAACAATAAACATAAATCACCAAAGTTGCAGGGGCCTCCTTAGCTCCACCTTTTCATATCCTGATAACTATGGAAAGTCACTCATAAACCTGAAGGTACTGGCAACTTTCATATCCTATTAAGTTATTTTGGTTTAAGTGGTTACAAAGAGGGATGGCCAAGATTCTGGGAACCTGCAAGAACTGGAAAGCAACAATAACTTTAATTAAATGTTTTTTTTCAGTGAGACAGAATAATGATTCATCTAAATATTGCTCTAATTATCCAAAGGGCACATGTAGTGCTTGTGGTTGATCTGCATTCCCTTGATTCTTGTTCCACTTTCTTAAATAAGAAAATCTGCGCAGAGCCAAAATATTTGTGGATAAAACGGAAATGAAATGGATACCTGTTGAGACGAAGTGAATATTTTCTGTCACTAAAATAAAATGTGCATATGCAGATAATATAAAGTCTGTCAAAGAAAGAGTATTTGTTGTTGAAACTTTCCTTTCAAACACCAGGAGTCTGCAGTGAGAATATAAGCTTAATGCGCAGAGTTGAAGGATGAATCGCTTTATTTCTCTCAATAGTGGGGCCCCGGCTTTGGCATCCCGACGTTTCTGTAAGAAACCAGAAGGAGCGGAGACACCAGTTGGCTGGACTCTAGCCAGCCTTTATTTATACTCGAGTTAGCACTGTAAGGCTAGGACTAAAAGGCATACTGGCTGGAAGATATTACAAAGGTGGCAGGCCAAAAGACGTTGACACAGCCCTCCACATATGCCAGCATTGTGCCACTTACTCCCTGACTTTGACAGCTCTGGCAGAGTACAGAGAGTAAGGGATGAAGGGGAGGAATGTGCACTGAATAAAAACATACTGCTTAGATTGAAAGCACAATGGTGGTTTTCAGCAGACATAACAGGAAGAACAGCTGGATTTGCAGAAAATATTTATTCCATTCACACTGTTTAAGTTAAGTGTTTTTTTTAAATATACAAAACCTACCATAGCGTTGAAGACAAAGGGTGGATCATAACATTTAATCAAGATGTTGCTCCTTCCATTTACAGTATTTATGGTCGCATTATTGGAAATAAAACATTTATTCTGCTGTGAATAATAATCTTGTACGTACAGTATGGTCCTGCAACCAAATATGTCAGTAATTTACCATTTGCATTTAAATCAAATTAGTTGTGTAAATGGTCTCTATTTGGTGATGACTTGAGCTATTTCCACAACTGTTCATACCTGCAAACTTGTGTCCTTGAAAGAACCTTTCTGTCTCACCAGGAAACCCATATCTCGACTAATTTATGTCCAGGGATGCAATTGACGACTAATAATTTGCTCTAACAATCTATAAAATGACAAATTCCCAATTTGGAAGTTCCCAATTCCCAACGTGATGTCTTCAGCAGTATATGATTAGCAATAAATATATTCCATGATATTTTTCCAACATAAATTATTTAAATTGAAAATACACGTGTCTCGATAAAACGGATCGTCCTCATGCAGCCCATATTTTAGGCCCGTGCAGATCGTGCACCTGGACTGCAGCCGCCAATAACCATGTGAACACGTCCATGTCTGCATGCAGCGCAGAATAAACAGATCCGTGTGTCAGATTTGGAGCATATTCAATACTCTAGGGTGCAATGAAGGCAGTGTTGGAGGAGATACGGCGTATTATGCTAGGTTTTAGTGCAGGAAAGTGAAAATGGGCACTTAGGGTAGCCTCCATCAGACAGAACTTTGACATTTGACAAATGGACAAATATTCAATGATTCTTCTGCCTGGGGTCAGGATGGGAATAAGTATGTTAATTTTTTCCCCCAGTTGGTCAGTTGGGAATCAGATGGCATGTGACTTATTCCAGGTCCCAGTCGTGCACAGAGTAAAATGAGGGAACTGTGAGAGTTTCGGCTGAAGATCTTTTACAGCCTTGTTGGCTGTAAAAGTAGAACAACTCCACCTGATCTCAGGTTTGTAAGTCCAAGAACTGGGCAAAATCTGATGTTTTCCTTGTGGATGTCATTTACCTGTGTGTCAGCTCGTGGGCAGCCTCGGGTCATTTGTTCCTCACATGAGCTGAGCTGTGAATGTGTTGGTCAGGATCAGTGCTGTCCAGTCATTTGAATCCTCTCTGAACAACCACTACAGTTTTTCTCTGCCCATGGCAAATACAACTGACAGGATGGATCGATTCCAAACTCTCCAAGTTTTAAAGCAGAGGAGTGTAGTTGTGAAGTAAACAGCACTCAGGAGACAATGTTTAGCCTTCACGATGAATGACAGCCGAAAGCGATATTGTCTGAGATATTGTCTGCTAGGCAGGTGCCAAGATCAAAATTTCATAGAGGAAGTTTTCTTAGATATTTGGACTGTATATTCCCCAAAATAATAATCATCCTTCTTCACAACAAATACTCTTAGAAGAGGAAAAAAAAAGCTCTTTGTTGTTGTGTTGTCACTTATTTTGACAAGTCTAGTGAACCGAAACAATGTCAAAAGGCTGAAGGTCTCGCTACGTTTAGACATGTTACAACACAGTTTGGCTTCAGGGTAACACGTCACTTTACAGGTCTGTGATGCCCTAATAATTTCCTGTGAAAAAAGATTAATCTCTCCAGTACTAGCTTTTCATGACATGAATTTCTTGTCCTGGAAAAACTACATCAAAATAATTATGGGGAAACTAGACCTAGGTGTTGTGGTCTTGAGTTTATAAGTAGTTGCCCAGAGAAAGAATAGCACATTAGCAACTAATTTGAATTAACTAATTAGGTATGAACACTTACACATACACATACCGGGAATCTTGTGAATTTCACTCCCTTTCAAGAAAAGAGACTAAGGGACCAGGGGAATTAAGTGTTATCAGCTCAGGTTTGCTAGCACTTAAAGCTGCAACTCGTGATTATTTCCATTATTGATTCATTTACCAATTTGTTCCCGTTGTAGGTTTCCAAAATCAGCCAAATGGCCAAAATGAAGCAGCTTTTTCTGAGTGACAAAATCTGATTAAATTAAATTTAGGCTCTAATAAAATTCTAAAGAGCTTTGACCAGCAATTATGTGTCTATCAATAAACCGTTTTCACCACACCAGCATAATTTCAGATGTTTAATTGTAATAGCTTAATGGAAAGTGTTAAGAGTGTGTTGATCTGACGCTCTGTATACAGAGCAGAGTGTAACAGAAAAGTAAGTCAGGGCGTGGATTTGGACGAGGCAAATTGATGTCTCACTTTGGTTGTTTGCCCACTTTGAAACAAAAGATAGGAGACAAATGAGGTATGTGTTGTGACCTGTAAGAGGGACCATGGGAGTTCCATAATTATGCAGACCTCTCGCCTACAGCTACGTCTGGTCATGTTTTGACAGACAAACCAAAGCTGTTGAAGGATGCACGGTGAGACGTTTTTTCCCTCTCGTGTTTGTCTTCATTACCTTTCGTTTTTTCTTGTCATCACAGTCTTATGCAAACATATTGAAACATTTCACTGACTTGTGCTGTGAAAGAAAACTTTTTTTTTCTTTCTCCTTTCTGACAACTTGTCAACAATCGCAGCTTTCAGTTGTGAATGTTTTCTGCTTCAAGCTGATTCAACAAAATTATATTTAGTTACCGCTCAGTGTTTGCCTGTGTTGCCTCAAACCTTTCTAAATACCTCACAGCACAGTTGCAGTTCTGTTGTGTGATGTGTCAGGATTGTTCGTGCGAGTTTTGGTTTCTCTCCTGTTATTAATTACCATCAACACTCTGCAAAGATGTGCCAGAGTTCATTTCCTCATTTTTAGTCCATATATTTTTCCACAACAAAGAACATATGGTCAAATGCAAGCTTTACTGCGCCAGTGCATAAGTGCCAACAAGCCATTTCAAATTTCAGATTATGGAGAAGGCGCTTCAAGTTGCCTGCAGTTGCCAAGGTAAAACTGAAGCCCTGCCAGCTAAATATTGTGGCCATTCATGAAGAAGACTGGTTACTGCCAGAATCTTGTCTCATAAAAAAAAACATGTTGAAGGTGCCTTTAACTCTATGGCGCTGTGATAAATCATTTTGGGTCCTTTTTAGAGAAATTAAGATCATGCAAAGCATTGATTGAAGACTGCTTTTATTTGTGCACGCACCAAATGAATTACAATTAAATGATGGACAATCTTGAACATTTAGTTTCATTGTCCCGTCATATGCTTATCAAGACGTTCAAAGAACAGGTTTTTAAAATGTGTTTGATTTAAACCTTCAGTCTTTCATGCACTGACCGTAGCAAGTTTGTAATTAGCTGTGCATAATTGGAGTTTTAATTAGCTATGTGACAAATGTTTCAAATGCACGGAACATGTTTAATATTTCAGTTTGTTGTAATGGTGCAGCGACATAAACTGTGATCCCAAAGTGTTTAAAGAGTTCATTATAACCATCAGGAAGCTTCAGTGAAGTAGAAACAAGATATATTTGTCATTCTGCCGTACACTGTAGGGCTTCAGCTAACATTTATTTTCCAGTTTTTAATTGTTTGGGCTGTAATATATGAAAAATGTCCATCCCAGTTTCTCCAAGTCCAGTATGATGTCTTTAAATGTCTTGCTTTGTTAGTCCAAAACCCAAAGATATTCAGATAATATATGATGTAAAGCCACTCCACCCTTCTTTGTTTTAAATATAAGCATATTCTGCCCATTCATTTAAGCCAGTGCCATAATATGTGCCATGTTGTTAAGCCTGTAGCTCTCTGCATTTGCATTTATCAGAATCTCTGTAATCCATTTTACCTTTGTTACTGAGCTCCAGGCAGCTTGTTTATTAGGTAGGAAGGAGGGCTCTTTATTTTAGTTGGTCGGTTTACTCCTGCAGCAACCAAGTGTGCGTTTCACGGCACTTAGGGGAACAGCAGTTTGCACTAATCCAGTCACATAAAGAAAACGTAGCATGCTCTTTTCACACTGTTTAACAGGAGTCATGGTTGAATTAGCCAGCCTTTCATTGGTGCCTGGACCGACTATGGCTTAGTCGATGTATGAATTCAATATTTCATTCAGCTGTTATAAAAACACTGTGCTGCTGCAGGACTTGGATTAACTTTTAAAGTCACCTTGCTTTAGTTCGTAACCTCTTGAGTCAGTAGCAGTAACACCTCCCGCATCACCCTGGCACTTGTCTCTGTGACACACACTGCATTGTTCTGTGCAGCTGCCAAGACAAAAAAAAAAAAAAAAACATTATTATTTTTCCTCAGAATAACTAAAGACAACCAACCTGAACTTTTCTGAACTGGACACACCGGCGCATTCATGACTATCTGTGCAGACATCCAGCCATTCAAACATGATATGATCAGAAAAGTCAAGCAGAGAAGATAATGATCCACCACACCTTCCTGTTTCTAGTCCACTTCACTGAACGCTTAAACATATAGTGTGCCCCCGCGATACTATGAACAAACATATTCACAGTGTTTGGATACGGCCTGATTGTGCACGATCCAACATGTGAACATGCTGCGTCATTCTATTTATACTGAAACTGAATGCAAAGATTTACTCTTTAGAGAAATCTTGACTACTTCAGATGAAGTATGTAGATGTCTCGCCTCCAACAAGTGACCCTTTTCAAAGAGTCTCCTTGATTTATTGATCTGTGCTTTTTGCTTATTTGTTTTCATTAAATTGGCTGTGAGGTGTGAAAAAGAAATATGCTCATGAAAAAAACATTAAAGTTGCTTTTTCTTGGAAGAGCATCAAAGGATACACCAGCCTCTTATTTCTTTTACTAACTTCATATATAGTTAAACTTAAGCAGTATTCCATAGTGGCCTGAGTTGAGATGTTGATAAAAGATGACGCTTGTTTTGTGGATGATAAAACACTAAATTAAATAAAGTAGATGGACATACCATATTTAATATAATTTGAACTGTTGTTGCAATGAAATACAAAGCCTTTTATTTATGAATATAAATAAACATAAAATATGAGTTACTTACTGTTATATAAATTAAATTGAAGAGGCAATATTCAGTCCTTCATTTTGCTTTTAAGTCATAAAGGTTTTTGGAAGCAGTCAGTTTTAGAACCACGTACAGAGTTAGTGTTTTTAAGACTTTCCTTTCAGGCTCTCCATCTTCTAACACGACATCCTGTGACACCATATTTCTTGGCGTTTGACAGATGATGCCGTCTGGGACATTTCTGTGGTAAACACGTCTGGAGACGCTTTCCACCCGTGAGGAATTTATTTCCTCCCCAGTAACATGACCCAACAGATAACTCCTGTGGCTTACTGGACACTTAAGGGGCTGAGTAACTAGAGTTCACACTTTAGAAGAAAACTTTCTAGCCTACAAGGAATGCATTTCATATACATGTGAATATATAATAATATATATATATAGAGAGAGAGAGAGAGAGAGAGAGAGAGAGAGAGAGAGAGAGAGAGAGAGAGAGAGAGAGAGAGAGAGAGAGAGAGAGAGAGAGAGAGAGAGAGAGAGAGAGAGAGAGAGAGAGAGAGAGAGAGAGAGAGAGAGAGAGAGAGAGAGAGAGAGAGAGAGAGAGAGAGAGAGAGAGATAATTGGCAATCAAAACAAACATAGAATCCAAATGTTTCAATCTAAAGTCATGAACATAATCTAAACTTGAATCTTTAACCAGCCTTACTTATGTTTGCTCTTTAAACCAGCATGTCCTCTGCGAGATGTTAGCTGTCGGATCCTGCAGAGCCCAAACAGAGGCCCTGTGTGCCACAGCGGTGTGTTTACATTCTAATCTCTGTGATGGACCTCCTTGATAAGGCCCTGGGCAGTTCTGCAGCATCAAGGGAAAAAAGGAGGAGATCAGGGCTCATTGCCAGAAGCAGCAGCAGTGGTAGGCAGCTCTTAGCATTAGAGGACACACAGGCTCAAGGATCCTTAGTCTCCCTCAGTGATGCAGCCACAGCATGTTTTCTCCTCGTTGAGCATTGAGAGATGTCAAGGCAGAGTCAGCTTGCTGGAAAAACAGAAAAGACCTTTCTCCGATACTGAGACTCTTACTGGTTCTGTCACTTTTTGGCTTCGTGCCAGTTGTTCTCCTAGTGGGATGGCATCCGTGCCCCTGTACAAAAACTCCACCAACACCACCAATATCAGTTTATTCTGCTTTCGGCTCACGTCAGCCTGTGGGAGGAGGTTAAACACAAAAGTGTTTCAGGAGTAAACACCTGAGCCCCATCAGATTCCAAATATATATATATATATATATATATATATATATATATATATATATATATATATATATATATATATATATATATATATATATATATATATATATATATATATATATATATATATATATATATATATATATATATTATACTGAAAGGTCAAGGAAACACACAGGAACAAGGAAGCAATTAGATCTTAACTGCAAATGAAAACTCAAATGGTGTCTGGCCAGTATGTACAGTGGAAAATAAACTTCCTCCCACTGCAGGCAATTACAATTATGTTGCATGCAGAGGAAAAACATGCAGTCGATGCTTGAGCATCAGTTGGATGAGATAATCCGACTTGTTCCTAATGCAGTCTCCTTTGTTCAGAAAGGAGGGTCTTAAAACAAAGCATGAAACAGGCAGATAGCTGCACTGCTATGAAGACATCTGCACAATGTTGGTGTATTTATTGATTCTGCTTGTTGTAAGAAAAAAAAAAGATTTTATTATTCAAGAGGGGTTGGCCAAACATTGTATTTTCTTTGCCAGTGTGTTCCAGTGTAATTGTTTGTCTAATACAAACAGAGGCTTAAATTAAATTCTATTATGCCAAGTTCCAGTTTGAAAAAAGTCTTTGAATCCAGCTTTTTGGATACTTAAATTTCCTGTAACGTGGTCTCAGATGTCTAACTTGTCTCAATTTTCACACCATCAGTGATAATTTATGCATGTTTACTTGCAGATTTATATTTACATGGCTTATTGCTAAAAAAAAGAAAAGAGAAAAAAAAAGACAATGGCTGACTAATTGCTAAAGCATTGGAGCTCGTCCTCAGTCTTGTACATACAGTGTGATGTGAGTAATGACAGAGGAGGAGAGTTGAGTTAATGTCCACCTGTCAACAAATCCTCTCGCTAGTGGATCATTTGGGCCCGGCTAGATGACAGTTGCCAGCAGTTTCTGTCATACTTGTGATTGCTGCGTCTGTTTATAAAGTGGCTGGAAGACAGTCGATCTAGTTGGGATGCATGAGAAAAAATGTTGGGAGGGGAAAAAAAAAATCCCCGCGCAGATAGGTCTCTCACCGTCTGAGCTCTCTGTGAATTACATGGTCTGTGATTGTTTTCCTCTCGGTGGCGGGATATAACTTTTTCAAGTTTCCATCTTCAAACTGTTCAGTTGCTTTTTAGTTACTTAAGCTTCATTCAGATGCTGTGCTTGTATTATTGTCATTGTCAGGCTGATGCTAGGTGTCACCTCAAAGCTTATTCTTCAGTTGCCGACTTTGGCTCCTTGTAACGTTTTTGCTTATTGAATACGGAGGCCATCCTTCAATCAGATGGCCTGGCCTCATGTCCAGCTTTGATGAATACCCTTCCTGCAGTGGTGACTAATACAGGCACATTGATAACTGTGACAGAAAGACATTACAGGTGCGTCAAATTTATTTCGTACTTGAAGGGTAACAGCTGTGGCAGGGCTACCTGCAGAGGGTTTCACATAAATACAGGGGAGCTCTGTTTAAAGCAGAAGTTGAACATAACATGCATAACTGTGTTTTCATTAGTGTGTAATCAAATGAAAATAGAAATGAGCCTTTTATATTTGCAGATGCCGCAGGTCTTCTTCCATGGTGACCAACATGTTGAACCACCATGTTTCTTTAGTAGCTCAGAACAGGCTTGTTTGGTGGCTGTAGCTCAGGAGGTACAGCTGACCGTCCACTAATCAGATGATTGGTGGTTCAATCCCCGGCTCCTCCAATCTGCATGTCGAAGTGTCCTTGGACAAGATACTGAACCCCCAAAGGCTGTGCCATTGGTGTGAATGTGCTCCCAAACTGATGAGTTGCATGGCAGCCAATGCCATCAGCGTATGAATGGGTGAATAAGATGTATGTAGTTTAAAAATGCCTTGCAGAAGAAAGGCGCTATATAAATACAGTCCATTCCGCAGCCACTGTAGTTTCTCTTTCACACTAGGAAGGTGAAACTAGGGTGTTGCCACTAAATCCTATACATGGGACCTTTTAAAGGCCATTGATGGCTTTTCCTGTGGTGCCACCAGTAGAATTGCATTTTTGGCAGAAGAACTACAAGATGGATTGGCACTAAATTATGTTGTTTAAACATTTGTGGTTTCTAGAGAATGCCTCCTAAAGACCACCATGAGATTCACATTTTGTGTTCTTGAGTCAAATACTGTATCTCAAAGGAATGAAGTGCCATAAAAATGGGTACAGACATGCATGTTCCCCCTCAGGATGATTTATGAGAACTCTGATCTCCAAAACTTCAGTGTATCCAATACATTTGTTTAGGATCAAATACAGGACATTCCTGTCAGCCTCATCTTTGTGTTTAGTGCTAATTAACAAATGTTTGCATGCTTACAAGTTAATATAAGATAATGCATATGGTGGAAGGTCATACCTGCCATGTTAGCATTTTCGTTGTGACAATTTTTGTCACAAAATTGGCATACTGTCATTGACATGCAGCTAAAAGCACGACTGTGCCTGAGGCCTGAGTACAGTCTTACAGTGCTGCTAGCATGGCTGTAGGCTCTTGCTTCAACATAACCACAGTCTAATCTTCATGGTGTGTTGTAGCTGAATAACTTTAAGGATAGCTTGACTACAGTCTCTTTGCCATTACCTCATTCTGTTCCTAACCTTAACCAAAATGTTGTTCTAACCTTAACCATGCAATGGTAGAAATGGTTGCTGTTTAGCATACAGAAGCCTCAGCTACGGTTTCACAGAATCCTCCAGTATCAGCATTGCAATTCCGTGCCGAGTCCCTCCTGAAAGATAAATGATGAGGTCTCATGAAGACCCCGGGGGAGGTGTTTTACTGCATCGCTCCTGCGTCACCCTCTTAGCAGACAAGCAACATAGGAGCATTTCCTTGTGGGCTCATTACCTGGGTCTACTGCCTGTGAGGCAAGGGGCAGGGTCAAGGGATACATGTAGTCTGGAATTTAATAAATCTCATGCAGCAGAACAGATTGAGGGGTGAATGAAACCAGCATTAATATCACCCATCTTTTAGTGACTGTCAGCCTAGAATTTATGAAATCCTGATCAGTTTTTTAGGACAAAATAAAACCTTAAATTGCAGGTTGAAAGATAAATTCTCTATGTGGATTAATGTTGTCAGTTAGTTAAATAATAATGATAATAATAACAGTATTAAAAGTTAAAAATACAACCATTTGTATCTTTAAGTAGGATATTGATTTTGCCCCTGCTTTCCTACCTACCAAAGCAGTTTTTAGTACAGAAATATAATAATTTACTGGTTATCTCTTTTCCCCTCAGTGAATTTTACTGCAGGAAGATCCACTTTGATTTTTTGGTTAACGTCTTCAAATTCAAGAACATTTTAAAACAATAGGAAACAAGCTTCATGTTGTTTGTATCATTAAACCCATATGGGAATGTTCAGTATTCTCTGCAGTGTTTCCACTCTTGTTTTTGTTTTTTCTACATCTCGTGGCTTTTTGACCTCTACTCTGTTTGACACACACTTTATGATGTTCATCTGCAATTGAGTGAATTTGCCGCAATTACGGCAACCCGGGGCATACACTTTTAAGACCTCTCTCTGTATTACTTTTTTTTTTTTTTTTTTACCTGAAACCACACATTAAAAAATGAAATTAAACACAAAGCAAGAGGTCGACTGGCATGTGTTTAGCTCTTCTGCTGCCTCCCACTCAGTCCTGCGTAGTTTATGAGTTTGACCTCAAGCCGTGTGGCTGCCTTTCACCAAACAAAGCTGTGTTTGAGTAGAAATGCTGAAAACCAATCATACACGGACTATAAAACCAATTAATTTACTTTTTTAAACAAAGCACGCTGCATAAACCATTGCACTTTAGTTATGTTTTATGACTTGTGCCACTGACCTCCCTCGTTTCTCTGCAGTCAGCAGCACCATTAACAACTTTCAGCTTGTGCCTATAACACTTGTTCAACCTTTTGAAAACGCCTGTAGACCTTTTGTGTGGCCTCACATGCATGCTTGCTTTTGAAGCATAAAACAGGCTTTGCACACTCAACGACTACATCAGCAACAAATCATGCTCACAGGGAAAGGTTCGGGGTCAGGATATTTGGCAAAACGCTGCAAGTTGAAGGCTTTTTTCTTAATTAGGTCTTGAGCAATATCAATATTCTTATAGTAATAAATCACATGAGTGCTTATTGTGAATAGGGTCCATCCATAATTATCATCCGACTCTGCAGATCCCCTCCATTGAGGTTTTTTTCAACATACGCACACTTTTTTCACCATTTTCCTCTGTGGGTTGTGCTGCAGTGTTCCAGGTTACAAGTTGTTGAAACATAAGGAATAGACAATGGATAGTGAAAATCCATCCAGAGGGACATACGGCCATATTTCGAGGTTAAACAGCGTATTTTGTAACCCATCATCTACAACAGCTACAACAATGTTGTCATTACTGTTGGATAGTGTTACACGATATGATAGCAAAAGGTGAAAATCACTCACTGCTGAAGTGCTTAGAATACAGTTTTGTGTTAGATGTAATCTTTATGAACATTACACAGAAATACGTGCCCAAAACTGCAGTTCATCGAACGTCCACTTGAGGCAGGCTGCAGAACAAGTCAATCTCCATAAGTCCCCATGTTAAAATGTCCAACTTCACAGCAGAAATAAACATGTTTACAGCCTGGTACAAAAAACAGTTTTGGTCTCTATAGCTAATCTCACCATTCATGACAACTGTACTGAGGGTGAATTTCTATTTAACTCACCTGTTATAATTATCTTAAGGCTTAAATTTCTTCATAATTAACAGCATGGCCGCTTTGACTGACAGGTAGGTGCTGTTACAGGTGGCTTGTTTGAGCACCCAGGCGTCTTTCAGCCCGCCTCAGGTCCACCATTGATCCACTTCTTTGCCAATTTTTAGATTAGCTGGGAGGCGGCAGAGGCAGGACTGCGAAGATGACAGCGGCCAGAGCTTCAGTACGGCTCTTCAGAAATCTGTGGGTGATGCCACGGATGCGACTTCCATTCTTTATACTGTCATTGGGTTATATATGCCTGAATCTACTGCCCTCAAGTGCCCAAAAAAAACCCAAAGAAATCAGTCATTGCTGGTTTAAAGTTTTCTATATCACATCAAAAGTTGAAGTCCTTTATGGACAATCTGCTCTGTTACTGTTCTTGTCACACCATTATTTAGTTTTTCCACATTTAGCCAAGTCTTAAACCCCATCACCCCGCAATTTTCAACCCTGTTGACTTTTATCACACTCTGTAATGCAATTTTCAATTAAAATCTGAATGTGTTCAGATCCATCAAAAGGCCTCTATACCGAAGCCCCTCTGGAGCCGTGGATACTAAGAAGTGCCTGCACCCGTGTGATTTACTCATCCAAATGAAGAGCAGACTGTTGTCAGTTATCTTCCTGCTGTTTCTCTGTATTTAAATTCATCTCTTCACTTTCTTTATTGTGCTCTGCCTACAACTGGGATCTGTTCAATAACAGCCAGTATGAGGGCCTGAATAATGCCACATGAAATTTCCTATTCATGTCACTTGGAGTGTCTTTTGCTATCTCACCTCCCCTGTTGTCACATACAGAGCAGTGTGAGAAGGAAGATGTAGCAGTAATATATATATTTTTTGATATTCCAGTTGTGTGGATACGGGGGTGAGACTCAGGGGTAAATGAAACACACATCACTCTAGATTTATGGACCGGAGATGGCATCAGCACAGCGCGTCAACGGCTCACTGCCGTTGTGGCTTGCTGGAAGACGGGAGAGGAAGATGCAGGAGACTGAAATGTGCTTTGAGTTAATGGGGTACATACTGCTCGCACAGCAGCAGAAAGTTCTGCCACAAACAAGGAGGACACTTGATTTTGGCTCGAAGGCTCGCTTTTGATGATGTTGAAAGATTGTTTGCAGTCCCTAGTTGGCAATTGGCTGGAAACATGCTGATGAGAGAGTGGAGGCCTTTTCATCTGTGTGCTATAACCATTACCTGAAATGGTTGGTTGTAAATCAAAATCTGAGCAGTTAAAGGGGAAGGGGGGACTGCTTGCTCACTGACAGCAAAGGAAAGCAAGACATTAGAGTAATGAAAAATGTGTTGTGTGATTTTTAACAAGTATTCTGACGTATTTTTGTTGTTAAAGTTGATCTTATTGTAATGACTTAATATTGACTGAAGCCAACCAAGCTACAAAACAGGTTTTTATAATCATAACGAAATTCCATTTGTGTTTGATCGCTTCTTTCTCTTGGCAGAGTTTTGTTTTTTCTTTAATTGAGTTTTCAAATTAATAGCCTATAAAAAAAAAAACCTGTTGCTTTCCACTTCATGCTCGGATGCAATGAGAACTTGTGCTCCTTTCGCAGGGAAAATGTCAAACATCCGTGCAGTCAGGAAGAGGCAACAGCTGAATAACTTGGTTGCTACGGTTACAGAGCTAGCCAGGCCAGGATACACCGTTGTGGATTTCTGCAGTGGAACGGTACGTGCGTTCATCCATCAGTCTGGCCATGCATGTATATTTATCACCACACCTGACCATGACTGCATTAGGCTGCTGCTCCATTAGCAGTCTGTCTCGTGTTTTTCTTTCCTCTTTAAATGCCTTTTCTTTTTTGGCCTGTGTACAAAGACGGATAATGTAATTACACCCATGAAAATGCATGTTCTGGGCAGTAGCGTTGCATTGCTAAAGGGTCAGTACTTGGTCGGGCAAGACAGCTGTAGTCATAACAGTATTGATACACTCTTTGACGTATGCTGTTTTCCTCTTGTGCATCTCCCTCTTTCTCTTTCCTGTCTTCAGGGCCACGTAGGAATCGTTCTGGCTCACACACTTCCAGATTGCCAGGTGTGTATTTGTGCAGATATGTGTGAGGTGTCATTGAGTTTTTTTTTTTTTTTGGTTGGACAAAATAAATATTTTTCAGACTTTGCTTTGGACTCTTTTAACAGGGATTTGTCATTATTTTTGACATTTCAAAGAGTAAAAGATCAATGAACTATTAGATAAATTTATGTGGATGAAGAGAATATGATTTATCAGCAGATATGTTCCTACAGTCTAGCTGTTTTGTTGTGATTGCAGAAGAAGCACGTTTGTTTTTACTTTTTTAAACCAAAGAATAGTCACGTAATCTCCTGTTACTGTTGTTTTAATTAAGTTTTTGTTTATTCATTTTCAGAGCCCTCATTGCTTTTTTTCTCAATGTTTTGAAGATTACTCAATGTTGCCATGCATTTCTATTTATTATTGCTCATTCCAGGTCATCTGAAAAAGGAGCAATCATGTGCAGCTGTGTGTGTATGTGCTTTTTCTTTTCTGTCTTTATTCAAGGTCATCCTCATAGAGAACAAAGAAGAGTCTTTGGTCAGGGCCCAGAGTCGGAGCGCCGAGCTCGGTCTGAAAAACATCGGTTTCATTCAGGCCAATTTGGACTACTTCACTGGACCTTTTCACATCGGGGTGAGCAGAGCAAGTAACAAAAAAATGTGTCTTTGCACCAGTTTTGTCCTCGTTTGTTTGATGATGAGATGCTGCAGACAGTATGGTAACCATTTCAGGTGACTGAACCATTGAAGATTTGCTTATTTTTTATATGACTAAGAGTTAAAAGTAATTTGCTGTTTTTCTGTCATTTGCACTGTTAAACTGTGATCACTATCCAATTTTCCATTTCCACATTAGATTTTTTTAAGCAAATCGAATTTTCCCACTTAGAGCAGCTTTCTAACAGACAATTGAAAAAAAAAAGTTCTGCCACAGGGAAAATATAATTAAAAATAACATTTGGTGCTAACTCACAGAATCAGACTAAAGTATTCCCACTGCTCCCGCTGCCATTATCATCAAATTACTGATTTTGAACTCATTGTAAAGAAAATGTTTCATGTTCCATGATATTTACTGTGTTAAGAACCTTTAACTTATCGAGGTACACGTTGTTCTAATCTTTTTCAGGAGTCAGCATGATGTTGCTATCATATGGCTGTAGTTGTTACTCTAAAGTCCTTTTTTTGACAATGAGCCGCGACATTACCTTTTCTCTTTGTATGTTGGAATGATATATAATAAGAATAATGATAATAATTAAGCCAGTAACCCAGTGCTTTTTATCAACACCTTTGATTAACACTGCATAAACAATGTGACTTCCTACTCTGCCACAATCACAACTTTACTGCAAGGTGTCTGAACGTTGTATTTTTAGTCCTAAAATATTTATATATTCCAGAGATGCTCAGCCACACATCACATCGAGAGACATGTCATTCCCTCATCTCTTTTTTTTTTTTTTTTCTCGCCAAACTGCAAATGCCAACATGCAATTATTCTTGTCAGTGCAGTTAAGATGGCTTTTCATTTCCTGAAGTGGAGCTTTTAATCAGAACCCCTTCTAGTGCTCTGCACTTGAGTCAAGCAGTGTGCGTCACTGTCTCCTCTCTGATTATTGGAAAGCCAAAAGGTAGTTTTATCCAGAAAATTAAGGACAAGGGGTTAAAGGATCTCTTCGGTGAGGAATATCAATTGCTCACTTGTCTGTTCTTATTTACTCTAAAAATCTGCTATCCAAAGATGCTTTTTGGTTTGCTTTCAAAAACACGTTGCCAAGATATTAAGAGATATGCTCTTATTACAGCGTCTTTGGAAAGGACAGAGTAATTTGTGAGAAGTGTTAATAATAAAAGTAAAAATAGTTGCCAGCCATTTCAGGTTTTATGCAGGAAAATTGGCCGTGTCACCCTTTTACTTCTTAATTCATCACACATTTTTTTATACCAACATCCCTGTGGAGACCGCAGATCTGCCTCTTCATTAAGGTTAACCGCCCTGCTTAGTAAATGTATTTAATTCACAGCTACCTGCAACAACAGAATAAATATTTTACTAGCTTTCAACCTCTATGCTTAATGGCATTAAAATAAACTAAATTCAGCATTGCGCAGCACTCACCAGCCTCAAGTCGAAGCCCTTTCTAGTCCCTTTTAAAACACCCACCTTCACCTACAGAGCTCTTGACTTCTCGAACTGATAATTGCCAACAATTTAGAGCAAATAGGTCCTTATAACTGTTAATTATAGTCTGTTTGAGTCTGGCTGGTGTCGCACAGAAATAGGTCTTTCGGATTTAAAAAAAAAATGTCCTCTTACCTTATTTAGAGTCTCCGAGTTCCTGTTTCCACTCATGTGACATTTAGCTCTCCCACACAATCTTCCATCGTCATCACTCTCGATCATCGTCGTTATTTATGTGTCTCAGGTCAGTGTGTCTTCCCCCAAACATGTTGGGGAAATCCATCTTCCTGCCGTGTGTCATAGCCCAGTTTCCGAAAAGCCAGCTGTTCTACTAGCCTCACTTTAAGTCTCTTTGGGACAAATAGGAATATATATATATATATATATATATATGTTTGTACCTGCTGTAATTAGCAGTAGCTATTGTTCCAGCATTGTCACTCCACTGAGACCCGCTCCACTTGGCAAGAAACAAACAGCACAGATTATTCTTCTCTACAATATGTGGGTGTTTTTTTTTTTTTCTTCTTTCTCCAGCCTGTTCCAAGCGGTCATGTGTGCGCACACACATTTTTTTTTTTCCCACACGATACATGAATGTTAAGATTTATGTATGAACCAGGTGCTTAAGTTCGTCCTTTTTCAGCACTGCTTGAGATTCGTACCTCAACATTTATGCAGCCTCAGCTGTTACTTTGGCTCAGCTTCTTCCTCCATGACAGATATTCCTACCTGAAGGAGCCAGCCATCACACTGATTTTAATCCTGTTATGTATAATACATGGTCCCATTTTTAGTCACGTTCATTTAATCAGGCTAATTAAGTTGAGGTGTCCCTATTCTTAGTCGGTGTCTGCTCTTCCTGCTCCTGCAGCTGCATATTCCAAGTCTTAGACTGGTATCAGGACCCGCCTCTACATACAGTGTATTTAGGTTTCATTCTCCCTCCTGTCAGATAACATCGAGCCAACAGACCTCAAAGGCAGGAAAAGTTGTGGAGCTTGAAGTTGATTTGGATTTTATTGGATCACAGTCTTTTATTGGTTCTGCTTAAGGGTCAGATTGTTTGCGATCGATTCCTTCAGTTGACTGCTTTATGTTTTGGGTGAAGAAAAAGCGTACTTGCTGTTATTGCTTGAAGCCTTATGTAAAAATGGGTATTGATCAGTTCTAATGAGGCTTTATCAGCTGTAATTCCAATGCTGATGTTACTTAAGGAGGTATTTTTTCTCAGTTTAGACAAAGTCTGTTTATCTCCAGTTAAAAGGAAGTTTGCATCCACCTTTGAGAGGAAAACAACGGTTTGATTCTCCGTAATCACACATTCTAGTCTGATCCACAGAAATAAGGGCTCAAATATTTGTTTACAAACACAAAAATAAGGCGCACACACCGTCACAACATGATATAAAATTCCTATTGATGATTGACTCTCCAGTTTTTCTAGAATATCTTATGTGAAACATCATGAAACATTTCAGCACAGAAAAGAGTTGCAGGTGTCTTACAACCGCCTTTAAGATATTTGGTATCATCCCATGGTCCTTGCAACACACTGATACATTGCTTGCAGAAGGGTGTGATGTTGATTAAGTGGATTATTAGTCAGCCATATTGCAGGAACTTGTTCTGACTCATGCCCAGATAGGACAGGAGAGGTATGTAATTACTTGAATAGGAGTGAATAATGAAGCCTCATTATTCCTGTGATGTGATTATTGAGAGAAAGATACAGATAGAAGCAGCTTTTCCTCTCCCCAAAGACAGATTCATAAAGAACACAGCTTTATAAATGGCCTTCGGTCCTTTGGTTGTTGCATATTGATTTATTATTTCTTCCTCCAGTGAAGATGTTTGTGCAGAGGTGTGCTTAACAGGGCATGTATGAAATATTGTATGTCTGCGGGATGGATTTTGAAATCAGCCTTGCATATATTTTCACCTTCTATTATCCATTTTTAATTAGTACCTCACATAACATATTGGACTAGGACATAGCTTTATCAATATTGTTTAAGCAGACAAAGACAAAAATGAATCTTGGCACTGATAAAGCAGGAGGTGCTTTCTAAATCAAGGATTGGAAATGCATAATTAGTTATCAAAACATGTCAGATTTGTTGTTGTTTTTAGATGTGTGCATTTCTTTTGGCTGGGTGGCTTTGTGTTTGTGTTAAATCAAGGCTAAAGGTTATAAAATGTAATTAGGATTTACCACAGCATGACTAATGTACAGCATTAAGTAGCTGCGAAGAGTGATGGCGTTACTTTGTTAATTATTTTTTCCTTAGATGTGGGGGATGTAACATCATGCAATCTTTGATAGGCACTCCTCCTCCTAATCAGCAGTCTGAGACAAGCTGTTGGAGGCATGCGGGCTACATTTCTTTTTCCCTGATGCCATGAATAAATCAGGATAGAAAATGAGGTGTCAAATAGTTGCAAGGCCGCACAGGTAATTGATGCTAATTCCATAAATTTTCACTTTTGGGTTATTCTTTCATCTGAAGATTCTTTTAAATCTCTTAAAATCTGTTTGAAGTGTAATACATGATTATTTGGTGATGAACAAACACATCATAGTTGCACTTGGAGCTTCATGCAGCTGAGAAAACCCATTTCCAAACATAGTAACATAGTGTGCACATAGAAAGGTTTGCAGATTTCCAGTATGCACCTTTAGTTTCTGGGTGTAGTTTGAGCTGAAGCACTTGCACTTACTGCAGCCGCGCAACTACCAGGGAGAGCTCATGCGTCTCTGAGAAATGTACCCCTCCGACATTTCAGTGACTTTATGAGTGGGTTTGGCCATCCTTACAGTGTCTGTATGTTCCCTAATCTTTGGAGTTGCAGCCAATCTTGGCACAGCCCTGTCGTGACCGCTACTCTGAACTTGTGCTCTGTGGCACTGCTGTCAAGGCAACATGCAGTAGATTCAGACTCAGGGACGCCAATAAGTTGGAAGACAAGAATAAAAGTTTCAAGGTGGCTGCTTGAGTTGGATGGAGTTAATAACTGTGAGTCCGAGTAGCTATTGTCACATCAGACTGTTGCTAATGCTTTTTATTTGGACCATTAACAGAGAATCTATTTAGCTAATGTACGCTTGAGAGCATCTATTTTACCACTGTACTATACTTAGGATATTAAACTCATTGCCTTTGAGGAGTCATAATGTATTTTTTTGCAGATGGACTGAGTGAAAGAGCCAGTTGGAATAAAGACAGGCTGTAATGTTGGGTGTCCTTTTCTGTGATTCAATGTATAACCACACCATTACTAATGCATAGCTAGGTGTTCATCACCACGCACAATTTATCCACTCAATGGGAATCCTGATGCCTCCGTGCCCCCGCTCCTAAAGCACTAATACATTTTGTTTGTTCCAACTCCTCGAGTCTGTACCTTCGAGAGGGTAGACGTATTTAATAGCAGTCGCCATTATGAAGTAATCAATGGCATTGAGTGTGTTCTTTCAGGAGCTCTCAGTTTTGGTCTGGCTGTTAGACAAAGACGGAAAGAAAGCTTGGATTTTATTGGTGAAAGAAACAAGTCTTATATGTGTTTTCTCTGTCTGTTTCGCTTCAGGTCGCCCTCCACGCGTGCGGCGTCGCAACAGACATGGTGATGGAACATTGCATCCAGGCAGGAGCCGCCTTCGTTATCAGCCCTTGTTGCTACGGCTTCATCCAGAACGCAATCAAGTTCACCTTCCCCAAGAGGTTTTGACCTGCTCGCTTCAGTCTAGTGTCACCTCTCAGGGGTGATGCTTTTTAAAATGTTGTTTCTGACCTTGTTTTCTTGTTTGACACTCACTAGCATAGGTGCTTCTCTTTTCTTACATTCTCTCGTAGTGATTTTTTTTTTTTGCCCCGGTTTCTCCTTTGGGGCTCTCGCTTTCCATCATTTTCACACCGATTGTCACTCTCTCTTACACACACACACAAACACACACAATCCATATCTCTTGTCACTGCTTTTTTTTTTGTTCATCTCATGTCTCTTATCATCACCGCTGACAGCGTGCGGCAGCAGTGTCACATCACATCATAACAGGGTCTGCCCCTCAACCCGCCCCTTTTCAATGTTTTGCCCCGGCTACAGTGACAGCAAAATCCAGTTAGAGCAGATAAGAAATGCTGTTCTTGTTAGAATTTCATTATCTTACAGAGAAACAACTTCATTTTCAGTCCCGGTGAGCTAAAATATGGTGCTGTTTAAATAAAGAATGAAGCAACAAACAACAGCAGTGAAGGAGAAGTAAGAGGTTTTACTTTGATGATGTTGACCCTGTTGCTATAGCAACACTCTGTTGACTAATGCCACCGTAAATGCCTTAAGAATCATAAGGAGGTAGTATGCCATTAAAATCACTTTGCGATGCTGAAAGCTTCAAAACAGAATGCTGCTGTGTATGATTGCTGTTGTAGCAACTGAGAGACTGTGATCACTGGCAATTTAAGGTGGAGATTATCCATTGTAGTTGTCGGGACAATTATAATTTTGGCATTAAGACTGATCAGACAAAGTTGGCTCAAGTCTTTTACAGTCTTGGATGAAATCATACGGTGTGTGTGTTGTTTGTTCTTTTCTGATTTAGTTGCTCTCCAGCTTTCTCTACGACCAGTGATATCACACAGTAGGACAATTTTGTCAGTGTAATGTATTTTCTCCATGAAATATGATCCAGTTTCACCAAAATGTGTAGCAGTCAGTGTAGCATCAGAATGATTTGAAATCTGTTATTTTATGGCAGGACAGTTACACAATGAGGCTGTAAGGGGACAGTTTGGGTGTTTTGAAGTGCATTTGTATGAGGCACTTATGCATACTCAGTGTATTACCTACAGTAGACGGCGGTCAGCACGCCCCCGTGTATTGAGAAGCAGACAAGGGATCCTGGCGCAGAAGCAGAGCTATGCACTGCTGTGCACAGGGTCAGCAGAAAAAACACATTTTAACCACATTTTCTCAAAAAAGTCAATATCCATGTAAGTGTATGATGTATTAGAGGCCTTACAGTACCATCAAACAGCCTTTTTTCTGTGGCACTAACCGGAAAACTTCCAACTGTGCACTGTTTCCGACTGCAGATCAGCTGTTTTCATGTGGCACACGGCTACGGCAGCTGTACACCAGCAAGGAACAGTCATAAGCGTGACAGTGGAGGAGGAGATTCATGTGGTTTCATGTGCAATATGCTCGTCGAACAGCAGCAACATAACACCAGTCATAGGCATACCATTTAGAATCAACATATGACAGTAAAACATGACTTTAGCAACAGACTGCTACTCCCACCATGTGAGAAGGAGCGCTAGCACAGGTCCTTCATTCCAACAGCTGTCAGGCTCTTTAACACCAGCATAACATTTTCTATATATTTCTTATTTATGAGTAATTTCTTATCCACTTTGTGTATACGAGCTTCTGTGACAAGTGAATTTCCCCGGTGTGGGATCATTAAAGTCGATCTTATCTTATCTTAAGACATCATGTTCATTAGAGTTACTTACATATTCTGTCACAACACAAGCGAGATAAGTTTTCCTTCCATGAATTAAATCCTAATTAACATGCTGCTGCGTTAACAGAATTATTGTGGAATCAGAGACATTTATTTAAAAGTTATACTTTCACATGACTGGAGCAGAGTGCAACGACCCAGTGAAAAGGTGAAAGTGACTTCTCATAGCACACCGTAAACACCCAGCAAACAGTTCAGTTCGGTTGAGTGGCACAGCATCGGCGGCTGTCTAAGTCGCACACAGCGTCGGCATATCATAATTAGCAGTGGCACATGTCAGTAAAAATCCTTGTATGTTATATAGGGGAACAGAAAGGCAGCTGCACACCATAAACATAGTTACCTCCCAGCATCATAACAGCACATGAACAAGAGTGGCACTTTTCCAGGTGCTGCTGTCACTTTAACTAATGTTTAGATTCATTTCACCACATCTACTAATGCAGCTCAAAGCGTAGATATTGTTACTATGGTTACCAGTACTTTAATGTAATTATGCACTGATGTAAGAGCAGTGTTTCAACTGTTCACTGTTGGTGTGTTCCAGGTGCTCTGATATTGTGGCCAGGGTATAACTGACCCTAAAATTGTGCCTTGGGGACGACCGTCAGCGTACTGTATAAATATTTAGGAGTTTTTTCCTCCCCTCACTTTTGCTAACTTGACACTTCGCTCCTCCTGACTCCTCATAAAATATTTAAGAATGACAAAAAAAAAAAAAGGGCTTTGCACCCGTAATAGACAACAAGAAGCTGTGTTTCTGGAGGGCAGACGTGCAGTATACGTGAGGGGCCTAAGCACCTGACTGTGTCAATCTTCGTCTTGCTACTTTTAGTGTTTTCCCCTCAGGTCATGTTCCAGGTACTCATGTGGATATTCTGCAGGTGTAGACATTCCAGGCAGTTCACAGGTTTTTATGAGCTGTGAAACTAAACTGCCCGTTTCATTAAGGCTCTAACTGTTCGAGTTGAACTTAAGACTTCTCTCCATGTGACCTGACTGGCCCCTAACCCCTGACCCTCCTCATGTTGATTTTTAATTAGCTTCAGTGATGATGTGACTAGGTTTAGCCATCACAAACAAACTGTGTTCCCATGTCGTAGCCAAACGCCTGTTTTTATGAAAGTCCTTCTTTCCCATAGACAAAGCGGCTGTTTTAGAGGCAATGCATGTTGTTTGTGTTTCATTGAGCCTTAGATTTGTTTATACATCTACACATAGAAGTAAATATATGACATATTCTGACATCTTAATCGCACTTTAACAATAAAATATCTTCTGTTTTCCTCTTCTTCTTTTTTTACAGCAAAAGGTTCCAAGAGACTCTGGCTTATAAGGTATGCTTTTAAATGTGATTAAATCCCTCTACTCCATTTATTATTCATTTGCACTCAGGCAAAATATCAAGTACAGAATACTTTATTACAGTGACTCACTTTTTACAAGGATTGTGTTTCAAACTGAGCTCACAATATGCACACTGAAAGACGCCTTTGTGGGTCATGTTCATTAGAGTCTTGCGTATTCTTTTGCAACACGAGACAAGGTTTTTTTTTCGCCTCGCTAATTGCTTCTTAATTAAGACGCTGCTGCATCAACAGAAGTATAAATTAAAAGGGGGTTAAAAAAGTTACATTTTTACATGCCTAAACCAGAGTGCAGTGACCCAAGTGAAAGGTGAAAGTGCTTTCTCATGCCACAATCATCAACACACAGGAAAATTAGAAACCAGAAGTTCAGACAAATGAGGAATAGCCACTACTAACTAGTGATTTTCTAAACTGTGTTGCAGCATTAAAACTTCAAAAATGTCTTAGCTGCTAAAAACTTGAAAGGACCAGTGTGTAAGATTTAGAGAGCTAGATTTACAGAATGTGGCAGAAATGCATAACTATGTTGTCATTAGCGTTTAATCACCTGAAAATAAGTTAGTTAGGTAAATAGTTAGTTTAGTTAGTATAGTTTTCGTTGACTTAAAATGAACCAATCACTGCTGCTCTAGATAGGTCCTTTTTTTACGAGTTTTCACCATAGGTCCTTATATGCTTGGAAGGGGAGGGTGAGGTGTTTGGTAATGAGTTGGTTGCAAACTGCAACCCCACCACTAGATGCCACTAAATCCTGCACAATGGACCTTTAATTAGTAACTACAACTATAGCACAACTACAATATGTAATCAGGAAGTTACTGTACAATCACAATTGTCACAATTTACAATTTTAGGGAGGCAAACAATATTTCAACTTTACAGTTTGTTTATCTATACATACTTGGAGAAATAATTATGTTTCAGACAGAGGAATGATTATGCTAGTTAACCAAACTGATGATATTAGCTTATTTCTCCAAAAAGTTATTAGTTTTGTAATTTGAGGTATCTAATTTTTGTGAAATCTAAAATTTTTCCACTTTATTAAACATTTTATCGTGTGTTCGATCAGATCGACAAGAGTGCATATCATCTCTTTTACTCTTCACGCTAAACGCTAACATTAGTTTTGTGAGGTAGTAAGTTACACCTGGCAGTTACTAAATATTTAGTAACAATTAATATCTGTGTAATAATTTAGTGATGCATAAATCTTGACTTAGTGCTTCTATATTATAGTACATCTAGTACATCTATATTATAACAAGGCTAAGTTTGATTTTACTAAACATGCCGCCAGCTTATTTTATAATTTAGATGTTCCAAAAATCTGACTCATTAAAAACTAAATGTTCTTTTTCAGTTTGTTTTTAATTTATTTAATTTTACATATAGACAGTAGAATAAAATGAACGAGATCTCTTGGTTCTCACATGTCATGGGAGCAAAGATTTCCCAGGAAGTTACAAGAGGGAGGCTCACACCCTCCAGTCTCTCAATTCCTTATCGCTCAGCACAGACACAGCACTGTACTCTGGCCCATCCCGTGATGATGTATGGGACCTGTCAGTGCCCTGGGGAGAATCTGTGCAAAAGTTTGTTGCAGGTCCTAGCCATGGCAACCTCAAGAGTTGACATGTCACAACATTAGACCACCTTTAACTCCTTTCCTCTTGTGTGCTAAAGGAAAGAGATTTTTTTTTTTTTTTTAAGAGACGTGGCTTGGGAGACATGGAAGATTATATATTATTTACAGGACAATGGGCAATTGTAGTGTTCTGTGGTAGTGAGTTGTTATTTTCCCAATGCTGTACAAAAGCCAAGCGATCAAAGGAAATCAAAATTGTCACATTTTCTGTCTGGAAGTGAGAAACTAAACATGTAGTCAGACAGTCTGAGAAATCTATATTCTATTTAAACCAGCAGACACATTATCTACCACTTTAAACCTGAGCTCTAAATCTCCCCTGCCTCCCTTCGTGCCCCTCATGGTTGCATTTTAAACAGCCATGTTTGGTATTTGCTATTCGTTTGGGCTCGGTGTGCAGAATCCCACTTTTTCCTATGTCTCTGCTCCCAAACCCCATGCTGACACTTGCAGAAATAAAAGCTGCACTGCATTGTTTTATAGCAGAACCATAGTTGTCCCTCCCGAACTACAGTAGTTAAACAGAATGACAGCACATTGACAAATGGTGTATCGCTGGAATAAAGGGCTAATGGTGTGAGATATTGGTGCTCAGCGCTAACTTTAAGCACTTGCTCCGTGGCCTTGCATTCAGCTCGACCCCACGCAGTGAAGAATGGAATCAATTAAAGTACTGCGGAAGCAGGTCAGCGATCGCTAACCGCTCCCTTGATTCACTTGTTCCACGAACCTTAGAAAAACCGTGATTCATGTGGCCTTTCTGCAGAGTTTAGAGGAATGATTTTATGCAGAAATCAGAAGAGGAATCATGTAATGTGGTTGACATGAAGGTTACCATGCAAATTAAGTCGTTCCACATTTTTGGTTTTCTTCTTTTTTGCACGTATTTTACACCTGAACTAGTCTAACACACTGTACACTCATCTGCATGCAGAGAAATGAATCTGGTCGTAACAGTCCAGTGATACTGTAAAGACTCCACACAGACTCTGTGAAGCTGTATGCTAACATCAACATGCTGTCATGCTCACAGTAACAATGCTAACATGCTGCTGTTATAGCAGGTAATATTTCAGTAAGCCCACTTACAATCCAGCTCCTACACCCTCCCTCACTCCCATTTGTGTGCTGTAATGTGTAATCGTCCATACGTACATCCTTCTCAGTGCTGTGTGGCACATTATCTTTTATTATCTCTGAAATATTTTGGGTAACAGGTTTATCATTGAGGAACTTGACCTTGATGGTCAAGTTTCTTCAAAACAGGCTTCTAAGAAAAGGAAGAACCTGAAAAAGAAATACAAGGTCAAAGATTTATTGTCATCGAATGTCAACATTGCTGTTCAGAAAGACGTTGGTTGGCCATGGTAACAAATGTTTGTTTCCATTGGAAAAAAGCAAGGGCGCCCCAAAGCTTGCTGGTTTATTTATACCCTCCCCCTAAAGAGACCTCCCACGAACACAAGTGTGACACAGTTTAACTCGTACTGGAGTCGAAGAGTGTAAGGGCCGGATTGGAATTGGGTCTTAGTTTAGCCTGTTAGCATGCTAAAGTTTGCTTATTAGCACTACACTTGAGGCTTGTGTGGTGTCATTACTTGCAGTTCATAAACCAAAGACAGTAGGATGTATCCTTAATATGAATGTGTGTACAAAATATTATGACAATCTGATAATTATTGAGATATTTCAGTGCTGGACTGACAGACATTAAAATGCTGCTAGTGTGGCTACAAAAGAGACATCGATAGATGCTGGTTTTGATGCATTGAGTTGTTGGCCTTGTGATAGACTGCTGATCAGCTGGGACCTTTTTCCTGCCTCTCAGCCGGTGTGTGCTGAGATGGGCTCAAGCCTCCCTCTCCATGGCTTTAAGCAGGATAAGCAGATGTAGAAAAAAAAGATGGGCTGAATAGATAGATGTATGCATGTGTCTGTGCATGCATAATGGTGTTAGTTTTAGTTAGTGCTGTTGTCGCTGTGACTTGAAACCTGACAGATATCATCCAGAGCTTCAGTGTTAATCACCTGCAATAAACAGTCCCTGTGTTCTTTGTCTGTCCATGTTTCAGGAACACATGATCCTCTGTCGCTTCGCAGACCAAACGGCTGTCCAGCTCCCTCCTGAGAGGAGACTCATAGGTACTGTTTATAATCTTACTTATTGTTCTTTGATTATTGCATTGAAACCAAGAAATCATAACTTATTTCGAGACTTTCCAGACAGACGGACACAGTTCTCGTTTGATTTCTGTTAATCGCGTTGTATTCAGTTAACTTCGTATATGCCGATGTGTTTTCTGACATGGTTTTACATGTGTGACTTATCCCCTGTGCTCCACTTTTTTTCAAACAGTCTAGACTTTTGAGAAGTGTGAAAAATGTTAATACAGGGATTTATTCAATGTGACAAAACAGCTGCAGTGAACAGCTGTCAGATCAGTGTTGTCACATTTGGAGAGAAGTGTTTTGTCAGACTGAAACCTCCAGGCCTGTGCTGAAGCTTCACTGTACAGTGTTTCATTATGTTGAGGACTCTCTTCACCCTGATAGCTCTCCAGCTTATCAAAGCTTCCCTCTGAAGCTTTGGAGGCTCCCCAATGCCTCGTCAGTCTGAAGCCCTTTCATATGTACCTGACACTACCTGTCACAGTGGTTTCTGCTCTGTATCAGTTAACAGGGCTCAACCTCTCCCACGAACATTTTCTAACCATGTTTGATCTCGATATCTCCGGAGGCTGCCAGTGTGACTGTGTCCGTGTAGGCAGCAAAGCAGACCAAAGCTCACATTTACTATGTCTGCCACCTGCTACCTACCCGCTAAACTGCATAATATATTTGAAGTCTGAAGAGAAAAGAGTGATAATCGGTGTGAAGTTGTTGGTGAATTAATAATGTTGGGTATTGATACATACGAACGCTAGGAACATGCAGGAAATGGACAAAATAACAGGAACACCCAGAATATGCAAACCAATTCAGTAGCACTACAAAAAAATGTTGCTTATAGAGCCTGACTGATAAGTTGATCTCGGATAAATCAGGAGGAGCAGCAGCAGCACACAGATGGGTGACAAATTAGAAGAAATATCACGGCTGCCATCATAAGTTGCCAGAACAGCGTCAGTGCTCTTTGGCACAGATTCAACACGTCTCTGGAAATCTACCGGAGGGATGAATTCTTCCAACTGATATTCACTCAATTGGGGTTTACATGATGGTGATGTAGAGCGCTGTCCAAAACTTCCCACAGGGATTCATTCGGGTTAAGATCCGGTGACTGCGAAGGTCGTATCATATAATCCACATCGTTCCCATTCTTATCAAACCAGTGATGACCTCGTGTCCTGTGGACGGCACGTGGGGAGAGAAATGTCAATGTTGTTTTGGTCAAAAATCTAAATCAACTGGTGTTCGCTGCATGTTTAGACATGCCACAGAGCACGATGGGATGTGAACTGTATCATGCAGTACATGCGTATGACAGCCTGTCTGCTCAATTATTCATATTTTTCCTTTTAATTTGTCACTTTGACTGTGTCGACAGATATGCCAAAAGAACTGGCAGAACTTAATTGTTATATACAGTTATTTTATAGTCTATTATTCTGTACTTATAATTTGCCAATATTTCAATATTTACCACAGTTTACTGCTCCGTTACTCTTAAATATAAAGAATCCTTTAAAGGAATCTTTTCCAGACATGTTTCTCGAGTTAAGTCTGAATATATATTATTTGAATATCAGAAACATTTTTCCCCACTTAAATATCAGTATTGACTCAGAGTATCAACTTGAAAAACCCAATATTGGTTAGGCTTAATCATAATGTTCTTCTAATCCAGCGGTTCTCCAACTTTTTCTGGCACGCCCCCCTTCAGAAGGAAAACTTTATGACCTCCGCACATGTAGAGCCACTGTTCTGATCTATGCTAACCTTTGAGACTGTGCTTTGGGGTGCTGTCATTTTGGATTTCCTTAAAATAAAAGTCATCCCTCTTATTTTGTTCCTACCTGTAAGTCTAAACAAGAAAATGTCCCTTTCTTTACTGAATACTTAAAACTGTTTTTAGTTTTTTTGGATGTTAAAATGAGATTATTTTTCTGTTTGTACCACTACAGGTAAACAGTGCATGGGCCTGGTAGACTTGGACCGCTCGTGGGCAGCAGAGACTCATGGGTACTCAGTGCAGGTGATGACTATGGAGCCTGAAAGCTGTTCACCAAAGAACAACATGCTGGTGGGAAGACCGGCGCAAAAAAATGGACTGGTAGTCGATGCTAGCCAACTGGAAGCACCGGTGCATAATTAGGACTGCAAGCGCCGCTGTACAGCAGAGCATCTTCAGTGTGGTCAGGGCTTGATAAAGCACCTGCCTCTGTGGCTATTGGCTGTGTCATGATGGTGCTGAGAATAAAACTGTTTTTTATCCAACTTCAACATTTTCTTTTCATCCACTTTTACAAGTCGTTTTGTAAGAAATGTAAAATAAAACAGATGTTTGCAAGAGTCATCTGAAATCTCTTTCTGAGCTGAAGGTAACATTGCCAGAATTTCTGGTGTGCTAAACTGGTGAAAAGAGTTTTGAGAACCACTCCTGTCCTCAATTATTGAACTTTTAGTTGCAGTGCCAACTACTCAGTTACATTTGTGTCTTTGCCTAAACCGTGTGATCAAGCTGTCAGTGTAAACAGAAGCAGCAGGAATTACACACCCACATTGCGAAGACGCCATACTTCCACGTGCTGTTTTTGCAAATTTTGTATACAGCCTTCGGTGATAGAACTCTGCAGTCAGCTCCCTCTGTTGCCAGGTAATAACTGAAGAAGGAGAAATTCAGTGCTAAAAACTCATCTGCACTTAAAGATGAGATGGGGAATTACCATTATCTACCTCTCCTCTGTGTGTGTTTGTGAGAGACTGAGAGGTAAAGAGGAGGAGGAGGAGGGGGTATTGAAAGAGAGAAACTGGATTTAAACTCATATCACATCAGTTAAAATATGGCATCTGTCATGGTTCTATGGCGAAACTGATTATTCCCCATAAAGAATGAATGTGAATATGCTATGCATCCCGTAATACGTTCAGCAGCAATGAATATTTTATGACGCTGGTGAAAAGGTCAGTGTGCTTGATTAGATGCGCACTGTTCAGAGCCTAGTAGCTGAACATCATACAATACGCTCCATATTTCCAATCTCTTATACTTTAGACACCAGAGCCCCCTTAAGCTTTCATTCTCCCAGGTGAAACCAGTTGTCTGTTCCTCCGAAAAATCCAGCGTTGTCACTTTTTGACAGTGTGTAGCGGCTGCTTGAGAAATCTGGGGAGGTAGCCGGAGAGCCGGTTTTCCTGCTCGCACTGAGAGCCGTGTTTCCAGCATCAGGCTCATCTGAATTCAGTCAGCGGAGTCAATCTATCCTGAGGTGAATGGCCACAGACACAGCTCCTTCGAAAGGCCTGGAATTATTTCAAAAGAAGATGTTCATGCTTGGCTCTGCGCAAGTGCACATTACAGGAATGCATATAGGCACAATAGAGTGGAGCGAGAGAGAGTAGGTGGCACTACTTACCGCTTGCATGAGACAGAGAGCAGAATTCTGAAGTGTGAAGTGGGTTGATTCAACCCAAACAGTCAGGGCTGAAGGTGACTAGACAAGATGCTTTGTTTAAACAAAATAGGGGTGAAATGTGAGGTTCTTTTTATGTAAATGCTCAGCGTTTCTTTACGAATGATTAACCTCATGGAGCCTTTCTATGGGTAGCTTCAGAGTCAGTGATGCACTGAGCTGAATGCATTTTTTATTATGTAATTAACAGAATCAGGGTTATTGCTGCGTAGGTTTTCACACACAAGAGATTTTCCATGGTTTTGGGGTGCATAACAAAATATACAAAGTGAGAAAAAAAAATTATTTACCTCAATAAAAAAAAAGTTGAACCTGAAACAAATTATTTTCTGGAGCTAAAGGAACTCTGCATGCCTTGTAAATGTTATTTAACCAGCGAGTAGTCTTTGTATATCCCATATAATAATCAGCATTAAAACAATCATGTGAACACGTTTATGTATCTTAAACTTAGTGGACGCCATCTGTGCAGCTCTGAACAGAACAATTTGTTGCAGCAGAATACCTCTATCAGGAAATAATGGTGCTTTCATTGTTTTATGAACTTCAGTTATTACTTGTAATTAAAATTCAGCTCATCTTGGTGTTTTCCACTTCATTACACCCGTAGTGTTTATGGCCGTTAGCCTGCAACAGTTCATTGCTTCATATTTGGGGTCCCTCACTGTTAGTATGAATCTTCCCAGTGACCTTATTTATGTTTTCTCTGTCCCTATAATGGGCACTGATGAGATGAATAGAAGGGGCCTCTGCTGCCCTTTGAATATTCACCATGCTTCTGTATTGACCATTTAACATACATCACCACCAATGCCATGCTTTTCATTCCACTTGTATTTTCTGACAAACAACCTTGAGCATAGAAATTTGGAATAACAATACATTTTTGGTTGCCCACAGCAGGCTCCAGCTGTTATTTTGCACTCCCTAATAATGTTGTTTTCTATTTCCCGACGCTTCTCATCTTGCTTGTTGTCACCTCCCTCAGTTTAGGATTCCCCTGCTTATTTTCTATTTTTGTGTTTAGTTTTGACTTTTGGCTGCTTTATTGTCTGTTCACAATCTAACATAATGACTCATTTCTCCCATGGGGTTCATTAAAGGAGTCTGTGATGTGGAGTTCACCCAAATCACTGAAATACAGAAAACTTGTATTTATTTATTTTTATATTCCCCTGACATGTTGATCTTAAGTTTTTTCTTTCAGTACTTGTAGCACCACAAACAAAATTTGGTAATGCTTTATTTTACTGGTCTTTTATTACTTTATAATTTCTGTACAGTGAATTAATGGAGACAGTGTCTGTAGATACTTCCTCTGGAAGTTAACTGCTTATTCAACTAAATCCTAACTAAAAGAACTTTTTCTTAGAGATGGGCCTCTTCAAACTTCAGGAGATAAAACTGGATGGAATAAGTGATCAATATGTTTATATGTGTTTTGGGTGAACCGGCCCTTTAAAGTAACACTGCGTAAGAAATTTGTGATTTAGCACCTCCAGTTTGAGAGTGCAATACCACTGTGGTAAATACGGACAGTTGTATATGTGTATTTGTTATGATTGTATTAATACGCTCAAAAACTAGCAAGTTGACAACTTTGCTAACAGCCAAACATCAAGCAAGCGCAACAACACAAGACATAGCAGCCAGCTAATATTACTCACCAACAGCAAGGAGCCCAGCTGTCTGTCTGTCTTTCAAGCCTTTTATTTCACAAAGCTCTCTCCAGCGACTAAAAGTCAGTCCCAGATTTACTCTTGTCTTGTGCCCTCTTGCTCAGTCACTTTTTCATTTTCTCTTCTTAGCTTCCTCTCTCAACGTCCCCTTCAGTCCTTTCGTCTCTGTCACTATGTCCATAGAGGCTGCTGTGCCGTCCTGGCGTAGTGAGCTATATTTCAAGTACGTGCGCTTTCTTCTTCACTGAACTGCAATCAGGTCGAGCATTAGCAACATTTGACTGCCTAAATATAAATATAAAACATATGTATAATTTACATCTGTATATTGCGGTATTCATCATAACCACTACAGTTCCAGCAGCTTCGTAAGGTGCCATTTTCCCAATGCTGGTGGTCCACTGCCTCCACTCTGAAGCCAAAATGGTAACCACTGAGGGGGTGAGAGGTGTCTAGAGTTCCACACTCAACTCAGTACACTGTACACAGTACACTGCATTTAGCCATAATTGACACTTATGTAGCAGTAGAAAGCGTAAGTATGGAAGTACATGAATTGAGACACAGCATAACACTCCCCCGGTGCTCTAAGCTCACAGTGTAGGCAGCCCGGCTAACAAACTGAGCTGACATTATAGCTAACAGCAGCTGTTTTACTTTAGAGAGTTGATTCGGAGTAGCCGGAGGACATCAGCAAACATATTCCCCATAAAATATGATCCAGTTTCACCAAAACCAGTGAAATGGTGTGATTTAGTGCCATAAAGCATTACCCACTTCTCGCTGTCGATTGTACCCAGAGGACAAAGTTACATAGTGCGGAAACAAGCGTAGGGGTCACAGTGGGAATGACAGAAACAGTCAATGTAGCATCACCATGATCTGAAATCTGTTATTTTATGGGAGATGTTGCATCTGACTCAGTTTTTTCCAACATACCAGTAATGCTGGTAATAAGGGATCTGCATAACCAATAACTTTAATACATTTTAAATACAATAAATCATCATGGAATCACATTCTTACAGTCCAATCATGAAAAATAATGTGATTAATAGTCTAATTATACACAACCGGGCCATTTCTTCGATCACAGAGATGTCAAACCTCTGCATAGATTTATGAGCAAGTTGTTGACAGGGCGTAACAAGGCGAACAGTGCCATGTGTCAAAAGACGGCGGTGACTGTGAACAAGCAGCAGTAATCATATCAAACCTTCATCTCATTCATCTCGTGCTCCCATTACTGATAATGATGGCGTTTTCCATTGAGTCCGTACTGGAGGATTATTTTATTGACTGAGTAAAATTCTCGAGGCAGTGGGCTGTCACATCACAAAATGAGGCAGACATTTATAATTCTGCCCCTCAGACAGGAAGTGCAATTCACCAGACTTTAAATATGAAGTGCTGCTTATGACTCAGGCAGCAGATAATCACCTTAATAAAATCACAATGGATGCAATTTTCACACTGGGTGCAACCCAAATTTGTTCAGGATGTTTGTGCAAAGTATGATGGGGAGAAATTACATTTAATAAAAGCAGCTGATTGATTGCCATTAAAAAAAATATATGCACTAGAAAAAAAAAGTATCTGTCTGTGTTTGGAGTCATTATGTCAAAAAATATTTCCATCAACAACTGGATCACTTGTGTTTTTATTTACAATAATTACAGGTCCAACAAAAGCCTTTCCATTTATTCAAGTACACCTCAAACTGTGTCAAACCGCTCATTTTTGGATGTTGTGCTGCTTATCTTTTTGTCCTCTCCTAAAATCAGCCCCAGTAATTTTCACTGCATCGTCTTTAGTGCGTGAGCAACAATCTACCTGGGTGGGCGATGCACCTGCGTGCCTCAGCAGGCTACGCAATTAATTGAAGCATTTGCAAAGCATGCGCGTCACGGAGCTCCATCTCACAGCCTTTTCCTCTTTGGCTGTACAGGTCATGATGTTAAATTAAAAAGTCCCACAAGAGGCTGATGACTGGATATCCGCTGTGTTATTGGAAAAAGGCTGGAGATAAGGGCTGACTGCAGTGGGTGCTGCTGTTTGGAGAGCCCGCTGACTGAAGTTGTGAGGAGGAGGAGGAGGAGGAGGAGGAGGAGGAGAGAGAGAGAGAGGGAGAGGGAGAGGGAGCTGTGCGCACTCTTCCCGGCAGAGTGCGTCCCGCTCCACACCACACACACACACACACACACACACACGCTCACACACAAACACACATCGGGGTCACTCTACTTCCAGGCAGCGGACTGGTTTCACTCCTGCGTCTCTTGAATATCGCACATGAACAGTGTGACGGACGCCAGCAGACCAGTCCTACCTGTGCACCATCAGCGTGCGTCAAAGAAACTCTGCTGTTTCTTTGTCTAATTGTTTCCTCCGCGGTTTTTCCCCATAGCCGGTGCCTTTTTCTTTTCTTTTTTTTTTTTTTGGATTACGGAGAAAGAACAAGCAGCGTGGGCAGCGCGCAACTCCTCCAAAATCATGGATTTATGGATAAAGTTGATGTTGTTGTACAGCTGCTGCTTTGGAGCAAGTGCAGACTTTGACGGCAGGTAAGGACACATGGTTCACATTGTCTGCGTTAAGCCGACGCTTTGGTGAAATCACACAGATTTTTTGGTGAAGAGCTCGCTGCAGTTTCATCCCAGTTCATTTATAGGCTGTTTCTGTAAAAGCTGCACCTTTTGGTTAAAGACTGCAAACTGAATATTATATATAAAAAACGTGTTGCTCCTGTGAAATTGTGTGCGCTCAAATGCGCTGTGATTCTTGGCATCTCCGCTTCATCCCTTCCAGGCTATTATCCCAACTTTTATTTAGACGAAAACACTGAATCCAAACCAGTTGTTTCTGCGCCTCAGAGCACACGAGAAGTGTTTACACGTGCAAAATCCACCACAAGCGGCTCTTGTCTTGTGCAGATATCAGGCAGATTGTGAAGTGATGTGACAGCATATCGCCCGGTGCTTCATGTTCAAACACGAATCCGATGAAGTATGTGAAGACAGAGGTGTGGAGACGAGCCAGACCCCGAAGAATGCATGCGTCCGAGATTTCGATCTGCCTATAGGTGCATCTGAGTTTATGAACATGATGGATGCTGCCAGCTTCTTTTCTTTTCTTTCTTCTCCCTGTCTCTTTTACAGCCATGCATAATAAAACCAAGCTGTCATTTAGGTGCGGCCCATTCATTTGAAACAAGTATTTAAAGACATGTTTCCAAATAGTTTGTGATGATTTAATCGTCATTAAAATGCTCATTTGTTCCTGGGCTAGGACCAACTGTTAAAACAGTTTAAAGAGGTGCGTAAAATCGACTCATTGTGAGTTATATTGAAATGTATTTCTAGAGCTCAGTGTAAAATTGGACTGAAGTCCATCCAAACAGTTAGAGAGTTACACAAACAGTCCTACTGCCAAATATTGTGCTTTATTTTCCCTCATGTATCTCTGTCAGACAGGCTGAGCCCCAAAGCTGGATCCTCTCACATGTTTCACTTTTTTCTTTTTTTTTCAAATGAATGAAAAAAAAAAGAACTTTTGAAGATTATTGGAGGTAATTGTTATTGAAATAGTGTGCTGTGCATTTAAAAAAAATAATAATTGCCAGTCCACCTGCTTTTGTTGATATATTTTGACATCTGGAGGTAATATGCCCCAAAGCCTCCTCAATTCAGCTTTCTGTTGTGTTCCAAAGCATTTCAAAAGAAGCAGATTTGGATATCAAAAGGTTGCAGCAAGGAGTAAGACTGTCTGTGAGTGACAGAGAGAATGAAGGAAGTGCAGAGATAGTACAGAACTACATTATTGTTAGGACATTTTTTTTCTTAATCATCATGACTAATGTCTCTATGACAGGTCGCAGTGATGAGATGTGTAGGGCTTTAACCTTTTTATTTTACGCATTGCCTTGTGTAATGATCATTTACTTTAACCCAGCACCAGCATATTGTACATTATTAACATCCTTGCTGATGGAGTGGCTTGTCACCATGGTCATAATTTGCCAATTTTTATGGGTATAAACTTGCCCGGGCTTGAGTCTCCGCTTCAATATTAATTCATTGAGAGAATATCCCCTGAGACTGAGCACAAGCAAAAAAAAAGCCATTTATTACCAAGTCTCTCTCACTTATTGCCTTTTAGAGAGCGTTCCTAACAGGCTTATCCATCTAGTCCTGAAGGGTCCTTCACGGCCATCATTGGCAAGATCATTTTGTTCTCCCATGGCTGCACATAATATGCTTACCTGCAAATCTGTGGCTTAAAACATTGTGCTCTTGTTGTTGTTGTTGTTGCCACTTTTTATTCCAACCAGGGACTCAAGGACGGCCGATTTCCTGTCATGCACACAAGATGTTAGGCAAAGTGAAAGGCAACACATACAGTAGAGGGTATTCTTTCCTAGTGATGTCACTAAATTGTTAAGTCCAAAGCAGCCAAGTAGCACATACCAGACCTCCTCAGTAATAATCCAAAGCCGTGGACTGGTGCCAGGTTATGTTGGCGTTGTAATATCAGACCCACATTTGGGCTTTGAGGGGTTGAGAATGAGTGTGAAAACTCTGCCGAAGTCAGATTTTGTGGGTATCCCAACTGGCGGTATGAATGAAAAAATAATACATTTATAGTTTTCTCAGTGTTCAATATCCAGCGTATGTCAATATAGTGCTGAAGGACGATAACTGACATCTTTATTATTAGATTTAAAGTGTTACCTGAACAATAAGTGAAGTCTCCACTGACTGACAGTTCTGTGTTGGCTTGCTTATTGAGAAACTTAGATTCAAGGACCGTACGCTGTACTGTGCACTAAGCAACACATATGAACTTGAACTAGAAATTGCCAGATTCCAATGAAAAACTCAGCATACAGCATTTCAGCTTTCAGGACTAAAATAACTGCTCTCCCTTTTACATTGTTGTCACACTCACTGAGCAAACAGGACAGTAAGTGGAAATCAATTGAGAGACTTTACATTGTATTGAAAAGGTGCTACGCAGACAATCGAATGTTGTTGAATGTCTATGAGTCATATAATGTAAAGTATGTGGGTGCATTGAAAGCATGTATTGGCATGTTTTTTCTGTCCTTTTATACACAGACAGAAAGATAGAGAATCACAAGAGTCTGCTGCACAATCCACTCTGTGACCAGACACTTCTAATTCTATTCAGCAGTCCCATAATAAATACTAGATTCATGATTTAATCTTTATTGTTGGTAACACTGTGTCAGAGTTGATTCTCCGGTCATTTGAAAGGCTGTGGCTGATGGTCGACGACTGCATTCAGGGCAGATTCACTGCCTTTCGCTGCAGAAAACTCACCTTTTCAGGCTACATCTAGACATGCCATGCCGATGCTTAGAAACACTTCTTCATGTTTAATACAACCATCCTATAAGCACCTGAACTGTAGCGCTGAACAGTCTCTTAACAGTTGTTGACATCATATACCATACTACGTATCTGTAGTGGTTAAATACACTTATCGCAAGTCACTTATGTATTGCGTTGTAGCAGTACAGGCCTTGCTTGCGATGCTGTTATCTGGAGATCATTAGTTAATTGTTTGCTATCTAGCACATAATGGGTTAATTTAGCTCGTTATCTCGAGTAAATAAGAGATTTCCTGAGATGATGAGATTATATGAGAAAACGATCTCAGCAGGAAGTGCACTTGCCCGTGAAGTTGCGGCAGAGTTAGTCTTCTCATTAAATGACATAAACTCATCTGAATGTTTTCTCCTACAGAAAGACACAATGCAACTTCTGCCTGTGTTAAATCATGATTGAAGTACAGTCTAATGCATTGATCAATTATGGGTAATTCTTGATCAGTTGATGCTATCTCTGCATGCTGGCACTGGCACTCCTAATCTCTGATAAACATTGTGAATAATAAGAGGAAACAACCTTCTGTTTTCTCATGATAACGACTTAATTATCTTGTTTTTGACATCCTGAAATAATTAACTTGTGATCTTGAGATAACGGCCTTTAAAATAACTGCGAGGATCACCGCTCTTGTCTTCCGTACAGCACGTTGTAAGGTGTCTTCAGATTGTGGGATATTTTTGCTGCTCTATGTGTGAATGAGGTAGACATTTTTCAGTATGGTGCTCTGTTGAAGTGCATCGATGTACGTCCTGCAAGGTGACACAGAACATTTATAAGTCGTGTTTAGTACAGGGCTATTGTGTTGCACTGCATTACATCATATAGGTGATTTCTCTTGCCACCCATTCAATACCATCCATTTCCCCCTTTTTGTATATATAAAAAAAAACCATTTAGATTTAATATGCTGGGTGATATTTGTCTCTATCCCACATGGTGCTGCGTGTTAATGTGATAGTCTTGGCAGTCTGCGTGCAGATCTGGCAGCGTGTGCAGTCGAGGTGGTTCATTAAGACGCCAGACACCTTATGACTCCACACGCTCATGATTTCAGCTGAGCCTGGCAGGTTCGAGCAAGTCCTTCACACCAAAATGCTACAAATGCAAAAGTCGACGTCTATGTGTGTCTGCGAGTCACGCTTTGCATGCTTCGGTGTGGATGCATGGATGGATGAGAGATAGATAGATTAAATTATCACTGCTCTGAATGAGGTCTATACCTTCATGGTCCTGATTATCACACTACACGCCCCTATGCTGCTCCTCTGTGAGCGATGGGCTGACTACTCTTCACTGTCAGGCAGGGGAAACCAGCCAGCTCTATATCCATTAGTAAAACAATGGAAGAAGGATGGCGCCCCGATAGTGGATATCAACTGCTCAGGTTCTCCTGGAAGAACCTTGTCTCATAGTCTGTGCTTGAGAAGAAGTGTCACACTCCCCGCGTGAAGGGTAATAATTATCTGCTTGAGTTCCTTCAAGGCTTAGTGCAATTTAGGATTATTATTCAGAGCCTCAGGGTAATAAATACAGGTATTATACTCACGTCCATTTGATATGCCAGCTTTCTGTTCAGTAGGATATCACTGGGGACAAGATGTGTCTGAAAAACTGCTTTTTTATTTTTGTGATGCGTCACCATGACTCCCATTGTTGATTGAGATTCGTCGTCATTTCCAAAATGTTCATAAATGTTTCATAAATGTACAAAGAAATGAAAAATAGGTGTCTGACATTGCAGCAGTGTTGATGTGATGAAACGGTGAGCTGATGAATTTTTATTAAACCTTCAGTTTCAAGTTCAGAGCGTGTTACGGTGCAAGACTGCCGCCGGCTAAATTCAGCGTGAAGAGAGGACTGAGAGAAGCACTGAGGACATGAAATGGGATTCCATATTCACTCTGTGTATTTATATATGCGTGTGGAGGAGAAAGCATTAGAGGGAAATATTTGATTCAGTAATCTAGGACCTGTTGCATCTCATAAGGTTCCTGTCTCCTTATCAGTCCAGCTGCGCCAAACAGACCTCCCAACACCCCTCGCCCACCATCCACTGGGAGCCTGTAGGAGTTCAAACTCAGTTTCTTTGTTCGTAGTCTTCATAACATCTTATGTTCAGTCAAATGTCATGCCCCTCTGATCGTGACATGTTGAGAAAACCTGATATATAAACAGAACATGTATATATTTTTCTTAAAATCCTCCGGGTGAAAATGTTTGCTCTACCACATTACCATTTTGTGGAAAAAACAAATATCTAGATTTAAGAGTTTCAAAGAGAGCCTCTTCTGTCTCTCCATGTTGTTAATAATTTTGTATTCAACTGATTTTGGATATCTGTCTACAAAGAAATAGGACTGCAACTAAAGGTTATTTTCATTATTGATCAATCAGCCTTTTATTTTCTCACATAATCATTTTGTTCTACAAAATGCCAGAAAAATCACAATTTCCCAGAACCCAAGTTGACATTTTCAAATTGCTTTGTTTTTTCAGACCAAAACCTGACGATATTCGAGTTACTATCATGGAGGACCAAGAAAACCATTTACATTATTCATATTTCACTCCCATCGCATATTTTTCAAATATCAAAGTCATATAAGATAACTACATTTGCCAGTGGTGTGAAGTTGAAGCTAATTAGCTGCATACACTGTTCTCTAAACAACATCTGGCAATCAACGCTGTTAGATGTGATTTTCAAAGCGACTTATGGCGACATAAAGACTTCCGAAGAGGCTGGAAAAGACGCGTGGGCAGAATAACAAGCTTCATTCACACAATTGATGATTTTCTGACTTTCTTAATGTTGCAAAAAAAAAAAAAAAAAAAAAGCTTGATAGATCAGGGAACATGATTGGTGCTAAACTCTGAACCGAACCTGGACTTTTCTTTTTACTCTGTCAGAAATCAAAATATCTCTTTAACCCACAGAATCTTTTGAAAAATATTAAATGTGATGGTGGATCTTGCCAGGGCAGCTTCCTGCTGGGGGTCACTGGGTTGAATGATTACTTTATAATGTCAACTGCAAAAAGAGCATGAGGCCATTAGGTTATACAGGAGCAGGTGCACCCATAGCAGCATAAACTCTTCCCACGTGATGCCTCCATATTCTAAGATGGTAATTACCATATCCACACAGATGAATAAATTCAAGAGCGTGTGCAAGAACACCAGCTTCCAGTCACCAGATTTAAATATGACAGAAATGTCATGGGTGGTTGTCAAATGTTTTTTGACACCATCCTCCAAATGAAGTGATTTAGGCCACAGGCAGAGATTGTTTTGTTGTTTGTAACATGTTAATAGTAAGGAGGGACAGCAGGTGCCATGTTTGTGCATATGTGTGTGTGTGTGGGAGTGCATGCTCCCTTTCCTTTCCTTTCACTTTTACTCTTACTCTCTTTCCCATTTTATTTCCTTTCCTTCCGTCTCCTCTCACTGCAGGCTTGGAGTTTCTCCCTGCCTGACTGCCTTCCTGCTTGCCAGGCAGCAGGCGAACATTTTCCCTGGATCTGCCACTCTCACTTAGCATCCATCGGGGTTTTTTTTCCCAATGAGGTGATTGGCAGTGGTGGCAAGCATTAGCATTTCCTCATCTTGGCATAGAGACACTAACAGGCAGGGATAGTGGCAAAGGATGTGCCTTGAATACTGAGCAACAACCTCACTCTCTCACCGAGGCACAAAAGAAAGCACCTTTTGTGTAAAGGAAGTATATTGAGAGAATTTCTCTTTTGTTTTGTAACTGGATTACGCTGTTTCCAGCTCCTCGGTACAACTTAAAACCTTCACAGTCAGGTCAAGTTTTCATATATTGGATTTATTCAGTGATCCTCGCAAAACTCTCTTGTGCTCAAGACATCTTGTAATGATAATGAGAAAGAGCAGTCTCAGGAAATATATCTTTATGGTACTGTAGCAGAATTAACCCAGCTTGGTTTTTCCCTGCTGCTGATTCATTTATTACTTGCTACACTTTAGGTAACATCTCCGAGCCAGCCTCTCAAAGCATGCGACTCGGCTTTTCATCAGTATCCTTAAATGGACTCATTCCTTCGCCCTATTCTCTCCATAAATATGTGTTGAGCTTTTGGTACAGATAAAAAGGTAATCCACATGCAATGTCTGCCAAGAAGCTATTTCTTGCTCTGAGCAGAATAGAACATGGTGTAACAAAAACATCCTGCTGTAATTTCTCTTAGAGGAATTGCAGCATTGCTTGAAAAAACAAATTTATACCTGTATAAACACTAATACCTGCGTGTGTGTTTTCTCTGTCAGAGGGATGGTGTTATCTTCCACTGTCATGGAATTTTCCGATAGATTCTTTAAATGCAGCGACATGCACTGACACATGTTAATGTGATGATCAGAAATCATTTTTAAGGCCAGCACCAGCTAATATACACTCTAATCTGTTTCACAAGCGTCAGAATTAGCAGTAATGTGGTCTCCTCAGATGTGATTGTCAGTGGTGCGCTGATGTACATACGCTGAAGGCTAAATTCAAATTGGGTCTGGCAGGCTTTCAACGCAGGTCTCCAGTTTGACATCACACAAACCAACAGGATCTGATGTGCTATCAGTTTTATTCCCATGATGCAAAGATGATTTGCAGTGAAAAGTCGAGTTTCAGCACCCTGAGAAAATGTAGCACAGTGTACTGTAGCTCTATACTTTAATTAGTATGTTGAAAATCAATTGATTGTTTCATCAAGCAAAGATTCAAGCGTCTCCAGTATGACTTTGCTGCTGTTCTTTGTCTTATATGAGAGTAAACAGAATATCTTCGTCGAGAGCTGTCACCTTGGTGACATTTAATCACTGCTCTTGCTAGAAAAGTGCAAAAAGGCATTCTTTCTTTCAAGTATAGTACATAGGATACAATTTGGGTCCTTCAGTGCAATTGAAAAGCTATTATGTACTTAAAAACATCAACACAGATTAGTCAAGTCAGTTTTATTTGTATTTAGCCCAGCATCACAAATTTGCCTTAAAGGGCTGTACAATCTGTACAAGTCACTTTCTTATCCTTCAGACAAGGAAAAACTTCCCCAAAAACATTTAACAGCAGGGAAATTAAACAAATCATGTAAATGGTTTGAAGCCTGCCCATGAACAGCTTCGAAAAAAGACCCCTGCTTTTCATTAAGACATTTTAATTGGCTGTGAACTAATTATGTCATCCTCTCACAGGTGGCCACGGCAGATGGCCTCATCCAACGGCCTGTGTCGATATGGAGCCAGGGTGGACTGCTGCTGGGGATGGACGCGACGCTCCTGGGGTCACTGCCAGCGTGAGTGTCACCATGCCTGCTGCTGCTGCTGGGGATAAACAGGGCTAACAAGGTTGCCAGGTTTCAAGCTGGGGTCAAAGATGCTGTTAAGACAGAGGAGATGCTGTAATGCCACCACAGTAGAGGCTTTGGGGAACTCATTCAATGCACGTTGTCATAGCACAAACACACACAACTAATGGAGCAACACACCTGGGACAATCTTTGAGTAAAGATTGATGGAAATGGCTGGTTGGAACGGAGGACTGGTTGACATTTATATTCACACAGCGGGTGGCCATAATGAGGGAGAGACTGTAGCTGCAGGTGGACACATTCAAGGGTAGATAGGAGATTGATTATAGATTACTGCTGTGCAAAAACAAACTAGCTAACGCTGTCTGGGCAAGAAACATCAGGAAGGGTGGTGGGAACACAGTCCATGGTGTTGTCAGGTGTACAGACCTCAACTCATCTGTATACTCAGCAACGTGACTTAGAGGATTCAGAGGATGTGTCCTGTCATTACCACACGCCTGTGTTAGATGAACTGTGCGAAATATTAACACATAACATTTTTGACATATTGTGTAGAGATTCTCTGCTCTCCCGTAACGCTACCCAGGGAGGTGTGAATATACTAACATGGCTTTCAAATCTGGCCGGTTGCCTCGTGAATGTCAGATCGTCTGCTTGGCTTGGTGCCTGTGCTGGTATGGCTGCTGCTTTGCTGTGGAAGTTTAATCAAGAAGGGGTTAAGGATCTTAGCAACGCGCAAGTTAAGGGAATAATTATACATTTTGTGAAATATGCTTATTAGTTTCCTTGCCAAGAGTTAGATGAGAAAATCAATACTGCTCTTATGTCTGTCTGTTGAATATGAAGCTGCTGCCAGCAGTCGATTAGCGTAGCATAAATACTGTAAACGGGCTCACGCTACACTGCAAATTAAACAAACAAGAGTAGAATAACTGGTGAGCTTTAGCGGGGCTGGTAGGCAGAGCAAGGCTAGCCCCCCCCCCCCCCCCCCCCGTTTTCCAGTCTTTATGCTAAGCTAAGCTAAGCTAAGCTAATTGGCTGCTAGTGATAGCTTTATAGCATACAGATACGAGTGGTATCGATCTTCTCAGCTAACTCTCATCAAGAAAGCCATTAAGTGTAAAATAGTTGCTTTAACGTGTGGTTATCACATCTCAACAGAGGACGACTACAATATTCCACTGCCGCAGCAAGTTTGTTTGTTTGTTATTGATGCATTGTGTTGTTGGAAATGCCAATTTTCTTTCCCCAGACCTGTAGTTTTTCACACCCTTAAATTTGTCTCTGTGCTTTCTGATATTTTTGGAATTCTTTCCGTCTTCATCGCCATATAATTTTTCATCTCAACCCGACAATTTCCATCTCAATAGCACCACTTCTTCTGTTTGTTCCACAACTGCACTCACGGAACAAACAGTGCATAAAATGGCAACGTCTGTCCCCTTTTTAGTCAGTTTATCAAAAGCGCTGTTGCCTTTTTGAGTGAAGAATATCTAAAATGTTAGTAAAACACAGTGGGAAAAATAAAGCAGTTCCAGCAACAAAGCCTTAAAAGATATTGGAAGCTCTTAGGTTATGGGTTGTGAAGTTCCTGCTGTGGAAAAGACCTAAAAAGGTCCATAACGCTGCATGTTTGTTTTGGCCACATATTTATAGCTTGTTAAAATAACGTTTATTAATCCACTCATCTTGTGTTTATCATTGCTCAAATGGACATTTTTGATTTATGTTCTTTTGTATTGAAGCTTATGATGCCATGCTATAGCTGACCTTTTTTGTTGAACTCACTGTAATTTGTATATTTTTCATAGGAAATAATATGTCACACACTGCTTGTTGGGTCCAAAGGTCTGTGCTGCTGCAGCTAAAAGATTGCTGAACATGTTGAGTTTAGCAGATATTTTTTCACTCTAATTTCATGTAAAAGTGGCAGACTGCCATCTTTTTTGCCTGATGTTGGAGTGTACTTTCTTATTTTGCTCTGGAGAAGACAGTATAACATGAGTTCATGGCCCCAGTGTTTTGTATTCTTACCGCTCAGCCAGATTAACCTGAGGTCTTTGCCAGACAAATCTGCTTTTTATCCACCTCTCGCTACATGTCTATTAGAAACAAAATATGGTAATTTTATTCTTACATAAACACTTACATAAAAACTACTTATTCTAGTGTTTTATGGGACAGACCTAGACTTGTAGCTTGAGGGGGGTTGATTTCATGCTTGTAAATTAGACTTAGACTTAATTAGACTTTTTACAATAGCTGGTCTTGTTCAAAAACCTCCTACCCTTTCCCCTTGACGCTTGAACTACACCATCTGTGCTGGAATGATTTAGGCAAAAGCACCGCCGTTTTTACTCAGACGGCTCAATTGTATCATTTGATAGTGTTTGTTTGAACATGGGGCCAAACTCAGCAGTAATCCTGGCAGGAGTCAGCCATCTCAATGCCCAATACCTCCCAGTGCATCTGTACTGGGCTCTCTGCCTTCACAGCTTCCCATGTTCAGATAATTCAAGGTGGAATAGTTGTGTGGTTTGAATGAGGAGAAGGACTCTTTATTAGCACAGAAGCTTAAATTAGGGGGCAAGACATGATTCATGTTCTCATATTTTACCTACGTAAAACCAAAAACATGAATGCAAATTACCACAGCGCACGCTGTAGCTTAATTCAACAAAAACATTCATTGTTTGCCCCCCAAAGAAGGGCGATGACACATGATACATGTGGCATTTATTCAATAATAAATTAAGCACAGTCGCAGTTAAATACGTCATGTTTGCATCAATCACTCGACCAGCCAAACAGCAGTGTGTCAACATGTTTTCTTTGTTGTTCTGGAGTCCTACATGTTCCACATTGAGCCAAAAATATGAGCTAATTTTGAGCTTAACCACCATATCATGCTGCTACAGTACTTTCACACCACCACCATATCCATTCTGTGTGTTAAATCACTCGACGAGTGCCTGCCGTAATGCTTCCAAATGCCTCTGACTGGGTGCTCAGCTCAAATCATTCACTTGAGACCACAATCAGTATTCCATCAAGGCAGTAAGATGCTGATTTAAACCTTAGAGGATGGAGATGGAAGGTTTTGGAAAGAAAGAAAGTGTAATCATAGGGGTGCATGTGTATGAGAGGATGCAGTCTTTACAGATTTCAGGTCTTGGTGAAGTTCTTGTGGCGATAGAATAGATTAGATTGTGGTTTTCTCAGCCACGGAGCTCAGCGAACAGTTTGTGCGACTTCTCTCAAAGAATGAGAAACTTAATGGATCAACCTTGCCTTCTTTTTTTGGAGGACAGAAAGGACTAAAAGTTGGAGAGAGTAAAAAATCTTGAGGTGTAAGGGAAATGGTTTTGAGGTAAGGAGTTAGAGATGATTGCCGTTGGAGTGGAGGAGAGACGTCAGGAGAGGGAGACGAGTGAGGAAATCAGGCAGATGGAGAAAGAGAGAGAGGAGCTTTAGATTTATAGCAAACTGAAGCTCGACTTATAATGTTCTGACAGGCCATCCGGCAGCCAGAGCCACACTTGAAGCTACTTATTCTAACCAGCTGCCATCATGAACATTTTACTGCCACTGAGCATTTGAACATTTGTTCAGCAATTTCATTTCTAATTGCATTTCCAGTGTAATACAGTTTACAGGAATTATTCTGGAAATACTTTTCATCTCTTCTTTTCATTTCCACTCTTGATTAAGACGGAAAAACTGTCTAATCAACAGGTTGATCCCAGTAGCGTTAGTATGCAAATGGTCCACTCAGTCAGTCAGGTGATACAAGATCTGTGAGACTTTAAGACTTTAATTTGGAGCTAATTTCATCCATATTAGATGCTCTGAAAAGTGTTTGGGCTTTTGCTACAGAAATCATGAAGACAAATTTTCCTTCACAAGACCACTTTAGGAAGTGACTAAAGAAGTCAGGATTACACAGCCCAGCATTCATCTGAATTAAGCTTCTATTGGACAGCTCTGCACCTCACGTTTAGTGTCAGTGGCTTATATGTAGCAAGGAGGAGAGTAAAGGTGTGGTGGCAAGTGGGGTGATGGATTCGGGTGTGGTGCATCCGCCTTTCATGCAAGAAACAGAAGTCTAGGTCCGGTCACATGGCTGCAATTAATGTTTTCATTGTTTTATTACTGTAACCACAATCTTACCACAACCATAACCAAGTGATTTAGTTCCCTTAAAGGTCCAGTGTGTAAGATTACGGTGCTCTGTTTACAGACTATGTAAACCAGAAATGGAATATAATATGTATAACTGTTTTTATTAGTGTATAATTACCTGAAGATAAGAATCGTTATGTTTTTGTTACCTTGGAATAAGTCTTTTATATATCCTCTTTCAAGGAGTCTGCTATATTGAACTACATATTTCTACAGTAGCCCAGGATGGACAAACTAAACACTGGCTTTAGATAGAGGCTTTTGTGAAAAAGTCCTACACACTGGTCCTTTAAGTTTAGCTATAGCTTATTTGTCATAACCACCAGCTTTCCCCAACATTAGCCTTATAATAGCTGCCATGGTTTCAGCTGCCAAGATTTAAGATTTATCATTGATCGTCCATAAAGATTTTAGAGAAGGATGATCAAAATTGAAGTTACCCCCTTAAAAGTTTATTGAATATAATCTTGGGTTTTGCAAAATCATCTAATATTGATGTTTTTTTCTGCAGATAGGGTCGGATTATATTCATAAATTCAGATAGTGTAGTCACAGACCTGAAACTTGACTTGATTTAGTTTCGAGTTGGCTCCCTAAAGACTTGACCGGACTTTTGAAATCAAAAAACACTTTCTGGTTAAGATTCAAACCGACAAGCCAGAGTTTTTGATCAGGTAAAATGTTGGAACAATTAAACATTAATAAGAAAATAACTACTAGCATTTCTTGTGTAGCCACACAGCTTGAATTTAATTTTGAAGCCTGTGTATGAAAAGCACTTCAGAGTTCAGAGACGTGAAAGACTTAGATATACTTGCAAATTGCTTATGAAGACTTGTCACTTCGTGTCTCAGGCGGTTTGACTTGTTTTCTGTTAAATTCTAGCAAAAGACTTAAAAACAGCTCTGGTAGAAAGATATGCATGTATTTTCTCTGCGTTGTAAGAGAGCTGGGTTGAATTTTAGCTCCATATTAAATAGATCACACATTATAATTTCTTCAGAGGTCCTGGCGGATTTTACAAATCCATTGAGACCTGGATTTAGTTTGATTGAGTGCAGTCTTTGTTTCAACAAATGGTGTGGACCGGATTAAGGCAGGACTTTTGAATTGGTAATTCGAGCTAACAAGTGAGCGATGAAAGCAGAAAAGTGATATCTCTGTTTAAGTAATTCACTTTATCATGATTGTCTGTGCAGTTTCCTTGTCTGCTCTATTTTCCTTTCATGAGCACTGGGCTGTAAAGGCTCGTCTAAAAGTGTGCCTTTTCATCTGCTGGAGGTAATAAGGCGAAAACAAAATGGAAGGTTTTTGCTCGTAAAAATTAGAGGGAATATATGCAGAAATAAAAGGCACATGCTCAGACACAATTCTGGCTTTAAAGGCACTTTGATACAGCGCTTATTTAAAACTCAAATAGCTTGTAAAAAAAAAAAAAAAATCTATCTGTTCACAGTCAGGTAGCTGCAGGATTTGTTTTTATACTGAAGGAACTGATACTGTGATCTCTTTGAATGATACTGATGTAATTTTAAGAGAATATTCTCAGTCTGTGAGACTGAAACTGCTTTATTCATGTGTGATAAGGAATATGTAGTAAGAAAATATCATGAAACCTCATTTTAATTATTAAAACTCAATTGTAAATGCATTCAAAATGTATCACCTAAAGTCAACTGGGAATATGTGTGACTCCAGAACTCCAGACTATGTGTGCATGTTTCCTTTTTTTTTCTTTTTCAGGAACGTTTGCTTGTCAAAATGCAGGCTCTGCCCTCTAACATCATGTCTATTATTTTTTTTCTCTCATATTCTTAGCAATGCCCGCAACCCTTTGTTTGTTTGGCTATTTGTTTTGCAGCTCTCTTCGCCTTAACTCACAGAGTAGCCCGGATAAGGTGCCAGCCTCAAGGTTAGCTCCACATGTTTCTTGAAATAATCTTGCTAGACCTGTATTGCTGGGGGCACATCCTCTGAATCCTGGGCTCTCTTACTTATTTATAGAGCCAACCATCCCCTGCCCACCCCACCCAACCTCACTCAACACCGCTAACACATCACACCCTTTGGCAGTGGCCATCTTCTTCCCCTTGGCCTCAGATCTATGCAAACAGCTTACACTCCGCAGACACGATTTCACCTGAAGCCATGTCTAACATGAATTATGCCGAAGTTCTTCAGTGTCTCATTAAGATTCGACTGCCCCTCTAGTCGACCCTTTAGAATACTAATGAAACCCTTGAAGCTTGGATCCATAATGTTTTTTAATTAATCAATCAGTAATATATCCATCTGCATGGTGCAGAGTAAATGCTGAGCATTTAGTGTGGTTGGAGATGCTCTGCATACGTAACTAACTAAAAATCTGGATTGGGTCAGTCAGGTCGAGAATGCCAATGCCATCATACTTCATCATTTAGGTAAATAAAGTGTTCACCGTGACCCGTTATATGGTTAATCCACGACATTTTCACTGCATACAAATGACAACGAGATGAAACAAGTTCAGACTCTGGATTATCAGACATCTCTATTTATGCTCACATTAGTCCTGTATTGATATTGTAATCAGCTGCGAAATTTTAATGAGAGATTATTTGTTATTCATCAAACAAAAATGCCAAATATTCTCCATCATCTTTCATAAACCTTCCAGCAGCTCAAAAAAGTTATCCTTGTCTGTGTTTTATATTATTTTAAACTAAATACTTTTGGGTTTGAGACTGCCACTCTGACAAATAAGCAATTATTTATTTTACTGGCCAAACTATGAATTCATTAATCAGAAAAACAATCAGCAAATCAGCCGATATTGAAATAATCATTACAAGCATCCTTAGATAATTACTTGGTTGATTGCAAGATGGTGCAATTTGTTATTAAGTAATGGTAATGATAATGATTTCCCCATCTTATTTTAATGGATTAATGCATTATTCAAGTGTAAAAATTCATACACAATATCTGTATCAATCAGAAAAATAATACTTTCCTTTGTGTTTACCATCAGGCATCCATGAACAGTCAATAAATCAAAAGAATCTGCATCAGTACCAGCAGTATGCTGTCCTGAGGACTGGCTGATGTAAACCAGAGTGAAAGTGTGTCATCACTCGGCATGTTATGATGGTGTTCATGGAACGAGGGTCATACATGCTATGTTTGGCCTTCCAGCTGGTACGACCATTTTTAGTCCTCCGTGTCCTCTGCCGTGGTTAATGAACACTGGCTCGTTCCCCTGATCTTTCTGCCAGGCCAGGGGCTTAAAAATACCCTCAAGAGTCAAAGCCTGTTGATGGCCGCCTCTGATCCTGATAATCAAATCCTCCCCCATGTAGAAGAATAACTGAAAGCACAGCACTTGACTACCCTCTAACTAACAACATCAGAAGCCTTTTTCACTTTAGCTGCTGACCAGACCGAGGTTTAATAAACTTCCTCTTCCAGGAAAGTACAACTCTTTTCCTTTTCCTCCAACAAATTGTGCCATTTTTAATTTGTAATTGTGACTGCTCTGTGTGTGTTAACACCCGGGCTCATATCACAGGCCTCTCCAAGTGGGGTAACAATACTTTCTTTCTATGTGATTACATAGCCTAATAAAGTGGAATGAGTCTGGAGATGTTATCGACTCCAGTTGAAGGATTCATCACATACCTTTGTGCCTTTAAATTCAGTTGAACAATGTTACAGACTGAAACCTGAGCACCTAAATTTGTTCTTCCTGGATAGCCCTGCTGCTCTGCAAGCTGAATGTCTATGAATGGAAATTTTAAAACTTTCTTCTTCAGTTCTGTGTGCATTAAAGTAGCTTTTATTTCATTTCTATCATATTTAAAAAAAACATTGAAAACAGGAGGCAATGACTGCATGATTTAATGCAAACATACTTAATGCCATCAGAACGTCTTTAATACTGCATATCATAACTGTAAATGCACTGTGTGGTCAAGATGGCAGTTTAAATAAATGTAAACAGACCTCACAGTATAGCAGTGCAGGCTCATCTTAATATGTTATGTGTTCACCTAATTTGGTTTAGATTTAATAAATGGAGGAACGGTGAGAAGTGTTTTGCCAAATTTTTAAAATAGCAAAAAATCCAAATGTTGCTTCTACTGACAGATGAAATCAGAGCTCACCCCAAACTAAGTCTGCGTACAGACCGACAGTAGCACTGTGTCAAATAAATGCTACCACCATCTTTCAGTGCATTGGCACAGTTGGTGCCCTGATGCCACCTAGCCTTGCCATACACCTTTTGTCCTCTGCGTTCAAAATCAATCAATTCTGTGTTACACCTTTAATCTTACTTCCGTCCAACCCATTACTACAAATTTTTCCCTTCGTTTTGGAGTTTAGGGCCAATAGACCTTGTTTACATGAAAGTATACCCTGTTTTCGAGTTCTGACTCCAGGACAACATCAGGGTTAATCTACCTTAAATTTTCCTTCAATGCATCATATGGCCAATCCACAATAAGTGTAATTTTGTCTATGTCTATCAATGTCTATCTGATTAGTCTTAAACATCATACTCAAACTGGACTTCTTAGACAATTTTGTATCTTCTCGCTGGTATCTGAAACAATGCAGTGCTAATTTCATCATCTAACCTGTTCATCTTTTATCCTACCGCAACTTTCCACCAATTTTAAGTATTTTTTATCTCTTACATACGATGGCCCTGAGTGCTTAATGCACTCCAACTTAAGAAAACACACACAAATGAACAAACAAATGTGACAACACACGCAGAGCATTTAGAAGAAAAAAAATGTAAAGAGAGAAAACAAAGCTAAAGACAGAAACTTGCTACAAGTAGCACAGAACAACTGCTTATTGTCCGCCTGAAAAAAACAGACATTTTGACTCATTTTGCAACACTTCTTAAAGATAACTGACTTCAAAAACTTCATGAGTCACAAACCATAACAACAACAGCGTGTTCGATTCTTTTTAGTGTCCACTGGAAACAGTTTCCGTTGTCATCTTTGGTATGTACTTTTAGCATTTCTATATTTGGTTTTGGTTGTATTTTCTCTATTTACAGCATTTCTTCTGAACACTGTGCATGTGTCGTCAAATTGCTGAAGATGTTTTCCTTATTTGCAGTGCTCTCAGGGCTAACGTACTTAAACAGTTTTTGAGCTATCCTTCTTATAGTTACACTCAGAAACCAAAAGCTAAATCTCCTCAGTGGTCCTCGGCTTCTTTATGTACCAAGAAGGCTGTTTGGATGAAATATCTAAAGGATCATTGACACAACGATAAAATAAACCTACAGCTGTATTGCCACAAATAAAACTACACCATCACATTGTTCTATATACACAGGAAGCATTCTGTCTCTCTTTCGCTCTTAAACACACACACACATGCATACACACACACACGTATGTAATGCCTCTTCCACCACAGTGATAATTAAGTCCACTGATTGCACTGTATTATGACAAAATTAATGAAGCTTTTAATGAAAATTAGTAACACTTGGCTGAGGCCCAGTGTATCAGGCATGCTTAGCAGCAAGCTGCAGTAAGCATAGTCAGATAAGCAGGGCAAGCCTCCAGCTCGCTGAGACAGAACACAGGGAGTCAGTGAAGCTGTGAAGCTGTGCAGTTGCCGCGACTACCACGTCTTTGTACGCGCTCAAAATATCACCATCCACGCGCTATGTACGATCTGCAGGGCAGCTCTTTGCTGAGGCACTAATTATAATCTGCTGTTTTGGTGCTCTAATTGTTTCAGCTTCAGTCTACAGGGAGAATATTATTCGCAGAGGTAATCCTCATTGGCTGGATGCCAGTGTAAATATCACTGCTGCATTTTAAAACCAGGAAAGTCAAAAGTTTGGTGTTAAAAGGTCAAACTTCTCATTTATCTCACACTGTGTGAAATGATTTAGTATCAGCGAGGACAATAAAACTTTTCCAAGACCCAGCTCTGTTCAGAGTGGTTAGCTGAAAATGGCTGCTCCATTATCATTCATCAATGATAATAGCACTGTCACACAAGGAGAAAGAAACAAACACATTTCCTATATGAATGAGGCATCATGCTGTCTTATTGCTATAATGTGGAGTAAACAGATAATTTACAGCCAAGTCAAGAAGCAGTAGGATTAAGTGCTTTGTCATCTTGATCTTGTACAAGTACTCTTCCAGGGCGCTGCACTGATCTGTCTCTTCCTCTTTGAATCCCCCCTGAATAGCTCTGTGTCAGCCTGGCTGTAAGCATGGAGACTGCGTGGGACCCAATAAATGCAAGTGCCACCCCGGCTTCACTGGCAAGACCTGCAATCAAGGTGAGCTCTCGAAAACACAGCTGTTACTTTGCAGTTGCATGTGACTTGTTTTATTTGTCATAGGGCGCTGGAATTGAAACATAAACCTCAAAGATAGAAAGAGGGAAAGTCAGAATATGTGGTCCTCCTGCACACTCATGATTCAAAAGCCAGTGCAACGCGCAGGCCTGCTGACGTGCCCCTGCCCCGAGCAATAGCAGGGTAATTATTGTTTATTGTGGCCAGATCTCCACCGCACAACACCAGCGTATTAAAGTTGCCACTTACTCATGGAGCGGAAGCTGGTTTTCCGACAGTATTGAGGTGCTTTAATGACAAGGGGAGGAGGTGGAGAGAGAGAGAGAGAGAGAGAGAGAGAGAGAGCTGAATCAGCTCGAATGGAAACGAGTGGTGAGGCCATGTTGAATGATCCCGGGAGTGTATCCTCTCCTGTGAAGATAACATCTCAATTACTGACCTCAGATAACTTGGCTTGGCTGAGTGGAACCAACGCTATTGAAAGAGAGTGTGTGTGTGTGTGTGTGTGTGTGTGTGTGTGTGTGTGTGTGTGTGTGTGTGTGTGTGCGTGCGCGTGAGCTTGAGTGTGTGTGTTTGAGCTTTCGTGCATTTTCATCACTGACTGACAGATTGGACACGTTGAAAAGTGTTAAAGCTTCCTAGTTGGATGTAAGTTGACGTGCATCCCAGCAGTTTGAAAATACTTGTGGAATTCACGCCCTGAGACAGAAATAGGATAGTGTGTAATTAAAAACAAGGGTTGGGGTGGTGGAGGAGAAGGGGGTTGGGGGGTGGGGGGGTGTTGAAATCCTTTCCGGAATGTTCCAAATGACTCATCCTGCATTTCGAGGCTATAGGTGGCTCCTGTCTGCCCGGCCAGACGGCTGTACTTTGTCTTAATCTGCAACAAAGGGGAGAGGAAAAAGGATCAGCGTCCCATATCCAACTACAATAGACTTTGCTGCCAACCATTCAGACTGACTTATCTGACAAATGTGATTCCAAGACCTTTCAAGATGAAACTGTACTTTCAAGTATCCATCGAACCCCCATTTGTCCAGTAAGCTCTAGACGCTTTTACAGAGCTTACCATTTTACTCAGCTTTGAGTGGCAGACTTGCCCTTTCAGCCTATTTAGGTGGAGATAACCTTGGATTCTGTTTTGAGCTGGCACAAGCTATGGAAACCAATTTAATTATTCAGAAGCCATAGATTAGATTTTCTCATTTAAATGCAGCCTCCGTTAAACATTGATTTGAGGTTTACTATTGATGTGCCAGGTGGCCAATGTTTTTCGAAAGCATTCTAATATCCTGTTCCTCTGAAGCACTGCAGTCATCTCGAGGAGTCAACTGGAGGAGTGAAATAATTTGCCCAGAGCTGCTTCCCTGACCTCCGTGCTGCTAAAGGTCAAGGAGTCACCCTGACACACTTCATAACACACAACATCACACAGAAATCTTGTGGAATCAACTTAACATTTATAATTAATTTAATGTAAATATGTTTTATTGAAGCCACAGTAGAACATAGAACATATGGACAGCTGTACACATCCATTTGTTATGATTATATTACATGTGATTAAAAAACAGCAAGTTGACAACTTTGCTAACAGCCAAACATCAAGCACGTACAACAACACATGACATAGCAGACAGCTAATATTACTTATTAGTCCAACAGCTTGGCGTCAGTGTTTCAGCCTTTTATTACACAAAACTCTTGCCGACTACTTTTGTCTTTGACGGTTTCTGGCTCGGTCAGCTTTCTTCTGTCAACATTCCCTTTGGTCTCCTCTCCTCTGTCATTTTGTCCAAAATGACAGCTGATGAGCACAGATAAGTTGCCCGCTTGCCCAGCTCCAGTTCTGGCACGACACCAGCTCCGCTCCTCGTCAAACATTTAAACGATTAGTTGGACGTGTTAAAGGTTAGGGTTAGTGATTCTAGGAAATGTGGTCTCTAATCCAATGCTCTTTATTCAAATTCAGCAAATATCTCCTCACGGTCTGCTAGCTTTCACTTTAGTTGTACACAGCCCTGGCTCTGTAAATGGGAAACAAAGTGGCTTGTACAGAGATACACAACACTAACTTATTATTCCAACCATTTCAGCCATAATCTGTGTTAGGACATGTTAAATTATTTGCCCACAAACATTCAGCTCACTTTCTAGTTTGCAAAGATATACTGTTATTGTGATATTAGCTATAGTTGCAGGATAGCTGTGAGAATCTGGAGCTGCTGTGCTCACTCCAATCATCCTCTCTGCATTTTATCTGTACAGCAGCTTTACAACTTTAGTAACAACATAGCTAATGGTATTTTTTACATTACTTGTACCTGTTTCTTTGTTGGCACTATATCATAGTATTTGTTATGTTAATGGTTTCAGAATCACCTACCCCAACTATGAATTAGAAGAAAGGTGATCAGCACATTAGCAGACTACACAGCATGCATTATTGAGTTAAAACACACAAAAAAAGGACACAGTGGAAACTACTGAATCCATGATTGTATCTTCATATAACAATGAAAACAATGGTTTGCATCCAATTTGGCCCCTTCCCCATTTTGTACCAATTATTCAAATTCAGTTCAGTCAACTCACATTTACAGGGCAGCAGGAAAAATTATATTTATAAGTTGAACCAGCTTAAAGTGTTTTACATTCCAGCTTTTAACTCACCTAATAATAATTTCTGTATGAAGATGTCCCCAAGCAAGATGCACAATGCATAATGAGTGGAATTAAGCATTAGAATATTTCAGTGCAGACTGACTGGATAGACACCTGCACGTGCAGAGAGATATTTTGCGTGTTCGCACAAATGGACACATTCCTTTGCACTAAGTGGAAGGTGTGGTCAGAATGTGTGACCCCGAAGGCGCTCTGATTAACAAGAGTGTTAAACACCTTAAGAACACCAGTTGTATGGAACGACAACAAACCACAGGAAACGCGGGTGTTTACACTAAACACAACCACGGCTGATACTGTACTGTATGGATTTCAGCACTCTGAGAATCAAAGCCATATTTTTCGCTGTTAAACTGTTATGAGCTAGTACTGGTATTTAGAGATTTATACTTCAAGGACTACCCATCTGTTTTTAGTGCTAGCTCTTTTCACCTGCCAAAAAAGTTCACCTTAATGTTTATTTCACTTTTATACCCTTTCCTACCCGGAAAAATCTCAAGACCTGATTAAGGGGCACTCAGCTGTCAAGAATAATAACCTCTACTTTGAGGATCCCTATCATTTTTCGAAAGCGCTTCACCTTTGGTGCTGATGAGGATTGTATCTGTCATACAGCATGGTGAGGAAAGATGAATACACTCTCTCTGCACAAATAAACTCATTATAGCGATAATCTATTTAACAATTTGGCAGCACGCTCCCCCTGCTGATCCAATCATTTTAATAAGATGATTATTCCATGCAGGTGGATTTAATTAGAAGTAGTTGACCTGCTGTTAAGACACTATTAAAAGATTTTGCTGGAGGAATGACGTCTAAGACATCAGAAGCAATACAGCTGCAGAGCCTCCAGATGCTGCTTTCTTCTTCTCCCCCTTGTCTGTCAGCCAACTATATAATTAATGCCTCTTATCTGGCACTGCAGTTAAAGTACGTATACAATCGGTTTCTATATCTGTTTTTAGAATATTAGCTAATATCTGGACCATTCACTGCTTTATCTTGGCAGAGCCACATGGCCTGTCTCCAAAAACTTTATGAGTACTTCCACTAATCTTCTCATGAATTTAATTCAGCCTAGGTGTAGACAGACACTTTGGGGTTGTTGGTTTAGACATCGATCTCTCTCTGTCACTGTTTGTCTTCCTGGCTATCTGCTGTTGGCTGTCAAACAGCTGCAAGTATTAGGTATTGCATGCATGTCGTCACACTGTGTATTTTCCTTCAATTATCATCTAATCACTCCAAATTATGTTTGTTTTATCAGTGTTCTCTTTTATAACACGGTCATTAAAGGGGGGATATTTGACCTTAACTGAACTCTATAAGTGATCCTACTCAATATATTATACTCAATATAGAACACTCTGGCAGTGCAGCAGTATGTCCTTATACCACGTGCAGGACAGTCCTCTTACTGTCCTATTACTGAGCCAATGAAAAGAGATGGAGAGTAGCAGGACGGTGTCGCATGGATACAGACTCTTTTAAAGCAGTGTTGAAATCTCAGCACCTTAACCAAGTGACTGTTAAAAGACAAGATCAATAATGTCATCATCCTCTTGCAGGTTATTTATCATGTTGCACAAATTCTGCCGCATTAAATAAATCTCAGAAACTAGCTCACAAAAAAACTGTAACAAGACTCATTTAGCACTAGAAATTAAAATCTTTGATGTTTACACAGTCATCAGTGAACAGATTAATATTTTAAATGGATTAATTTGGATTGTGAGCAAACATGGAGATGCACGTTTTTTCTTATAAACAACATGCGGGTGGTTCTGAGCCTCAACTCTCCTGTTTATGTCCCCCTTAGTTGGTAAACTATCAATACCAAGGCTGTCCTACATGTTTCCACAGAGCACAGTGGCCTAATCAAAGCTATTTTACTATTTTAGATTGAAATCCGCATAATCCAAGCTAATGGCCTTCAAACACTGGCATGCGTGCATCAGTCTGACTCGGTTCAGAGATCACAGAGCTTGTGGTCTATCCTCAAAACCCCAAACGTTATTTATCCAAAGCTTCTGTCCTTCTATCTATCCCACATAAAGAATTTAACAAAAAATATAAACTAGGGTTAGCTCAACTGCTAATTTTAAGGTTCAGGAAAGATGTTCAAATGAAAAATCTCATAATTGTGATGCTTTTATATTGCTGCATGCCTACACACATCTGTATTGGAAGAAAGGCAACTTTTATAAGTGCTGCACTAGGTAGATGTCTCAGTTAATGGTTGTTACCCATCCATGGTGCCTATTTGCAGGCCTGCGACAAGTGTTAAAAAGAATGCAGTAGGTTACCGCATCCCTCAACAAGGAAATGCTTGAATGATCTGAAGCATGTAAAACAGTCAGAGGTAGCTGTATCATCTTCCTGTCACTTAACAATAGGTATTGTTACCTTACCGCCGGGGGAAAGGTCGCTGGGTGGATAGATGGATAGACAGAAAGGGGAGGGGCTGAAATTCTAGAGGCTGGAGTGTTTGTAGTCAAACAATGATTTGCTTCTTTAAATGGTAACTCCTGTCTACCTTTGAACCTCCAGATACAAATTGAGACGGGATCCTCTGAATCCGTGAAATACTGTAATTCTCTCAGATCCTATTTCACCCTCATGACAAAAAAAGGAATGCAGAAGAGAGACCGGGGCAGGAGGAGAAGTGACACGAAAACACTCTCACTGTTTCTCCCATGTGCACTCGAATTTTTTTCTGATACTCAGCTCATGTCCAATTCCCACAAGTGTAATCCTCTTTGCTGCATAATGTTCCTCTTTACTTTTCAGGAATGTGGTGTGGTCAGAGGTGTTCTAATCCATTTGGTTGGTGCTTTTCATTCTCACTACATCTCTCTCTGTCTCTCTCTCTCTCTCTCTCTCTCTGTCTCTCTTCTTCTCACTCTTCACCACCCTTAACTACTTTATCTTCAACCAAACCCCCTTCCTCCTGCTTCCCCCACCCCATGCCCTCTAACCCATTTTCTTTTGTCTAAAGAAGAAGAGGTGGACTATTTAACCCCACCAGTGTGGGCCAGTCACCTTCCTCTCTTTCTTCCTGTGGATCATCAGCCGGCGAGAGTAGTGATGGAGGGTGAGATTCGTCGATCAACAGCAGCTTCTCCTTCTTCCCCACCTCAGCAACATGCATGGTGCTGCACTGTGCGGACTGAGGGGGGGAGTGAATGTCACTTTCATATATTTTCTTACTGCTTCCTGTCCTCCCCTGGCAGAAGAGACACCCACCAACAGCAGCTTTTCAGTAGAAATTCAAGCATGACTGCCAAGCATGTCACAGTCTTTACCTCTCTTTCTAAGAAATAGTCTCTCAGTACCAAAGAGCCATCATGATTTGTCCTTATTGCACTGCCCCAGTCTTCGCTCTCATTTTCCACTCCAGTTTTTTTTTTTTTTTTTTTTTTTTTTTTTTTTTGAGCACCTGGAACAAAGAGCTCCTCCTTCTCTTTAAAACCACCATCGACATGGACTCAGCACTCATGACTCCTCCATCGCTGCTAGCACAAGGCCTTAAGTTCTTGCCAAGTGTTATCTTCTTTAGAGACAAGCATAACCCCAAGAAAAAGCCCCTGCTAATCTCTCTGTCAGTGATAGAGGCGTGTCGGGAATGTAGCATAGCATACCTCAGTGGAGCTGACCCAATAAATCACTCCACTTTGCATCACTTCAGATGTGTCTTAGCAGTTCATTTACCGTACAGTGAACACCCTAGAGGGACTGTCCACCTCTGCTATCACCCAGGTTTCTGCAGTCCTGGGGCCGTGTCGAACTGTCAATCAGTGGTCATGTCTGTCTGTTATCTTACAGTTTTTCCATCCCTCTGTGCCCTCTCTCAGTCTCGTCCTTTGTGTCCTCTTGTTTTTTTTTCTACATAGAGGAAGCCGTGGCTGTCTCTTGTATCTGGCATGTGCTGATGCTCACGGAGCTGCCTCTGTCTGAGAATGTGACCATTTCAATAATCCCTCATTTACATTTTTAAGCTGTTTTTCTTTTTCAGTGCAACGGGCAAGTGGAGACCTGTTTCTCTGACACACTGACAATGGACAGTGTTGCTATGGTTTTCTGTAATCGCAGTAATGGGAATGCCAGTTGTTTACTGTGAAAACCAGGGAGGAAAACAGGGTTGACACCGTTAATTAAAAAAGTGAAGGGTGTAGATGTGTGTGTGTGCGTGTAAGGGTGAGTGCTGTGGACATTATCTTGTAGGAGAAAGAAACTGTTGTAGGGTTTGGATACTGACTCTGAAAATGAACAGAGCTAAGCTTTCTTACAAGGACAGGACAAATCATTTTAAGTTTAATTTATTTTGATAAGGAATTGAGAAACATTAATATCACTCCAGGAAGAGAGTTATTTTCAACAGGCTTTTAAAAGAAGACTTTAAAAAATTATTTCATATTCATTTGATGCATGCCAGCAATAGTGCAAAAGCAGTTTCAGTGCAATTTGCGACAGGCTACAAGACAAGTTGTGTGTGTGCATTGCTATTTCGACATTCATTTTGGCATGACATTGCACCTGCGTTTCTGTAGAGAAGCTCATTTCGGATGCCAAAAATCAGACAGCAAAAATATCATGGCTTGTTGGTTTAGCTTCAAGAGGCAAACACACAGATCTAAAGTTTGTATTTAGACTTGCACAACATTTCAGGAAGATTTGATCCCATATATTCATCCAACCATTATTATATGTACTGATAAATATAGATTTAATAACATTTAGCTTGCTTGGCACACATCCAAGTTTCGTAGAATAAAAATGTTTGCTCCTTGTTATCTTTACTCTTGTATTCAGTGAAAGTAACACTATAAATATTTCATTTGAGTGGCCCTCATGTAAAAACTGCATTTACAAACTGACCCCTATATATCCAGAAGAATTTATAGTCATGGAACATGACGGAAAGCATGGTGGCACTTGGTAAGATTCAAGAAGCAGATGGTCTGTCGTGTCTGTTCAATCAGCCAACATGACTGTAGCAGGCCAGAAGCTACCATGAGGTCTGTGGATATACAAACTGGGCATCTGCTCCGTCATACACCCAAATTAATCTATGGTATCTGTTAAATATTGGAGGTATGTGGCACTCAAAGTATGCACCCCGCATGTGTCCGCAGAGCTAAACAGGGCTCCGTATACAATGCGGTCGGCCAAGATGAAAACGACCCCTCTTGTGCTGTACAGTGAGATGAAGTCTATTTGTGATGCTTCTACTGTATCCCAGAAACAGGGGGGGTGATATTCATAGTTTAAGTTATTTATATTTCTTGGAGCCTGTGTCATCATTCAAGCGTGATGGATTCCTGCGTAGTTTCAAGTGGGATTTTTCTCCTTTTGGGCCCAGCACTCCCAAGGGACCCCATATTTGGGTCAGGGGCTGCAAAAAAAATGTTTTGGTGTTGTATGGAATAAATAAGTGAAAAATGCACTCCTGTTAATAGTTGTCTCCACCTCAACTTCCATAAGTCTTGAAACCCTACCTAAACTCTTAGTTAGAAATAACTCAGGGAAAAGCAGTGGGCCTTGGTGTAATAAATACAAAACCAAGAGTGGCCTTAAATTCTATCAGCCTTTATTCAGTTATTTAAAAGAATATTTCAAACATCCAGCAATACTAAGGTCAATGACATGGCAAATTTTAACAGACAAACTGACTGAAAGATTTCATTTCTGAGATCTGAATATTCATTGTTTTGATGAACAATGAAGTATAAATACATTTTGAAACACACGCTGTTCTTCTGAAAATGACTGTGAGCGAGAGCTTGGGCCATGAAGAGTGTGATCTAGTAACTATAACCAATTCAGTGTGAACATGCCTCACCATCCAGTCCCTCTTCAATTCAGTACTACTCTGCAGGAGTAGTGACACTATTTTCTTCACGAGAAAACGTAATCTTAAACATTACACTTGGAGGAGAAAGCAGTTTGAAGCCAACTGAAATGAAAAATATTCCTCTGTGTCAGAGCAGCATAACTCCAGGCTACTCTGTAATCCTCGTCTTTCTCAAAGCATGACTGCGAGACAGAATCAAGAATCCGCTTAAATAAATGAATGTGCTGAAATAGACACACATACTACACAACAAACGTTCTTAATTACAGTAATGAGAGTAATTAGTTACTCTCCACCGTTAATGGCAGCATAATCAATATTGTATTAAAACAATGAATGCATATTGTATTGTAGAAAAAGCACAGGTAATTAGTAGTAGTCTAGTCAGGACACTTGTCAATCTTTAACCATTTATTACAATATGTCATGCATTTCAGTTTGGCGTTATAGCTCTACTCGTGTGGGGTAAATCTTGAGCATGCTTGAACAGGCTCAACTCTGAGCTCATAACCCCCGCAAAACCTGAGATACACAATATTTGATGAAGAGAAGATAAACACTTAAAAAAAAACACACACACCTGAAGATGCTCGAGAGGTGGAGGGGATGATAGTAGATTATAGGCAGCAAGTGATGTGCATCGGAGAAGACTAAATGTAATGTGCATTGGAGAAGGCAAAATAACGTGTGACTATAATGGGATCTAAACTACTGCAATTCTCCATCGATGATGGCTCAGACTTATTTAGATGTCCCAGTATGTCACCATGCACAATGCCACTATTTCTGAATCCAGCACACCTAAATGGAATACAAACATATATTAACTAAGCTGTAAGAAAAAGGTGATGCAGGTAAACTTGGGGTTGTTTTTATTCTACACATACGTCTAAAGATTAACAGTTGTGATTGCTCTTTGTTCAAGCGAGCCAGTGAGCCGGCAGGAAAACAATACTAAGGTGCTTTGACATGTCAGATATCAAGCTCTTATCGGTTGATTTCCTACAATTTAGACTTTGCATTTTTAATGAGGACACAGGTACAGGTGTAACTGAAACATTAATGGTGTCTCTGTTCCAGCTAGGAAGGTCAGTAAGTCATCCCAGGGAGGCAACATACACAACACTAGGCCCCTGAGACTGAAATACCTAACTAGGGGAGGAAAACATGATCAGTGTTATTCGTAACACTTGTGCTTTTCCTGCTATGCCACGTCAAAATGTCTTCCACTATAGAGCTATCTAGCTCTTGGTTGGTTGTTTTGCTACAGCTTCAGTGTCACTTTACTTTAGTTACATTTCTTGAAATAAGATTTCAGCTGAATCTACAGTAGGAATAAATAAACATGAGTATATTTATTTATTTTAGCCACTGTAAACCCTTCACACAGCGGACACAGTAACTAATAACATTAATGGTGGCTCTGTTCCATTTAGGAGCATCAATAAGTCATACCCGTGAGGCAACATATACAACTCTGGGGCTCTGCAACTGAAATACCCAAATGGAATGCAGATATTAATAATGTTATTAGTTACACCTGTGTTTACTAGTCAAAATGTCTGCTCTGAGGTGGGTATAATGACTTCAATTTGCATAAGCATTTGACAGGTGTTGAGCTTTGGGCATATTCCTTTCTCCCAGGAGCCTGCCCGGTTCCCAAGTCAGACAGCATCATTTTTAAAAAAAAGATTTTCATGGGCTGTTGTGAGATTTCTCTTCTTTTATGCCTGCATAAAAACACTAGAATTATATGTATCTATCAAAGGATGGAGCAGCTACTACCACATGAACTTGCGGTGAGTCAGACGGTATAATAGCATCTTTTATCACTTGCAGGTAATGGGCAGGTTGACAGTTCACACTGGCTTCCTGTTAAACCATCAAAGAGGGGAGATGCAGGCTTGTCAGAACATGGCAACACTTCACTTCCTCAAAAACACCCCCCCACCCCTTTCAAAACACACACATTAGCGCACACACAGACGGACAGAAACCTCAAAACCGCACCTAAATGGATGGGCGAGGTTAAACATGATTGACCTCTTCACCTTTGCCCTCTGACTAATCTCACCTCTGTGTGTGTCTCTCTCTCTCTCTCTCTCTCTCTGTCCTCCAGTCCACTCACGCTGTCTCTCTCTCTGCCTGCAGATCTGAATGAGTGTGGGCTGAAGCCGAGGCCTTGTAAACACAGGTGCATGAACACATATGGGAGTTACAAGTGCTACTGCCTCAACGGCTACATGCTGATGCCTGACGGGACCTGTGGAAGTGAGTCTGCCTCCCGAAAGCACACTCACATCTCTTTGATTGTGCACACACACTGTTTGTATTACTGTCTGAAATGTGGACATTTTCATTCATGTGGTTCTTTTTTTTTCATAATCTCCTCTCTGCTTTGTAGCCTTGATGTGCTACTGTGAAGCCTCCCTTCACTTCACGATAAATGTATTCATCTCAGTGCCTGCGCAAAGCATTGCTGATGACATATGCTCTCTATTATAAAATATGTTTTCCCAATCGTGTGTGTACCTCTGACAGCAGCCTCACAATGCTTTGATAGACTGTTTTGATTAAAGCCCCGTGTTGATCTGCTTCATTATAGCAGCTCCACAGTCTGAAGAACCCCTGCGAAGAGCCCTAAGAGGGCTTAAATGAAAAATGTGAAAGACACACAATCTTTTAGACCCTCGAGTGAATGTACAGTTCTTATTGGTTGCCCTAAGGTATTCCACAGAATTGGAGTCGGTGCCTGTACATGTCTCTCTGTAAATTCTGTTTCCCATCTGATAACTAGTTCAGCTCACGTTCCCACTCGAGGATGGCGTGACTCCCGGTACCTCATTTTAATTAGTTCTTTTTTATCAGAAGAAAATTCATTTTCCCCCCTTTTTAAAGTCTGAATTGCTTACCACTTGAGGCGATCTTAAACTGTTCTAGGTGTTGTTGTGTGATGATACAGAAGCATGATAGTGTTAAACACCTTGCCTCTCTTCTTTTCTCCCCTGCTACTGCTTTGATCAATAGATCACTGTAGCATTTAATCAGGCTGGCCTGCCTCAGTCATCAAACTGTACTCCAGGGTGCCTGTGGCAGCTCAAAGTAGCAGCGGCAGCGTGAGCCTCACTTTTAATTTCCTTTTTAGGGTCTGAAGTTATTGAGAGAGGCAGAACAAAATCTGTTCCATTATATTATTATTTTCCAGGGTCTTGATCTGCCTGGCATCGCTCAACAACAGAGGTGCGCCACACTGGCGCTTCAATAGGGTGGAGATGGATTATGAGTCTGCGGTTGTAGGATAGGATGAAAGTGGGTGCATGGGCTAAGTTGTGAGCACAGAGCAAGTGTGCAGCACAGGAATCTAATAATGGCAGAGTGTGTGCTGTTCTGTTGTGTGCACCTAAGGGTCAACTCAGCTAATATCAGAAAAGGCGTGTGGCTTTTACACACTGGCTGGAGGCTAAAGATAAATTGTGGATGTGAGAAAGAAAGAAAGAAAGAAAGAAAGTGAGAGTGAGAGCAGTATAAACTTTTCTCTCCCTTGTTAATATGTGTTGTGTTTCCCTTGTGTCCACCAGATGCTCGCACTTGTGGCATGGCCAACTGCCAGTACGGCTGCGAGGTGCTGAAAGGAGAGGTCCGATGTCAGTGTCCATCGCCGGGGCTACAGCTGGCTCCTGATGGAAGAACCTGCGTGGGTACGTCCCAGTCTTTATATATGGCCACAGCCTGACAGCCTTATGTTACCACTCCCTTCTATGAGCGACTCGTGTAAAGCACAAATATGGATATTTCATTTTTATATTTTATGTGTTCTTCTCAGCCTTTAAATTCGCTGAGTGATAATGAAATGCAACTGTTTTGGCAGAGCGAGAAAGAAAACTTGGCATTGAAAAACCAATTTGGGAACTCAGACAAAACCTCTTAGCAGGCGAAGCTGAAATTCATCCAAAAATATTTACCAGTACGTCATTTTCGCTTTGATCAAGGACCCCAGCAATTTAATACTCCTTGTCAACCAAGTGGTGACTTTATTTCCACTTACTTCCTCCAGTTTTTACAGCAGAAATGTGATCAGGGGAGGGCGGTGGGCCTCTTTTCTCCCCTCCTTTCCCCTTCCCTCCTTCTTTCATTACGTGGCACAGCTCCTCAGATGGGTGACTAACAGATGAAGGGGCCAGCTGAGGCAGTTAACCTGTGTCAGGTTTAAATGCAGGCTGTTCCAGACTGGACTGTTCCAAGTTGCCTTATAGTCCCACTTAACTGCAGGCTGGCTAATGGGGGGGCGGATTTCTAAAACAGGACAGACATCACTCATGAAAAATGATGGAGGAAGGGAAGAAAAGGTTGCCTGCCACAGGTGTTACGAGTTTAATGGAATGTTTCCGGATCCCTCTGGAAGCCGCTGTTTTATGGCGAGTTTTATGGCGAGTTTCTAATCATATTTATGGAGGTGATTCCTTCTAGTAACCAGAACTTTAGATAGGAGAGTTTGCATAGATGCAGAGATTTTATGTTGTACCTTTAAAATTGTCCTGGCCCTATATTTTGTCAATCTTCTATGAATTCTTTCTTAAGAATGCCATAGAGATCAAGTTTAGGAAAAACAAAGTACTTTGCACAGTGTGAAGAATAAGACTCTTTATCAAGCAGCTTAGTCCTACTTACAGCAAAGTGTTAAGGTCAAGTCACATTACACTCCCTACTTACTTCTATTGAAGTATGTATGATGTATACGAGAAGAGGTGAGGAGAAGAAACAACCAGTCAGAGACAATATTTTACCTAACATACTGTATGTATATACGTTTGAAATACCACTAAACACATCATATCAACATACATTTAATTTACTTGGGATTAAACAGTAATAACAACACAGCTTCTGTTGGACAAGATACATCAAATAAATCATGTAAAGAAGAATTTAGTACCACAAAGATGGATGTAAAGAGATTGCAAGCAAAATCAATTCTATATGAGAATGCTATGGAAGCCATGCTGGTCTTGAATTTTGACTAAATCTCCCATCAGTGTCAACAGCAAAGTACCCCCACACAATCATACTTCCTCCTCCATGCTTCATGGTGGGAACCACACATGCAGATACCGTCCATTCACCTTCTCTGCGTCTCACAAAGACATGACAGTTGGAATCAATAATCTAAAATTTGACTCATCAGACCAAAGTCCAAATTTCCACTGCATGTCCATTCCTTTCTGTTAATGGAACAAGCAGTTCTTTCTTCTTATTATTGTTCTTCCTCGGTAGTGGTTTCTTTGCAGCAATTTGACCATAAAGACCTGATTTACACAGTCTTCTAAGAACAGTTAATGTGAAGATGTGTCTGCTACTTGAACTCTGTGAGGCATTTGTCGGGACTCTTATCCGAAGCGCTGTTAATTGGTGATTTCTGAGGCTGGTTACTGTAATGAACTTCTCCTCTGCAGCAGAGGTAACTCTTGGTCTTCCTTTCCTGGGTCAGTCCTCATGAGAGTCAGTTTCATTACAGAATTTAATGGTTGTTGCTATTGCACTTGAAGACACATTCAAAGCTCTTAAAATTTCCCGGATTGACTGGCCCTCATCTCTTAAAGTAATGATGGACTGAGGTAGTAACAACCATTCCAGGTGACTACTTTATGAAGATGATTGAGAGAATGCTAAAAGTCTTTTACTTTTATCTTTAACTTTTAGCAGCTTGATAAATAAGGTCCCAGATGTTTAACTAAATTACTTTGGTTTATTGAATTTAAGGTTTGATGTTAAATCTTGTCCTAAATTTCTAATGGTTTTTTTAAGAAGTGTACTTTTTGTTTCTAGTGTACTAAAATGGATTAGGCCAGAAATGCCTTAAGAGAGATGTCCTCTACAAGAAAGTATTGATTTGTTTTTGCACTGTGACAGAAATGCCACACCACCCTCTGATTAATGACGAAGCGTAATAATGGTTTTTGCATTGTTAGAGAAGTTCAGATTGAGACAGCTTCATATTTCAATGCTGTCTCTTGTAGAAATTGCGTAATGTATCAGACAAGTTGTCAAGTAAAACGCAATGGCTACGCTTAATTCTGTCTGATATATATAACTATGAATATGGGTCTGAATCCAATGCTTAAAGATTCACTACTGTGAAAGAAATGTCAAAGCTGTCTTCAAAGCCAGATGTAAACATTCATAAAACAGACATTTGTAAGAAATATTATATTTTGTGTAGACTGTATTTATGTGTGCATGTGTGCTTCACCACTGCCCTATCAGTAGCTGAATAATTCAACTGTTGGTCATTAGCTCCACAGTAGTTTAGGATTAAGTGCCTTGCTGATGAGAACCTCAACAGTGGTTGTTAAGGGATAAGAGAGCTCTGCCCACTTAATTCACTCACTTGTTTTCCCAGCTGATCCAGGTGTCTCTGAGTTTTTAAGGTCCTTTTAAACAACAGTCCCCATAGCGCCACGACACCTCAGGTGCATTATGCAGCAGATAAATTAATGATTTTAAGGCAAATGCTTTGAGCCTCTCTGTGTCTAAATATTAATGGCCACATGCCAGCAATGGTGATCAACAAAGACACTTAGAATAGGCCTTTAAATAATGAAACATGGTAGCATGCATTGTATTCTGCTCGCTGAACAGAATACATAATGTGTTTTTCTTCATAAATGAATACTAACAGTGGAAGGTGAAAAAGTCTTCTGCTATGAATAGATATTGTTTGTTTAGGTTAGGTTACTTTTGCCTTTTAACCTTGAAGTTTTTCATTGTATTGTGTTATTTTGAATTACATTATACATTATACTGTATATCACCAAGTCTAAAAAGCAATTTTTTGTGAAAAATAATGAATACATTATGTTTTAATTTGAATATTTTCTCCGGTGTAATGACCTGTATCCTTTTTTTTTCTCTTGCAGATGTTGATGAGTGTGCAGCGGGAATAGTGGTGTGCCCCAGGTTCAGGAAATGCATCAACACCTTTGGTAGCTACATCTGCAAGTGCCACGAAGGCTTTGACCTGCAATACATCAATGGGAAATACCAATGCATAGGTACTGTCACAAGGTCTCTGTGGTGAAGCTTTTATAGATAAAACTTACAAAGGTCATGGACGTGCTGTAAAGTTTTGACTCATAACCAAGTTATTTTTAGTGATGCAGGTGCTGTTTTTACCTCAGGCACTTAGGGAGCAAGATAGTACACACACGTATGCATACAGAAAATGCATATTAAAGGTGATTTTCATAATCTGTTTTAAAACAATAGTCCACTGCCCATACAGTATGTGCACTGAAGTAGTTTTTGCTCGCTGTAATCTTTCCTCATGTTCATCCTGCTGGCCATAAAGAGAAATGTCCCTCCTAAAGTACTTTGAATTTAAGTGATGGGGAACAAAATCCACAGTCCTCAATTCTGTGCAAAAAATATATATTGAAGTTTATCTGTACAACACAGACAAATCAAGGGCTTATCTTCAAGAGTTACAGCCTTTTTAGTATAAAAGTCCCTCTTTTTCTTACTGTCTCTTGAGTCAGCGAGTGTCTGGGGAAACAGAGAGACGGATTTTCTCTTTTTACTGAGCAAACTGTAGCTTCAGAAGATACCCGACCACTAAAGTTAAATTTAAAGTATATTTAGTCAAGTACTGTGATTAAGTGCAGTTTTGACAAACTTATTCACTTGAACATTTTAATTGTATGGTTCTTTCTACTTGCACGTCACTATATTTCAAATATTTACACAAAGCATTTGATCAGTTCATGAAATTGGATGTATTATTATAGATTCATTAATTAACTGATCTGTAATAATAATTCACTATCATATTTAGTAAAATAACACATAGGAAGGAGAAATTTTCTTGCACATTTTAGTGAATTTTGTAGTTAATATTTACTTTTAATGTAGTAATTTACTAAATGGATGTTAGGGTTGGGGTAAGATGCTATGTTTACTCTTTTTACACCACTGGTGCCAACTAATTTTTAAGAAGTTGACCCTGCTGTATCTACATCTGCACTGTAATATAGCACAGTATACTGTAGCATCACATTCAAACATACCACTGATTAAGATGTTGAAAATGTTACCAACACAGATGTGGCTGTTTCTTTACTGATTACTGATTCCATCCTTTGACATTTGTAAAGCACTGCGTAGTTCAAGTATTGAACAGAGAAAATTTACAGTAAAGGTGGAACTGAAGCCACTTCACTTCAGAATACTTGAGATCAGCTGAACTATCACCAAACTACTGCAGAACTAATTCAAACTGCTGTTTCCATTTCAGGTTATTAAACATCAGCAGAGAACTTCAGTCATATACGTACATCATACGTCTAAAAAAATGCAATCAATATTCTGTATGAATCCACGGGGTTTCCTTGAGTCTTCAACTTACTTACATATTTAAGAAGTTGGTAGCTTGGCAGTTACTTAAAATGCTTCAAAGACCTTTTGCTCTGGCATTTATAGAGGGTCACTGTTATTCACTTATATGCTTTCACTAATGATCCCCATGACACAAGCTTTGAGCCATTCTTGAAGTGAATTTGGAGCAATTAGCCTTTGATATTCTGCTGTTACAATGTGTCTGAAGCTTTTTACACTTGCACACAGAAGCTGAAAGTTGTTATGCTTCCATTATCTTTCAGATGTGGATGAGTGCTCTTTAGGTCAGAGCCACTGCAGCAGCTTCGCCACCTGCTACAACACGCCGGGCTCATACAAGTGCAAATGCAAGGACGGCTACAGGGGGATGGGCCACGACTGCAAACGTAAGAATTGAGAACAAAAACCCTGGCCCCGATGCTCACTTTTTGCAAAGAGGCACAGGGCCTCACATTTTTGTTTTCTTTGCCTGTGTGTGTGTGTTTTTTAAAAAGGTAGAAAAGAAAGTGCGAGGAGGGAGGAATAGCCTTGCAAGCACAGAGTCTGGACTGAAATTCCTTTCTTTGTAATGGCTGTCAGTCATTACTTAAATCACCCTGCTCCCTTATCACATGTGCCCAGAATGAGCCTTGACTCAATTTTTGACATCTGGCCATTTTAATCAGCCAAAAAGAGGAGTCATCATCAAATGTGAAATATTTCTTTTCCTGGTACTTTTGCTTGCTGACACACAATTCATTAAACAATTCATTGCCTCTGCAGTTTTTACAGCAGCTCAGTGGACAAGAAGTCATTTATTCTCCACAGTTATTTAATCATCTACAGCAACAGACACAAATGCTGTAACAGTCCATAAAGCAGAGAGGATGCCTCCTGGCGTTGTGCGCTGCAAATACTTCACAGCGTCACCTGCCTGTGGGGTGTGAGCCACAAGTGCTCTGGGAGTCGAGTTGCAATATCCTATTTGTGTGTCACATATCAAAGTTGCCTGCAACCTGAGAAGGCAATAACTGAGTTCAACCCACTTGCCTTTGTCCACTCTCATTCCTCACTCATGAAACCCTCATGAAGCCCCCACACCACCGCCTCCACATTACACCAACTCCCCCAATCTCTGCCTCTGCTCCTGATGTGAAGAATGTGTGGAGGAACAAAGGAAAAGGAGGTGTAACTTTGATGACATCAGCAGAGCGAGGGTGATCTTGGGGGCACAGCTGCCTCTTTGAGCATGGAGATCTCTCCGCACGCAGAGAAGCTTTAGCCTGGTGCAGCGAGGCCCCTGGCTATGAACACACAAAGAATAACTAATCAGGCCGAGCACATGAACGGATAAAAAGCCACCCTAAGAAAGCAATATTGATTTCACAAAAGAAGAAATTCGCTGGACGTGGGGTGTCTTTGTGAGTTAGTTTATGAAGCCGCATGTCATCTCACCACAAAGTCATCTCTCTTTCTCTCTCTTAAGAGTCCCGTTGAGGAAAATATGTTTTTTTAAAATCCCCAAATATGAATAAATGTGAACTTGCAGCATGCTGATTTTATGGGCTTCTCTTGCAAGTTTAGGCTTTTGCTTCAGTGAGATTTGAGACACCCAATTTGTTTTAGGATGCTAACATTTAGTTAATAGATATCAGGAGTCTCAGTAGATGAAAGAAAGCCCTCCTCTGCAAAAGTCAGACTAATCATTTCAGTTAGTTTGCAATTCTACGCCTCATTAACTCTTAAGTGCTCTTATTTCAGTGCTCCATCTGTATTCTCTTATTATTTCAGCCATTCCCAAGGTGGTTATTGACCCCCCGAGACCAGGCAAACTGCCTCCAAATCATCACAACCGCATCCCCGACATGGATCAGAAAAGGACCACCACCAAACACCCACCAGTGACTCCAAAGAGAATCTTCCCCGTTATTCCCAAATCGACACCCTCCACCACAACTACGACAACCACAACAGCGACCAGAGCACCTCTGCCTCCAAAGAGGGTAACCCCTCCTCCACGTAAGCCGTCAGTTCCCACCTGGAAGCCTTTTGTCCCAACCAAGAAGCCATCAGTACCCACGCGCAAACCCTACGTCCCACCAAGGCCCGTGGCTCCCACTAGACTCCCCCCAACGCCACCACCACTCACACCAGTAGACAACACCATCCAGAAGGAGGTCACCAAACAAAGAGGGGATGTACACAGTAAGAGCTTTTTGTTTTTTACATAGCTGACATTATCTCATTCATTTAAGACCCTTTTAAAAGAGTTGTTATGGTTAATCAGTTACCAAACTGCTTCTTTTTTTACACATCCAGGAGATACAGAGCAACATTAGCATTTATTTTGTGTCGTGTTTCTGATCCCATACTCTCTCCTTTTAGCCCAGTTTTGGTATACCAGCTCCTGTGGGAAATATCTGTCTGTTAAGCTGCTAAATGCTCCTCTGTGTTCACCATTTTGACACTAACTTTGACTGACTGCTGTTTGGTCCGGAGCCTGTTGCTGTGTCTTAAATGGTAATGGTAGCAGCAAAAGTGAACCACAAAACAGGAAAGTTGTGAGGTGTAAAACTAAAACGATGACCTATAAGATGCTAAAACACTCCAGTGGGGTTCATCATTTATGGCCAATACCTTTCACACCTTTCACATTGCGAATGCATACAGTACATGATATAAAATATTAGAGCAGCTTTAACGGCGCAGAAAACACAATCACATGTTGCATTAGTGGATTCTAATTGTGTAATCTGTGTTTTAATGTTTGATAGTGAGGTGAACCTTTTGTTTACTTTTGGGTCACAGACTTGGCACTTGTTTGTCTAACAATTCATCTTCATCAGCTCGCTGACAGGTTTCCACTAACCAAATTGGAGCACATTTGCATATTTCTTCATCTGAATCCAGAAACATTGTGTTTATTATGAAACATGCCACATTCTGGGGAATCAGGAGTGATGTTTACCTGACAGATGAGGTGTATTATCATATTCATTTTGTATTCAAACACATAAATACGTGAACTTATCTGAGCAGTTGGCAGTCACTTCCCATGTGTACACAGTTTACCTGCCAACCACATGACAGACGAACCATTTGGCAAGAAATGGGAAAACAGTTTTTAAAGTGATTGTTTAAGTATTTTGAGGTGGGGTCGTATGAGGTACTGCATAGTCAGTGTGTTACCTACAGTATAGTAGACGGTGGTGAAGCAGACATGAGTAGAGCTATGCACTGCTGTGGGCAGGATCACCAGAAAAACATATTTTAGCCACTTCATAGCATATTTCTTTGGCACTAACCATAAAACTTCTGTATTCTCAAGCCCAACAGCACAGTAAATTACGCTGCAGATCAGTCTTTTGGATAAGAGCTGCAGCGGCACAGCCAGAAGAACACAAGCATGCACCACGTTTGAAATCTTTAGAAACGTGATCTCGTGAACTTTTTGACCCAAACAGTTGATCTGTGACGTAATACAATGCGTGGCAACAGTCCAGTAGTTAGTGCCAAAGAAAAAGGTTGGCTGATGGCAAGGTAAAGCGATGAAAGTATTTTTAATATACCATACACTTCAATGGATATTGATTTTTTATGTGGCTAAAATCTGTTTTTCTGCTGACCCTGTGCACCCCTGTGCATAGCTCTGCTTCTGTGCCAGGAGCTTCTCCAAATTGGGGGCACACTGGGAACACACTGACTATAGATACCTCAAACAACTCCACTTCGAAATATCCAATTATCCAACTATCCCTTTAATGTAAACGGGTGAAATTTGACGAAATCAAATATATCACATTCAATATACGGGCAATGGGAGTGCTGTGCATTAATGCTTTCAATTCATTTTCTTGTGGTAGTACTTACACCTCTCATATATGAAAATTCAAGGTGATGAATATGTAAATCAAGCTAAATCCACCCTCAAATCACACTTTCATATGCAGATTGTGAAGTAATAACACCCATTACAAATTAGTTTAATTAATTTCAGTGTTAAAGTAAGTTTAATTTCCTCTCAAGGTAATTATCTCTTTAGCTTCTGTTAACAAACACAAACTGCTGCTCTGCCAGACTGTTGTTTATCCACGTCGCACCAAACTCTCTGCTAAGCATGTATCTTTGACACCAATTACATTCAAAATGCATCGTCAGTCTTTGTTTAAGTCAGACGTTCTCAATCAAAACCAAATAACAGAACTGAATTGAAAACACCGTGGCAATGGGAGGTGGGTGAGATCGTTTCTTTTTGCTCTAACAAAAAAGGTAATCACTGCAATCATCTGCTGTTGTCGTCTCACAGTGTTTAACATATGCACCTTGTTCATGACAGTGAATTATTTCTTAATGAGATAATCGCTGTGAAGTGACTTGTTAAGCCTCAAACATTCAGTTCAGGACCTACAGTAAATAAGATTTAATAGATGATTTGTCTGCAGCTGAACACTTATGATATGCTCTAATCCTTAACAAATCCATTGAAAACACCAAAACCACAAATGAATTGAAAGTACCGTGTATATCCAAAGTTTATACCCCTCTGCCTTAAATCTCCATTGCTGTCCAAAAACTGATCAATGAGTCACCGTGTTGGATTGGGTGACATTTAAATTCCTTTGACCACCATTTTATTGGGGGTTGGACAGAAGTTTTAGAGACACATAAAACCAAAATGCAAAGCCACATGGGTTGAGTGATTAAAAAAAGTTATTTTGTAGTCTGATTGAACTGACCTTTTTGCTGTAAATAAATGCAGTAGAGAATGATTCCTTCATTAAAGTTTGGTTTAGTTTCAGCCACTTATACAGATAAAAACGTTTTCACAGGTGCACTTCATGCATATAAAACCGCAGCTAAAATAGTCCCTAACAAAAAGGTACTCATGTACTCAAAGGTACTCATCTGGTTTAGGAAATTAAAGCTCTAAATATTAAACTATATACTTGTGATATATTTTAAGTTTTACTTCTTCAATGGGATAAATGATTGTTGGTCTTTTTGCAGAGTATGTTGACAATAACAAAAATATAGAATAATTTATCCTTATCCTTTATCCTTTTTTATCCTTTTATTTATTTATTTGTATTGCTCAAATTTATTCTTTGTATCTCCCAACATCTCACTGCATGCAACAAACCAACCAGGAACTACTCAAATATATGTAATGTCAGTACATTTGCATATGCCATATTGACAAACTTGGACTTGATTGGAATGATTAGTATAAAATCTAACATGTCACCCTGCCCATTTTTTGTTATCATGCTGACTTTTAGACACAGAAATCACTGCTTACCAAACCTAACATTAACCTCCTTTGACATAGAAATGTTTGGTGTGAGATGCAACTGCAAAGTACAGGATAGTACCCACCTTACCAGATGGCATCACATAATTATAAAAAGGAAAGAGGGAAGAGAAGATTACATTAACACCTGTCTGCACTGCTTGAGGGAGACATCATTCTAATAGTTCTCACCACGGCAGAGCAGTTCTAGAAATCACAGCTTCCTGAAGATGGTTTGAATAAGATAGAGAGAGGGAGGGTGGAGAGACGTCACTGTGTGATTATTCAAATAATTAGACGGAAATGGGATTCATTTAAGCCTCATGGCATGAAGAACACCTCATCTGTACCTCAAGCACAGGTGTGCACTGAAGTCAGAGCAATTTCCAGAGCTTTGTGGTTTCCTTTTAGTCTGGACCGCTTCACTGTGTCCAGTGTCATTTCATGGATAGCGGAAGAAATAGTTCAATATTTTAGGAAATACAAAAGTTTGCTGCCAAGAATCAGATGAGAAGATTGGTGCCACTCTCATATCTGTGTGTCAAGTAGGAATCTGGAGGCAGGAAGTGAGTAACTTAGCTTAGCATAAAAAAGCATGGAAACAGCTGACCTGGCTCTCCACAAAGTTCAAAAGTATGCCTACCAACGCATCTAAAGCTCACTAATTAGCATCATACATTTAATCTATACAGAAACAGAAATGTAAGAATATCAGTTCATAATAGTTCTTTGCTGTAACTATTTCTTGGCAGAAAACATCTTGTCCTTCGGCCCAACACGTCTGTGTCTCTGCTGGTTGCCTAGCATTCTGCTGATGAGAAAACTCCAGGAAGTCGCTACTTCAAGCCAAATAATAGTTATAGCATAAAACTGTCTGCAGAACCAGAAATGTTAAGATTTCTGTTTGCATACAGATTAAAGACATGATGCTAATTAGTGCGCTTTAGAGATGCTAGTAGTCAGATTTTTAAAATGAGCTGTTTCCCCCTGCCTCCAGTCTAAGACATGAGAGTAGTATCAATCTTCTCATCTAGTTCTCACATAGAGAGGGAATATACATATTTGCCAAATTGTTTCTCTTTAAAGTAGTACATGCTCCTCTGAGTCTTTCAAAATCCTTCTTTTACACCAAAAATGAATTTACAGTCATTTTAAACAAAGCTGCTTTCCAACGCTCCATAAAAGTTGGCATTGGCAGATTCAAGGTTTTCACCCACACATTGTAATATGAATATTGTTATTCAACACCATGTCAACAAAGGGAAGGCTATTTAAACTGCATCTGAAAAATGAAAAATGATGAAGCGTAATGTATTTTTCTCCGAAATCCCCTGTGAGCAATTTTACTGACCTCCCAAATATTTGGATGACATGAGCCACTCAAGGTCAAGAGGTAAAATAACAAGAGTGGCCAACGGAAAAACATTTAGTTTGAGTTGTTTCAAAAAGATAAAAAAAAAAAAAAAAGAAAGGTCACTTCCTTCAAAAATAACAATCCTACCTCTAGTGCCACCTGCCCATGCAGAGAGTTGTGGTTTTATATAGTGAGGTTTTGAAATGTTTGTGATATTTCCTCTAATACAAAGGAGGTGAATTGTATTTTATTTGTGGTGCATTAAAGGAATACGTTTGAAAAAGTCAAGTAATTCGTCTTTGCAGAAACAGTGTCCCACTTACTCTGGATAATCAAGTGACCTTGCTGTGAAAAGTTTTTATTTGAACTACTTTCTACTTTGACAGATCATACAAAGGAACCAGGACGTTATCTCTCGAAAGACACATGGCTGTTTAGTTTATCAATTCTGCATTTTTAATGCTTTGAGCAGAACAAATTAAATTTTTGGTAACTTATTGAATATCTTTTAATACACTCAATGTGTGGCATACCTCCAGAGAAATATCATTCATCTCTGGTTAATAATATGACATGGCAGTAGAGAAAACAAACATATAAAACTAAAGAGTTACTTTTATAATATGAGTAATTATATGATTGATATCCAAGACAGGATCAAAGAGCTATTTTTTACTTGTAGTCACAGCATCACCGTTCAAATTACCGCTCCCTTACTTGGTGTATCACTGTATTTACTCTTTATATATCTGCTCTATGACCGGATACAAGGACTCGAGGGGGGCCTAGTTCCTTAAAAGCACAGACACACACAAACACAGACACACACAGAGAGATCTGGATGCCTGGGATTGCCGGAGAGCCTGGTGTGAGTGTGACCTCCCCGCTCTCGGATTCCTTCGACTGTCAGACTACATCGCAGTCTGCCAGGTGGTTGTGACCCAGAGCGGGGATGGGCCGTCTCAGTGCTCGGGCTGACTGGAGGGGGGCACATGTCGGGGACTCTGGGGGATTGACGGTTCAAGCGCAGGTTACAGTGCATTCATGGCATAGGAACAAGAATCCGCCCGGGATGCTGGAAATAGTTTTATTGGTAGTTTGTCTCATTAAATTCCACTGACTTGTCATGTCAAGTATTTATTTATATAGCCCAATATCACAAGTCACAAGTTTGCCTCAAGAGGATTTACAATCTGTAGAACATACGACACCCTCTATCCTTAGACGCTTGATTCAGATAAGGAAAAGCTCTCGTCTCTCATCTGCAAATACTACACATACTGAAATGAAAATATTAAATTAAGATGATGTATTTTTACATTTTATTTATTCTTCAAGAAGAACCTTTTCATAAAGGCTTTTTAAAATGAGTCAAGACAATTGTCACACTCATAGATTAAAAGGGCCAAAGCATCTCTGCTATGAAAGGCTTATTGCTGTAAAAGTAGAAGAAACAACTTTCTATGCTTCACTTGTCAGTTGACCTTTAATAAGACAGCTTGGCTTATAGTATTTTGGGCAGTGTGACCCCATTGGAGAAGGAAAGAGGCTATTTCAGGACTGGCTGTGTACTGTATGTGTGTGTGTGTGAGCGTATGTGTGTATGTACTCTAACGTCAGCTTGTTGCAGCAACATTTGCCGACACGTTGCATCAGATGAACCATCACCCTTTTCCTCATTACGATTCACATTTGACTTCTGGTGTTTCTGCAGGTTTTTCTCAAGGTATTCTGGTCATCAGTGCAGTGTTGTTAAATGTGCTTAGCTCTGGATATGCAGGCACTGAACCATGACATTGATTCATCCTTCCAGAGTCCTTGTAGAGTAATGAAACAAAGCCGCACAATAGCCACAAGCTGGCCAGTGAGCAAATATGATACCTTTGTTAATCTGTAATCTAAACCTGCGCCTCTCACCTCTCTCCTCAGTCCCTCGGAACCACGACCATAACACCGTCCTCGGCATTGACTTTGACATTGAGCTCGGCAACACGGCGGATGAAGCCAAGGATGACCCAGGTAAATACAACACATTTGACAGAGACGGTCAGGCCTTGCTCATAGCAGACTGCAGAGCTCAAATGATGACAGACGAGCCACATTTTCTACGGGCAAAATGAAACTGACAGTCGGCTCCTGCAGTGATGCTGCCGAGGCGAAGATATTATAGTGACCAGATGTGTTGTGATAGGCCTTTCACCAGGAGGTGACACATGACATCTGGCTGTATCAGTTTAAATAATGGCTCACAGCCCGGAACGCACCGCCAGACTTTTCCACTTTTCACATTATGCTCGCTTGATTGCTCGACTGCTTGAATGATTAATTGATCATTTGGAGGTACATCGGCACTCTGCTCTTAAGCTCTTCAGTTCTTACAACAACAATAAGAAAATAGCTTTTGTGAAGAGACAGCTTTTTATCTGTCATATTTGCTTGACGTGATTTATCGATGTCAATGGTATGCAGATTAAATTGCCTAATGATTTAGTTACGTGTTTATTTTGGTTCACAGTGCATCATTTGCTATGCAGTGCCAAGAGAGACGACGTTTTCATTGGCTCAGAAAATGAACTCAGATGTATTTTGCGGAAACCCTATTTCAGGGACAAAATGATGGATGTTATTCTTATCTTCAAACCAATTTGTACTGTAATGCATGGATGATACCGCAACTGTTTTTCCTGCATTCTCTTAATGTTATTGTCTAGGCATCATCGCTAGGAAAGAAATCATCAGTCACTGAATATTATGACTCTCTGTTGTAACTATAATCTGTTTTATTATGATGTAGGGAATGCATACAGTAGGCTATATGTGTCAGCATCTCATACAAATATTTGTAATTTTTCAGATGAATGCATTACCACTTCTCATTTCTGCAGCTCCTTTTCCACTTGATTTTTCCCCATGCATCAGCTCTCTTCAGAGAATACCACAAATGTTTACTTTTATTGTATCATCATGCTCGTCAGAAGGTGCTTCAACAGTCCTCTTGCTCCCGGTAATGTTAGAGGCACACAGCAGGCCTCCTGTGAAGTATTTCAGAGAGCATACTGAAGCCTTTTTGCATGTGCCTGTGTTTTCAGAGGCGGGGTATCTGAGCTGCTCCTTTGATGATGGTCTGTGCGGCTGGATCAGGGACAAAGAGGGAGACCTGCACTGGGAGACGACGCCCGATCCGTCAGGTAATTGAAGGACAGGGTTCATTTATTCACACTCACACACTCGATTAAGAAAAAGTGTTTATTTTACTGCCAGTACATCAAAATGAGAAAAGCTGTGTCCCTTTTTACCGACACGCGCACACATGCAAACACCCACAGAGTGAGACAATCTAAGCTGCTCAATTTTTGTTCTACTCAATTACAGGTCAAGATGAAAATTACTTGAGGGAAGTAGTTTGTCTTGTCCGCAGATTAGCGCTTTGCTCTACAAAGCGATGCAAATGAGAAGTGGATTACGCGACCCGTCAGTGATACCTGTGGCTCACATTAAATGGGAACACGACACTGTTTTTCTTGGGGTTCAGACGAGGAGAAAATGTGATGAATTATGTTGAGAAGACTCTGTAGGCGAGGTGCGAAGACTAAACAGTGCCGCATACTGGCACAGTTTAAGCGTCACTAACTACATCTGGCTTCTTCTGCCAACTGGCTTAGTTTTGCAGTTCTTTGTGTGTTTCCAGACATTCAGACTCAGCCTTGTTTCAGCCAAGTCTGTGCTCACTGAGAAAATAAAGATCTTTGCCCAGACTTTTAATTTCTAAAAAAAATCATTTACAGTAAATCATAAGCTAAGCCCTGACTGAAAAGTAATTCCATTTAAAAGGCAACATTTCAATATTCAGCAGCCTGTAGTGGATATATTTAATCAGCACATTTGACTCATGGCTTAGTTATGGAAATGTGTGTCCACCTATACATGGCATTTTACTACATCTCCAGTGTGTTGTGAAGTATGTAGCTATTGACTGTTCATCACTTTAAGTTCTTTTGATAGATAGCTACTGGCAAACACTCGAGGCTGTTAAAGAACTGGCACAGATTTGAAGAGGGCTCATAACTTATTTAGAAAGCCTCTGTGGCCTACAGATTCGTATCGCACCCCCCGTAGTTCACAGCAGCCCGACACTGATTTGCTAGATAAGCAAAAATACATCAACATTAATCAGTTATTACCCAGAAGCAGTTTCACCTTTAAATTTTTAAAACTATATAGCTCTCTGCTATCACTAACTAATGCATGAATTAATAAAAAAAATAAAATAATTGGGGGCAACTGGCTATAATTTGAGGTGAAGACACATAACTGGGTCAAATATGTTTTTCTATTTATTTCTATATTTATCTAGTCATGTGTATTTTTTCAGTTTCCCTTTAAATTCTACGCTTAATTGTAAGAGATGAAATATTTTTGTGTGCACTCTGACAGACAGACAGACAGTCCTACCTACATGTTAAAGGATGTTCACCCCGTTTACTACAAACCATACCTTTTCTAATAGGCCACGCTGCATGTTTAGGTTTGTTTGGCGTGGTTGTTGGTTATGCTGGCACCCAGATAATGTGGTGAATAGATGGATTTTGTAACGTTCTGGGAGCTTAACATAAGAGTCCACACTCGTTAACAGCTCAAAAGCAAACAGCTACAAACACACACACAAATAATATACATGACTGAAAAAGAAGCTTCTCTTTGGAGTGAACACAGGCCAACACAAAATCCCAAACAGACTAGCTTTTTAGGTGAGGTTACCTAAACCCTATTCCAAAGGAAATAACTAAAAGAGTAGTTACTAAAACCTTCTAAACTTCCTAAAGGAACAAAAACAGGAGAAAAATAATTAAAAGAAAAGGTAGTTCACTCCTACTGCTTCAACGGTGACTATTTACAAGTGTGGTAAACTGTGACGTATACAAAAAGGTGACTAGTGAAACAAGTTACTATATTTAGCGACCAAATTCTTAATCACAAAACAAACCAACAAGAACAACAAAACGAAACACATGGAAATTGTTCACAGAGCACAAGGAGGAGGACCGTGCTGCACTCCCAGCCAAGTCCCACTGTCTCTGGCAGGAACAGGATCTTAAATAGGCCACACGATCAGCTGGATTCGGATTAGCTGTGGCTGATCAAAGATGCCAAGATGTCATACTCGTACTTATTACATAATGGTTCGTAAAAAACAAGAACAGAAATGGTTGGCCGTAACAATTTCATTACTCAAATGTATTAAAAAAAAGTGAGATTTGCATGGTTGGTGAAACTCAACAGTAACTTGACTCTCCAAAAAACAATGTTCCTCTGACTGAAGACAATCTACAGACCTCTTTGTGGGGACTGTTTCTGAAGTAGAAAGTAGTTCCAACAGTAAGTCAGGATATTGTTTCTGGAAAGCAAAGTTGTTTTTCACAAATGAAACTCCATTCACACCAAAATCTTAGATACAAACCATAGAAAATTAAAACCAAACTCTCTGCGTGGCTTAGAAAACTAAGAAAATATGTTGTTTTAGTTTGTTTGGGTGAAACGACATTTAATCAATTAGAAATGGCTTCATTCCTTTTCCGTTTATTATAGTCTACTTTAACTCATTTTGTTTCAAATCAGTTTAGATCTACTTTGTTTGGCTCAGTTTAAATCAAATGAAAGATTTAGAATCCATGGAGCATATTAATGTGCATAAATCATGTATACTGTGTACAGACTGATGAGCATAAATAATAAATAATACTACATTTAGAAAAAAGTATAAAATTATATGCACATTTATTGCGTTTATTATTAAAGTATGGATTATAGATAATACATTAGGTTAGATCAGATTAGTAATAGATTATAGGGTGAATGAATATGCTGCACTTTTGCACTGCACGGTCTGACATTTTTTGGTGTGACATTTACTGACTGTAATGTCTGTCACTCTCCAGGCGGACGGTACCTCACCATTCCTGAGGTAAACAACAAGAGGACTGGGCGAGGGGCCAGGCTGGTCCTCCCTCTCACCTCACCCTGGAATGACGGCAATCTGTGCCTGTCGTTCCGGCACAAGCTGGCAGGCCACCATGTGGGCATGCTGCAAGTGTTTGTGAAGAAGGGAAAGCAGTACAGTCCAGCAGTCTGGGGCCGGACAGGTGGAAATGGCTGGAGACACACTCAAATCACATTATGGGGCAAAGGCCTGGAAAGTGTAAGTACAAAAATAAAGTCACACAGTAGTGAATAGAAATGTTTGTTCATAAAATATAAATCAGAGCATCAGTTTGACAAAAGTATGGATTGGTAAAAAATTTAAGATTGACGTCAGCTTTGAGTAGGAACAAAGTAAATCTGCTTTCATCATACAGCAGCATGTGGTGTTTGATCATCAGTGTGCACGTTGCTTCTGTTCACCAGGTGATCCTGAAGGGGGAGCGTGGGCGAGGCAGGAGCGGCGAGATGGCTGTGGACGACATCACCCTGAGGAAAGGCTCCTGCACAGAGGAGCACAATCTGAGGAGACTCTGACTGACAGAAGAGAGAAAGGCAGAAAGAAAACAAGGGGGAGAATCATCTCAAAGAGAACTGACTCTGTTGTGACAGCCCCTCACTCTGCCTGGGCTCTCGCTGATCCCCTACCAACCCTCCTCCGACCCTCCTTGCTCCTCCCAGTCATCCTGCAAACGATATCCAAAAAAATTCTGCAGAAAAGTGGGTCTCTCTTTCTCGACTGTCCATGAATAAAAAGACTGAATCGAATGTCATGGGTGGATCCCAGCATCACTCCCCCTGTCTTCTCAGCTTCCATCCCCTTGTTACTCTGAAGCCTGCATGTATCTACTTACCATGGAAATGTCCTCTACCTAACACAACCCTGGCAGCCCTCCAGCCACACCGCTGAAAGGCCCACACTCACTTCATTTCTTCCTGGAGAGAGGATCGTTCCCTCACTTATGCGTCTGCTTTTACCTTGCTTTGATCCTTTAACCACAAGCCATTACTTTTTTATTTCCTTGATGTTAAAACATGTGGCCAGAGGTGCTTTTTGTGACTGTTTTCATCAGCAAAATATCAGAGATGGTATAAATTTCTTTGAGGGTTAAAGATGAAAAAAAAAAAAAAAAAAAATTATATATATATATATATATATATATATATATATATATATGTGTATATATATATATATATATATATAAAAGACAAATTGAATTTGTCATCATTTCTTTCTAAGCAGGATGACTCCAAAACTGATATAGACCCAAAGTATAAAACCAACCAGAGAGACAGTTTAGCCTTGCTTTTGTTGGTCCAATCTGAGTTTTCTTGTATAGCACAGTTTCGACTGAAACAGCGCAGCTTCTCTTTTGTTGTCTCAGTATTTCAAAGATCAGTTTGGTAGAAGAGGGTTTAAAGATTTAGCTCCTTTTCTACCCTGATCTTTTATTGAAGCCTCCAAAAGTTGTTTAAACACTCATGTTTTTTCAGATACTTGAAATGTGTCAAACAGAATCAGTGTATGATTTTCGACACTTGCAAATCAACAGTTACTTTCTATTATACAGTATGTGCTTTGTTATATTAAGTGCAGTTTGTTATAAAGACGTTACCGACAACTTTTTAGGCTTTCACAAATTGTATTATTGTAAATGTAGTTGTGTGTACATACTCTAAAGATCTACAATCCCATTTGTTGTGTGGTTTATACGTTATGTAATTTCATACATGAATATTAATTGGGTTTCAGCTTTTAATGAAAGAACATGTATACAGACGGAAACCTTGTGTTAGTGCAAGGCTGTGTTTAAAGTGCACAAAATGCATATGTTCATGTGTTATGGTATAACGCTCTGTCTGTAACTCGCAAAGCACATAGTTGCATATTGTATGCTGTGATAATGAAGGGCATCGGCTGGAATTTTAAGGTTTTCTGTGTGCATGGGTGCATTCACCAAATTCAGATTTATCCAGACCAGTATGTAAATAAAATACATTTGACTGATATATTATGATACAAAGTTTTTTTTTTCTCTCATCCTAGTAGCCGACAGAAGCACAGTTTTTAAAGGAGAAGCTGAAGTAAAACTTATTTTTAAAGGTATCCTCTTGAGTTTCTGGATGATATTGTATGTATGAGGGCACACATGCACAGTAAGAGCACGAGGCAGCTGATACCGTAAAAGACTCCTCCAGTAAAAGAGGAGAGGAAGAAGAGGACAGCCATTCAGTGGTGGAATGTAAGTAAATACAAGTTCTACACTTACGTTCAACTTTGAGATACTTGTACTGTACTGAAGTTTTGTCATGCCATTTTCTTTTACTCTGCTACATTTCAGAGGAAACTATTATACTTTTTATTTCACTACTATCATCTGACAGCTTACAAATTAAGAATCTGACATACAAAACAGATGAAGAGCTTCTAAAATATGTTGTTTTGTTATTAATGAAACCACACAAGTACAGCTGAAACAAGTAGTTGATTAATTAATTAATCAAGCAATGGAAAATGTATTCTATTTTGATCATCGTTTAAGCCATTTATCATGCAACTCAATGCAATTCTTCGTTTCAGCTTCACAAATGTGAGGATTTGTTTTTCTTGTGCTGATTTTAATTCACCAGTTTCTACAGTTGGCACGACAAAACAAACTGACAGCATGTCTTGCTGTTTTCAGAATTTTTACAAACTAAACAATCCATCGATTAATCAAGAAAACAATTAGCAGATTAATCAGAATGAAAATCATCATTAATCAGTCCTGTACAAAATAGACCCTGAAAAGGATAAGTGGTTATTGAAAATGGGTGGATTATACTTTTTACATATTTTTAATTAACATTTTCAATGCAGGACCTTTGCTTGTATTCTATAAAATAAGATTATATAGACTTTTTTGATCCCACACCAGGGAAATTCATGTTTATACATACATGTGCCCTGTGATGAGCTGGCAACTTGTCCAGGGTGTACTCTGCCTCTCGCCCTAAGTCAGCTTGGATAGGCTCCAGCCCCAACGTGACCCTGATGAGCATAAGGGGTTACAGATAATGGATGGATGGATATACAGTAAGTACATTTACTTAAGTAAAGGATCTTCCTTTAACACTGCGGCCATTTGATGTTCCAGTAACAAAGCATGTTTCATGATGCGGAAACAAAAACTTTAAGATAACAAATGCATTTACAGGTTTGTTAAACATCATGAAAGATAACCCGAAGATGCACTCAATATATCTTGAACACAAACACGACTGTGTATAGAGTGAAAGTTCAAAGTGATACCTTTAAAATAATGATGCCACAGAACTTCAAACTACTTTCCATATGCTGGGGCTGTGTAAAATGATCAAAGTATCAAATCACAATATTTCTCTTATTTATGTCAGTATAAAGGATTGTGCTTGATTTATACCAGTTTCAAAATAAAATCCAATTACTGCTGCATCCTAACAAAACTAACAGTTTCTTCAGTCTTACCAGCCTACGTTGCTTCTCTTGACATAATTTAATCATAGAATATTAGTCAACTTTAGGATTCAAGATTTCTTTTATGAAATAAGAATAATTTATTATTTCATCACTGACAAGTAATAAAAAGGATCTTTATTCAAGTGTACGTATGCAACAGAGTGCCTTGGTAAATTTCATGCAAATTAAACGATTAAAGGATCAAATCATCGCAATTAATTTGAAGATGTTGAATTATTTTGTGGGAAGAGAGTGCAGTAGTTTTCAGCGCACAAAACTTACTAAATAAAAGAAAAAGGAGGAAGAAAGAAAATGTTCTTCACAGATGACAGGCACAACCTGATGGAGCGCAAATCACTTCGAGTCTGCAGACTGGTTAAAGGCAGAAGGACGCATGCTTTGATTTAATATTTCATTTTTCTCAAAGACATTCGAAGATATATTCTCTTTATTTATACCATGTCCACGGAGCGTACTTGTGTCTGAAGGCTGGAAGGTGCGTGATAAAACTGAATAATAGGAACCCTCAGACATACTTCCAATTATCAATTCGACCACCATTACAGCATAAATTAATGTATAAATTGAACTGCAGGCAACCACAATACATGTCCTTCACACTACATTACTAGTTAACTCTTGCCTCTAACCTAACTGGGTCAAACTGACTACTCCTCTTGATAGTAGGCGGTATTGGCACTGTAAAAGTGTAGTGAAGCACTCAGTGGAGTTTTTTTTACCTTCAGCCATATCCATTTTCTCATTTCAGGATACCTTGTTATATTATGGACAGTACTGTACTTATATAAGGCCTTTCTCCTGACCACCCAAGGCGCTTTTACACTTCATACCTCTTCAGTCATTCATGTATTCATTATATTGCCCAAGGACACTTTCACATGCTGCCTGGAGGAGCCGGGGAACGAACCACCAGTCATGTGATTAGTGGACGATCGGCTCTACATTCTGAGCCACAGCCACCCACATAGTCAGAAACATTTAAAGTTTTAATTTAATAAGATAGCGGCATTGAACTATACTATACTTTTGAGTGTGAATTCATGCTGCTGGCATATAGGAAATTGTTTGACGACCTCTAAAGGCACAGCTATTACTTCCTGTCTATACTGCAACTGCACACATGCGGCAAACACTAAAAAATATATCAATTTTTTTGTTTTGATATTAGACCAGTCTCCAAATAGATGATTCTCCAAAGTCTTGTCACTGACCTGTGATGAAATACCTTAAAGACGATCTTCATTTTCTCTGGGGACAGCTTATTTGGGACAAAAAGGGCAAGCAAACATCTCTTTATTAAGATAAACCACCAAAACAGAAATGAATCCAGAGGGCAGAAGCAATAGCTAACGCCTGAATCCATGTGTTTGTGTGTGTGTATTCCTCTCTGTCATTTCCCAATTGTCTCTAGAAGGGTAGAAAAGTCAGGCATATTTTCTCTCTTCTCTCACAAACACTCACACAGTTTGATATTTCCTTTTCTTATTAAGAACATGAAATATCCAACAGCTTTTCAGTTCATATAAAGCGTGAAGCCTCTGGCTGAATAACGGCCTTCCCAGACTCTGTTCGTCTTGTTCCGTGGAAACAAGAAATCTATCAGTGCTAATTGGTCATTAATGAATGTCATAAGATGAGATAAATGAATGAAGTTAAATATGAGGGAATGTTCAGAGAGCTAAACTGTATTGGTCCCTCATCATGCATGAGAACAGGGCAAACAAGGACAGGCAATGGTTACCTTTAAACCCCAATTTCTTGGATAGCCAAAGAGTGGAGCTACTCTATTACTATTTGCACATGATTTCATTATCAGAGGTACTCGGTGTTACATCGTATAGAGACGTGAAGGACATTCAACCAGTTTGTCTTTTACTGCAGTTCTTCAAGAACAGTCAGATCAATCTTAGCTCCTGACATCCAACTCCCTTTATAGATATTAATGTTTTGTGCTCATCAGCAAATAAACTGATTACATCAAGTGGATGATCACCAGATTAGTCTGTCTATTAACTCACAGGTGAATCCATCACTATTGTCTGAAAAAATACTTTTTGACAATGCTGAAGTCAGACAAAAGATCTGCACGCTGCACTAATAGCTCCCAGTGGATTTCACAGAGCAACGATTTGATCTAACAGAGATCTTTGTCAGGCATGGGAGCTATCAGTAATCTGTCACGCTGTAGGAGAAGTCTTAAAGATTAGGCTGGCAAAGCTGACTCAACAGAGAAACTGTCAGAGCAGATGACCACTCGGTGTTCTCAAAGAGGGGGGAATGTAGAAATAAATTGGAATAAAGTTGGAAGGTGAAAGAGATGACTTTGAGGGACTTGTTAGATGTGCCCTCTGGATAGGAGTCAGTGCTTGAACTCCTTCACCCCAAATGTGTGAAGGAAAGATGTCGTAGGTCCTTCCTTCCTGCTGCTGTCAGACTGTTTAATAACCAGCACTGCTCCCAGTAAACCACATACACTCACAAGGACTACATTTCAATTCACACTCTGTCACCATGTGCAATAACAATATAATAATAATGTAAATAATAATAACTTGCAATGATAATAATGTGCAATAACTACTCCACAGTGCAATTTAATATCCCCCATGCAACTGCTGTTGTTGTTTCTTTTTCTATTGTCTGTTCTGTACATAGTGTTTTATATTATATTATAGTGTTTATAGTGTGTTTATAGTGTTTTATATTATATTATTTTTTTCCTATTTCTTATTCTTATTTATGCTAATAGCTCTTTTTCTGTTACTATCCACTTTGCTGCTGCAACATTGTGAATTTCCCCATTGTGGGACAATAAAGGTCTATCTTATCTTATCTTATCTTATCTTGAAGATTGCTGCGAATGTTTGAAGGCTCTTGAGTGGAAATGTGCTGATTGGATGTGAAATGCTGAAGTTCTGAATATCACCAAGCTGTCATTGTTGACGCTGTTTTTTCCGCTCCATCCATACACGGGAAGAGCAGTTAACTTAAATGGATTTACAGGGCATGAAGTCAACAAGTTTGTGCACAGCCTATACTGAACGAGTTGTTTCAGACCATAGTCACATGTTGAGGGTCTCAACCAAAAGACTTGATTACAGTCGTTTATTGGGTAAAAACATACTTTTTATTGAAAGTAAGGTTGTCGGTGAACCTCCAGTTACATTTCTTTTGGATCAAAAGAAAAACTGATGGAGGGAAACCTTCAAGTTGAAAAAAGACACAGAGGCTCTTCATCATACAGAAAGAGCTTGAGGACTTTGATGAAGAATGGTTACATTTGCTGTTCTGCTCACTCTGTTTCCACCACAACTTGATAAGAAAAAAAAGATACATCTCAAACAAGCTGGACTTCAGTCACTTACAGTATTACAAACATCTGTAACAATACTACTAATAATACTGTTAAAAGGCCCTCACACCTTCAAGCACACAGGGAGCACCACCCAGTATACATACATAAAATCTAAGCAGGAAATCAGCAAAAGAGCATTGAAGCAGGTCTACCAACACAATTTACATATATTCCCAATGGAAATGTATTCAGCATCCAGGTGGCAAACTTACTGACAGCTATTTTGTTGTACTTAACTTGATTTTATGTTAGATAGCTGAATGCAAATAACCCGTTAACAGACCTTACGTATTTACAGCTTTTAATCATCATGCAACAAATTATATAACATTTTCTAAAGCATTTCACAAAGTTTTATATTTTTTCTAAATTTGTTTCAATTTGTTTTGTTTTTTTTTAAACATTTTTAAAATTGTTTTGAATTTTCTTATTGGCAAAGTTACAGTTATTATATAATGGTGCAGGAGTAAATGCTTGACATAATGTAAGAATCTTAACATTGATAGTGCTATGGAAAAAAATACACGACACAAAGAAATCTGTACAAGTTGGAGCCAATCTCAGTTATGTTGTATCAACCAGTGGAGGACAGTTTAAGATTTATAACCTTTGGTTGCTGACAAATGATTATTTTTCAGATAAAAATATCACAAGAAACTCAACAGAGCGAGCAGAACTGTTGCTAAAATGCTCGGATTGTTACATTTGCTCACTGCCAACACAGCAGTGTTTGTGCAAAGAAAAGCTTTACTTTATGTCAGAGTTGTGTTTTGCATACAAATGTTTAAAATTCACTGAGTTTGCCTACTGGCAAAGTTGCAAGGCGTAGGTTTAAAATGAGCTTTGAACAATCACGGTGAGGACAATCTGAAAACTCATCAAAGACTAATTAGGCTAATTAGGATTCCCTGATGAGGACATCAACCCTGCGGGGGCACAGAGATGATTAATCAGCAAAACTGTCCATCGTCTGAGTCATGAAGGGGGGTCAAACTTTCATCCACAGTTCAAATAGCAACGTTATTCCGTTCAAATAGCAACGCTATTTTCCAGCAACGGAGGGTCCATGTATCTGTATGGGACTTCCAGGTTCTTGTTCCTGGTTTTGATCACTGTACTTAAAATTTCAAGTTCCCCTTGAAAATCTTTTATCAGCTTGCAGGGAACCTCCTCAAAGAAATGCTCCTCTGGGTACTTGCCGAGAGGGACCTGACAAAACACAACACAACAGTGTTAACAAGGTGAAGCACAAAACACGGCCAACATTATTCTTTTTGGGCAATGAGGTTTCAATAAAACTGTAATTCAAAAAATATGCACAGATTCAGTTCCAGGAAAAGAAAGTTAATGTATTTACAGTTCAGAAGTTGTGCTGGCTATGATTCGATTTCCCTGATGGAGTGTTTATATAATCCAAACATGAGTTTGATAGATGTCATTTATGACGTTTTGGGCACTTACAAAGTCAGAGGACTGCTTGCTGAGTAGCCACATGGTGGCCATTCCTTGCGCTGTTGTGTTGATGTCAGGAAACGTCTGCAGCATCGTGGCCTCGCTTGCTGTCCCCTTTGTGGTTGGTGGAGGACGTTGCAGGGAGATGGGAGTGTTGGGCATCCAGCCACCATAGTCATACTGCAATTGATGAACAAGTCATAAACGAAGGTTAAACATATTAAAAAGCACCACGTATAAACCATATCAAGATGAGTATTTATGGTTTGTTTGTGTCATTGTTCAATTTAAAACAACAAATAAATCAAATTTAATGTAAAATGACACATTATCAAGCCTATATAATAGATTATATTGATGCACCTGTCCGGAGTTGACAGCTGAGTGCTGACCTGAGCAACACCAGATCACCATGGTGACAAACTTGACCAACTCAGCCACAGTGCCAAATTTCTGAGGGATTCCTGTGAGTTTATGAAAACAGCAAGAATTAATATATTGATATCAAGAAATGGCCTTTTAATGCAGAGTTATGCTTTTATAGAAGAAGGCCTTTATGAATAACAAAACATCAGCTTGTCTTTAAGCACACCTGTGCTAGCCTGGGAGAGGAATCCATGTTCAAAAATGTCTTGAATCCACTTCTGTAGTTCCGGGTCTTGGCAAACCTCATCATCACTCTTGTAGTAGTGGCCAAGCACTCCGTTAACAAACCTTTAAGAAAAGTAGAAATCTACTTAAGTTAGGTATTTTTAAATTACAGCATTGTGACAAATTCAAATCAGGTTTTAGTCCACTTCACCACAGCCCTTTCAGGCGTTTTGCTCTTTCTACAATTTTGTATCATTACTTTGACATCCTTCAGGAATACTTGTCACATAGCAAATGTAAATGGCAATGCAGTTTGACTTGGCGTCTCCTCCTGGAGATGCTCCCTGCTGCGACAACGCAGTATATCAGGATTTTAAAAATATACTGAAACATGAGGGATGACATGCAAGAAAACATCCGAGACCCCAGTGTAAAATTACTCTTTTTGGGGGTTGAGGTTCGAACATTATAATGCTTATTAAAAACTAAAACATTGTTTTGCCACCTCTTTGTGTTCTTTTCATTTTGTGAAGAAGCTGCTTTACTGTGCTGTTTATCCTTTAGACTTTCCAAACATCATTTGGTGAAGGTAGTGAAGCCAGGCCCTGCGGAGCTGCCCACCTACTACATTTCAAATCAGCCCACAGAACTTGGCTCAGTTCACTTGTGTGTTTCCTTTATATGTAAAACACGTCATTTCTTGAGCACCTGGGCACTGAGAAGACTTTCTGGCAATAGTTGTAACCCATAGAGGAGACAGAAATAAACAAACCAGGAGTATTTCTCTTACTCATGCAAGACACAAACACTAGAACTGTAAATATGACAAAAGTGCAGGTGTGAAGGAGCTACGTGTAAGAAAATTTAGTCAAAAGATGTCTATTAATTGTGTTACAGAGATGTCTATTGAAGTTAGTGTGCTAACCAGCAAGCCCCCATCCTGTCTCATAATAAGACACTGTACCCCAAGAGACACTGTAGCATGCAGCCTGCCCTCTGTCCAACAAGAGAGGATGAAGTAGTGCTGACCCAAGGGCAAGAAACCACGTTCCACAGCAAAGAGGGAAGTGATGAAATAGAAGCAAAACAAAAGTTAACGTTGGCACTGCTTTGCAGAACTGGAACCAGATCTTGGCAAAGGGATGAATTTTGATGCAGAACATGCAACATTTCTTATAGACTGGTAACTCAACAGCTGTTAATCTTGGCTATATAGCAATAGCTCATGAAGGTAGCTAATTGTATAATGTTACTGACCCATAGGACAGACAGGGCAGTTTCTTGTGTCAATAATGTCAACTTTCTGGTGGTGATGATGTTCTGCTCCCAATTTGTTTTTTACATTGCCTGTGGCTACAGTACCTGTGGATGATATCCCAAAGCTTAAGTCCGTCATCTCTGTAGTAGAAATTCGGCACAGCCTCCATCCCACGCTCAGCGATGTCGTCTGGTATACAGAGGGAGCTGTAGGTCATGGTGGACAGTGATCGCTTCAGGATTGTGATCATACCTTCTCCGCCGGATGATGCAAACTAGAGAAGAGTCATATTTGTGAGGAATATAGTTAAAGAAATAATGCACATGATATTGGTCTACTGAGCGTGTTGGTCTTTTCGTACCTCTGTGAAAACTCCCGTCTTTGATATTAGGACAAGTCGAGCTAAGTGGTTGATCTGCAGAGTGTAGCGAGTGTGAGGTATGAGGAGCTGAGGGAAAAGAGGGAACTCTCTTAGTAACACCATTACTTGTTAACAAAGACAGAAATCTTGATGCTTCTATACCATTCAGCAGTGTTTGCAAACATATACACACTGAACATGATTCATCAACTTTGGAAGATACAAAAATCAGCAAGTTGAAAAAAAAACTACAACTACAGCAAGTTCAGTATTCTCTCTTGCAGTTACCTTGTACAGTGGATGCACCATGGGCACATTGCGCAGCAGTGCCACTGCAAACACTTCAGCCAGCAGATGAGTGCGCAGCAGGTGAACATTGAGCTGATGCTCGTTAAAATCTGCGCTTCTCACAAAAATCTTGGCCATCAACCAGTCGTACTCAGAATCAGTAGGAAAAAAGATGGGATTGTCGTCGGCTGGAGTCTGCTTCAGCTGCGGGAGAAAGAATAGGATGTGGCTTCATTACTACTGTACAGCCGTTCAATAATGTTTTGTCAGCCACAGGAAAAAGAAGTTAAGGACTGATCATAATCCAAAAAAAGCTATGTAAGGTGTTTATCTAAATGTCATCTCATCAGGCAGTTTTTTTTTTCTTTATTCTAAAATCTACTGAAAAAGTTTTTTTTTTGAGCATCAAAAGCAAAAAGTGAAATAAAAAAAGACAAATTATTATGTGCGGCGTTGAGCTGCTGCTGAAAACTCTTTCAAACTTTTCAGCAATTCGTCTAGGAATGCATTTTAAAGTTGCCTGGAAAATTTGGCATGAAGGATTTCAAAAATTCAAAAGGAAGTATCTCACACAGTCTAGCTGACCCCATTGCTAAGTTGGCTGACTCAGCAGTTCAAGCTTTGAACATTTTCCATGGGCCCAAACAAGTTTTATCTGCCATTACAATCCTTTCTTAATACGTTCATGATTACAATACTGGGAAAACAGGGTGTTCATTTATTAATCATTTGCACAAAGCCTGACATGTAGCATCTGTTTTATGTAACTCTGTAACTATTAACCAGCTGCTGGACAGTTAGCTGTAAGTCAGACTATGTATGGCCTGTCACATAAATGGCTGTGACTCATTCAGATTTTATCCAGCAGTAGTTTTATCCAGCATGGCTGAGCATAACCAAATTCATAAACTGATAGCATGGAAAGCAGTCACCTAGATGTCCAGTAGTATTATGTATTTAAAACAAAATATGAAAAGTAGGGCACTCTATAAAAGGTCCCTACCTAAGTTACTTAAGGAGTCCACATGGTGGTGCTATAAATAAAAGTTTAACACTGAAACATTTCATAGTAAAGCCATAAATCCAATGACCTTTTTTTCTAATAAACAAACTTAATCAAACCTGTAAAGCAGTAAAATGATCTTCCACTTCAATGTTCAACTCAAGCATTGTGTAAATTTGTAGGTCAGTCTCACCTGAATAGCAATCGGCATCAGCTTGTCTTCAGGGGTTTTGTGGAGCAGCACGAGGGGAGACATCAAGTACTGATTCTTGCCGTTGATGACGTTTGGTGTCACTCCATCCAAACGCTTGTAGTCACACAGGAATATGTTGCCTTTCTGTTTTAGAATTTTAGAGTTATAATGATTTATATAAGTCAGTCACAAATTTAACACTGTAGTTACATACATTTTTCTAAAAATAACGCTGAAAATGAAAAAAAATGTACCAATTAAAGGTACAATATGTAAGAACTGGGACTACTCTCCATCTATCAATTTCATAGTCCAAAAAATATGGGGCAGCATATCAGACATTGGTCATAACAGAGTGGGCAACAAAACGGGGCTCAGCAGCCTCCAAGTTAACGTGGACCCAGACCAAACAGCCTCCGAGATGAACAGAGGACAATGTGAGGAGAGAAAATACAGTACCAAAGTGATTTACAACCAAGACTCTGACTTCAGAGACAACAAGGACAGGAAAGGCAGGGAGAGGGGAAAAAGGTGTAAAGCAGGAGAGGAATGAGAGTTTTAACCAAACAAGAGTTGGATTGTTGGAACAGTGGAAAGACAATCAAGATGATTTTGGTGAGTTTTATTGTTTCAAGTGTGTTTTAAGATGAGCTAACAAGGCAATGAAGTCTTAGTTTGATGAAAGTGAGTTTATTTTGTTTATTTATTAGACTAAATACAGCTAAGAGAGCGTAACATAGTGAATGCGCTGCTTGTATACGTCTCCGAGCTGAAACTACAAAGCGGTATTACGCGACAGAACGTGCCGAAGCTAGCTGGCTGGCATGCTAAATTCAGTAGATATTGCTGAAACACAATATATTGGATTAGATGTCTTTGACATCACATCAACAGTTACTTTTTCACATTCTGTTAAAATCTTTAAAATCTTAAATTGCTTGCTCCTATACTTCACTTCCACTGCCTGTCCACAACTGCTGTTTAAACTCAGCTTATTCATTCATTTAACTTTTATACAGCCTGAAAATATACCTGCATTTCTTCCATTAAGGAGCCTCCACCCTGGAGAAACACCATGTCATCAGTGACAGGGAAGTTCTTGGGCAGGTCTGTACAACGTTGGATCAAAATGGGGTTGACCCCATTTAGATACTGGTAACCAAAAAATGCATCTTCCTTCCAGTGCTGCTGGATATATTCTGGAAAGAAAGCAGGATTTACCACCTGTGTGTTAATCTGAATTCAGTTTAACACAACATCTATGTATGCTCTTGAATAACAGTACAGTTGTCATTGATGATTAGTATAAATAGTAAAAACATTTCTCAATGTTTCAGTGTCTTGTGCTCAGAGTTGTACCTGATATATCCGTTGTCTTGTTGCAGAAAACTTTGCCAATATCATCAATATTAGACCAATTCTTCTTGGAACAAGACAGTCCCTTCAGTTTCAGCTCTGTCAGCCTGGGCAATCAAAACATGGACTATAAGTATTTTGATTCACCAAAAAATGATATCATATGATATATAATAATCTTAATGCTGACGTGCATTTGGGGTTATTCTGTAAAGATTTGGTTTAGTGTCTGATCAACTTTGAGGACCTCACCCGGAGGATGCAGTAAAGAGAAACTCTGTAGTCTTGGTGAAGGAGAAGCGGACCTCAGCAGGCAGACAAAGAGGATTGTCTGCCTTCATGCAGTGAGGTAGTCCCTCTTTATAAACATCCCAGCTGGAAAATATAAAACAGACTGATGAATGACTAATTTAGTCATTCTAAATGATGGTATATTATATATTCTTACAAAATTTAAACTATTCAATGTAATGAGATCAAGTTTAAAATGATCTGTATAAGTAAGCCTGACAAATTTATGTGTTGCTTGGTTCTTTGTGGCGTGCACAAACACAGCACTGCTCTCACCCGTACAGTTCCTCTCTCTTCTTCAGCTCCTTCTCTCTACTGTACTTGCCAAGATGATGACTGTCATCAGAGATTCTTAAAGCTGAGAAAAAAATTATGAAATTAGTATTTTCTTCTATCTTATATATGGGGTGCACTAAAAGCAGCACAGTATACTGTTCACTTCCACATACCTGTTCCTTCTCTGAATAGCTGAACCTCACTGTCAAGGATCCAACGGTGGATGGGAAAGTTGTAGATGTCTCCCTCTGGGGACTTCACTTTCACCTTGCTGGGAAACCAGGCGTCTTCTGGGAACAGCAGGAGAGGCTTTTTGTCAACCTCAATCAACACCAGCTTTCCAAGCGAGGTGGGGCATGACACACAAAATTTAGACTCCTGCATACAGACAAAGGGGAGGTGAAAGAGGCTCTGCGCACTATTTGTGTTCTGGTGCACTGCCAGTGGAAGCACAGATGTAAATCATAAATACAGTTTTGCTAGAATTAAGTCGCTTTCTTTGCATAAGTGGTACTGCAGATCAAGTGCAGAGGGAAATATGTGTGCCTCTATTTGGCAAAGACATACAGAGACAGAGAAACTCTGACTTTTGCCTCAGTTACATTGATTTTATTTTGCATCTACAGCAGTGCACATTTTATATACAGATCAAAGTATAGTTATCAGTGTGACTGTAGTCCATACTGGGTTGCATTGTTGGGTGATTCTTGACAGTAATTTCATCCACAAATGCTTTAAGATGCATGATACCCCCCATTCAGAAGTTTATACAGTTAAACAGTAACTGTTTCAGGGTATTGCTATTATCATAAGATTAGATAATATAGCAATTTTATTTATTTATTATTTATGATTATTTTGAGGTTTATCTTAGAGTGAAGAGGAAAAAATGCATTTTTGATAGTAAAATCATAAAGTTGATTTAATCAATGAAAAGAATTAAATTATGACAAAAAGTCTGAATTTTCATGTAATAACAATAGAAGAATAAATGTGATTTATTCCTCAAAATATTGAATTAATTTTAGTTTTTCATGGGTTTTTTTTCTGTATTTTTAAAGAAATTTGAAAATAAAACAAAAAAACTGAATCAGGCTAATGATCTAATCTAGTTATATAATGTAATAGCCTATTTGCTAAAAGTATCAAATCCAGGTAAAATTCAGACTTACTGTTCCCGGGTAGAAGGCAGCACTCCCTTTAATGCTTGTGAGCCACGTACGTTTACTCTCCCCATCTGTGCCCACCAGCTTAATGAAGACATTATTTGTAGTCATGGCCTGAGCGAGGTTTGCAGTGGTAATAAACACTTCATACCACACCTTCACCATTTTGGCTTTAAGGAGTAGAAGGACTCTGATCAAACATAAAGAGCGATAAAAAACACAGTCAATTACACAAAAAGATAAAAATTAAAAAAAGAAAACTGTTAAAACAACGTGCAGCTAAGTATGTTTAACCCCAACACAGACTAGAAGAATCTGTTAAAATGCCAACTATTCAGATCCCCAGCCTTCTTACCTTACAGACACTGTTCAAAAATACATTTGTCTGCAGTAGTTGCCTTTCCTTTTATACAAACAGAACAGAGTTGGGGTGTGTCTATGATGGATGCCAAACTGTGCAACATCTACTGTAACTAATATGGTCTGAAGAATTGACTCAAAGTGCATATATCTAAGCTCATGCAATTTATCTCCAACAGTAATAAAAGATACAAGTCGAGGCAACAAAGTCTTTAGATAAAAATCATGAAATGGAAAAATCTTGTGCAAATATGGGTGTCTACCTGTATTTGCACAAGGTGTCTACCTGAATTTGCACAAGATTTTTCCTATAGTATAATATATAGTATATAGTATAGTAATAGTATGAACCTGTCAGGCAGAGATTAAGCCATGCATGCTCAGTCCTCTTTTATATAAAATAAGTTTATTACAAAAGACAAGAGGCTCCGCTAACTAACCTCAGTCTCCTTTTATTTCTCTCTCTCTCTCTCTCTCTCTCTCTCTCTCTCTCTCTCTACAATAAGATCATTAGTATCTCAGTTGCACAACATCGTTTCACAATCTCTTCTCATTATTTAGCTGGAAGATGACCAGATGAAGTCAAAGATGAAGTCAGAGCAAAATCCTGGAAAGTTCTTAATGTTTGCCAGGAACAGATCTACTTCAAGCCAGAAAATACAGGCGGTATCTTATAAACTCTTGACTAATTCTAAAATATAAAATAACCCTTTAATCCTCGGACTATTTTGCCACTACATATTACCCCCTTTCAGGGTTCTTAAACCATGAAATACACATTTAAGTCATACAATACATTTCCTCATGATGTAGTCCATTGATCTTAATTCACACTCCAGCAGACAGGGGTGAAAAAACCTGATGTTGACATTACAGGTAAAAATTCCCCTGTGACCCTCCTAAGAGCGATCGGTATCTCTACCCTGTTGGTCTAAAATCAAACATCGTCAAATCATTAGCATTGAGCATAGAGTAAATGTTGCACTTATGTTGTAGATTAAATGTTAAACCAGTAACCAGTACAGTTTTCACTGCACACAGAGTAAATGCATCGTATCAGATCTTGAATTCTTTTGGTAAGATTTACTTTTGACTGTAAGCTGTAGCAGAATCCTTGTTTAGCTCTTGCATTGTGTTTGACTTAAAACAACTGCAATGGATACAGATAATTACTTGAAATATGTGTGACTATATGAGATGTAAATATCAACTATTAATAGTTTCTGTTTGTGACCCCAAAACTCTGTAGTGGCTGCAGTGATTTCTCGGGAGACAGGTACTCTTTTATATAAACGCAGAATAGTACAATTACAATTTCACAATTAATATCTCAGTTACGCAACATCCTTTCAAAATATCTTCTCATCATTTAGCTGGAAGATGACCAGATAAAGTCAAAGGGCAAAGTCCTCGAAAGTTTTTACTGTTTGACCAATTCTAAAATACAAAATAACCCTTTAATCCTCGGACTATTTTGCCACTACACTCACTAAATAACTCTTGCATGATCAAGTATCACGAATGATGGATGCCTTTATTATCCCCAAGGGGCAATTTGTTGTATAGCCAGCAGCAACTACAGAATCATCTGACTGCTCCCGATGCTGCGGGCTGAGGCAAAGGTGATTAGTCTAGCTGCATTTTTTTACAAATGCCTTTCCACTAGCACCCGCGCTGGCTTGATTGCTAGGATACTAAATGGAAACATCTAATGTGTAACAGTTGTTGCTGTTAGATGCTAGAAAATATTTTGCGCTTTTGCTGCTAGAGAAATTTCAAAGTCTTGCTCAACCCACAAGAGCTTTCATCTATGAACCTGGCTCAGCCACACAAAATCTGTGATCACTGAGGAGAGGCTATTGGCACTTGGAGACTTATGCTCTCAACACAAAGGAAGATAGGGAATCTTTAATTTAAATACAGATGCAGACTTTGTTTGTAAGTTAGCAGAAGCAAAGCTAGGCTAGGCTATATACAATAATAACACTTCAAAGGTTAATATCAAAAATACAACAACCCATGTTTCTTATAATCTAAATCTATGCTTTCCATATTTTGATTGGTTTACTCACAGCCACCTTGGAGTCTGGTAGAGAAGGTCGAATTTGCAAGAATTTGATGATTATTGTCAGGCTTTAGCTCTTCGATCGATTGGTCTCTTTCTTCTCTTCTCTTCTCTTGTAGAGATGTACATCTTTTTAAAGACCAGGTGGAGTCAAGGATTGCATTTCCATTATTTCGCCATATCATGTTTGCAACATGACCTACGTGAACAAATTCTTGTCAGATCAGCACTCTGTTAATCCAGCCAGGACATGCTGGTACACTGACGCCATTTATTTCCTTTTTATACTTTAACATCTGTGTCCACTCAATTTGTAATGCTTTCCACATGCTTTTACTTCTTCATTGAACATGATTCATCTACATACGCACACATGTTTATCATATCCAGTGGAAGTAAAACTTTGATCAGACAATCATTCTGTAAAACAAACAATCTGAAACAAACAATCAATCAAGCATTATATCTCATCTTTCATACTTTTTTAAGCTCTTCTCTTCTTCTTCACTTTGGGGCTCTCTAATCTTCTATTGTGGCTTTTTCCATTCTTGGGGCTTAGCAGGCCTCAGAAACCCAGCCTTACTATTCCAATGTGACCTTTTGGCTCCATCACCCATGTCCATTTTTTTAATCCTTTTTGATATGACAGACAAAAACAAACAAAAACAAATACATCATAGAAACAAATTGAGTTATGTAAATGTAGAAGGGAGAAATCAGTTCTTAAGTCTACTGGTCCTGCACCGTGGCAGATTGTATCTGCAGCCAGACGGAAGCAACTTGAACTCCTTCGACACGGGGTGATCATTCAAGGTCTTGTCTGCAATTTTGCTGCACACTTTGGCAATACCCTGCAGTCTCTTTCTATTTTTGAGGGTAAGTGACCCAGACAAAGGAGAATGTGAGGAGTGATTCAATAAAACACGAATAAAACATTTTCACGAAGGAATTGTCAACATTAAAACTTCAAAGCTTACGATAAAACACACATGCTTGCATGCGCTGATAGGCTTTTCTACACACAGCCTCCACATGAAGCTTGAAGGTCAGCTTGTCATCAATTACAGTGCCAGGATATTTGTTCTGCTGTGCAAACTCGACAGGCTGATCATTAATCACTACAGGAGAGATGACGGTAGGATTCTTTTTCAAATCTATTGTCATGTCTTCAGTTTTGGACACGTTCATGTCCAGGAAGGTCGACCTGCACCAGTCCCTGACATCCACCACCATAGGGTCATCACTTCTGAGAAGAGACACAATAACTGTTGGTGAATTTAAGGGGCTCAGTGGTAGAGTGGGTCGTCCACTAACCCCAAGGCTGGCGGTTCAATCCCCGCTATTGCTGCTCAAAAAGCAGAGGTGCAGTGAATCTGGCATCTGTCAATTTGAGTGTGTGACCCTGTGCGTGTGCGTGTGTATGTTCCAACAGGTACCAGCAAGAAGTTTATAAAAAAAATTTAAAAAAAAGATGAGGATGCCTCACATGTTGTTGTTGAAATGAGAGGTGTGATTCAGTGGAAGAAAAAGGAACACAAAGCTTCACATGTTGCAACATCTTTTCTCCAGAAGTCACCACCTATTAATTATTGTTCATTTATCACAGTCATCGTTTCGCCAGATGTTTTTGTTCCTGTTGTGAAATGTATGAAGACTAAAGGAGAATACAACCAGTGATTAACCCTTTGGTAGTCTGACAGGCAGACACACAAAAAAAATAAATAAATAAAAAGGCACCCTAGAGGGTTTTCTCCACTGAAAGCTTACCCTAGAACAGTGTTGTAGTACTCAAGATTGGTCTTTTCTTTTCTTGAGACCAGTTTCAAGACCACTTTTTGAGGATTTCAGTCTAGGAATCGACCACATTTTTACTAGGTCTTCTCTTGGTCTCATACAAAGAAGACTCTGGATTTTATTTCAAGACAGTCAAGACCACAACTGTCGGACAATGACTAGATTGTCTGTGCCATTGCCATTTGATTTATCTGTTAACATCATTACTGTGATTGAATGTAAAACGTCCTTCCATTAAAATGTATTTTTTGTCTTAATGTAAATGTCTGGCACCCATCCCTGCCTCTCCCCTCACACACACTCCAAGAATGTATGAGACAGGAGAAGAAGCTCTGGCTGTCTGTGGATGTCAGCCAAATCCTATGTAATAAGATTGAGCTACCTAAACAACGAATAGTTCTTCTGCAAAACAGCATACAAAAGAAAACACACAGCAGTATGCAAATTCTGCAACCCAACACTTACTGAGACAGCCTCGCCCAAAGAAATTCGAGAAATATTGTATACATATAAGCTACTTAAGTAGGCTACATACTGTCTGGTATTGGTCGTGTCTCAGTCTTGATACATTTTGGTCCTAGTCTTGACTTTGTTTTGTTTTACTTGGTCTTGATTACAACACTGTAACAACAACAATGCAAGATGACGATGTTAGGCAATGATAATGATAAACAAGATCTCCTAGTGACTCGTCATTATGTATGCATAATGGGTTATGTTTATGACGGAGTGTGGTCACAGTTTACAGAAGTGAAAGTATCAAATGGCGAAATTCACACTGCAACACTACGCACAACAACACAACACATTACATTAGAATACAGTGACAAATCATTAAGACGTTTAATTTAAACTCAAGTCATTTTTATTTATTATGAATGATATGATTTGCAGTGGTTATTAAATAACAAATCATCTACATTCATTTTATATTCGCATGCCCTAAATCAAGTACATGAAGTCCATTGACAAATGCATGATTGACTGTGTCGTCATCGGTGACGTGTCAAGAAAATGAAAACAACAAGAAAACAACGCAAATATTAGTTTCTCACAAAATATAAGATACTGCTGTGCACTGGCACAGAGCAGGCTCACATACAGATCAACCCCTAACCCTGTAGCTCAGTTTATCAATGCAAAGCTGCTATGAAACACACATACTGTATAACTGTCAGAAAATTGATTGTCACATTTTGGTCATGAAAGATACATGTGTAAACCTTGTGTATTTGTATTTTGTATTTTACATTTGCAATCCTTTGCAATGCAAATTCACTGACGATGCAGATTATGATTTAAAACGTTTAATTTTCACCACAGTTAAATCAAGTAGGCTGTTTAAAATCACAGATCTGTTTCTTTACACTATGATATCACCATGTAGTTCTTTCCATTCTCTTAATATGAAGCTGAATTTGGCAGCTGAGAAGGTCTCACCCTCTGAAATTCAAATGGCCACACTGTTTTCCACCTCTGTTGGATCCATGTATGTGTACGGGACTTCCAGGCTTGCGTTTCTTTCTTTGATTGCTGCACTTAACACTTCAAGCTCATGTTGAAAATCCTTTATCGCCTTGCAGGGGACTTCCTCATTGAAATGTTCCTCCGGGTACTCACCAAGAGCGACCTGATGAGATCAATGAAACATTTAAAACTTTTTTCCCCACAAACATTTAAACACTTATCAAACATAAACTATTGGCAACATGATGTTCTGTTGTAGGAAGTGAGCAGGATATTTTACAGTGGCTCTGATGGCATGTTAATATACTTTACACAACTTGAACATTAATCAGATTTAGGTAATTTTTCATGAAGTCTTGGCCACTTACAAAGTCAGAGGACTGCTGGCTGAGTAGCCACATGGTTGCCATTCCCTGAACTGTTGTGTTGACGGCAGGGAATGTCTTCAGCATCGTGGCCTCACTTGTGGTGCCCTTTGTGGTTGGTGGAGGGAGTTGTAGGGAGATGGGAGTGTTGGGCATCCAGCCACCATAGTCATACTGCAGTGAATAAAGACTCTTGTTTATGTTAAAGGCTCTGTAACAATTCTTAAAGTCAAATGTAATTTTGTTTTGACCATCTTCCTCCATTTTACAGAAAACTGCAAAGCCTCATCAATCCATTCCACAAAAATAGCATTAAAACAGCATAAAAGGATTTACCTGTCCAGTATTCACTGCACCGTGCTGTGCTGAGCAGGTGAAGATCACCATGGTGACATACTTGACCAACTCATCCACGGTGGAAAAGCTTTCTGGAATTCCTGAGAATGAGAACAAATAAATAAACTGCATTACTTCAAGATGTTTGGATGACAAAAATAAAGTTTGATTCATGTGCTATGTTAATATGATGGCACATAAAGTTGCCCATTTATCATAATTATGGTCAAGCTTCTCTTTACAGCCAACCTGTGTCTGCTTGGCAAAGGAATCCATGTTGAAAAATGTCCAAAATCCACTTCTGCAGTTCAGAGTCTTGTTTGACCTCAGCGTCATTCTTGTAGTAGTAGCTGAGCACTCGCTGCACGAACCTTTGAGAAATATGGTTAAGTTCATTAAAATACATTCCTTACACAGTTTCCATACACACTGCATTCGTAACACACTCTATTGTAAGACAATTTAATGAACATATCTTTAGAATGGTCAGCTCTATTCTTTTAGATTTAGTGCAATATTTAGCACAGTGGTCACACATCTTTAAAGGGATAGTTTCACATTTTTGGACACATGCTTATTCCTGCTGAGAGTTTGATGATAACATCTGTATGTTAAGTATGGAACTATTGCTGGCAAATTAGCTCAACAGCTAACTCTAGGCAAGAAAGTGTATAATTGTATGTGTTAAAAGAATTTTTCAGAGTGACCCTTCAATAATGAAGACTGGATTCGAAGTATCAAAGTTTAAGTTGAATTAAACACACAGAAGGGGTTACAGAGGAAAAGGCTCTCCGAGGAGCCTTGACATTTGGTTCTTATACATCTTCTAGGGGGCCGTCTTACCCCCTGCAAGTTGTTAGCAGACAATTTCCATATATAGTATTTTAAACAATCCACTCAGTTCCCTTAATCATTAGTTGATATTTCCTTAAACTAGATGTTACCACTCTGACCTGTCTCTGACCCTGGTTTTGTTGGGACTTCCCTTTCTTCATACATTAACCTGAACTTTACCTCACCCTGCCAGCCTTAGCAACAAGGCCAATTTACAGAAGTGAAAATAAGACATGTAGAAAATGGGAAGTCACGTACAAATCATACGGGTTAAAACATCTGAAACACAGTTTAAACTTTAATTTTTATAACAGTATGTCTCTAAGGGTTGAACCTTTTATTTAAGCCCTAAAGAAATGCATATTCTACACTCACCCCAATGCAATCATGTTTGCATTAACACAAATTATTCTACTCTGATATCACCTGTCAGAGCTTGTCGAGGCTTTTCTTTGAAACTTTGACACCATGCTTAGGTTTAGGGGTGCATATCCTCTCATCTTGCCAAGGTTTTCTATCAAAGCAGTTTAGGCTGGAACATTTAGACCATTTAAAGGCAAGGATCTACTCAATTAATAACCAGTAGTTAAGGTTTAGATCACCCATTTACTGTGCTGTCATCTCTTGAAGGCATTGTTAATCTAACACCTAAGGCACTTGACATTTAAAGGGCAAATCAACAATAAATCAAACACAGCACAAAACTGCATCAGCCCTGCTCTTAATGGGTTCAGAGTCTGAGCATGTTAACGCTGAGGTAACACAGCATCAGTGATGTCAAAGTAGCTGTTTTGCCTTTTCTAAAAAGCCTCAGTCCCGCAGTCTAATTTGGAAGGACATTTGAGCACTTAAAACCTACCTGACCTTTGCCAATCTGTTGTGTTGGTGTGGTGAGAAGTGTTTCTAACCCACAAAAAGAGCACATGTTTCGGCACAAAGTGTTCGGAGGCGATTGCATAAAGACATACCAACTGAAAGAAGTGATGCAAAGAAACCACTGATATAGAGTTATGTTGCAACTTTTCAGGAAGATTTAAGAAAATCCTTTTTTTTTAAACCAACTGCTTTACATAGAGTGGTGCATGATCACTTATTTAAAAATAAAATCGTTGCATAAACTTGTATTGTTTCCCCAATATTTACTGGTATCTTCTGAGTAGTAAATGTCTTGACTTAGGTTTACGGAATACAGACTTATACAGCCTTAGTCACCTGTAAATTATGTCAGATACTTGATGATCAGCACATGTTTAGCAAGTTTCAACATAAACTGTTCAGAGGCAATTGCATAAAGGCAGACCAACTGTAAGAATTGATGCAAAGAAACCGTTGATATAGAGTTACGTTGCAAGTTTTCAGGAAGGTTGATGAATATCCTTTTTGAGAAAACTAACTGCTTTACATAGACAGCTTTACAAGATTTAGTCTTATTTTCTGACATCAGGACACCTTGTTGTGCATGATCACTTATTTAAACAGAGAATTACTGCATAAACTTATATTGTATCCCAAATACTGACTGCCATTTCATTAACAAAATCAGGCCTCATTTACCTGAGCATGGAACATAATTTGCAGATGAACTCAATGGATAAAATGTACTCTCTGACCCTACATTTGTATTTTCAGGTTGCTTTTCGGCGATGCTGCTGAAGCAATCTCATTAACACAGATGTGTAGCCTCTGTGCTGGCCAGGTGATCTGTCCTGTCCACATTATATTCACTTCACATGAGGAGAGGATGAGATTCAGGAGTTTGCTTTGCTTCTAGCAAACAGCTACACTAATTATGTTTAATGACTTTCCCCCGCCCCCCTGTAAGTAGAAATGGAAAGCAAATCCTGTACTGAAATCTCTGATTAAGTGTACTTCATGGTCTTTAAATGCAGTCTAACTAACCTCTAAAAGAAAAGACTGCCTATAATACCTGTGGATGATATCCCAAATTCTGAGTCCGTCATCTCTGTAGTAGAAGTTCGGCACAGCCTCCACCCCACGCTCAGCGATGTCGTCTGGTATACAGAGGGAGCTGTAGGTCATGGTGGACATTGATTTCTTCAGGATTGTGATCACACCCTCTCCGCCGGACGCTGCAAACTAAGGAACAGTCAAATATGTATATAGTTAGACATTGTACATGAACACATTGAAAAAAAGAAACACTGTTTAAGTAATGGTCGACTGGCTGATCTTTTCATACCTTTGTGAAAGAACCCGTCTCAGATATTAGAAGAAGTCGAGCTAAGTTGTTGATCTGCAGAGTGTAGCGAGTGTGAGGTATGAGGAGCTGAGGGAAAAGAGGGAACTCTCTTAGTAACACCATTACTTGTTAACAAAGTCAGAAATCTTGATGCTTCTATACCATTCAGCAGTGTTTGCAAACATATACACACTAAAACATGATTCATCAACTCTGGAAGATACAAAAATCAGCAAGTTGAAAAAAAAAAACTACAACTACAGCAAGTTCAGTATTCTCCCTCGCAGTTACCTTGTACAGTGGATGCACCATGGGCACATTGCGCAGCAGTGACACTGCAAACACTTCAGCCAGCAGATGAGTGCGCAGCAGGTGAACATTGAGCTGATGCTCGTTAAAATCTGCGCTTCTCACAAAAATCTTGGCCATCAACCAGTCGTACTCAGAATCAGTAGGAAGAAAGATGGGATTGTCGTCGGCTGGAGTCTGCTTCAGCTGCAGGAGAAGACAAGGGAGATCATTCAATCCATTACCAGTACTGGTCAATAAGAATTCATTGAAATTCATTGAAATTTGTATTTATATTACATCCATATACGTGGAGGTCAGTGCACAGGTTCTTCTTCTGAACTGCAGCTCTAGTTTCCTCAGTGTTATGCATAAATCTTGGCACTATTTTTATTCCTTACATTTCTGTCTTCTCTGTACATCTACAGTATTGTATGTTTGTCTGTTCTGGGAAAGGGCTCACTCCTTGTCTGAATCACAAGCCTAAGGACAGTAAGTGTCTTATATTGTACAGTTTGATAAAATAAAATAATATGACTTGTGTTTGCAGACTAAACTGTCAGCCTGTCAAACTTAGATATGGCTATTTTTTACATGGCTCAGGTTCATGCAGGAACAAATGAACTGCCTTTCCTAGCAGAAAAAAATCATAGTCGGCATTTGGATCGTATCTAGGACCCTGTGTCTTAAAAAACACTTTCAGCAAAGTAAAACCTTTTTGTTGTAGGTGATCTTCCACAATATCAGTACTACAATACTATTATTAGAAATATTTCAGTTGCTACTCTTACCTGAATAGCAATTGGCATCAGCTTATCATCAGGTGTTTTGTGCAAAAGGACAAGGGGAGCCATCAAGTACTGCTTCTTCTCATTGATGACGTTTGTTTCCACTCCATCCAAACGCTTGTAGTCACACAGGAATATGTTGCCTTTCTGTGTGAGATTTTTGTGAAGATGAGAAATGATTTGACTCACATGCATATTGTGTGGATATTGCATACAATTAACCTGTAAGTGCAACATGCAATTCCAAATTTAACATGTCATGGGGCAATACATGATTTGAATATGAGATCAATAAAAGTCAACACAATCACCTTCATTTCGTCCTCCAAGCTACACTGACCATGGAGGGAGACCATGTCATCAGTGACAGGGAAGTTCCCAGGCAGGGCTGTACAACGTCGGATCAAAATGGGGTTGACACCGTTTAAGAACTGGTAGCCGAAAAAAGCATCCTCCTTCCAATGTTCCTGGACATAGTCTGAAAAAAAGAACAGTTATACTTCATTCAAAAAATTTCAAAGTTTGTGCTGGAAAGTTTCGTGTCACAGACACATTGCTTCATTGCTTCAAAGTCATTTGTCAGACAGTGTTTTGATTACATACAATTAAGTTTCTCATGAGCAAAGCCTAAAATTCTACGTTTAGATACACACATTTCTTTCTGTCCTGGCATATTTTCCTGTTTAACGAGTAAGTAAATAGACAATTAAGTGTTCAGTAAATTCTAAAGGTTTATCTTATCTAATACAAATATTTTTTTAGGTAGCCTAATGGAAGAGAGTTGAATATCTGAATGAACACAGTTGAATATGTATACAGTATCAAGTATTCCATTAAACTATCATGACAGCACAGTACCTGATATCTCAGTCTGTTTGCAGCAGAACACCCGATTGATGCCATCAATATCAGTCCAGTTCTCCTTGCAATCATCCAGCCCCTTCAGTTGCAGCTCAGTCAGCCTAGAAAATAAAAGAGCAGCTTTATTATGATTCCTTCAATCTTTTTGATAGGCAGGTACATAGTTACATAGATAGACCGACATCTGACAGAATTTGAGGACCTTACGCTGTGGAAGCAGTGAAGAGAAATTCTGTAGTCTTGGTGAAGGAGAAGCGGACTTCAGCGGGCAGAGAAAGAGGGCCATCCTCTGTCTTTATTGTGTGGGGTATTCCATCTGCATATACATCCCAACTGGAAAAAACAGAGAAGAGCACAATGGTGAGGAACTGGACAGTCTAGATACCAGTGTTTGTACGGCTTTAAATAAGGGCATGCAAGCAAAACTTGACATGTATAAATGTATTCAAAATTGTAATTAAGCAAAGTATTGCAAAATATAAAACCCTGGCAGGTGTAACAGTGTCACGTGGTGTTTAATTTGTCATTATATATCATTTAGATATTCAACCAAAGGTGGGGAAGGTTTGGTGCATGTTAGTTTTGGGGTTGCATGAAGCTGAAATGTGTATAAGCTCTGAGCTCTCACCAATAGTCTTCCTCTCGCTGCTTCAGCTCCTGCTCTCGACTGTATTGGCCAAGATGATGTGTGTCATCAAAGACTCTGAGAGCTTAAGAGAAGAACCACAAAAACGTTTTGATATATACAGAATGTTGAATGAATTTACTCAAGCCTCCTTGTTTATCTTTCTTTTATGTTTTCTGTAGTCAGTGAACAGCACAAACCTGTTGCCTCTCTGAAGCGGTGCACATTGCTGTCAGTGATCCAGCGGTAGATAGGAAAGGTATAAGTGTCTCCCTCAGGTGATTCCACTTCCACCTTGGCAGAAAACCAGGAGTCTTCTCGGAACAGTGGGAGTGGCTGTTTGTCTATTTCTACCAGGACCAGCTTTCCGATGGAGGCGGGGCAGGACACGTTGAAAGTAGACACCTGGGGTAATGATGAGATTAGGATAAAGTGTATTTGACAGCCAAAAACTGAGCTGTAACATCCCAATATTAGCATACAATTAGTAAATGTAAAACATTTCATCAAATACAAATTTCATGAAGGTCATTATTGGGATGTTTTTCTGTTGATTTAGTCACCTCTGTGGTCCTAGGTTGCAGAGCAGCACATGTCCTGTTGCTGCAAAATTGCTGCAAATATTAGTTCCTCTAAGAGCTTTCAGCTATCAAGCTCCTCTTCTGTGGAACAAACTACCATTTTGGGTTCGGGAGGCAGACACGGTCAACACTTTTAAGAGTAAACTTAAGACTTTCCTTTTTGATAGAGCTTATAGTTAGGGCTGGCTCAGGTCATCCCTTAGTTATGCTGCTATAGGACTATACTGCCGGGGGACTCCTCCTTTCAGGGTTATGCCTAGCCAGGCATGGTATTGGTTGAAGATGCAGTCACATCTCCCTTTACTGAAAACCCTCCCTCTCTCTCTCTCTCTCTCTCTCTCTCTCTCTCTCTCTCTCTCTCTCTCTCTCTCTCTCTCTCTCTCTCTCTCTCCTCTCTCTCTCACCATCACCACCACCATCTGTAAACATACATGTCTGTCATACATGTACATTAATGCATCTTACTAACTAAACTTCTTCCCGGAGTTTCTGTGCTCTTTCGTCCAGCAGGTTCTCGTGGATCGTGACTGCTGCTGTGGTCCTGCATGACGTCCACTACATATATTATTACTGTCATTAATGTTACCAGATCTCCATTACAGTTTATAGTGACTTAGTTAATGATTTGCTGCTGCTGTGCATCTGTGTCTCTCTATCTCTATCACAGGTTCCACTGCTACTGTAATCATTTTATCATTCATTGTAATCCATTGTCATTTTTCATTGTAATTACACAAAATGTTTCTGTTGACTTGTTGACTGTACACGTGACATCTATTGCACGTCTGTCCGTCCTGGGAGAGGGATCCCTCCTCTGTGGCTCTTCCTGAGGTTTCTTCCACTTTTTTCCCTGTTAAAAGGGTTTTTTGTGGGCAAGTTTTTCCTCACTCGAACCGAGGGTCTAAGGACAGAGGGTGTCACTCCCTGTACAGATTGTGAAGCCCTCCGAGGCAAAATGTATTTTGCGACTTTGGGCTATACAAATAAAATTTGATTTGATTTAAATTTGATAAATTGGTATTTAACAATCTTATATAAGCTAAAGTTGTCCATTGTCATTTTTCATTGTAATTGTACAAAATGTTTCTGCTGACTTGTTGACTGTACACGTGACATCTATTGCACGTCTGTCCGTCCTGGGAGAGGGATCCCTCCTCTGTGGCTCTTCCTGAGGTTTCTTCCACTTTTTCCCTGTTAAAAGGGTTTTTTGTGGGCAAGTTTTTCCTCACTTGAACCGAGGATCTAAGGACAGAGGGTGTCACTCCCTGTACAGATTGTGAAGCCCTCTGAAGCAAAATGTATTTTGCGACTTTGGGCTATACAAATAAAATTTGATTTGATTTGATTTGATTTAAAGTTGAGAAAATGTATTATATATTTTGAAAAGGATATTTCAGACTTACTGCTCCTATCATGAAGGCTGTAGCCCCTTTAAAGCCGATGAGCCACTTGCGATCACTCTCACCATCTGTGCCCACCAGCTTAATGAAGACGTTGTTAAAAGTGGTGGCACTGACGCGCTTGGCAGTGGACACAGTCACTTTATAATTCACCATTTTCTCTTTGGAAAGACGGAGAATCCTGGAGGGGATAAAATAATGATAATCATTCTCAGCACTGATTAAGTTAACTCTCACTAGATAAACCAGAGTGCAAAAAAAATCAGATATCACAATAAAAAGGTCAGTCTTATTCACTTATTCCAGTCCAATTTTGCTAACTGAAATAATTTTATGAAGCAGCTCTCTCACCTGTGTATGAGACCAAGTTCCTTTGCCGAACGCCTTTGATAAAGTAACAGCAGTGACTGCTATTTCCTCTTTTATGTTCCTGCAGTTTGGTAGGAGTATCCAGTCAGACCTGTATGAACAATACCTGCACTTGCACAACTACAGGAAGATGATGCAAAGAATGATGTCTTAATTCAATGAAAATAGCCCAGGTTTCTCAATCTTGTTGGGTGTCATCACACTCAAATTCAGTACGGACAATTGAATTAAAACAAATGTAAATACTAGTTATGTAATCACAAAATACTCAAATGACTGACACTCAGTGTCTTGTGTAATGGAAAAGTTTAGTGCAGCCTGTTATTCTAATGCGTGGGGTGATGCTAGTTCAACTTATCATATGTTGTTTCATCCAGGGTTTATGCGGGAATCCTGAGGTTAAATTTAATACCATTTAATACTTTTTTAATACCTTCTAAATATTTTTTAAAACCTAGTCATATATTAAAAACAGGATCGATAAATGGGAGGTAACACGCACTGTTACTGTCAATCCCTTAGTTATTTACATTTACATTTAGTCATTTAGCTGACGCTTTTATCCAAAGCGACTTTCAGAGAAGATGCGATGGCTGCAGTGGAAGTTTGACTGGTGGTGGGACTCGGTTGGAGCGGTGTACTGGGCATACTAGCAGCACAGAAATTTGATATTAATGGCTGCTCTCCCATCAAGTTGTCAGTCAACTGAACACTGTAGATAGATCCAACTACATAATTTGAGTTACGCTACTTGATATCTGCTAAAGAAATGACACAATGCCTAAGAGTTCAGCACCACTCCACACATACCCATGTTCTTAGATCCCGGCCTGGTGTGGGTCACACGCACGCTTTAAACAAGACCATTGGCTGTGTGACAATCTGCCAATAAAAACATTACCCCCTCCTCGAATATACATTGATCTCATAAATGGCCTCTGTGAACGCTAAATGACGGAAATAGTGACGGAAAACTCGAATGCATGAACGACATAGAACAATCCTGAGTCTACTGCTGTGCGGTATGGAAAATAAGTCTACTGTTCTATGTAATCAATTCTGGCGAACTTTTAACAAACAAACTTACTACAAATCACGTGCTATTCTTTAAAAAAAATAATACCTCGCAATCAGACATTTAAAACCTTTTAATACTTTTTAAGGGCCTTAATTTTCACTAAGTTGATTTACTACCTTTTAATACTTTTTAATACCCCGCGGACACCCTGTCATCACAAGTGTGAAGTCTGTTTGACCTTCTTTGCAAAGAATAAAGCTACCAAAAGTCATTACTTCAGACTTCAGACACAAATTAATAATTTCCACAACAAACTTGGTGGCATCCCTTGGTTGATCGAATTTAGAGCCTATGACGGACGGTGATTGATCATCCTCGAAGAAAATTTCCAGCTTCTACCTCGCGAGAATTTGGAGACGAGAATAGGTCTAGATTAGGTACCTGGTTCTGTTTTTCCATTATCATATTTGGTCATGAGTAATTAGTGTTCTGGGAACACGATTGGTTTGAGAGGGCCGGGTCCACCAAAAGAGTTTTTACCACTGTGTGACTGTTTTTTTCCTAAAGTTGTAGCAGAAACAACCTTGACTCATGGTGGAGATCGTGTCTTAAGAGAATTGCGCGCCAGAAATAAGTTACACTTTACAGCAAATTACATTCAGATGAAGAGTACTGGCAGCTCTGACCATGTATCAGTCTACTCAGGGTGTTGCTACCACACCTCAGTCCAATACAGCAACCATGTATAATGTACCTGCACGAGGCAGAGGTTGCTCTACCAACAGAGGCCGCTCCCAGTGAGGCTGAGGCAGAGGAGGCTCTGGAGGATACAATTATGATCCTGACATCTGTTTCAAGTGCCAGAAGAAGGGACATTGGGCCAAGGACTGTCCAGAACAACAACATCATAGTTTATGGCAATAAAAAAAAAAAAATCACATGTCTTGTTGACTCTGGTTCTACACAATCAGTGGTAAAAAGTGGGGAATTTCCATCTTCTCAAAGAATTAGTGGTCGCTATGTTCACTCCATTAGGATATCAGGGAATGTTGTTCAAGAACATTTTACTGTTTCACATGCCCAGATGATGCGGGACTTTTAAAACATGCATTCCTCCTGTCTGCTTTGCTGCCCTATACATTTGTTGGGCCACAACTTAATGTGTTGATTGGGTATGCAACTAATTTCAACACCTAAAGATCTCAAAATAACAAAAGTTGACTATTTTGAACCTCATTGTCACATTTAATGAGGGGCCTGGGTTGGCACCCACCTCCCACTACAGGGACTGCTCTCGAACCACAGGAGCAGGATTGTTGGAAGTGCAGACAGCCCGGACACTTTTGCCATGAGTACCTGCTTATGGAGGTCGGCCAAGTGATTCAGATCGTTGACTCTCCACAATCCCCCGGTCCAGTAAGGACGTACAGCGTTCCGATAAGTATTCACAGTGGTATACATCAGGTGAAGGTAGACTTGGATCGTACACAGTCTGTAGTCGACCAGAATCTGATTTGACCTGGGGCTTTGGTAGAGGCATTTTGGGCGGATATTAGGTGTGTGCATGAGGACATTCACAGATACCCTGTGGTGCCAGTGGAAATTTGACATGAGGGGAAAAGGCATAACATTAGGATGCAGTAAGTTGACACTACAGACATTAAGGAAGATTGTCCTCTTGAGCAGTCTTGTGACAATACTCTACGCGTTGCCTTTGATCAAGTGATGAAAATTGATGGCCATTTGGTGAGCCTTGATGCAGCACCCACATATCCACATTTTTCATTGCTTAGGGACAGGTTTTACAGGGTTAGTTATAACACTGAGACAAATTAAGAAATTACCCAGCTGTTGGTTTCCTGCGGCTTTTGATTGACCTGGTTGACCTGTGTAAAAAAAGCTGAGAAGACGGTCCGAGTCCACCTGTACCATTGCTACAAGCCCAAGAACATCAACAGTGCCTGTACAATAAAGGATCTAGGTTGGGACAATTTTCAATGGGAGATAAAGTGCTTGTGCTTACTAATGGAGATAAGAAAGGAAACATTAAAGTTTCTTTCCTTAACATTTAGAGAATTTGAACAGCTCTTATAAATATATAAATACTTCTGGGTCATTTCACTCAGTTAGGAACATTCCTAAGAAAAATTGACTATTGGACCAGACACAAACGCCAGCGGATGTGCAGGTGACGCTGGGCAGCCGAGAGCGCACTGAGATCCTGCACAATTTGAAATGTTTCATGTGTTGAACTCTGCCATACGTGTGTTGCTGTCAAAGCTTGACAGTGACCGATGGGAGGAAATGTGGTCACAGTTTACAGAAGTGATAGAAAATTAGCACAGAGAAAGTACTGAATACAGAAATTCACACTGGAACATCTACACACTACAACAATAACACATTTCTAGAATATAAAGAATGCACAGAATATAGTGACAAATCATTGAGACGTTTAATTTAAACTCAAGCTATTTTTATTCATTATGAAGAATATACTATTGCGTTAAATCAGGGTTTTGCAGTGATTATTAAATGACAATGTTCACATACACCAGATATATCAAGCACATGAACTTAATTCACATATGCGTGAAGTGTCTTAATCAGTAACATGTCAAGAAAATGAAAACAACAAGAAAACAATGCAAATATTAGTTTCTCACACGAATATAAAATCTGCTGTGCCCTAGCGCAGAGCAGGCTCAAATATAGATGAAGCTGTAGCTCAGTTTATCAATGCAAGGCTGCTATGAAACACACATAAAATATAATGCAGGGGTGTCCGAACTTCTTTTAAAGAGGCCAGATTTGACAATGTGAAGATGCCAAAAGAGGTCAAAAAAAAAAAGTTCTACAAATGTTCTGTAACAATTATATTTTCATTGTCACAATTATCTTTTTTTAGAATGACAATGTAACCAAATCTAAGCCAATCAGACGTGAACAAATCTAAAGACAAGTTCTGCCTTTCTGTGTGGAGTACATTAAACTTGCATGAAGTTGATTCTTTTTCACAAAATCACTCAGAAAGTAATATTTTGTATCACATCTACAGATATATAACACCAGCAGTTATGTCCTTAGAGGTTCAAATGCTTCGTTATGTCAACCAAAAAAGCCAAATTTTGGTCATGGAAGATAAATGTGTTTATAGGAAACTTCTCAATGTAGCAGCTGCACATTTTGTATTTTACATTCATAATCTTTTTTTAATGAGATGCCCTGGAAATTCACTAATGACCCAAAAAGATTTAAGATGTGGATTATAATTTAAAGCAGTCAATTTATTATGTATTTCAATTTATTAACCACAGTTAAATCAAGTAGACTGCTTAAAATCACAGATCAGTTAAAAACATGCAGTTCTTCCTTTTTTCACTTTTGTTAATATGAAGCTGAATTTGGCAGCTGAGAAGGTCTCACCATTCAAATGGACACACTGTTTTCCATCTCTGTTGGATCCATGTATGTGTACGGGACTTCCAGGCTCGTGTTTCTTCCTCTGATTTCTGCACTTAACACTTTAAGCTCATGTTGGAAATCCTTTATCGCCTTGCAGGGAACTTCCTCATTGAAATGTTCCTCCGGGTAATCGCCGAGAGGGATCTGATGAGATCAATGAAACAATAAAAACTTTTTTCTCCCACAAACATTTAGACATCTAATGACATGTTAATATACTTCACACAACTTGAACATTCATCAGATTTAGGTAATGTTTCATGAAGTCATGGCCACTTACAAAGTCAGAAGGCGGCTGGCTGAGTAGCCACATGGCCACCATTCCCTTAACTGTTATGGAAATGTTAGGGATTGTCTCCAGCATCGTTGTCCCTTTTGTGGTTGGTGGAAGTTGCATGGAGGTGGGAGTGTTGGGCATCCAGGCACCATAGTCATACTGCAGTGAATAAATAACAGATGACTGATTAATACTTGAAGCCATGCCATGCCATGCCAGTCTGTTGGTTAGTCAGTCAGCTACTTTGGTCCAAATATTTTAAACTATTGAATGTATTGCCATGAAAATTTGTATTGGAACAAAAACATTTGAGGATATTCATGGTCCCCAAAGAATGAATCCCAATACCTTAGGTGTGGTTCACATAAATGGTTTTGAGAGAAATGTCTAAACCTTCTGACAGATTTCTTTTAAATTTGCCATCCCCAGCAAAATGTTTTGTCCAATACTTTGGTTTATGATCAAAATACCTGAAAAACTGATCACACTAGCTTCAGCTGTACTTTGTGTTTTGTGCTAATTCACAAACATTTGCACATTAACATAGTAAACTAAACTAAAATGTTTTTGTGATCTAAAAGTCAGCATTTTAACGCAAAGCTAAACATTTAATTCTGTGCCTAAGTACAGCTTTACAGAGCAGCTAGTATTACTGTAGACTCTTACTTACATTGAAGGCTCGGTAACAATCCAGAAAGTCACATATCATTTTGTTTTGACTATTTTCCTCCATTTTACAGAAAACTGCAAAGCCTCATCAATCCCTTCCACAAAAATAGCATTAAAAGGATTTACCTGTCCACCATTCACTGCAGCGTGCTGTGCTGAGCAGGTGAAGATCACCATGGTGACATACTTGATCAACTCATCCACGGTGGAAAGGCTTTCTGGAATTCCTGAGAATGAGAACAAATAAATAAACTGCATTACTTCAAGATGTTTAGATGACAAAAATAAAGTTTGATTCATGTGCTATGTTAATATGATGGCACATAAAGTTGCACATTTATCATAATTATGATCAAGCTTCTCTTTACAGCCAACCTGTGCCTGCTTGGCAAAGGAATCCATGTTGAAAAATGTCCAAAATCCACTTCTGCAGTTCAGAGTCTCGTTGGACCTCGTCGTCATTCTTGTAGTAGTAGCTGAGCACTTGCTGCACGAAGCTTTGAGAAATATGGATAAGTTCATTAAAATACATTCCTTACACAGTTTCCATACACACTGCAGTAGTTACACACCCTATTATACTATAGTCTAAGACAATTTATTGGACATATCTTTAGAATGGTCAGCTGTGTTCTTTTTAAGATTTAGTGCAATATTTAGCACAGTGGTCACACATCTTTAAAGGGATAGTTTCACATTTTTGGACACATGCTTATTCCTGCTGAGAGTTTGATGATAACATAGAACATATCTGTATGTTAAGTATGGAACTATTGCTGGAAAATTAGCTCAGCAGCTAACTCTAGGCAAGAAAGTCTATAATTGTATGTCTCTAAGGGTTGGACCTTTTATTTAAGCCCTAAAGAAATGCATATTCTACACTCACCCCAATGCAATCATCACACAAATTAACACAAATTATTATACTCTGATATCACCTGTCAGAGCTTGTCAAGGCTTTTCTTTGAAACTTTGACACCTTCCATTTGTAAGTTTGAGGATGCCCCTAACTAATCATTTCAAGACATTAGCATGTCGATTACATACCACTGAAACATCCATAATTTTGTAACAATATCATGTACATTATAAACTTAATGAAAAATGGAGACTGCCTATAAAACCTGTGGATGATATCCCAAAGCCTGAGTCCATCATCTCTGTAGTAGAAGTTCGGCACAGCCTCCACCCCACGCTCAGCGATGTCGTCTGGTATACAGAGGGAGCTGTAGGTCATGGTGGACAGTGATTTCTTCAGGAATGCGACCATACCCTCTCTACTGCACGCTGAAATCTAGGGAACAGTCAAATATGTATATAGTTAGACATTGTAGATGACATTGAAAAAAGAAATACTGTTTAGGTTATATGTGATTGTGTTTGATCTTTTCGTACCTCTGATAAAACTCCCCCCTCAGATATTAGATCACGTCGAGCTAAGACGTTGATATGCAGAGTGTAGCGAGTGTGAAGTTTGAGCAGCTGAGGGTAAAGAGGGAACTGTCTTAGTAAAACTATTACTTGTTAACAAAGTCAGAAATCTTGATGCTCTACACCATTGTCTTTCTGTGAAAAAACTACAACTACAGCAAGTTCAGTATTCTCCCTCGCAGTTACCTTGTACAGTGGATGCACCATGGGCACATTGCGCAGCAGTGACACTGCAAACACTTCAGCCATCAGATGAGTGCGCAGCAGGTGAACAATGTACTCATGCTCGTGAAAATCTGCACTTCTCACAAACATCTTGGCCATCAACCAGTCAGACTCAGAATCAGTAGGAAGAAAGATGGGATTGTCGTCAGCTGGAGTCTGCTTCAGCTGCAGAGGAAGACAAGAGAGATCATTCAATCCATTACCAGTACTGGCCAATAAGAATGTATTGAAATTCATTGAAATTTGTATTTATATTACATCCATATACGTGGAGGTCAGTGCACAGGTTCTTCTTCTTCTGAACTGCAGCTCTAGTTTCCTCAGTGTTATGCATAAATCTTGGCACTATTTTTACTCCTTATATTTTTGTCTTCTCTGTACATCTACAGTATTGTATGTTTGTCTGTTCTGGGAAAGGGATCACTCTTTGTCTGACGGACAGTAAGTGTCTTATATTGTACAGTTTGATAAAATAAAATAATATCACTTGAGTTTGCAGACTAAACTGTCAGCCTGTCAAACTTAGATATGGCTGTAGGAGGAACTCTTCAGGTTCATGTAGGAACGAATGAACTGCCTGTTCTAGCAGAGAAAATGTATCATTAGCATTTGGATACTAGCCATCGTATCTAGGAGTAGCAAAGTAGAATCTTCCTGTTGTAGGCAGTGTTGGGTAAGTTACTCTAAAAAAGTAACTAGTTACAGTTACTAGTTATTTCTCCCAGAAAGTAACTAAAGTAGTTACTGAGTTACAAATTATAAAAGTAACTAGTTACTTTGGAAAGTAACTATTGCGTTTTACTTTTGGACTATTCTGGCTCGCCATTCCTGTTTCTCGTTGACTCACGTGAATGTCCTGTGTCGTCTTTGTCTGACAATTTGTGTAAGCAACACCCGCCCAACTCCACCTCTGATTGGCTTACCATGGAATTTTACTCAACCTCAGCCAATCGTCATCATTTATGCGATTGTCTCGTGCCCCGCCCTCACAAAGGAAGGAGGAACAAGGAAAATCTTTGCCGCTTGGCTTAGAGATCTAGTTGGTCTGATGAAAAACAGCTGCCTTCAATCATAATAACACGCCACATTTTTTGGCAGTAACGATAACAGCGTTATAATGATGGGAAGAGTAATCAATTAGATTACTCGTTACTGAAACAAGTAATGCTGTTACTAACGCTGTTATTTATAGCGCCGTTATTCCCATCACTGGTTGTAGGTGATCTTCCCCTTTGAATATCAATACTACAATACTATTATTAGAAATATTTCTGTTGCTACTCTTACCTGAATAGCAATTGGCATCAGCTTATCATCAGGTGTTTTGTGCAAAAGGACAAGAGGAGCCATCAAGTACTGCTTCTTCCCATCGATGATGTTTGGTTCCACTCCATCCAAACGCTTGTAGTCACACAGGAATATGTTTCCTTTCTGTGTGAGATTTGTGAAATGAGAAATGATTTTACAGCATACAGTGTGGGAATTACATACAGGTGAACATGTAAGTGCAACGTGCAATTCCAAATTTACATGATTCTAATACAAAGACAAATGTAAGTCAAGACAATCACCTTCATTTCGTCCTCCAAGCTACACTGGACCATGTCATCAGTGACAGGGAAGTTCCCGGGCAGGGCTGTACAACGTCGGATCAAAATGGGGTTGACTCCGTTTAAGAACTGGTAGCCGAAAAAAGCATCCTCCTTCCAATGTTCCTGGACATAGTCTGAAAAAAAGAACAGTTGTACTTCATTAAAAAACTTTCAAACTTTGAGCAAGAAAGTCTTTGGCTACCACTGTTGTTGGCTTCACTGTATCCTGCGTATGAAACAGAAAAATGGGAAATGTATTATACAAAAGAATCACAGACAGAATTGGACATTGTTTCAAAGACATTTGTCAGTCAGTGGTTTGATTAAATGCAATTAAATACAGTTTTCTCATGAGCAAAGCTTAAAATTAGGAAACTTCTACATGTTGATGATACACAAACATTTCCTTCTGTCACATTTTTTCTGTTTAATGAGTAAGAAGCCAATAGACAATTAAGTGTTCTAAAATCTAAAGATTTATCTAATCTCAGCAATACAAACATTTTTTTACGTAGCATAATGAAATACAATTGAATATTGATTGAATGAACACAGTTGAATATGTACTATTATGTATACAGTATCAAGTATTCCATTCCGTAACTATCGTGACAGCACAGTACCTGATATCTCAGTCCGTTTGCTCCAGAACACATGATTGATGTCATCAATATCATCCCAGTTCTCCTTGTTGAAATAGTACCCCTGCAGACTCAGCTCAGCCACCCTAAACAATGAAAGAGCAGCTTTATTATGATTCCTTCAATCTTTTTGATAGGCAGGTACATAGTTACATAGACAGACAGACATCTGACAGAATTTGAGGACCTCACCCTTTCGAAAGATTCAAGACAAATTCCATTTTCTTGTTGAAGGAGAAGCGGACCTCAGGGGGCAGAGAAAGAGGGTCCTCTGCCTTTATTGTGTAGGGTAGTCCCTCTGCATATACATCCCAGCTGGGAAAAACAGAGAAGAGCACAATGGTGAGGAACTGGACAGTCTAGATAACAGTGTTTGTATGGCTTGAATTAAGGGCATGCAAGCAAAACTTAAATGTATAATGTAATAATGTATTAAAAATTGCAATATTTCTGTTGTTACTGGCCACATTGTGGTTACATTATCATTATATATCATGAATATAATCAACCAAAGGTGGGGGAGGTTTGGTGCATGTTAGTTTTGAAGTTGCAGGAGTCTAAATGTGTATAACCTCTGAGCTCTCACCAATAGACTTCCGCTCGCTCCCTCAACTCCTGCTCTCGATAGTACTGGCAATCAGGATTTGTTTCATCAAAGACTCTCAGAGCTTAAAAGAAGAACCACAAGAACATCTATAGTTGTTGATATATACAGTATGTTGGAATGAATTTACTCAGGCCTCCTTGTAGCTCTAGCTTGTCTTTCTTTTATTTCTATTTATGTTGCTTTATATTCTGTAGTCAGTGAACAGCACAAACCTCTTCCCTCTCTGAAGCGGTGCACCTCGCGATCAGTGATCCAGCAGTAGATGGGAAAGGTATAAGTGTCTCCCTCAGGGGATTGCACTTCCACCTTGGCAGGAAACCAGTCATTGCCTGGTAACAGTGGGAGTGGCTTTTTCTGTATTTCTATGAGGACCAGCTCTCCGATGGAGACAGGGCAGGATATGGTAAAATCAGACACCTGGAGTAATGATAAGACAAAAAGTAGTAAAGTGTATTTTATCACCCAGAACTACGCTGTAACATCCCAGTAATTAGCACACAATTAGTCAACGTATAACTAAACTGCATTTTAACAATCTTATGTAAGCTAAGTTGAGGAAATGTATTATACATTTAGAAAAGGATATTTCAGACTTACTGCTCCTATCACTGTAGTCCCTTTGATGAGCTTCTCGCGATCACTCTCACCATCCGTGCCCACCAGCTTAATGAAGACATTGTTTAAAGTGGTGGCAGTGACGCGGTTGCCAGTGAACACAGTTACTTTATAATTCACCATTTTCTCTTTGGAAAGACGGAGAATCCTGGAGGGGATAAAATAGTGATAATCATTCTCAGCACTGATTAACGGTCACTAAATGAATCAGAGTGCAAAAAATTATATACAGGTATCATGATGAAAAGGGCAGTCTTTTCTTACTTATCAAAGACCAGATCAAAAATTTTGCTAATCTAAATAATTACATATAGCATCTCTTTCACCTGTATTAATGCGATCGAGGTTCTTTGATGAACTCCTTTGGGTGCCGTTCAGCAAGCTGGTGTAGGAAGTCTGTGATTCGTTCTTCTGTCAGCAACTCAATTTATATGTTACAGTATTTCTGCAATGAAGTGATAAGAGATTCCTTTCCAAGGCATAGGCGTTGTATTCAGTTATCAGTTATGTTCAGCTATACTACAGTCGTGATATGACTTTGTTTTTTGTAAAGTTTAATCTAAGGTCACAAAGAACCAGTTATTAACCATTTGAGGCTCCCTCCCTGTCTCAGTGTGTGCCTGACGGTTAGTCCTCGTGAGGACACATTGCAGTAGCATTGTAACACATAAACAACATTAAACAACAATATATATTACTGTTGTCTGATATATGTAATGGATGTAAATGTTAAAGAACAAAAGTGTTCACCTGCACAGTTTGTCTAAATTTTTTAAAAATATTTTTCATTTATAACATTTTTCATAGAAAAGACATGTCATTAACAAATGAACATTCAGATTTATCATTTTTATTATTTATTTAAACAACTATAACATGATAGTAATTGATTTCTATAACATAGCAAATACATACAGTACAGACAATTCATGTTAAAGAAATGCAAATAGCAGTTATGTAATCACACAAAGACACAAATCAAATGTGTTATTTTTAAATGTTTCCCATACATACAAACACTCAGTGCCCTCTTTTATGGCATACCTGTAAAATCCATTGTAATTCAGTACAACAGCCATAAGTTCAAACTTTACAAAGTTTATTATGCTCAGTTCTGTTGACTTGTGGGATTGTTGGGTCTCTGTAGATAATACTATAAAGAGTACGGTCTAGACCTGCTCTGTATGGAAAGTGTCATGAGATAACTTTTGTTATGATTTGGCGTTATATAAATAAAATTGAATTGAACTGAACTTTGTCAGAAATGTGTAAATTCAATTCAGTGTTTACTGAGGTCATAATTAAAGGTGATGTTTCTTATTTTTACGTACCTGAGAGAGGCAGAATATTAGAAACACCACCACTAATGTAATTATGGCAGATGTTAAAACATATGATTGAATTAACATTAACAAGATTTTTTTTCTTTTTTTTTTTCAGCTCAAAACGCAATATACAATCTTTCCACACATCCCTTTTGTTCATGTAAAGCTACGTGGTCAGATCTGTGGTGAAGGGACAGTAAGGAGGCCAGTCGGCTTCAGCTTGTTGATCCCTCCATCCAGGATACAAACCCGCTGGAAATTTACCTTGACCAGGTGTGCTGCAAACTGGGAAGAACAGGAAACAAACAAAAAAAAAAGACAGGTTATGACCAGAGGTGGACAGAGTACACAACTTCACTACTTGAGTAAAAGTACAGATACTCCTTGTCAAATATTTTCTCCAATACAAGTAAAAGTAGCTTAGTCAAAATATTACTTAAGTAAAGTACTAAAGTATTTGGTTAAAAAATTACTTAAGTAAAAGTATAAAAAAAATATCTCAGGAAATACAGGAAAGGAAAGTAGCTTTATTGTCATTATACAATAAAGTGATGCGATTCTGCTACAGACATGTTTATAGCTCAAAAATAAACAAATAAAGGCAAGAAGCCTCAGAACACAGACTCAGCTGCATTCATCAACAAATTAAATTTCTACATATTGTTGTTACATTTGAACACATACTTATATCATGCATCACAGCCAAAAATGAGCCGGATAACCCACATCAAAGACAGCCACACCTCACTAACGAGCGCTCTCTCTCTCTCTCTCTCTCTCTCTCTCTCTCTCTCTCTCACACACACACACACACACACACACACACACCTAACCCCTACCTTGGACTTTGATATGAATTGTATAAAAAACATGAACAGAAAGTCAACTTAATCATTCAACTGCACTGCAACAGTTGCCATATTTTTAAACCGTTTAAAAATGGCAACTATGATACTACAAGCTCATACAATTACGTTTCAAATATTCATCTGCAATTTAACAAACATTAAGCTAGCTAACGTCAGTAGCTACTTTACATACCGCGCTGTGCTTTTTCAGGTTGGAAGACGAGTTTTTGTAGGCCGTGATATAATTTATTCGCGGTAAGCACAACAAACAATGTGTTTCTCCAGTTTCTTCCTCTATTGTATGGATTGTATGGCATGACGTAGTACAGGTACGGCAATACGACTAAGACAAACCATACACGAATCAGCAGAAACAGTTTATTTTCTCAGAATTTTGAAAAAAAAATAAATAAATAAATAAATCATCAGCTGACGTAAGCTCAAAAGTAGCGAGTAACGAGAGCATCAATAGAAATGTAGTGGAGTAAAAAGTACAATATTTGTCCTTCAAATGTAGTGGAGTGAAAGTAAAAGTATCCCCCAAAAATAATACTCAAGTAAAGTACAGATACTCAAAAAAACTGTACTTAAGTACAGTACTTAAGTAAATTTACTTCGTTACTGTCCACCACTGGTTATGACAGATTATGACAGATTATGACAGGCACAGTCAGCTTCAGCTTGTTGATCCCTCCATCCAGGATACAAACCCGCTGGAAATTTACCTTGACCAGGTGTGCTGCAAACTGGGAAGAACAGGAAACAAACAAACAAACAAAAAAAAGACAGGTTATGACAGATTATGACAGATTATGACAGGTACTTTTCTTCCCTCCGGGAATTGCATAAACTCGTTATACTGCATATAACGTTTGTGGTTTCCCTGTAATACTCCTGCAGTTGCCCTAGTTAAGAAATAACACCTTTACACAATAACAGCCCTTCAACAATTAGAAAACATCTTGATGTAATTTTTTTTTTTTAAATTTTAGAAACTTTATTAATCACGTTGAACGTGAAATTATTTCTCCGCATTTAACCCATCCAGGCTGGCACCTGTTGGAACACACACATGCACATGCACAGGGTCACACACTCAAATTTACAGATGCCAGATTCACTGGAGCGGTGGGTATCAACTCACAGTGCCCGGGGAGCAGATGTTGGTGGGTGTACAGTGCCTTGCTCAAGGGCACCTCGGCCGTGGCAATCGTTTTTTGAGCAGCGAGAGCGGGGATCAAACCGCCAACCTAGGGGTTATTGGACGACACACTCTACCACTGAGCCACGTATAATGCATTACAAAAAATGTGTCAGGCATGTCGTCAGTGTCAGAGAAGACAAAAGACAAATATGAAATGTGACTTTGAGAGAGAGAGCAAATGATTTTGCATAAAAGAAAAAGAACTTGCCTCCAGGTAATGCAGAGACTTTTCTCTGTCATAAGGGCCTAACACTATACGTTTGTGCTCTCACTCTCTTATGTACAATAAGAGCTACCTTTTTGTGTATATAGTCATACTTTATCTCTCTGTAATTACTGTAGATGCACTTTCCAAAACAACACAGTGCAATACAAAACACCACTAACTACAGACTCAAAGGTTAACATAAAGTTAATTCGGCACATCTCTGACACATTCTGAAAAAAATTAAACATCAGACTGAAATATAATACTGTAAGCTAAAACGAAGGACCAGTGTAGATACCGGTTGTAGCAGGGATACAGCGTTGGATTCTTACTTTCCCTTGTGTGTTCTTAGATGGTGACACAAGTGTGGTTTCACTACAACAATGTCTTTTATGTTCCTGCAGTTTGGTAGGAGTATCCAATCAGACCTGTATGAACAATACCTGCACTTGCAAAACTACAAGAAGATGATGCAAAGAATGATGAAAAAAGCCCAGGTTTCTCAACCTTGTTGGGTATCATCGCACTGAAATTTAATACAGACAATTTAATTAAAACGATGACAAATGACTGACACTGTCCACCTGCGCTACACCTGTGTAATGGAAAAGTTGAGTGCAGCCTGTTATTCTAATGCGTGGAGTGCTACTATGTCTAACCACAGAACTGGTTTGACTCAGTTCAACTTATCATATGTTGTTTCATCACAAGTGTGAACTCAAGTGTTTGACGTTCTCTGCAAAGAATAAAGCTACATAAAGTCATTACTTCAGACTTCACAAATTAATAATTTCCACAACAAACTTGGTGTCAGAAGTGGCATCCCTTGGTTGATCAGATTTAGAGCCTATGACGGGCGGTGACTGATCATCCTCGAAGAAAATTTCCAGCCTCTACCTCACGAGAACTTGGAGACGAGAATAGGTCTAGATTAGGTACCTCGTTTTGTTTTTCCATTATTATATAGTGGTCATATGATTCCATTATCATATGGTCATGAGTAGGGCTGGGCAACGATTAAAATTTTTAATCACGATTAATCGCATTGTATACGCAAAATTCAATAATGAATTCAAAAGTAGTGTAAAGTGCACTTTTATTTCAATGTTCTTCAGCCATATGAACTCAAGTGCCATAACATTTGTTGTGCAAACACTTTTTGAGCCTTGATGCAGCACCCACATATCCACATTTTTCATTTCTTAGGGACAGGTTTTACAGGGTTAGTTATAACACTGAGACAAATTATGAAATTACCTAGCTGTTGGTTTCCAGCGGCTTTTGATTGACCTGGTTGACCTGTTAGGGTTAAGGTTAGGAAGAAGGTCAGAGACCACCTGTACCATTGCTACAGGCCCAAAAACGTCAACAGTGCCTGTACAATAAAGGATCTAGGTTGGGACAATTTTCACTGGGAGATAAAGTGCTTGTGCTTACTAATGGAGATAAGAAAGGAGGCATTAAAGTTCCTTTCCTTAACATTTAGAGAATTTGAACAGCTCTTATAAATATAAATACTATTGGACCCAGACACAAACGCCAGCGGATGTGCAGGTGACGCTGGGCAGCCGAGAGCGCACTGAGATCCTGCACAATTTGAAATGCTTGATGTGTTGAACTCTGCCCTATGTGTGTTGCTGTCAAAGTTTGACAGTGACCGATGGGAGGAAATGTGGTCACAGTTTACAGAAGTGATAGAAAATTAGCACAGAGAAAGTACTGAATACAGAAATTCACACTGGAACATCTACACACTACAACAATAACACATTTCTAGAATATAAAGAATGCACAGAATATAGTGACAAATCATTGAGACGTTTAATTTAAATTCAAGCTATTTTTATTCATAAGGAAGAATATACTATTGCGTTAAATCAGGGTTTTGCAGTGATTATTAAATGACAATGTTCACATAGACCAAATATATCAAGCACATGAACTTAATTCACATGTGCGTGAAGTGTCTTAATCAGTAACATGTCAAGAAAATGAAAACAGCAAGAAAACAATGCAAATATTAGTTTCTCACACGAATATATAATCTGCTGTGCCCTAGCGCAGAGCAGGCTCAAATATAGATGAAGCTGTAGCTCAGTTTATCAATGCAAGGCTGCTATGAAACACACATAAAATATAATGCAGGGGTGTCCGAACTTCTTTTAAAGAGGCCAGATTTGACAATGTGAAGATTTCATTGTCACAATTATCTTTTTTTTAAAATGACAATGTAACCAAATCTAAGCCAATCAGACGTGAACAAAGCTAAAAACAAGTTCTGCCTTTCTTCAGTCAGATAACACAGAACAAACCGTGTGGAGTTTGTTGAACTTGCATGAAGTTGATACAAATCTGAACCTGTATTTTCATTGTAAACATGACTTATTATGACTAATGCAAAGTCTGTTAACATTTAAGTTTAAAACATATCACTCTTGCTCTTCTCTTTCACAAAATCATTCAGAAAATAATATTTTGTATCACATCTACAGATATATAACACCAGCAATCCTAGCAGGCCAGAAATAATATATTACAAAAATGAAGCTGTGGGCCGCATAAAATCTGACCGCGGGCCATGATTGGCCCCCGGACCGTACTTTGGACATCCCTGATATAATGTATACATAATAATATAATGTATAATAACGTATAATTGTCCCAGAAAAAAATTTTTGATGGTCAAATTTTGGTCATGGAAGATACATGTGTTTATAGGAAACTTCTCAATGTAGCAGCTGCACATTTTGTATTTTACATTCATAATCTTTTTTTAATGAGATGCCCTGGAAATTCACTAATGACCCAAAAAGATTTAAGATGTGGATTATAATTTAAAGCAGTCAATTTATTATTTATTTCAATTTATTAACCACAGTTAAATCAAGTAGACTGCTTAAAATCACAGATCAGTTAAAAACATGCAGTTCTTCCTTTTTTCACTTTTGTTAATATGAAGCTGAATTTGGCAGCTGAGAAGGTCTCACCATTCAAATGGACACACTGTTTTCCATCTCTGTTGGATCCATGTATGTGTACGGGACTTCCAGGCTCGTGTTTCTTACTCTGATTGCTGCACTTAACACTTTAAGCTCATGTTGGAAATCCTTTATCGCCTTGCAGGGAACTTCCTCATTGAAATGTTCCTCCGGGTAATCGCCGAGAGCGACCTGATGAGATCAATCAAACAATAAAAACTTTTTTCCCCCACAAAGATTTAGACATCTAATGACATGTTAATATACTTCACACAACTTGAACATTAATCAGATTTAGGTAATGTTTCATGAAGTCATGGCCACTTACAAAGTCAGAAGGCGGCTGGCTGAGTAGCCACATGGCCACCATTCCCTTAACTGTTGTGCTAATGTTAGGGATTGTCTCCAGCATCGTTGATTCTTTTGCGGTTGATGGAGGGAGTTGCATGGAGGTGGGAGTGTTGGGCATCCAGGCACCATAGTCATACTGCAGTGAATAAATAACAGATGACTGATTAATACTTGAAGCCATGCCATGCCAGTCTGTTGGTCAGTTGGTCAGCTACTTTGGTCCAAATATTTTAAACTATTGAATGTATTGCCATGAAAGTTTGTATTGGAACAAAAACATTTGAGGATATTCATGGTCCCCAAAGAATGAATCCCAATACCTTAAGTGTGGTTCACGTAAATGGTTTTGAGAGAAATGTCTAAACCTTCTGACAGATTTCTTTTAAATTTGCCATCCCCAGCAAAATGTTTTGTCCAATACTTTGGTTTATGATCAAAATACCTGAAAAACTGATCACACTAGCCTCAGCTGTACTTTGTGTTTTGTGCTAATTCACAAACATTTGTACATTAACATAGTAAACTAACTTGTGATCTTTTTGTGATCTAAAAGTCAGCAATTTAACTCAAAGCTAAACATTTAATTCTGTGCCTAAGTACAGCTTTACAGAGCAGCTAGTATTACTGTAGACTCTTACTTACATTGAAGGCTCGGTAACAATCCAGAAAGTCACATATCGTTTTGTTCTGACCATTTTCCTCCATTTTACAGAAAACTGCAAAGCCTCATCAATCCATCCCACAAAAATGGCATTAAAACAGTATAAAAGGATTTACCTGTCCACCATTCACTGCAGCGTGCTGTGCTGAGCAGGTGAAGATCACCATGGTGACATACTTGACCAACTCATCCACGGTGGAAAGGCTTTCTGGAATTCCTTAGAATGAGAACAAATAAATAAACTGCATTACTTCAAGATGTTTGGATGACAAAAATAAAGTTTGATTCATGTGCTATGTTAATATGATGGCACATAAAGTTGCACATTTATCATAATTATGATCAAACTTCTCTTAAAAGCCAACCTGTGCCTGCTTGGCAAAGGAATCCATGTTCAAAAATGTCCAAAATCCACTTCTGCAGTTCAGAGTCTCGTTGGACCTCGTCGTCATTCTTGTAGTAGTAGCTGAGCATTCACTGCACGAACCTTTGAGAAAGTTCATTAAAATACATTCCTTATACAGTTTCCATACACACTACAGTAGTAACACACTCTATTGTAAGACAATTTATTGGACATAACTTTAGAATGATCAGCTGTGTTCTTTTTAAGATTTAGTGCAATATTTAGCACAGTGGTCACACATCTTTAAAGGGATAGTTTCACATTTTTGGACACATGCTTATTCCTGCTGAGAGTTTGATGATAACATAGAACATATCTGTATGTTAAGTATGGAACTATTGCTGGAAAATTAGCTCAGCAGCTAACTCTAGGCAAGAAAGTGTATAATTGTACAGTATGTCTCTAAGGGTTGAACCTTTTATTTAAGCCCTAAAGAAATGCATATTCTACACTCACCCCAATGCAATCATCTTTGCATTAACACAAATTATTATACTCTGATATCACCTGTCAGAGCTTGTCAAGGCTTTTCTTTGAAACTTTGACACCTTCCATGTGTAAGTTTGAGGATGCCCATAACTAATCATTTCAAGACATTAGCATGTCGATTACGTACCACTGAAACATCCATAATTTTGTAACAATATCATGTACATTATAAACTTAATGAAAAATGGAGACTGCCTATAAAACCTGTGGATGATATCCCAAATTCTGAGTCCATCATCTCTGTAGTAGAAGTTCGGCACAGCCTCCACCCCACGCTCAGCGATGTCATCTGGTATACAGAGGGAGCTGTAGGTGATGGTGGACAGTGATTTCTTCAGGAATGCGACCATACCCTCTCTACTGCACGCTGAAATCTAGGGAACGGTCAAATATGTATATAGTTAGACATTGTAGATGACATTGAAAAAAGAAATACTGTTTAGGTTATAAGTGATTGTGTTGATCTTTTCGTACCTGTGATAAAATTCCGTCCTTAGATATTAGACGAAGTCGAGCTAAGACGTTGATATGCAGAGTGTAGCGAGTGTGAAGTTTGAGGAGCTGAGGGTAAAGAGGGAACTGTCTTAGTAAAACTATTACTTGTTAACAAAGTCAGAAATCTTGATGCTTCTATACCATTGTCTTTCTGTGAAAAAACTACAACTACAGCAAGTTCAGTATTCTCCCTCGCCGTTACCTTGTACAGTGGATGCACCATGGGCACATTGCGCAGCAGTGACACTGCAAACACTTCAGCCAGCAGATGAGTGCGCAGCAGGTGAACATTGTACTGATGCTCGTGAAAATCTGCACTTCTCACAAACATCTTGGCCATCAACCAGTCAGACTCAGAATCAGTAGGAAGAAAGATGGGATTGTCGTCGGCTGGAGTCTGCTTCAGCTGCAGGGGAAGACAAGAGAGATCATTCAATCCATTACCAGTACTGGTCAATAAGAATTTACTGAAATTCATCGAAATTTGTATTTATATTACATCCATATACGTGGAGGTCAGTGCACAGGTTCTTCTTCTTCTGAACTGCAGCTCTACTTTCCTCAGTGTTATGCATAAATCTTGGCACTATTTTTATTCCTTACATTTTTGTCTTCTCTGTACATCTACGGTATTGTATGTTTGTCTGTTCTGGGAAAGGGCTCACTCCTTGTCTGAAGGACGGTAAGTGTCTTATATTGTACAGTTTGATAAAATAAAATAATATCACTTGAGTTTGCAGACTAAACTGTCAGCCTGTCAAACTTAGATATGGCTGTAGGAGGAACTCTTCAGGTTCATGTAGGAACAAATGAACTGCCTGTTCTAGCAGAGAAAATATATCATTAGCATTTGGATACTAGCCATCGTATCTAGGAGTAGCCAAGTAGAATCTTCCTGTTGCAGGTGATCTTCCACTTTGAATATCAATATTACAATACTATTATTAGAAATATTTCTGTTGCTACTCTTACCTGAATAGCAATTGGCATCAGCTTATCATCAGGTGTTTTGTGCAAAAGGATAAGAGGAGCCATCAAGTACTGCTTCTTCCCATCGATGATGTTTGGTTTCACTCCATCCAAACGCTTGTAGTCACACAGGAATATGTTTCCTTTCTGTGTGAGATTTGTGAAATGAGAAATGATTTTACAGCATACAGTGTGGAAATTACATACAGGTGAACATGTAAGTGCAACATGCAATTCCGAATTTAACATGTCATGGGGCAATACATGATTTGAATATGAGATCAATCTAAGTCAAGACAATCACCTTCATTTCGTCCTCCAAGCTACACTGACCATGGAGGGAGACCATGTCATCGGTGACAGGGAAGTTCCCAGGCAGGGCTGTACAACGTTGGATCAAAATGGGGTTGACAGCGTTTAAGAACTGGTAGCCGAAAAAAGCATCCTCCTTCCAATTTTCCTGGACATAGTCTGAAAAACAGAACAGTTGTACTTCTTTAAAAAACTTTCAATCTTTGAGCAAGAAAGTCTTTGGCTACCACTGTTGTTGGCTTCACTGTATCCTGCGTGTGAAACAGAAAAATGGGAAATGTATTATAGTAAAAAGCCAATAGACAATTAAGTGTTCTAAAATCTAAAGATTTTTCTGATCTCAGCAATACAAACATTTTTTTATGCACCATAATGAAATACAATTGAATATTGATTGAATATGTACTATTATGTATACAGTATCAAGTATTCCATTCCGTAACTATCGTGACAGCACAGTACCTGATATCTCAGTCCGTTTGCTCCAGAACACATGATTGATGTCATCAATATCATCCCAGTTCTTCTTGTTGTCATAGTACCCCTGCAGACTCAGCTCTTTCACCCTAAAAATAAAAGAGCAGCTTTATTATGATTCCTTCAATCTTTTTGATAAGCAGGTACATAGTTACATAGACAGACAGACATCTGACAGAATTTGAGGACCTCACCCTGTCGAAAGATTAAAGGCAAATTCTTTTTCCTTGTTGAAGGAGAAGCGGACCTCAGGGGGCAGAGAAAGAGGGTCCTCTGCCTTTATTGTGTGGGGTATTCCCTCTCCATATACATCCCAGCTGGGAAAAACAGAGAAGAGCACAATGGTGAGGAACTGGACAGTCTAGATACCAGTGTTTGTATGGTTTTAATTAAGGGCATGCAAGCAAAAGTTAAATGTATAATGTAATAATGTATACATGTATTCAAAATTGCAATATCTCTGTTGTTACTGGCCATATGGTGGTTGCATTATCATTATATATCATGAATATAATCAACCAAAGGTGGGGGAGGTTTGGTGCATGTTAGTTTTGAAGTTGCAGGAAGCCTAAATGTGTATAACCTCTGAGCTCTCACCGATAGACTTCCGCTCGCTCTCTCAGCTCCTGCGCTCGATCGTACTGGCAAAGATGATGTGTTTCATCAAAGATTCTCAGAGCTAAAAAGAAGAACCACAAGAACATTTATAGTTGTTGATATATACAGTATGTTGGAATGAATTTACTCAGGCCTCCTTGTAGCTCTAGCTTGTCTTTCTTTTATTTCTTTTTATGTTGCTTTATATTCTGTAGTCAGTGAACACCTCTTCCATCTCTGAAGCGGTGCACCTCGCTATCAGTGATCCAGCGGTAGATCGGAAAGGTATAAGTGTCTCCCTCAGGGGATTGCACTTCCACCTTGGCAGGAAACCAGTCATCGCTTGTTAACAGTGTGAGTCGCTGTTTCTGTATTTCTATGAGGACCAGCTCTCCGATGGAGACAGGGCAGGATATGGTAAAATCAGACACCTGGAGTAATGATAAGACAAAAAGTAGAAAAGTGTATTTTATCGCCCATAACTATGCTGTAACATCCCAGTAATTAGCACACAATTAGTCAACGTATAACTAAACTGCATTTTAACAATCTTATGTAAGCTAAGCTGAGGAAATGTATTATACATTTAGAAAAGGATATTTCAGACTTACTGCTCCTATCGCTGTAGTCCCTTTGATGAGCTTCTCGCGATCACTCTCACCATCCGTGCCCACCAGCTTAATGAAGACATCGTTTAAAGTGGTGGCCTCGACGCGGTTGCCAGTGAACACAGTCACTTCATAATCCACCATTTTCTCTTTGGAAATACGGAGAATCCTGGAGGGGATAAAATAGTGATAATCATTCTCAGCACTGATTAACGGTCACTAAATGAATCAGAGTGCAAAAAATTATATACAAGTATCATGATGAAAAGGGCAGTCTTTTCTTACTTATCAAAGACCAGATCAACATTTTTGCTAACCTAAATAATTATATATAGCATCTCTTTCACCTGTATTAATGTGATAGAGGTCCTTTGATGAACTCCTTTGGGTGCCGTTCAGCAAGCTGGTGTAGGAAGTCTGCGACTCGTTCTTCTGTCAGCAACTCAATTTATATGTTACAACATCTCTGCAATGATGTGATAAGAGATCATGACGCCACACGCTGGAAAGGATTCCACGCTAATTCATCACATAGTAGTATTGTAACACATAAACAACATTAAACAACAATATATATTAGTGTTGTCTGATATATGTAATGGATGTAAATGTTAAACAACAAAAGTGTTCACCTGCACAGTTCGTCTAAATTTATCTTTTTTAATAAATATTTTATTTATAATATTTTTCATAGAAAAGATATGTCGATGAAAATTCAGATTTATCATTTTTATTATTTATTTAAACAACTATAACATGATAGTTATTGATTTCTATAACATAGCAAATACATACAGTACAGACAATTCATGTTAAACAAATGCAAATAATAGTTATGTAATCACACAAAGACACAAATCAAATGTGTTATTTTTAAATGTTTCCCATACATACAAACACTCAGTGCCCTCTTTTATGGCATACCTGTACAATCCATTGTAATTCAATACAACAGCCATAAGTTCAAACTTTACAAAGTTTATTATGCTCAGTTCTGTTGACTTGTGGGATTGTTGGGTCTCTGTAGATAATACTATAAAGAGTACGGTCTAGACCTGCTCTGTATGGAAAGTGTCATGAGATAACTTTTGTTATGATTTGGCGTTATATAAATAAAATTGAATTAAATTGAACTTTGTCAGAAATGTGTAAATTCAATTGGATGTTTACTGAGGTCATAATTAAAGGTGATGTTTCTTATTTTTACACACGTGAGAGAGGCAGAATATTAGAAACACCACCACTAATGTAACTATGGCAGATGTTTGAACATATGATTGAATTAACACCTCTTTAACAGTGTCAACAAGTAGACTTGATGGCAGAGCAGTTGTATTGGATTGCTTTAGATCATGCAGGTGTAGCTAATAAAACACCACTGAGTTCCTTACATCAATTGGCTCAGAAAAGACAGGCTGACATACATCAAGATAGTTATATTGGTCACAGACAGCTCAGTTCATCAGTGCAAAGCTACGACAACACATAGAAGTTGTTCCATAAAAAGAAAAATTGATTCAATCACTTGTTTTGAGACAGAAAATAATAGAACAATTGCCCATAATGACATCAGACTGGGTTAAGAAGGGGATTATTTCAATGCCGTTTTTTATTTTGCATCACAGTTCGAATGTGCAAATAAGTCTGCAGATTTTTTTTCATTTTTTTTTTCAGCTCAAAACGCAATATACAATCTTTCCACACATCTCTTTTGTTCATGTAAAGCTGAGGTACGTGGTCAGATCTGTGGTGAAGGGACAGTAAGGAGGCCAGTCGGCTTCAGCTTGTTGATCCCTCCATCCAGGATACAAACCCGCTGGAAATTTACCTTGACCAGGTGTGCTGCAAACTGGGAAGAACAGGAAACAAACAAAAAAAAAAACAGGTTATGACAGGTACTTTTCTTCCCTCCGGAAATTGCATATACTCGTTTACTGCATATAACGTTTGTGGTTTCCTTGTAATACTCCTGCAGTTGCCCTAGTTAAGAAATGACACCTTTACACAATAACAGCCCTTCAACAATTAGAAAACACCTTGATGTAATATGTATAATGCATTACAAAAAATGTGTCAGGCATGTCGTCAATGTCAGAGAAGACAAAAGACAAATATGAAATGTGACTTTGAGAGAGAGAGCAAATGATTTTGCATAAAAGAAAAAGAACTTGCCTCCAGGTAATGCAGAGACTTTTCTCTGTCATAAGGGCCTAACACTATACGTTTGTGCTCTCACTGTTAGTACAATAAGAGTGCTACCTTTTTGTGTATATAGTCATACTTTATCTCTCTGTAATTACTGTAGATACACTTTCCAATACAACACACTGCAATCCAAAACACCACTAACTACAGAGTCAAAGGTGTATCTCTGACACATTCTGAACAAAATTAAACATCAGACTGAAATATAATACTGTAAGCTAAAACGAAGGACCAGTGTTGATACCGGTTGTAGCAGGGATACAGCGTTGGATTCTTACTTTCCCTTTCTCCCTGTCTTTTATGTTCCTGCAGTTTGGTAGGAGTATCCAATCAGACCTGTATGAACACCTGCACTTGCAAAACTACAGGAAGATGATGCAAAGAATGATGAAAAAAGCCCAGGTTTCTCAACCTTGTTGGGTATCATCGCACTGAAATTTAATACAGACAATTTAATTAAAACAATGACAAATGACTGACACTGTCCACCTGCGCTACACCTGTGTAATGGAAAAGTTGAGTGCAGCCTGTTATTCTAATGCGTGGAGTGCTACTATGTCTAACCGCAGAACTGGTTTGACTCAGTTCAACTTATCATATGTTGTTTCATCACAAGTGTGAACTCAAGTGTTTGACGTTCTTTGCAAAGAATAAAGCTACATAAAGTCATTACTTCAGACTTCACAAATTAATAATTTCCACAACAAACTTGGTGTCAGAAGTGGCATCCCTTGGTTGATCAGATTTAGAGCCTATGACGGGCGGTGACTGATCATCCTCGAAGAAAATTTCCAGCCTCTACCTCACGAGAATTTGGAGACGAGAATAGGTCTAGATTAGGTACCTCTTTCTGTTTTTCCATTATCATATGGTGGTCATATGATTCCATTATCATATGGTCATGAGTAATTAGTGTTCTGGGAACACGATTGGTTTGAGAGGGCCGGGTCCACCAAAAGAGTGAGTGTAGCGGAAACAACCTTGACTCATGGTGGAGATCGTGTCTTAAGAGAACTGCGCACCAGAAATAAGTTACACTTTACAGCAAATTACATTTGCAGCTGTGACCATGTGAGTTGCGCTCAGTGGTGATGTGAAATTGTCCGACACTGCAGACAACTTCAAGGAAGATTGTCCTCTTGAGCAGTCTTGTGACAATACTCTACGCGTTGCCTTTGATCAAGTGATGAAAACTGATGGCCATTTGGTGAGCCTTGATGCAGCACCCACATATCCACATTTTTCATTGCTTAGGGACAGGTTTTACATGGTTAGTTATAACACTGAGACAAATTATGAAATTACCCAGCTGTTGGTTTCCTGCGGCTTTTGATTGACCTGGTTGACCTGTTAGGGTTAAGGTTAGGAAGAAGGTCAGAGACCACCTGTACCATTGCTACAGGCCCAAGAACGTCAACAGTGCCTGTACAATAAAGGATCTAGGTTGGGACAATTTTCACTGGGAGATCAAGTGCTTGTGCTTACTAATGGAGATAAGAAAGGAGGCATCAAAGTTCCTTTCCTTAACATTTAGAGAATTTGAACAGCTCTTATAAATATATAAATACTTCTGGGTCATCTCACTCAGTTAGGGACATTCCTAAGAAAAATTGACTATTGGACCGGACCCAGACACAAACACCAGCACATGTGCAGGTGACGCTGGGCAGCCGGGAGCGCACTGAGAGCCTGCACAATTTGAAATATTTGATGTGGTGAACTCTGCCCTACGTGTGTTGCTGTCAAAGCTTGACAGTGACCGATGGGAGGAAATGTGGTCACAGTTTACAGAAGTGATAGAAAATTAGCACAGAGAAAGTACTGAATACAGAAATTCACACTGGAACACCTACACACTACAACAATAACACATTTCTAGAATATAAAGAATGCACAGAATATAGTGACAAATCATTGAGACGTTTAATTTAAACTCAAGCTATTTTTATTCATTATGAAGAATATACTATTGTGTTAAATCAAGGTTTTGCAGTGATTATTAAATGACAATGTTCACATACACCAAATATATCAAGCACATGAACTTAATTCACATATGCGTGATTTAAGGTGTCTTAATCAGTAACATGTCAAGAAAATGAAAACAGCAAGAAAACAATGCAAATATTAGTTTCTCACACGAATATATAATCTGCTTACACAGAGCAGGCTCAAATATAGATCAAGCTGTAGCGGACTTAGGGGTAGAGGAAGTAACATAAAACCAAGGTGTTAAGGTTTATAACAAAGGTATTTATTAAATTGAAAATTCAAATTGTCGTAAACAAAGGGAGGTGAGGTGTTAAAGGGAACAAAGGGAGAGCGGATGTTTAAAAGAACAAATATATATAACAAAAAGAGAACTCTTAACAGAGCCTATGCTATCTAGATTAAACAAAACGAGAAAGAAAAACCCTATCATCCCTATCACTATCTAAATTTAACACTTAATAACAAAAAACACATCCAAAACAGCACCCCTAAACTAATGGGTCTAACAAATATTCTACGTGTATAATCAACTATATTAAACTAAACCCTGCCCAGTCCCAGAAACAAACGAAAATAACCTCAACCAAACAAGTTAACCATTGTTAACATTCACAAACGTTGCAACTAACGAGGCGAGTTCAACACAAAGAAAACAAGCCGCCCTGATGCTTTGGCGGTTCGAGTTTAAATGACCAGATGCCGGGAATTGGGCCCCTCCCATTGGCGGTGCGTGGAGGATGCCATGCCAATCCCGGACCTCCAGGCTTCCAGTCGCCAGTGCCATCTGGGACCACACCCCCTAAGGTGGGGACCAATTGGAGCCTGATCATCCCACACCTGTATTTACATTGAATAATACACAACACACCGCAATACACACGGGCGACACGGCGATGGCCGTAACACTTGTGTTTATAGGAAGCTTCTCAATGTAGCAGCTGCACATTTTGTATTTTACATTCATAATCTTTTTTTAATGAGATGCCCTGGAAATTCACTAATGACCCAAAAAGATTTAAGATGTGGATTATAATTTAAAGCAGTCAATTTATTATTTATTTCAATTTATTAACCACAGTTAAATCAAGTAGACTGCTTAAAATCACAGATCAGTTAAAAACATGCAGTTCTTCCTTTTTTCACTTTTGTTAATATGAAGCTGAATTTGGCAGCTGAGAAGGTCTCACCATTCAAATGGACACACTGTTTTCCATCTCTGTTGGATCCATGTATGTGTACGGGACTTCCAGGCTCGTGTTTCTTACTCTGATTGCTGCACTTAACACTTTAAGCTCATGTTGGAAATCCTTTATCGCCTTGCAGGGAACTTCCTCAATGAAATGTTCCTCCGGGTAATTGCCAAGAGGGATCTGATGAGATCAATGAAACAATAAAAACTTTTTTCTCCCACAAACATTTAGACATCTAATGACATGTTAATATACTTCACACAACTTGAACATTCATCAGATTTAGGTAATGTTTCATGAAGTCATGGCCACTTACAAAGTCAGAAGGCGGTTGGCTGAGTAGCCACATGGCCACCATTCCCTTAACTGTTGTGCTAATGTTAGGGATTGTCTCCAGCATCTTTGTTGTCCCTTTTGCGGTTGGTGGAGGGTTTTGCATGGAGCTGGGAGTGTTGGGCATCCAGGCACCATAGTCATACTGCAGGGAATAAATAACAGATGACTGATTAATACTTGCCATGCCATGCCAGTCTGTTGGTCAGTCGGTCAGCTACTCTGGTCCAAATATTTTAAACTATTGAGTTCTGTGCCTAAGTACAGCTTTACAGAGCAGCTAGTATTACTGTAGACTCTTACTTACATTGAAGGCTTGGTAACAATCCAGAAAGTCACATATCATTTTGTTTTGGCCATTTTCCTCCATTTTACAGAAAACTGCAAAGCCTCATCAATCCCTTCCACAAAAATGGCATTAAAACAGCATAAAAGGATTTACCTGTCCAGTATTCACTGCAGCGTGCTGTGCTGAGCAGGTGAAGATCACCATGGTGACATACTTGACCAACTCATCCACGGTGGAAAGGCTTTTTGGAATTCCTTAGAATGAGAACAAATAAATAATCATTACTTCAAGATGTTTAGATCAGCGGTACCCAACCTTTTTTGCGCCACGGACCGGTTTCATGTATGACAATATTTTACGGACCGGGGGGGGGGGTAAATATGACGACATAAAATAATACGACCGGCATAAAAACAAATATAAAGTTCATAAAAATACAACTCACCATTAAGCTGAATTAGTGGGAGCCCTGAGCTTGTTTCTCCGCAACGAACCGGGCCCATCTAGGGGTAATGGGGGACAATGACACCCGAAGTGTGTTCCTTATGTCCAGTCTATTCCGTAATTTTGTTTTGGTCGCTAAAGAAGCTTTCCAAAGACGTTTGTTTTGTACTCATTTTTGCTAACTTTGAGGGCTTAACTGGGGTAACGTATCACGTGACCGAGACGAACGTCCTGACCTGTCTTAACCTGTATCAAGAGGTACAGACGGATGTAACTAGGAGAGAATCCGGTCATTTTTCAAAATAAAACATCTTTCAGACTCTGATCATCTGTAAATATTTATTTATTTAATTTTTTTTTTTTTTTGTGCGGCCCGGTACCATATGGCCCGGTGGTTGGGGACCGCTGGTTTAGATGACAAAAATAAAGTTTGATTCATGTGCTATGTTAATATGATGGTACATAACTTGCACATTTATCATAATTATGATCAAACTTCTCTTAAAAGCCAACCTGTGCCTGCTTGGGAAAGGAATCCATGTTCAAAAATGTCCAAAATCCACTTCTGCAGTTCAGAGTCTTGTTGGACCTCGTCGTCATTCTTGTAGTAGTAGCTGAGCACTCGCTGCACGAACCTTTGAGAAATATGGATAAGTTCATTAAAATACATTCCTTATACAGTTTCCATACACACTACAGTAGTAACACACTCTTTTGTAAGACAATTTATTGGACATATCTTTAGAATGATCAGCTCTATTCTTTTTAAGATTTAGTGCAATATTTAGCACAGTGGTCACACATCTTTAAAGGGATAGTTTCACATTTTTGGACACATGCTTATTCCTGCTGAGAGTTTGATGATAACATAGAACATATCTGTATGTTAAGTATGGAACTATTGCTGGAAAATTAGCTCAGCAGCTAACTCTAGGCAAGAAAGTGTATAATTGTACAGTATGTCTCTAAGGGTTGAACCTTTTATTTAAGCCCTAAAGAAATGCATATTCTACACTCACCCCAATGCAATCATCTTTGCATTAACACAAATTATTATACTCTGATATCACCTGTCAGAGCTTGTCGAGGCTTTTCTTTGAACCTCTGACACCTTCCTTTTGTAAGTTTGGGGATGCCCCTAACTAATCATTTCAAGACATTAGCATGTCGATTACATACCACTGAAACATCCATAATTTTGTAACAATATCATATACATTATAAACTTAATGAAAAATGGAGACTGCTTATAAAACCTGTGGATGATATCCCAAAGCCTGAGTCCGTCATCTCTGTAGTAGAAGTTCGGCACGTCCACCACCCCACGCTCAGCGATGTCGTCTGGCATACAGAGGGAGCTGTAGGTCATGGTGGACAGTGATTTCTTCAGGAATGCGACCATACCCTCTCCACTGCACGCTGAAATCTAGGGAACAGTCAAATATGTATATAGTTAGAGATTGTAGATGACATTGAAAAAAAGAAATACTGTTTAGGTTATATGTGACTGTGTTGATCTTTTCGTACCTCTGATAAAACTCCCCCCTCAGATATTAGATCACGTCGAGCTAAGACGTTGATATGCAGAGTGTAGCGAGTGTGAAGTTTGAGCAGCTGAGGGTAAAGAGGGAACTGTCTTAGTAAAACTATTACTTGTTAACAAAGTCAGAAATCTTGATGCTTCTATACCATTGTCTTTCTGTGAAAAAACTACAACTACAGCAAGTTCAGTACTCTCCCTCGCAGTTACCTTGTACAGTGGATGCACCATGGGCACATTGCGCAGCAGTGACACTGCAAACACTTCAGCCAGCAGATGAGTGCGCAGCAGGTGAACAATGTACTCATGCTCGTGAAAATCTGCACTTCTCACAAACATCTTGGCCATCAACCAGTCAGACTCAGAATCAGTAGGAAGAAAGATGGGATTGTCGTCAGCTGGAGTCTGCTTCAGCTGCAGAGGAAGACAAGAGAGATCATTCAATCCATTACCAGTACTGGTCAATAAGAATTTACTGAATTTCATTGAAATTTGTATTTATATTACATCCATATACATGGAGGTCAGTGCACAGGTTCTTCTTCTGAACTGCAGCTCTAGTTTCCTCAGTGTTATGCATAAATTTTGGCACTTTTTTTACTCCTTATATTTTTGTCTTCTCTGTACATCTACAGTATTGTATGTTTGTCTGTTCTGGGAAAGGGATCACTCTTTGTCTGACGGACAGTAAGTGTCTTATATTGTACAGTTTGATAAAATAAAATAATATCACTTGAGTTTTCAGACTAAACTGTCAGCCTGTCAAACAAATAAACTGCTTTTTCTAGCAGAGAAAATGTATCATTAGCATTTGGATACTAGCCATCGTATCTAGGAGTAGCAAAGTAGAATCTTCCTGTTGTAGGCAGTATTGGGCAAGTTACTCTAAAAAAGTCACTAGTTACAGTTACTAGTCACTTCTCCCAGAAAGTAACCAAAGTAGTTACAGAGTTAGAAATTATAAAAGTAACTAGTTACTTTGGAAAGTAACTATTGCGTTACTTTCAAGTAATTTTTTAAATGCTCAAATGTGTCAAAGAATTTGGACCCCACCTCCACCCCTCTTTGACGGAACTTAAAATACATGTGCGTGTTCAATTATTTATGATATATACTATACTATACTTCCATTTAAAGAAGGCTACTTTTGGACTATTCTGGCTCGCCTCCTGTCGTTTCTCGTTGACTCACGTGAATGTCCTGTGTCGTCTTTGTCTGTGTGTCTGACAATTTGTGTAAGCAACACCCGCCCAACTCCACCTCTGATTGGCTTACCATGGAATTTTACTCAACCTCAGCCAATCGTCATCATTTATGCGATTGTCTCGTGCCCCGCCCTCACAAAGGAAGGAGGAACAAGAAAAATCTTTGCCGCTTGGCTTAGAGATCTAGTTGGTCTGATGAAAAACAGCTGCCTTCAATCATAGTAACGCGCCGCATTTTTTGGCAGTAACGATAGCGGCGCTATAATGATGGGAAGAGTAATCAATTAGATTACTCGTTGCTGAAAAAAGTAGCGCCGTTATTTATAGCGCCGTTATTCCCATCACTGGTTGTAGGTGATCTTCCCCTTTGAATATCAATACTACAATACTATTATTAGAAATATTTCAGTTGCTACTCGTACCTGAATAGCAATTGGCATCAGCTTATCATCAGGTGTTTTGTGGAAAAGGACAAGAGGAGCCATCAAGTACTGCTTCTTCTCATCGATGACGTTTGTATCCACTCCATCCAAACGCTTGTAGTCACACAGGAATATGTTTCCTTTCTGTGTGAGATTTGTGAAATGAGAAATGATTTTACAGCATACAGTGTGGAAATTACATACAGGTGAACATATAAGTGCAACATGCAATTCCAAATTTACATGAGTCTAATACAAAGACAAATCTAAGTCAAGACAATCACCTTCATTTCCTCCTCCAAGCTACACTGGACCATGTCATCAGTGACAGGGAAGTTCCCGGGCAGGGCTGTACAACGTCGGATCAAAATGGGGTTGACACCATTTAAGAACTGGTAGCCGAAAAAAGCATCCTCCTTCCAATGTTTCTGGACATACTCTGAAAAACAGAACAGTTGTACTTCATTAAAAAACTTTCAAACTTTGAGCAAGAAAGTCTTTGGCTACCACTGTTGTTGGCTTCACTGTATCCTGCGTGTGAAACAGAAAAATGGGAAATGTATTAAACAAAAGAATCACAGACACAACTGGACATTGTTTCAAAGTCATTTGTCAGTCAGTGTTTTGATTAAATGCAATTAAATACAGTTTTCTCATGAGCAAAGCTTAAAATTAGGAAACTTCTACATGTTGATGATACACAAACATTTCCTTCTGTCACATTTTTCCTGTTTAATGAGTAAGAAGCCAATTGACTTGATTAAGTGTTCTAAAATCTAAAGATTTATCTTATCTCAGCAGTACAAACATTTTTTAAAGTAGCATAATGAAATACAATTGAATATTGATTGAATGAACACAGTTGAATATGTACTATTATGCATACACTATCAAGTATTCCATTCAGTAACTATCATGACAGCACAGTACCTGATATCTCAGTCCGTTTGCTCCAGAACACATGATCGATGTCATCAATTTCAGTCCAGTTCTTCTGGTTGCCATAATACCCCTGCAGTCTCAGCTCTTTCACCCTAAAAAATAAAAGAGCAGCTTTATTATGATTCCTTCAATCTTTTTGATAAGCAGGTACATAGTTACATAGACAGACAGACATCTGACAGAATTTGAGGACCTCACCCTTTCAAAAGATTCAAGCCAAATTCCATTTCCTTGTTGAAGGAAAAGCGGACCTCAGGGGGCAGAGAAAGAGGCTTCTCTGCCTTTATTGTGTGGGGTATTCCCTCTTTATATACATTCCAGCTGGGAAAAACAGAGAAGAGCACAATGGTGAGGAACTGGACAGTCTAGATACCAGTGTTTGTATGGTTTTAAATAAGGGCATGCAAGCAAAACTTAAATGTATAATGTAATAATGTATACATGTATTCAAAATTGCAATATTTCTGTTGTTACTGGCCATATGGTGGTTACATTATCATTATTATTATATATTATTATATATCATGAATATAATCAACCAAAGGTGGGGGAGGTTTGGTGCATGTTAGTTTTGAAGTTGCAGGAAGCCTAAATGTGTATAACCTCTGAGCTCTCACCAATAGTCTTGCGCTCGCTGCTTCAACTCCTGCTCTCGATCGTACTGGCAAAGATGATGTGTTTCGTCAAAGACTCTCAGAGCTTAAAAGAAGAACCACAAGAACATCTATACTTGTTGATATATTGTCATGTCTTGATATCATGTTTTCAGTTATCCTTTTGTCTCACCTGTCTTGTCTTGTCTTTTAGGTCTCCGCCCTCCCTGGTGTGTCATCCCTGTTCCCTGATTACCTGCCTCCCTCAATGTGTTGCACCTCTGTCTGATTGTTTCCCCTCCCCTTTTCCCTCTGTATTTAGTCTCTCTCCCTTTGTTTGTCGCCAGTTCTTGTCTTGTACAGCGTCCCAGCCTTTCCTAGTCTTCGTAGTTTTCTGTGATTACCTGGTAACCGACTTCGAGCCTGTTTTTTGACCCTGATTTTGCTCAACGTTTTTGTACCTTCGCTTGTTGAAAATATACTTTTTGAACTACCGCATTGTCTCAGAGTCTGCATTTTTGAATCCTTCTGTGTGCCCGTCTGATATATATACAGTATGTTAGAATGAATTAAGTCAGGCCTCCTTGTAGCTCTAGCTTGTCTTTCTTTTATTTCTTTTTATGTTGCTTTATATTCTGTAGTCAGTGAACAGCACAAACCTCTTCCCTCTCTGAAGCGGTGCACCTCGCTATCAGTGATCCAGCGGTAGATGGGAAAGGTATAAGTGTTTCCCTCAGGGGATTGCACTTCCACCTTGGCAGGAAACCAGTCATCGTCTGTTACCCATGTGAGTGACTGTTTCTGTATTTCTATGAGGACCAGCTCTCCGATGGAGACAGGGCAGGATATGGTAAAATCAGACACCTGGAGTAATGATAAGACAAAAAGTAGAAAAGTGTATTTATCACCCAGAAGTAAGCTGTAACATTCCAGTAATTAGCACACAATTAGTCAATGTATAACTAAACTGCATTTTAACAATCTTATGTAAGCTAAGTTGAGGAAATGTATTATACATTTAGAAAAGGATATTTCAGACTTACTGCTCCTATCGCTGTAGTCCCTGTGAGCTTCTTGCGATCACTCTCACCATCCGTGCCTACCAGCTTAACGAAGACATTGTTAAAAGTGGTGGCATTGAAGCGGTTGGCAGTGAACACAGTCACTTCATAATTCACCATTTTCTCTTTGGAAAGACGGAGAATCCTGGAGGGGATAAAATAGTGATAATCATTCTCAGCACTGATTAACGGTCACTAAATGAATCAGAGTGCAAAAAATTATATACAGGTATTATGATGAAAAGGGCAGTCTTTTCTTACTTATCAAAGATCAGATCAAAATTTTTTGCTAACCTGAATAATTATATATAGCATCTCTTTCACCTGTATTAATGCGATCAAGGTTCTTTGATGAACTCCTCTGGGTGCCGTTCAGCAAGCTGGTGTAGAAAGTCTGCGACTCGTTCTTGTGTCAGCAACTCAATTTATACGTTACAGGTTTTTTTTAATGTAACGAGATCATGACACGACACGCTGGAAAGGATTCCACACCTATTCCTTCAGTTATGTAACAGTTAGATAACAGTTATGTAAGACACAAATCACTGTGTTATTTTAATGTTTCCATACATACAAACACTCAGTGCCCTCTTTTATTGTTGGGTCTCTGTAGATAATACTATAAAGAGTACGGTCTAGACCTGCTCTGTATGGAAAGTGTCATGAGATAACTTTTGTTATGATTTGGCGTTATATAAATAAAATTGAATTGAACTGAACTTTGTCAGAAATGTGTAAATTCAATTGGATGTTTATTGAGGTCATAATTAAAGGTGATGTTTCTTATTTTTTACGTACCTGAGAGAGGCAGAATATTAGAAACACCACCACTAACTTGAATTAACACCTCTCTAACAGTGTCAACAAGTAGACTTGATGGCAGAGCAGTTGTATTGGATTGCTTTAGATCATGCAGGTGTAGCTAATAAAACACCACCGAGTTCCTTACATCAACTGGCTCAGAAAAGACAGGCTGACATACATCAAGATAGTTATATTGGTCACAGACAGCTCAATTTATCAGTGCAAAGCTACGACAACACATAGCAGTTGTTCCAGAAAAAGAAAAATTGATTCAATCACTTGTTTTGAGACAGAAAATAATAGAACAATTGCCCATAATGACATCAGACTGGGTTAAGAAAGAGGTTATTTCAATGCCGTTTTTTATTTTGCATCACAGTTAGTTCGAATGTGCAAATAAGTCTGCAGATTTTTTTTCTTTTTTTTTCAGCTCAAAACGCAATATACAATCTTTCCACACATCTCTTTTGTTCATGTAAAGCTGAGGTACGTGGTCAGATCTGTGGTGAGGGGACAGTAAGGAGGCCAGTCGGCTTCAGCTTGTTGATCCCTCCATCCAGGATACAAACTCGCTGGAAATTGACCTTGACCAGGTGTGCTGCAAACTGGGAAGAACAGGAAACAAACAAAAAAAAAGACAGATTATGACAGGTACTTTTCTTCCCTCCAGGAATTGCATATACTCGTTATACTGCATATAACGTTTGTGGTTTCCTTGTAATACTCCTACAGTTGCCCTAGTTAAGAAATAACACCTTTACACAATAACAGCCCTTCAACAATTAGAAAACACCTTGATGTAATATGTATAATGCATTACAAAACATGTGTCAGGCATGTCGTCAGTGTCAGAGAAGACAAAAGACAAATATGAAATGTGACTTTGAGAGAGAGAGCAAATGATTTTGCATAAAATAAAAAGAACTTGCCTCCAGGTAATGCAGAGACTTTTCTCTGTCATAAGGGCCTAACACTATACGTTTGTGCTCTCACTGTTAGTACAATAAGAGTGCTACCTTTTTGTGTATATGGTCATACTTTATCTCTCTGTAATTACTGTAGATACACTTTCCAATACAACACACTGCGATCCAAAACACCACTAACTACAGACTCAAAAGTGTATCTCTGACACATTCTGAACAATATTAAACATCAGACTGAAATATAATACTGTAAGCTAAAACAAAGGACCAGTGTAGATACCGGTTGTAGCAGGGATACAGCGTTGGATTCTTACTTTCAGACCTGTATGAACAATACCTGCACTTGCAAAACTACAAGAAGATGATGCAAAGAATGATGAAAAAAGCCCAGGTTTCTCAACCTTGTTGGGTATCATCGCACTGAAATTTAATACAGACAATTTAATTAAAACAATGACAAATGACTGACACTGTCCACCTGCGCTACACCTGTGTAATGGAAAAGTTGAGTGCAGCCTTTCATTCTAATGCGTGGAGTGCTACTATGTCTAACCGCAGAACTGGTTTGACTCAGTTCAACTTATCATATGTTGTTTCATCACAAGTGTGAACTCAAGTGTTTGACCTTCTGTGCAAAGAATAAAGCTACCAAAAGTCATTACTTCAGACTTCACAAATTAATAATTTCCACAACAAACTTGGTGTCAGAAGTTGAAGTGGCATCCCTTGGTTGATCAGATTTAGAGCCTATGACGGGTGGTGACTGATCATCCTCGAAGAAAATTTCCAGCCTCTACCTCACGAGAACTTGGAGACGAGAATAGGTCTAGATTAGGTACCTCGTTCTGTTTTTCCATTATCATATGGTGGTCATATGATTCCATTATCATATGGTCATGAGTAGGGCTGGGCAACGATTAAAATTTTTAATCGCGATTAATCGCATGATTTCCCTGATTAATCACGATTAATCGCATTGTAAACGCAAAATCCAATAATGAATTCAAAAGTAGTGTAAAGTGCACTTTTATTTCAATGTTCTTCAGCCATATGAACTCAAGTGCCATAACATTTGTTGTGCAAACACTTTTTGAGCCTTGATGCAGCACCCACATATCCACATTTTTCATTGCTTAGGGACAGGTTTTACATGGTTAGTTATAACACTGAGACAAATTATGAAATTACCCAGCTGTTGGTTTCCTGCGGCTTTTGATTGACATGGTTGACCTGTTAGGGTTAAGGTTAGGAAGAAGGGTCAGAGACCACCTGTACCATTGCTACAGGCCCAAGAACGTCAACAGTGCCTGTACAATAAAGGATCTAGGTTGGGACAATTTTCACTGGGAGATCAAGTGCTTGTGCTTACTAATGGAGATAAGAAAGGAGGCATTAAAGTTCCTTTCCTTAAAATTCAGAGAATTTGAACAGCTCTTATAAATATAAATACTATTGGACCCAGACACAAACGCTAGCGGATGTGCAGGTGACGCTAGGCAGCCGAGAGCGCACTGAGAGCCTGAAGAATTTGAAATATTTGATATGGTGAACTCTGCCCTACATGTGTTGCTGTCAAAGCTTGACAGTGACCGATGGGAGGAAATGTGGTCACAGTTTACAGAAGTGATAGAAAATTAGCACAGTGAAAGTACTGAATACAGAAATTCACACTGGAACATCTACACACTACAACAATAACACATTTCTAGAATATAAAGAATGCACAGAATATAGTGACAAATCATTGAGACGTTTAATTTAAACTCAAGCTATTTTTATTCATTATGAAGAATATACTATTGCGTTAAATCAGGGTTTTGCAGTGATTATTAAATGACAATGTTCACATACACCAGATATATCAAGCACATGAACTTAATTCACATATGCGTGAAGTGTCTTAATCAGTAACATGTTAAGAAATTGAAAACAACAAGAAAACAATGCAAATATTAGTTTCTCACACGAATATATAATCTGCTGTGCCCTAGCACAGAGCAGGCTCAAATATAGATGAAGCTGTAGCTCAGTTTATCAATGCAAGCTGCTATGAAACACACATAAAATATAATGCAGGGGTGTCCGAACTTCTTTTAAAGAGGCCAGATTTGACAATGTGAAGATGCCAAAAGAGGTAAAAAAAAAAAAAATTCTACAAATGTTCTGTAACAATTATATTTTCATTGTCACAATTATCTTTTTTTAGAATGACAATGTAACCAAATGTAAGCCAATCAGACGTGAACAAATCTAAAGACAAGTTCTGCCTTTCCGTGTGGAGTACATTAAACTTGCATGAAGTTGATTCTTTTTCACAAAATCACTCAGAAAGTAATATTTTGTATCACATCTACAGATATATAATACCAGCAGTTATGTCTTTACATGTTCAAATGCTTCGTTATGTCAACCAAAAAAGCCAAATTTTGGTCATGGAAGATACATGTGTTTATAGGAAACTTCTCAATGTAGCAGCTGCACATTTTGTATTTTACATTCATAATCTTTTTTTAATGAGATGCCCTGGAAATTCACTAATGACCCAAAAAGATTTAAGATGTGGATTATAATTTAAAGCAGTCAATTTATTATGTATTTCAATTTATTAACCACAGTTAAATCAAGTAGACTGCTTAAAATCACAGATCAGTTAAAAACATGCAGTTCTTCCTTTTTTCACTTTTGTTAATATGAAGCTGAATTTGGCAGCTGAGAAGGTCTCACCATTCAAATGGACACACTGTTTTCCATCTCTGTTGGATCCATGTATGTGTACGGGACTTCCAGGCTCGTGTTTCTTCCTCTGATTTCTGCACTTAACACTTTAAGCTCATGTTGGAAATCCTTTATCGCCTTGCAGGGAACTTCCTCATTGAAATGTTCCTCCGGGTAATCGCCGAGAGGGATCTGATGAGATCAATGAAACAATAAAAACTTTTTTCTCCCACAAACATTTAGACATCTAATGACATGTTAATATACTTCACACAACTTGAACATTCATCAGATTTAGGTAATGTTTCATGAAGTCATGGCCACTTACAAAGTCAGAAGGCGGCTGGCTGAGTAGCCACATGGCCACCATTCCCTTAACTGTTATGGAAATGTTAGGGATTGTCTCCAGCATCGTTGTCCCTTTTGTGGTTGGTGGAAGTTGCATGGAGGTGGGAGTGTTGGGCATCCAGGCACCATAGTCATACTGCAGTGAATAAATAACAGATGACTGATTAATACTTGAAGCCATGCCATGCCATGCCAGTCTGTTGGTTAGTCAGTCAGCTACTTTGGTCCAAATATTTTAAACTATTGAATGTATTGCCATGAAAATTTGTATTGGAACAAAAACATTTGAGGATATTCATGGTCCCCAGAAAATGATACCTTAAGTGTGGTTCACATAAATGGTTTTGAGAGAAATGTCTAAACCTTCTGACAGATTTCTTTTAAATTTGCCATCCCCAGCAAAATGTTTTGTCCAATACTTTGGTTTATGATCAAAATACCTGAAAAACTGATCACACTAGCCTCAGCTGTACTTTGTGTTTTGTGCTAATTCACAAACATTTGCACATTAACATAGTAAACTAAACTAAAATGTTTTTGTGATCTAAAAGTCAGCATTTTAACGCAAAGCTAAACATTTAATTCTGTGCCTAAGTACAGCTTTACAGAGCAGCTAGTATTACTGTAGACTCTTACTTACATTGAAGGCTCGGTAACAATCCAGAAAGTCACATATCATTTTGTTTTGACCATTTTCCTCCATTTTACAGAAAACTGCAAAGCCTCATCAATCCCTCCCACAAAAATAGCATTAAAACAGCATAAAAGGATTTACCTGTCCACCATTCACTGCAGCGTGCTGTGCTGAGCAGGTGAAGATCACCATGGTGACATACTTGATCAACTCATCCACGGTGGAAAGGCTTTCTGGAATTCCTGAGAATGAGAACAAATAAATAAACTGCATTACTTCAAGATGTTTAGATGACAAAAATAAAGTTTGATTCATGTGCTATGTTAATATGATGGCACATAAAGTTGCACATTTATCATAATTATGATCAAACTTCTCTTTACAGCCAACCTGTGCGTGCTTGGCAAAGGAATCCATGTTCAAAAATGTCCAAAATCCACTTCTGCAGTTCAGAGTCTCGTTGGACCTCGTCGTCATTCTTGTAGTAGTAGCTGAGCACTTGCTGCACGAAGCTTTGAGAGATATGGATAAGTTCATTAAAATACATTCCTTACACAGTTTCCATACACACTGCAGTAGTTACACACCGTATTATACTATAGTCTAAGACAATTTATTGGACATATCTTTAGAATGATCAGCTGTGTTATTTTTAAGATTTAGTGCAATATTTAGCACAGTGGTCACACATCTTTAAAGGGATAGTTTCACATTTTTGGACACATGCTTATTCCTGCTGAGAGTTTGATGATAACATAGAACATATCTGTATGTTAAGTATGGAACTATTGCTGGGAAATTAGCTCAGCAGCTAACTCTAGGCAAGAAAGTGTATAATTGTATGTCTCTAAGGGTTGGACCTTTTATTTAAGCCCTAAAGAAATGCATATTCTACACTCACCCCAATGCAATCATCTTTGCATTAACACAAATTATTATACTCTGATATCACCTGTCAGAGCTTCTCAAGGCTTTTCTTTGAAACTTTGACACCTTCCATTTGTAAGTTTGAGGATGCCCCTAACTAATCATTTCAAGACATTAGCATGTCGATTACATACCACTGAAACATCCATAATTTTGTAACAATATCATGTACATTATAAACTTAATGAAAAATGGAGACTGCCTATAAAACCTGTGGATGATATCCCAAAGCCTGAGTCCATCATCTCTGTAGTAGAAGTTCGGCACAGCCTCCACCCCACGCTCAGTGATGTCGTCTGGTATACAGAGGGAGCTGTAGGTCATGGTGGACAGTGATTTCTTCAGGAATGCGACCATACCCTCTCTACTGCACGCTGAAATCTAGGGAACAGTCAAATATGTATATAGTTAGACATTGTAGATGACATTGAAAAAAGAAATACTGTTTAGGTTATATGTGATTGTGTTTGATCTTTTCGTACCTCTGATAAAACTCCCCCCTCAGATATTAGATCACGTCGAGCTAAGACGTTGATATGCAGAGTGTAGCGAGTGTGAAGTTTGAGGAGCTGAGGGTAAAGAGGGAACTGTCTTAGTAAAACTATTACTTGTTAACAAAGTCAGAAATCTTGATGCTCTACACCATTGTCTTTCTGTGAAAAAACTACAACTACAGCAAGTTCAGTATTCTCCCTCGCAGTTACCTTGTACAGTGGATGCACCATGGGCACATTGCGCAGCAGTGACACTGCAAACACTTCAGCCATCAGATGAGTGCGCAGCAGGTGAACAATGTACTCATGCTCGTGAAAATCTGCACTTCTCACAAACATCTTGGCCATCAACCAGTCAGACTCAGAATCAGTAGGAAGAAAGATGGGATTGTCGTCGGCTGGAGTCTGCTTCAGCTGCAGAGGAAGACAAGAGAGATCATTCAATCCATTACCAGTACTGGCCAATAAGAATGTATTGAAATTCATTGAAATTTGTATTTATATTACAGCCATATACGTGGAGGTCAGTGCACAGGTTCTTCTTCTTCTGAACTGCAGCTCTAGTTTCCTCAGTGTTATGCATAAATCTTGGCACTATTTTTACTCCTTATATTTTTGTCTTCTCTGTACATCTACGGTATTGTATGTTTGTCTGTTCTGGGAAAGGGATCACTCTTTGTCTGACGGACAGTAAGTGTCTTATATTGTACAGTTTGATAAAATAAAATAATATCACTTGAGTTTGCAGACTAAACTGTCAGCCTGTCAAACTTAGATATGGCTGTAGGAGGAACTCTTCAGGTTCATGTAGGAACGAATGAACTGCCTGTTCTAGCAGAGAAAATGTATCATTAGCATTTGGATAGTAGCCATCGTATCTAGGAGTAGCAAAGTAGAATCTTCCTGTTGTAGGCAGTGTTGGGTAAGTTACTCTTAAAAAGTAACTAGTTACAGTTACTAGTTATTTCTCCCAGAAAGTAACTAAAGTAGTTACTGAGTTACAAATTATAAAAGTAACTAGTTACTTTGGAAAGTAACTATTGCGTTTTACTTTTGGACTATTCTGGCTCGCCATTCCTGTTTCTCGTTGACTCACGTGAATGTCCTGTGTCGTCTTTGTCTGACAATTTGTGTAAGCAACACCCGCCCAACTCCACCTCTGATTGGCTTACCATGGAATTTTACTCAACCTCAGCCAATCGTCATCATTTATGCGATTGTCTCGTGCCCCGCCCTCACAAAGGAAGGAGGAACAAGGAAAATCTTTGCCGCTTGGCTTAGAGATCTAGTTGGTCTGATGAAAAACAGCTGCCTTCAATCATAATAACACGCCACATTTTTTGGCAGTAACGATAACAGCGTTATAATGATGGGAAGAGTAATCAATTAGATTACTCGTTACTGAAACAAGTAATGCTGTTACTAACGCTGTTATTTATAGCGCCGTTATTCCCATCACTGGTTGTAGGTGATCTTCCCCTTTGAATATCAATACTACAATACTATTATTAGAAATATTTCTGTTGCTACTCTTACCTGAATAGCAATTGGCATCAGCTTATCATCAGGTGTTTTGTGCAAAAGGACAAGAGGAGCCATCAAGTACTGCTTCTTCCCATCGATGATGTTTGGTTCCACTCCATCCAAACGCTTGTAGTCACACAGGAATATGTTTCCTTTCTGTGTGAGATTTGTGAAATGAGAAATGATTTTACAGCATACAGTGTGGGAATTACATACAGGTGAACATGTAAGTGCAACGTGCAATTCCAAATTTACATGATTCTAATACAAAGACAAATGTAAGTCAAGACAATCACCTTCATTTCGTCCTCCAAGCTACACTGGACCATGTCATCAGTGACAGGGAAGTTCCCGGGCAGGGCTGTACAACGTCGGATCAAAATGGGGTTGACTCCGTTTAAGAACTGGTAGCCGAAAAAAGCATCCTCCTTCCAATGTTCCTGGACATAGTCTGAAAAAAAGAACAGTTGTACTTCATTAAAAAACTTTCAAACTTTGAGCAAGAAAGTCTTTGGCTACCACTGTTGTTGGCTTCACTGTATCCTGCGTGTGAAACAGAAAAATGGGAAATGTATTATACAAAAGAATCACAGACAGAATTGGACATTGTTTCAAAGACATTTGTCAGTCAGTGGTTTGATTAAATGCAATTAAATACAGTTTTCTCATGAGCAAAGCTTAAAATTAGGAAACTTCTACATGTTGATGATACACAAACATTTCCTTCTGTCACATTTTTCCTGTTTAATGAGTAAGAAGCCAATAGACAATTAAGTGTTCTAAAATCTAAAGATTTATCTAATCTCAGCAGTACAAACATTTTTTTACGTAGCATAATGAAATACAATTGAATATTGATTGAATGAACACAGTTGAATATGTACTATTATGTATACAGTATCAAGTATTCCATTCAGTAACTATCGTGACAGCACAGTACCTGATATCTCAGTCCGTTTGCTCCAGAACACATGATTGATGTCATCAATATCATCCCAGTTCTCCTTGTTGAAATAGTACCCCTGCAGACTCAGCTCAGCCACCCTAAACAATGAAAGAGCAGCTTTATTATGATTCCTTCAATCTTTTTGATAGGCAGGTACATAGTTACATAGACAGACAGACATCTGACAAAATTTGAGGACCTCACCCTTTCGAAAGATTCAAGACAAATTCCATTTTCTTGTTGAAGGAGAAGCGGACCTCAGGGGGCAGAGAAAGAGGGTCCTCTGCCTTTATTGTGTAGGGTAGTCCCTCTGCATATACATCCCAGCTGGGAAAAACAGAGAAGAGCACAATGGTGAGGAACTGGACAGTCTAGATAACAGTGTTTGTATGGCTTGAATTAAGGGCATGCAAGCAAAACTTAAATGTATAATGTAATAATGTATTCAAAATTGCAATATTTCTGTTGTTACTGGCCACATTGTGGTTACATTATCATTATATATCATGAATATAATCAACCAAAGGTGGGGGAGGTTTGGTGCATGTTAGTTTTGAAGTTGCAGGAGTCTAAATGTGTATAACCTCTGAGCTCTCACCAATAGACTTCCGCTCGCTCCCTCAACTCCTGCTCTCGATAGTACTGGCAATCAGGATTTGTTTCATCAAAGACTCTCAGAGCTAAAAAGAAGAACCACAAGAACATCTATAGTTGTTGATATATACAGTATGTTGGAATGAATTTACTCAGGCCTCCTTGTAGCTCTAGCTTGTCTTTCTTTTATTTCTATTTATGTTGCTTTATATTCTGTAGTCAGTGAACAGCACAAACCTCTTCCCTCTCTGAAGCGGTGCACCTCGCGATCAGTGATCCAGCAGTAGATGGGAAAGGTATAAGTGTCTCCCTCAGGGGATTGCACTTCCACCTTGGCAGGAAACCAGTCATTGCCTGGTAACAGTGGGAGTGGCTTTTTCTGTATTTCTATGAGGACCAGCTCTCCGATGGAGACAGGGCAGGATATGGTAAAATCAGACACCTGGAGTAATGATAAGACAAAAAGTAGTAAAGTGTATTTTATCACCCAGAACTACGCTGTAACATCCCAGTAATTAGCACACAATTAGTCAACGTATAACTAAACTGCATTTTAACAATCTTATGTAAGCTAAGTTGAGGAAATGTATTATACATTTAGAAAAGGATATTTCAGACTTACTGCTCCTATCACTGTAGTCCCTTTGATGAGCTTCTCGCGATCACTCTCACCATCCGTGCCCACCAGCTTAATGAAGACATCGTTTAAAGTGGTGGCAGTGACGCGGTTGCCAGTTAACACAGTTACTTTATAATTCACCATTTTCTCTTTGGAAAGACGGAGAATCCTGGAGGGGATAAAATAGTGATAATCATTCTCAGCACTGATTAACGGTCACTAAATGAATCAGAGTGCAAAAAATTATATACAGGTATCATGATGAAAAGGGCAGTCTTTTCTTACTTATCAAAGACCAGATCAAAAATTTTGCTAATCTAAATAATTACATATAGCATCTCTTTCACCTGTATTAATGTGATCGAGGTTCTTTGATGAACTCCTTTGGGTGCCGTTCAGCAAGCTGGTGTAGGAAGTCTGTGATTCGTTCTTCTGTCAGCAACTCAATTTATATGTTACAGTATTTCTGCAATGAAGTGATAAGAGATTCCTTTCCAAGGCATAGGCGTTGTATTCAGTTATCAGTTATGTTCAGCTATACTACAGTCGTGATATGACTTTGTTTTTTGTAAAGTTTAATCTAAGGTCACAAAGAACCAGTTATTAACCATTTGAGGCTCCCTCCCTGTCTCAGTGTGTGCCTGACGGTTAGTCCTCGTGAGGACACATTGCAGTAGCATTGTAACACATAAACAACATTAAACAACAATATATATTACTGTTGTCTGATATATGTAATGGATGTAAATGTTAAAGAACAAAAGTGTTCACCTGTACAGTTTGTCTAAATTTTTTAAAAATATTTTTCATTTATAACATTTTTCATAGAAAAGACATGTCATTAACAAATGAACATTCAGATTTATCATTTTTATTATTTATTTAAACAACTATAACATGATAGTAATTGATTTCTATAACATAGCAAATACATACAGTACAGACAATTCATGTTAAAGAAATGCAAATAGCAGTTATGTAATCACACAAAGACACAAATCAAATGTGTTATTTTTAAATGTTTCCCATACATACAAACACTCAGTGCCCTCTTTTATGGCATACCTGTACAATCCATTGTAATTCAGTACAACAGCCATAAGTTCAAACTTTACAAAGTTTATTATGCTCAGTTCTGTTGACTTGTGGGTTGTTGGGTCTCTGTAGATAATACTATAAAGAGTACGGTCTAGACCTGCTCTGTATGGAAAGTGTCATGAGATAACTTTTGTTATGATTTGGCGTTATATAAATAAAATTGAATTGAACTGAACTTTGTCAGAAATGTGTAAATTCAATTCAGTGTTTACTGAGGTCATAATTAAAGGTGATGTTTCTTATTTTTACGTACCTGAGAGAGGCAGAATATTAGAAACACCACCACTAATGTAATTATGGCAGATGTTAAAACATATGATTGAATTAACATTAACAAGATTTTTTTTTTTTTTTTTTTTTCAGCTCAAAACGCAATATACAATCTTTCCACACATCCCTTTTGTTCATGTAAAGCTACGTGGTCAGATCTGTGGTGAAGGGACAGTAAGGAGGCCAGTCGGCTTCAGCTTGTTGATCCCTCCATCCAGGATACAAACCCGCTGGAAATTTACCTTGACCAGGTGTGCTGCAAACTGGGAAGAACAGGAAACAAACAAAAAAAAAGACAGGTTATGACCAGAGGTGGACAGAGTACACAACTTCACTACTTGAGTAAAAGTACAGATACTCCTTGTCAAATATTTTCTCCAATACAAGTAAAAGTAGCTTAGTCAAAATATTACTTAAGTAAAGTACTAAAGTATTTGGTTAAAAAATTACTTAAGTAAAAGTATAAAAAAAATATCTCAGGAAATACAGGAAAGGAAAGTAGCTTTATTGTCATTATACAATAAAGTGATGCGATTCTGCTACAGACATGTTTATAGCTCAAAAATAAAGAAATAAAGGCAAGAAGCCTCAGAACACAGACTCAGCTGCATTCATCAACAAATTAAATTTCTACATATTGTTGTTACATTTGAACACATACTTATATCATGCATCACAGCCAAAAAGGAGCCGGATAACCCACATCAAAGACAGCCGCACCTCACTAACGAGCGCTCTCTCTCTCTCTCTCTCTCTCTCTCTCTCTCTCTCTCTCACACACACACACACACACACACACACACCCACACACACCTAACCCCTACCTTGGACTTTGATATGAATTGTATAAAAAACATGAACAGAAAGTCAACTTAATCATTCAACTGCACTGCAACAGTTGCCATATTTTTAAACCGTTTAAAAATGGCAACTATGATACTACAAGCTCATACAATTACGTTTCAAATATTCATCTGCAATTTAACAAACATTAAGCTAGCTAACGTCAGTAGCTACTTTACATACCGCGCTGTGCTTTTTCAGGTTGGAAGACGAGTTTTTGTAGGCCGTGATATAATTTATTCGCGGTAAGCACAACAAACAATGTGTTTCTCCAGTTTCTTCCTCTATTGTATGGATTGTATGGCATGACGTAGTACAGGTACGGCAATACGACTAAGACAAACCATACACGAATCAGCAGAAACAGTTTATTTTCTCAGAATTTTGAAAAATAAATAAATAAATAAATAAATCATCAGCTGACGTAAGCTCAAAAGTAGCGAGTAACGAGAGCATCAATAGAAATGTAGTGGAGTAAAAAGTACAATATTTGTCCTTCAAATGTAGTGGAGTGAAAGTAAAAGTATCCCCCAAAAATAATACTCAAGTAAAGTACAGATACTCAAAAAAACTGTACTTAAGTACAGTACTTAAGTAAATTTACTTCGTTACTGTCCACCACTGGTTATGACAGATTATGACAGATTATGACAGGCACAGTCAGCTTCAGCTTGTTGATCCCTCCATCCAGGATACAAACCCGCTGGAAATTTACCTTGACCAGGTGTGCTGCAAACTGGGAAGAACAGGAAACAAACAAACAAACAAAAAAAAGACAGGTTATGACAGATTATGACAGATTATGACAGATTATGACAGGTACTTTTCTTCCCTCCGGGAATTGCATATACTCGTTATACTGCATATAACGTTTGTGGTTTCCCTGTAATACTCCTGCAGTTGCCCTAGTTAAGAAATAACACCTTTACACAATAACAGCCCTTCAACAATTAGAAAACATCTTGATGTAATTTTTTTTTTTAAATTTTAGAAACTTTATTAATCACGTTGAACGTGAAATTATTTCTCCGCATTTAACCCATCCAGGCTGGCACCTGTTGGAACACACACACAGAGCGGGGATCAAACCGCCAACCTAGGGGTTATTGGACGACACACTCTACCACTGAGCCACGTATAATGCATTACAAAAAATGTGTCAGGCATGTCGTCAGTGTCAGAGAAGACAAAAGACAAATATGAAATGTGACTTTGAGAGAGAGAGCAAATGATTTTGCATAAAAGAAAAAGAACTTGCCTCCAGGTAATGCAGAGACTTTTCTCTGTCATAAGGGCCTAACACTATACGTTTGTGCTCTCACTCTCTTATGTACAATAAGAGCTACCTTTTTGTGTATATAGTCATACTTTATCTCTCTGTAATTACTGTAGATGCACTTTCCAAAACAACACAGTGCAATACAAAACACCACTAACTACAGACTCAAAGGTCAACATAAAGTTAATTCGGCACATCTCTGACACATTCTGAAAAAAATTAAACATCAGACTGAAATATAATACTGTAAGCTAAAACGAAGGACCAGTGTAGATACCGGTTGTAGCAGGGATACAGCGTTGGATTCTTACTTTCCCTTGTGTGTTCTTAGATGGTGACACAAGTGTGGTTTCACTACAACAATGTCTTTTATGTTCCTGCAGTTTGGTAGGAGTATCCAATCAGACCTGTATGAACAATACCTGCACTTGCAAAACTACAAGAAGATGATGCAAAGAATGATGAAAAAAGCCCAGGTTTCTCAACCTTGTTGGGTATCATCGCACTGAAATTTAATACAGACAATTTAATTAAAACAATGACAAATGACTGACACTGTCCACCTGCGCTACACCTGTGTAATGGAAAAGTTGAGTGCAGCCTGTTATTCTAATGCGTGGAGTGCTACTATGTCTAACCGCAGAACTGGTTTGACTCAGTTCAACTTATCATATGTTGTTATCTTGAGAGGGCCGGGTCCACCAAAAGAGTGAGTGTAGCGGAAACAACCTTGACTCATGGTGGAGATCGTGTCTTAAGAGAACTGCGCACCAGAAATAAGTTACACTTTACAGCAAATTACATTTGCAGCTGTGACCATGTGAGTTGCGCTCAGTGGTGACGTGAAATTGTCCGGCACTGCAGACAACTTTAAGGAAGATTGTCCTCTTGAGCAGTCTTGTGACAATACTCTACGCGTTGCCTTTGATCAAGTGATGAAAACTGATGGCCATTTGGTGAGCCTTGATGCAGCACCCACATATCCACATTTTTCATTTCTTAGGGACAGGTTTTACATGGTTAGTTATAACACTGAGACAAATTATGAAATTATCTAGCTGTTGGTTTCCTGCGGCTTTTGATTGACCTGGTTGACCTGTTAGGGTTAAGGTTAGGAAGAAGGTCAGAGACCACCTGTACCATTGCTACAGGCCCAAGAACGTCAACAGTGCACAATAAAGGATCTAGGTTGGGACAATTTTCACTGGGAGATAAAGTGCTTGTGCTTACTAATGGAGATAAGAAAGGAGGCATCAAAGTTTCTTTCCTTAACATTTAGAGAATTTGAACAGCTCTTATAAATATATAAATACTTCTGGGTCATTTCACTCAGTTAGGAACATTCCTAAGAAAAATTGACTATTGGACCAGACACAAGCGCTAGCGGATGTGCAGGTGACGCTGGGCAGCCGAGAGTGCACTGAGAGCCTGCACAATTTGAAATGCTTGATGTGTTGAACTCTGCCCTATGTGTGTTGCTGTCAAAGCTTGACAGTGACCGATGGGAGGAAATGTGGTCACAGTTTACAGAAGTGATAGAAAATTAGCACAGAGAAAGTACTGAATACAGAAATTCACACTGGAACACCTACAAACTACAACAATAACACATTTCTAGAATATAAAGAATGCACAGAATATAGTGACAAATCATTGAGACGTTTAATTTAAACTCAAGCTATTTTTATTCATTATGAAGAATATACTATTGCGTTAAATCAGGGTTTTGCAGTGATTATTAAATGACAATGTTCACATACACCAAATATATCAAGCACATGAACTTAATTCACATGTGCGTGAAGTGTCTTAATCAGTAACATGTCAAGAAAATGAAAACAGCAAGAAAACATTGCAAATATTAGTTTCTCACACGAATATATAATCTGCTGTGCCCTAGAGCAGAGCAGGCTCAAATATAGATCAAGCTGTAGCTCAGTTTATCAATGCAAGGCTGCTATGAAACACACATAAAATATAATGCAGGGGTGTCCAAACTTCTTTTAAAGAGGGCCCGATTTGACAATGTGAAGATGCCCGGGGGCCAAACTAACATTTTAAAAATGTTACATACAGATGTTCTGTAACAATTATATTTTCATTGTCACAAGTATCTTTTTTTTAAATGACAATGTAACTAAATCTAAGCCAATCAGACGAGAACAAATCTAAAAACAAGTTCTGCCTTTCTGTGTGGAGTACGTTAAACTTGCATGAAGTTGATACAAATCTGAACCTGTATGTTCACTGTAAACATGACTTATTATGACTAATGCAAAGTCTGTTAACATTTAAGTTTAAAACGTATCACTCTTGCTCTTCTTTTTCACAGAATCATTCAGAAAATAATATTTTGTGTCACATCTACAGATATATAACACCAGCAGTTATGTCCTTAGAGGTTCAAATGCTTCATTATGTCAACCAAAAAAGCCAAATCTTCCAGCCATACAGTATCTGACAATCCTAGCAGGCCAGAAATAATATATTACAAAAATGAAGCTGTGGGCCACATGAAATCTGACCGCGGGCCGTGATTGGCCATCCCTGATATAATGTATACATAATAATATAATGTATAATAACGTATAATTGTCCCAGAAAAAAATTATTGATGGTCAAATTTTGGTGATGGAAGATACATGTGTTTATAGGAAACTTCTCAATGTAGCAGCTGCACATTTTGTATTTTACATTCATAATCTTTTTTTAATGAGATGCCCTGGAAATTCACTAATGACCCAAAAAGATTTAAGATGTGGATTATAATTTAAAGCAGTCAATTTATTATTTATTTCAATTTATTAACCACAGTTAAATCAAGTAGACTGCTTAAAATCACAGATCAGTTAAAAACATGCAGTTCTTCCTTTTTTCACTTTTGTTAATATGAAGCTGAATTTGGCAGCTGAGAAGGTCTCACCATTCAAATGGACACACTGTTTTCCATCTCTGTTGGATCCATGTATGTGTACGGGACTTCCAGGCTCGTGTTTCTTACTCTGATTGCTGCACTTAACACTTTAAGCTCATGTTGGAAATCCTTTATCGCCTTGCAGGGAACTTCCTCATTGAAATGTTCCTCCGGGTAATCGCCGAGAGCGACCTGATGAGATCAATCAAACAATAAAAACTTTTTTCCCCCACAAAGATTTAGACATCTAATGACATGTTAAAATACTTTACACAACTTGAACATTAATCAGATTTAGGTAATGTTTCATGAAGTCATGGCCACTTACAAAGTCAGAAGGCGGCTGGCTGAGTAGCCACATGGCCACCATTCCCTTAACTGTTGTGCTAATGTTAGGGATTGTCTCCAGCATCGTTGATTCTTTTGCGGTTGATGGAGGGAGTTGCATGGAGGTGGGAGTGTTGGGCATCCAGGCACCATAGTCATACTGCAGTGAATAAATAACAGATGACTGATTAATACTTGAAGCCATGCCATGCCAGTCTGTTGGTCAGTTGGTCAGCTACTTTGGTCCAAATATTTTAAACTATTGAATGTATTGCCATGAAAGTTTGTATTGGAACAAAAACATTTGAGGATATTCATGGTCCCCAAAGAATGAATCCCAATACCTTAAGTGTGGTTCACGTAAATGGTTTTGAGAGAAATGTCTAAACCTTCTGACAGATTTCTTTTAAATTTGCCATCCCCAGCAAAATGTTTTGTCCAATACTTTGGTTTATGATCAAAATACCTGAAAAACTGATCACACTAGCCTCAGCTGTACTTTGTGTTTTGTGCTAATTCACAAACATTTGTACATTAACATAGTAAACTAACTTGTGATCTTTTTGTGATCTAAAAGTCAGCAATTTAACTCAAAGCTAAACATTTAATTCTGTGCCTAAGTACAGCTTTACAGAGCAGCTAGTATTACTGTAGACTCTTACTTACATTGAAGGCTCGGTAACAATCCAGAAAGTCACATATCATTTTGTTCTGACCATTTTCCTCCATTTTACAGAAAACTGCAAAGCCTCATCAATCCATCCCACAAAAATGGCATTAAAACAGTATAAAAGGATTTACCTGTCCACCATTCACTGCAGCGTGCTGTGCTGAGCAGGTGAAGATCACCATGGTGACATACTTGACCAACTCATCCACGGTGGAAAGGCTTTCTGGAATTCCTTAGAATGAGAACAAATAAATAAACTGCATTACTTCAAGATGTTTGGATGACAAAAATAAAGTTTGATTCATGTGCTATGTTAATATGATGGCACATAAAGTTGCACATTTATCATAATTATGATCAAACTTCTCTTAAAAGCCAACCTGTGCCTGCTTGGCAAAGGAATCCATGTTCAAAAATGTCCAAAATCCACTTCTGCAGTTCAGAGTCTCGTTGGACCTCGTCGTCATTCTTGTAGTAGTAGCTGAGCATTCGCTGCACGAACCTTTGAGAAAGTTCATTAAAATACATTCCTTATACAGTTTCCATACACACTACAGTAGTAACACACTCTATTGTAAGACAATTTATTGGACATAACTTTAGAATGATCAGCTGTGTTCTTTTTAAGATTTAGTGCAATATTTAGCACAGTGGTCACACATCTTTAAAGGGATAGTTTCACATTTTTGGACACATGCTTATTCCTGCTGAGAGTTTGATGATAACATAGAACATATCTGTATGTTAAGTATGGAACTATTGCTGGAAAATTAGCTCAGCAGCTAACTCTAGGCAAGAAAGTGTATAATTGTACAGTATGTCTCTAAGGGTTGAACCTTTTATTTAAGCCCTAAAGAAATGCATATTCTACACTCACCCCAATGCAATCATCTTTGCATTAACACAAATTATTATACTCTGATATCACCTGTCAGAGCTTGTCAAGGCTTTTCTTTGAAACTTTGACACCTTCCATGTGTAAGTTTGAGGATGCCCATAACTAATCATTTCAAGACATTAGCATGTCGATTACGTACCACTGAAACATCCATAATTTTGTAACAATATCATGTACATTATAAACTTAATGAAAAATGGAGACTGCCTATAAAACCTGTGGATGATATCCCAAAGCCTGAGTCCATCATCTCTGTAGTAGAAGTTCGGCACAGCCTCCACCCCACGCTCAGCGATGTCATCTGGTATACAGAGGGAGCTGTAGGTGATGGTGGACAGTGATTTCTTCAGGAATGCGACCATACCCTCTCTACTGCACGCTGAAATCTAGGGAACGGTCAAATATGTATATAGTTAGACATTGTAGATGACATTGAAAAAAGAAATACTGTTTAGGTTATAAGTGATTGTGTTGATCTTTTCGTACCTGTGATAAAATTCCGTCCTTAGATATTAGACGAAGTCGAGCTAAGACGTTGATATGCAGAGTGTAGCGAGTGTGAAGTTTGAGGAGCTGAGGGTAAAGAGGGAACTGTCTTAGTAAAACTATTACTTGTTAACAAAGTCAGAAATCTTGATGCTTCTATACCATTGTCTTTCTGTGAAAAAACTACAACTACAGCAAGTTCAGTATTCTCCCTCGCCGTTACCTTGTACAGTGGATGCACCATGGGCACATTGCGCAGCAGTGACACTGCAAACACTTCAGCCAGCAGATGAGTGCGCAGCAGGTGAACATTGTACTGATGCTCGTGAAAATCTGCACTTCTCACAAACATCTTGGCCATCAACCAGTCAGACTCAGAATCAGTAGGAAGAAAGATGGGATTGTCGTCGGCTGGAGTCTGCTTCAGCTGCAGGGGAAGACAAGAGAGATCATTCAATCCATTACCAGTACTGGTCAATAAGAATTTACTGAAATTCATCGAAATTTGTATTTATATTACATCCATATACGTGGAGGTCAGTGCACAGGTTCTTCTTCTTCTGAACTGCAGCTCTACTTTCCTCAGTGTTATGCATAAATCTTGGCACTATTTTTATTCCTTACATTTTTGTCTTCTCTGTACATCTACGGTATTGTATGTTTGTCTGTTCTGGGAAAGGGCTCACTCCTTGTCTGAAGGACGGTAAGTGTCTTATATTGTACAGTTTGATAAAATAAAATAATATCACTTGAGTTTGCAGACTAAACTGTCAGCCTGTCAAACTTAGATATGGCTGTAGGAGGAACTCTTCAGGTTCATGTAGGAACAAATGAACTGCCTGTTCTAGCAGAGAAAATATATCATTAGCATTTGGATACTAGCCATCGTATCTAGGAGTAGCCAAGTAGAATCTTCCTGTTGCAGGTGATCTTCCACTTTGAATATCAATATTACAATACTATTATTAGAAATATTTCTGTTGCTACTCTTACCTGAATAGCAATTGGCATCAGCTTATCATCAGGTGTTTTGTGCAAAAGGATAAGAGGAGCCATCAAGTACTGCTTCTTCCCATCGATGATGTTTGGTTTCACTCCATCCAAACGCTTGTAGTCACACAGGAATATGTTTCCTTTCTGTGTGAGATTTGTGAAATGAGAAATGATTTTACAGCATACAGTGTGGAAATTACATACAGGTGAACATGTAAGTGCAACATGCAATTCCGAATTTAACATGTCATGGGGCAATACATGATTTGAATATGAGATCAATCTAAGTCAAGACAATCACCTTCATTTCGTCCTCCAAGCTACACTGACCATGGAGGGAGACCATGTCATCGGTGACAGGGAAGTTCCCAGGCAGGGCTTTACAACGTTGGATCAAAATGGGGTTGACAGCGTTTAAGAACTGGTAGCCGAAAAAAGCATCCTCCTTCCAATTTTCCTGGACATAGTCTGAAAAACAGAACAGTTGTACTTCTTTAAAAAACTTTCAATCTTTGAGCAAGAAAGTCTTTGGCTACCACTGTTGTTGGCTTCACTGTATCCTGCGTGTGAAACAGAAAAATGGGAAATGTATTATAGTAAAAAGCCAATAGACAATTAAGTGTTCTAAAATCTAAAGATTTTTCTGATCTCAGCAATACAAACATTTTTTTATGCACCATAATGAAATACAATTGAATATTGATTGAATATGTACTATTATGTATACAGTATCAAGTATTCCATTCCGTAACTATCGTGACAGCACAGTACCTGATATCTCAGTCCGTTTGCTCCAGAACACATGATTGATGTCATCAATATCATCCCAGTTCTTCTTGTTGTCATAGTACCCCTGCAGACTCAGCTCTTTCACCCTAAAAATAAAAGAGCAGCTTTATTATGATTCCTTCAATCTTTTTGATAAGCAGGTACATAGTTACATAGACAGACAGACATCTGACAGAATTTGAGGACCTCACCCTGTCGAAAGATTAAAGGCAAATTCTTTTTCCTTGTTGAAGGAGAAGCGGACCTCAGGGGGCAGAGAAAGAGGGTCCTCTGCCTTTATTGTGTGGGGTATTCCCTCTGCATATACATCCCAGCTGGGAAAAACAGAGAAGAGCACAATGGTGAGGAACTGGACAGTCTAGATACCAGTGTTTGTATGGTTTTAATTAAGGGCATGCAAGCAAAAGTTAAATGTATAATGTAATAATGTATACATGTATTCAAAATTGCAATATCTCTGTTGTTACTGGCCATATGGTGGTTGCATTATCATTATATATCATGAATATAATCAACCAAAGGTGGGTGAGGTTTGGTGCATGTTAGTTTTGAAGTTGCAGGAAGCCTAAATGTGTATAACCTCTGAGCTCTCACCGATAGACTTCCGCTCGCTCTCTCAGCTCCTGCGCTCGATCGTACTGGCAAAGATGATGTGTTTCATCAAAGATTCTCAGAGCTAAAAAGAAGAACCACAAGAACATTTATAGTTGTTGATATATACAGTATGTTGGAATGAATTTACTCAGGCCTCCTTGTAGCTCTAGCTTGTCTTTCTTTTATTTCTTTTTATGTTGCTTTATATTCTGTAGTCAGTGAACACCTCTTCCATCTCTGAAGCGGTGCACCTCGCTATCAGTGATCCAGCGGTAGATCGGAAAGGTATAAGTGTCTCCCTCAGGGGATTGCACTTCCACCTTGGCAGGAAACCAGTCATCGCTTGTTAACAGTGTGAGTCGCTGTTTCTGTATTTCTATGAGGACCAGCTCTCCGATGGAGACAGGGCAGGATATGGTAAAATCAGACACCTGGAGTAATGATAAGACAAAAAGTAGAAAAGTGTATTTTATCGCCCATAACTATGCTGTAACATTCCAGTAATTAGCACACAATTAGTCAACGTATAACTAAACTGCATTTTAACAATCTTATGTAAGCTAAGCTGAGGAAATGTATTATACATTTAGAAAAGGATATTTCAGACTTACTGCTCCTATCACTGTAGTCCCTTTGATGAGCTTCTCGCGATCACTCTCACCATCCGTGCCCACCAGCTTAATGAAGACATCGTTTAAAGTGGTGGCCTCGACGCGGTTGCCAGTGAACACAGTCACTTCATAATCCACCATTTTCTCTTTGGAAATACGGAGAATCCTGGAGGGGATAAAATAGTGATAATCATTCTCAGCACTGATTAACGGTCACTAAATGAATCAGAGTGCAAAAAATTATATACAAGTATCATGATGAAAAGGGCAGTCTTTTCTTACTTATCAAAGACCAGATCAACATTTTTGCTAACCTAAATAATTATATATAGCATCTCTTTCACCTGTATTAATGTGATAGAGGTCCTTTGATGAACTCCTTTGGGTGCCGTTCAGCAAGCTGGTGTAGGAAGTCTGCGACTCGTTCTTCTGTCAGCAACTCAATTTATATGTTACAACATCTCTGCAATGATGTGATAAGAGATCATGACGCCACACGCTGGAAAGGATTCCACGCTAATTCATCACATAGTAGTATTGTAACACATAAACAACATTAAACAACAATATATATTAGTGTTGTCTGATATATGTAATGGATGTAAATGTTAAACAACAAAAGTGTTCACCTGCACAGTTCGTCTAAATTTATCTTTTTTAATAAATATTTTATTTATAATATTTTTCATAGAAAAGATATGTCGATGAAAATTCAGATTTATCATTTTTATTATTTATTTAAACAACTATAACATGATAGTAATTGATTTCTATAACATAGCAAATACATACAGTACAGACAATTCATGTTAAACAAATGCAAATAATAGTTATGTAATCACACAAAGACACAAATCAAATGTGTTATTTTTAAATGTTTCCCATACATACAAACACTCAGTGCCCTCTTTTATGGCATACCTGTACAATCCATTGTAATTCAATACAACAGCCATAAATTCAAACTTTACAAAGTTTATTATGCTCAGTTCTGTTGACTTGTGGGATTGTTGGGTCTCTGTAGATAATACTATAAAGAGTACGGTCTAGACCTGCTCTGTATGGAAAGTGTCATGAGATAACTTTTGTTATGATTTGGCGTTATATAAATAAAATTGAATTAAATTGAACTTTGTCAGAAATGTGTAAATTCAATTGGATGTTTACTGAGGTCATAATTAAAGGTGATGTTTCTTATTTTTACGTACCTGAGAGAGGCAGAATATTAGAAACACCACCACTAATGTTACTATGGCAGATGTTAAAACATATGATTGAATTAACACCTCTCTAACAGTGTCAACAAGTAGACTTGATGGCAGAGCAGTTGTATTGGATTGCTTTAGATCATGCAGGTGTAGCTAATAAAACACCACTGAGTTCCTTACATCAACTGGCTCAGAAAAGACAGGCTGACATACATCAAGATAGTTATATTGGTCACAGACAGCTCAATTTATCAGTGCAAAGCTACGACAACACATAGAAGTTGTTCCAGAAAAAAGAAAAATTGATTCAATCACTTGTTTTGAGACAGAAAATAATAGAACAATTGCCCATAATGACATCAGACTGGGTTAAGAAGGGGATTATTTCAATGCCGTTTTTTATTTTGCATCACAGTTCGAATGTGCAAATAAGTCTGCAGATTTTTTTTCTTTTTTTTTTTCAGCTCAAAACGCAATATACAATCTTTCCACACATCTCTTTTGTTCATGTAAAGCTGAGGTACGTGGTCAGATCTGTGGTGAGGGGACAGTAAGGAGGCCAGTCGGCTTCAGCTTGTTGATCCCTCCATCCAGGATACAAACCCGCTGGAAATTTACCTTGACCAGGTGTGCTGCAAACTGGGAAGAACAGGAAACAAACAAAAAAAAAAACAGGTTATGACAGGTACTTTTCTTCCCTCCGGAAATTGCATATACTCGTTTACTGCATATAACGTTTGTGGTTTCCTTGTAATACTCCTGCAGTTGCCCTAGTTAAGAAATGACACCTTTACACAATAACAGCCCTTCAACAATTAGAAAACACCTTGATGTAATATGTATAATGCATTACAAAAAATGTGTCAGGCATGTCGTCAATGTCAGAGAAGACAAAAGACAAATATGAAATGTGACTTTGAGAGAGAGAGCAAATGATTTTGCATAAAAGAAAAAGAACTTGCCTCCAGGTAATGCAGAGACTTTTCTCTGTCATAAGGGCCTAACACTATACGTTTGTGCTCTCACTGTTAGTACAATAAGAGTGCTACCTTTTTGTGTATATAGTCATACTTTATCTCTCTGTAATTACTGTAGATACACTTTCCAATACAACACACTGCAATCCAAAACACCACTAACTACAGACTCAAAGGTGTATCTCTGACACATTCTGAACAAAATTAAACATCAGACTGAAATATAATACTGTAAGCTAAAACGAAGGACCAGTGTTGATACCGGTTGTAGCAGGGATACAGCGTTGGATTCTTACTTTCCCTTGTGTGTTCTTAGATGGTGACACAAGTGTGGTTTCACTACAACAATGTCTTTTATGTTCCTGCAGTTTGGTAGGAGTATCCAATCAGACCTGTATGAACACCTGCACTTGCAAAACTACAGGAAGATGATGCAAAGAATGATGAAAAAAGCCCAGGTTTCTCAACCTTGTTGGGTATCATCGCACTGAAATTTAATACAGACAATTTAATTAAAACAATGACAAATGACTGACACTGTCCACCTGCGCTACACCTGTGTAATGGAAAAGTTGAGTGCAGCCTGTTATTCTAATGCGTGGAGTGCTACTATGTCTAACCGCAGAACTGGTTTGACTCAGTTCAACTTATCATATGTTGTTTCATCACAAGTGTGAACTCAAGTGTTTGACGTTCTTTGCAAAGAATAAAGCTACATAAAGTCATTACTTCAGACTTCACAAATTAATAATTTCCACAACAAACTTGGTGTCAGAAGTGGCATCCCTTGGTTGATCAGATTTAGAGCCTATGACGGGCGGTGACTGATCATCCTCGAAGAAAATTTCCAGCCTCTACCTCACGAGAATTTGGAGACGAGAATAGGTCTAGATTAGGTACCTCTTTCTGTTTTTCCATTATCATATGGTGGTCATATGATTCCATTATCATATGGTCATGAGTAATTAGTGTTCTGGGAACACGATTGGTTTGAGAGGGCCGGGTCCACCAAAAGAGTGAGTGTAGCGGAAACAACCTTGACTCATGGTGGAGATCGTGTCTTAAGAGAACTGCGCACCAGAAATAAGTTACACTTTACAGCAAATTACATTTGCAGCTGTGACCATGTGAGTTGCGCTCAGTGGTGACGTGAAATTGTCCGACACTGTAGACAACTTCAAGGAAGATTGTCCTCTTGAGCAGTCTTGTGACAATACTCTACGCGTTGCCTTTGATCAAGTGATGAAAACTGATGGCCATTTGGTGAGCCTTGATGCAGCACCCACATATCCACATTTTTCATTTTTTAGGGACAGGTTTTACATGGTTAGTTATAACACTGAGACAAATTATGAAATTACCCAGCTGTTGGTTTCCTGCGGCTTTTGATTGACATGGTTGACCTGTAAGGGTTAAGGTTAGGAAGAAGGTCAGAGACCACTTGTACCATTGCTACAGGCCCAAGAACGTCAACAGTGCCTGTACAATAAAGGATCTAGGTTGGGACAATTTTCACTGGGAGATCAAGTGCTTGTGCTTACTAATGGAGATAAGAAAGGAGGCATTAAAGTTCCTTTCCTTAACATTTAGAGAATTTGAACAGCTCTTATAAATATATAAATACTTCTGGGTCATCTCACTCAGTTAGGGACATTCCTAAGAAAAATTGACTATTGGACCGGACCCAGACACAAACACCAGCACATGTGCAGGTGACGCTGGGCAGCCGAGAGCGCACTGAGAGCCTGCACAATTTGAAATATTTGATGTGGTGGACTCTGCCCTACGTGTGTTGCTGTCAAAGCTTGACAGTGACCGATGGGAGGAAATGTGGTCACAGTTTACAGAAGTGATAGAAAATTAGCACAGAGAAAGTACTGAATACAGAAATTCACACTGGAACACCTACACACTACAACATTAACACATTTCTAGAATATAAAGAATGCACAGAATATAGTGACAAATCATTGAGACGTTTAATTTAAACTCAAGCTATTTTTATTCATTATGAAGAATATACTATTGTGTTAAATCAAGGTTTTGCAGTGATTATTAAATGACAATGTTCACATACACCAAATATATCAAGCACATGAACTTAATTCACATATGCGTGATTTAAGGTGTCTTAATCAGTAACATGTCAAGAAAATGAAAACAGCAAGAAAACAATGCAAATATTAGTTTCTCACACGAATATATAATCTGCTTACACAGAGCAGGCTCAAATATAGATCAAGCTGTAGCGGACTTAGGGGTAGAGGAAGTAACATAAAACTAAGGTGTTAAGGTTTATAACAAAGGTATTTATTAAATTGAAAATTCAAATTGTCGTAAACAAAGGGAGGTGAGGTGTTAAAGGGAACAAAGGGAGAGCGGATGTTTAAAAGAACAAATATATATAACAAAAAGAGAACTCTTAACAGAGCCTATGCTATCTAGATTAAACAAAACGAGAAAGAAAAACCCTATCATCCCTATCACTATCTAAATTTAACACTTAATAACAAAAAACACATCCAAAACAGCACCCCTAAACTAATGGGTCTAACAAATATTCTACGTGTATAATCAACTATATTAAACTAAACCCTGCCCAGTTCCAGAAACAAACGAAAATAACCTCAACCAAACAAGTTAACCATTGTTAACATTCACAAACGTTGCAACTAACGAGGCGAGTTCAACACAAAGAAAACAAGCCGCCCTGATGCTTTGGCGGTTCGAGTTTAAATGACCAGATGCCGGGAATTGGGCCCCTCCTATTGGCGGTGCGTGGAGGATGCCATGCCAATCCCGGACCTCCAGGCTTCCAGTCGCCAGTGCCATCTGGGACCACACCCCCTAAGGTGGGGACCAATTGGAGCCTGATCATCCCACACCTGTATTTACATTGAATAATACACAACACACAACGCAATACACACGGGCGACACGGCGATGGCCGTAACACTTGTGTTTATAGGAAACTTCTCAATGTAGCAACTGCACATTTCGTATTTTACATTCATAATCTTTTTTTAATGAGATGCCCTGGAAATTCACTAATGACCCAAAAAGATTTAAGATGTGGATTATAATTTAAAGCAGTCAATTTATTATGTATTTCAATTTATTAACCACAGTTAAATCAAGTAGGCTGAGAAGGTCTCACCATTCAAATGGACACACTGTTTTCCATCTCTGTTGGATCCATGTATGTGTACGGGACTTTCAGGTTCGTGTTTCTTACTCTGATTTCTGCACTTAACACTTTAAGCTCATGTTGGAAATCCTTTATCGCCTTGCAGGGAACGTCCTCATTGAAAAGTTCCTCCAGGTAATGGCCGAGAGCGACCTGATGAGATCAATCAAACAATAAAAACTTTTTTCTCCCACAAACATTTAGACATCTAATGACATGTTAATATACTTTACACAACTTGAACATTAATCAGATTTAGGTAATGTTTCATGAAGTCTTGGCCACTTACAAAGTCAGAAGACTGCTTGGTGAGTAGCCACATAGTTGCCATTCCCTTAACTGTTGTGGAAATGTTAGGGATTGTCCCCAGCATCGTTGTTGTCCCTTTTGTGACTGGTGGAAGTTGCATTGAGGTGGGAGTGTTGGGCATCCAGGCACCATAGTCATACTGCAGGGAATAAATAACAGATGACTGATTAATAGAATGAATCCCAAGATGTGGTTCACATAAATGGTGTTGAGAGAATTGTCTAAACTTTCTGACAGATTTCTTTTAAATTTGCCATCCACAGCAAAATGTTTTGTCCAACACTTTGGTTTATGATCAAAATATCTGAAAAACTGATCACACTAGCCTCAGGTGTAATTTGTGTTTTGTGCTAATTCACAAACATTTGCACACTAACATAGTAAACTAAACTAAAATGTTTTTGTGATCTAAAAGTCAGCAATTTAACTCAAAGCTAAACATTTAGCTCTGTGCTTAAGTACAGCTTTACAGAACAGCTGGTATTACTGTAGACTCTTACTTACATTGAAGGCTTGGTAACAATCCAGAAAGTCACATATCATTTTGTTTTGGCCATCTTCCTCCATTTTACAGAAAACTGCAAAGCCTCAGCAATCCCTTCCACAACAATAGCATTAAAACAGCATAAAAGGATTTACCTGTCCATCATTTACTGCAGCGTGCTGTGCTGAGCAGGTGAAGATCACCATGGTGACATACTTGACCAACTCATCCACGGTGGAAAGCCTTATTGGAATTCCTGAGAATGAGAACAAATAAATGCATTTCTTCAAGATGTTTAGATGACAAAAATAAAGTTTGATTCATGTGCTATGTTAATATGATGGTACATAAACTTGCACATTTATCATAATTATGGTCAAACTTCTCTTTACAGCCAACCTGTGTCTGCTTGGGAAAGGAATCCATGTTGAAAAATGTCCAAAATCCACTTCTGCAGTTCAGAGTCTCGTTGGACCTCGCCGTCACTCTTGTAGTAGTAGCTGAGCACTTGCTGCACGAAGCTTTGAGAAATATGGATAAGTTCATTAAAATACATTCCTTACACATTTTCCATACACACTGCAGTAGTAACACACTCTTTTGTAAGACAATTTATTGGACACGTTTAGAATGATCAGCTGTGTTATTTTTAAGATTTAGTGCAATATTTAGCACAGTGGTCACACATCTTTAAAGGGATAGTTTCACATTTTTGGACACATGCTTATTCCTGCTGAGAGTTTGATGATAACATAGAACATATCTGTATGTTAAGTATGGAACTTTTGCTGGCAAATTAGCTTAGCAGCTAACTCTAGGCAAGAAAGTGTTGTATGTCTCTAAGGGTTGAACCTTTTATTTAAGATTCTCTCTTTCCAATGCAATCATCTTTGCATTAACACAAATTATTATACTCTGATATCACCTGTCAGAGCTTGTCAAGGCTTTTCTTTGAAACTTTGACACCTTCCATTTGTAAGTTTGGGGATGCCCATAAGTAATAATTTCAAGACATTACCATGTCAATTACATACCACTGAAACATCCATAATTTTGTAACAATATCATATACATTACATAAACTTAATGAAAAATGGAGACTGCCTATAAAACCTGTGGATGATATCCCAAAGCCTGAGTCCGTCATCTCTGTAGTAGAAGTTCGGCACAGCCTCCACCCCACGCTCAGCGATGTCGTCTGGTATACAGAGGGAGCTGTAGGTCATGGTGGACAGTGATTTCTTCAGGAATGCGACCATACCCTCTCTACTGCACGCTGAAATCTAGGGAACAGTCAAATATGTATATAGTTAGAGATTGTAGATGACATTGAAAAAAAGAAATTCTGTTTAGGTTATATGTGGTTGTGATGATCTTTTCGTACCTTTGATAAAACTCCCCCCTCAGATATTAGATCACGTCGAGCTAAGACGTTGATCTGCAGAGTGTAGCGAGTGTGAAGTTTGAGCAGCTGAGGGTAAAGAGGGAACTGTCTTAGTAAAACTATTACTTGTTAACAAAGTCAGAAATCTTGATGCTTCTACACCATTGTCTTTCTGTGAAAAAACTACAACTACAGCAAGTTCAGTATTCTCCCTCGCAGTTACCTTGTACAGTGGATGCACCATGGGCACATTGCGCAGCAGTGACACTGCAAACACTTCAGCCAGCAGATGAGTGCGCAGCAGGTGAACAATGTACTCATGCTCGTGAAAATCTGCACTTCTCACAAACATCTTGGCCATCAACCAGTCAGACTCAGAACCAGCAGGAAGAAAGATGGGATTGTCGTCGGCTGGAGTCTGCTTCAGCTGCAGAGGAAGACAAGAGAGATCATTCAATACATTACCAGTACTGGTCAATAAGATTTTTTTTTTTCCTTCATTCAAATTTGTATTTATATTACATCCATATACGTGGAGGTCAGTGCACAGGTTCTTCTTCTGAACTGCAGCTCTAGTTTCCTCAGTGTTATGCATAAATCTTGGCACTATTTTTACTCCTTATATTTTTGTCTTCTCTGTACATCTACAGTATTGAATGTTTGTCTGTTCTGGGAAAGGGCTCACTCCTTGTCTGAAGGACGGTAAGTTTCTTATATTGTACAGTTTGATAAAATAAAATAATATCACTTGAGTTTTCAGACTAAACTGTCAGCCTGTCAAACTTAGATATGGCTGTAGGAGGAACTCTTCAGGTTCATGTAGGAACAAATGAACTGCCTTTTCTAGCAGAGAAAATATATCATTAGCATTTGGATACTAGCCATCGTATCTAGGAGTAGCAAAGTAGAATCTTCCTGTTGTAGGTGATCTTCCCCTTTGAATATCAATACTACAATACTATTATTAGAAATATTTCAGTTGCTACTCTTACCTGAATAGCAATTGGCATCAGTTTATCATCAGGTGTTTTGTGGAAAAGGACAAGGGGCGCCATCAAGTACTGCTTCTTCTCATCGATGACGTTTGTATCCACTCCATCCAAACGCTTGTAGTCACACAGGAATATGTTTCCTTTCTGTGTGAGATTTGTGAAATGAGAAATGATTTTACAGCATACAGTGTGGAAATTACATACAGGTGAACATGTAAGTGCAACATGCAATTCCAAATTTAACATGATTCTAATACAAAGACAAATCTAAGTCAAGATAATCACCTTCATTTCCTCCTCCAAGCTACACTGGACCATGTCATCAGTGACAGGGAAGTTCCCAGGCAGGGCTGTACAACGTCGGATCAGCATGGGGTTGACACCATTTAAGAACTGGTAGCCGAAAAAAGCATCCTCCTTCCAATGTTTCTGGACATGGTCTGGAAAACAGAACAGTTGTACTTCATTAAAAAAACCTTCAAACTTTGAGCAAGAAAGTCTTTGGCTACCACTGTTGTTGGCTTCACTGTATCCTGCGTGTGAAACAGAAAAATGGGAAATGTATTGTACAAAAGAATCACAGACACAATTGGACATTATTTCAAAGACATTTGTCAGTCAGTGTTTTGATTAAATGCAATTAAATACAGTTTTCTCATGAGCAAAGCTTAAAATTAGGAAACTTCTACATGTTGACGAAACACAAACTTTTCCTTCTGTCACATTTTTCCTGTTTAATGAGTAAGAAGCCAATTGACAATTAAGTGTTCTAAAATCTAAAGATTTATCTTATCTCAGCAGTACAAACATTTTTTTAAGTAGCATAATGAAATACAATAGAATACTAATTGAATGAACACAGTTGAATATGTACTATTATGTATACAGTATCAAGTATTCCATTCCGTAACTATCGTGACAGCACAGTACCTGATATCTTAGTCCGTTTGCTCCAGAACACATGATCGATGTCATCAATATCATCCCAGTTCTCCTTGTTTTCATAGTACCCCTGCAGACTCAGCTCTTTCACCCTAAAAATAAAAGAGCAGCTTTATTATGATTCCTTCAATCTTTTTGATAAGCAGGTGCATAGTTACATAGACAGACAGACATCTGACAGAATTTGAGGACCTCACCCTGCCGAAAGATTCAAGACAAATTCCATTTTCTTGGTGAAGGAGAAGCGGACCTCAGGGGGCAGAGAAAGAGGGTCCTCTGCCTTTATTGTCTGGGGTAGTCCCTCTGCATATACATCCCAGCTGGGAAAAACAGAGAAGAGCACAATGTTGAGGAACTGGACAGTCTAGATACCAGTGTTTGTATTGCTTTAATTAAGGGCATGCAAGCAAAACTTAAATGTAGAATGTAATAATGTATACATGTATTCAAAATTGCAATATTTCTGTTGTTACTGGCCATATGGTGGTTACATTATCATTATATATCATGAATATAATCAACCAAAGGTGGGGGAGGTTTGGTGCATGTTAGTTTTGAAGTTGCAGGAAGCCTAAATGTGTATAACCTCTGAGCTCTCACCAATAGATTTCCGCTCGCTGGTTCAGCTCCTCCTCTCGATCGCGCTTGCAACGAGGATGTATTTCATCAAAGACTCTCAGAGCTTAAAAGAAGAACCACAAGAACATCTAGAGTTGTTGATATATACAGTATGTTAGAATGAATTTACTCAGGCCTCCTTGTAGCTCTAGCTTGTCTTTCTTTTATTTCTTTTTATGTTGCTTTATATTCTGTGGTCAGTGAACAGCACAAACCTTTTCCATCTCTGAAGCGGTGCACCTCGCTATCAGTGATCCAGCGGTAGATCGGAAAGGTATAAGTGTTTCCCTCAGGGGATTGCACTTCCACCTTGGCAGGAAACCAGTCATCGGTTATTATCCCTAGAGTTGATGGTTTCTGTATTTCTATGAGGATCAGCTCTCCGATGGAGACAGGGCAGGATATGGTCAAATTAGACACCTGGAGTAATGATAAGACAAAAAGTAGAAAAGTGTATTTTATCGCCCAGAACTACGCTGTAACATTCCAGTAATTAGCACACAATTAGTCAACGTATAACTAAACTGCATTTTAACAATCTTATGTAAGCTAAGTTGAGGAAATGTATTATACATTTAGAAAAGGATATTTCAGACTTACTGCTCCGTCTGCTACTGCTCCTAAGAATGCAGTCTCTTCGGTGAGCTTTTTGCTATCACTCTCACCATCCGTGCCCACCAGCTTAATGAAGACATTGTTAAAAGTGCCAGCATAGAGGCGATTGGCAGTGAACACAGTCACTTCATAATCCACCATTTTCTCTCTGGAAAGACAGAGAACCCTGGTGGGGATAAAATAGTGATAATCATTCTCAGCACTGATTAACGGTCACTAAATGAATCAGTGTAAAAAAAAATATATACAAGTATTATGATGAAAAGGGCAGTCTTTTCTTACTTATCAAAGACCAGATCAACATTTTTGCTAACCCAAATAATTATATATAGCATCTCTCTCACCTGTATTAATGCGATCGAGGTTCTTTGATGAACTCCTTTGGGTGCCGTTCAGCAAGCTGGTGTAGGAAGTCTGCGACCCATTCTTCTGTCAGCAACTCAATTTATATGTTACAGTATTTCTGCGATGAAGTGATAAGAGATGAGGAGACCAATACCTTGGAAAGGTTTCCACCCCTATACCTTGGAATCCTTTCCAAGGAACAGGGGTAGAAACAACAGGTGTCATTCAGTTATCAGTTATAGTCAGTTACTACAGTCGTGACATGACTTTTGTTTTTCTAAAGATTAGTCCGTTTCAGTGTGTGCCTGACGGTTAGTCCTGGTGAGGACACATTGCAGTAGCATTGTAACACATAAACAACATTAAACAACAGTATATATTAGTGTTGTCTGATATATGTAATGGATGTAAATGTTAAACAACAAAAGTGTTCACCTGCACAGTTTGTCTAAATTTTTTAAAAATATTTTATTTAATTTATAATATTTTTCATAGAAAAGACATCATAGACAAATGAACATTCAGATTTATCATTTTTATTATTTATTTAAACAACTGTAACATGTGTTATGGGAATTTTTTAAGAGAAGGACCCTTCAATAAGGAAGACCGGATTCAAAGTATCAAAGTTTAAGTTGAATTTATTATTCTTGTACAAGAAGGAGCGTTTAACAGTGCAACGCACAAGAGGGGTTACAGAGAAAAGGCTCCCTGAGGAGCCCTAACAGTTGGTTCTTATACATTGTTTTACTGGGCAGTCTCGGACAGCTCCCCACTGCTACAAATAACATTATAACGTCATTGCCTGGTTCTCTACTCACTAACGAGCAGGAATGTTTCTTCTCTACCTGTCCTCCTTATCCTTATACTACCACTAGTAATTTATAGCTGAACTCTATCTTACCCTGCCAGCCTCAGTAAAACATAAAGCAGATAAGAGAAGTGCCCAAGACATGTAAAGAACAAGAGTAAACACATACCATATGGATTAGCACATCTGAACCCCAGTATAATCCTAATTTTTATAACATGATAGTAATTGATTTCTATAATATAGCAAATACATACAGTACAGACAATTCATGTTAAAGAAATGCAAATAATAGTTATGTAATCACACAAAGACACAAATCACTGTGTTATTTTTAATGTTTCCATACATACACACACTCAGTGCCCTCTTTTATGGCATACCTGTACAATCCATTGTAATTCAATACAACAGCCATAAGTTCAAACTTTACAAAGTTTATTATGCTCAGTTCTGTTGACTTGTGGGATTGTTGGGTCTCTGTAGATAATATTATAAATAGTACGGTCTAGACCTGCTCTGTATGGAAAGTGTCATGAGATAACTTTTGTTATGATTTGGCGTTATATGAATAAAATTGAATTGAACTGAACTTTGTCAGAAATGTGTAAATTCAATTGGATGTTTACTGAAGTCATAATTAAAGGTGATGTTTCTTATTTTTACGTACCTGAGAGAGGCAGAATATTAGAAACACCACCACTAACTTGAATTAACACCTCTCTAACAGTGTCAACAAGTACACTTGATGGCAGAGCAGTTGTATTGGATTGCTTTAGATCATGCAGGTGTAGCTAATAAAACACCACCGAGTTCCTTACATCAACTGGCTCAGAAAAGACAGGCTGACATACATCAAGATAGTTATATTGGTCACAGACCGCTCAATTCATCAGTGCAAAGCTACGACAACACATAGAAGTTGTTCCAGAAAAAGAAAAATTGATTCAATCACTCGTTTTGAGACAGAAAATAATAAAACAATTGCCCATAATGACATCAGACTGGGTTAAGAAGGAGAATATTTCAATTTGCATCACAGTTAGTTCGAATGTGCAAATAAGTCTGAAGATTTTTTTTCCTTTTTTTTTTCAGCTCAAAACGCAATATACAATCTTTCCACACATCTCTTTTGTTCATGTAAAGCTGAGGTACGTGGTCAGATCTGTGGTGAAGGGACAGTAAGGAGGCCAGTCGGCTTCAGCTTGTTGATCCCTCCATCCAGGATACAAACCCGCTGGAAATTTACCTTGACCAGGTGTGCTGCAAACTGGAAAGAACAGGAAACAAACAAAAAAAGAGATTATGACAGATTATGACTATGACTATGAATTGCATATACTCGTCACCCTGTGTGACAACGTTTGTGGTTTCCTTGTAATACTCCTGCAGTTGCCCTAGTTAAGAAATAACACCTTTACTCAATAACAGCCCTTCAACAATTAGAAAACACCTTGATGTAATATGTATAATGCATTACAAAAAATGTGTCAGGCATGTCGTCAGTGTCAGAGAAGACAAAAGACAAATATGAAATGTGACTTTGAGAGAGAGAGCAAATGATTTTGCATAAAAGAAAAAGAACTTGCCTCCAGGTAATGCAGAGACTTTTCTCTGTCATAAGGGCCTAACACTATACGTTTGTGCTCTCACTGTTAGTACAATAAGAGTGCTACCTTTTTGTGTATATGGTCATACTTTATCTCTCTGTAATTACTGTAGATACACTTTCCAATACAACACACTGCAATCCAAAACACCACTAACTACAGACTCAAAGGTGTATCTCTGACACATTCTGAACAAAATTAAACATCAGACTGAAATATAATACTGTAAGCTTAAATGAAGGACCAGTGTAGATACCGGTTGTAACAGGGATACAGTGTTGGATTCTTACTTTCCCTTGTGTGTTCTTAGATGGTGACACAAGTGTGGTTTCACTACAACAATGTTAGGAAATCTGATGGTGAAACGTCTGTATCTGATAGTAGAACTTCATAATACACAACAGTTATAACGCAAACTGAAATAGGAAGATTAATGAATGGACAGTTAAATGTATAACTAAATGTCTGGATTTATTATGATATGCATAACTTTAATTAAAAGTCAGGGAGATTATAACACATATTTTTTGTCCATTAAGGATTCCATGAATTTGGCATATTTTCTGATCTTCTACCAGGTCATTTATCTTTCATTTACCTTTCTACAGATGTTCAACATTAACGCTGGAATTGAATTATGATGCGATCATAAAATGCGATCTTAAATCAACCAATAAGCTCCTTGCAAAACACGACATCTTTAAAAAGATTCAGTGCGTGAGATTTAGTGGGATTTATATTGCAGAAATTGATTCAATATTCATAACTATGTTTTCATTAGTGTAAAATCACCTGAAAATAAATATCATTGTGTTTTCATTAACTTAGAATGAGTGTTTTATATTGCCATATTTCTATAGTAGCCCAGAAGGGTTAAGCGCCACCTCAGTGGCTGGGAAATGAAGCCTATGCAGAAGTGCCAAAAACTATTTGTCTTTTTTATTTTTATTAGCCTTTATTTATACAGGTAAATCTCATTGAGACCCAGGGTCTCATTTACAAGAGAGACCTGTTCTGGGAGGCAGCAGCAAAACACAAAGTTACAGACTAACTGAACGTACAGGAGACATAACACAGAACGCAAACATTAAAATAGTGTAGTGCTAACTACAAAGTGCAAGAAGATATGACTGGTTAAGTACATGTGCAGACCCCCACAGACTGTCTCATCAGCCTTCCTATAAGCAATTTGAAATCCCCTAAGGGAATAAAGCTGGACAGCTTCAGCCTCTGCTGCAGCATGTTCCAGGTGGCAGGCGCGGCATAGGAGAACGCCTTCTTGCCAAGTTCCGTACGGACTGACAGGATGGAAAACGAGATGAAGTCCAGGGACCGGAGGCTGCGATCGGACTGTCTCCGTATCAAATATGTGGACAAATAGGAGGGGAGCAGTCCGATGATGGATTTATAGATAAATAGATACCAGTGAGTGGTTCTGCGCATGGAAAGTGAAGACCAGTTTGTAAGAGAATACAATGTACAGTGATGAGTAAGGGGTTTACAACCAGTTATGAATCTCAAGGCCCCATGATACACGGCATCCAGCAGTTGCAGGGAGTGAGCAGAGGCATTCATATATACAACATCACCATAATCCAGGAGTGGCAAGAAAGTGGCCGCAACAATACGTTTTCTGGTTTTAAAAGAAAAACAGGCTCTATTTCTGAAGAAAACCAACTGCCACTTCACACTGGCTCCAGATGCCCTCAAGTTAAACTGTCAAATTTCACAGTAGAAGTAAACATGTTTACAGCCTGGTACAAAAACAGTTTCGGTCTCTTTAGCCAATTTCCCTGTTCATAACAACTGTACTGAGGGTGAATGAATTTCTTTTTTAACTCCATCCAACTCAACTTGTTAGAGCACAGAGGCATCTTTCACCCACTTCAGGTCTGCCAATGATCCATATCTTTACAGATTTTTAGATTAGCTGGATGGCGGAAGAGGCAGGAGCACAAACGTGGCCAGAGCCACAGATTTTGTGCTTCAAAACGGCTTATTACGGATTACGGAGTATTCATTTGGTTGCAATGGGTGAGAAATGTATATTTTCATTTGATTATACACTAGTGAAAACATAGTTATGCATATATATATATATATATATATATATATATATATATATATATATATATATATATATATATTCATATATTTCTGCTGCTATATTCCATAAACACAGCCCCCTAAATCTTACACACTGGACCGTTAAAACCTCCCAATTTCTAAACTGTATGAAGAATAGTTGTCATACTTTCCCATGTGATGATGAAGATGATGATCAACCGTTACATTTAATAGCTACAGTATATGATATTCATATACTAATACCAATGTAACAACACTTACTTCATACTTGTGCTTCAGCTGAAAGTACATCATGATCACTGAGCAAAATACCAGAAGCACAGAAGCTGCAATTTGTAGTAGATCAATGACCACACGCTGATTACATGACCCATTAACAGATCACAAATTGCTCTTTTTCCACTCTAGTCTCGCTGCAGATGAATTCTTCCATTACTCAGGAACGTTTTTTTTTTTTTTTTTAGATTTCTTGTAGGCAGGTGAGAAACTGAGATCCTGCTGCAGCTTCCTAAAAAATGCAGGATTGCCTCTTCAATTAAGGAGAACTCTTAATTGAAGAGGTATTTTACTCTTTTACTTTCCAACATATGGAAGGAGGCCATCTTTGCTAAACTGGGATGTTGCCAGAAGCAATATCCCTGCTGAGTTTTTAAATCCAAGTTTGGCTAATTTATTCTAAAGAGAGCAAAAAAGGAGAATTTATAATGATCAATATAGTTCTCTGTTCAGTTATGCTGAAGCGAGCAAAGTTATTTTTGTGCACTGAAATGTCAAAGACAATGATTTATGTAAAATACGGTTTCAGCCTCAGCTAGTGTCCTAGCATCTTTTTAAAAAGAGGTAAAGATACAGTATGTTTTTTCTTTGTATGCTTGACTGATAAAGGTACAATGCTGAGAACTTGCAGCTGTTAAACCAAACCACAGTCACTCACAGTAGCTGTTTCCTGAGGCAAGTCTTTTCAAATAGACAGAGGTCTGGGCACTTCAGGATTTCTCCAGATTGCTGAGGATTTGACAAGACAGAGGTCTGGATATGGGGGATTAGTGTCTTAACAAAATCTTTTATGTTAACAAGACAAGGGGTTAGGGTTATTTTAGTGCCAGCACCACAACCAGTGCAAAAACTGAAATTGGAAGATTAATGAATGGACAGTTTAATGTATAACCAAATGTCTGGATTTATTTTAATATGCATAACTTTAATTAAAAGTCAGGGAGATTATAACACATATTTTTTGTCCATTAAGGATTCACTGAATTTGGCATATTTTCTGATCTTCTACCAGGTAATTTATCTTCCATTTACCTTTCTACAGATATTCAACATTAACGCTGGAATTGAATTACAATGCGATCATGTGAGAGTTACAGAGTTATGTTGTCCAAACGATTCCATGGAAGTTGTAATTAAAAATGCATGAAAATGTATTATTTAAATAAAATCAATGAAAGAATCAATCAAGTTTTAGAATTTAGAATTTCTGTCAAAACTGTAAATCCTTTAATGAACTTTAAACAACAAAATAAATAAAACTTCCACATTGAAAAATCAAGAAAATAGAAATCTGCTTTCGTTGTTGGTCACAGTCAGAGCTGTTTTGGAGTAAAATGCTGATTCAATCAGCTGAAATGTCCCCATAAAAGAATCAGGCTTACCTCTGAATGCCAATAAGGTTTAAATGTTAAAGGTTTACAGTAAAGCCTGACCACGCAGTGAGTGGACTCACTGCTTTGCCCCAAAGCTAATGATAATGCCACCGGTGCAGTGCACAGAGATGTGAATGGCATTTAAGCACAATTGAGTCTTTTTATCGACCTTTAATTTCATGACCTGTGTGACTGAAAGGTCTAAGGAATTACTGAGGTTTATCATAAAACAAAATTTCAAGTGCAGGGTTGGTCACGGTGGCGTGCGGTGGGGGTCTCTTACCTTAAATCAACCAATAAGCTCCTTGCAAAACACGACATCTTTAAAAAGATTCAGTGCGTGAGATTTAGTGGGATTTATATTGCAGAAATTGATTCAATATTCATAACTATGTTTTCATTAGTGTAAAATCACCTGAAAATAAATATCATTGTGTTTTCATTAACTTAGAATGAGTGTTTTATATTGCCATATTTCTATAGTAGCCCAGAAGGGTTAAGCGCCACCTCTGTGGCTGGGAAATGAAGCCTATGCAGAAGTGCCAAAAACTATTTGTCTTTGCACGAACTGCCACTTCACACTGCCTCCAGATGCCCTCAAGTTAAACTGTCAAATTTCACAGCAGAAGTAAACATGTTTACAGCCTGGTACAAATACAGTTTCGGTCTCTTTAGCCAATTTCCCTGTTCATAACAACTGTACTGAGGGTGAATGGATTTCTTGCTTATTTCGGATTACGGAATATTCATTTGGTTGCAATGGTTGAGAAATGTATATTTTCAGTTGATAAAACATAGTTATGCATATATATATATATATATATATATATTCATATATTTCTGCTGCTATATTCCATAAACACAGACCCCTAAATCTTACACACTGGACCTTTAAAACCTCCCAATTTCTAAACTGCATGAAGAATAGTTGTCATACTTTCCTATGTGATGATGAAGATGATGATCAACCGTTACATTTAATAGCTACAGTATATGATATTCATATACTAATACCAATGTAACAACACTTACTTTATACTTGTGCTTCAGCTGAAAGTACATCATGATCACTGAGCAAAATACCAGAAGCACAGAAGCTGCAATTTGTAGTAGATCAATGACCACACGCTGATTACATGACCCATTAACAGATCACAAATTGCTCTTTTTCCACTCTAGTCTCGCTGCAGATGAATTCTTCCATTACTCAGGAACGGTTATTTTTTTTTAGATTTCTTGTAGGCAGGTGAGAAACTGAGATCCTGCTGCAGCTTCCTAAAAAATGCAGGATTGCCTCTTCAATTAAGGAGAACTCTTAATTGAAGAGGTATTTTACTCTTTTACTTTCCAACATATGGAAGGAGGCCATCTTTGCTAAACTGGGATGTTGCCAGAAGCAATATCCCTGCTGAGTTTTTAAATCCAAGTTTGGCTAATTTATTCTAAAGAGAGCAAAAAAGGAGAATTTATAATGATCAATATAGTTCTCTGTTCAGTTATGCTGAAGCGAGCAAAGTTATTTTTGTGCACTGAAATGTCAAAGACAATGATTTATGTAAAATACGGTTTCAGCCTCGGCTAGTGTCCTAGCATCTTTTAAAAAAGAGGTAAAGATACAGTATGTTTTTTCTTTGTATGCTTGACTGATAAAGGTACAATGCTGAGAACTTGCAGCTGTTATACCAAACCACAGTCACTCACAGTAGCTGTTTCCTGAGGCAAGTCTTTTCAAACAGACAGAGGTCTGGGCACTTCAGGATTTCTCCAGATTGCTGAGGATTTGACAAGACAGAGGTCTGGATATGGGGGATTAGTGTCTTAACAAAATCTTTTATGTTAACAAGACAAGGGGTTAGGGTTATTTTAGTGGCAGCACCACAACCAGTGCAAGCAAGTGGTATTTTCCTGACCTTGAAATCTGCTTTGCCCGTCTGTGTGGTGTTTTGGTGCCCAGCGCAGAGCGTGCGGTGCACAGGGCACAGATGGGGGGAGAGGCGCAAACAGGTGGGAGTTTCATTCAAATGAGACAGGGCACAGCAAGTTCTTGGTATTGTGGTAGACTTAGTACTAAAAAATAGACAGTCAAGAACCATGTTTGTTTCTAAAGCGAGGTCAATCTGCTCCCAAACTAAATACTTGGAGCAAATGGACAGAGGTAACGCAATCATTTGAATTAAACACTCTCCAGCTAGTAGATGGGTTTAAATCAACTTCCAAATTCAATGAATGGAGTCTCGTTGTTCAGTTAATTAAAGCCCTGTAGATGTCACACACACTGTTATAACTATATTAATAATAACATAGTGTTATAACTTGTTATGCTGCCTGTTTGTAAGGGAGACATCGGATTCTGGAGTCCATCAATCCTGTGAGTCATGGGTTCTTTCCCAGTTTTCAACATTTCATGTTTGCTTTTTTCCCCCACGCGTCTCACACGTTCCACCACAGTTTCTTCTTCACACTCGAAATGAGAGGGTGTGGCAGGGAGTTTGTAATCAGCAACCACACTGCAAGATGCCACTAAATCCTACACACTGTTGTGTACTTATATGATATCTCCATGATGAGTTATGTATAATGCAGATCTTGCATCTATATATCAAGAGACTAAACTCTACTCATGAGCTGCACACATATGTGTGTGTGTGTGTGTGTGTGTGTGTGTGTATGTGTGACTGCTTTCTCACCATAGCAGCACTCTTCATGGCGTGGCTAATAACCACAATGACACGTCCTTTGTAGTTCTGGAGGGGTCCTGTTGCAGGACACTGCATCAGCTCGCCGTCAGAGCTGAACGCTGTGCTGAAGGGAATGTTGATGCTGCCAGAAATATGGCCTCTGCCAAAGCTGGAGACAGCAAGGTTAAGGAGTACAGCTTTGAACAGGCGTGGCAACTGCCTGGGACTAAGGCCAATGAATGAGGTGAACCTTGTTTTATTAATACAGTTACACCCTGATTTTCATTGCAACCATAATAACCTTGGATGGCATGGATACAATAGACAATAGGAAACAATGATAAGGTAGTTCAAGTGCTTGTTATACTGCTTATCAGACTGACTTCTAGTATAAAAAGTATGTTAAGACAAGCTTCAAGATAGCAGGAAATCTAGCTGTTTTAACTGAAGACAGGGAAGGAGAAGGGAGGATAAGACATACAGGAGGTATAATAAGGAACTCAGCAGGAGAAAAGCAAACAAAAGGAATAGGTCTTAGTGAGGGATTTGCTGGAGAAACAGAGCACAGGGACAGTAACAACCCCAGAGTGGTATATAATTGAATGATAACTCTTGAGAAAAGGAGACTGTCCTATTTCTGAGAGCATAGCTATCGACATTACTGCTACATATTTTAACACAAGTGGCGCTCAACTCCTCTTTTGGTCAAAGTACTTTGTTCACTAAATCATACCAGCTGCCACAAGAACACAAGGAGTCAGTATGTTATATAATGCAGTTTATAATCCACAAGCTGGCAAATCCTATCGTTGTACATTTAGCCTTGGAATTGCAAGAGGGACATGCAAGTTGTTTTGCAGCAGAGATTAGCCAACAGATATCCAGTCAGCCAAATCTAGATTGTCCTGGTTTACTCCACAGAAGTCTTAATATAATCCACTTTTTGTGACCGCAGACACCCACAACAGAGCTTTGCCTGAGATCACAATTAGGTGAGCAAGGGTTGCCAAATCCTGTGAAAGTGGTCAAATCCCTTTCGTCCACGTGAGTCAGCCTGAGGAGCCTGTCTATCAGGGTAGGAATTTGGCGAGAGGAACTGCCATTTCAAAATCCTTGTTCTATTCACTAATCCTTATTGATTAATGGCCTCCTAGACAATTACCATTCCACTTACAATCTGAAGGGTAAGGCTTACTCCTTCGAGTCCTCTGCATTTCTTATAGGCAGAGTTTTCTGGGCCACTATACTCCTAGAGATAAATAAAAATGACCCATCTGCAAAAGCAAAATTGATTTCTTTATGGAATATTGTAACTGTGCGCAGCTACAAAAAAAGACAGATAAAGAGGCTATTAAATGTGGCACGCAGTAATGTAAGGGACTTGCAGGGAATGCGTTTGTACGAGAGACCTACAATGATGTGTGCACATCAACCCATGACTATTTCTGCTGTCTTGTAAAAACCATGTATCTCCAAAATGTCAACTTTCCACGACATGAACAGCATTTTTTTTTTTTAAACTATTTAAACTCACCCAATGAGATTTTATGTTGTGTATCTAGTTTACAAAGCTGGAGAAATGTCTTAACCCATAAAGGAATGCTTAATCTTTATCTGACAAATTCAAAGTGTTATTTGGAAATACATGGTTTTCTTTGAACAGAAAACACACTAATGTATACCCACTCACACTGCCAGTGGTAGGCTGATGTCGCAGAGAAGCTCTTTGCTTGATATACTCAAGTGTTGTACTGTTTAGCTTAACAAAATAACTGTAAAAGATGTATTGATCATGATAGTTAGCTGACAACCAGATCAAAAATTATCTCATGAAGAATATAATCAAATATAGCATGAAAAGAAGCCAAAAGGTCAGAAGACTGCACTTTGCTCAGATCCACAAGCTCATCTTGTCTCTCAGACTGCAGGATATGGTGGGGCAGCCTGGGTGGATATGAAAGGCCTAACTGTATGTTAAGGGATCTGGTAGCAGATCATCCACCTTGTATCTGCCCCTACTTGCCTTTGATGAGAACCAAGTGGTGCCTGTGGTTCAATTTCTCTGGAAAACTGTGGAAGGCGCTGGCAGCAGGTCAAGTGGTAAGAAAGAGATCAGAAGCACCGTGGGATAAAGAGAAAGGCTTCTTACATGCACACAAACAAAAACATCACCCTTTAACCTAGTGCATACGAGTCATGAGTGAACATTAGTCTTTATCAGCAGTTTCACCCATCACCCATCACAGAGTTGGCTCAGGTATGTCATATTTGTGCCAAACAAGTGCAGATAAAATAACAAAATCACAGCTTTCACTGACATACACTCAAAGACTTGGACCTGTAAGAACCAGTTTGGTTCACCTGTCAGACTGAACAGAGACACAGTCATCAGAGAGAAATCTCAAAGCAGAGGAGGCTATTTGTTTTTCAGCCAGGCGTAGAAGATCACTGTCAGAGAGGCTGTGTGCACAGTGGGCACTGAGTTATAGTCCCCGCAATGTCTGTGCATCCTGATATCTGTCCAAGAATGTTTCGAGCTTACGCAGTTTACAACGCAACCAATACTATCTCCTGTCCTGCTTGCAACGAAATTTTGGTCTGACTGCACCTTTAAACGACAAAACAATCTTAAGGTCCCAGTATACTTCTTCGGAAGTGCTTATAGATGGTCAGTAGCTTCACCATGTGATTGGAAAACTATGCGGAGGTGAAAAAGGAGCAAGGGTTTGAACTTGAACTTTCATTCCTTACACAACTAGACTTTTAACGTATATAACCGAGTGCAACACTTTCCAAGATGACCTGAAAGTGTCAGCCATGATCCCCATATTGAAACAATATTGCATCTCCCCCATCTCTATGACTGTGTGGCTGTGTGACTGCTGGATTGATTTCTAACATGGTGGAGGATCTACTTCTTTTCTAGTTGGCATCACTTCAAATAACTTTGATAACTAAGACAACAGCAATGAAAGAAAACCCCTCCCCAAACCAATTCCACTTTCATGGGAATCAATTAGAAAAGCAGTTCTTTTTTCTTTTTACACATCCACTTCCCACGTTGTTGAAGCGTAAAACACAAGATTTATGAAGTAAAAGAAAGATTCAAGTTGGAGCAGGTCTAAAGTTAATTCTACTGGAAGCAGCCTTACCTGGAACTGGTAATACTTCATATGTAAATTATATGTTGTCAACAGAACATGTTATTTTCACTTTGTTGGACACAATCCAAGCATATGTGCATCATTTCCTGATGTGCCTAAGGAAAATCAGCATTGCAGTTATATATTAAAATTCCATTACTATGAAGTTACCGTTGAAACAGGTGAGAGCCTGTCACATACAAATGGTAAGGATACTCCTCTACACTGCGGATGTCAACAGCAATGATTTTGGGCTTGCCAGCTTTGGTCCTTTTGGTGGGCCCGGCCAATGACAGTTCACAGAGGTCGATTAAGTCCTCAGCCGAGATCCTGGGGGATACTTCTGCTTTCAGGTCACACAGTGCGAGAGGCTCCCGAGACTGCAAGAAAGGAAGTCACAGGAGATCAAATGAAGAGGGAGAAAACTGCAGTGTGGGCTTTCAGAGAATATCTGAATATAATTTGAATAATGGAATTTGGATCTTGTAAAATGATACAAGAGAGACAGAAATATAGTGTCAGGTTGGATATTATTGTTTCTTTAAACCCAGGAAATGATGATTAGGCCTGAATGTCTTCACTGTTAACTAAAACGCCTCTGTATTAATGAAATACTTTACACCATCCCTTTAAATCCGCTAACTCAAGAATAGAATTTCATTATGTATTACCATAAAAAAACAGTATTACAGCAGGCGAGCAGCTGCAGTGACCGGAACATGGTCCGTTGCCAGTTTCCATGTGCACTGCCAAATGGGTTCATTAAAGCACATAGCCATAGGCATGGCTGCAGGGGACTGAACCTGGTCTCTGCAGAGGTAGCCATGTGAAATACCTATACGATTTCCAGATGCAATGCAATTATTTAAAGCATAAAATATGTAAAGCGTACAAAAAAAATAACAGTGGATAATGACAGTTCTCCACCCACAAGTCTCTTAGATAAACAAGTAACAAACAAATGTACAGTATGTATATTGTGATAATGAGTGGTCATTAAGCAGTCTGGTACATTTATCCATTGATGTGCAAATAAAATAGAGGAGAAATACTAACAGCATTTTCTATGAATTTCAACACACTGTGTGAAAGCCATTTACAGAGCAGAGAAGGGCCAGCTGCACGGCGAGAAGGTTAAGTGCCAAAACTCTGCCACCCATGAAATAAAACGTTTGAAAGCAGCTAACTTCATTGGCTAGCTGAACGGTCTTCCGCCCACCCAGCAGAGAAGAAGTCAGTGATTTCTTGGAGTCCAGAAAGGATTTTTATTTTTTTTTTGGAAAGTAACAACCCTGTGCACTGTCCACCTGAGCTTGTACTGTAAATCACGTTTTTAATCAGCCTTAAAAGGTCCAGTGTGTAATATTTAGGGGAATCTATTGGCAGAATTTAGCAGAAATGTAATATAATATTCATATGAATGTTTTCATTGGTAGATAATCAACTGTAAATAACAACTGTTACGTTTTTTGCTGCCTTAGGATGAGTCCTTTATATCTATAAAGGGAGCAGTTCCTCATCTATGGACAATTTTGAAGTACTTTTACAAGTACAATTTCACACTACTTTATACTTCTACTCCACTACTTTCTAGACTGATGTTGTACTTTTAACTCCATTAGATTTATCTGTCAGCTACTGTTACAGAACAAGATCAGTTTATAAAATATGGTGCATTGTGGTCAATATTAAACAGTGTATATCAGTTACACTGTTGAATGAATAATAATGATCCAATACTATAACAATGTAAAATGAGTACTTCTGTACTTTAACCTAGGTAAAATTGGAATGCAGGAGTATTGTTTTATAGTATGATACTGCTACTTTTGCTTAAATTAACTGAATACTTCATCTTTCACTGACTCTACATAAACACATTGGGTCTAACTCTTTTATTCTCATGTGTAATATTACTTGAGCAAAACACTGAGACATATAGCTGACAAGTAGCACCGTCTAGTTTATCATACCAAAATGTTATCACATCTTGGCAACCATACCATTCAATAAAGTGTAACCAAGCATAAAGTTTTCCTCCTTATACCCAGAATCAGTCTTGCGTATTCTGACTGCAGGCTTTTACTAAGACTAAATTCTGAGTATGTATGTCCAAAACTCTTCTTTCCCTGTAAAACTTGACTAGAGGCTGTGATTTTGTTTTCTCAAACAATTGTTTTTTTTTCCTGTTTCTAATAAATATTCATAGCCTGATTATTTCAATAGATATTTCAACTGTGATTCTCGCAAAATATCTGTCTCAATTCTCCCAAGTCATAATTTGAATAGATATGTCTAAAGGGTGAAGCTTCACTCTGCTGCATCAACAAAGGGTCAGAGTGGGAAAAGGGAAGCGATTTGAGAAGTGGTGCATTGTTTTCAACAAACAACCATTCTGCTCTTTTGAGTTATCAACAGAGAGCTTAACAATAGCTACTCTAGGCCACATGAGAGAGCACAAGCAGAAGGAGGATCTACATATTCATGATGTCTTACTGCCATGACCGTCAATTTGGTTTCTTCGAACCTCTCGGATTTCTTGTAAAGCTTTCAATATGATGTCTAAAAAACACTGAGAAATAAATGTACACTGTGTAAACAGAAAAACAGAAACAATTCTACCTATTTAATGCAATACCACACATGCAATAAATACTACCATATACCTAATATTCAGATCTGAGTTGATTCTTCCATTTAAGTTTTAAGTTTTTTCGTTTGAGTCGGTACTGCGGTGTGTTTTATAACTTTGTTTTGTCGGAATACTGCATTTTATAGAAAGGTGTTTCCACCAGGAAATTGTTTAAGACAGGTGATAAGCCACTTAGATCCTGATATATCTTGTCTCATGAGCAGTTTTGTTAGTAGATAAGGGGCCAAAACAAGAGCCACGTTCATAAAAGATATGGCATTTGCTGTTGGTAATAGTACAATTTCTCTCTTTCCCTGAAAACTGATGTTTTCTTTCATTAAAATGCAGTACTTTTCTAAAACGTCAGTGGTTTGATTTCAGTGTACCTCCGCTACGAAACACAACAGGAAACTCTGAATATCATGCAATTCAACAGACTACAGCCACAAAATTACCATGAAGTTGAGTCAGCACCTCTGTGTCACAATAGCAACATGTTTCAAATAGGACAGTGTTAAAACCCAGATTTCAGCCCTGCAGAGACCAATACAGCTACATGTGCTGATGTGACACTGACTGGTCCTGAATTTCAGTTCAAACTGGATCATTTATATTCACACAGTATTTTGTCTTGACATGTTAAGGGTGTTTAACTCTATGAGCTAAGGCCAAGAGGAGAGGCTCTCTGTTGAGCTCTTTTTCAAACAAATGAACTGCACGAACCTTTAAAAATATGTTACAAATACAGTAAAAAGATTATTGTTGTTGGTTTTTTTTTTCATTTTGTAGCTCTAAATGAACAACCAGATGAACAACCTTTCATAATATACCCCTCACTGAGACTACTGTCACCAGCTTTAACTTGTAGTTTTAAAGCAGTATCTGAATATTATCTCATCTTGGCCTTGCACTATTTCAGAGTCGTTTTAAATTTTTGCTGCACAAACCCGGAGATGAAAAGATTATGGTCGAATAACACGGGAACAGCTGAGCTCCCTTCCCAGATAGCACTAAAACCTTATTACTGAAATAACCTTACTGGTGATGAAGAGTTTATTCATTTCAAATAAAACTTGTATTCAGTTATTAATAGTTGAAATAAAAAGATTAAATCAAATCCAAAGTTGTTGAATGTTTTTTTTAGGGTTTTGGATCAGATATAGTGTGTGTGTGTGTGTGTGTGTGTGTGTGTGTGTGTGTGTGTGTGTGTTCAGCTGGGTATTAACCTCACCCGCTTTTCACAGTGATGAGCAATGATCACTAAAAGTCTTTGTAACTATTTGTTTTTTGCACGCCAGTTTATCACTGAAGCGATGGTGCTGTTTTCATATTTCTACACATAAATCGGTTCAGTCACATACGTAAAGATACAGGTAAATATACAATGTGTAAAGCAGGGAGTTAATACAGTTGGGGATAAAAAATATAAGAAAGAAGAAAAGAAGAATAGGTATTTACTGATAAATAAATAAATAACATCAAACATGTGGTGGAAATGGCTGAGTGGTTCAATCAGTCTGCTTTCAAGCAATGCTTTTAAAAGATTAGTGACTGGAGAAAAAAAAAAAACACTCAAGCTCAGGGTATACACTTAAAAGAAGATGATGGATAAGCAGTTGTTATGTCAACCAACCGATGCTAATCTTTTCCGTACACATCATTAAATATAACTAAGATAGAGGGGTGTTTACCCAACATGTGTTTGGTAAGAAGAACATTTTGAATACTTCTGTGCAAGGTCATCCTGACTCATTATAAAAAAAACAACCAGGGATTATAGTAGTTTGACAGCAGGCTTAGCTCATTTGACATGTAGGTTACACTCTAACGTCCAGAGCTTTCACAATGTGACGGTTAAAATATCTGATGACACAGTGATCTGGTCTGTTTTGGGTTTTACGCAACTAACATTGCTAAGCTCCGAAGGAAAGTGGACGAGGACGTCTCCGTAGTGTTGAACAGACTCATTTGCTTGGCTCAGTTCATGCACAGTATAAAGCATGTTTTCAGTGTGCTTTCAGTGTTCAGTGTGAACACCTATAGATCTACTTCAGTGAAACCAAATAATGTCTGTCTCCTTCTACAAACGGACACAAATGTATCCATACACGTACAATATACTGACAGAAATAGGCAAAATATGCAGCCTGTCATTGCCTGGGGCTGATGGAGCACTGTGTGGTGACTTAAATGTCATGATGAGCAGTGTGTGCCAGCTGAGAATGGCATAATGACACTTTTGCGTTTCACTGGCCTGACAGTGATGTGGCTAAACTGGAGCCGCTGATAAGCAGACACAAATCCTCTGCAGCGGTTTGTTTGTGTGTGTGTCTATGCACCGATGCTCATGGTACACAGTCAGCCATTCACTTTACATATTGAACTGGGAACAACGGTGCTGAATAAAGCTTGATGACAAGGTCAATGACTCACTTAAAGTGCCTTCATGCTGCGTGATTGTAACTGCGCTGAGATTTTCACATATCAAACAACACTGTTTGGTGTTTGAGCACAATTTCTAAAACAAAAACATATTTTATCTGCCAAGTCTGCAGTCAAACAAAGAGAAGAAGAGCATAATTGAGGCCATGATCTGAGAAAAATGCTGACAACAAATACCCCTCACTGCGGCCACACACACACACACACTTTGTTGAAAAAACACACACCAATCTCCACATAGAGGAGGATTTTAAAGCAAAGAATCTCCCCAGCTTTTCATATATTTCCCGTTTTCATTCTGGCCACACAGCAGTTACAAATATTGCTTTAACATGAATGATTTTTTTTTTCTTGGGAAGGGCAGAAAAAGCAGCCTTCTCTAATGAAAATTCATCTCTATTTTTGCTGACAAAAGACAGAATTTGAGTCCAGCCGTGCGCTTTGACAACTGAATTACAGTGGCTGAAATAGAATGCTGCTTTAGTGTTGCATAAGCAACCTGCTAAAAGACATTTTCCAGATTGTACAGTATGTACAGTATGTACTGGCTGAATTTGAACTACTTGATTTATCACTGGAATATGTTATAGATTTTACATGATTAAAGTTATAACTAGAAATAAAACATACATGGTGTGGACAAAGTAACATAATCATAAAACCTTACAACAGCCCTGAAATAAATGGTTATTTTTCAGGCCGTAGTTAGTATTAATGTTGGATTACATATGTTTTTAATAGTTGAAAAAATGTGTCCTATTGTCAACAAAACTGCATATAATAAGTTTCAGAATGCTACAATTTATTGCAGAGGTTCTGTATTAGATTGCATCATATGCTGTATATTATAAACTTTAGAGATTATGTCTGAGCCCTGTGCAATATCTTGGTGAGTGAGGACTTAATAGGCCAGTTTTACCCATTCACCACAAATCTTGTATACATCACCCTACCAAATTGAGAATGATCCATTCGCCCACAAGCCTACATGATCATGGGTGCATGTGGTGCACAAGTGCTGAATTTGGAACCAGGAAGCATTCCTGTTTACTCATGGACACCCATTTGCTCAATTATTGAAATCCGAGCTGTGCCAGCTGTTACTGTAGATGACAGTCAGCAAAACATCTGCTCGTCCACTGGGAATGGCACTATCTCACATGCACAGTACTGCATTTGGTTTATTTTCACTTCTCAATGCTAACAGTTTTAAGGATATAACTTTCTATCCAAAACTGACACCATCCTCTTTATGTACACCACATTACAGCGGCTTGCAAACAGACAGATATATCATGTGTGTTCAGTTGTGTTATGATGGTCAACGTATCTGGGAACACATTTAGCTGTTTACAACTAATGTTGCCAAAAAACTGCTCTACTACGGCTGACACCGAGGACTATCACTCATTAGCAGTTATGCACAGATTTTCATGTGAACACCGTTGCCAATAAGCAATTTAAGAAAGAGGAAGAACATTTATCCTGATTAACGAACTGGAGACGAACTAAATTCATGTCAAAGATTGATAAAACGCAGAGGCAATTTAATTGATGTTGCAAGTGTAGAGCATTTTTTATTTGTTTTTATGCTATGTTTAGATTGTCTTATTAGTGGCTCAGAAGGAGAGCTTGTTTTCTCCTATTCACTCACTCAGACCAAGCTGAGTGGACAGCAGCTGTCCAGTGAGATGGATGTCTGTTCACTACACGGGCTGAGAATCTGCTGACAGAGCTTCCTGCTCTGTTACCAGAGAGACAGGCATGTAACACAAACATACAGTACGTCGGTTCAGTATCAGCCACACCACTTTTTGCAGTATTTTTGAGTCAAGAACATGTGGACAGCCACAGTAAATGAAAAAGCTGACTGTATGTGGTTCTACATGTCTACAGTTATAGTGAGTATTGAAGAAGAAGAAGAAGATTAAGTTTATTGATCCCTCAAAGGGGGAACTCTTTTTTTTTTTTTTTTAAGTTTTACATTTACATTTAGTCATTTAGCTGACGCTTTTATCCAAAGAAACTTACAAAAAAAGGGAAACAATCAAGGTACAGTGCGACAAGGACATATTACTGTAGCAAGAAGTGCTGTGGATTTAGCATATATAGGCAAAATATATCCCTGCGGACACAAAGGGCTTACAGACATGCAAATGTGGAGAGATGGTGGAGCGAGGGGCAGCCACATAACGGCACCTAAGGAGCAGTTAGGGGTTCAGTACCTTGCTAAGAGGCACCAGTGTCCAGCTACCAGTCCACACTCTATACTGTCCACCCACTGGTTCTATTTGAGTTTTAAATCAAGGATTCAAACTGTTCTGTTTGCCACTGCCTTTTATTAGATTACATTTCAGACTTGCAACACACTGTATTTACGCTATAATTTTTTAAATCTCTTTTCTCAATTATATTTAGCTGAAGGACTTTAAAACTATGTTGAAAAATGTACCCATGTCTTTTCTTATTGCTTTGCCTTTAAAGCTTTATGCACATCATTTTGAATCGCCTTGTTGCTGAAAGGTGCTTTACAAATAAACTCGGCCTTACCTTGTTTGGATGACAAGACATAGAGAGATGTCACAAATGGACACTGGTGGTAACACTCTTGCAACACCATTGTTATGTCATTAAAAAACACTGCTTGGCACATAAGAGTTAACTGAAAATACATTGCAAAAGTACATTTCTTGTGTAAATTTGTATTACAGCGTTTTTGAAGTGACACCATGAGACCGGCTCTGGTTAAGTGAGACTTTTTTTTTTTACTCCTGTTCAAAGATAGAAAGATGGTAGAGCGATTGCATGAATATCAAAAAACCTTCTTAAGTGTAAATTTGCAGTCTTTATATACATGGCACATTTAAATCTGGTGAAAGCCTTAAATCAGCCCTTTCAAACATAACAGAATACACTTTGATCAAAGTGTTTACATGAGAAGTTATTTTCTGTTTGAAATTACAGGGTCTACTAAAAAGGGATTTTGTATGAGAGTGCATGTTTTCAGAGGTTACTTTCCATCACCCTTCATTTGGCGTTGCCAGTCTCCAGTTTTAGTTTTGTAGCTGAGAAAGCCAAATGTGTGAAAATCATTGAGTCAGCAGTCTTTGTGTCACACGACAATTTGTGCCAACGTGTAATAATGAGTAATGAGGTAAGAATTTTTCGATCAATATTTAACTTTTTTATTTCAATTTATTAAACTTCCTTTCCACTTCTTTAATACTGTACAATAACTGTGTGTGTCTGTTGTCAGTCCAGTGATGACAGTGTTTTTTTTTATCATGCCAGAATGTTTTCTGAAGAAGAGGTGGGGTACAGATAGATACGGCCATGGATCAATGACACCACCCACCCATTTCTCATTCAGCTTCGGCTGAATGAGAAAGATTACAGCAATCACTTGGGCACACAGCAGATAGGGCTGACGAGAGTGTTTGTGAGCTTTCTGGACATGATGCATTCAGGTGTGAAAGGCAAACAGGACTGCGCCACAAAAACTAAACAAAGACAAAAGGACTGTGTGAAAGACAGCATCACATCAATAAACACCTCTCAAAATGAAGTATCAACACTTTTTATGCTGGGTGTTTGAATGTGGGTATTTTTAACTGCACAGATACTTCATACATTTCTGCATCTTTGGAGAATGGACATCTCATACTTGCTGTATGAGGAAAAATAATCTAATTTAATGTATTTTGTTTATTGCAAACAATTTCTAACATGGTTAGACAAAGCTTTACTTTAGAAATGGGTGACTGTTTATATTTGTAAAATATATTCCAAAACAAATCAATACTTACTCCACTTTGGGGATTTTGCCATATACTGTATAGAGCATTAATATGAGGAACTTATTCTAACATGAAAAATCAATACAGCTCAACAGGCCTACTGGAATCACGCCGCTGCTCTACAATCAGGTGTTGATTAGTGAGAAGAACAGGTGTTAGGTAATGTGCAGTGAGTCACTCACTGTGCAAATGAGAAAGAATTTATAACCTCTGTCCAAACAGAGAAAAACGGAAAGCAACAGTCTGAAAATGTTCAAGTCTGGGAATTATTTGTGTGAAAGCTGATTGGTATGGAGGAGTAAATAATTAAATACATTATTAAATTACTTATTACTTGTGTCATTAATGAATTAAAATAGGAATTAAATACATAAATGTGTCATTAATTCATTAAAATACCAATTCATTTTATGTAAAAAACATATATAATTATTTCACTATTTAATTAATTATTATTATTATTAAAAATATAATTAATTATTGCCCATCAAAGTCAGTGGGTGGGGCTAACGCTAATCTAGTCTAATCTGAGCCGTTGCAAATAAAGTTTTGTTTAACCCTCTGGGGACTAAGCCATTTTCAGCTCATTTTTACTTCATTTTCCTCAGGCATGCCACTTAGCAAAGCAAAGACCCTCCAGGAAGTTGGTGGGCACCTGTCATTCAATAGAAATAGTATTTATGAAGTTATTCTGTCACTTTGCAGTCACTTTGGGCCCTCTGTCACTCTGCTCTGTGTGCTCCCTGCCCCCTGCACTCTGTTCTACACCAACTGCTGTCTCTCTCTATTATCCCTCCCCCCCAAGATTGCTCTTTTACGCGGTGGAATAGAACAGAAGTGTCAGACAGACACAAACCACACATCTTCGTTTTCAGTGGAATCTCAGGAAAACAGTGCAAAAAAAAAAAAACAACGCATCTCTCTATCATAAACTGTTTCTGAGATATTCACAGATATGTAAAACTTTAAACTTTTAGGCGGATCCACCCAATCCATCCCCAGAGGGTTGATAGAGTATCTGAACCGACGTAGAGGTGGATAGCGCCACCCAGTGTATTGGACTGTGTTCACTTGCTTGCATTAATCCATTATCTGGAATTGATTTGCCTTGACTTGATGCGCAGGGTAACCAATCAGGCGTTAGGATCCGCCTACCAACTTTGATGGGCGAGGTTGACAGATAAAATAAATTCATGAAGCACTGCAACACAGGACCATGAAATAATTAATTAAATAGTGAAATAATTATATATGTTTTTTACATAAAATGAATCGGTATTTTAATGTATTAATAACACATTTATGTATTTAATTCCAATTTTAATTAATTAATAATGACACATTCAAGTTAAATGGCGTATTTATTTATTTAATTTTGGCACTTTTAGTCCTCCATAGATTGGCTGCTAAAGTTCACATTTAATAAACCTTTAATAAAGTATATATCATGTATGTATAGTACCTCATTGTACCTAATAAGCTTAATATGTAAACAAATTATACATACTTTAAATGTATTACTGTAAAGAAATCAAAAAGCACATATTAGGCCAATTACTTATTGGCTGATATTCATATTTTTAAATCACGTTGATTTTTCAACTTAAAACTTCATTATTTTGAAATGATTATTGATGGTGATTCCCTTGATTGTTAAGATAAACTCCCCTATTCTCTTAACTTTCTATTACAAATATTAAACCTTAACAGTATCAAGATATTCTCATTGTTCTTGCCAAGATAATTTTTACCCATAACATGTAGCTACCAAGCTAAAATGTAAAGTATAATTATTTCACTTGTTTAGAATATAGATTTTCCTCAAGCATATTAGCAGACATACACAGTAGTTTATGGTGAATGTACTTCCTTTTAAAAGCCCTGTCTCACTCTGTCTCTAATGTACAGCATTTTCATTGAAACCTGCATTGTGCCATGCCGAGACCAGACCTTGAAGAGTCTGAGTCTATTGAATAAGATAGCTTATTCTGTATCTTTTTTTAAGACTATTTTTTTGTCCTTTTCAAACTTTATTTCTGATAGAGACAGCTGAAGAGTGACAGGAATGTGGGGAGAGAGAGATGGGGAATGACATGCGGGAAAGAGCCACAGGTCGGATTCGAACCCTGGGCTTCCACAGCAAGGACTGAGCCTTCGTACATGGGGCGGCTGCTCTACCAACTGAGCTAAACACCGCCCCAGAAGGGTCAGTACTCTTTGTGAATTTCAATTTAAATTTCACTTCACTTTGTGTGTGTGTGTGAGATGTGACTCACCAGGTCAGTCTTGGGCATGTCCTGGTAGTCAGATGAGTAGTAAGTTGCTGTTTTCCCAAAGCCGTTGTCACCAACGGCCTTTGGTGGCTGAGCATGTTGTCGATATGTAGCACTCTTTGGAGTCCAGCAGAAGAGGTTGATGGATTCACGAACACAGCGCTCAATATCAATTTCTGTGAAAGAAAAAGTAACAGGGGATAAATATGAAATCGCTACTCGCCAATGTTGGAGTTTGAGAGTCATGAACAAAAGTAGCCCTCGTACTGATTTTTTCCTTTCATTTTGTAAAGTAGCCCTCGTACTGGTTGCACGGCAGACATTTTGACTTGTACAATAACACACAATAACAAATGAGAGAGTGTGTCTGGCTCCCTATTTAGATATCAAGCGAGCATTTTAAGGTAACAAAAATAGAATAATTCTTATTTTCAGGTGAGTAAACACAAATGAAACTATACTGGACATTTAATATCTGTCGATACATTTAACTTAAAAGCCAAGGGGAGTATTCTGCTAATCACTGAATTTTCAATTACCACTGAGAACATTTTACTTTGACAAATTATTTAACTGCTGTAAGAATGAATAAGTCCAGGGCACAAGAAGAAAAGAATTTGATTCCCTCCCTTGATTCAGACATAAATCATAAGAGATTATGTAAATGTTGTGTGGGAGGTTTAGTTGCAGAAGTGAGCAGCTTGACCTTGGCATTTCGCTGCCATTAACAGTCTTAAATAGTGTTCTAGCAGTGCCAGTGGCTCTTTATGATAATAATGCCCATCATTTAGCTGCTGTCCTTCATCTGAGCTCTTGACCCAAAACAGGATTTTAGTGCAAAACAAAATTTCTTCTCTTTCCCCTAATGCCTCTCCAAATATATCCATCCTTCTCGTGCTTCTCGCATCGAAAACAGAGAGGATTAGGGAACAGGGACTCACTGGATTAACCGAGGATTTGGGTAAATTAGGAATTCTTTCCTTCACACTCTTTAACACGGATAGCCTCTCTCTTTCTCTCCCCTTTTTCATGGATAATAAGCAAGTCTAGCTAATGAGTGCTCCTTGGAATGACCTGCACCTGCCCAAGCTCGAGAGAAATTATATAGAAGATGCATCTTTCCCCCACTCTGTCCCACAGCGACGTCAAGGTTGGGGGGTTGTCAGCTCTCATGGGCTGGGACCTCACAGACTCAGTTACAAGGTTCATTCCAGTGAAAAACACACTGGTGGTCTGAGATTCCTCCCCGACAGGCTCACAGGCAGTTCAGGGAAACACATTTTCCCTCCCTAGGGCAATGAATGCTGCACACAATCACTCCTCCTGCTAAAAGAGGCAGGAATGAGGAAGAGGAGATTGATGGCGGTTTTAACAAGCCCTGGGCTCAGCTGGGCATTCCAAGGCAGCCAATTCTGTTAAGGAGCAAATTTTCTATTTAGTCAAACAAAATTACATTTTAGTAATTATGTATAGGAGTTGATTGTGGGCTGTGACTTGTTGCCACAAAGTAGAATGTAGCACGATTAGTTAAGAGTAATTCAGGGGCTTTGTGCAATCGTGGCACAGAGGAAGATAGGCTCGACAATAATGGATATGAGAGACTTTAGTGAATTAAAATAATTAAAGAAAATCTGTTGTATAATAATGTTCCAACCCTTGATATTATGACAAACACACCATAAAAATTACCTCTTGATCATTAATTCATAGATTACAAAGCCCACTTGTGACTTGTGTATTCCCTTCTCCCCTTTGGAACAGCATTTTAATTCCAAACCATGATGGCACTGATAATATTAGGCAGAAGTGTGCAAAGTGGCTTTGTATTGTCCCAAGGTTTTGTCCATCCATTTCTCAAACATAATAATACTGTATACCACTAATTATGTTTCAACAAAACTTGAAGGGATGATGCATGGTGTTGTGAGGGTATTCCAATAGTTCTTTGTTTTGATGAAACTTAGATGGATGACTTTATGGGGTGCATGTATCATTCTTGGAAGACAACACTAAAGTTGCTATAATTCTGTCTTTACTTAGTGCTGCTCTAATTTCAGTGATCAATCAATGTTCAGGAGTCTCATTTACACACTATCTCACAGTCCTATTTGACACAAGGTTGCCACTGAGATGGTTTTTGGTCCTAATTTGAAGTTTAAAAACATTTCATCTCCTTTTTTAATCTTGGTAGTAATCTAGTATGGACAATAATACCTTAACACAAACTTGCATGCCTAAACCAGGAAGTATTAAAATATATATACATAAACCATAATGGTTGCTTTAAAGTACCAAAAACCTTTTTGGGGCTGACTTTGTCCAAGATAATAGTCTAAATAAATTGTGCCTCAGGATTAAAGTTTATGTTGGCGTTAGTTCAAGAAAGCTAAACTGAGACTTCTCAGAAAACAAAGACAAATGCCTCAGAAAACCACAACGGCGATTGTAGAATGATCCATCTATCTTGGGGTGATTTCTGTCATCTAATTTAGCTAATTCAATAGTCCGTCTCCAAAGACTCATTCAACGAGTGAGAGGAAAAACAGGTGTAGAGCTATAAACTTTTCCCATCTAACTCGGTGAATTAAGTGTTTTGACCAAACCAGAGTTGGTGATTGTTGCAACAATGAGTAAACACGGCAATTAAGCTAGTGTTAGTTTAATACAGGTGCATGGTTTTATTTTTCTGTTTGATAAGGAAAATGCACACCTGCGTAACCTGTTTTTATTTTTTTCTTGCATGGAACTGTAAACAATCTGTCAATCTGAATGTGAATGTGGAACCACTTTGGCATTATTAATTCAATTTTACGGTTCTCAATCTCATAAAACACTCTGTGTCAATCATTCTCCAATGAGAACTTCTACTCCTTGCTAAGAGTGAGTGTAGAAAGCCAAAAAAAAAAAACTCTAGTTCTTTAAGATCTGAGTACTTCTAGACAAAGTTTAACTTTTAAATTAGTCCCCAGATCAATATGTCAGGACCCTATGGATATGATCCAGGTTGCCTGTAATAGGATAAAAGTTTATTTTATTTGCACTTTCGTTTTTAAATGCTCTGGACCAGACTATCTGCCAGATCCCTAAATGTAAATGCAAATTTGTCATGCACTCCCAACACCAAACCTTCAACATCAATGTTCTACTTCCCCCTTCTGCTCGTTTTCTCTAGGTATCCCCGTGTGCAACGTTGCCTCAAGCACTTTCTGCAGCTCATGGTTGTTTTTCTCAGAAGTAAACGTTTCTAACTAGAGCTCATCAGTTCTGTGCCCAGCTCTGCTCACTGAGACAGATGCTAATGTCCCGTGAAGGCAAATGCCGCTGCATCATCAGTAAACACACGGTTCCTGTCAGCCGGAGAGCCTCCCTGGTCCATTGTGAATCAATGAAGTCTCCAAACAAGAGAAAGTTATAGATCACCCGAGGCTACAAGACTAAGCAAATGGGAATCACAAAATGAGATTAATTGCTAACAAATGGCAGGCTGAGATGTATTGCTGGCTCCAAGGCAAAATGTTGCAGCACAGGTCTTACCTGTTTCACATTTAATTTTATTTCACAGCTCTAAAATATACTGATTGTGATATCATTCAAAAAAACCTAAATGCAAAGAAGTGAGACATATCAATATAATATATGGTCTGGAATGTCGGGATGACTTAAGTAACACGTGTGTGTGAAGAGAAAGGTGTTTGAAGGATATTAAGTTACAGTACATGTAATGCAACTGTCATACTGACAGTCTGGGGAGCCAGTGGTTGAACATGGCCTCATAGTCTGTATCACTTGCCCTAAATCTGGGCCTCTCCTCTTCGAAGGAATATTGGCAACTATAGACTTCACAGTGTTATGTGTAATAGGCTTGTCACTGAGAATTATTGTCACTGGCCCCATTTACTGCCTAGAAGGAGAGAAAGAGAGTGTGTGTGTCTGAATCATTTAAGAGCCACCGTCCTGTAACGTTATCTTGACCGTTAACTTTTATTCCGACAGTTGCAGACAGGAATAGAAAGTGAGCAGACTCTTTTTTAATTTAACAACTAAATGTCAAGCCTGCTTATGCGTCTTTCAAAGTTCATCTATTTCTCTGAATCATAAATTAAGTTGAAATGAGTCCTTTACCTTTTTACTACTGACAACAGCAATCACCACTAAATACAGGCTTCCATCATGCACAGGCTAAAATGAACAAAAATGTCAATGTTGTATGTGTACCTGACATGAATGGTGTAAACTGGGAAATGTGGTGCTTTAAGCAGGTACTAATGTAAAGTGTAAAGTGTTACCATGTGTGCAAATAAAAAAAAACACAACAATCACCCATATTCGTTACCCTTTTAGAAACAGAATTGTTATTCTAAAACTTTGTCTTTGTCTTTCTTTCCCTTGCATGCTGAATAAACTGGATTGAGTCTATTTTTCTTATTTTATGATGTCCAGCCAGCAACAGGGTATGTTTTTCTGGCTTCCTACATGCCGCTCTTGTGGTTACAAGCATGTGGAACATGTGGAGTCTTGCATGGCTGATGGCAGAAAGGAGCAGGTGCACACCACAAATCACAGGATATCTGCCATAACTCAAGTCCACGTGTATATGTGTGTGCCTGTGCACTTGCACACCTATCCAACAGTGGACTTTGTGAATATGTGCATGTTAGGTGTCAGACAGGGGACCGCCAAGCCAACAGGGAACATTTTTGGGGTCCCCTGTTGGACATGCTTTAAATCATGCTAAAACCAGGTCTAAAACCCTCTGGTGAATTTTCTTTAACCTTGTGTATGTGTGTGTGTGTGTACGGACACAGAGCACATACAGACCAACGTTCAAAACCTTTCAATGCATATTAGAAAATTATAACTTATTTAACAAGCCCAAACCCATGTTTACTTTCAGATCCTATGCATGGCATCACATGGCACTGTAGGTTTATGAATTATATACTCACCAAAAATATTTAGCACATAACTGTTAAGAAGGATTAAGAAGGAACAAGGTTAATGGCCCTAACTTACACTTTCCAATTTCTGACCCATGCAATTGTTCACATCTAGGGCCCACTTAAAATGAGGTGTGGCCAGACACACTGTTGGTGCTTTTCGATTTGACGTCATTGACCAAAAGCTGATCTAAAGTCAATGTCACAGTATCGTAAGATGCACCTACATGGCCAAATTGATGGATAATCTTAGTAAATTTGAGTAGTACTTAAGAGACTTAGCTTAACTTTTACAAATACACTGCATGAAACCCAGATCTCCTGGTACTGTAATACTAGCCATCTTACTTTGCACCCAGATTATGTGATTTAAATAAGTCAACACTAGATTCACTTGCACCACGCAATAGACTAATTTGGTAAAGAACCAAACCAAATTTTGAACTAATGGAGGTGGCTAGTAGAAAAGTCAATAGCTCACCAATGATAAACGTCTTCCTCCTTAAGGAACTGTACATGTCTGAGCGAAATTTCATGGCAATCCATTTATTAGCTGTTGGGATATTACAGTCTGGACCACAGGGAGAAACAACTGACAGATAGACTGACTGACTTTGTCATCTCTAGAGCCATTCCTCTAACATGGCTAAAAACCAAAGCCTGCACAGTCCAGGCCAATAAGCCCACAGTAGTAATACCTCTGATGTTATTAAGTAGAGGTGATAAATATTGTGCTGAACTGTTTGGTATTCAACTGGATTTAGCAGTCAGTTTCTGTAACAAGTAAAACTATCTTGAGTGTGGACCAGAACATGGCTGGGAGCTAAAGTAAACAAGTACTGTTTGAGGTCAGTCTACAGCCCAGAATTCATTCCTAATATAGTTTAGAGAGAGTGCCAGATACTACACTGTAACTACCCAGGTATACACAAGCTGCGATAATGAGGCTGGCAGTGATATACAGAATCGAGCTGGCAGCAATAGCCATTCTCAGGAAATCATGCCAAAGAAGCTGCCTGCAGCTCTAGGCCAACATATTTTACCTTTATAAGGAGAACTAGCTCTCCTCTTCCCTTCCGCCTCATCACATGAATCTGTTGGACTTGGGCAGTAAAGCACAGTGAAGTATGGCAACACTGAATTTAAGCAGAAGGGGAGGGTGCTGGCCTTAGCTTACAGAGTGCTCCAGCATCCCCTTTGGACAAATCGTCCCTGTCTCTGTTGGTTTTAAAATCCCAATGTCATTTTGCCTTTCAGCTAGAAAAAAAGAGGACTAAGCAGCATTTGGAAATAGAGTTTTAAAGTGAAATTCTTTGAGCTATCCCTCAGGCGAAAGGTACATTCTGAAGAAATACATTATGAATGCTGCTCTTGGATTTTATGTCACTGATACTTTGCTGAAGTAATCGCTTTGTGCAACTGAAAAGGAGCAGTAAAGAGGGTGCACATTAAGAGACAATGTTAGGAGTTTTCACTTTGGGTGGCATATGCAGTCGACAAAAACATCAAAGTCCCCAGGGCAATGTGTCAGTGCCTGTATCACGTTAAAAGCTCCTGGAACTGGGAGTCAGTCTGTTAAAAGTGCTTAACAAATACATGTAACCAGCAGAGCAATGCTAATAAGTATGCATTCCCATCAAGCTTGTATGATTAAAATCAAGCCACTGAATTGCTCCTTGATTTCTCAGCCCTCCTCCTGTGTCTTGTTTAAGAAAGAAGGTAGGATTACTTTTCTTGCCTGTAATGAACCAAAACCTGGAGGGATTAACAGCCATATTGCTGAGTTAAAAAGACAATATTTTAATATTTGCCACCCCACTCCCACACCTCATTTTGCACTACAGTGACATGTCACCAAGGTGGTGTAATGAGAGGTTAAAGGACTGTAATTTGCAATGTTTGTCATTATCTGTAATGAGTGTGGGAATAAATTAAATAAAACAGATGCAGGTGTATCACATGTGATGTACACCCATTTCCTATCCTTTTTTTTTTGACTGCCAGGGCCAATTTCCATCACCACCTACAAATCTCAGCATCTTTGTATTAGCAAAGCAGATTGCTTGAGGCAGCCTGCTTGCCTCACAGTCCCATGCTAACTCTTGGCTTTATTTATTTATGTCTATCTTCTTTTCTTGCATGCATAATCCTGCATTTGAGGCTCAAAGTACCACTTAATCTCTCTGGTTCATATCAGATAGCTCAGAACAACCCAACAGCAACAACTTATTTTAATGATATCATTGAGTGTCTAAACAGTCCACACAGACTAAAGACGGACTTAAAGCTCTGAATAAAGATGATAAGTGATTGGAATGCTGGAGAACCACAGAGGTCGTGATTGCAGTTGTGGCATACAATTCCCAAGGTGCAGTGGGTTGACTGTTCGACAGATGCAGAGCAGAGCGTGCCATGCCTGGAGCACATCGGGGAGGGACTATGTCTGTGTAGGAGTGCAGAGCTGCCTGCTTTGAGGATATCATTAACGCAAACACATCAGAACACATTAGTACACTGAGGAAAAAAAACAGCCTACTGCAAATGCCAGTTGCTGAGAGAGACGGACAACCTTTGCGTCAGGTTTATGGAAGCCAGAAAAAAGTATTTCTGTGTGATTTTCACCTATAACTGCAGGGGTACGACGGGTTAACACATTGTTGTTTATGATCAAATAACATGGCCTGGTCCGGGTATGGGATGCACCTGAAAAGAGGAATACATTCACAGTGATGTAAATACAAGCTCATATTCTCACCTGGCAGGTCAGAGAAGAGTAGGATGCACTCATTGAAGCCATTAGCCAAGAGACGGTCCCTGAGTTGCTGCAATATGGCCACGCCGATACAGAAGGGGAAAGACGAGTTACCCAGCAGCAGCGTGTCCCACAGATGGAAGATTTTGTGCAGCGGAAACACATCTGTACACAAATAAACACAACAAAGGGGAGATTTTACAAAATGACTCAACGCCTGAAAAAACAAAATCCCTCGAGGGAGGCACAAAAGGTTCCTGCAAGCAGGACAATAGTACGCAATGTGCCCACAGCAAGAAACAGGGAATCAGTTCGGATATAATGAGTATGATTTGCATGTGCATAGCACATTTACTTAAAATGGCTCTATGGCTTTTAAATGGGAAGATCACTAAGCAATATTGTGCATTGGCAAGGTTGCCTGGAGGGATATTTGATGTGGGGGAGGCAGCTGGGAAAATGTTTTTAGGTGGGTGTTGTTGTGGAAAAATGACAGGAAGAACATCAGGGGGCTGAGGAGCTTTAGAGCAAAGAACCTGCACAGGTTGTTTCAAGCCAAATAAAACCACATCCTGATAATGTGTCCCACTGCAGTTATTATTTCAGTCATATTACTTTTGGTATCTGAAAATTTAATGCTTCCTTCCTGTTGAGATTTATGCATGAGAACCACTACTGTCCACCTGTTTATATCATCCCGGGGTTTATTACGGGGGTTGCGAGGAAGTAGACGTGTGTGTGGGCAGAGTGCGACTGGCTGAGAGAGCAAGAGTGGTGAGAAAATACCTCGGAGGGTCCGTGCCACATTAGCAGGCAGCTGAGCAGACTGGCGCATGTGAGTGACAGGCAGTGTGTCTGAGAGAGAGTGTGTGTGTGTGTCTGTGTGACTGTGTGTGAATGGAAGATGACCCTCCAACCTTGTCTCATATTGGATTGGGGACATTAGCAGTCAGAGGGCTACATCTCCTGAATACTGGACTCACACACGGCCTCAGGGGGAGGATAAGGGGTAAAAGGGTCACACCTCACACTCTCCTACCCAAGAGTGGCCTCTACAGTATGCGTTTTTTGTGTGCTCCTGTGTGTGCTTAACTGAAGAATGAAATATCCCACAGCAAAGTGCAGGCTTCAGATCAACTCAGCTCCTACTCCTGTAAATCACAGGTTGTGTTCTCTCTGTAAGATCTGCAGCCTAATAAAACTATTCAAAATTATATCAAGATGGCAAAAAGTTATTCAAACAGTTGTACTGTATGATGGGACTGTACCTAGAAGACACAGAGGTTAATTGCATATCATTTAATTTCTAACAATAATCTGTGACCTCTGCTAACAGGCTCATAACTCAGAGTCCCAACGGTGCTCTGTGGAAAGATAAAAGCGTAATGCTGCCATCAACTGACAAACTGCACGCTGAGAACCAGCCAGAACGCCTTTATGTACCTCTGCTGCAGCACAGAAGGTGAAATGACTCGTACATTACGCTATCTGGAATCAACAAACATTTAGATTTTCACTGTTAAGCAGGCTGGCCTGCAATTATTGCTGGAATCTACAACATCTCTCTGTAGAGATCCAAGTACTTTCCAAGAAACTTTTTTTTGTTGAGGGCATTTCTTCATTAGTTTGGCTAAAACTGTGCCAAACTTGGAAACCATAAGACTCACAGCTGTCAAACTTAATCTAATAGTTAATTAATCTCAGCTGGTACACAGGAAAAAACACTATGCTAACTTGATGAAACTATGCTCTTTAATTTCCTATACATAATGGAGGCTGACAATACATTATAAACACAATATAACGCAGTCCAATTAAACATTAATTAAACATTATTACTACACTGTAAAAATGGCCCAAATTGACTCAACACTTTTTAAACACTCTCACAGTACAAGCTCGTAAGTCTCAGAAGCTGAACATTACAAGCTTCACAAAGGCAGCAGATACTGCAGATACTTAGAGAGGTGCTTTTTGCTTATTGTGTACAGCCTTAGTACAAAATGGGCAAAATATTCTCATAGTCAATAGATCTTTTTTAAAAAAGGTAGCAAAAAGCTAGCAGCAGAGGTGTTTATCATGACCCCTTACACACAAGAAATTAAAAATAAAGTAGCCTCTGATAAATATGGGTATAACAAGTTATAAAAATACATCATACCCCTCCTCAAGGTTCTCCTGAGGAAAGCAAGCTTGGAGATAAGTGTTGCATTTTTATAATGTATCAAATCCATATTAATCAAAAGCTTTTTATTTTTACCATCCTGGTATCGAGCGCCTGGAATTGATTTTGTCTGCCACATCCTACCAATGGATCTAAACATACTGTAATATTTCTTTTTTACTGTTACTTCAAAAATCTTCTCATGAACTGCAGGTTAGAATACATTAACTGTCTATTTTCAGCCGACTATAAAATCACAATGTAATCAATATTCTTTAAATATTTGTGTGATAACAACCATCCCAGCCACCCACAATGGTTTATATACTGAATTTCATAAAATATCTCAGGCACAATGGGGTATTATATTTCTAATTTAGGTGCATTAATAGTCTTGGTGAGTCACTACTTAGATTCAGAAAATGGTGCAGACTGGCCCACAGGGAGCGCTATAATAGGCCTGCAAAGTCTACAGCTTACTTCTGTTTAGTCACAGAGTCACGGAGACGTGACACTTCGTGCAGGCTGAATACAAAACACCTTTGCCTTTTAGAAACTACAGTATAATGTCCTCCATTCATTTCTGGCTGAATTTCTGGATTTTGGGAAAAAATCTCTCGAAACTTGACCAAAAATAAATAAATAAATAAAATCATAGGTGCGTCACATTAAATGGGAATTGCTTCACTTAATTTGTTTAAAAGATGTCACCAAAAAGACATGTTAATGAGGAGTTTTCGACTCCCCAAGCGTTTCCAAGTGGTATTATTTTTAAAGATCGCTTCCTCAGAAACTAGCTCCGTGAAGAAGTGATCGCTACCACTTTGGAAATAAGAGAGAAGAAAGAAGCATCGTCACTGAAGAGGTAAATTGAAATAGTCACACTTTTATATTGAATTTTGATGGCAGAACAAGCAATGGTTATTATAATGGTGTGCAATGCATAGTAATATAGTTTGAGTAACGTTATTGCTTCACACAAACAAGTAACTACAGCAGGAGTTGGGTTTGCGTTGGAGGTGCATTCATTTAGGCTGTAAGTTTCATAAATCGAGACTTCATTTGAATGACTCATTAAAATGTAAAAATACTATATTTTATACAGTACTTTTTGGTAGTTGATACCAATGCATTATATATAATAAAATGAATATATGTTTTGAATGTAACTAGTACTCCAGTTAAAGATGGAAATGTAGTGCAGTTAGTCAAGTGCCTCAAAATTGTACATAAGTACAATTTATATATATATTATAACTACTACAACTCAGTCAATCAACTGTACCTGAAACATGAATTTGTTATTTGTGTCAGTTGTCATGAATCCTGTTATGTATAATCATCATCATTATCATGACAGCAGAGCTCCATCCACTGATGACGGCTGGAAGTTATACTAGTTGAAAACTACAAAGGCACGGACCTTGAATTAGAACTTTTTTACGTTTGTAGGTGGCCCTTGACTCTCTGATCTTTTCACATTGAAGGAGAATCATTTCAGCGAGCAGCTGTCTCATCTTAATGTGGGATTTGAAAAAAAAATCAGATAAACACAAAATAAAGATAAATAAAAGATGTGCTGGTGACAATCTGATGTAGCGTGGGTCTGAGCGGTCGAGCCCTTTCCCTTCGGGACTGGAATTAATTAGCAGCTGGAATAAAGGTCACTGGGAGAAAAAGCACAAAAATGCTACAGAACTTGTCCATACTGGAGCCGCTGACCTTTTCTTCCTTTTATTGATACTCTAATTGAAACAGACAAAAATACCCTCTGAAAGTTTTGGATTATGCACAGTGCCACATCATGTCCACATTGTGAGTACAAAAGAAAAAGCTACTTACGTGTAAACATAGTCAGGAACCATGGAATAGCATAAAGCTGTGAGGTAAGGGAAAAAAAGAAACATAAGATATTAGCATATTTATGACATAATGTAGCCTTCATTTGTATGTAATATTCAGTCCATCAAAACAAATTGCTCAGAGCCCAAATGAAATGAATGGACTGTTTCCTTGCTATAGAGATTTCTATCTTTAAGAAAAAGCAGCACACATGGCGTCACATCTCCACGGCCTCTGAGAAACAGAAACAGCAATAAAGAGCAAACTGCTGAGTTTGGTTATTAGTCAATGGGGAGAAAGCAAACAATGAATCTCATTATCCCAATCTTGTCACCCAGCCTTCTTTTCTCTCTTACTTCACTCTCTCTGTTCCACACTTTCCCAGGAGGAAATGCATAAAATTGAAATTAAAGACAGTGCACACACTTGCATACTGACTCACACCTACACGCCATTTCCCACTTGTTATAACGCCTGCCAATCACTGGCCACTGGGGCTCTGTGATATTCGGCAGTGAAAGGGTCTAGAGCAGAGAGTGCAGGAATACTGGAGCTTATCTCAGCAAGTTAATTGATAGCTAATTGCGGGGGAGCTGGTGACTGTTCAGCAAACCTCTTCTGTGCCCAGGAGTGATGAGCTCGAGAGAGAGAGCCACTGCACTCCGAGTCTCAGCCTCAATTTCAACAGCTCGGCAGCAGGACTGCGAGTCCAGCCAGATTGGATTAGTGTAGGTGTAAATGGTGAACCCAGGAGGGTAGATGTGGCCAAATTGAGAATGGCCTGAATTAAACCACTGGCCACATGCAATCTGACTCTCTGCCGATGGCTTTAGGCATTACTGGAATGGAGTCCTTGAACATCACAGCATTTCCAAAGATTACTTGTGGTTTCTACATGTTTGCACAAGATTTGTCTTTTTCTGGAAGACAAACTGCATTAAGCTTGCCATGTTTTGGTATGCATATATGGGAAAATCAAATCCATTCAAAACTGCAGTGACATTTGGTGTTTTAGGGCCGATGGATTTATTACCAGTGTAAAACAACAGTTCAGAGTGTTCTGTGAAGTTCACAGAGAAAAGAGGGATTTATGGTCCGTAAAGTCTAATTACCGGGATTGACATCAAGTATGAAAGCTGTATCAACAAAGTTTGTTCCAATATTATCCTGGCTTAACAATGAAAACAGGCATACAAAGTCTCCTTTGAAAGGCAAGTCAATGCTGGTAGTGCTTTACATGCACTGTACTGTGTCAAATCAGCATCATAAGAGCATGATTCTTCTTTGAAGAGCCAGGTCTGAACAACAGACGATCAAGATACTGAAAGAAGCTCAAGGTAAAGCTTTGTTTAAAAAAAAACAAAAAACAGCACCAACACCTACAGGCAACATTCGTGCAAGTAGTATCTCTCCTGACTCCCCCCCCCACTTCAAATTATGACAAACAATCAGCAAGCACAGTTTTGTGCTTCACTTTCACCGCGTTACAAATGGAGCTGCAGCATCCGAAACTGCAAGGAAGAGAAGGACGCTCAAATCCCTGACTCGTCTATGATAAAGACCCCACTTTTCATTGGGTAATGTCCCAGAGGTCGGTCCATGGGTGACACACATTCATCAGCACACTAACTGAAACCCCAGAGAGACGCTGGAGACTTTAACCTTGTCACTGTCTGAGCAGAGCTGTAAAGAGTAAAAGGGAAGGGCAGGAAGAGGTGGCACAGAGTAAGAGAAATAAGGTAAGCCTGGCAGAGGACAATCATTAAGTGCGCCTAGCAGACATTAGTGGCTGTATAAATCATCACCAGTGGACTATGGGGAGAACTTGACCCTCGCCACAAGTTCTGGAAAGCAGGATGTGGAACAAAAAAATGTCAATGACAATGAAAAGATATCCAAAGTGATCTATGGACGGTCAGTTCCTTTGCCCCTGGTGTGGAGCCAGAAACTGGAATCATTTCTTACTATTTTTGACTTCCCACTAAAGGTAAACCTGCAATAGAAGACAATGTTTTGATCCAAGTACTGCTGTCTATGGTCGTTAATGTGTCAGGGAACTTGCACTCTTGGTAACTTACGTCTGGGATGAAGCCAATCTCATTTAGATGGTTGCTTAGCTCTGGGTCATGGAAGGCAATCATTTGGGAGAAGACAGTCAAATACTCTGAAACACAAGCAAAGGGACAAAAGGTCTAGACGTGATCTATTGTGCAGCTTGAGTGCTGAAAGGAAGTGTGCCCAACTGAACAAAACTTTACAGTCAACAATGAGAACGCAAGAGGTATAACACAAAACATAAACACACTGATGACGGATTTAATAAATCAGTCATCTAGCAATGAGATCTCAGAGATCAGATAAGTGGAAAATTTGGGACGGATTTCTTTTCTGTGTTTTGAGTGATCAAAAATAGATAAAAAGCCAGACATGTTGCAGAGAGACTGCACATACCTTCTGTACATGTCTAATGGAAACATATGGAGGTAATGCTAAGCTACCACCATAATTCACACTGTAAGTCAACAAAGGAGGTCTGACCAGACAGATAAACATTAGGGAGCTCTCCAGGGCATCTAGCAGTGGAAAGAAAGGATAATAGTCACATTCCCCACAGAGTTCAAGAGGTGTATAGTGAAGCTGTTTATCAGGCACGTAAGAATTGCTTATGACATTTCTCTGCAGGTTTTTGCAGTTTCATTTGTTTCCCTATCTCTAAATGATGTGGCTCAGCTGCAAACTCCATTAAGACAGACCGAAATTAGTTTTCACAGCTTAGGAACAACATGGAGCCAAAATTTAATCAACATTGAGCTGACGGCCTGATGCTCTGTGCCAGCCGATAATAATTTGTTTTTCAACTTAGCCGAATGCTCTGACCATGTTTAATACTTATTACTTAACGTGTGGTGGCAGTTGACTACATTAGCTCAAAAACACGGGATGGCTGAAACGGAAACAGGTAATAGAAATAGAAAACTGAGGCACAGAGTGAAATTAATAATAAAAAGCTTTGAGATGTTGATATTGTAGTCAATCTCACCTTGAATGACATGGGAGTTGTCCTTCAGGAAAAAGTTGTACAGGTATTTGGGGATGAAGGCAGACATGCAGGCATATGCCAGGGCTGTGAAGAGTATAAGTATTAAAGGAAGCCAAAAAAGAACAAAAGAAAGGTAGAAATAAATCACTCGACAAGTTATTTAAGAGGTTACATTCTTACCTTCGTTATTGAAATTCAAGTAGAGAAATGGGGCACAAAGTGAATCCAAACCTGATGAGAAGGAAATTTAAAACAGTTCATAATGAAATTCTACTGTATATGGTCACATAGTTAAAGGGAGTCGACAAGATGTGAAATGAGCACCATCTAGTGTCCACTCATGATTAGTACAGTGAAGAATTGTAGGAATGAAGGAGAGCGAGAAAAAAAAAAAAAACGTGAAACAAAAAAAGGACAACGTGACATAGCAGAAACATGGAGTGAGACAGAAAAAGAAATCAACATGAAGGGGTGACTGACCCTGCCAGTAGACCAGGTCAGGGTGAGAGACCACCCAAGCTTTCAACACGCGCCTGAACTTGATGTGGCCCTGAGGAGATGACAGCAGCTCGTCGTACTGGTGACAGCGTGGGATGTCGACCTCAATCTGTAAACATGCACAAAAAAACACCGAGCAAAAGAACAAAGCTAAATTCATTTTAAAAGTTATGAGTGACTCAGCGTTTTTATTGCTGTCTGGTTTAAAACAAATGAGTTACCTGTCTGTCAGTCGGTATGGGAGTATCTTTGTCAGTGCTCTCATATTTGGCTTGAATGTCTCCCTGTGTAAAAAAAACAAAAGGTAAGTGTCTAAAATAAAGTTAAATCTGCACTTTTTTCTAAACAAAGGAATATAATTTCTCTTGTACCTCAATGGCCAGCAGTGCTGCCCATGCAAGGCCTCGAACAAGAGGGGGAATATCCACTCTGGCTTCTTTCCACACAAGGGTCTTCTTGTAAGGATAGGCCTGAAGACAAAACGTTAAAGAGATTATATATTACCCAGCTTTAACTGAAAACAATAACCCATTTAAATAATAATTATTACAAATACAGGAAATAATATTTGAGCTAAACAATCAGCAGGGTCTGATATATTTAGGAGTGTGTTCCCATGTGTGTGACTGAAAGTATGTGCATATATAAGAGTTTGTATGGAGCCCAGACCTTGAGCAGCCTGTCAAAGAGGATGATGCGGATGAGTTGGTACTCGGTGTCTCTCTCGCGGATGATGAGCGGCAGCGTGACGGTGGCCGACAGCTCATTGCTGCTGTTGGACTGGGGCAGACTTGACTGTCTGAAGGAGGGGGAAGCAAAGAGAATATGACATTACCCAAGCCAAAATAAATGATGGGGTGATACGAAACATAGTGACAGGAGGAGAGGACGAAAGTGGCAAGTTCAAGATGGAGATTGCTTACTCGTCTTCCAGTAGAGGGTAATAGGCTTCTCCTGCTACATCCTTCAGTCTCTGAAAAAAAAGAAGAAAAAAACATGATATGGATTCAAAAGAAATGTTTTTTTTCCCCATCATTTGTGGTAAAAGTTATAATAAAGTTATATAAAGTTATAATAGTATAACTAAAAGTTATAGTTAATAGAAAGAATTAGGTTTGATAATTAGTTTTAATACTAGAAACACATATGAGAAAGCACCCTCAAACCTTATGCACAATACATTTATTTACACAATAATTTACATGTCTGCTGGCAAGCTTGTTGTCTTACATTTCGGAGCTGGCACAGCGACAGTGTCACTGTAGTGTCGTCAAGTAAGAAACTCCTGTCCCTTCCCTGGCCAAATGACTCCCCGTCTTCCAGGACAAAACTAAAGAAATACAGAGAGAGAGAAACAAAGTCTGAATATCGCCTAAAATGAGCAAATGTCATCATCTGTGTATGTGCATGTGTGTAATATACTTAGGCAGTGTGCAGATTGGAGGTTTGGATTGTATGATCTCCTTGTTGGTCAGCTCTTTTTCCAGATCTCCCCCCGCCAGACACCACAGATGGTACACCTCATCTATGGCCCTCTCTGACAGGTAGTTTTCATCATCGTCTAATCACACACACACACACACACACACACAAAACAGTAAACTCTTCCTGATACGCACAGGTGCAGTCAATTTGAGATTACTTCATTAGGAAGTTCGATATCATCTCCCAACATCAAGATATGTTTACTCATGTGGCAGTGGAATATTATTTGGATAAAACATTCAAAGTACTATCTATAAATATCACATATTTGATTTCTTCTGGCCTACAACAGCAAAAACAAACTAAGAGAAATCTCTTCCAAAATTAATTAGCACAGAGGAAACAGCCTAATTAGTGCTGTCAACATGAAGTGTGGAGCTCTCACTGAAGTTTTTTGAATAAAGGATGTTATGTGAAATCTGATAATCTTGAAAATATGTATGTATATGTAACTCAACCGGTCGTGGCGGATGACCTTCCACCAATGAGCTTGGTTCTGCTCGAGGTTTCTGCCTGTTAAAAGGAACTTTTCCTCGCCGTCGCCAAGTGCTTACTCATGGTGGAATTCTTGGGTCTCTGTAGATAATATTATAAAGAGTACGGTCTAGACCTGCTCTGTATGGAAAGTGTCATGAGATAACTTTTGTTATGATTTGGCGCTATATAAATAAAATTGAATTGAATTGAATTGAATTTAAATGTATCCTTATCCACAAATAAGTTCCTCACAGTCACCTTTTGCATTTACTTGTGTTTATTTTGTCTCACAGAATTTAGAACAGAATAAATAAAAATGTGTACAATGTCTGGAAATAATAGATAGGAGCAAATGTACAACAAAATCAATTAGACTGCAGTCAGACACTGACTTGGCTGGCTTGGAACAAAAAGAGAACACAACTATTACCTTCATGAAGATAAAAAGAAAAAAGGTTATTTGAGATATCACGTGTAGAACTTGGCTGCCCAATTAGATCTTTTGACTCTCTTTTACTCTAAATACTTTTATCTATCTGCTACTATTATTAATATCGATTTATTAAAGCAACATCAAGATAAATCAATTCAACTTTAAGACATTGTATTTTGAAGTATTTTAGTCTAGAAGAAAAAGGTTGGAGCGAGTGATTGGTGTGAATGTGGTATATACGTGTGAGTTTAAGGTTGTGTGGACAGTTGTGTGTAGTTGGGCCAGACCTTTGCAAAGGTCACTGATGTCCTCTGGGAGCTCCAGATGTGCGCAGCGCAGGGAAGAAGAGAACAGGCTTACAGGCTTCTGGAAGGGCGTGTAGAGGCAGGAGACGCCATTAAACACAGAGTCTCCCAGCAGCTCTGTAGGGGTCGGCCTGGAGGACACAACAAAATATCCACAAACACAGTGTGTCCCTTTAGAACTGAGAACTTATTATAATAAACATTCAGTTATATAAAGTCATAAAATCTGTTCTCAGCTGTATCTCAGTGTCAGGCAATAACTTGCTTCTGTTTATTTTGGTATCATTTCACTTGTTGGTTCTGGCATGTTCGAATCCTCTCTGACGTACAAGCAGCGTACAAGTATTTCATAACCTGCGCGACCAAGTGAAGTGTTTTGGAAACTAAATGGCCAATGTCCTCCAACAAGACATGATAACCAACAGAGACTGTATTTACCTTTTGGATGGAAGAAAAGTCAAGCATTTCCTTAATAACTCCAGAACATTCTCAGGCAGTTCCTGTAAAAAAGATGACTATATTAGCTAAAGTACACAGAATACAGACAGAACCCAATTTAAACAATAATCTCACAAAAATGCCAAGAAAGATTAGAATGTGCTTACAGAGAACTACTAGTAGGACTAGATCTGCGTGACTTGATACATTTAAACACATACAAAGTTAAAACTGTGTAATTTGAACTTAATGGACAATATTAATTTTGTATATATAATAATTTCTGGGGATTGGTGAGTGACGCAGACGGTGCTTACATACAAATAACCCTTCAGCTTTTACAGAACAACGACAAAAAATATTATTTACAGACACACAACTATTCCCACCATGAGCAAGCACTTGGAGACAGTAGCAAAGAAAAACATACATTTAGGAAAATGTTTATTCAACCTTGATGCACTGAGCAGTTTGGTGAATGAAAACATAAAAGATTTTCCAATTATAGATATTGAATAATGTATTGTTTTGGTTACGGTTCCTTAGACTCTAACCCTTTCTAAATTATACAAAGCCCTTGTGCTTCATTAAGTTATTTATAGTATGCTATAGTTAATATGTTATTGTGAGGCAAATAATGTGACCGCATTTCCCAGTAATTGTTAATATCCACTTCTCTAAACCAATAAAAATGACTATAAATTAAAAATATCTTTGTACATAAAGTCTTAAAATCTTATTGACTATTATCAAGCCAACCAATGATATTGACTTTACCTTAATGGTATCCAGGCAACCGTGTTCCTCAGCAAGGACAGTGACGATGTCGTCCATGCAACCTGAGAATGACAAACAGTATTACAGCATTAGCCTCACTGAGCTCAAGAGTATATAGCTCAGTACCTCAGATAATTACGTCCTTTTCACTTACCCAAGGTCAGAATGAATTTCAGTCTCTCACTTATATCGATATTGTGCAGCAGTCGTCTGCCCTGCAATCGATTCACAGCGTTTGAATTTAAGGTGAGAATAATCCATACAGCATGAATTCAGACAAAACACTTGAATGTCTTATTCTTGCAAGAAGAGGTTTATGAAGGATTCTTACCACACACAATTCAAAGAGCAAAACCCCCAGTGACCAGACATCAGTCTTGGGTCCCGAGGGCAGAGGCGCTTCGTCATGAGAAGAGTCACTGGGGTGGAAAGACCCCTGAGCGATCACCTCTGGAGCAAGGTATGATGGGTACCTGAGGTGATGATCACAGAGCAGATGAGACCATTACTTTTTCAACCTCTAACATCTTCTGGGGATATCTGGTGTTTAACAGCTCAGTGCAGAAACATACCATCATAGTTTTTCATTCCTTAGTGAGCATTCTGTTAAACTATGTCCTTTCCATATTATGTTTAAAAGGAGAAATTAATACATTAAATTGCACACATTTCTGTCATTAAGTGGTGTATATTCAATTTCTCCTCAGAACAACCTGCATAGCTGTTTGACAGTTATATTTATTACATTTTTCATCCAGATGTTTTATTCAAAGAGATGGGTATGTGCCATCATTCCTCTTTTCAATCTGCAAAAGGATATTACACAGAGATACTTGGTAGAACACAAAGGCCTTTGGATTAGGATAAAAGTCCAATGATCTGTTATAGTTCCTGAACCAGGAAGCTATTTGAAGGCTCCAAAACCTGGTTTCTATGAAAAGGAATGGCCCATTATGCATCAATGTTATGGTCAATTGCCTTTTTTTGTGCTTTGACTAACAGCAAACAGATACAAGAGAACCTTTGACCCTGAACAGACATCTCACATAGCTCAGTCCCACCAGTTGAGGAGTTCCAGAGAAGCCCTAATGAACTTTTCTCTGTGATGAATGAGGAGGAAAAGACGTACCCAATGGGAAAATCTACATCGGCCCCATGATCAGTCATGTGATAAAGGCCGAACTTTGCCAGCTTGACATTCCCCTGCAAAGAATAAATCTGTCTTAGATTGACATGACCATTACATTACCATCTTTTAATAAGACCGTTTCGATCAGCAAAAGATAAGCATGCATCAACGGCTCAATTTTACCTTGCAGTCCATGAGCACATTGTGTGCGCTGAGGGCTCTGTGCACCATACCATGTTTGTTCATAAACTCCAGACCTTCAAGGACCTCATAAGCTATCTGCAGCACCTTCTCTGGGCTACCACAAACAAAAGTACAGCAGTGTCAAACTATTTTGAGGGTTAAGCTGAGTCAGAGAAAAGACATGATAAAAAAATCGATCTACATTTTCAACATATAATTGTTAAAAATCTAAAAATCTGTTGTAATTGTTATGCAAACCTAACCTCGGCCAGTAGATGGCAAGGTTAATTCATACTATTTCCCTGCCTATCATGCAATATCATTTCTCAGCAGTTCAACGTGTATGGAAAAACATCAATGAGTTAATCACATATATTTGAATCACTTCTGAATAGTTTATGCAGATGATGAATGATGATCTCACCTGGCTGTTTTCCCCTGTTTTTGGAAGTCACTTAAACTGCTTTCATAGTGTTCAGCAACAACAATCAGCCGTTCTATAAAGCAACAAGAAGAAGAAACCAACATTTAAATTATGCAACTAAGTTAGCAACCATTCATTTCTATTTATTTATAATGAGTAAGCATGAATGGATGCTACACCTGCACAACAGAAAGTGAAGTGAAAAGGCATGCCTCGTTCTAATCTAAATCTAACAACATTAATAAAGGTCAGGCTGCATGCTCTTTTAAATTTGATGCATTTATTTTAAGATTAAAAAAGTTTTTTTTACTGTGTGTCATAGTAGTAGATTAGAATAGTTTAAAAAGCGGTACAAACACATGGTTTTCACAAGGTACAGGGAGGAAGAAGGGCTTTAACAATGGGGAGAAAGATTGTTAATTGAGTAGTGGAGAAGGGGTAGGTTTAAAAAAAGCATATGCTTCATCCTACTCCTTTTCGGACTCCTTTTGTTTGTTTTTCAGTTTACTTTGTTGTGTTACTTGCACATGTTTGAAATAAACTGAAACTAACTAACTAACTAACTGACTGATATATTATGGCGGTTTCCACTGCAGAAAAATAACAAGAAGCTTTTGAGGAACTCGGGAACTAAATCTGCATTTTAACCGAAGGAACCAGGTACTAAATTTAGCTGTTTAATAGTTCCAGGTGGCAAAAAACATTCTCTACTCCTGTAGTCCTTTTTGATAGTTCATAAACTTTAGTGGTGGAGTGGAGTGCTGACCCTCACTAACTGAAGGCTGTAAATGTAGTCCTACACAATTATTATTGTGCTTTCCCACTTGTAAATACAAAGCTATACATAATCTATGAATAACATCCATATAAATCACAGCAACAATGCATTCCACACAGAACAACAGGATGAAACAAGATGTTAATAAAAAGTTAATAAATATCCAGGAATGAAGTTCTATATTGATTGGCCAAATAAAACACCATGTATGTTTTTGATAAGCTCAGTGAGAGTAAACATCAAGGACAGATGATAAAATGCGAGGAGGTGCTATACAATATGAGGCAGAAGATCATACCATGTTTCCCTCTGGAGATGTCCACATATTGGCAGAGTCTGGGGTGAGTGACGGTCTTGAGGATCTGGAAACGTCCCAGGATTTTGATGGAGTTGGGGGTGAGAGGGAGACCATTGCTCCCACAGACATCATGAGGGAGAGCTGAGGCAAAGAAGGTGAAAGCTCCCAGCTGGGCGTCTTTGAGGGGCCTCATCCTGCCTCTGGCTTGAAGCACTACAGTATCAGGAATATATATATATATATTAATATGTTTTAATATGAGTGAAAGGAACAATCTGATGTTCCAGGAGGGTAAAAACATGAAGTAAACTGCGGGAAAGACCACTATTTGAGGAAGTAACAGATTTACACGGTAATTATGCAATACATACAATACATTTACACCATATGGTTGTAGCTACATTAACTTCGGAAACAATGTGACACAGTGTGAGTGTGTACAGTGATGCTGCAGTCAAACCCACTCTGTGTTTGTTGCTATGTAAATAACTGCCTTATTGGCCCCGGGTAAGGAAACCAATGACGTTATGTGCATTGCATCCGAATAATGTGTCTACTCACGCTTAAAGGGAAGGCTGCACGGTCATGTCGACAGAATGAAAGTTGAAAATATTGTTAAAAATATTTTTTGAAATGAATTTCTTTCCTGCCTCTGCGATGTGATGGGAACAGCTGAGTGAACGTGACCCACGACGTTATTTTTGTGCGACAAAGTAGTGCACAGGAAACACTTTCTAAAAACGTAACAACGGTTGTGAAACTTAAATTAAAAACGAATTATTTCAAATCCTCATCAAAGTTGTCCTTGAATTCAATTTTTCGTATTTTTTTTCAGGAGTTTGTTTCTCTTTATAGTCATTACACACAGGCAATATCCGTCGCTAGCCATCGGTATCAGATCTATAGAACATGTGGATGGTGAAATCTACAGGGCTGCGTCACATCCGGATGGTGCAGAGATCTTGTCACCGGGTCCTGAAGCAGCTTCTCTGCGGCTAACTGCTAGCTGCCTGTCAGTCTGTCAGGCTAGCTGATGTAACATTGAAGGACTAGCACCTGTCAAGCCCCCTCAGCGCTCCCTGAAACGTGTCGGGGCTGCTGCTCAGAGTCTATGTAAGTTTCCAAAGTCGTTTTATGTAACTCCTCTAACTAACTAATCGACATAATCTAACCAACTGTCGAGCTAATAGGTTAGCAGTGCTAGCTACTCCAGAGTTAACCCTCGAGGTGCATGTCCCAGTCAGTGTAGCTGAACCGGCTAATAGCTCACTGATTCAAATGTGTATCTGTACACATGTTCACGATATATCGTTATATCGACTCGATTTTTGTGTTTAACACCATTCTGACTGTCCCAATATGAAACATTTGTTTGATTACTGTGAGCTACAAATGAGTATATTTGTTTACTGGTATATCTGCAGCTGCAGCCAACAATCAGTTTCATTATTGATGAGTTAATTATTGATTCATTTGCCGAGCATGTCGCAATAGTTATTGATGAATATGTATTTTGTGTTGCCAGCACCCCCCAAACAACTAATTTGTGGTATAAAGCAAATCAGTCACATCTTCACATTTGAGGGGCAAGTCATGATACATAAATAGATCAAACAGTACTGTAATCTACCTGTTTGGGATGTGTATATATGGTACCATATATACCTGTATGGTACCTTAACACAGTAGTTTTCAAACTGGGGTCTGGGTTCTGGGGTGGCCCCAGCTAAAAGAGGAAATATATAACAATAAATAAATAACAGGAGGAATATTTTTACACATTTTTGGAACTTGGAACAACAAGGAAAGAAATACAGTTGGTCATTTTGATTGAGATGTATAGTTTGATCATTGATTGACTTTTTTTTCTCTTCAAACCTATGAATAAAAAATTACTTTAGAGATTCCCTAAAGAAAAATCCTCTCAAATTGGGGGTCTGTAGTCTAATTCATCTACTGAGGGGGGTCCTTGGCATTAAAAAGTCTGGGAACCCATGCCTTAATTAATTTTTAAATTAGTCTTTTAAATAATTAATTTGCTGCCTGTGATCCAATCCAATCATGTCAGCACTCTAAATTCAATATGCTTGCGCAAAATAAAATAAAAAAATGTCACTTCAGGTACATGAGACGAGCATTTGACATTGCGACGACATTTTAGCTTCTAAACATTTAATAATTGATTGAACAGATGATGAAAACAAATGATGAATGCAGCCCTGATCATGAGAGAGTCTCACTATTTCTGCTTTGTCATGCTCCCAGCTGTTTTCCATGCAGACACAGACAGTAATTGGTGTTTTGAGGTTTATATTGTTGTTGCTTCTGAACCTCGGGTAATTTATTCTTGACAATGTATCACGTGTAAACTAATTTCATGAATTATCACATTAGTGCAGTTTAGTAAAACAGTTGCCGGCATGTTAGATTCCTAATCAAATTTACCACCCCATTGTTAAACACTCATTTGTTGTTGTGTTTTTTGTTATTGTTGTTTTTATCTCTCTGTTACATGTATATTTCTTTTGCATGTGCAGTCTAAAAAATAATTAAAAGGCAAATTTGAGAAATAAGAGCACACTTCGCTCCTGAAAACCAATGACAGACTGCATGTGCTGTGGCTGCACGTCTCCTCGTTTCTTTTAACCTAAAGTGTGTAGGTCCTTTTAATGCCTTCAGGTGGTGCTGACATACTGCACTCCCTTTTCAATTATAATGGGCTGGTTGGCAGTCAGGTGGGGATCTAGCCTCCTACAGTGTATTTTACTGTGGGAATGAAGCATGAAAAGAGGAAGCACTTGTATCCTGGTGGGTCTGCTCACACACCACCACCACACCGGAGAGCTTTGGTGGTTAAAAGCAACAGATTTAAAGATTTGATTCAAACCACCTGTGTAGCCTGCATATAGCGAGGCAGTCTTATCTTTAATTAACTTCAACTTTAATTTGAAATTTAATGTAGATATAAAATGTTTGTGAGGACTATTGATAACTATGACTGAGCAACCCAGGCATGTCTATTTTTAGGAGACTGATAATACTGGGTGTTGTCAGATGCCTCCTCCAGCTGTCCCCTGCATGGCACAGTTGGCACAATATGGCCCGATGAAACAGTTGCAGATTAGGAGATGAATCACAGATATTTTGATTTCTATACAGTGAAGACTGTTAAATTAGACATCCTGACGGCCAGTGAAAGTCCACCTCCTGTTAACATTGTTAACACATTTCCCTCTGAAATTCAAAGCTGAAATGACCCCTTCATGTCATTATGCTGCGGACCATACCTTGGCCCCAGGAACCATTTTAAGAGGTTATCCAAATGAGATCAGCCTTTTTGTGGCTCTTGCTATTACTCCACCACTGGTCCTGTTTAAATCAATTCAGTTTCTCTAAAAACAATGCTTTGATCCTTGATTTTATCAACTCCAGCTCTTTTGTGTTTCTAATTTCCTCATCCCCCAACATTTTGTTTTCATCTCGGGCCAGCTGTTGTTTTCCAGCGCCTCCCTGTAATATGTGTAAGAAGTTTTCTTCCCCATGCCTCAGCCTTGTAAAAATCCTTCTTTTCCTCTTTCTTCAAAAAGTAATTTGCCAAGCTCAACATGATAAAGAAACAATACCCCAAACCCAAACTGGTGTCCGGTTGTGTTTTGGTTGAGCTCCCTAAGAGTGGCTGATCCTTTTGTTCTCCTAAAAGGAATGTACATAATGTTGTAGTATGGTTTAAAACTATCTACATGTCACTTCTTACCACTTGTTACTATGAAAGACAGATACGAATTCATCCAAGAATTTGGCTTGCCAAAGCCTGCTTGGAACTTGTCAAGGCCATTTATAGTTTTTACTCTGAAATGTTTCAAGATTTACTGATTTATTGTTCCATTTTTATGAAAATCAACACACGTTCTTCTGATTATCTCTCAACATGCTTTGTGGACGGTGGTCAGATTTTGTCACTTTGGGCAACCAGACAAAATACATCTGCCTTGAAAATTTGCGCACATTATGGAAAACCTGTCAGGTTATGATTGTCCTGTCATGACATACTGACGTGTTTACACTGCAGCTACATTATGTGATGATATGTTCCGTGTACAATGCAGTCGCACAGAGCAACTCTGCAACACATTCCCACCTTTTTGTGGAAATGTAAAGGTTTTTTTTTTTTGCGAGCCAGAGAGGAGTTGACTTAACTGTGCGGTCATTTTGGAGGCTGTAGTTTGTGGTGACTTTATACTGGAATGCAAACCTTGTAACTCCAAACATCTATCTTTGTAGATGTCCAGCATTGTACTTTAGAATACCATCTCTTTTTATATTGTCAGTGTCAATTGAGTAAACTTGAAATAACATGGAATAGGGTTACTTTATAAGTCACTGTGCATGCAACTTGGATCCATGAGCCTTTGCCTGCATTTAAAGGGAGATACTGCAGAACTTGAAGTCTAGCCCAGTGCAGATTTTAAATCAGTTTTGCATATTGTAAATTGATTGCTGTATGTCATTTTTGTCTGTCAGGTTTTTAGTTCGCTCCCTGTTCAAGATGTCAAATCACAATCCTTTGTTGAGGCTGGAGCAGCGGGCGGCCGAAGCTGACCAGATAATCGAGTACCTGAAACAACAAGTCCAGCTGCTAAAGGAGAAAGCCAGTAAGACACACACCCAGACATTAAAACAATTACACACAGCCTCACAAAAAGTATATTTAGGGTTTATAGGTTAGGTTTATACACTTTTATGAATTCCAAATTTGTTTGATAGACTACATCTCAAATCAGATGGTTCTTATTCTGTGTTCAGGTGTAGTATATGGCATGACTTTTCCCTGAAAAGCTGCGTACATACGTGATTCACAGTCCCACAATGTAAAGAGTTAAATCCTTGCAGCATTGATAGCAGTTTAATGAAACCTAAGCCCTCCGTTATGGGAAAGTGTTTCTGAATTTATAGGAATTGTCCTTCGAAAGATGTTTCCCACGCTATCTTTCAAGTTTGACCAGATGTGTCAAATATTGTGACTGACTTAAAAATGAATACAGTATAAATGCTCTATAAAAGTTTGTTGTTTTTTTAACTTTCTCAGTTATTGTTAAGAATCTTAATAAAGACCCCTGGGTAGAGTTCTGTCTCACATTAGTGCGGAAAAATGTAACGAGTGAGCAGAAATTTCTGTTTCTGTTGCGATTGTGTGAATAATAGAGCTCCTCTTTGAATGATCTCCATTATTGTGTATGGTAATATACTCCACACGTGTCACCTGCACAATACAAGGAATCTGAATTATTCCAAAATGTGTTTTACTCTAATTTAAGACAGCTTGAACTAGATTAGTGGACAATTTCATGGCTAGATTTTAATAATCACCGTATATTAGACGATAGTATATTTGCAGTAGTTCAGAAGCATTTCTTAAAATATCCTTTGGGATGGTGAAATTTCATTCCAGTGTTGAAACATAACAAGAATTTGCTTTGCTGCAGTCGTCCAGGCCAGTGTCAGAGAAGAGAAGAAACTGATGGTGGAGAATGCCAAGTTGAAGAATGACATCGAGGAACTAAAAAAACAGCTGCTGGAAAAAGAGAAGAAGAGGGGAGGTATGTTGAGTTTGGTTCCCAGCAAAGACTTCCACATCGCAGATCAGATGTTTGTATGTCTTTATAAAAAAGACCTTGATGTTGTTATCCTTTAGATTTAGTTATAGGAGCGGTTGTGTTTGCCTGACCTTTGAACATTTGATGTCAGTTGTTGCTCATTAGAGCATTGTTTGGTTTCTACTATCAATGATAACATCTTGTGCATTCTCGCCTCAGCCCATTATAACCAGATTATTATTTTTTTTTTTTTGGTTTTTATTATAAGCAACCATATTGCTTCAAGAATCCCCATTAGAGTGATGGGGACAACATGTCTTTCAGTTATTGCGCGTCTCATATACGTTGACAATAAAGAGCAAACGGCTCGGATCATTAACACACATTTAATGTTTTCCAGAATGAAGCTGCAGGAATAAAGGGGGACTGGAAGAAATAAGCAATTTAACCTTATTCAAAATAACTCAATGTGTTAGTGTTGGAACGTTGAAGGAATGCGTTCCAACACACCCGAGACGATGTTTTTCCACACATTGTATCTAATTGTGGTGTTTATTTTCGGGGTTTCTTTTCAATGGCTTTAAGGTGGCATGAAATGGCTTAATCAAAACACAGATAAATATGAAGCTTTTTGAACGGAATTTCAATCGTCTTTGCTGATTTGTTGTCGAGATGAGAAAAACAAACTATTGGACACGAATTTAATAGTGCCACGAGAAAAAGTCTACTTCAATGCCATTTTAAAGTAGAATCATATTGTGTAAACTCACATCACTTAGAGCTGCATTTATTTGTTAGGTCCATTCATCAAGATGTTATGGCAAACATGATTGCAAATAGTTGGTACCCATCATTCAATATTCACTCTTCTTTCAGCTCTATTTCAGTCTCTACCAACCTCTGATTAAAATATCGGACTCTTTAGCTAAATGCTTCACTATGTTCAACAGGTGATAACTCTGTGTGGGTTTGTGGGACACCAAATCCACAAAAGGATTTAAGGATTTAATTTCTATACAAATTAGTAAGCATCTAAAAACTATAAGGAATTGATTTCAATCGAGATTCAAAATATTGTCGTAAACTTTCCTGAAATTGGGTTTGAACTGGGTTTGGTTGTGCTCGTGAACCATTCCAAATAAAATGAGTTTCTTTTACCAAAGACTCACCTTGGTATCTCATCATAGAACTCACTTCATTAAAATGCAACAGAAACAAAATAAAACTCACCAAATCTCTCTCTCTCTCTCTCTCTCTCTCTCTCTCTCTCTCTCTATATATATATATATATATATATATATATATATATATATATATATATATTAATAATAAGGTTTTCATGTAATTTGAATGTTTATTTTGACTCAGATTTTTGTGGATGCCTAATGAGACGTTCAACTTTGATATCATATTTGCATTTTTACTATTTCAAGCCACATTTCCAGCGGCTTTAATATAACAATATCGATTCATGCAGCTTTCATTTAAAATTCTAATCGAGATCCCAGTGTTTCCAGAGAGGCATGCATAACATGTGCATAAACCATCTCCAAAAATGTAATTTGAAATAAAGGTGCGACTAGAAAACCTCACTGTAACTATCATGCAGCATGTGATAGTGTCATATCGTGTGTAGAAAGCTGGTTCTCATTGTCAAAAACCTTAAAAGTAAACTTAAGGGGATGTAAAGAGCTTAAGAGGTTATTGCCCGTAATTCCAAGGTAAACCGGAAAGGTCCTGAGCTCAGGTCCTAACATAACATAGAATTAAGGTAATTAAAAGCATTATGGCGACAGTGGTGTGCCTGCAGACCGATGTTTGTCAGACACAGGCACTTTTGTAGGAATTCAAACATCAGGCGCCTTAAATGAGGGGTTATGTTTTTTTCTGGAGAGTTTTTGTAGGACATTGTTCCCTGCTTTATGGCTCCATTTCCATGTTTCCATTCACTTGGACACTGTGTCATTTTCCCATCAAAACTGTTTGCATCAGGAGAGCCGTCCTCCCACTGGGTGTGTAAATAAAGCTCGCTCTGTATCATTTGACTGTATTATGTTGATGCAACCTGCTCTGTGCGTGAAAAGGGGCAACTGCTGTGAGAAGTAGTGTGGCTCTGTGTATGTGTAATGTAAATTTCCTCTTTCACGCCAGTCCAGCCGCACTCATGTCTTCTCATACTCTCACACAACATTTGGGAACCAGTGTGCAGATATTACCTTTCAGATAGTAACTCTGATCCACTCTTTAATCATGTATTTCTCTCGTCCTGTGTCCCTCCTTAAGTGCGCGATGTAGCCATGCCATCATGTGACGCCAGTGCTGAGTGCGTTTCGAAACCCACCCCTACCAAACCCTCTGCTCCAGCACCCTCTGCCGCCCCTGCTGCTGCTGTCCAGAGCCCCCCTCCTAAAGAAGAGAACAAAAAGAAGAAGCCAGAGAAAAAAGGTAACAGCTGAAGAAAGAAAAGTATGGCATGTTACAGGATTTTATTAAGAATCCTTTGAAGTTTTCACATCCCATAAAACAGTTTGAAGGTGAAATTAAGCCTGTTTAGATGTGTCATATAGCAATATTTGTGTCATGTATTTCATTTTCATTTCACCACTCACTTTGATTTTCATCAACATTATTTTTATTATTGTATTATTGCTTAAGATCCCATTTTCCAATAACAGTTGGATAGATGCAGCATTCTTTTCAAAAGTCACTTGACCTGCTCCAAACATGTTTTTCCATTTGAATTTCTAATATCAGGTGATAATGGATGTCAGGCAGCGGTATTGGCCCCTTAATGGATCCAAGATATCTGGGCCTCAGTTTGAAGTTTGGTTTTTTTTGTGGACTTGTGTGATTTATAAGCTACATTTGGGACAAGGGATCCTTTTCTAATGTCACCAATAATTTTAATCCAATTTGAGAATGATTTAATGTTTTTTTAGATGTTTTTTAGATTTTAGGAGCCCGTCACAAATCCCCTATATCAAATATAATGGCGTTAAACTGTTTAGAATACAAAACAGGAAAATCCCTGCCACAGAACTTCAATTAATTTGCAGTAAATCACTCATATTCTAGTTTTGTTTGAGCAATAAGCTATCTGGGCTAATTAGAAGAACTGTCATCGACGAGGAATGATTGGGCATGTTGGGATTATAACTTAGAACAAGGAAGACACAAGCTTTAAGACACTGACAAAGTCACTGGCGTGTTTGTCATTTCTTACATCCAGATGTTAGGGAGCTCTTAATGAGAGATGCTTCTTCCTCTTTGTTACTTCAAGCTTTAATGTAGCTGCATTCTCACCTCATCCGAACAGTCATCACTTGTTAGCTCACAGACCCGTGTGTAACCTTAGCGTAGCCCTGGTAATGTTCCGTCGCTGTGCTGTCATCACTGCAGAGCATTGATTACGCGGGGGAGAAATGTTGAATATCAAAGGCAGCGGTTGGAATTCATATTTTTCAGAGCTGGTGTGGCCTCAGAGGGATGATTAAAGACTGTGTGATCATTTGATCAGTGCAATCCGCTGGAATGAATGTGTGTAAGAAAACCAGGCGAGTGAAAGGTACTTTGTCTCTCGGGAGGAAGCATCTGCTATTCTGCTATGTTATTGAATCATGTAGCACTCACCTTCAGCCAAGTATTGGTATTGTCATTTCTTCAAAGTATGTACCCCACATTTCTGGGAAGAGGTAAAAGAAGTAATTTTTTCCCCTTAATTTTTCATTTGCTTATGGATCACTTGGAACGCATGCGCCCGCATGCAACCCTGAGGCCTGTCATTGGTGGCCTTTGTTTTCATTTATGGGAGGAAATTAAATCAGATTCCAGACAGATGCCCAGTATTGTTTCAACTATGATTTGTTTTTTATAATTTCCCTTGGCAAGATACCAGCTGGCTGAAATATTCCCGGTTCTTTTAGGCAAACATTTTCTATAATATCATGCACATTTAGTATAATAGTATGAACACTCTTAAAGATGTCAAAAATGCCTTTCCTGAGCAAACCATACTTTCACACATGATCAATAGCTACTGTCTGACACAAACTGTCATTGAAGTAGCACAAATTAAGAAGAAATCCCTAAAATTACATTTCAATGTGGATTGTGTGGTGTAACAGTATTTGTCTTGAATGCCAGGAGGGGAGAAAACGGAGAAGAAGCAGGCAGCCCCCAGCCAAGAAGATGTCAAGGTGGATGTGTCTCGTCTGGACCTGCGTATCGGGCGTATAATCACAGCCGAAAAGCACCCAGATGCCGACAGTCTTTATGTGGAGCAGGTCGATGTGGGAGAGGCCTCACCAAGGACAGTGGTCAGTGGGCTGGTCAAGCACATACCTCTGGACCAGGTACAGTACAACTCATATACACTTCAGTTGCTAGTTTATTAGCAAAAAACAATCTAATACAAAAGTCCTGCAATAAATGCTACCTTCATAAAGTTTCAGTTGGCTTATATTGAGAGCTATGTGCGTGGTAATGGTGTAATTAACAGAGGTTGGGTCAGGGAGCTTGCCACCTCACAACCGTCCCACAGACTATATGTATATATTTACACACATTTACTGATTTAGCTTGTGTTTATTAGGTGGAAAATAAAAATGGTCACTGAATGTCTCATCAGCCTACTAATTACAGGCCTGCAGATGTCAAAACCAACACCAGTCAACTTTAATCTAAGTGAAAGTTAATTTTACGGTCGTCAGGATTTCTCTTCATATATTTAGACCAGGGAGCCTTTGTGCATTACACTTCTGCGTTCTACTGTGTGTGTACAGTATATATCATTTAAACCATATGCTTGCTGAAGAAATATTTAACAAACACTGTCCAACTTGTCCAAAAAAAAGAAGCTATTATATAAAGAAAGAATACTTGGATATGACAACAGTTTTTCCATGCTCACAGAGATATTAGACTTTAGCTTCTTAGGACAGCCGACACTGTTGCAGAAATAGAATTATGTGGCACAGCCTTCGGTGCTGTCTGACTGCAGCTGGAACGGCCAAACTACTGCTGCTTTCTGTGTCTCTATCAGCCCATTACTCACAAAGGCTATAAATCTGAAATCAATTTTTTTTACTTTACCTTCTTGTTAACTGTCTTATTTATATGAGCCATTACCTGTTTCTGTTAAGTAGCAGGGATGAAATGTCTGAGGAAATGCATTATGGGTTTTATGGCAATGCTCTGGAGTGTCTGTTAGGATAAATAATAGGCGCTATTCAGAAATACGAGCTTGAGACAGGCTAATCATAAAGTAACTGTAAAGACAAGTGTCTACATTGCACATAAAATATTGCTCAAGTCGAACCGTTTTGTTTTGTAAATACTGTGACAGAACGTTCACATACTATCCCTAAAATTGAAAACTACCACCAAAATTCTGTCAAAGCACCATGAGTGATTTTAGATTTATGCCACAGTTGCTTAAAGGATGGCCCTAAATAAAAGGTATGATTATTTTCTGAGATCTGGTATACATCATCTCATGGGGTGCAGGATTTCTCTTTTTCTCAGCTTTCGGCAGAAACTTCTAGTCGTCTTTAAAATGTTGGTAAGCTGCAGAGGTCTCTACGCTTCACTTGAAAGTTTTCCTGTTTGGTCTCTTTGGTTTATAAAATGAGGCAAACAAACCATAAACCTTGGACACAGTCATTTTAAATGAATTGATTGGAAAGGGCAATACTGTTTGTATTGAAGTCTGAAACAATCTGTCCTGTACCCAAACAGACCGCACCAGTTGAAGGTGTTTTTTTTTGTTTGGTTTGTTTTGTTTTTTACTGAAGGAAATTGGGGACAATTAGTTTTTCCTCTCTATTGTTCAGAGCATATGGGCTGTAAAAATGTATTTAATCTTCTGTGCCCCCCAACTGTGCAGATGCAAAACCGCATGGCAGTCCTGATGTGTAACCTGAAGCCAGCCAAGATGAGAGGAGTGGTGTCCCAGGCTATGGTCATGTGTGCCAGCTCACCAGACAAGGTCGAAATCCTTGACCCTCCAAGCGGCGCAGTACCAGGAGACAGAGTCACTTTCCAGGGATTCCCAGGTACTCAAAACTGATTAATCGTTAACATAAACCTTAACTGCTACAGTCACATCCAACCAGACACTAGGGATGCCTCCTCATCACTTTATTGAATGAAGCCTACAGAAAGAATTTCCCAGCCTAGTTTCCACAAAATGCCTGACTTGAGCAAATGAAGGGTGTCGTTGAACCCTCTCATTGCCAGAAACAACACAGCAGTTTCCACATTCGTTCCTCTGAAGACACCAATCACGATGCGTTCTCGGACCCCACTCAAAGCTCTCTCATTAGAGGACTCCTCGGTTCTGTTTGGTGGTTGCTAAATGGCCTGTGACTGCTGATTTGACAGACTAATCAACGCTCATTGCTAGGAATGTAACCTTTTTTTTATATATTGTCAGTCGGAAAGATAAGTGCCTTAACTGTCCTGTTAAGTTCAGCTAATGTAAATGAAGAACATATGAACTCTATTTTCTATTAATTAGCACATCAGCTAGACTGTAGAAGAGTCGAGGTCTCTCCTGTGAAGTATTCCAAACACAGTCTCCTAATGAATGTAGCCTAAAATCAAAGAAAGCCACCAACAGGCCAGTGCTGTTGCAATTTAAGTCTCTCCAGTTCTAAAACTCAACTTTGCACAGTGATGTTTATGTAGTGAGTGTCCGGTACTCACAGTTGGTCATTTAAGTGGAATTTGAGTATCAAAACAAACTGTAGTAACTTGTTTTTTACGATTATATGGCTATAATTATGGTTATATATGTATGTTGATAATTGATTTGAATATTGCAGCACATTTGGACCTGAACAGTTAAATAAGTCATTTAAAAGTCCTCCTATATTTTAATTTATTCTCCAGTGATCCACTCAAAACAATCGTTTTTTACAAATAAAGTGATCTACATTCATTATTCTAAAGCTGTCTTTCTCCTCTTGGACTCAGGACAGGCTGTTTTGAGTAATTTTCCATTTTTACATGAATGAAAGTCAGAGTGAAGAGATCCAGATCTTGCACTGTTAAAACGTTCCCGTTCTACCAACACGCCAAATTCCTTTCTCAAATTTAATACTTATATAGTATCTGTGCCAATAACATGCACTCACCTGAAAGAATATTTATCAGTTGCTTTTTGAAATCCACCTGAATCATTCTTCCTATAAATTAGATCCACCACATGCACCTATGTACAAAAGAAAATACATCACTTTTAAAGCTGGGTCATCTGTTAGTCACATTATTTCCTTCTTCCAAAATAGTGAAGAACACCAGAAGCCAGAGTTGAGTTTTCATTAAAATAAAATCTTGTAAAATTAAATATGACTGGTGCATTAACTGCGTGCCAAATTAATCAGAGCACGCAAGGCCAGATTGCCTCCAAAGTTACCATATGACCAGTTGCTGACAAACAATGTAGCATTTAAAAAGTTATTTTTAAACGCAGTTCTCACACCACATAACACGCCAGGACCACTTTACATCACTTCAAGAAAACTTCACGGAGAACAATGAGGGCAAAACACCAACACAGATCTATTTTAACTGAATATTCTCAGGTCTAACTCAGCTTTAAAAACACATGCGCCGTCAGCACATGGTGGTGTGTCATTCACTACCGAGCCTGTGTGTAATGGGTACCAACACCTGTGTCTCCTCTGCACCGCTCCATGTGTCTCCACTCTTACAATCACCAAAGTGTGGCAAAGGCAACAGCAAAATGGAGACTCTGAGCTGAAAAGAAACGAGTGCACATAAACTAGATTTTCACATATTATATGTCAACACAGATTTGTTGACAATGAAGCATCATCAGGGGAAAAAAAGGGGGCGATAGTCAGTTTAATGAGTCCTTTCAGATTTACTGTGTCAGACACAGGACACGCACCTAGCAACATCACTGTTTGCAAAGCTGAATATTGGTGGTGAGAAGAGCATTGGTCTTCTCTATTCAGCTATTCTTTTGAGAACAATAACTAAAAGGGGAGTTCCCTGCGAAAAAAAATGAAGACGAGGATGTGATTTAGGTGGATCTGTGGTCCATGTACCCGCAGCCCAGCTGCGTCAACCGAGGCTTTCATCCCTGCAGTACACATGTCCCAGCCACTCTAAAAGCTGTTTGATTCATGAGGGATCCCTTTCTAATCATTTTTATGGATACGACATTAAAAAAGAGTCCTATTCGAGCCATCCTCTGAAAACATGGTTCACCAGAGAACAGAAGGAGTGGAGCATGGAGCAGAGGCGGGATTGGTGGATGGTTTGTTTGTTTGTTTGTTTGTTTAAAACAATACAGTAAAAACTGAGGCTGTACAAATAATGGAAAAATAAGAGGTGATAGAAGTTTCCCTCGTCTCTCCCACCAAAAAGTGCCATAGTAAAGATTCAATCACCGCCAATCCACCGCTGGTGTGAGTACATGGCTGTAATTGCCCACATTTCCCCAGCTAATGGGGCCCAGTACTTCTGCTTGAAGTTAAGGTTAACACTGTGCACAAGTTGCTCATCAAAACCTCTTTCACGCTTCTGATCAAAACTGATTGTTGCCACTCTTGGGTTGTAAACTGGAAGAAAGGGCAGCTTTGGGAAATGAAACACATTTGTGTCCCCTTACCCTGAGATGGTTGTGTGGAGAGGGAAACGTTGACACCAGACAGAAGCCAGCCAGCTATGATTTCTTCAGAAATGCCAAGCAACATCAACAACAAAAGCATTGTGAAATGAGAACTTCCTTTAATTGTCTTCCCTCGGTGCATATTTTGATTCTGAGAAATCCAGTTTAGATGTTTTGAATTATGGTGAAAGACAACTGGCAGTTTTAAAAAGCCGATGCTCTAATAGAACATGATAGACCAGTCAGACGATTCACAATTCAAGTGGGACAAATGAAATTAGATATGGTTCGATAAATCATGAATATAATGCTTGGTCATTTGCTCACAATTTGCTTTGGCTTCAGTTCGATATACACATGGCATCAGTGTAAGCTGAATATGAAAAGTCTATGAAAGAAAGTTAAGTCGTCTGTCAATGTGCATGAATATATTAAAAGTGTTTCAACGGGTTATGCAAGGACATGACATATCACAAGAAGTTCATCGTGTATCAGTCCTGGATCCATAAATCCTGTGTGTGTGATAGATGAGCATGAGAGGATTTTCTTATATATCAAACTGACTTTTTGATTGCAGGTGAACCCGACAAAGAGCTGAACCCCAAAAAGAAGGTGTGGGAGCAGGTTCAGCCAGACCTTCGCACAGACGGCCAGTGTATTGCAACCTACAAGGGAGCTGCCTTTGAAGTCGCCGGCAAGGGAGTGTGCAAAGCCCAAACCATGAGCAACAGTGGAATCAAATAAAATAACAGAGCTGCTTGAAATAGCTCAGTGTTTACTTGGCAATCATCTACATTGATGACGATGATGGTTTTGAGCAACAGGAAGGTGATGAATGAAAGAAAATGCTTTGAAGATGTTCAATAAAGGGATTTGAAAATAATATAAGTGTGTCCTAAGAATCTTTCCAATCTGTTCTTTTTTGACATCTAAAATATACACAGTCATGCTCTATAAAGTGAATTTAATCAATACAACTGTGTTTCTGTTTTAATGCACCAACTTTGTCTCCTCCTGAGGCACATTAGCTTGATTGTGCTTTGATTTTGAAGTCTAAAGGACTTACTGGACTTGAGCGGGCACCATTGGTTTCCACTTCATCTAGTCTTGGGCATTTTAATGAGCAGGAGATGAAACAGGGATGTTATACTACAAAGCCTAACAAAAACAGATCGGGTTCTCAGGCTCTTTGCAGGAGCTATTTGGATGGTGCTCAGGCACAGCTCTCCAATCTCCTGGCCCACTGTCAGTCTCTCGGTCTTGGCCCTGCGATGCCAGTGCCATGTGCTTTATTTTATTGTTCCCTTGAAAGAAAAAGTTCTACCCACCTCCGGAAGTATCAGACTACACAGGCGAAACAGACAGAGAGCTGTGCACCAGAGCCTCTAATGTTACTGAAACAGTAATTAAGGCCATCCACTCAAAATCCACTACAAAAACATCTGTCATGGGTCAAATCCGACCACCGCGCACAACTTGCGCTTACTGTTCAAGTCTTACTCTTAAGATCACAGACATTTTAGTGTATTCTCTAGTGCTTATATTCAGCCGTGCATTTTTCTTAGATCGGTTTTGCTGAGGTTACCAAATATGATGGAGGATTGACTCATTTATTGTGAAGGAAAATACAAAACTTTTGTAGATCTCAGATATTTTGTTGTGTTTGCTTCATAGGACAGGGGGGACCTGTACGTTCATTATCAAACCAGTTTTAAATGTTCCAAACTGTGCCACATACTGTACAGGACAGTAAAGCAACAGCATCAAATGTACAACACCTTTAACATTTGGTAGCAAAACGTATAAGAACTGTGGAACATTGCATAGCAGTAATGTGGAGTGCAAATTTAATCCTCAAAATAGAAAATTCAGATTGAAACAAGTAGTCAATAAGTGGCTTCTGTAGCTGAAGCAGGAGGAGCCAGTGGCCCTGCAAAACCTCATCCCCAGTAGGGCTCGCTTCCACAGCATGAGCCTTGCCAAAACCCTGGTCCTGCTCACCATGACTCGTCTTCGCAAAGACGCCCCTCCAGAGTGGCTTCAGAGGCAGCTGTGATCTGTCCAAAAGCGGCATGAGAGGCTAATATAAACACACACCACTGTTGACCCTCAAAAGTTATTCCAGAGTTTGTCATCACACCTCTGCCACTCGTCAATATGGGCACCATGAACCTATGATGATAAGAAAAAAAGAGGCTACAGTTATGATAAATAATCTTACATTTAGAAACAGTTGTAACACTCATTGTCTGCAGGTGGCACAAGTTTCAGAATTGCAAAAGCCGCAATTGTCACTTTTGTTTAATTTAATTTTTGATAATTGTCAATTATCACCAATCTGCAAAAAGAATATGTATAAATATTGTCTGGTTTGTGCTTCACATCAGTGATACTGTGTTATTACTCTCGAGGACATGAACACACCTGGTGCTTGAGCACCTGCCTGATAGTCCATAAAAGTGTCCTATGGTCGTACTATGCTTTTAAATGAGTAAGTGACCTCCTCTGAAGCGTATTCTCACCTAAACCACAGTGTTCTTTCTGGGTTTTCTGTGACCACAAGGAGTGTTGCAACCTGAGAGAGAACTCACTCCAGGATATTTTGAGTCAGACGTTTGCAGACCACACGTTTCCTAATTGAATTTTCAGCTGCAACTGGTGAGCACTATGTGAAGCAGTTACCTATTCATCTGAATACAATATCTGCCCATATGTTGTCCATATCTGACTATAGAGTTTTAATCCTGATCAATACATCTGTGTTTGTGTAGCAGGACCTAGTATCACAAGTGTAGGGCTTGGGCCAAGTCAGGTCTTGAGGTCAGTAAAGTGAGGCAGTAGTTGGTGCCGTAATCACTGACAAATGGTTGGTTCACGTACACATCGTCCATGATAGGGCATACATCAAAACATTGCCTTTGGACTTTTCATGTCAACTCCTCTACGCTCCAGACATTGCAGAGGTTTTCAGTGCCAAAAACTAAAATAAGAAGAAGACCTGTAGATGTTGCTTCTTCATTGTTCCCACCTCATTCGTTATCCCCCACATTATTATGTCCTAAACATGACCCTAGCAAAGAAAAATAAGCCTTCCAGCAAAGCCTTTTTAGAGGTGGATACAAAGAAATGCAACACCTTCAGACATGACTGAATATGACGAAAAGGAAAAAAGAAATTTGGAAAAACCCAGACAGCCATCTTTTGATGTGATGGAGCTTAACTCATCCATCTGAAAACAGGATTTGGTGTATTTGTAAGTATGACTAACAGGCAAATTTAATATTTTTCTCTAAATGTTGGGTTTCGAAATCTCACAAAGAGTGACCAAACAGCCAAAACATCATGAAAAAGCGTGGGCCACGAGGAATATATTTCTCATTTCTGAAGCCAAGTATGTCAGTTTGCTGCAAGGCGTGAAAGTCAAACTATGACAGGTCTTTATGAAGGAATGCAAACCTCTGGGATGAAAGTCATGATTCATAGTGACCAGTAAGATTTGCATTTCAATATTGCGAGATCTGATTTGGTGTGAATCAAGACATTGTGTGTTTTTTGATTGCTTCAAGACTCTTTGGATGTGTGTAGAGTCCTGTCAGATTGATGAATGTGTTATTGTTTTTTTTTACGTTTTCCCCAACCTTTTTTTCAAGAATGATGTATTAGCTGCTGATTCATTTCATTGTGTTTGTTCTGTAGCAATAAAATCCCCCATGCGAGTTTACTTGAACTGTTGGATCAACATTGGCCTCATGTCAAGTATATGCAACACAATAACAAAGACACTGTTTTAGTTTACGTTTATTTAGTGTTGTACAGTAGCTGTTTAATAGATTTCAAACTATAATAATAAAAATAAAAACTTCATATTATATTGTATAATTCATCACTGTTAAGGGAACTAAGAAATTATTTTTTCTATTAGTCCTTACTCTACTGTATATGTGGCTGATTGATCATGTTAGTATCAAGTATCATGTCACATCATGTTTAGTGATAATGTGATATTTCCAAATCCTCATAAATATCTTATCAGGTCATGGCCAAAATCAATTTTTATATGCAAGAATGATGATTACCTCTCTCAGTTTTCAAAGTACATTTTAATGATTAAAGCGGCTTTATTTGATTTTCTTTGCCCACTTGGGGGCAGAGGTACTCCCCAAGGATACTGACAGACACAAAGCTCTGATATATTATGGCATTATATGTTGTTACAGTTAACATGTTAGCAAACAATTGCTCTACACATATAGTGGAGAAGTATCTGTGTATTGATATTGGTAGATGGAGCGACATAAAACATACATAGAATAATATGACTACATAAAGTGAGTGCAAACTAACTAAAGAGTTTGTCATAATTACTCCCAATTATACCAACAGACCTTTTTGGAAACATGAAGGCAGGTGAGACTTACAGTAAATTTACAGATAATAAAATCATAGACAGTATAAAATATGGACACCGTATCTGTGAAATCACCCATATGTTTCTGGAGAGCTGTTGTGAAGCTCAGAGTGTGGTGGCTCTGTCCAGCGCCATCTTGGCAGTCCTGTCTTGGCAAAGACGTGGATCATCAGTGGACCTGAGGTGGCACCCACCTGCCAATCAAACACTGTTAATTATGCATAACTTTAAGTTTTAATATAATTTGAATAGTTGAGTTATGTAGAAAGCCTGGCCAGTCTCCAGTGGCCATTCGAGGTACTGCAGCCACAGACGTTGCCACTTAAGTAAAACCAAAACAACAAGCTAAAATAGATTGAAAATCCAAGTAGAGCTGCAGAGTGCATGTTGCTGTGGTTTCGTCATTTTTTGTTTATAAAACAAATACTTCTTAGTGGCTTTTTATGTGATGTAAATGGCTGAGATGGAGCATTCTGTGCTACTTTGTGACCTTATGTGTCCATTGTGATTTGTTGTTCAGCATTCTGCATCAGTCTATACATACATATATATATTATATCTCCATCCTAAAAGCCACTTACTTATACATCTGGGTAAAAGCCTCTTTGAGATCCAGGACTCACTGAACAATCATAAACCATTCATAAAGATGGTATTTATAAAGTAAAGTAATGGCAAATAAACCTTTCTGTGATAGATAGAAATCCTTCCACATTCCACATCATGCTGTAGATAGTTATTGCATAATGGAAAATGTGTTAAATGTGACCAAACAGAATTTGGATCAAGTCACCAACCTACAAATTAAAATAATCAACAGCTTTGTTTCAATAATAGCACTAGATGTGCAGAAACATGTTTTGGATGGGAGGGGAAAAAAACTGTAGAGAGTACTGAGGGAAAGACAAACCTCCATGGACATATTTTGGCTGTAGTTGAAAGAGCAACTCTTGCATGCTCCTCTGTGTGTGGTTTCATGCTTCGCCAACGTTCACAATGAACAAAATTATCCAAGCTTCTCTTTCAGCTGGAGGAAATCTATTATCCATATTACGGGCTGCGATGGACATTTAAAAGCACTGTTTACATAGAAGCCAACATTTCTGTATCTCGTCTGAGTGAAGTGAGTATTTTGATAGAAATCTGAAGAGCCAATGCAATTTCAGCTGGTAGCATTAGTGGACAAACTCCTGCAGATTGTCTTCACTTGTTACCTAATTGCTGTGACTTTTCTGTCATTGTGCCTTAATTCATCAGGCAACAATGAGACAACCACAGGAATCGCAGAATATATGAATTCCTGGGGAGCAGCACAGGCTAATATAATACTTCATTCTAAAGGAAACAGCTGTAGGCTATCCTTAGTCTATGTCATGTTGTCTGACAGGTCCAACTCCAAGCAGGAAATCAATACCAGTTATTCTGTAAACACAGCAAACCGATAAAAAGCAAGAAAGGAAAATTAATGGTCAAACAGATTACCGTAAAAGAAAATAATGCATCAAAGTCACTTGGTATAAAAATACAGCAGTCCTCTAAATAATGTGATACAGTAAGTTAAAAAAGAGATGTGTGGTAGAAATTTATGGATACAAAGGAATGTTTAATGTATGCACTGACATGGCAGTTAACCTATAAGGCCTCCTTGGCCTTTTCACTTGGCATATTTTATGTTAAGAGACTTTGGTGCCCTGAGGTAAAGATAAGATGTCGACCTTGTTCATGTTCCTGAGTAACACACACACACATTGTCTGCTGCCTGTCTGGTGCCATGATTCTGTATGACGCTGGACATACTGTAGCCTATATATCTAAGCAAATGTGCTGTTACTTAAAGCTTTTGGTATGCACGTGTCCATGTGTACGAGTTTTACCGTTTGTGTTGTAATAGTTTGATGTGTTGATAATAATTAAAGGTTTTTCACATCAAAACACCAGAAGCAATATTGAGATTTAAAGTCAATTTTTGATCTTGTCAACACCATTTGTAATGAAATCATTTCATTCAGTAGCTGCTTTTAATCACATCACATGGTCTTCCTCAGCAAATCCTCACTGAGTATTTGTCATGAAAATGAAGATGTTAATATGATATCGATGTAAAAATGTTGCGATAAAAGAATGATAATCAAAAGTTCCACATTCAGCTCAAGTTATGGCACTTACACTTAGTTCATTTTCTAAATGAAGACCATGAGATGTGGGTGAAATCTCAGAAAGCCGGTAAGGGAATGTTTGAGATTGGGTTGTTTTGTTATATACAGTATACTGTACTTCTCCCAGTGTTCAAGAATAAACTTCCACACTCAGAGCCATGCTGCATTTGATATTTTGTAATATCTGATTTGCTACAGATAAGTAGCTCTTCAGCTTTATTGTAAAAGACCATGCAACATTTTAACATGTGGGTCCAAAACAATATAAATACAAAAAAATAACATTGTAAATATGTCAGACATGACATGTATATTTTCTGTCCTTCTCAGCTGTTCAATGTACAAATATCATACTGTCTGTGTGTTTATTCCACTGCAGCACAGCAGACGTTTTAACAAACACAGTGTCTAACTAAACACAGGTGTTATTAATAACATTAACAATGGCTCTATCTCTGTAACCCATGACAGAGTGACAGTGAGCCAGCAGCAACAACACCAGGACAATAAAACTGAAGCAGCCAAATATAATCCAGCCATCATTAATTGCATTATTCGCACCTGTGTTTTTCCTACTATGACAAAATGTCTTCTGTGAAAAAGGCCTATATATTTGTGCTGACGAGCTGAGTAACTCAAAACAAAGGGACACTTTTAAACCAAATCCAACTAAAAGGGTCTTTGTCTCCAGAGATAATTGTCACAGTGTACAAGAACAGAAACCGCTGAACAGGAAAATTCATTGTACCTCTGAGACACCTTGAGAGTTACTGTGCTGACCACAGGAGGGCAGAACCCCACCACTAAATTACCATCATCAGTACACAAAGAATAGGCTTTGTGCATTTTATTGAAGAGTTAAACGTGCTTGATTGAGCTGACCTTTAGTATAGTGAATAGCATTTTTTTCCTCTGTTGACATTTAAGCCAATTTGAAGTGGCAGAAGGAAAGTCCTACTCATGCAGAATCATTCATTGCTGCAGCAATGTGTAAGAGGATGCAGAGGAGGAGGAAGTATTATATGACTGTATAATTATCCTTCTGAGCAAAATGCTTTGTTTGTGCTTATCTGATCCATTTGTGATACTGATCCATAGCGGGCTGGTACAGCCATCCATTTCTTATCAATGAGCGAAGTGATGAAAGGCTATATTGGAAACAGAAATCTGAGTTTTAAAAATTTCTATCAGAACAGAGTAAATAAGGATGTGGTTAGCCCCTCTAATTACTGGACCTGATGCCAAAGAATGAAAAGGAAAAGGCTGCTGAGACATGTGTTTTGAGTTGCAACCTTCACTCTTATAACCTCATTTGTCTTAGGAGATGGCTGAGAAACAGTATAACTCAAAACATTTTGTATGGGCTATATTTGTCAGCACAGATCATAGATCAGCTTAGTAACCGATTCTAGGCTAAAAATAAAACACTTCACACTAAAAATGACCCTAGACTAATGTCTGGGGCAGCAAACATTAAAACTCTGCTCAGGTCCTAGCCTCTTGATGAGCTCATTCATCTTTCAGCAGTCAACATGCCTGCGGAGACACTTCCACATGCCAAAGAAGATAAGACAATTGACAGAGAGAGTCTCCAGTGAGACTCCAGTGGAGCTTTGCCCTCTCAGACAGCTCTGGCTTGTCTTAATTTTCCTTGACACTTAATGAGTCAGTCTGAGTGTGTCTTTAGGCCCCTTGGAGGGGGGAGGAGGGAAGTTCCCAGGGGGAAACTTTTGAGGTGAGGACCATGATTAGAATCAAACAAGGACACCACTGTCCCTTGCATCCACAGGTGAAACCCAAGATAACAAGGAAGGGAGATGTGAATGGGAGCTTTTTGGACAAATGAAGGCTTGAAGTTGAGACCATTTACTGTTTTGGTTTATGCCTTCTTGCCCGTTAAAGGGCCTATTTATAACATCATGTTTAATTTGTATGCCACCAGTTTGGGTGATGGGTTCTTGGGTATGATGGCGGATGACAGTCAGAAGTGTAGGGTAAGGGTAATTTTATACCTAGTGAACTGGCGAACACAATTATTTGATTTACAGAGTGAGAGTTGGACAAGGAGCTCTTGTTTCGCTGTGGTTGTTGTCTTATAATGTATTATTATTCAGAGAATGAGATCAGTTTACCTTGCTAAGCTCTGTCAGGGATTTTGTTTGAGGACAAAGTCCAACTCACATGAAAGCAGATGGAGTGTAGATGCAGTCAATTACCATATGCGGACAAGCGATATTGTGATATTAGTGAAAAGCGCCATGTAATCCAGCTTTGTCTTGAATAACATGCGGTACACTCAGCGGAGCAGCTGTTTTAGGTATAAACAACGAAGACAGGCATTATTGGTGCCCACAGTCCTTACTGTAGTTGCCACATTGGATATAATGTTCCTGTTTTAATGCTTGTTGATTTGGTTTATTTGCCCATAGCTTTTGGGGGGAAAAACCCCTCGTTCATGGACAGGAGGGGAAGTGCTGATGCAGGGTTTTGACATCCTGGCACTGATTCACTAAATAACCACATATGCACACAATCAAACTGTAAACTAGACTAAGACCAGGCTAACCTTTTATATCCTAAAAATGTGCTGGCATGTTCAACAAACTGGATACTTCTGACATTGAGAAGAGGACACAGGTTCAAATTGTCATGTGAAAATTATAGATTGAATGGCCCATATGGTGTTTCATTATTAATATTATTACACCATTAATCTGTTCAGATGTGGAGCAGGTGATTCCATTTTAAATATTGTTGTTTTTCAACACCGTACAGCTCAGCGGCTGTGACTAATGCAAACGGTCTCTGCCAAAGTATTTGGGGGACCACTCACATAAACTCTGTATCACTCCAATAACACAACATCAGACAATGGAAATACTGTGTGTACTGAGTGTAATGACTTCAGTGTCTCCTAATAGTCAGACCAAAGGGCTGAACTCCAGACCCCCAAAAAAACACACCTGATGCATGCCGCTGACTCACCGCTCTACGTGCGTGTCCCGGTTGCAGCCAAGAGGGGCATGGTGGGCTCTGATGACACCCTTGAGTGGAAAAACACATAAGCTATGACTACGTCTGACAGAGCTCTGGTGAAGCAACACTCACTTTTTAGGAATAATCTCATCACTTGCTGCCTTGTCCTTTTATCACTCATATAAAGTTACAGTTACATCTGTTGGATGTTCAGCGCCATGAGTGTCTTGTTTATTTGTTTTGAGCCACACTAAGGGACGGTAATGTCAACCGTCTGTCAGTCAGTCCACCACTTTCAGATTGAAATATCTCAGCAGCTGTGTAATGGATTGCCATGAAATTTTGCACAGGCATCTATCTTCCCCAGAGGATGAATTGTAATGACTCTGGTTATCCCCTGACTTTTCCTCTACAGTCACCATGAGGTTAGAGTCAATCTTTCTGCAACTTTTAGATTGATTTTCAGGCAATTTGGTGCGCACATTCATGCTCATCCCTCAGGATGAATTGAAATAATTTTGATGATCCCCCCCTAACTTTTTATCTGTCCAGGACAGACAGTCTGCCAAACACATGTTCCCATGATCCTCTGCTGTACTGGTGTTAATTAACAAATGATAGCATGCTAAAACATCAGCATGTTAGCATGTAGCTCAGCCTCACAGAGCTGCTAGCATAGCTGTAGACTTTAAGTCTTGTTTCTCCACTATGAAGCCCATAAGTGGCATGCCAAACTACCACAGTGTCGCAACCTCACAATCTAAAGTGCAACCGTGTAATTTAGGGTTCACCATGATAAATCTCAAGGCCCTGAATCCAGTATAGTGACCCTCAGTTTAAACCCTGTCAGTCAGGTCTGCCTTATCATTTAGCAGTTGATTGAGAGATATGCTCAGTGTCACGTAGGAGTATAAAGCCATCCCCTCCACTGATCTTATCTCACAGGAGGCCTCAGATTATGTTACAGGAGTAAACAAAAAAAAAAAAGTCACAGGGATAAATGGAGCTCATTCCTCCATTTAATGACAAAGACATGCAAATCATTTCCCCCGTTTAAACAGACTATTACAGGCTCCTTTCATCAGACGTAGAACAAATATGCTTATAAAATCAATTCTGAGCCAGTTACACTAGAGTTGTAGCTTATTTGCCTGCAGAGAGAATCGGAAACTGTTTTCATGGTTGTTATCCTTCAGTGCTTTTTAAAGGACATTTAAAGACAATAATTCATGGCACCTTGAAGGGAAATTATTTGCATATGATGTAAGGCGTGTGCATGTGTGAACAAATGTTTAAGATTATGTCACTGAGGCAAAGCCAGGCACTTAAAAACTGAGCTGTCCAATGTGCTGAATCCCAAGAGAAAGATGATTCAGGGGACGAAAAACGCCAACACATAACTTTTATGAAAATAAAGAAAAATAATTATAGGTTGCATTTATGTCCAACTCCCCTGAGCAGGCTGTTTTGTGGGTTTTAAGTATTTCGGCTTCATGTATTTGATTCATTTATTTGTGTGTCTGTCTGTATAATCACATTTTCACCTATTTAATTACTATATTGCTCTTTCTTTCAAAGGTCTGTTTATGGTAGGACATAGGTATTGTCTATATACATTTTTGTGTGTGTGAGTAAGTGTACTATGTGTGTATAGGCCAGTTGATGGCCATGTGAGAAGAATAGATTGCATGGGAATCCTGCTTTTTTCTCATAGTGGAACACTGAAAGGATGTCCACTAAAGAATCACATCAGCCTGTCCCATGGAGACGCTTAGATAAACACACAGCTAAAATAGAAGGGGAGTCAGGTTGCACCATGAGGTATTGGTAAGAGAAAGGAGAAGCAAAAAGCATTGTGAAAGCATTGTGGTCGCTCTATTTTCTATCCCAGGTAATTTTTTTTTCCCCTCTTTGCAGACCGGACACCCATAATTTCTCAAACAAACACAAAAAAACATCCTTCAAAGCCTCAAAACAAAAGCCTGGAGACCTGATATAATAATTGGAGTTGGGTGAGTATAGTGGGTTTGTCTCAGGAGTCAGTCATGGCCTGAGGAGACAGATGGACCGAGGAAGCTTTTGGATGTGGCCTTTGGCCAAGTGTATCAGTTGGTGGTCATTGGGGTCGTGACATGAAAAAGAAACTATGAAAAGTTAGGGGTCACTTACAACAACTGTCATCACTCAGCATTACCCATTTCACCTGAGGACTGAGTGGATGGTGAGACTACCACTGACTGATGGTTGAATCACTGTTTGAATCACTAAGCAGCTTTGCTTTGCAACATTTTACATCTGGGCTGTGTTTTTTTAGCTGACTGCCAAGTAACTGCCACGCAGACTTTGATTTACCCACAAATTATCTATTGTTTTTTTGAGTTGTTAAACAAGACAGAAGTGGGAAGCAAGACGTAAAATGGTTTTGATTTTGCTCCACCTTATATATTAAAATAAAAGCCTTTTTGAAAACACCCAGGCCTGAAGTAAAATTCCCCTTATGAATCACCCGCTAGTATTTTGAAACCAGACTCAAGCTACCAATAACTTCGTCAAAGGGTTTTGGTGGGGCGGACATGTACATTTTATCCTTTTGAACCTCAAAACTATTCTGGCTGTCGTTAAAGATTTATTTCCTTTTTATTCTGTACCAGGGATGTTTGTGATATCATTTGGGAAGCAAAAATCGAGAGCACAAATATAATCAAAGCAGTAACTCATAACGCAAATATACAAGTGTGATTACAGGGTTTTTTTCATGCAGATGTTTTGGTTCCCAATCAAGTAATATGTGACACTGAAACAATGAATGCACTGAAGGTCAACACTTTGGTAGAAATGATTCTTTTGATATTCACCCTTGTGTGATGAGCATGGTGGAAAAAACAACAAGCAAAGTATGGTATTACATCAGGCTGTTTGGAACAGACCGATTTTTGACTCAATAGCAAATTTTTTCACAACTCTGAGATCTATCGCGCCAAGGATATACTATATGAGGTACTTAAATTGATTTACATTATAAGTAAGTAGTTGCTGAAGATCATATGTATTAATCATATGGTGTTTAACAATTTATTATACGTGGATTTTAGTGTGATCCAGTATTTAAAAAAACCCAAACAAAACAAATTAAAAAAACCCTGAAACTCAAACATGGATTGATTATTGATGAGTACCGATGATGACAATGAAAAAAGCCTGAATATGCACACATTCTGACAGTCACAGTGTGATTTGTCAGCACTCATTTTCTCCAACAAAAGCCAAGACATTTACACTGGAGTTCTTTTAACTGTACCAAACATGAATTCATTTAACATGAAGGCTGACTCTTAATCCCCATTGGGCCTTTATCAGGGCGCTGTGAAACAGATATCTGAACACATGTACAGTATAATCTTGCAACATCTGACTCAAGAGTAATCAAGTCTGTCAGGTATACTGTGCCAAAGGAAAGGAAAGCAATCATTCTACATGGTTATGCATGGGTAGAGTTACTAGAGGAAAACACCAAAGCTCATTAATAATATGCAGAGATCCGTGCGTATGAAAAATACTTCATTGCACCCTTTTTCCAAACATAACACTGAAGGAGTCCATCATACGAATGATTCAGGTCTCATTACTCATTCAAGTCCAGCGCATGGCAAAGTGTTATGCCTGTGAATCTCTTTAATGTCACATATGAGGAGTATTCCTAATGACCCAGAAGATACACAGCTCTGCTTATGCTTCCATTTGTTTCAGAAAATCTCGCTTCAGTCACCATAGATACTCAACATGGAGTATCGTTAACATTTATGGATAACACGTTTTTTACCATATCCCATAACATGTCTTGAGGGGAAAAGTTGTTAATTTGTTATGACAGTGTAGGATATAGTTTCTGATAAAAGATCAGTTTACCTGCCAAGGACTACATTCCTGCAGCAGAACACAGATCTCTTGCTTGGCTTTGCTGGATAAACAGATTGTATTATTTCTGGTCCTGTACCACAAGGTGTCAATAATACCTCTGAATGGACCTTTATTTATTGTGAAACTGTAAAGGTGGATTTCAAAAAGAGAGTAAATGACCCGTATGAGCTCAAGAGTCATAATCAGCCCACTTAACGTCTCTTAGTATTTCCAAAACCGAAAACAGAGGCGAAAGCATTCTTGAGTGAGAAAAACTGTGTGAAAGTAGACAATCACTAATTTCGGCTACTCGATTAAGAGGCGCGTAGTGATCACGCTCTGCAGCTGATTGAAGCAATATGTCAAACTGGAAATGAAGCCTACATTCTTCAGACTTCCTTTTATGCAATCACACAGGAATATCGGGCGACTAACTACGTATTTGTACTGAGTTCAAACACAGACAAGTCCCTACTGGGAAAAGCATTTCAGATTTTTATAAATCACTCCCTCATGACAAGAGTCATGACCTCTCATGATACATGACCACACTTACTGTGACTCCAGACAGATAAAGAACAAAAGAAGAACATACAGCACATGAAAAGCACTAAGGAGAGTAATGAAATATACATAATGCTCCAAATCATAAATACAGCATGGGGCCTTTGGTACAGTTATACATACATGTCCTGCCATTAATCTTAGCTCCATATTACCTTTGATGGTTGATTTTTTTTTTTCTTTTCTGGAGGTTATTGGCTGTTGAAACCACTGTGGCAATGATAAATAAAAACCAAATGTTATGTAATGTAACATAAAAATAGTAATCTGAACATTTTAGGTGAAGTTTTCCACAAGTCAACTAGCCCACACAGGACCTCGCTCCCTATCAGTTATGGTAAATGAATCTGGGTGGTAGCAGTTAATCAAGAAGCGAGTGGGACGTCACCTCGAGTGTCTGTGAAAAAAAAAAAACCTCCCAGCAAGCCGTTGATAAATGATGGGTTGGCAGCCAGTTTTGCGGTTTTGCGGTTGTGAGGGTGTCTGTATGTGTGTGTGTTTTTGTGCATGTGCATGTTTGTGTGTGTGTGTGTGTGAGAAAGAGGGAGAGAAGGGGAATAATGGCGGGCTGCTTCACGGTGTGCACATGGGCACTGCTGTAAAAGGAAATTAGAGGCCAATGTAAAGCTGTGGGCGCAGCCAAAGGTCCTATGTGTGTGTGTGTGTGTGTGTACAGGTTTGAGTGTGTATATATGTGTGTGTGTGTTGTCTATTCAAGTGGAGGGGATGGGTGAGAGGGGGAGCTGTCTTTTTAAATAGCCAGAGAGAGGAAGGATGTCTCCAGCCTTGACTCTGGCGTCCCTTTGTTGTTCGTGAAAACAAAACAAAAAGATGGGAGGACAAGGGGAGAGAGGGAGAGAGAAAAAAAAAGAAAAAAAGGAGCATGAGGGAGCGGAAGAGAGGAGGGAGGGACAGAGGGAGGGAGAGGGAAAGCAGAAAGTTAGAGCCAGTCACTGACAACAATGCAGTCTGCTCTGTGACAGAGACATGATGTCACGTTAGTGGAGTCCCTGGTGTGGGGGTGGGAGGACGAGCAGGCTGGGTGGGGCCATACCTCTATCCTCCCTCTCTCCATGTGTGTGTGTCTCTCTCTCTTTTTTTTTTTTTTTTTTTTAGTGAATGAATCTTGAGAAGCATAATGGCCCAGGCTCGCGGCTCCACTTCCGCACACCTGTCATTTGAAACAGTGAGATTTCCAGGTCGTTCATTCATGCCCCGGTCCCTACTGAGCGTGCTGCTCAGAGAGAGTGAGGGAAGCCTGGTAAAGGATCGCCCTCAAGGGAGAGTGTGTGAGTTTGGGTGTGTGTTTGTGTGTGCTTTGGGGGAGGCGGGAAAATCGCAGGTGGTGGTGGTGGGGGGGGACGTACGATTGTTGAAAGAAAACTACGATATAAATGACACACTCACTCTAAGCACGTCAGGTTCATGGTCTTGTCTGGCCTTTGGACTTTTCCCATGAAGACACAGCTTGAATTCGAATCACACATGTGGTGTGAGGAAGGTTACAAAGCAGTAATGTACATTTGGTTACCATGCTCAGTCCATCTTAAAAACTGTTATGTCCAGTATCTCTGGTTTCTATTTTCTTCATCATTTATAACCAGAAAGTCCAGACCAGAGTCAAAACTGTCTGACCAACTTGCAAACTTGCTGCAGCTTTCATTCATACATAAAAATAAATACCTGAACGTTATTTCTCAACTCCAAAAAAACATTTGGCAGAGTTAACTGGTCATTCTTTTTTGCAACTCAGTAATTTAAGATTGATGAGTCATTACTTAAATTGGTTAAATCACTATAATTTAAGCCCTCCATCACATCCAAAGTTTAATTTTATACACAAGGTGTGAGACCATTTTCTCACTCACTCTACACCATATTTATGGAACCATTAGCTCTTTGACTGTCTTAACCAGCACTGAACATTATAACATTTACAAGGATATAATTAATGGATTTTATTATATAGTTGTGTGGTCTTACCCTGTTGGTGCTCACTGTTCATGCTCTGCCATTTCCTCGCTTATAAACACCCACAGCTTGCTGTTATTTTACAAGAAACTTCCAAGCTTGATTAATGGTGCAGCAACAATTTAAATTGAATCCAAACACATCGACTACGTGTGCAGGAACACCTGAGTGAAACACCGCTTAAAGTGAAAGAGAGAAGAATTAGCTGGCAGGATACACTCATTTAGCTGTAAAACATGATCAGGCGCAAGTGTGGATTTGAATCTCCCTGTGGTACATTAAGTTGTGCTTTTTTTAATGAATTTAGTCCAGCCAGGAACAGAGTGAGCAAAGGAACTTGTTGGGATCCAAACCACCCATCAAGCAACCTTCAGTGCAGCGCAACCTTGGCCGCTGCAGGACAAGTTCTCCAGGAGGAATCTGAAACAATTTCTGTTACATTCAGCAACGTTCTCATCTGCTCTGTCCAATTTGTGCAACAGAAATGACCTTAGGGAAGCGTCCATTACTGCTTTACAGCAGGGACTGGAAAGTAATGTCAACAGTCTGCTCAATTAGGGGTACATGGCGTGGAGAAGACATTTAGCAAAGGCCATGGCATCTCATGGTGTAAATAAATAGCAAGAATGAGCTTGCATGACTCTGGGACTCTGCATGTGTTTGTCTCATTGTCTTGATTGCTTACAGAGTCAGTTGGCTCCCGCTTGCTGCAGAGCTGTAGAGCTAAATCATTGCTGGTAGGCCTGCTTGGAATATTCCACTATCTGCACCACTGAGCTGTGGGAGGGAACCAGAGATTGATTGCTATAGGTTTTGAATAATAGAAAGATAGATGGACAGAGAACCAAGAGATCAAGGACAGAAGGACAGGCAAATAGAGAAAGGATCTGTGGATCCACCATGGGAAGGTTCCAAGTAATTGTTGGAGTTTATTATCTAGCCAGAGGAAATTGTACCCTTTGCCACCCACAAGCACTCAATGGTAACTATCAAGTTAAACTGCCAAAGTGAGACGTTGTGACAAAGCCTCCTTTTAGAGATGAGGGATGACAGTGAGATGGGGACGGGGTGGGGGTTAAAGCTTGTCCCCCGGGAGTAGGAGGGGCAGTGTCACCGTTTGGAGCTGTTGAAAGGAGCACAATGACGCCCGGTATCGGGTTTGCCTGTTTGACAAATGGATCTCCTGCTGTGATCGTGGCGAGTGCAAGAGCCCCTATCTGTTAACAACAACAGAGGATGGAGATGCATATGGAGCATCCTATTAAATGTTTACAAGCAAATGTATAAACACATTCTTACAGCATATGAAGTTGGAAACGGAAAAGGAACTTATGTTGGAGTTCGAATAACACTGCCAGTCAAGTTGTAAAAAAAAATTATCTTTGAATGAAACCCTCATTGCAAAACGCAACAGTTGTCCCTCATTATACTTTGATATATTATGTGCAGAGTCACCCAATTTCATAGGGCCTGAAGAAGTTAGTTGCACAGAGGTGCTACCACATAAACCAACCACCCCTCTATGGCAATGTTGATCTAGTAACAAAACAACTAACCCTCAAAAAACCAAATCCTCATTACTCTTGACTTCCAAGTGGCCGTGGCAAAGTAAACACAGGCTGTGTTTGTTAGTCACACACACTGTAACCAAAAAAATAGCGACGTCAGCCAAGATGGGAACACAAGCTATCGCTGAAATTAATTGCTCCATTATGCAAACGCCCAGTAAGCTCTGGTTTTGGTGATGCTGGTAGAGAAGAAAACATGAATAGGTATTTAAAAATCTTTTTCTTTTTTAGCAGGTCTAACATGTCCTATAACAGTGGTGATGAAAAAGGTCCAAAATAAACCTGCTATATGCTGAGATAAAGTCATTTAAATGCTTTTTAAATGGGTAATCTAGATGTATTCTTAAACAAACGATCTCTTTGACGTCTTCACCTGTGACCCACCAATGCTTGCTGTGATGGGTCGCACACTGGCTCACATTGGACCTCACATTGTGTTTGCTTCAGTTTCTATTCTGGGGAAGTGATAAGAAACACACGCAGGCACTAAAGAGTGATTTAAGGAGGTCAACATCAACAAACTGTTTCTGAGCATGACTACAAGACAGGCCCTTGCCACACACAGGCACATATTTTCATACCTAATACCTAACCTGTTTTGACATATCTGGCCATGAAGTCAGTCTAGCACTCACCTATGTACGGAAAAGCAGCCTTTGAACTGAGAGGCTGCTGTCCTCGACTTACTCTTGCCAATAAAACCCACACACAAATCTTCGATCCAGGCCCTGTAAATCAGGGTGAGCGCTGATCAAAGCGGGGCTGTGAATCTTACATGGCATATCCTGCATTCCACGCTAAACACATTCACATGCTGCACTCAAAAGCATAGCACTTGTTTGTTGACCCCATATCCATTTCAAGCAGTGAACGTTCATTTTATTTGAAGCTGAATTCATCTGACCGTTCCCTTGAGTAGGATCTGAAAACAGCGTGAAGCTTGTTCTCAGCACAAACAGGAAGACTGGTCATACTCTGTCAGAATTTTTGATACCGTGTGTGTTTGTTAGCAGATTTTGTTTTTAACCGTCACTTGCTGGGACAACAGTTTAGACGAAGCTGACCAACAGCAGCTAAATTCAAGCATTTGTGGCACTGGGGTCCTTAATATGAGCAAATAAATCAGACCACTCCTGGAGACTTCTTCTATTACCAACTCTGAATTTGAAGCCTGTGCTTCATCAGATCTACCCATAAGGTGAGCAGGACTCACCTTATGGCCTTTATCATTTCAGTTATTACCAAACACAATTACAAATAACTGAATTAACCTACTCATAGCATAGCAACCATAATTAGGCATAGCATACCTGTCAAGCTTTGATTTCTCCACATTCATTCCTCCACAACGATAAGTATACTGTGGAGCGCAGAGGCAAAACCAGAACCCAGATTAGGGTTTTAAAATATCCAATAATATTGTTAATATTGTCAATGTTTAGGTTATAAGCAACCTTCATGTAACAACATTTCCTATAAGTCAGAGTGGGCTAATCATCATGGCTCTACAGAAGTCAATGAGCGAGTCACAGCTAACTGAGAGCAGCACAGAGACTAACAAAAGCTTTTAAACAGCAGTGATTAGAGCTAGAACATTGAAAACATGACTTTAGAAGAGAGCATTTATGAGTTTTATGAGACGCAAACTGCTGCATTTTTTTCTTTGTCATTTCTGTGCTCGCAAAGCAATCATTGTTATAATCCAGTACTCTGCAGTGGCTACAAATTTGTCTGAGAGTATGGAAAGTAACCTTGAGGAAAATGCCTCATTTTTATTCACAAAGAAAGATTTAATTGAGGAATCTAAGGTAGTGGAACAGAGTCAAGCCAACTTTGGTATAGCGTGGCTCCAGTCAATTTACCTTTCAGGCAGCATGACACCAGATTACAAAATTTACATTTATACGGCAGGTTTATTTGGTTTTCACTAACGACGTAATGAAGCTGACCGTAGAGTGAGAGTAATAGCAGTAATAGCATTCTGTTGTTAGCTCATAAAAGCTTGTTGTGCCTTATTGCGAAATGTAACAGAAACCCAATTGGTCACGCATAAACATATCTTTGGCATCAAAATTAGCCATGATTACTAACTAACAACAGACATCATGCTAGGGAGAGCGTTCTAATGTTAGTTTTGTTGTACCTAAATCAAACTGACCTGACATGCTTTTTCTTTTGTCTTACTTAATTTCCAATGTTCAGGTCTGCAGTTGCCAGGGTGGCCTTTCTCTCGTAATTACTCACTCTTTCGATTGGCTTTAGTCCCAACGCTGTTTCCTGAAAAGAAAATCAACGTGTATACCAACAAACGGCTAGCTCCCTCTGGAGTTCTCATAAATTTTAACACTCCATAGTCTGGCAGAGGTGCAGCTCAAAGAAGCCAAAACAGATGTTCCAAGATTGAAAAAGCTAGAAAAGAGTCATGACCCCCAAAGAGTGTTGGAGAGCAGCCTCGGGCAGGTGTAAATGGGTGTATTATAATGATGGAAATGCTGTCATGAGGTGCAATATCAACTCAAGAACTGCTCTGTGCTGCTGGATATACAGCCTATTTACAATCAGTCATTCATATCACTTGATTTTAGACCATTAAGGGTTATACACATATTTGAGGTTATGTACATATTTGAGTTTATACATATACAGACATCACCCACCAGAGGTCAAATATAGTATGTAGGCTGTTATGCAGATGTGTGGCCTTGGAAAAAACAGAAATAGTTTGAGCACATGTTGTCTGATTCATAACTTTTGCATGAAGTAATTGGATCTATTATTTAGATGTCCTGCTTAATGTCCAGATGAACCGTCCATCTGAAACTTCTCAGGAGAAGTATACGGACAAAACTCTTTGGCAGCCCGCCATGTGGAATTGTTCACTTGTTTTGGATTGTCTTCTAATGTTTTCCTGCCCCGTTGTTTAAAATCTAAACTTCACAAGTATAAAAACAGAAATCAATAAATAGAAATACAGACAATATGGACAGAAAGGAAATGCTTGAGGTTTGGCATGTCAGCTAGCATTCCTTTTTTCGCTACATCTCAACCTGCCAATGACGGAAAATTCTCTTCCTCTCCCTTGATGTTGACTGGTACTCAGCATGTCCTCCCAGATAAACACAGGTGGCGGATAAAATCATGTTAAATAAAAAAACAACTCTTAAAATGTCTCCAACTTTGAAGTTCCTTAATAAAATTGACAAACACTTCAACAAAGTTGGGTCATATGAAGTTGAATGCCACTTGACAGCTTTTTTTAGCCATAAAAGACATCCGGGAATTAGCACTTTAATGTGAACGTTTTCAAAACAACATGAGACAAATAATACAGCTTCAAAGATGTGAAATTGTGTGTGACCAAATTCCAAAATTATTTGGTCAGCCATGGGGAACAGTCTGGAGAATTACGAGAACATGTGTCAAACACACAGACGCAGCCAAACTGCATCAGAAGAACAGCAGTAGACAACCCAGATAGACATACTGACTTGAGGGGGTTGAAATATTAAATTAACTGGCATCTAACCTAACATGACTCACCTTTATGGAATTATTGGCAATGCCAGTTTATTTGCTCAGAATTTAAAATGCCCCTCCAATCCAAAATGTGTTACTTGTCAAGGACGTTTGAGTTTGAATGATGCATGTGCAGAGTTTGACACTAGAAGGCTGTTTTCACATGAATCTGCAGGAGGAGGAACGTTTTTCACTTAAACTTGAGTTTAATAAGTGCACGTACAAGCATGGTTTGTGTAGTTGGGAAGCTCTTATTGTCCAGTATATCTTATATAAGTATGATGTGGAAACTTGAAACCTCTCATGCACATAAACCGAGCACTGACTTTACAGTGAAGGAGGAGACATTGTACATCTGGCGGTTGAACTTTTAAAAGCAAAATACATTTGCATAGAGATTTTTGACTTTTGGGAGATGGACTAGATGTGCTTTCAAGAATGTGTGTGTTTGTTTTTTGATGAATCATAGACAGATTCAAAGCAGAATGCTTTTATTGTCTTAAAACATGTCAGGATGGGATCTTTAAAGTCATCTAATGTTTCCATCATTCTGTCTACTTTAGACAATGTGATTATTCTAAATATGAGACAATAAGATGAAAGCGGTCCATGTGGAAGCTGTGCCCCAGAAAAAACAACATTTCTGTCACTGTCACCCTTCTGTAATCATTCATCAGGACATGTAAAGCAGTACAATGAGAAATAATCTTGCAGATGACAGGAGTAGAAATGATCAGTGATTATACAGTTTCAGTTCTATTGCTTCAGTGTTTGTTGGTATAATTCCAAACTAAATTCCCACAATCCAACACAGAGAACCGATACTGTAAGATACTACAGGATTCATAAGTGGTTCATGCTTAAAATGTAATTAAGTTGGCCTTATTGAGACTGAAAAACTGCTTTTCTGTTGTTAAAAGTCCAGTGTGTTAGATTTAGTGTCCCCCGTTTACAGACTATGGCCAAAGTGGAATATAATATGCATAAATATGTTTTCATTAGCGTATAATCACCTGAAAATTAGACTTGTTATGTTTTTGTTACCTTAAAATGAGCCAACAGGGGATTGGTCCTCTTCCACAGTCCACCATGTTGAACCACCAGGAAAGAAAGAAAGAAACAGTCCTATAAATGATCGCTGTAACCGAGGCAACAGTGAAAAGCATCCCAGCACGATCATCTACTTTTGCGAGTGACTCATAGATCGAACATCATCGTGTTCATGTTGCAACCTGTGATGGGGATGAGGATGAACAGACTGACACTGACTCAAAGTATCGAGTTCGGATGTAGGTCAAAAGAGAGAGAAAGAATGTCACAGAGGGAATAGGGAGGATTCAAGAAGCACAAATACAAACTGAAGGTTACAAATGGAAGGAGCATCACAGAAGATAAGACATGATTTAATCTGTCATGACATGCCACAATATCTCTATGAGACACTTACTACAGTGTCTCTTACGGTTACTGGACTGCTGTTACACACACTGTGGTATTTCCATTAAGGACTAATGCAACTGTTTAATAACAGTGGAGCAGAGATACTGAGAACTGACAAAAAGCAGTGGTTGACCAGGCAGGGGTCCAGGGATTGAGAATTGGCAGAGAGATTTCTTCTATTTGGATAACCTCTGATGTAAAAATGGTTCCTTTCTTGGACCTTATGCTGCTGCAAAGAGAGGTCATGGAAAATAATAACCGTGAACCTTTCTGCTATGATAAAACCAAAACTTTGCCAGTTGTGATGATTGCTTCAATCAGAACAGACTGCAGATTTAGATAGAGGAGATAAGCGTACAACAAGAAAAGCCTCTAGGCTGAGATGTTATTCTATATCTGATGTAGCTTTGGCAGATTCTATGTATTTATAATACCCCTTAGTGAACGTATGCTCTCTCTTGAAGATAATGGGTCATGATCCTAAATGGCTTCTAGGAAAGAAACATAAGTGGATGTCTTTTTTCTCTCTCAAGAATTGAGTTGTACTAAAATATTTCCGTTTTAATGGAGCCTTTTCTCCCTGACATTTCATTTATCCTTATTCTAACACTTTTGCTATTTTATGCTTAAACTCTACTACTTTTTAGAGGGAAATACTTTTACTCCACTACTTTTGTTTGACAGATGTAGTTACAAGTTACTTTTCAGATGAAGATTTTACATCAAAACATATGATGAACTTAAATGCTAAAGATTAAATCGCTGGTTCCCAGTTATTTTGTCCACCTTGGGTCCCTTGTCACATTTCAGATGTCTATGAGCTCTTTGCATTTCCATCTCCTCCCCTCTAGAGCTCTCAGATGCTTTCATTTAAAGAACATTTTGAGGCCCAAGAGAAAAAAAAAAACATCCATTATTTCACAAGACGTTCAAACTACAATTACAAATTTATGTAGCAGAACTTTGTTTTTTCTTCTTTCCCACCCCATTAATCATCTCATTACCCTTAGGACTTATAAGGAGGCCTGACCGAATCACTGCACTATACCATTAAAAAAATGAAATACTTAAATAATAAAGTAGTTAAATTTAGATGCACCGCAACCAGCTACAATAAAATTCTTACACTGGATGCATCATCCTTAACAACAATATTGTAATTTACAAAAAAGATGACATAGATGGGGTCCATTCTTATATTGAAGAATTACTTTAACTTCAGTAGATTTGGGGGATGATACTTCTGGACTTTCACTTTGACTTGTAATGAAGTACTGTTGCCCTAGTTAAGTTCTTCCACCACTGGAAAATAAAATGGATGTGATTCATTAAAATGTGAGCTCATCAACACAATCTGCACAGTAGGACATATTTTGATGCAGTATGACAGTGTATAAATAATTATATCTTAAACCACTTCCTTCTGAACAGTATTACTGCCATAATTCCCTTATAATCGCAGGGCAGAAGTGCATTCCTGACCTTTGGGTCCCATTCAGGATGAAAAAAATTGAGAATAAACCAAACAGACCCTGTGACAGAAGGGTAAAATGTCGCCAGGCATCCAACCACATGTTTCCTGTGGTCAACCCAACTTTTTTCATATGTTTAAGAATTTTTCCTCAGGACTTTCTATAAGTCTGGCTTTGCTCAGGAAGAGATTTTGTTTGCCTGCTAAATAAAGGCATACGGATTGATAAAAGCATGAGAAAAATAGAAGTCATCTTTGTGCCATAAACATCATAAAAGTAATGCCTGTCATCATTTTCACCAGCTTACAATATGTGTAAGCTTGACTCAAGGCATCACACACAGATGCAGAAGTCCATGTGATAAAGTCATGAGGCCTGCTTGCTTGAGAAGACTTTCCTTCTCTGCCACAGTGAATGATATGAGCCATACAAACCCAAATTACATTTATGATTTGCGCCGTGCCAACACGGGCACAAAATCAAAGCCTTCCACTGAATCATTTAGCATATTTATTTAGTTGGCAACTTCATGGGCAGTCAAACCTGTCTGTGTGAACTCCTTCATTTGTATTTTCTGCTGACACACGCTGGAAAGTGCAGAGCCAGTGACAGTCACTCTCTCATTAGCAGGTTTCTGGTGGAGACTCCAAAGCCTGTGGGTGGCCTGGAGCTGGAGAAAAGCGCTTTCTGTCTGTATCTACCTCTTCTTTCCATGGAGACCTGCAGTCTCCATTCACCCTGAATGTACCCTTTCCAGTGTCTGTGGAGATAAAAAGGCATCCAATATTTCAGCAAATAGAAACCTTATCCAAACAAAGGTAGGGTAGAGTCATTACATTCAATCAAAAGCACATGTGAAAAAAAACTGACTGGACACTTGCTGGATTGAAAACACAACCTTGTAAAGTGCAGAGCGCAGAGTTTGGTGCTGAATAATTATTGCAGGTTTTTACTGTCAAGGAATGTGAGAAAGTGATTTATTGTCTTTCTCACCACCCTAAATTGAAGAAAGGTAATAAAATATCCATCAAAGCTGAGCGCACACGTTGGCAAAGTTCTCTATAATTTCTTTTCGATGACATTGCCTATGTTGTTATTCTAAGAAGAAGACAAAGAGGGAAACAGAAGAGGGAGATAATGGTGTAAATGGGTATACCTTTGGGAGTCTGCACCTTTTCTGAAATACAAATATTGAACATCTGGTGAACACATTTACATAAGAGGTCACTCCCAGACTTTTCCACACAGTCTGTAAAATAAGCTAATGACTGCTGAGGAAAAATTGAATATGTATTATTAAATAATTTACAGAGGACTTACAGAGAGACAACAAATCAAACCCTGCAGCTATTTCACAAGAAAACGCGTGTACAG